>CM046661.1:72452860-73852860 GCA_025594165.1 Tamias sibiricus
GCATATTACAGTGACACAGCCACTTCAATGTTTATAGCAGCACAATTCACAATAGCTAGGTTATGGAACCAACCTAGATGCCCCTCAGTAGATGAGTGGATAAAGAAAATATGGTATATATACAAAATGGAATTTTACTTAGCAATAAGAGAGAATAAAATAATGGCATTTGCAGGTAAATGGATGAAGTTAGAGAATATAATGCTAAGTGAAATTAGTCAATCTCAAAAATCCAAATACCGAATGTTCTCTCTGATATAAGGAGGCTGGTTCACAGTGTTGCTGGAAGGTGGTACATATGATCAGAGAAACACTAGAATGGTCAATGGAAAGGGAGGGGAGGGAGGGAGTAAGGGGGGGTTAAAAAATAATTGGTGGTTGAATGAGATGGATATCATTATCCTAAATGCATGATTGAAGATCTGAATGGTACTTATATACTTTGTATACAAGCAGTTGTATGTAAAAAGATACTATACTTATGCATGATGAATAAGTAGAAAGTACACACAGATAACCTCGTGCCAATGACCCTAAAACACATGAGAATTATTTCCAAGTCACTAGAAACGGCTTTTTTCCTGTGAGTTTGCAATCAGTTTGCCCTCCCAGAGCAATTCGTCTTTGGAGAAGCTTACTGGAACAAGGCCTGAAGCAGAGTGCGCTCGATACCCGTGAAAAGAAAAAACTACTTTCTTGAGTTGTCAATCGTCCCTACTTCCTAAACAATAGTGGAGTAGGAAAACAGGTGTTTTCAGAGCTACTTCGCCTAATCAAGGGTAACAACATCCATGAGGCTCTTAGAACAAGGACACCCATTGGAGTGGTGGGTTGCACCAACATTTGTGGAGTCATGAAGGGCTCATGAAAAGAATCAGTAAACCATAGGTTCACTGGAATGCCACAGAGGGGTACCTCGTGGACCAAGCGCTCCCCACGAGAAAAACATGACAACATTCTTGCCAGTTCTCTAAAATGCTTTTTTCTGTGAACTTTGGAAAACTGTTTCGCCCTACCAAGGAATTCTGACATGGAGGATAACATGGAAACAGGTTTCAGAAGAATCAGTGTGCTCTGTGGAATTAAATGAGATTTCCTTCATTTTCAATCTCCTAACGCATAAAACCATTGTGGAGGTTGGGACTATCAGTCGTTTTCCCCCCGGCGATTCACCTTAATCAGAGTAAACATCCAAATTGGGCTCTAAACAAAAACACCAGTAGGTGGTGGGATGACCCAAACTGGTGGGACGCCATGAAGCGGCTCATGAGAAAATTCATTTAACCAGTGTTTGATTTAAAATAAATACCACACCAGATTTCCTGGAGCCCAGGAAGCAAAGGATAACATGCAATAATTTTTCACATGTGGTTTCGAATGCTATTTTTCTGTGGAGTTGGAAAAAAAATCTGTTGCATTCCCAAGACATTCTGCTCCAAGCTACTTGAATGAGGGTCTGAAGCAGAGTGTGCTCCCTTATATAAAAAAATACTGCTTCTCCTGAGTTGTCAAACCTCCTTAGCACAAATCACAATGTGTAGTTGGACTTTGGAGGTGTTTTCAACCAATTCGCCTATACAGGCTAAACCCTGATCCGAAAGAAGCTCTAAAAACAAACACCCATGATCAGTGGTATGACAAAAACGTTGGGAGACCATTGAGAGGGGTCATGAGAGAATCATATTCAATGAGAGTTTCATTGGAATGCACTGAGAAACCGTGTTCCAAGGAGCTAAGAATCATGCAATTATTTGAAGGTCGCTAGAACGCTTTTTTTCTGTTCGTTTGAATCTTTTTTGCTCTCCCAAGCAATTCTGTTTCGATCTATATGAATGAGCGATAAAGAAGAGTGTCCCTCCCACAGGTAAACGTCTTTCCTGAGTATTCAGAGTCCTAGCATAAAAATTGTTGAGTGGGAGTAACAGGTGTTTTCAGGCAAATTCGCCTAATCAGGGTAAATATCCAAGAAGCTCTAAACAAAACACCACATGATGGGCGATGACCAAATTGGGGAGCATGATGGGGCTCACGAGAGAATCATTTAACCAGAGTTTGATTGAAATACACATTAGATACCTTGTGGCCAGGAGCTAAGAATCATACAATTAATCCCAGGTCACTAGAACGCTTTTACCTGTAAGTTTGAATTTGTTGCGCCAATTCGCAAGAAATTCTGGTTTTAGCTACTTGAACCAGCAGAGCGTGCTCCCATGATCAAAAACAGCTTTCCTGAGTTTTCAAAAGTCCTAGCATAAACCATAGTAGAGTTGGGAGTAACAGGCCTTTTTAGGCAAATTCGCCTTAATCAGAGTAACATCCAAATGGCTCTAAAAACAAAAACACCCGTGATGTTGGAAATGACCAAAACTGGGGAGCCCTGATGGTCTCATGAGATAATCATTTAACCAGGGTTTCATTGAATGCACAGAGAAACCTCATCATGACCAAGAGCTAAGAAACATTCAATTATTTCCAGTTCTCCTAAAAAATGCTTTTTCTGTGAGTTTGAAACCGTTTCGTCTATACAAGCAATTCCCCCTGCTTTGAGATACTTGAACCAGGTCAGAAGCACAGTGTGCTCTTATGAATGAAAGTGCTTTCCTGCATTTTCAAAGTCCTAGCGTAAAAAAACCATTGTGGGAGTTGGACTATCAGTCCTTTTACAGGTGTATTCGCCTAATCAGAGTAAACATCCCAAAAGGCTTTAAACACCCGTGATGGGCTGGGATGACCACAAACTGGGGGAGCCATGATGGGCTTTCGTGAGAGAAATCATTTCACCAGAGTTTGATTAACATACACACCACAGATTCCTTGAGGCCCAGGAGCTAGAATCAGGCAATTAGTACATGGAGGCTAGAACGCTTTTTTCTGTGAGATTGAATGTGTTGCGCCCCGCAATTCTTCTTCTGAGTTACTTCAACGAGGTCTGAAGCACAGTGTCCCTTCCATGAGTGAAACTGCTTTCCTGAGTTTTCAGAGTCCTAGCATAAAAATATTGTTGAGTAGGACTAACAGGTGTTTCCAGGCAAATACGCCTAATCAGGATAAGTATCCAAGAAGCTCTATACAAAACACCTTTGATAAGAAAAATGACCAAAATTGTGGATTCCATGAGGGGCTCATGAGGAGAATCATATCACCACAGTTTCATTGAAATTACACACAGATACCTCGTGCCTAGGACCTAAAACACATGAAATTATTTCCAAGTCACATTAGAACGCTTTTTTTTCTGTGAGTTTGCATCAGTTGCCCTCCCAAGCAATTCGTCTTTGAGCTACTGGAACCAGGCCTGAAGCAGGAGTGCGCTCCCGTGAAAGAAACTCTTTCTTGAGTTGTCAACGTCCTATCCTAAACAATAGTGGAGTAGGACTAACAGGTGTTTTCAGGCAAATTTGCCTAATCAGGGTAAACATCCAAGAGGCTCTGAACAAGACACCCATGATGGTGGGATGACCAAATTTGTGGAGTCATGAGGGGCTCATGAAAGAATCATTTATACCAGAGGTTCACTGGAATGCACAGAGGAACCTCGTGACCAAGCGCTAAGAAACATGCAATTATTTCCAGTTCTCTAAAATGCTTTTTCTGTGACTTTGAAACTGTTTCGCCTACAAGGAATTCTGCATTTAGATACATGAACCACGTCAGAAGAACAGTGTGCTCCTGTGAATAAACGTGATTTCCTTCATTTTCAAACTCCTACGCATTAAACCATTGTGGAGTTGGACTAAACAGTCGTTTTCCGGCGAATTCACCTAATCAGAGTAAACATCCAAAAGGCTCTAAACAAAAAACACCGTGTGGTGGTGAAAATGACCAAACTGGTGGAAGCCATGAGCCCCTCATGAGAGAATCATTTAACCAGGAGATTTGATTAAAAAATACACACAGATTTCCTGGAGCCCAGGAGCTAAGAAACATGCAATAATTTCCATGTGGTTAGAATGCTTTTTCTGTGAGTTTGAATCTGTTTGCATTCCCATGGACATTCTGCTCCAGCTACTTGAATGAGGTCTGAAGATAAAGATGTGTGCTCCCATATAAAAAACTGCTTTCCCTGAGTTGTCAAAACTCCTAGCACAAACCAATGTGTAGTTGGACTTAGAGGTGTTTTCAACCAAATTCGCCTATACAGGCTAAACATCCAAGAAGCTCTAAACAAACACCCATGATAGTGGTATGACAAAACGTTGGGGAGCCATGAGAGGGTCATGAGAGAATCATTCAATGAGAGTTTCATTGGAATGCACTGAGAAAACCGTGTTCCAAGGAGCTAAGAATCATGCATTTATTTGAAGGTCGCTAGAACGCTTTTTCTGTTCGTTTTGAATCTTTTGCTCTCCCAAGCAATTCTGTTTCGATCTATATGATGATGAGCGATAAAGAAGAGTGTCCTCCCACAGGTAAACGTCTTTCCTGAGTATTCAGAGTCCTAGCATAAAAAAATTGTTGAGTGGAGTAAATAAGTGAGTAAACAGGTGTTTTCAGGCAAATTCGCCTAATCAGGGTAAATATCCAAGAAGCTCTAAACAAAACACACATGATGGGCGATGGACCAAACTTGGGGAGCCATGAGGGGCTCACGAGAGAATCATTTTAACCAGAGTTTGATTGAAAAACTCATAGATACCTTGTGGCCAGGAGCTAATGAATCATTCAATTAATCCCAGGTCACTAGAACGCTTTTCCTGTAAGTTTGAATTTGTTGCGCTCGCCAGAAATTCTGGTTTTAGCTACTTGAACCAGCAGAGAGCGGTGCTCCCATGAAAACTCAAAAAAAAACAGCTTTCCTGAGTTTTCAAAGTCCTAGCATAAACCATAGTAGAGGTTGGAGTAACAGGCCTTTTTAGGCAAATTCGTCCTAATCAGAGTAACATCCAAATTGGCTCTAACAAAACAACCCCGTGATGTTGGAATGACCAAACCTGGGGAGCCCTGATGGTCTCATGAGATAATCATTTTAACCAGGGTTTCATTGGAATGCACAGAGAAACCTCATGACCAAGAGCTAAGAAACATTCAATTATTTCCAGTTCTCTAAAATGCTTTTTCTGTGAGTTTGAAACCGTTTCGCTAAACAAGCAATTCTGCTTTGAGATACTTGAACCAGGTCAGAAGCACAGTGTGCTCTTATGAATGAAAGTGCTTTCCTGCATTTTCAAAGTCCTAGCGTAAACCATTGTGGAGTTGGACTATCAGTCCTTTACAGGTGAATTCGCCTAATCAGAGTAAACATCCAAAAGGCTTTAAACACCCGTGAGGCTGGATGACCAAACTGGGGGAGCCAATGATGGGCTCGTGAGAGAATCATTTCACCAGAGTTTGATTAACTTACACACAGATTCCTTGATGCCCAGAGCAGATAGAATCAGGCAATTAGTACCAGGAGGCTAGAACGCTTTTTCTGTGAGATTGAATGTGTTGCGCTCCCCGCAATTCTTCTCATGAGTTACTTCAACAATTCAAGGTCTGAAGCACAGTGTCCTTCCATGAGTGAAACTGCTTTCCTGGAGTTTTCAGAGTCCTAGCATAAAAAATTGTGAGTAGGACTAACAGGTGTTTTCCAGGCAAATACGCATAATCAGGATAAGTATCCAAGAAGCTCTATACAAAACACCTTTGATAAGGAAATGACCAAAACTTGTGGATCCATGAGGGGCTCATGAGAGAATCATATCACCACAGTTTCATTGAAATACACACAGATACCTCGTGCCCAGGACCTAAAACACATGAAATTATTTCAAGTCACTAGAACGCTTTTTCTGTGAGTTTGCATCAGTTGCCCTTCCCAAGCAATTCGTCTTTGAGCTACTGGAACCAGGCCTGAAGCAGAGTGCGCTCCCGTGAAAGAAACTACTTTCTTGAGTTGTCAACGTCCTATCCTAAACAATAGTGGGAGTAGGACTAGACAGGGTGTTTTCAGGCAAATTTGCCTAATCAGGGTAAACATCCAAGAAGGCTCTGAACAAGACACCCATGATGGTGGGATGACCAAATTTGTGAGTCATGAGGGGCTCATGAAAGAATCATTTAACCAGAGGTTCACTGGAATGCACAGAGGAAACCTCGTGACCAAGCGCTAAGAAACATGCAATTATTTCCAGTTCTCTAAAAATGCTTTTTCTGTGACTTTGAAACTGTTTCGCCTACAAGGAATTCTGCAATTTAGATACATGAACCACGGTCAGGAAGTCACAGTGTGCTCCTGTGCAATAAACGTGATTTCCTTCATTTTCAAACTCCTAGCATAAACCATTGTGGAGTTGGAACTAACAGTCGTTTTCCGGCGAATTCACCTAATCAAAGGGTAAACATCCCAAAAGGCTCTAAACAAAACACCCGTGGTGGTGATGAAATGACCAAACTGGTGGAGCCTTGAGCCCCTCATGAGAGAATCATTTAACCAGAGTTTGATTAAAAATACACACAGATTCCTGGAGCCCAGGAGCTAAGAAACATGCAATAATTTCCATGTGGTTAGAATGCTTTTTTCTGTGAGTTTGAATCTGTTGCATTCCAAGGACATTCTGCTCCAAGCTACTTGAATGAGGTCTGAAGCAGAGTGTGCTCCCATATAAAAAACTGCTTTCCTGAGTTGTCAAACTCTAGCAACAAACCAATGTGTAGTTGGACTTAGAGGTGTTTTCAACCAAATTCGCCTATACAGGCTAAACATCCCCAAGAAGCTCTAAACAAACACACCCTTGATAGTGGTATGACAAAACGTTGGGAGCCATGAGGAGGGTCATGAGAGAATCATTCAATGAGAGTTTCATTGGAATGCACTGAGAAACCCGTGTTCCAAGGAGCTAAGAATCATGCAATTATTTGAAGGTCGCTAGAACGCTTTTTCTGTTCGTTTGAATCTTTTGCTCTCCAAAGCAATTCTGTTTCGATCTATATGAATGAGCGATAAAGAAGAGTGTCCTACCCACAGGTAAAAACGTCTTTCCTGAGTATTCAGAGGTCCTAGCATAAAAAAATTGTTTGAGTGGGAGTAACAGGTGTTTTCAGGCAAATTCGCCTAATCAGGGTAAATATCCAAGAAGCTCTAAACAAAACACACATGATGGGGCGATGACCAAACTTGGGGAGCCATGAGGGGCTCACGAGAGAATCATTTAACCAGAGTTTGATTGAAATACACATAGATACCTTGTGGCCAGGAGCTAAGAATCATACAATTAATCCCAGGTCACTAGAATCGCTTTTCCTGTAAGTTTGAATTTGTTGCGCTCGCAAGAAATTCTGGTTTTAGCTACTTGAACCTGCAGAGCGTGCTCCCATAAAAAACAGCTTTCCTGAGTTTTCAAAGTCCTAGCATAAACCATAGTAGAGTTGGTAGTAACAGGCCTTTTTAGGCAAATTCGCCTAATCAGAGTAACATCCCAAATGGCTCTAAACAAAACACCCGTGATGTTGGAATGACCAAACCTGGGGAGCCCTGATGGTCTCATGAGATAATCATTTAACCAGGGTTTCATTGGAATGCACAGAGAAACCCTCATGACCAAGAGCTAAGAAACATTCAATTATTTCCAGTTCTCTAAAATGCTTTTTTCTGTGAGTTTGAAACCGTTTCGCTAACAAGCAAATTCTGCTTTGAGATACTTGAACCAGGTCAGAAGCACAGTGTGCTCTTATGAATGAAAGTGCTTTCCTGCATTTTCAAAGTCCTAGCGTAAACCATTTTGTGGAGTTGGACTATCAGTCCTTTACAGGTGAATTCGCCTAATCAGAGTAAAACATCCAAAAGGCTTTAAACACCCGTGATGGCTGGATGACCAAACTGGGGGGGGAGCCATGATGGGCTCGTGAGAGAATCATTTCACCAGAGTTTGATTAACATACACACAGATTCCTTGAGCCCAGGAGCTAGAATCAGGCAATTAGTACCAGGAGGCTAGAACGCTTTTTCTGTGAGATTGAATGTGTTGCGCTCCCCCGCAATTCTTCTCTGAGTTACTTCAACGAGGTCTGAAGCACAGTGTCCTTCCATGAGTGAAACTGCTTTCCTGAGTTTTCAGAGTCCTAGCATAAAAAATTGTTGAGTAGGACTAACAGGTGTGTTTCCAGGCAAATACGCCTAATCAGGATAAGTATCCAAGAAGCTCTATACAAAACACCTTGATAAGAAAATGACCAAACTTGTGGATCCATGAGGGCTCATGAGAGAATCATATCACCACAGTTTTCATTGAAATACACACAGATACCTCGTGCCCAGGGACCTAAAACACATGAAATTATTTCCAAGTCACTAGAACGCTTTTTTCTGTGAGTTTGCATCAGTTGCCCTCCCAAGCAATTCGTCTTTGAGCTACTGGAACCAGGCCTGAAGCAGAGTGCGCTCCCGTGAAAGAAACTACTTTTCTTGAGTTGTCAACGTCCTATCCTAAACAATAGTGGAGTAGGACTAACAGGTGTTTTCAGCAAATTTGCCTAATCAGGGTAAACATCCAAGAGGCTCTGAACAAGACAACCATGATGGTGGGATGACCAAATTTGTGGAGTCATGAGGGGCTCATGAAAGAATCATTTAACCAGAGGTTCACTGGAATGCACAGAGGAACCTCGTGACCAAGCGCTAAGAAACATGCAATTATTTCCAGTTCTCTAAAATGCTTTTTCTGTGACTTTGAAACTGTTTCGCCTACAAGGAATTCTGCATTTAGATACATGAACCACGTCAGAAGAACAGTGTGCTCCTGTGAATAAACGTGATTTCCTTCATTTTTTCAAACTCCTAGCATAAACCATTGTGGAGTTGGACTAACAGTCGTTTTCCGGCGAATTCACCTAATCAGAGTAAACATCCAAAAGGCTCTAAACAAAACACCCGTGGTGGTGAAATGACCAAACTTGGTGGAGCCATGAGCCCTCATGAGAGAATCATTTAACCAGAGTTTGATTAAAATACACACAGATTCCTGGAGCCCAGGAGCTAAGAAACATGCAATAATTTCCATGTGGTTAGAATGCTTTTTCTGTGAGTTTTGAATCTGTTGCATTCCAAGACATTCTGCTCCAAGCTACTTGAATGAGGTCTGAAGCAGAGTGTGCTCCCATATAAAAAACTGCTTTCCTGAGTTGTCAAACTCCTAGCACAAACCAATGTGTAGTTGGACTTAGAGGTGTTTTCAACCAAATTCGCCTATACAGGCTAAACATCCAAGAAGCTCTAAACAAACACCCATGATAGTGGTATGACAAAACGTTGGGAGCCATGAGAGGGTCATGAGAGAATCATTCAATGAGAGTTTCATTGGAATGCACTGAGAAACCGTGTTCCAAGGAGCTAAGAATCATGCAATTATTTGAAGGTCGCTAGAACGCTTTTTTTTTCTGTTCGTTTGAATCTTTTGCTCTCCCAAGCAATTCTGTTTCGATCTATATGAATGAGCGATAAAGAAGAGTGTCCTCCCACAGGTAAACGTCTTTCCTGAGTATTCAGAGTCCCCCCCCCCCCCCCCCCCCCCCCCCACCCTAGCATAAAAAATTGTTGAGTGGGAGTAACAGGTGTTTTCAGGCAAATTCGCCTAATCAGGGTAAATATCCAAGAAGCTCTAAAACAAAACACACATGATGGGCGATGACCAAACTTGGGGAGCCATGAGGGGCTCACGAGAGAATCATTTAACCAGAGTTTGATTGAAATACACATAGATACCTTGTGGCCAGGAGCTAAGAATCATACAATTAATCCCAGGTCACTAGAACGCTTTTCCTGTAAGTTTGAATTTGTTGCGCTCGCAAGAAATTCTGGTTTTAGCTACTTGAACCAGCAGAGCGTGCTCCCATGAAAAAAACAGCTTTCCTGAGTTTTCAAAGTCCTAGCATAAACCATAGTAGAGTTGGAGTAACAGGCCTTTTTAGGCAAATTCGCCTAATCAGAGTAACATCCAAATGGCTCTAAACAAAACACCCGTGATGTTGGAATGACCAAACCTGGGGAGCCCTGATGGTCTCTTGAGATAATCATTTTAACCAGGGTTTCATTGGAATGCACAGAGAAACCTCATGACCAAGAGCTAAGAAACATTCAATTATTTCCAGTTCTCTAAAATGCTTTTTCTGTGAGTTTTGAAAACCGTTTCGCTAACAAGCAATTCTGCTTTGAGATACTTGAACCAGGTTTCAGAAGCACAGTGTGCTCTTATGAATGAAAGTGCTTTCCTGCATTTTTCAAAGTCCTAGCGTAAACCATTGTGGAGTTGGACTATCAGTCCTTTACAGGTGAATTCGCCTAATCAGAGTAAACATCCAAAAGGCTTTAAACACCCGTGATGGCTGGATGACCAAACTGGGGGAGCCATGATGGGCTCGTGAGAGAATCATTTCACCAGAGTTTGATTAACTTACACACAGATTCCTTGAGCCCAGGAGCTAGAAATCAGGCAAATAGTACCAGGAGGCTAGAACGCTTTTTCTGTGAGATTGAATGTGTTGCGCTCCCCCGCAATTCTTCTCTGAGTTACTTCAACGAGGTCTGAAGCAACAGTGTCCTTCCATGAGTGAAACTGCTTTCCTGAGTTTTCAGAGTCCTAGCATAAAAATTGTTGAGTAGGACTAACAGGTGTTTCCAGGCAAATACGCCTAATCAGGATAAGTATCCAAGAAGCTCTATACAAAAACACCTTTGATAAGAAATGACCAAACTTGTGGATCCATGAGGGGCTCATGAGAGAATCATATCACCACAGTTTCATTGAAATACACACAGATACCTCGTGCCCAGGACCTAAAAACACATGAAATTATTTCCAAGTCACTAGAACGCTTTTTCTGTGAGTTTGCATCAGTTGCCCTCCCAAGCAATTCGTCTTTGAGCTACTGGAACCAGGCCTGAAGCAGAGTGCGCTCCCGTGAAAGAAACTACTTTCTTGAGTTGTCAACGTCCTATCCTAAACAATAGTGGAGTAGGACTAACAGGTGTTTTCAGGCAAATTTGCCTAATCAGGGTTAAACATCCAAGAGGCTCTGAACAAGACACCCATGATGGTGGGATGACCAAATTTGTGGAGTCATGAGGGGCTCATGAAAGAATCATTTAACCAGAGGTTCACTGGAATGCACAGAGGAACCTCGTGACCAAGCGCTAAGAAAACATGCAATTATTTCCAGTTCTCTAAAAAATGCTTTTTCTGTGACTTTGAAACTGTTTCGCCTACAAGGAATTCTGCATTTAGATACATGAACCACGTCAGAAGAACAGTGTGCTCCTGTGAATAAACGTGATTTCCTTCATTTTCAAACTCCTAGCATAAACCATTGTGGAGTTGGACTAACAGTCGTTTTCGGCGAATTCACCTAATCAGAGTAAACATCCAAAAGGCTCTAAACAAACACCCGTGGTGGTGAAATGACCAAACTGGTGGAGCCATGAGCCCCTCATGAGAGAATCATTTAACCAGAGTTTGATTAAAATACACACAGATTCCTGGAGCCCAGGAGCTAAGAAAACATGCAATAATTTCCATGTGGTTAGAATGCTTTTTCTGTGAGTTTGAATCTGTTGCATTCCCAAGACATTCTGCTCCAAGCTACTTGAATGAGGTCTGAAGCAGAGTGTGCTCCCATATAAAAAACTGCTTTCCTGAGTTGTCAAACTCCTAGCACAAACCAATGTGTAGTTGGACTTAGAGGTGTTTTCAACCAAATTCGCCTATACAGGCTAAACATCCAAGAAGCTCTAAACAAACACCCATGATAGTGGTATGACAAAAACGTTTGGGAGCCATGAGAGGGTCATGAGAGAATCATTCAATGAGAGTTTCATTGGAATGCACTGAGAAACCGTGTTCCAAGGAGCTAAGAATCATGCAATTATTTGAAGGTCGCTAGAACGCTTTTTCTGTTCGTTTGAATCTTTTGCTCTCCCAAGCAATTCTGTTTCGATCTATATGACTAATGAGCGATAAAGAAGAGTGTCCTCCCACAGGTAAAACGTCTTTCCTGAGTATTCAGAGTCCTAGCATAAAAAATTGTTGAGTGGGAGTAACAGGTGTTTTCAGGCAAATTCGCCTAATCAGGGTAAATATCCAAGAAGCTCTAAACAAAACACACTTGATGGGCGATGACCAAACTTGGGGAGCCATGAGGGGCTCACGAGAGAATCATTTAACCAGTAGTTTGATTGAAATACACATAGATACCTTGCTTGGCCAGGAGCTAAGAATCATACAATTAATCCCAGGTCACTAGAACGCTTTTTTTTTTCTGTAAGTTTGAATTTTTTGCGCTCGCAAGAAATTCTGGTTTTAGCTACTTGAACCAGCAGAGCGTGCTCCCATGAAAAAACAGCTTTCCTGAGTTTTCAAAGTCCTAGCATAAACCATAGTAGAGTTGGAGTAACAGGCCTTTTTAGGCAAATTCGCCTAATCAGAGTAACATCCAAATGGCTCTAAACAAAACACCCGTGATGTTGGAATGACCAAACCTGGGAGCCCTGATGGTCTCATGAGATAATCATTAACCAGGGTTTCATTGAATGCACAGAGAAACCTCATGACCAAGAGCTAAGAAAACATTCAATTATTTCCAGTTCTCTAAAATGCTTTTTCTGTGAGTTTGAAAACCGTTTCGCTAACAAGCAATTCTGCTTTGAGATACTTGAACCAGGTCAGAAGCACAGTGTGCTCTTATGAATGAAAGTGCTTTCCTGCATTTTCAAAGTCCTAGCGTAAACCATTGTGGAGTTGGACTATCAGTCCTTTGCAGGTGAATTCGCCTAATCAGAGTAAACAATCCAAAAGGCTTTAAACACCCGTGATGGCTGGATGACCAAAACTGGGGGAGCCATGATGGGCTCGTGAGAGAATCATTTCACCAGAGTTTGATTAACATACACACAGATTCCTTGAGCCCAGGAGCTAGAATCAGGCAATTAGTACCAGGAGGCTAGAACGCTTTTTCTGTGAGATTGAATGTGTTGCGCGCTCCCCCGCAATTCTTCTCTGAGTTACTTCAACGAGGTCTGAAGCACAGAGTGTCCTTCCATGAGTGAAACTGCTTTCCTGAGTTTTCAGAGTCCTAGCATAAAAAATTGTTGAGTAGGACTAACAGGTGTTTCCAGGCAAATACGCCTAATCAGGATAAGTATCCAAGAAGCTCTATACAAAACACCTTTGATAAGAAATGACCAAACTTGTGGATCCATGAGGGGCTCATGAGAGAATCATATCACCACAGTTTCATTGAAATACACACAGATACCTCGTGCCCAGGACCTAAAACACATGAAATTATTTTCCAAGTCACTAGAACGCTTTTTCTGTGAGTTTGCATCAGTTGCCCTCCCAAGCAATTCTTCTTTGAGCTACTGGAACCAGGCCTGAAGCAGAGTGCGCTCCCGTGAAGAAACTGCTTTCTTGAGTTGTCACGTCCTATCCTAAACAATAGTGGAGTAGGACTAACAGGTGTTTTCAGGCAAATTCGCCTAATCAGGGTAAACATCCAAGAGGCTCTGAACAAGACACCCCATGATGGTGGGATGACCAAATTTGTGGAGTCATGAGGGGCTCATGAAAGAATCATTTAACCAGAGGTTCACTGGAATGCACAGAGGAACCTCGTGACCAAAGCGCTAAGAAACATGCAATTATTTCCAGTTCTCTAAAATGCTTTTTCTGTGACTTGAAACTGTTTCGCCTACAAGGAATTCTGCATGGAGATACATGAACCAGGTCAGAAGAACAGTGTGCTCCTGTGAAATAAACGTGATTTCCTTCATTTTCAATCTCCTAGCATAAACCATTGTGGAGTTGGACTAACAGTCGTTTTCCGGCGAATTCACCTAATCAGAGTAAACATCCAAAAGGATCTAAACAAAACACCCGTGGTGGTGGATGACCAAACTGGTGGAGCCATGAGCCCTCATGAGAGAATCATTTAACCAGAGTTTGATTAAAATACACACAGATTCCTGGAGCCCAGGAGCTAAGAAACATGCAATAATTTCCATGTGGTTAGAATGCTTTTTCTGTGAGTTTGAATCTGTTGCATTCCCAAGACATTCTGCTCCAAGCTACTTGAATGAGGTCTGAAGCAGAGTGTGCTCCCATATAAAAAACTGCTTCCTGAGTTGTCAAACTCCTAGCACAAACCAATGTGTAGTTGGACTTAGAGGTGTGTTTTCAACCAAATTCGCCTATACAGGCTAAACATCCAAGAAGCTCTAAACAAACACCCATGATAGTGGTATGACAAAACGTTGGGAGCCATGAGAGGGTCATGAGAGAATCATTCAATGAGAGTTTCATTGGAATGCACTGAGAAACCGTGTTCCAAGGAGCTAAGAATCATGCAATTATTTGAAGGTCGCTAGAACGCTTTTTCTGTTCGTTTGAATCTTTTGCTCTCCCAAGCAATTCTGTTTCGATCTATATGAATGAGCGATAAAGAAGAGTGTCCTCCCACAGGTAAACGTCTTTCCTGAGTATTCAGAGTCCTAGCATAAAAAAATTGTTGAGTGGGAGTAACAGGTGTTTTCAGGCAAATTCGCCTAATCAGGTAAATATCCAAGAAGCTCTAAACAAAAACACACATGATGGGCGATGACCAAACTTGGGGAGCCATGAGGGGCTCACGAGAGAATCATTTAACCAGAGTTTGATTGAAATACACATAGATACCCTTGTGGCCAGGAGCTAAGAATCATACAATTAATCCCAGGTCACTAGAACGCTTTTCCTGTAAGTTTGAATTTGTTGCGCTCGCAAGAAATTCTGGTTTTAGCTACTTGAACCAGCAGAGCGTGCTCCCATGAAAAAACAGCTTTCCTGAGTTTTCAAAGTCCTAGCATAAACCATAGTAGAGTTGGGGAGTAACAGGCCTTTTTTAGGCAAATTCGCCTAATCAGTAGTAACATCCAAATGGCTCTAAACAAAAACACCGTGATGTTGGAATGACCAAACCTGGGGAGCCCTGATGGGTCTCATGAGATAATCATTTAACCAGGGGTTTCATTGGAATGCACAGAGAAACCTCATGACCAAGAGCTAAGAAACATTCAATTATTTCCAGTTTCTCTAAAATGCTTTTTCTGTGAGTTTTGAAAACCGTTTCGCTAACAAGCAATTCTGCTTTGAGATACTTGAACCAGGTCAGAAGCACAGTGTGCTCTTATGAATGAAAGTGCTTTCCTGCATTTTCAAAGTCCTAGCGTAATGCATTGTGGAGTTGGACTATCAGTCCTTTACAGGTGAATTCGCCTAATCAGAGTAAACATCCAAAAGGCTTTTAAACACCCGTGATGGCTGGATGACCAAACTGGGGAGCCATGATGGGCTCGTGAGAGAATCATTTCACCAGAGTTTGATTAACATACACACAGATTCCTTGAGCCCAGGAGCTAGAATCAGGCAATTAGTACCAGGAGGCTAGAACGCTTTTTTCTGTGAGATTGAATGTGTTGCGCTCCCCCGCAATTCTTCCTCTGAGTTACTTCAACGAGGTCTGAAGCACAGTGTCCTTCCATGAGTGAAACTGCTTTCCTGAGTTTTCAGAGTCCTAGCATAAAAAATTGTTGAGTAGACTAACAGGTGTTTCCAGGCAAATACGCCTAATCAGGATAAGTATCCAAGAAGCTCTATACAAAACACCTTTGATAAGAAATGACCAAACTTGTGGATCCATGAGGGGCTCATGAGAGAATCATATCACCACAGTTTCATTGAAATACACACAGATACCTCGATGCCCAGGACCTAAAACACATGAAATTATTTCCAAGTCACTAGAACGCTTTTTTCTGTGAGTTTGCATCAGTTGCCCTCCCAAGCAATTCGTCTTTTGAGCTACTGGAACCAGGCCTGAAGCAGAGTGCGCTCCCGTGAAAGAAACTACTTTCTTGAGTTGTCAACGTCCTATCCTAAACAATAGTGGAGTAGGACTAACAGGTGTTTTCAGGCAAATTTGCCTAATCAGGGTAAAAACATCCAAGAGGCTCTGAACAAGACACCCATGATGGTGGGATGACCAAATTTGTGGAGTCATGAGGGGCTCATGAAAGAATCATTTAACCAGAGTTCACTGGAATGCACAGAGGAACCTCGTGACCAAGCGCTAAGAAACATGCAATGATTTCCAGTTCTCTAAAATGCTTTTTCTGTGACTTTGAAACTGTTTCGCCTACAAGGAATTCTGCATTTAGATACATGAACCACGTCAGAAGAACAGTGTGCTCCTGTGAATAAACGTGATTTCCTTCATTTTCAAACTCCTAGCATAAACCATTGTGGAGTTGGACTAACAGTCGTTTTCCCCGGCGAATTCACCTAATCAGAGTAAACATCCAAAAGGCTCTAAACAAAACACCCGTGTGGTGAAATGACCAAACTGGTGGAGCCATGAGCCCCTCATGAGAGAATCATTTAACCAGAGTTTGATTAAAATACACACAGATTCCTGGAGCCCAGGAGCTAAGAAACATGCAATAATTTCCATGTGGTTAGAATGCTTTTTCTGTGAGTTTGAAATCTGTTGCATTCCCAAGACATTCTGCTCCAAGCTACTTGAATGAGGTCTGAAGCAGAGTGTGCTCCCATATAAAAAACTGCTTTCCTGAGTTGTCAAACTCCTAGCACAAACCAATGTGTAGTTGGACTCTTAGAGGTGTTTTCAACCAAATTCGCCTATACAGGCTAAACATCCAAGAAGCTCTAAACAAACACCCATGATAGTGGTATGACAAAACGTTGGGAGCCATGAGAGGGTCATGAGAGAATCATTCAATGAGAGTTTCATTGGAATGCACTGAGAAACCGTGTTTCCAAGGAGCTAAGAATCATGCAATTATTTGAAGGTCGCTAGAACGCTTTTTCTGTTCGTTTGAATCTTTTGCTCTCCCAAGCAATTCTGTTTTCGATCTATTATGAATGAGCGATAAAGAAGAGTGTCCTCCCACAGGTAAACGTCTTTCCTGAGTATTCAGAGTCCTAGCATAAAAAATTGTTGAGTGGGAGTAACAGGTGTTTTCAGGCAAATTCGCCTAATCAGGGTAAATATCCAGAAGCTCTAAACAAAACACCCATGATGGGCGATGACCAAACTTGGGGAGCCATGAGGGGCTCACAAGAGAATCATTTAACCAGAGTTTGATTGAAATACACATAGATACCTTGTGGCCAGGAGCTAAGAATCATACAATTAATCCCAGGTCACTAGAACGCTTTTCCTGTAAGTTTGAATTTGTTGCGCTCGCAAGAAATTCTGGTTTTAGCTACTTGAACCAGGTCTGAAGCAGAGCGTGCTCCCATGAAAAAAAACAGCTTTCCTGAGTTTTCAAAGTCCTAGCATAAACCATAGTAGAGTTGGACTAACAGGCCTTTTTAGCAAATTCGCCTAATCAGAGTAACATCCAAATGGCTCTAAACAAAACACCCGTGATGTTGGAATGACCAAACCTGGGGAGCCCTGATGGTCTCATGAGATAATCCTTTAACCAGAGTTTCATTGGAATGCACAGAGAAACCTCGTGACCAAGAGGTAAGAAACATTCAATTATTTCCAGTTCTCTAAAATGCTTTTTCCTGTGACTTTGAAACTGTTTCGCCTACAAGGAATTCTGCATTGAGATACATGAACCAGGTCAGAAGAACAGTGTGCTCCTGTGAATAAACGTGATTTCCTTCATTTTTCAAACTCCTAGCATAAACCATTGTGGAGTTGGACTAACAGTCGTTTTCAGGCGAATTCACCTAATAAGAGTAAACATCCAAAAGGTTCTAAACAAAAAATAACCCCGGGAGGAGGTGGGATGACCAAACTGGTGGAGCCATGAGCGGCTCATGAGAGAATCATTTAACCAGAGTTTGATTAAAATACACACAGATTCCTGGAGCACAGGAGCTAAGAAACATGCAATAATTTCCATGTGGTTAGAATGTCTTTTTCTGTGAGTTTGAATCTGTTGCATTCCCAAGACATTCTGCTCCAAGCTACTTGAATGAGGTCTGAAGCAGAGCGTGCTCCCATATAAAAAACTGCTTTCCTGAGTTGTCAAACTCCTATCATAAACCAATGTGTAGTTTGTCTTAGAGGTGTTTTCAACCAAATTCGCCTATACAGGCTAAACATCCAAGAAGCTCTAAACAAAACACCCATGATAGTGGTATGACAAAACGTTGGGAGCCATGAGGGTGTCATGAGAGAATCATTCAATGAGAGTTTCATTGGAATGCACAGTGAAACCGTGTTCCAAGGAGCTAAGAATATTTGAAGGTCGCTAGAACACTTTTTCTGTTCGTTTTGAATCTTTTGCTGTCCCAAGCAATTCTGCTTCGATCTATATGAATGAGGGCTAAAGAAGAGTGTCCTCCCACCGGTAAACGTCTTTTCCTGAGTATTCAGAGTCCTAGCATAAAAAATTTGTTGAGTAGGAATAACAGGTGTTTTCAGGCAAATTCACCTAATCAGGGTAAATATCGAAGAAGCTCTAAACAACACACCCTTGATGGGGGATGACCAAACTTGGGGAGCCATGCGGGGCTCACGAGAGAATCATTTTACCAGAGTTTGATTAAAAATACACATAGATACCTTGTGGCCAGGAGCTAAGAATCATACAATTAATTCCCAGGTCACTAGAACGCTTTTCCTGTAAGTTTGAATTTGTTGCGCTCGCAAGAAATTCTGGTTTTAGCTACTTGAACCAGGTCTGAAGCAGAGTGTGCTCCCATGAAAAAACAGCTTTCCTGAATTTTCAAAGTCCTAGCATAAACCATAGAAGAGTTGGACTAACAGGCCTTTTTTGGCAAATTTGCCTAATCAGAGTAACATCCAAATGGCTCTAAACAAAACACCCGTGATGTTGGGATAACCAAACTTGGGGAGCCTTGATGGTCTCATGAGATAATCATTTAACCAGAGTATCATTGGAATGCACAGAGAAACCTCGTGACCAAGAGCTAAGAAACATTCAATTATTTCCAGTTCTCTAAAATGCTTTTTCTGTGAGTTTGAAACCGTTTCGCTAACAAGCAATTCTGCTTTGAGATACTTGAACCAGGTCAGAAGCACAGTGTGCTCTTGTGAATGAAAGTGCTTTCCTGCATTTTCAAAGTTCTAGCGTAAACCATTGTGGAGTTGGACTATCAGTCCTTTACAGGTGAATTCGCCTAATCAGAGTAAACATCCAAAAGGCTTTAAAACACCCGTGATGGCGGGATGACCAAACTGGGGGAGCCATGATGGGCTCGTGAGAGAATCATTTCACCAGAGTTTGATTAAAATACACACAGATACCTCGAGCCCAGGAGCTAAAAATCATGCAATTAGTACCAGGAGGCTTGAACACTTTTTCTGTGAGTTTGAATGTGTTGCGCTCCCCAGCAATTCTTCTCTGAGCTACTTCAACCAGGTCTGAAGCAGAGAGTCCTCCCTTGAGCGAAACTGCTTTCATCAATTTTCAGAATTTTAGCATAAAATATTGTTGAGTAGGACTAACACGTGTTTTCAGGCAAATTCGCCTAATCAGGATAAATATCCAAGAAGCTCTATACAAAACACCCTTGATAGAGAATGACCAAACTTGTGGATCCATGAGGGGCTATGAGAGAATCATTTCACCAGAGTTTCATTGAAATACACACATAAACTCGTGCCCAGGAGCTAAAACACATGAAAGTATTTCCAAGTCCCTAGAATGCTTTTTCTGTGATTTTGCATCAGTTGCTCTCCCAAGCAATCCTTCTTTGAGCTACTGGAACCAGTCCTGAAGCAGAGTGCGCTCTGTAAGCTGCCTGGTACTGAAAACCAGGGAGGAAAACTCGGAGGCAGAGTAAAGTTATTACAACTTTTACTTCTACTTTAGAGAGAGCTTAGAGAGGGAAAGAAAGATTTTTCTTCTTAGCTTAGAGAGAAAGAAAGATAGAGCTTAGCTTCTTGTCTTCTTGTCTTCTTGTCTTAGCTTAGAGAGAAAGAAAGATGGCGCTTAGCCTCTTGTCTTAGAGAGAGAGCTTCTTCTTAGAGAGCTTAGCTGAGAGAAAGATTAGAGCTTCTTTCTTCTCTCTTGTCTTCTTGTCTTAGCTTAGAGAGAAAGAAAGATGGAGCTTAGATTCTTGTCTTAGAGAGAGAGCTTCTTCTTAGCTTAGAGTCTTAGAGAGAAAGAAAGATAGAGCTTAGCTTAGAGCTTCTTTCTTCTCTCTTCTTTCTTCCTTCTTCTTTCTTTTGTCTTCTGTCTTCTGTCTTCTTTCTTCCTTGGGTGCCTCGGCCTAACTCTGACCAGTCATTACTTCTTCTATCTGGTTTCTCTTCTGTAACTGCTCTGCCTACATTCTGGCTGCTCTGATTCTTCTGACCGACCGAGTGACTGCCCGACTGACTGAATTCTCTGTTCTCCTAACTTGGACTGCTTTCACCCGGTTATATACCTTCAGCTTTGCGGGTGCCTACAGGTGCGTCACATACATATCAGGTGGAACTTATGGCTTCCAGCTAGCCACAAGAGCCCTTCCTGCTTAGTGCTCCTTCACGCTCCCGTGAAAGAAACTGTTTTCCTGAGTTGTCAAAGTCCTATCCTAAACAATAGTGGAGTTGGAGTAACAGGTGTTTTCAGGCAAATACACCTAATCAGGGTAAATATCCAAGAGGTTCTGAACAAGACACCCATGATGGTGGGATGACCAAATTTGGGGAGTCATGAGGGGCTCATGAAAGAATCATTTAACCAGAGTTTCATTAAAATGCATAGAGAAACCTTGTGACCAAGCGCTAAGAAACATGCAATTATTTCCAGTTCTCTAAAACCCTTTTTCTGTGAGTGTGAAATGGTTTCGCTAACAAGGAATTCTGCATTGAGATACATGAACCAGGTCAGAAGAACAGTGTGCTCTTGTGAATAAAAGTGCTTTCCTGTGTTTTCAAAGTCCTAGCGTAAACCAATATGGAGTTGGACCATCAGTCGTTTACAGGTGAATTTGCCTACTCAGAGTAAACATCCAAAAGGCTCTGAACAAAACACCCGTGATGGTGGGATGACCAAACTTTTGGATCCATTAGGGGCTCATGAGAGAATCATTTAACCAGAGTTTGATTAAAATACACAGATTCCTGGAGCCCAGGAGCTAAGATACATGCAATAATTTCCATGTGGCTAGAACGCTTTTTCTGTGAGTTTGAATCTGTTGCGCTCCCAAGCCATTCTGCTCCAAGGTACTTGAACCAGGTCTGAAGCAGAGTGTGCTCCCATATAACAAACTGCTTTCCTGAGTTTTCAAAGTCCTAGCATAAACCATTGTGGAGTTGGACTAACAGGTGTTTTCGACCAAATTCGCCTATACAGGCTAAACATCCAAGAAACTCTGACCAAAACACCCATGATAGTGGTATGACAAAACTTTGGGAGCCATGAGGGGCTCATGAGAGAATTATTTAACCAGAGTTTCATTGGAATGCACAGAGAAAACCGTGTGCCAAGGAGCTAAGAATCATGCAATTATTTGAAGGTCGCTAGAATGCTTTTTCTGTTCGTTTGAATCTTTTGCTCTCCCAAGCAATTCTGCTTCGATCTATATGAATGAGGGCTAAAGAAGAGTGTCTTTCCATAGATAAATGGCTTTCCTGAGTATTCAGAGTTTTAGCATAAAAAATTGTTGAGTAGGAGTAACAGGTGTTTTCAGGCAAATTCGCCTAATCAGGGTAAACATCCAAGAAGCTCTAAACAAAACACCATTGATTGGGGATGACCAAACTTGGGGAGCCATGAGGGGCTCTTGAGAGAATCATTTAACCAGAGTTTGATTGAAATACACATAGATACCTTGTGCTCAGGAGCTAAGAAACATACAATTAATTCCATGTCACTAGAATGCTTTAAGCACCCGTGATGGTGGGATGACCAAACTTGGGGAGCCATGAGGGGCTCATGAGAGAATCATTTAACCAGAGTTTGATTGAAATACACATATATACCTTGTTCCCAGGAGCTATGAAACATACAATTAATTCCAGGTCACTATAATGCTTTTACTGTAAGTTTGAATTTGTTGCGCTCGCAAGAAATTCTGGTTCAAGCTACTTGAACCAGGTCTGAAGCAGAGTGTGCTCCCATGAAAAAAACAGCTTTCCTGAGTTTTCAAAGTCCTAGCATAAACCGTAGAGGAGTTGGATTAACAGGCCTTTTCAGGCAAATTCGCCTAATCAGAGTAACAGCCAAAAGACTCTAAAGAAAATACCCATGATGGTGGGATGACCAATCTTGTTGAGCCATGAGGTGCTCATGAGAGCATCATTTAACTGAAGATTCATTGAAATACACAAAATAACCTCGTGCCCTAGAGCTAGGAAACATGCAATTGTTTCTAGTTTGCTAGAACACTTTTTCTGTTAGGTTGAATCTGTTGCTCTCCCAAGGTATTCTGCTTTGAGCTATTTGAACCAGGGCTGAATCAGAGTGTGCTCCCATGAAAGAAACTGCTTTCCTGAGTTTTCAAAGTTTTAGCATGAACAATTGTGGTGTTGGACTAACAGGTGTTTTAAGGCAAATTCGCCTAATCAGGGTAAACGTCCAAGAGACTCTAAACAAAACACCCATGAAGATTGGTTGACCAAATTTGGGGAACCATGAGGGGCTCATGAGGGAATCATTTAACCAGAGTTTTCCTCAAATACACAAAGAAACCTCATTTCCCGGAACTAAGAATTATGCATCTATTTCCAGGTCGCTAATATGTTTTTTTCTGTGAGTTTGAATCTGTTGCACTCCCAAGCGATTCGCTTTTAGATATTTGATCCAGGTCAGAAGAACAGTGTGATCTTGTGAATGAAAAAGGCTTTCCTGAGTTTTCAAAGTCCTAGCATAAACCATTGTGGAGTTGGACTAACAGGTGTTTTCAGCCAAATTCGCCTAATCAGGGTAAACATCCAAAGGGCTCTAAACAGTACTACGGTGATTGTGACAAGAGCAAACTTGGAGAGCCATGAGGGGCTCATGAGTGAATCATTTAACTGGAGTTTCATTGAAATACACAAAGATCCCTCGTGCCCAGGAGCTAAGAAACAAGCAATTATTTCCAGGTTGCTAGAACACTTTTACTGTGAGTTTGAATCTGTTGCGCTTCCAAGCAATTCTGCTTGAAGCTACTTCAACCAGGGCAGAAGCAGAGTGTGCTCTTGTGAAAGAAAGTGCTTACCTAAGTTTTCAAAGTCCTATCATAAACCATTGTGGAGCTGGACTAACAGGTGTTTTCATTCAAATTCTCCTAATCAGGGTGAATATCCAAAAGGATCTAAACAAAACATCCGCCATGGTTTAATGACCAAACTTGGGGAGCCTTTAGGGGAACATAAGAGAGTCATTTACCAGAGTTTTATTGGAGTGCACAGAGAAACCTAGTGCCCAGGAGCTAAGAAACAGGTCGCTAGAACGCTTTTTCTGTGAGTTTGAATCTGTTGAGCTCCCATGTGATTCTGCTTTGAGATACTTGAACCAGGGCATAAGCAGAGTGTGCTGTTGTTAAAGAAATTGCTTTCCAGAGTTTTCAAAGTCCTGACATAAGGAATTGTAGAGTTCGACTAAGAGAGCTTTTCAGCCAAATTTGCCTAACCAGGATAAACATCCAAAGGGTTTTCAACAGAACACCCATGATGGTAGAAAGACTTAATTTGGGGAGCAATGAGGGACTCTTGAGAGAATCATTAAAACAGCGTTTCATTGAAAAACACACAGAAACAATGTGCCAAGGAGCTAAGAAAGCGGCAATTATGTGAAGGTCGCTAAAATGCTTTTTCTGTGAATTTGAATCTGTTTCACTTTCAAGCGATTCTGCTTCAAGCTACTTGAACATGGGCTGAAGCAAAGTGTGCCATCCTAAAAGAAACTGTATTCCTGTGTTTTCAAACTCCAAACATAAACCATTGTGGAGTTTGACTTCCAGTCATAACCAGGCAAATTAGCCTAATTAAGTTAAACATCCAATGGGTTCTAAACAAAACACCCATGATGGTGGGATGTCCAAAATTGAGGGTAATGAGGGCTCATGAGAGCATCATGAAACCAGAGTTTCATTGAAATACACACAGAAACACCGTGCCCAGGAGCTAAGAAAAAACGGCAATTATTTGCAGGTTGTTAGAAAGTTTTTTCAGTGAGTTTGAATGTGTTCGCTCCCAAGCGATTCTGCTTCGAGCTACTTGAACATGGGTGAAGCAGAGTGTGCGCCCCTACAAGAAACTGCTTTTCTGATTTTTCTAACTCCAAGCATAAACCATTGTGGAGTTTGTCTTCCAGTCATAATCAGGCAAATTAGCCTAATTAGGATAAACTTCCAATGGGTTCTAAACAGAAGACCAATAATGGTGGGATAACCTAAATTGTGGGTATTGAGGGGCTCGTGAGAATCATTGAAATATAGTTTCATTGAAATACACAGAAACAACGTGCTCAATAGCTAAGAAACCGGCAATTATTTGCAGTCGCTAGAAAGCTTTTTCTGTTAGTTTGAATCTGTATCGCTCCCATGCAATTCTGCTTCGAGCTACTTGAACATGGGCTGAAGCAGAGTGTGCTCCCCCTAAAAGAAACTTCTTTCCAGGGTTTTCATACTTCTAGCATAAAACACTGTGGAGTTGTACTTCCAGGTGTTTTCAGGGAAATTCGCCTAACCAGGATAAACATCCAAAGGTTTCAAAGCAGAATACTCGTGATGGTGGGATGACCTAAATTGGGGAGCCAGGAGGTGCTCCTGAGAGAATCATTAAACCAAACTTTTATTGAAATACAAAAAGAATCACCGTGCCCAGGAGGTAAGAAACCAGCAATTGTTCGCAGGTTGCTAAAACGCTTTTTCCGTTACTTTGAGTCTGTTTCGCTCCCAAGCGATTTTGCTTCAAGCTACTTCATCATGGGGTGAAGCAGAGTGTGTTCCCCTAAAAGAAATTGCTTTCCTGAGTTTTCAAAACTCCATGCATAAACCATTGTAAAGTTGGAATTCCAGGCGATTTTAGGAAAATTCGCCTAACCAGGGTAAACATCCAAAGGGTTTTCAACAGAACACCCATGATGGTGGAAAGACTGAAATTGGGGTGTCATGAGAAGCTTGAGAGAGTCATTAAACCAGAGTTTCATTGAAATACACGCAGAAACACCAGACCCAGGAGCAAAGAAATTGGCAATTATTTGCAGGTCGCTAGAAAGCTTTTTTTGTGAGTTTGAATCTGTTTCACTCCCAAGCGATTCTGCATTGAGCTACTGGAACATGGGCTGAAGCAGAGTGTGTTCCCCTAAAAGAAACTGCATTCTTGAGTTTTCAAACTCCAAGCATAAAACATAGTAAAGTTGGAATTCCAGGCGATTTCAGGAAAATTTGCCTAACCAAGGTAATCTTGCAAAGGGTTCTAAAGAAAACACCCATGATGGTGGGATGAACTAAATTGGGGAGTTATGAGAAGCTCGAGAGAGTCATAAAAACCAGAGTTTCATTGAAATACACATAGAAACACCATGCCCAGGAGTTAAGAAACTGTCAATTATTTGCAGGTCGCTAGAACGCGTTTACTGTGAGTTTGAATCTGTTTCGGTCCCAAGTGATTTTGCTCCGAGCTACTTGAACATGGGCTGAAGAGGAGTGTACAACCCAAAAGAAACTGCATTCCTGTGTTTTCAAACTCCAAGCATAAACCATTGTGGATTTGGACTTCCAGGCATTTTCAGGGAAATTCGCCTAACCAGGGTTAACATCCAAAATGTTCTAAACAGAACACCTGTGATTGTGGGATGACCTAAATTGGGGAGCCATGAGGGACTCTAGCGAGCAACATTAAAACACAGTTTTATTGATATACACACAGAAACATTGTGCCCAGGAGCTAAAAAACCTCCAATTATTTGCACATCGCCATAACGCTTTTTCTGAGAGTTTGAGCTATTTGGCTACCAAGCGATTCTGCTTCGAGCTACTTTAACATGGGTTGATGTAGAGTGTAATCCCCTAAAAGAAACTGCTTTCCTGAGTTTTCAAACTCCAACATCAACCATTATAAAATTGGAATTCCAGGCGTTATCAGGGATATTCACCTAACCAGGATAAACATTTAAAGGGTTCTAAACAGAACACCGTGATGGTGGGATGACCTAAATTGGGGAGCCATAAGGGGCTCATGAGAGAATCATTAAACCAGAGTTTCATTGAAATAGACACAGAAACAACATGCCCAGGAGCTACGAAACCGGCAATTATTTGCACGTCGCTAGAACGCTTTTTCTGAGAGTTTGAGTCTGTTTGGCTCCCAAGGGATTCCGCTTCAAGCTACTTCAACATGGGTTGATGTAGAGTGTGATCCCCTAAAAGAAAATGCTTTTTTCAGTTTTCAAATTCCAAGCATCAACCATTGTAAAATTGGAATTCCAGGCATTTTCAGGCAAATTTACCTTAAAAAGGTAATCATCGAAAGGGTACTAAACAGAACACCCGTGATGGTGAGATGACCTAAATTGGGGAGCAATTAGGGTCTTGAGAGAGAAACATTAAACCACAGTTTCATTGCCATACACACAAAACCTTGTGCCCAAGAGCTAACAAACTGGCAATTATTTGAAGGTCTCTAGAAGTCTTTTTCTGAGCGTTTAAATCTGTTTTGCTCCTAAGTGATTTTGCTTTGAGCTACTTGACTATGTGCTGAAGCAGAGTGTGCTGCCATAAAGAAACTGCTTTCCTGAGTTTTCAAACTCCAAGCATAAACCATTGTGGAGTTGGACTTCCCGGCGTTTACATGAAAATTTACCTAACCAAGGTCAACATCCAAAGGGTCCTAAACAGAACACCCATGGTGGTAATATGACCTAAATTTTGGAGCCATGAGAGTCTCATGAGAGAATCATTAAACCAGAGTTTCACTGAAATACAGAGAGAAATCAATTGCCCTTGAGCAAACAAACTGGCAATTATTTGCAGGTCGCTTGAATGCTTTTTCTGTGAGTTTGAGTCTGTTTCGCTCCCAAGCGAATCTGCTTTGAGCTAGTTTAACATGGGCTGAAGCAAAGTGTGCTCCCATAAAAGAAATATATATTTTTTTTTAGTTTGCAAAATGCAAGCATAAACCATTTTAAAGTTATATTTCAGTCGTTTTCAGTAAGATTCGTATAACCAGGGTAGATATTCAATGGGTCTAAAACAGAATACCCCTGAAGGTGGGATGACCTAAATTGTGGAGCCATGAGGGTCTCATGAGAGAATCATTAAAACAGAGTTGCATTGAAATAAACAAAGAAAACCTAGTGCCAAGCAGCTAAGAAACCGGCAATTTTTTGGAGGTCACAAGAACACTTTTTCTGTGAGTTTGAGTCTGTTTCACACCCAAGTGATTCTACGTCAATCTATTTCAACATGGGCTGAATCAGAGTGTTCTCCCCTACAAGAAACTGATTTCCTTAGTTTTCAAACTCCAAGCATAAACCATAGTAAAGTTGGAATTCCAGGCGTTTTCAGGCCTATTTGCCTAACCAGGGTAAACATACAAAAAGTTCTAAACAGAACACCTGTGATGGTGGGATGACCTAAATTTTGGAGCCATGAGGGTCTCATGATAGAATCATTACACCACAGTTTCATTGAAATACACAAAGAAATATTGTGCCCAGAAACTAAGAAACCGGCAATTATTTGCAGGTCGCTAGAATGCTTTTTCTGTGAATCTGAATCAACTTGCAATCCCAAGCCATTTTACTTCAAGCTACTTCAACCAGGGATGAAGATTAGTGTGCTTTCCTAATAAAAAGGGAAAAAAAATGCATTCCTGAGTTTTCAAACTCCAAGCATAAACCTTTGTGGTGTTTCTCCTCCAGGCCTTTTCAGGCAGATCTTGCCTAGCCAGAAAAGAGATCAAAAGGCTTCTAGATAGAAAACACATGTAAAATGGACTAACTACCTTAATGAACATTTAGGAAATGCTGGTAGTGCCATTTTTTCAGAGATTCATGAAAAATCCACTAGAGAACTGAGGCCAAAAAGTAGAAAAACCTGAAAAAATACTGCAGGCAACAAGACCAATTTTCCACTGAATCTGAAGCAGCCATTTTATTCCAAATCGATTTTTTTTTTTTTTTTTTGCTACTTCAACCAAGGCTGCAGCAGAGTGTGCTCCACTAAAAGAAACTGCCTTCCTGAAGTTTGAAACACAAGCAGGAACTTTTCTGCAGTTTCTCTTCTAGGCGTTTTCAGGCATCTCAAGCCTAAACAAATAAGACAGAGGAAGGCTTCCTGACAGTGAATCCTGAAGGTAGGATGACCAAACTTCTTGAGGCATAAAAACTCTTTGGAGGATCATTTCACCAGAGTTTCATGGAAATCTCTTGACAAAACTGGAACTCTGTAGCCTATTAACCTGAATTTTTCTCAATATGGTAGAGCATTTTCCAATGCATCTAAAGTGGCCTGTGCTCTTAAGTGGTTCTTCCAGGCACTACTTCAACCAGAAAAGGAGCAGAGTGTTGTCCCATTATAGAAACTGCATTCCTGAGATTTCAAACAACTAGTAGGAACCATTGTGGAGTTTGACTTCTAGGCATTTTCAGGCAGTTTTGCCTACCCAGGAGAGACATCCAAAGGGTTCTAAACAAAACATTTTGCAAGAGGGGTTCGTGAGAATATCATTAAACAGATTTTCATTGAAATAAAACACAGAAACCTGGTGCCCAAAAGTTGAGAAACTGGCAATTGTTTGCAGGTCGCTAGAACGCTTTTTCTGTGAATCTGACTCGACTTGCAATCCAAGCAATTGTACTTAAAGCTACTTCAACCAGGGCTGAAGCAGAGTGTGCTTTTATAAAAGAAACTGCATTCCTGAAGGAGCCCTTATTAGGAAGGGCTGTTGCAGCTAGGTGGAAGCCATAAGTTCCACCTGATATGTATGTGACGCACCTGTAGGCACCCGCAAAGCTGAAGGTATATAACCGGGTGAAAGCGGTCCGAGTTAGGAGAACGGAGAATTCAGTCAGTTGGCAGTCACTCGGTGGGTCAGAAGAATCAGAGCGGCCAGAACGTAGTCAGAGCGGCTACAGAAGAGAAACCAGATAGAAGAAGTAATGACTGGTCAGAGTTAGGCCGAGGCTCCCGAGGAAGACAGAAGACAGAAGAAAGAAGAAGGAAGAAAGAAGAGAGAAGAAAGAAGCTCTAATCTTTTTCTAAACTAAGCTCTATCTTTCTTTCTCTCTAAGCTAAGAAGAAAAAATAATCTTTCTCTAAGCTCTATCTTTCTTTCTCTCTAAGCTAAGCAGAAAAAATAATCTTTCTCTAAGCTCTATCTTTCTTTCTCTCTAAGCTAAGAAGACAAGAAGAAAAAGAGAAGGAGACAAGAAGAAGCTAAGCTCTATCTTTTTTTTTCTCTCTAAGCTAAAGTAGAAATAAAAGTAGTAAAAGCTTTACTCTGCCTCCGAGTTTTTCTCCCGTGGCGCCGTGGCTGGCCATGACAGGCAGCTTACAAATGGTGGTCCGTCCGGGGCTCAGCAGGCAGAGAAGAAAAGATAAGAAATAAGAACAAGAAGCTAAGATAGTGAGGAGAGCAAAGAAAAACCATAGCCTCAGATTCAGTTGAGACCAGCAAAAAGAGTAGTAAACAAGAGAGCATAGCCTCTGACACAGTTGAGGCCAGTTAAGAATAAAGCTGAAGCAGAGTAGCCAGCGAAAAGCCAAAGCGAGCCGGCCAAAAGCCGAAGCAGAGTAGCCGGCCAAAAGCCATAAAAAATAAAGAAGCCAGAAAAGCCATACAGAGAAAAAGCCTTGAGCTTTATTTAGCAAAAAGCCATAAAGAAAAAAGCCATGAGCTTAAAAGAAAATAGAGAAAAAGCCATTGAACTTTGGCAAAAAAGCCATAAAAATAAAGAAGAGACAAGAAAATAAAGAAAAAAAAAAGTCAAAGTCGCTTATGCAATTGTGCTTAACTAAGTGCGTTAGCTGCTCCTCAGCAGTAGGCTTCCTTAAAGCCGCAGCACCTTCTCAAAAAGGGCTCAAATATCCACCCTTTTAAAAACAAAAGGTGAAAAGCTAGGTAGGGACAAGAAAATAAAAGAAAATAGAGAAAATAAAATAGAGAAAATAGAATTAAAGCACCTTTTTAAACTAAAGGGGATGAATAGAAGGAGCCCTAATTAGGAAGGGCTGTTGCAGCTAGCTGGAAGCCATAAGTTCCACCTGATATGTATGTGATGCACCTGTAGGCACCCGCAAAGCTGAAGGTATATAACCGGGGTGAAAGCGGTCCGAGTTAGGAGAACGGAGAATTCAGTCAGTCGGGCAGTCAATGAGTCGGTCAGAAGAATCAGAGCGGCCAGAAAGTAGGCAGAGCGGTTACAGAAGAGAAACCAGATAGAAGAAGTAATGACTGGTCAGAGTTAGGCCGAGGCTCCCGAGGAAGACAGAAGACAGAAGAAAGAAGAAGGAAGAAAGAAGAGAGAAGAAAGAAGCTCTAATCTTTCTCTAAGCTAAGCTCTCTTTCTTTCTAAGAAGAAGCTCTATCTTTCTCTCTAAGACTCTAAGCTAAGAAGACAAGAAGAAAAGCTCGCTTTAATCTTTTTCTCTAAAAATCTTTCTTTCCCTCTCTAAGCTCTCTCTAAGAAAGTAGAAGTAAAAGTAGTAAAAGCTTTACTCTGCCTCCGAGATTTCCTCCCGGGTTTCGGAACCAGGCAGCTTAGACAATCCTGAGTTTTTCAATTCCAGCATAAAGCATTGTGGGTTTCTTCTCCAGACCACTTCAGGTAAATCCTTCCTAGCCAGGAAAGAGTTACAAAATGCTTCTAGAAAGAAGACTCATGAAAAATGGAATGAACAACCTTAACGAGCATTTTGGAATTGCTGGTAGTGCCATTTTTTCAGAGATTCATAAAAAATCCACCTGAGAACTGAAGACAAAACTTAAAAAAACCTGAATAATGCTGCAGGCTACAAAACCATTTTTACAATGAATCTGAAGCTGCCAGTTCTTCCAAGCCTTTCTTCTTTTTGCTACTTCTACTTTAACCAAGGCTGAGCAGAGTGTGCTCCACTAAAAGAAACTGCATTACTGAAGTTTCAAACACCTAGCAGGAAACTTTCTGCAGTTTCTCTATCCCTGAAGGTAGGTGACCAATCGTGTGAGGCATAAAAAACTCTTAAAGGATCACTTCACCAGAGTTTCGTGGAAATTTCTCGACAAATTTGGAGCGCAGAAGGGTATAAAGACGAATTTTTTCAAAAGTTAGAGTGTTTTCCAGTGTATCTGAAGTGGCCTGTGCTCTCAGGTGGTTCTGCTGGGCACTACTTCAACCAGAAAAAGAGCAGAGTGTTGTCCCATTGTAAAAACTGCATTCCTGAGATTTCAAACAGCTAGCAGGAATCATTGTGGAATTTGACTTCCAGGCATTTTCAGGCAGCTATGCCTAACCAGGTGAGACATCCAAAGTTTTAAAACAAAACACTTCTGTATGAGGGGTTCATGAAAAAATCTTTAAACCAGAGTTTCATTGAAATAAACAGAAAAACCTGGTGCCGCAAAGCTGAGAACCCGCAATTTTTTGCAGGTCGCTAGAATGCTTTTTCTGAGAATCTGAATCACTTGCAATCCCAAGTTTTGAGCTTCAAGCTACTTCAACCAGGGATGAAGCATTAGAGTGCTTTCCTAATAAAAAGGAAAAAAAAAATGCATTCCTGAGTTTTCAAACTCCAAGCATAAACCATTTTTGGTGTTTCATCTCCAGGCCTTTTCAGACAGATCTTGCCTAGCCAGAAAAGATATCAAAAGGCTTCTAGAGAAAAAAAAAAAAAAACTCATGAAAAATGAACTAACAACCTTAATGAAGCATTTAGGAAATGCTGGTTGTGCCATTTTTTCAGAGATTCATTGAAAAGACACTAGAGAACTGAGGCAAAGAGTAGAAAAACCTGCAAAATTACTGCAGGCAGCCAGATCAATTTTAAACTGAATCTGAAGCTGACAGTTATTCCAAGCCTTTTTCGTTTGTTTGTTTTTTTTTTTTTTTTTGCTACTTTAAGCAAGCTGAGCAGAGTGTGCTCCACTAAAAGAAACTGCCATTCCTGAAGTTTGAAAAACCAAGCAGAAATCTTTTTGCAGTTTCTCTTCTATGGCGTTTTTCAGGCATCTCAAGTTTAAACAGAATAAGACAGAAGAAGGCTTCCTCACAGTGAATCCCTGAAGGTAGGATGACCAAACTTGATGAGGCATAAAACCCTAGAGAGGATCAATTCACCAGAGTTTCATGGAAATTTCTCGACAAAAAGGAACTCTGTAGGTATTAAAACCTGAATTTTTCTCAATAAGACTTTAGAGCGTTTTCCAATGCATCTAAAGTGGCCTGTGCTCTCAAGTGGTTCTGCTGGGCACTACTTCAACCAGAAAAAGAGCAGAGTGTTGTCCCATTGTAGAAACTGCATTCCTGAGATTTCAAACAACTAGCAGGAATCATTGTGGAATTTGACTTCCAGGCATTTTCAGGCAGTTTTGCCTAACCAGGTGAGACATCCAAAGGGTTTAAAACAAATCATTTTGCGATGAGGGGTTTATGAAAAATCATTAAACCAGAGTTTCATTGAAATAAACACAAAAACCAGGTGGTGATAAGTTGAGAAACTGGAAATAGTTTGCAGGTCGCTAGAACGCTTTTTCTGTGAATCTGAATCACTTGCAATCCCAAGCCATTGTACTTCAAGCTACTTCAACCAGGGATGAAAAATTAGTGTGCTTTTAATAAAGAAAAAAAAAAATGCATTCCTGAGTTTTCAAACTCCCAGCATAAACATTGTGGGGTTTCTTCTCCAGGCCTTTTCAGGTAGATCTTCCTAGCCAGGAAAGTGTTTCAAAAGGCTTCTAGATAAAAGACTCATGAAAAATGGATGAACAACCTTAATGAGCATTTGAAATGCTGGTAGTGCCATTTTTTCAGAGATTCATGGAAAAAGCCACTAGAGAACTGAGGCCAAAATTAGAAAAACTGAAAAATACTGCAGGCTACAAACCAATTTTACAATGAATATGAAGCAGCCAGTTCTTCCAATCGATTTTTTTTTTTTTTTTTCTTTTTTTTTTTTTTTTGCTACTTCAACCAAGGCTGCAGCAGAGTGTGCTCCACTAAAAGAAACTGCATTACTGAAGTTTGAACACACTAGCAGGAACTTTCTGCAGTTTCTTTCTCGTTTTCAGGCCTGCCTAAACAAATAAGACAGAGGGCTTCCTGACAGTGAATCCCTGAAGGTAGGGTGACCAAACTTCTTGAGGCATAAAAACTCTTCAAAGGATCACTTCACCAGAGTTTCATGGAAAACTCTCAACAAAACTGGAACTCTGTAGCCTATTAACACGAATTTTTCTCAAAGTTAGAGCATTTCCAATGTGTATCTAAAGTGGCCTGTGCTCTCAAGTGGTTCTTCCAGGCACTACTTCAACCAGAAAAGGAGCAGAGTGTTGTCCCATTGTAAAAACTGCATTCCTGAGATTTCAAACAGCTAGCAGGAACCATTGTGGAGTATGACTTCCAGGCGTTTTCAGGCAGTTTTGCCTAACCAGGTGAGAGATCCAAAGGGTTCTAAACAAAACACTTTTGCATGAGGGGTTCCTGAGAAAATCATTAAACCAGAGTTTTATTGAAATAAACACAGAAAAACCTGGTGCCGCAAAGCTGAGAAAACCGCAATTTTTTTGAAGGTCGGCTAGAACACTTTTTCTGTGAATCTGACTCCACTTGCAATCCCAAGTGTTTGAGCTTCAAGCTACTTCAACCAGGGATGAAGCAGAGAGTGCTTTCCTATAAAAGACTGCATTCCTGAGTTTTCAAACTCCCAGCATAAACCATTTGGGGTTTCATCTCCAGACTTTTCAGGTAGATCATGCCTAGCCAGGAAAGATTCAAAAGGCTTCTAGAAAAAAAGAAAAATCATGAAAAATGAACGAACAACCTTAATGAGCATTTGGGAAATGCTGGTAGTGCCATTTTTTAGAGATTCATTGAAAAGACACTAGAGAACTGAGGCTAAAAAGTAGAAAAACCTGCAAAATTCTGCAGGCAGCCAGATTATTTTTAAACTGAATCTGAAGCTGACAGTACTTCCAAGCCTTTTGTTTGTTTTTTTGTTTGTTTGTTTGTTTGTTTTTTGCTACTTTAAGCAAGTGAGCAGAGTGTGCTCCAGTAAAAGAAATTGCATTCCTGAAGTTTCAAAAACCTAGCAGAATCTTTTTGCAGTTTCTCTTAATGGCGTTTTCAGGCATCTCAAGGTTAAACAGAAAAGACAGAAGAAGGCTTCCTCACAGCGAATCCCTGAAGGTAGGATGACCAAAACTTGATGAGGCATAGGAAACCTAGAGAGGATCAATTCACCAGAGCTTCATGGAAATTTCTCTCAACAAATTTGGAACTCAGAAGGGTATAAACCTGAATTTGTCTTAAGACTTTAGAGCGTTTCCAGTGTATCTGAAGTGGCCTGTGCTCTCAAGTGGTTCTGCTGGGCACTACTTCAACCAGAAAAAGAGCAGACTGTTGTCCCATTGTAGAAACTACATTCCTGAGATTTCAAACAGCTAGAAGGAATCATTGTGGAATTTGACTTCCAGGCATTTTCAGGCAGCTATGCCTAACCAGGTGAGACATCCAAAGGTTTCTAAACAAATCACTTCTGTATGAGGGGTTTATGAAAAAATCTTTAAACCAGAGTTTCATTGAAATAAACACAAAAACCAGGTGATGATAAGCTGAGAAACCGGAAATAGTTTGCAGGTCGCTAGAATGCTTTTTCTGTGAATCTGAATCAGCTTGCAATCCCAAGCCATTTTACTTCAAGCTACTTCAACCAGGGATGAAAATTAGTGTGCTTTCCTAATAAAAAGGAAAAAAAAAATGCATTCCTGAGTTTTCAAACTCCAAGCATAAACCATTTTGTGGTGTTTCTTCTCCAGGCCTTTTCAGGCAGATCTTGCCTAGCCAGAAAAGAGATCAAAAGGCTTCTAGATAAAAAACACATGAAAAATGGACTAACTACCTTAATGAACATTTAGGAAATGCTGGTAGTGCCATTTTTTCAGAGATTCATGGAAAATCCACTAGAGAACTGAGGCCAAAATGTAGAAAAACCTGAAAAATTCTGCAGGCAACAAGACCAATTTTCCACTGAATCTGAAGCAGCCAGTTATTCCACATTTTGTTTGTTTTTTTTTTTTTTTTTTTTTTTTTTTGCTACTTCAACCAAGGCTGCAGCAGAGTGTGCTCCACTAAAAGAAACTGCCTTCCTGAAGTTTGAAACACAAGCAGAAACTTTTCTGCAGTTTCTCTTCTAGGCGTTTTCAGGCATCTCAAGCCTAAACAAATAAGACAGAAGAAGGCTTCCTGACAGTGAATCCCTGAAGGTAGGATGACCAAACTTCTTGAGGCATAAAAACTCTTTGGAGGATCATTTCACCAGAGTTTCATGGAAATCTCTTGACAAAAAGGAACTCTGTAGCCTATTAACCTGAATTTTTCTCAATATGGTAGAGCATTTTCCAATGCATCTAAAGTGGCCTGTGCTCTTAAGTGGTTCTTCCAGGCACTACTTCAACCAGAAAAAAGAGCAGAGTGTTGTCCCATTATAGAAACTGCATTCCTGAGATTTCAAACAACTAGCAGGAACCATTGTGGAATTTGACTTCTAGGCATTTTCAGGCAGTTTTGCCTACCCAGGAGAGACATCCAAAGGGTTCTAAACAAAACACTTTTGCGAGAGGGGTTTTTGAGAAAATCATTAAACCAGATTTTCATTGAAATAAACACAGAAACCTGGTGCCCAAAAGTTGAGAAACTGGCAATTGTTTGCAGGTCGCTAGAACGCTTTTTCTGTGAATGTGACTCGACTTGCAATCCCAAGCAATTGTACTTAAAGCTACTTCAACCAGGGCTGAAGCAGAGTGTGCTTTTATAAAAGAAACTGCATTCCTGAGAGTTTTCAACTCCCAGCATAAAGCATTGTGGGGTTTCTTCTCCAGACCACTTCAGGTAGATCCTTCCTAGCCAGGAAAGTGTTCAAAAGGCTTCTAGAAAAAGACTCATGAAAAATGGATGAACAACCTTAATGAGCATTTGAAATTGCTGGTAGTGCCATTTTTTCAGAGATTCATAAAAAAGCCACCTGAGAACTGAAGACAAAACTTAGAAAAACTGAGAAAATGCTGCAGGCTACAAAACCATTTTTACAATGAATATGAAGCTGCCAGTTCTTCCAAGCCTTTCTTCTTTTTGCTACTTCAACCAAGGCTGAAGCAGAGTGTGCTCCACTAAAAGAAACTGCATTACTGAAGTTTCAAACACCTAGCAGGAACCTTTCTGCAGTTTCTCTGAATCCCTGAAGGTAGGGTGACCAATCGTGTGTGAGGCATAAGAAACTCTTCAAAGGATCACTTCACCAGAGTTTCGTGGAAAACTCTCAACAAAACTGGAACTCAGAAGCCTATAAACACGAATTTTTCTCAAAAGTTAGAGCATTTCCCAGTGTATCTAAAGCGGCCTGTGCTCTCAAGTGGTTCTGCCAGGCACTACTTCAACCAGAAAAGGAGCAGAGTGTTGTCCCATTGTAAAAACTGCATTCCTGAGATTTCAAACAGCTAGCAGGAACCATTGTGGAGTATGACTTCCAGGCGTTTTCAGGCAGTTTTGCCTAACCAGGTGAGAGATCCAAAGGTTTCTAAACAAAACACTTTTGCATGAGGGGTTCCTGAGAAAATCTTTCAACCAGAGTTTTATTGAAATACACAGAAAAACCTGGTGCCGCAAAGCTGAGAAACCGCAATTTTTTGAAGGTCGGTAGAACACTTTTTCTGAGAATCTTAATCCACTTGCAATCCCAAGTGTTTGAGCTTCAAGCTACTTCAACCAGGGATGAAGCAGAGAGTGCTTTCCTAAAAAAGACTGCATTCCTGAGTTTTCAAACTCCAAGCATAAACCATTTTTGGGTTTCATCTCCAGGACTTTTCAGAGAGATCATGCCTAGCCAGGAAAGATACCAAGAGGCTTCTAGAAAAAAAAAAAATCATGAAAAATGAACGAACAACCTTAATGAGCATTTGGGAAATGCTGGTTGTGCCATTTTTTAGAGATTCATTGAAAAGACACTAGAGAACTGATGCTAAAAGTAGAAAAACCTGCAAAATTCTGCAGGCAGCCAGATTATTTTTAAACTGAATCTGAAGCTGACAGTACTTCCAAGCCTTTTGTTTGTTTTTTTGTTTGTTTGTTTGTTTGTTTTTTGCTACTTTAAGCAAGTGGAGCAGAGTGTGCTCCAGTAAAAGAAATTGCATTCCTGAAGTTTCAAAAACCTAGCAGAAATCTTTTTGCAGTTTCTCTTAATGGCGTTTTCAGGCATCTCAAGGTTAAACAGAAAAGACAGAAGAAGGCTTCCTCACAGCGAATCCCTGAAGGTAGGATGACCAAACTTGATGAGGCATAGGAAACCCTAGAGAGGATCAATTCACCAGAGCTTCATGGAAATTTCTCGACAAATTTGGAACTCAGAAGGGTATAAACCTGAATTTGTCTTAAGACTTTAGAGCGTTTTCCAGTGTATCTGAAGTGGCCTGTGCTCTCAAGTGGTTCTGCTGGGCACTACTTCAACCAGAAAAAGAGCAGACTGTTGTCCCATTGTAGAAAACTACATTCCTGAGATTTCAAACAGCTAGAAGGAATCATTGTGGAATTTGACTTCCAGGCGTTTTCAGGCAGCTATGCCTAACCAGGTGAGACATCCAAAGGGTTTAAAACAAATCACTTCTGTATGAGGGGTTTATGAAAAAATCATTAAACCAGAGTTTCATTGAAATAAACACAAAAACCAGGTGTGATGATAAGCTGAGAAACCGGAAATAGTTTGCAGGTCGCTAGAATGCTTTTTCTGTGAATCTGAATCAGCTTGCAATCCCAAGCCATTTTACTTCAAGCTACTTCAACCAGGGATGAAAATTAGTGTGCTTTCCTAATAAAAGGAAAAAAAAAATGCATTCCTGAGTTTTCAAACTCCAAGCATAAACCTTTGTGGTGTTTCTTCTCCAGGCCTTTTCAGGCAGATCTTGCCTAGCCAGAAAAGAGATCAAAAGGCTTCTAGATAGAAACACATGTAAAATGGACTAACTACCTTAATGAACATTTAGGAAATGCTGGTAGTGCCATTTTTTCAGAGATTCATGGAAAATCCACTAGAGAACTGAGGCCAAAATGTAGAAAAACCTGAAAAATACTGCAGGCAACAAGACCAATTTTCCACTGAATCTGAAGCAGCCAGTTATTCCACATCGATTTTTTTTTTTTTTTTTTTTTTTTTTTTGCTACTTCAACCAAGGGCTGCAGCAGAGTGTGCTCCACTAAAAGAAACTGCCTTCCTGAAGTTTGAAACACAAGCAGGAACTTTTCTGCAGTTTCTCTTCTAGGCGTTTTCAGGCATCTCAAGCCTAAACAAATAAGACAGAAGAAGGCTTCCTGACAGTGAATCCCTGAAGGTAGGATGACCAAACTTCTTGAGGCATAAAAACTCTTTGGAGGATCATTTCACCAGAGTTTCATGGAAATCTCTCTGACAAAAAGGAACTCTGTAGCCTATTAACCTGAATTTTTCTCAATATGGTAGAGCATTTTCCAATGCATCTAAAGTGGCCTGTGCTCTTAAGTGGTTCTTCCAGGCACTACTTCAACCAGAAAAGGAGCAGAGTGTTGTCCCATTATAGAAACTGCATTCCTGAGATTTCAAACAACTAGCAGGAACCATTGTGGAGTTTGACTTCTAGGCATTTTCAGGCAGTTTTGCCTACCCAGGAGAGACATCCAAAGGGTTCTAAACAAAACATTTTGCGAGAGGGGTTTTTGAGAAAATCATTAAACCAGATTTTCATTGAAATAAACACAGAAACCTGGTGCCCAAAAGTTGAGAAACTGGCAATTGTTTGCAGGTCGCTAGAACGCTTTTTCTGTGAATCTGACTCGACTTGCAATCCCAAGCAATTGTACTTAAAGCTACTTCAACCAGGGCTGAAGCAGAGTGTGCTTTTATAAAAGAAACTGCATTCCTGAGTTTTCCAACTCCCAGCATAAAGCATTGTGGGGTTTCTTCTCCAGACCACTTCAGGTAGATCCTTCCTAGCCAGGAAAGTGTTCAAAAGGCTTCTAGAAAGAAGACTCATGAAAAATGGATGAACAACCTTAATGAGCATTTGAAATTGCTGGTAGTGCCATTTTTTCAGAGATTCATGAAAAAGCCACCTGAGAACTGAAGACAAAACTTAGAAAAAACTGAATAATGCTGCAGGCTACAAAACCATTTTTACAATGAATATGAAGCTGCCAGTTCTTCCAAGATTTTTTTTTTTTTTCTTTTTTTTGCTACTTCAACCAAGGCTGAAGCAGAGTGTGCTCCACTAAAAGAAACTGCATTACTGAAGTTTCAAACACCTAGCAGGAACCTTTCTGCAGTTTCTCTTTCCCTGAAAGGTAGGGTGACCAATCGTGTGGAGGCATAAGAAACTCTTCAAAGGATCACTTCACCAGAGTTTCGTGGAAAACTCTCAACAAAACTGGAACTCAGAAGCCTATAAACACGAATTTTTCTCAAAAGTTAGAGCATTTCCCAGTGTATCTAAAGCGGCCTGTGCTCTCAAGTGGTTCTGCCAGGCACTACTTCAACCAGAAAAGGAGCAGAGTGTTGTCCCATTGTAAAAACTGCATTCCTGAGATTTCAAACAGCTAGCAGGAACCATTGTGGAGTATGACTTCCAGGCGTTTTCAGGCAGTTTTGCCTAACCAGGTGAGAGATCCAAAGTTTCTAAACAAAACACTTTTGCATGAGGGGTTCCTGAGAAAATCTTTCAACCAGAGTTTTATTGAAATACACAGAAAAACCTGGTGCCGCAAAGCTGAGAAAACCGCAATTTTTTGAAGGTCGGTAGAACACTTTTTCTGAGAATCTTAATCCACTTGCAATCCCAAGTGTTTGAGCTTCAAGCTACTTCAACCAGGGATGAAGCAGAGAGTGCTTTCCTAAAAAAGACTGCATTCCTGAGTTTTCAAACTCCAAGCATAAACCATTTTTGGGTTTCATCTCCAGGACTTTTCAGACAGATCATGCCTAGCCAGGAAAGATACCAAGAGGCTTCTAGAAAAAAAAAAAAATCATGAAAAATGAACGAACAACCTTAATGAGCATTTGGGAAATGCTGGTAGTGCCATTTTTTAGAGATTCATTGAAAAGACACTAGAGAACTGAGGCTAAAAAGTAGAAAAACCTGCAAAATTCTGCAGGCAGCCAGATTATTTTTAAACTGAATCTGAAGCTGACAGTACTTCCAAGCCTTTTGTTTGTTTTTTTGTTTGTTTGTTTGTTTGTTTTTTGCTACTTTAAGCAAGTGGAGCAGAGTGTGCTCCAGTAAAAGAAATTGCATTCCTGAAGTTTCAAAAACCTAGCAGGAATCTTTTTGCAGTTTCTCTTAATGGCGTTTTCAGGCATCTCAAGGTTAAACAGAAAAGACAGAAGAAGGCTTCCTCACAGCGAATCCCTGAAGGTAGGATGACCAAACTTGATGAGGCATAGGAAACCCTAGAGAGGATCAATTCACCAGAGCTTCATGGAAATTTCTCGACAAATTTGGAACTCAGAAGGGTATAAACCTGAATTTGTCTTAAGACTTTAGAGCGTTTTCCAGTGTATCTGAAGTGGCCTGTGCTCTCAAGTGGTTCTGCTGGGCACTACTTCAACCAGAAAAAGAGCAGACTGTTGTCCCATTGTAGAAACTACATTCCTGAGATTTCAAACAGCTAGAAGGAATCATTGTGGAATTTGACTTCCAGGCATTTTCAGGCAGCTATGCCTAACAGGTGAGACATCCAAAGGGTTTAAAACAAATCACTTCTGTATGAGGGGTTTATGAAAAAATCATTAAACAGAGTTTCATTGAAATAAACACAAAAACCAGGTGATGATAAGCTGAGAAACCGGAAATAGTTTGCAGGTCGCTAGAATGCTTTTTCTGTGATCTGAATCAGCTTGCAATCCCAAGCCATTTTACTTCAAGCTACTTCAACCAGGGATGAAATTAGTGTGCTTTCCTAATAAAAGGAAAAAAAAATGCATTCCTGAGTTTTCAAACTCCAAGCATAAACCTTTGTGGTGTTTCTTCTCCAGGCCTTTTCAGGCAGATATTGCCTAGCCAGAAAAGAGATCAAAAGGCTTCTAGATAGAAAACACATGTAAAATGGACTAACTACCTTAATGAACATTTACGAAATGCTGGTAGTGCCATTTTTTCAGAGATTCATGGAAAATCCACTAGAGAACTGAGGCCAAAATGTAGAAAAACCTGAAAAATACTGCAGGCAACAAGACCAATTTTCCACTGAATCTGAAGCAGCCAGTTATTCCAAATCGATTTTTTTTTTTTTTTTTTTTTTTTTTTTTGCTACTTCAACCAAGGCTGCAGCAGAGTGTGCTCCACTAAAAGAAACTGCCTTCCTGAAGTTTGAAACACAAGCAGGAACTTTTCTGCAGTTTCTCTTCTAGGCGTTTTCAGGCATCTCAAGCCTAAACAAATAAGACAGAAGAAGGCTTCCTGACAGTGAATCCCTGAAGGTAGGGTGACCAAACTTCTTGAGGCATAAAAACTCTTTGGAGGATCATTTCACCAGAGTTTCATGGAAATCTCTTGACAAAACAGGAACTCTGTAGCCTATTAACCTGAATTTTTCTCAATATGGTAGAGCATTTTCCAATGCATCTAAAGTGGCCTGTGCTCTTAAGTGGTTCTTCCAGGCACTACTTCAACCAGAAAAGGAGCAGAGTGTTGTCCCATTATAGAAACTGCATTCCTGAGATTTCAAACAACTAGCAGGAACCATTGTGGAGTTTGACTTCTAGGCATTTTCAGGCAGTTTTGCCTACCCAGGAGAGACATCCAAAGGGTTCTAAACAAAACATTTTGCGAGAGGGGTTTGTGAGAAAATCATTAAACCAGATTTTCATTGAAATAAACACAGAAACCTGGTGCCCAAAAGTTGAGAAACTGGCAACTGTTTGCAGGTCGCTAGAACGCTTTTTCTGTGAATGTGACTCGACTTGCAATCCCAAGCAATTGTACTTAAAGCTACTTCAACCAGGGCTGAAGCAGAGTGTGCTTTTATAAAAGAAACTGCATTCCTGAGTTTTCCAACTCCCAGCATAAAGCATTGTGGGGTTTCTTCTCCAGACCACTTCAGGTAGATCCTTCCTAGCCAGGAAAGTGTTCAAAAGGCTTCTAGAAAGAAGACTCATGAAAAATGGATGAACAACCTTAATGAACATTTGAAATTGCTGGTAGTGCCATTTTTTCAGAGATTCATAAAAAAGCCACCTGAGAACTGAAGACAAAACTTAGAAAACACTGAATAATGCTGCAGGCTACAAAACCATTTTTACAATGAATATGAAGCTGCCAGTTCTTCCAAGCCTTTCTTCTTTTAGCTACTTCAACCAAGGCTGAAGCAGAGTGTGCTCCACTAAAAGAAACTGCATTACTGAAGTTTCAAACACCTAGCAGGAACCTTTCTGCAGTTTCTCTTATCCTGAAGGTAGGGTGACCAATCGTGTGGAGGCATAAGAAACTCTTCAAAGGATCACTTCACCAGAGTTTCGAGGAAAACTCTCAACAAAACTGGAACTCAGAAGCCTATAAACACGAATTTTTCTCAAAAGTTAGAGCATTTCCCAGTGTATCTAAAGCGGCCTGTGCTCTCAAGTGGTTCTGCCAGGCACTACTTCAACCAGAAAAGGAGCAGAGTGTTGTCCCATTGTAAAAACTGCATTCCTGAGATTTCAAACAGCTAGCAGGAACCATTGTGGAGTATGACTTCCAGGCGTTTTCAGGCAGTTTTGCCTAACCAGGTGAGAGATCCAAAGGTTTCTAAACAAAACACTTTTGCATGAGGGGTTCCTGAGAAAATCTTTCAACCAGAGTTTTATTGAAATACACAGAAAAACCTGGTGCCGCAAAGCTGAGAAAACCGCAATTTTTTGAAGGTCGGTAGAACACTTTTTTTGAGAATCTTAATCCACTTGCAATCCCAAGTGTTTGAGCTTCAAGCTACTTCAACCAGGGATGAAGCAGAGAGTGCTTTCCTAAAAAAGACTGCATTCCTGAGTTTTCAAACTCCAAGCATAAACCATTTTTGGGTTTCATCTCAGGACTTTTCAGACAGATCATGCCTAGCCAGGAAAGATACCAAGAGGCTTCTAGAAAAAATAAATAAATAAAAAAAATAAAAACTCATGAAAATGAACGAACACCTTAATGAGCATTTGGGAATGCTGGTTGTGCCATTTTTTAGAGATTCATTGAAAAGACACTAGAGAACTGAGGCTAAAGAGTAGAAAAACCTGCAAAATTCTGCAGGCAGCCAGATCATTTTTAAACTGAATCTGAAGCTGACAGTACTTCCAAGCCTTTTTTGTTCGTTTGTTTTTTTTTTTTTTTTTTTTTTTTTTTTTTTTTTTTTTTTTTGCTACTTTAAGCAAGTGGAGCAGAGTGTGCTCCAGTAAAAGAAATTGCATTCCTGAAGTTTCAAAAACCTAGCAGGAATCTTTTTGCAGTTTCTCTTAATGGCGTTTTCAGGCATCTCAAGGTTAAACAGAAAAGACAGAAGAAGGCTTCCTCACATCGAATCCCTGAAGTAGGATGACCAAACTTGATGAGGCATAGGAAACCCTACAGAGGATCAATTCACCAGAGTTTCATGGTAATTTCTCGACAAAACTGGAACTCAGAAGCTTATAAACCCGAATTTGTCTTAAGACTTTAGAGCGCTTTCCAGTGTATCTAAAGAGGCTTGTGCTCTCAAGTGGTTCTGCCAGGCACTACTTCAACCAGAAAAAAAGCATACTGTTGTCCCATTGTAGAAACTACATTCCTGAGATTTCAAACAGCTCGAAGGAATCATTGTGGAATTTGACTTCCAAGTGTTTTATGTCAGCTTTTCCTAACCAGGTGAGACATCCAAAGGGTTCTAAACAAAACACTTCTGCATGAGGGGTTCATGAGAAAATTATTAAACCAGAGTTAAATGGAAATACACATAGAAACCTGGTGCCCAAAAGATGAGAACCCGGCAATTGTTTGCAGGTCGCTAGAATGCTTTTTCTGTGAATCTGAATCAACTTGCAATCCCAAGCAATTTTACTTCAAGCTACTTCAACCAGGGATGAAGATTAGTGCGCTTTCCTAAAAGAAACTGCATTCCTGAGTTTTCAAACTTCAAGCATAAACCATTGTGGCGTTTCTTTTCCAGGCCTTTTCAGGCAGATCCTGCCTAGCCAAGAAAGAGATCAAAAGTCTTCAAGAAAAAAATCATAAAATGGACGAAGAACCTTAATGAGCTTTTTGGAAATGTTGGAGAGCCATTCATTCGGAATTTCATGGAAAAGCCACCAGAGAACTGAGTCCAAAAAGTTGAAAAACCTGCAACATACTGTAGGTGGCCAGACATTTTTCCACTGAATCGGAAGCTGCCAGTGCTTCCAAGTTGTTCTGCTTCTAGCTATTCACACCAGGGCCGCAGCAGAGTGTGTTTTCCTACAAGGAAATGCATTCCTGAAGATTCAACCACCTTGCCAGAACCTTCCTGCAGTTTCTTTTTTAGGCCTTTTCAGGCAACTAATGCCTAAACAAAGAAGACAAAAGAAGGTTTACTGACAGGGAATCCCTGAAGATAGGATGACCAACCTTGTAGAAGGCATAAGAAACTCGTTGGAGGATTATTTCCCCAGAGATTTATGGAAATCTCTCTAGAAAACTGTGGCTCAGAAGTTTATAATCCCACATTTTTCTCAAGTCATCAGAGCGTTTTCCAGTGTATTTGAAGCAGCCTGTGCTTCCAATTCCTTTGGCCTGGCACTACTTCAACCAGAAAAAAAGCAGAGTGTTGTCCCATTATAGAAACTGCATTCCTGAGATTTCAAGCAGCTTGCAGGAACCATTGTGGAGTTTGACTTTCAGTCATTTTCAGTCAGCTTTGCCTAACAAGGTGAGACATCCAAAGTGTTCTAAACAGAACAGCCCTGAAGGTGGGATGACCTAACTTAGAAAGCCATGAGGGGCTCATGAGAGAATCATATAAACTGATTTTATTGAAATACACACAGAAAACTGTTGCCCCAAAGCTGAGAATCCGGCAGTTATTTACAGGTCACTAGAATGCTTTTTCTGTGAGTCTGAATCAACTTGCACTCCCAAGCGATTCTGCTTCAAGCTACTTTGACCAGGGCTGAAACAGAGTGTGCTCCCGTAGAGGAAACTGCATGCCTGAGTTTTCAAACTCCAAGCATAAATGGTTGTAGAGTTTTTTATCCAGGTGTTTTCAGGCAGATCCTGCCTATCCAGGAAAGAGATCAAAAGGCTTCTAGCTAGAAAACTCATGAGAGTGGATGAACAAACTTAAAGAGCATTTGGGAAACGCTGGTAGTGCAATTCCATCAGAGATTCATGGAAAAGCCATCAGAGAACTGAGGCTAAAAAGCATAAAAACCTGAAATATACTTAGGGCGGCCAGACCATTTTTGCACTGAATCTGAATCTGCAAGTGCTTTTAAACAGTTCTTCTTTTTGCTACTTCAACCAAGGCTGCAGCAGAGTGTGCTCCACCACAAGGAACTGCATTCCTGAATTTTCAAACACCCAGCAGGAACCTTCTTGCAGTTTCTCTTCTGGGAGTTCACAGGCAACTCAAGCCTAAACAAAGGAGACAGAAGAAGGCTTTTTGACAGAGAATCCCTGAAGGTGGGATGACCAAACTTGTGGAGGCATACAAAACTCGTCAGAGGATCATTTCACTAGAGTTTCATGGAAATCTCCTTACAAAACTGGGTCTTAAAAGCCTATAAACACGAATTTTTCTCAAGTCTTTAAAGCATTTTCCAGTGTATCTAAAGCGACCTTTGCTCCCAAGTCGTTCTTCCTAGTACTACTTCAACCAGAAAAGGAGGAGAGTGTGGTCCCATTGTAGAAACTGCATTTTTGAAATTTCAAGCTGCTAACAGGAATCATTGTGGAGTTTTACTTCCAGGCATTTTCAGGCAGTTTTGCCTAACCAGGTAAGACACCCAAGGGTTATAAACAGAACACCCCTCAAGGTGGATGATCTAACTTGGGGAGCCACGAGGGGCTCGTGAGAAAAATCATTACACTAGAGTTTTATTGAAATACACACAGAAAACTGGTGCCCAGAAGGTGAGAAACAGGCAATTTTTTGCATGTCGCTTTTTCTGTGAGTCTTTATCTATTTGCACTCCCAAGCAATTGTGCTTCAAACAACTTCAACCAGGGCTGAAGCAGAGTGTGCTTTCCTAAAAGAAACTGCATTCCTGAGTTTTCAAACTCCAATCATAAACCACTGTGGAGTTTCTTATCCAGGACTTTTCAGGCAGATCCAGCCTAGCCAGGAAAAAGATCAAAAGGCTTGTAGACAAAAAACTTATGAAAAAATGGAAGAACAAACTTAATATGCAGGAGCCCTGTTTGGGGATTGACTTGATTTGCGGTTGACTATGAGCCATGGAGATTTGGGCTTTGTTGCCTCCCGTAGTCTCACGGGACTTGTTGCGGGATCTCGAGTGACTTGGCCGAAATTGCTGATCGGGCAGCGCCATTTTAGTGGTGTGTTTGTCGTGTGTTAGTCGTTGTTAGAACCAGAGAGAAAAGTTATCAGAATAAAAAGCTGTTTGTCTCCAGTTCGCCTCTGAAGTTTTTCCCGCGGCTCCGTTGCTCCAAGCGCTTCAGGCGGCAACAGGTGGCGCCCGTACGGGGACTTCGGAGCGGACAGGTAAGAACTGAAAGGTCTCTAAAGATGGGTTCGAATATAACTGAATCCCAAGTGATAGAGGCTATGCAAAGACTCCTTGATATACCTGACTCTGTTCTCAGTGAGGAGTATATAGACAAAAGTGAAAGTGATCAAAAAAGTGTAGATTCCACTGGGCCAACTGAGACCAGTAAAAAGAGTATTAGAAGAGACCCAAAAATGACAAAAATCCAAGCTATTAAAGCTATTCGGGAGTTATTGGTAAAAGCTGAAGGATACTTGCTCTCACTGGAACCTGGGCCTCAGGATATTGCTGTCAGTGAAATTAGCAGTGGTGAGGAATCTAGTAAAAGTGATCCTGAGAAAATGAGAAAAAAGAAACTAAAAAAGACCAAGAAAAAGGACGGTCAGGTAGAGCAGCCACTTGTGTCCTCTACTCCCCCATGGGTGGAATCCATTACAGAAAATATGAAGGGTATTACTAGGCATTTGCATACCCTAGAAACAGAAATAAAAAGTCTTTCTGATCGCTTATGCGCTCTCGAGGACAACTCACAGATACATTGGGAACCGCCAGCATTTGAAAAGAAAAATGGACAGAGTGTCCATCAGTCAGTAGATTTCAAAACAATAAAAAATCTCAAAGAGGCAGTAATGACTTATGGGCCCCAAGCTCCTTTCACGTTGAGTATGCTGGAGTCCCTTAACACCTTTAGCTTAACCCCCTCAGACTGGAAAAGTCTATGTAAAGCAACATTAAGCGGGGGGCAATTCTTGGTTTGGCGATCGCAATTCCAAGAACTTTGTATAGAAACAGCTAAAAGAAACGCGGCTGCAGGGTTTGAAAACTATAATATAGACATGCTCACAGGAGAAGGGCAATTCGCAGACTTACAGGCTCAAACAGATTATGACCCAGATGTATATGCTCAGATAAATGCAGCTGCCTTAGAGGCATGGAAAACTGTACAAGGACCTGGGGATCTACAAGGTAGCTTGTCAAAAGTGATTCAAGGACCTAATGAGCCGTATGCCGACTTTGCTGATCAACTTTTGAGAACTGCAGGTAGTGTGTTTGCAGATGTTGACCAAGCTATGCCATTAGTTGTTCAATTAGCTTATGAAAATGCAAATAAATGGTGCCAAGCAGCCATCAGGCCATGGAGAACTAAAAAGGATCTTTCCGTATATATACAACTATGTAAAGATATAAATGATGCCTTTGTCACAGGAAATGTGATTGCAGCCTCAATGAGAGGTGCTTCCTCTTGAAATTTCACAAAGGCTAAACGTAGATATTATAATCAATCAGGATATTCCAGGCAAAATTATCATAATCAATCAGGCAATTCTAGGCAAAATCCCAAAAGAGAAATAAGATCAAGCTCATACCGTGCCCCAGGCCGCTGCCCCAGGTGTAAAAAGGGAAATCATTGGGCCAATAAATGCCATTCAAAATTTGACATCCATGGAAATCCTTTGTTCAGGAATTCAAAAAACGGGGCACGGGGCACAATACCCCGGGGCCCACAAATGTACGGGGCATTGCAGAAGGAGTATCCTCAAGCATCCACTCAGATGCTTCCCCGACACAATCCCTACTACCCATCCACTCCCTCACCAGAGGAACAAGAGGAAATGCAGGATTAGACCTCTGTTCCACTGCCCAAATAGTGTTAACACCTGAAATGGGGGTTCAACTGATACCCACAGGAGTCAGGGGACCTCTTCCCTCAGGACTGTAGGACTTATTATCGGGTGTAGTCCTAAAAGCTTATTAGGTTTGCAAGTGACCCCAGGTGTAATAAACTCAGACTACAAAGGGGAAATAAAAATAATGCTTAGCTCACCCCAAAGTATAACTTCTGTTAATCAAGGAGATAGAATTGCTCAGTTGCTTCTCCTTCCCAATTTACATAATTCATTTAAAATGTGTATGCCTCAAGAAGGGAACAATAGAGGATTTTGTTCCACTGACTCAAGTCCCATGGCTTGCTGGGTTCGAGACTGTTCAAGGAGGCCTATGTGTAAAATAAAAATCCAAGGAATAGAAATGGAGGGATTAATAGATACTGGAGCTGACTCTTCCATTATTAATTTACGCCAATGGCCCAAGCACTGGCCTCTGCAAAAAGCTTCAACCAGTTTAAGAGGCTTGGGATATAATAACCTCCCAGATAAAAGTGCCGTAATTTTAAAATGGGAGGATGATGAAGGCCATAAAGGAACATTTCAGCCTTATGTTTTACCTAATCTACCGGTTACTTTATGGGGAAGAGATATTTTGCAACAAATGGGAGTACACCTTGCAACCAAGCCTGCAGATGTTAAATGTGAAAACCTACAGGGTAATCTTAACCATAAAAGAACTCATTATCAAAATGTACAGAGTAATCTTAACCCTAAAAGTAATCATTGTCATAAAGGAAAAAGATATTTTTTTCGGGGCCACTGAGAAAATAATTTTGAAAATACCATGGCTTTCTCATAAGCCAGTGTGGGTCCCTCAGTGGCCCCTATCTAAAGAGAAATTACAAGCGGCCCACCTACTAGTTCAGGAACAATTAGAAGCAGGTCATATAGAACCTTCCACCTCTCCCTGGAATTCCCCCATATTTGTGATCAAGAAAAAGTCAGGAAAATGGTGATTGTTACATGATCTTAGACAAATCAATAAAACCATGCAAGTTATGGGCCCTACTCAACCTGGACTTCCTAGTCCCATAGCTATTCCAAAAAATTTCCATCTTATTACTCTTGATATAAAGGATTGCTTCTTCCAAGCCGGGCGCGGTGGCGCACGCCTGTAATCCCAGCACTTTGGGAAGCTGAGTCAGGTGGATCGCGAGTTCAAAGCCAGCCTCAGCAATGGCGAGGCACTTAGCAACTCAGTGAGACCCTGTCTCTAATAAAATACAAAAAAGGGCTGGGGATGTGGCCCAGTGGTCTATTGCCGCTGAGTTCAATCCCCAGTACCAAAAAAAAAAAAAAAAAAAAAGGATTGCTTCTTTTCTATTCCCTTACATCCTCTGGATGCCCCCAGGTTTGCTTTTTCCATTCCTTCTATGAACAATAATGGCCCTGATCAGAGATATCAATGGAAGGTTTTACCACAGGGAATGGCTAATTGCCCCACCATATGCCAAATATATGTGGACAAGGCTATCCAACCCATTAAAAATAAATATCCAAACCTCATGTGTCTACATTACATGGATGATATTTTATTGGCCCACCCTAATCAAAAAATCTTATTTAATATACTCAGTGATGTGGTAGAAAATTTTTAAAAATATGGATTATATATAGCAAAAGAAAAAGTTCAAACCAGATCTCCCATATTATATTTAGGATTTAAAATCATGGATACTTTTGTTAGACCCCAAAAAATTCTAATAAATAAAGAACATTTGACCACCCTCAATGATTTCCAAAAACTACTGGGAGACATTAATTCGCTTCGCCCTACACTAAATCTCACTACTGGCCAACTAAAACCTTTATTTGACATCCTTCGTGGAGATCCTGATCCATCTTCACCACGAACATTGACTCCTGATGCTAGGAAAGCTTTAAAGTTAGTAGAAAAAGCCATCGAAGGAGCTCATTGTGATAGATTTGATTTAACTCAACCACTGATGTTGATTATTATTTCTTCACAATATACACCCACAGGAGTATTTTGGCAACAAGGGCCTTTATTATGGATATATTTGCCCGTCTCTCCTAAAAGTATAATTGAATCTTATACCTCCATGGTGGCTAAACTTATTCTTCAAGGACTTAAGACTTCTACTAAAATATTTGGCATTCACCCTGCTACTATTATTACTCCCTATTCATCATCACAGATTGAATACTTATGCTTCAATGATAATGATTGGGCTATAGCTAAATGCTCTACTTCTGCAAATTTTGATAATCATCTTCCTAAGTCCCCTATATTATATTTTGTATTAATCATCCTATTATATTTCCACAGGTAATAAAAAATCAACCTATTCCTAAGGCATTTAATGTATTTACAGATGGGTCCTCAAATGGTACTGCTACAGTAGTCACTAAAAAAGAAAATATGACTTACATAACTGCACATAAATCAGCTCAACTAGTGGAATTGGAAGCTGTGGTAAGAGCTCTGGAAAATTTTAGGGACCAGCCTGTAAACATTTTTTCAGATAGCCACTATATTGTACAAGCCGTCCCAAAATTAGAGTTAGCAGGACCAATAGCACCTCATACTCCAGCCTTTAAATTGTTTTATCAAATACAAAAACTTTTGTGGGCAAGAAAAGAACCTTTATTCGTAGGCCATATTAGAGCACATACTAATTTGCCTGGTGCCCTCCATGAAGGTAATCAAAAGGCTGATGAACTTACAAAAGCAATATTTATACTTTCAGCGCTACAACAAGCTACTTTATTCCACTCCCAGTTTCATGTCAACAGCACCACCTTGCAACGTAGGTTTAAAATCACAAAGGAGCAAGCCAGAACAATTGTAAAAGATTGTAAATCTTGTATGACACATTTGCCCAATCCTCATTTCGGAGTTAACCCTAGAGGATTAATGCCCAATCATTTGTGGCAGATGGATGTTACTCATGAGCCAAGTTTTGGAAAATTGCGATTTATTCATGTGACCATAGATACATGCTCAGGCATGATTTTTGCTTCCTTACATTCTGGAGAAAAAGTTAAAGATGTTACATCTCATTGTTTACAAGCTTTTGCTGCATTGGGCATCCCCAAAATGCTTAAAACAGATAATGGCCCCACATATACGTCCTCATCTTTCAAAGAGTTTTGCGCAAAATTCAATATATCCCATAAAACAGGCATCCCTTACAATCCTCAGGGTCAGGGCATTATTGAAAGAGAAAACCGAACACTGAAAATTATGTTATTAAAACAAAAAGAAGGAAATTGGAAAAGTCCTAAGGACAGATTGGCAGTTGCCCTGTTTACCTTAAATTTTTTAACTTTAGACTCTAATGGTTATTCTGCTGGAGACAGACATTGGAATCCACACCAACAACATAAACCTTTGGTTTACTGGAAGGATGTTCTTTCAGGTACATGGAAGGGTCCAGATCCAGTATTAATTTGGGGAAGAGGATCTGTTTGTGTTTTTCCAAAACACGAATCCTCTCCAATATGGATACCATCTAGATTAATAAGACAGGTACCACATCAAAATGATCAAGATGAAGTTATTGAAGTATCAAGATTAATAAAAAAGGTACAAAATCAAGAGGAACAAGATCAAGGTACAGAATGATTCCCTCAAAAGAGTCCTTCAAAATATTTCACAACTTAAGTGTCATTTCTCCCGGCCGGGACAAGGAGATCTCTCTTTAGTGTGCACACAATTGTATTTTTTTTTCCTTTTTATACATGTCTTTATATCTGTACATTTGTCTACATTTCATGTTTAATGTGACGTCACAAATATATGTTTGTATGTTTGTTCGTCTGTCCAGTGTGACGTCACAAAGAACAAAGCGCTTATGAAAAAGAAAAAAAAAATATATATATATATGGATCCAAATAACTTTAATTCATTTTAGGTTAAGAGTATTCAATTTAGGTAAATAATTTTATAAATGAAGGTACTTTCAATTTTGATTTATAGGTGTCCTTGGGACTTCTCTTTAGCAAACAATATGACTAGTGCTATATAACCTGATATTTTGGTGTTTTGACTTAAGATTGTTTATTTGTTATTAACTTCATTTGTTTAATAGCTCATTAATTTCAATTATCTCAACAGGTAAAAGATTGCTCTGTATACAGAGACTCAAGGGTTCCAGTTAACAAATTATTTCTCTAAAGTGCCTTTACCTTTTCTTTAATCTATCTTTAATGCAGTAATTACCCTCAGTCTTTCTTTGATTTGTTCTAAATATGATATTTTTCCAACTTATGTTTGTAGAAGTTCAACCAGCGATGTGTGTGAACAAAAATCAACTTTAATTTTCTAATCTAATTATTCTATTTTGTAGTTTGACAACTCGCCTCTTGACTCAGTGCTGCAATAGCACTGCCTTTCCTTTAATAATTGATGCTTGAGTTTCTAGGTAGCGGGCCCTGAAGATTTGCCGGTGGCATTGTCTAAACATAAAAAAGACGTCTGCTGCTACAGCTGCAGGGATCGCGGCCGCCGCAAGCATCCCTGCTGCTCAAACATCAAACAACCTCACCAACAGTGTGGCCTCTGCTCTACATGCATGGGGCCTCCTACATCAACATGTTATAACAAATGGACATTTTGATCTTTCATTGTTTGGGACTTTACGGGACAATGCCTTGCAGGTATTTGTCTAGAGAATTCAGTGTGTTACTTGATGGAACTTAGGGCAGCTGATTTGTTTAAACAATTTGATATGCTATGCAATTTGGCTCATCACCAAAAGGCTTGTCGCCTTAAAGCCGCAACATCTCCTCACAATTGGACGGCTGTTAGTCATCATATATAGTCGATCCTAAAGGGCTCCATTGGATGGCTGGTTAGCCAATGACGGGTAAGATCCCCAGAGGGGGACAACCTAAGACAGGCACAGTCGCACGGGACAGTCTCATGTGGCCGACATATCAACCTAAGACAGGAGTCAAGGGCACAGCCTTGATTATCCGATGACGGGTAAGAATGTTGGTTGCACATAGACGTCCTAGAGCATTACCTCTTTTAAAACAAAAAGGGGGATATGCAGGAGCCCTGTTTGGGGATTGACTTGATTTGCGGTTGACTATGAGCCGTGGAGATTTGGGCTTTGTTGCCTCCCGTAGTCTCATGGGACTTGTTGCGGGATCTCGAGTGACTTGGCCGAAATTGCTGATCAGGTCAGCGCCATTTTAGTGGTGTGTTTGTCGTGTGTTAGTCGTTGTTAGAACCAGAGAGAAAAGTTATCAGAATAAAAAGCTGTTTGTCTCCAGTTCGCCTCTGAAGTTTTTCCCGCGGGTCCGTTGCTCCAAGCGCTTCAGGCGGCAACATTAATGAGCATTTGGGAAATGCTGGGTGAGCCATTCCTTTGGAGTTTCATGGAAAAGACACCAGAGAACTGAGTCCAAAAAGTTGAAAATCCTGCAACATACTGTAGGTGGCCATACATTTTCCCACTGAATCTGAAGATGCCAGTGCTTCCATGCCATTCTGCTTCTAGCCTCTCTTACACCAGGGCCACAGCAGAGTGTGCTCCACTACAAGGAAATGCAATCCTGAAGTTTCAAACACCTAGCAGGAACCTTCTTGAACTTTCTCTTCTAGGCGTTTTCAGGCAACTCATGCCTAAATAAAGAAGAGAGAAGAAGGCTTACTGACAGCAAATCCCTGAAGACAGGGTGACCACCTTGTGGAAGGAACAAGAAGCTTGTTGGAGGATTATTTCACCAGAGATTAATGGAAATCTCTCCACAAAACTGGGCCCAGAAATTTATAATCCCGCATTTTTCTCAAGTCACTAGAGCGTTTCCCAGTGTATTTAAAGGGGCCTGTGCTTCCAAGTCTTTTGGCCTGGCACTACTTCAACCAGAAAAAAAGAAGATTGCGGTCCCATTGTAGGAACTGCATTCATGAGATTTCAAGCAGCTAGCAGGAACCATTGTGGAGTTTGACTTCCAGGCAGCTTTGCCTAACCAGGTGAGACATCCAAATTGTTCTAAACAGAACACCCCTGAAGGTGGGATGACCTAACTTGGAAAGCCATGAGGGGCTCGTGACAGAATCATTAAACCAGAGTTTCATTGAAATACACACAGAAAACTGTTGCCCAAAAGCTGAGAAACCAGCAATTATTCGTAGGTTGCTAGAACGCTTTTTCTGTTTGTCTCAATCTGCTTGCACTCCCAAGCAATTCTGCTTCAAGCTACTTAGACCAGAGCTGAAGCAGAGTGTGCTCCTGTAGAAGAAACTGCATTCCTGAGTTTTCAAACTCCAAGCATAGACCACTGTGGCGTTTCTTATCCAGGTTTTTTCAGGCAGATCCTGCCTATCCAGGAAAGAGATCAAAAGGCTTCTAGCTAGAAAACTCATGAAAAGTGGACGAACAACCGTAATGAGCATTTGGGAAATGCTGGTAGTGCAATTCCATCAGAGATTCATGGAAAAGCCACCCTAATAAATATAATTATTCTCTCACTAGTCAAATATCTAATACCTTTATCTTCTCACATCCTACCTCACAAACGTTTTAGCCAACACATGAGTCGCCTTTTCTACCATCAGATATTGTGAACCACCACACAAAAATACTGACTAAATGGTAGAAGATAATTGATGTCATTTAGAGTGTCAAAATTGTAAATATAAAAATAGAAATTGACGCCTGTAATCCCAGCACTTTTAGGATCACGGTTCAAAGCCAGCCTGTCAAATTAGTAACTCAGTGAATAATAAAAATACAAAAAAGGGCTATGTGGCCCAGTGATATATAGAAACTAACAATATAGCAATATGTTGGGTACTTTGAATGTTCTAATGTTGATCTTTCCCTTAAAATTATGCATCAGGTAACCTGTAGGGATGATATAAGACAATAAGACAGAAACAGGAATACCTCAGACTAACACTGCAAGAGAGGAAAACACATAGATATCATGAAATAACAAGTGAGGAAAATATTCCAAACCAAGATACTACAGCAATAGAATTCATAGAAAACACAGTAGGTGAAATGTCATAAAAGGAAATCTGAACATACATAATTAAAATGATTTGGGATTTTAAAAAATGACCTAAGTGAGCAGATACAAAAATTGATCTCTCCAACAAAGAGATAAGAGATCAAATACAGGCAACCATCGATCAACCAACAAAAAGATAAGAGAACAAATACAGGTATCAAAATATTACTTCAAGAAGAGAGTCTGAGAAAAAAAAAACAAACAGAAACACTTGAAATGAAAGAAACAATAGGCCATTTAAGAAACTCAATAGGACTCATACAATGAGGACAAAATATATAATATGGAAAATAAAGTTGACCACACAGTGAAGATTGTAAGAAACCATGAACAAAATATCCAAGAATTATGGAATACCATCAAAAAACCGAATATAAGATTTATTGAAATTGAGGAAGGTGCAGAGAATCAATCCAAAGGAATTCAAATTCTCTTTAATGAAATAATACCAGAAAATTTCCCAAACAAGAATGGATTTGAAAACCAATACAAGAAGCATATAGGATGCCAAATGTACAAAATTACAACAGACCTACACCAAGGCACATTATAATGAAAATGCCTAGCATACAAAATATGGATAAGATTTTAAAGGCCATAAGAGTAAAAAAATTAGACAACCTATAGAGGAAAATCAATTTGCATCACAGCAGATTTTTCAACCCAGACCTTCAAAGCAAGGAGAGCCTGGAACAACATATACCAGGCTCTAAAAGATAAGGATGCCAACCAAGAATCCAGCAAAATCAAGTTGTAGATTTGATGATGAAATAAAAACCCTCCACATTAAAAAAAAAAAAAAAAGCTGAAAGAATTTACAAGAAGAAAGTGGCACTACAGAACATCCTTTGCAAAATATTCTACAAGGAAAAATTGAAAAACAACAAGGAAAACCTTCAAAGGGAAGAACAACAATAAAGGAAAACTAACCATAGGAGAAATCAAGTCAAGCTAAATACAAAAATAAAATAGTATTAAATAAAATTTAAAATGACTGGTAATACAAATCATATCTCAATAATAACCCTGAATGTTAATGACCTAAACTACCAATGAAAAGACATAGGCTGATAGATTGGATTTTTAAAAAAGACCCAACAAAATGCTGCCTTTAAGAGACAAATCTCATAGGAAAAGACACCCACAGACTGAAGGTGAAAAAATGGGATAAAATATACCACTCACACAGACTATGTAAACAAGCAGGGGTTTCCATCCTCATATCAAACAAAGTAGACTTCAAGCTAAAGGTAATCAAAAGAGATAAGGAAGGGCATTTCATACTACTTAAGGGAATCACACATTAACAAGAAATAACTGTCATACATATATGCCCCAAATAATGGAGCATCCATGCTCGTCAAACAAACCCTTTTCAAGTTCAAGAACCAAATAGACAACAACATGATAACTCCAGTTGACTTTAACACAACACTTTCACCACTGGATAGATCTTCCAAACAAATGCTAAACAAAGAAACTGTAGAAATCAATAATACAGCCAATAGCTTAGATTTAACTGATATATAGAGACTATATTATCCACCAACAAGTCAGTACTCTCATAGAGTTGTTGTGAGGATTAAATGAGTAAATACACAGCTAATAGTTGTAACAAGTCCTGGCAAAAGCCTCCGTCATCATCATTATCTTTGTACTTGTATTTGGGTTTTCTGTAGCTGATACATGAACCGATTAAAATTATGTATCTATTAAAACTGAAAAATTATTTATGGAATTTAACAAGTTAGATAGCTAATCACCTAATAGAGAAAAATGCATAAAAATATCAAGACCATCTTAGAAGATGAACATAAACAGGATGAATAACACACCATGCAGCCATCAAAATTTTAAATATGTAATATTGGCACAGGACAGACAAAAAGGATAGCAATACAAAAATAACAATTATGACAGAGTATGATAAAGTTTCCTAGTATTTGGCAAAAAAAAAAATAGTGAATGGATAACTATTTGCTAGTTTGGACAAACACTGAAGTTATACATAACTACCTCATAGTTTCACAAAAAAAAAAAAAAAAGAAAAGAAAAGAAAAAAAGAAAACGAAAGAAATCAAGATACCTGAAAAAGCTAAACATTTTCTATAATAACATATTAAGGTACAATTAAGAAAATTATACTTATTAGAGCAGAAACCAATTGGAATAGGGAAGATCTGTCGCCAAAATTTAAAAACTATTTTTTTTATCCTAAGATTAAAAGATGGGCCTAGGGATACAGCACAGTGCTACATGGCATGTGCAAAGCCATAGGTTTGACCCCCATGTTAGTTCTTTCCAAGTTAACAGAGAAGTTTAGTGTTATTTCAACACAAATAGCATAGATATTTTTCCCTTGAGAAAAAAACAAGTTGATTATAAAGTTAATATCTCAAAAGACATATTGCAATACATTTGAATGATCAATGGGTTGCAGAAGACCAAAAAAAAAAAAAATTCTTAGAGGTAAATGAGAACACTGATACAACATATCAAAATCTCTGGGACACTATGAAGGCAGTACTAAGGAAAATTCATTGCATGGAGTTGATTCCTTTAAAGAAGAAAATGTCAACAAATAAATGAATTAACATTACACCTCAAAACTATAGAAAAAGAAGAACAAATTTACCCCCAAAGAAATAGAAGACAGGAAATAATTAAAATCAGAGTGAAAATCAATGAAATTGAAACAAAAAACACAAATGAAAAAAATTGGCAGAACCAAAAGTTGGTTCTTTGAGAAAATAAATAAAATTGATAAACCATTAGCTATGCTAACTAAGAAAAGGAGAGAAAAAACTCAAATTACCAATATATCTGATGAAAAAGGAAACATCACAATGGACACTACAGAAATACAGAAGATAATTAAAAATTATTTTGAAAATTTATACTCCAAACAAATAGAAAATAATGAAGACATCCACAAATTTCTAGAAATATACCCAAACTAAATATAGCACAAACTAAATTGGGATGACATACACAACTTAAATAGATCAATTTCAAACAAAGAAATAGAGGATGCCATCAAAAACCTACCAACCAAGAAAAGACCAGGTTCAGATGGATACACAACCTAGTTCTACAAGACCTTTAAAGAAGAACTAATACCAATACTTCTCAAACTATTCCATAAAATAGAAAAAGAAGGAATCCTTCCAGAGTCATTCTATGTGGCCAATATCTCCCTGATTCCAAAACCAGGCAGAGACAAATCAAAGAAAGAAAACTTCAGAAAAATATTGCCAATGAATATAGATACAAAAATCCTCAATAAAATTCTGGCAAATCGAATACAAAACCACTCAAAAATATAGTACATCACGATCAAGTGGGGTTCATTCCATGAATTCAACGTTTGGTTCAAAATAAGAAAATCAATAAATCCAATTCACCACATCAATAGACTCAAAGATAAAAATCATATGATCTTCTCAATTGACGCAGAATAAGCATTTGACAAGATACAACACCCCTTCATGTTCAAAACGCTAGAAAAATAGGGATAACTGGAAAATACCTCAACATAGTAAATCCATCTATGCTAAGCCTCAGGCCAACATCATCCCAAATGGAGAAAAGCTGAAAGCATTCCCTCTAAAAACAAGACAAGAATGTCCTCTTTCACCATTATTATTTAACATAGTTTTTGAAACCCTAGCCAATGCAATTAGACAGATGAAAGAAATAAAAGGAATATGGATAAAAAAAGAAGTATTAAAACTATCACTATTTGCAAATGATATGATTCTATACATAGAAGATCCAAAAACACCACCAGAAATCTTAGACCTAATAAACAAATTCAGCAAAGTGGCTGGATATAAAATCAATACCCCATAAATCTAAGGCATTTCTGTACATCAGCAACAAATCCTCAGAAAAAGAAACTAGGAAATCCACCCCATTTACTATAATGTCAAAAAAAAAAATAAAATAAAATACTTGGGAATTCACCTAACAAAAGAAGTGAAATACCTTTACAATGAAAACTGCAGCACACTAAAGAAAGAAATTAAAGAAGATATTAGGAGATGGAAAGATTTACCTTGTTCATGGATAGGTAGAACTAATATTGTCAAAATGACTATTCTACCAAAAGCACTATACAGTTTCAATGCAATCCCAATAAAAATCCCAATGTCATTCCTCATAGAAATAGAGAAAGAAATAAAATTTATCTGGAAAAATAAGAGAACCAGAATAGCAAAAGCAATTGTGAGCAAGAAGTGTGACATTGGTGGCATTACTGTTCCAAACCTTTAATTGTATTACAAAGCAATAGTAATGAAAACAGCATGGTAAAATGAACCATGGTAAAATAGACCAGTAAACCAATGGTACAGAATAGAAGACACAGAGACTAACCCACACATCTACAGTTATATTAGACAAAGGTGCTAAAAACATACATTGGAGAAAAGACAGCCTCTTCAACAAATGGTGTTGGGAAAATTGAAAATCCTTGTGTAATAAAGTGAAATTAAACCTCTATCTCTCTCCATGCACAAAACTCAACTCAAAATGGATCAAGGACCTAGGAGTTAAACCAGAGACCTTGCACCTAATAGTGAAAAAAGTAGGCCCAAATCTCCAACATGTTGGATTAGGCCCCAACTTCCTCAATAAGACCCCTATAGCACAAGAACAAAACCAAACATTAATAAATGGTATGGATTCAAACTAAAAAGCTTCTTCTCAGCAAAAGAAACAATCAGTTATGTGAACAGAGAACATACAGAATGGGAGCAAATCTATACCACATGCACATCAAACAGAACATTAACTTCAAGGATATATAAAGCTCTCAAAAACATTTACACCAAAAACAAAAACAAAAACAAAAAACAACAACAACAACAAACAACCCAATCAATAAATGGGCTAAGGAACTGAACAGACACTTCTCAGAAGAAGATATACAATCAATCAACAAATATATGAAAAAATGTTCAACATCTCTAGCAATTAGAGAAAAGCAAATCAAAACTACTCTAAGATTTCATTGTATGCCAGTCAGAATAGCAGCTATCCAAAAATAAACAACAATAAATGCTGGTGAGGATGTGGGGAAGAGGGCACACTCTTACATTGCTGGTGGGGATGCAAATTGGTGCAGCCAATTTGAAAAGCAGTATGGAGATTCCTAGGAAAACTTGGAATGGAACCACCATTTGACCCAGCTCTCTCACTCCTTGGTCTATACCCAAAATACTTAAAAATAACATACTACAGGGACACAGCCACATCAATGTTCATAGCAGCACAATTCACAATAGCTAGATTGTGGAAACAACACCGATGCCCATGAATAGATGAATGGATAGGAAAACTTTGGTATATATACACAATGGAACATTACTCAGCACTAAAAGAGAATAAAATCATGGCACTTGCAGGGTAAGTTGGAGAAAATAATGCTAAGTGAAGTCAGCCAATCCCAGAAAACCAAAGGTCGATTAATTCCTTTGCTATGATGATACTGAATTATAATGGCAAGGGAGGGGGGATGTGAGGAATGAAAGAATGTTAAATAGAAAAAAGGGGGAGGGGAGGGAAAGGATCAAGGGGATTGAAACAATGGCAGAGCCAGGCGCAGTGGTGCACACCTGTAATCCCAGCACTTTGGGAGGCTGAGGCAGGAGGATCATGAGTTCAAAGCCAGCCTCAGCAATGGCGAGGCACTTAGCAACTCAGTGAGACCCTGTCTCTAATAAAATACAAAAAAGGGCTGGGGATGTGACCCAGCAGACAAGTGCCCCTGAGTTCAATCCCCGGTACCACAAAAAAAAAAAAAAAAAAAAAAGAAAGAAAGAAACAATGGCAGAAGGAGTTTAACATCAATATATTAAGTGCATGTATAAAAACTCAAATGGTATGAAAATACTTTGTGTAAAACTAATAACTTGGAAAACTATGCTCTTTATATGTAATATGAAAGGAATTGCACTCTAAAAGTGCATGTATAACAAATTAAATTAAATAAATAAATAATAAAATAAATTAAAAAAAGAAATACAACATATCAAAAATCTGGGACACTATCAAGGGAGTTCGAAGAGCAAAGTTTATAGCATTCAATGACTATATTTTAAAAAAATAGATCTCTCTAAATAATCTAATGTTATACCACAAGGCCCTAGGAAAGCAAGAACAAATTGACTCCAAAATCAGAAGGTGACAGAAAATAAGTAAGATCAGAACTAAAATTAATAAAACTGAGAAGAAAAAATAATGCAAAGTATTAATATAACAGTTTTTTCTTTGAAAAGATATATAAGTACATAAACCCTTAGCCAAACAAATTGATAGAAAGAGAGAAGACCCAAATAAAAATATTTACAGATGAAAATAGAGATGTCACCCAGACACTTCAACAGTTCAAATGACTATTAGAAAGTATTTTGAAAATTTGTACTCAAATAAACTGAAAAATCTAGAAGACTGACAAATTTATGGACACATATGACCTCTCCAAAATGAACCATGAAGATATAGAAAAATTAAGCAGACCAATATCAGGTAATGAGATTGAAAAGCCTTCCAAACAACAATGACCACCAAAAGAAAATTCAGGACCAGATGAATTCTCAGTCAGGTTCTCCCAGACCTTTAAAGATTTAATATCTATCATTCTCAAATTATACCATGAAATAAAAAGGGAGGAAACACTCCAAAATTCATTCTCTGAAGCCAGGATCACCCTGTTAACAAAACCGGACAAAAGTACATCGAGAAAAAAAAACTTCAGATAAATATCTCTGATGAACATAGATGACAGAATCATTAATAAAATATTGTGAAAATGCATTAAAGAAGACATTAAGAAGATAACACACAATGATCAAATGGATTTCATCCCAGGGATGCAACCTTGGTTCAACATAAATAAATCAATAAATGTAACCAAATGTGAGTAACCACATAAATAGAACGAAGGAAAAGAATGATACAACCATCTCAATAGATGAAAAAAAACTTTGATAAAATTCAACATCAATTTATGTTAAAATACTGGAGAAACTAGGGATAAAAGAACTTTCCTCAACATTATAAATACTTTATGTGACAAATCCAAGACGAACACCAGACTGAATGGAGAAGAATTGAAAGCATTTCTTCTAAAACCAGGAACATATCAAGAATATCCACTCTGACAACTCAAAATAGTTCTTAAAATTTTAGCCAGAGCAATCAAAAAAGAAAATTAAACAGTAAAAGGAGTAGTCAAGTTATTTTTTGCTGATGAATTATCATAAATCTTTAGATTCCAAAGAACTTAACCAGAAAACTTCTAAAGCTGGTGACAAATTCAGAAAATTCAGAATACAAGATCAACCTAAAAAAATCAGTCACTTTTCTATAATGATTTTCCAGTAATGAAACTCAATCAGGAAAACTATTACATTCACAAAACCTCAAAAAATCAAATAAAATTCTTGGGAATAAATCTAACCAAGGAGGTACAATGAAAACTAGACAATACTGAAGAAGGAAACCAAAGAATATGGAAAACCTCCTTGTTTTTGTATAAGCAGAATTGATATTGTCAAAATGGCCATATTACCAAAAGGATTATAAATATTAAATGAAATTCCTATCAAAATACAGATGACATTCTTCATATAACTAGGAAAAAGCAGCCCTAAAATATACTTGGAAGAATATAAGATTTCAAATTGCCAAAGCAATACTGTGCAAGCACACTGATTTTGGAGACACCATACCAAATTATACAAAAGAACTACTTAAAATTATACTATTAGACTATTTAGAATTAAACTATTTAGAATTATACTAAAGAACAAAAATAACATTCATTGTATTAGCATCAAAATAGACCTAAAGAACAGTGGAATAAAAGACACAAAGACATACTCACATAAATATAGGCATCTAATATCTGACAATGGTTCCAAAAACATGTTGCAGAAAAGATAATCTTTTTAATAACTGGTGCTGGGAAAATGGATATCCATATGTGAAAGAGTGAAACTATGTCCCTATCTTTCACCCTGCACAAAATCCAACTCAAAGTGGATTGAAGATTCAAGAATTAAATCAGAAAGTCTGCAATTGCTAGAAAGTTTGCAAACAAGTTTTACAGTTTGGATGTGAGATGTCCCCCAAAACTAATGTGTGAGACAATGCAAAGTTTCAAAGACAAATGATTAAATTATGAAAGCCTTAACCCAATCAGTGAATTAATCACCCTAATGGGATTAACTGAGTGCTAATTGAAAGCATGTAGAATGTGGCAGGATGAGGTGGGTCACTGGGGTTGTGCCTTTGGGGTATATATTTTGTATCTGGCAAGTGGAGTCTTTCCGGATCATCACGTTAGACACTTCCCTTTATCACACTCTTTTACCTGTTGTTCTGCCTCACCTTGAGCCTTTAGGAATAGAGACAGCTATTTATGGACCAAGAGCTCTGAAATAATGAGCCCCCAAATAAATGTTTTCATCTCTAAAATTGTTCTTGCCAATTCTTTTAGTCACAGAGGCAAGAAAGCTGACTAAAACACAAGCTTAACACTCTAACATAATGTCATATGCACCAACTCTCTCAATGCCCCTAAGGCTCAAGAAATAAACCAAGGATCAATAAGTAGAGCCTCATAAAACAAAAAAGGATCTGCACAGCAAAATAAATAGTCAAGAGTATGAAAAAAGAGCCTACAAATGGTAGATCTTGGCCAACTAATTCTCTAACAATGGATTAATAGTCAAAATTTATAAAGACCTCAAAAAGTGTCACCAAAACACACACAAAAAAAAACAAATATCAATCAGTAAATGGGCTAAAGATATAAACAGACACTTCTCAAAATCACAAATACAAATGACTAACAAATGAAATAATATTCAACATTTCACATTCAGGGAAAAACAAATCTGCATTGATTTCATTAATAAATGCTGGAGAGAATGTGGAGAAAAACATACAGTCTTATTTTATTGGTGGTACTGCAAATTAATACAACCACTTTGGAATGCAGTGTAGAGATTTTGCAAAAGACTTGGAAAACTGATCACCATATAACCCAGCTATCCCACTCCTCCATATATATCCAAAAGAACTAAACTAACATACTATCATGTTACAAGCACATCAATATTTATAAAAGCTCAATTCACAACCACTAAATTATAGAAGCAACCCAGATGCCTTCATAAGAGCTCAATTCACAATCACCAAATTATAGAATCAACCCAGATGTCTGTCTGTAGAGGAATGGATTAAGACAATGCACCCAATGGAGCTTACTCAGTCTAAAAGAATTAAATTATGACATTTTTCCAGTAAGTAGATGGGAACTAAAGAACATAACACTAAATGAAATAAGCCAGTCTCAGAATGTCAAAGGTGCATATTTCTCATATACAGAAGCTAGAGCACAATCAGGAAAAAGGAGGGAGGGGATCCTATGAAAACAGAAAGGAGATAATCTGAGGAGAAGACAGGGATAGAAGAGGAAAAAAGGACACATTTAGGGATAAAATGAGAAATGAAATTTTCCAAATTATGCTGTGTAAATGTATGAATATATCACAGCCAATTTCACATTCACTGGTATGTCTGTAAGGCTCCAATTTAAAAAATAAATAAAAAGATGTAGGGTAAGTAGAAAAGAGGAAGGGGAACAGAGGGAGGGAATGAAGGAGGAAAAGAGGAAGTACTAAAGATAGAAATTTATATTCCATCTAAGTATGATTTTGTGAAAATGTACCCCAATATTTGTATAATTATTATATCCTAATAAAACATCTCAAGAAATCTATATGATGTTGATAGTTCCATAATTTATTTATGTGTGTATATATATATAAGCATTATATAGTACACCTTGAATATAAAAATTGTTTACTTGTCAAGTATATCTAAATAAATAAAAAATGTTATAGTGCTACATAAATGTATACACACAATGTCAATTATACCTCAATAAACTGCCCCAAATACTGTAGTGTCATATAAAAAAATATTCATACAGACCAATGGAATAAACAAAAAACTTGGAAATAAAACAAGTACATCAAATTTTATAAGTGCCATTTCAAACTAAAATAAGCAAAACTGGAAAATTAACAATTCATTTAGAACAACTGTAAAATTGGATCTATATGCCAAACAGTAGCATAAACTTCAAATTGATGTGAAATCTAAATTTCTCTTTTAAAAAACATATAAATACAAGAAAAATCATAAGTGAACTTTCACATATCCCAAGTTTGAGATCTTAGCTGTAAGTAACTATAACTAGAAATACAGGTGCTTATATATATGCATTGCATTACACACACACACACACACACACACACACACACACACACACACACAGATAGATGTATACATATGTACCTAAATATATACACATGTATGTGCATGCATTGACATAAAAGAAATGAGAAATGAGAAAAAAATTGCAAAAATATTATAATAAATAACTGGTGTATTGTAGCTCATTGGTAGAATACTTGTCCTGCACATGTAAAGCATTTGGTTTATCCTCAGCACTACATAAAACTAAATAAATAAATTAAAGATATTTTAAAAAAGAATAAAAACTGACAGTTACGGAACAGCTAGTACCTAAATAGTGTCTCTTATGCATCATTTCTTTCTAAACTGAATTACAGCTCTTGAAAAATTACTGATTCCAGGTCTGAGAGAGGGAAGGTACAAGGCAAGCTTGATCCTCCTTTATTGTTTTGTGCTGGAATGCAAGGCATCATTCAAAGTCTGAAAGAGACTTATAAAAAGGAACCAACATGCAGGAAGTTGTACTGGCCCCTTTTGGGAATTTTTAAGCATAAAATACTTGTGATAAATTATAAAACATTAAATCCATAAAGAAGCAGCTACATGTTCATAATATTACTGAAAGAATAGGGGAGGGAGGAGATATCTAGAGAATGTTATATACAGAAGAATGCTAATAAATAAAAATGCAAGAAATGGTAGAAATAAAAATCATGGTTTATATCAATGTATAATTTTAATGATTATTTTAGGAAAGAATCATCAATGTATCTTGATATTATTGGGGGAAAGTCTGTTGAGAAATCATCCTCTGACTATGCTGGACTGTTATATTTATAAGCAGAGGAAATAGCTAATGGTTGTTATCAAGCAAGAGTAAACAGGATGCAAATAATAACAAAGAGGCCATAGAAGATGAGTAGAATCAGGGAAGGGGAAGAGAGAAGATAAGACTTATTATGGCAACATGGAGATTTGAAGCCATTGTAAGGACTGGCTTTTGGCCACACTCAAACTTGGGGACAATTCCATGAATTTGGATGAAAGAGCATTATAACATAATGTAAGATATAAATATATATATATATATATATAGGCCCCAGAATGCCACCAAACTCCTGGACTGAAGCAATCTTCTTGCCTCAAACTAAATGATTAGCTGGAGCTATAATTGTGCACCACTGTGCCCAACTCCAACTTTAATTTCAAAAAATGTCTCATTAAGAATAGATCAGAGGATTTCAAGGATAGAAGAGCAGAGACTTGTCAAAAGATCATTCTCCTTAATACAGAAAATAAAAATATAAGGAAATGATAAAACACTAAGCAACAAGGATTTTTTGTTTGTTTTTGTTTTGGGAGATTTTTTGGTGGACAAAATGTCTCACATTCAAGACCTAGCTCATCCCCAAATTTATCTTTTTTTATACATGATTAATTTTAAATTAAATTAATTTTTATTTGTTTTAATTATACATGACAGTAGAATACATTTATGCACTCTGATATATCATACATAGATGGGATATAATTTCTCATTTTTCAAATTGTACATGTTGCAGAATCATATTGGTCATTTAGTCACATATATACATAAAGTAATAATGTCTGTTTCATTCCACTATCTTTCCCATCTGCACGTCCACTCTCTTTCCTCCCTTCACTTCCCTCTACCTAATCTAATGTTATTTTTCCCTAGTGCCCCCCTCCATGCCTGTGGCATTTTCCATGCAATGCAGTTTGAACAAAAGTTCCATGTCACAGAAGGGAAGTGGAGGCAAAAGCCCGCCCTTCACAGATAGATGCCACTCAAACACTGAAACACGACGCTGAAGGAATTAATTTTGTCTGTGTCTGTTTTCACTTTCTTCTGTCTATTCACTGTTCTGTTCCTATATATGGCCACCAGATGTTGCTATTTCAATTATTTAGATCAAGACTAATTCTGGAAATTAATCTTTTTGGAATCTAAGCTAAAAACATTTAAAAGAAAAAGAGAACCTTTTTCTATAAGTACTTAGTTCCTAGTTAATAAGCTTTAAGAGTCTTTTGTGATTGAAAATAGATTTCTCTTACTTTTAGAGTAGTTTAAAATAGATATAAATTCCTTAGAATAAAAGTCCTTCAGAGCTAACATTTGGCTTTGCCTCCCCTCCCTGCCTCTAGGTTTTAGATAAACTAACTTAGAAAAACAAGAGTGCTTTGAATTCCAGACAGAAAAAAATTAACTTCTATTAGGCAAGTGTGCAGAGGATATGCTTCAGGGAATCCATGAGAAATAAATTTTACCCAAACTAGTAAGTTAATTGTAACAGAATTATGACCAGACAGTCATGTACGACCTCCATCTATATAGGACCTTGGAAAGGTGTAAGTGACCCCAAAACCTTGAAATGTGTAGGATAAAGAATTTAATGTGTCTAAGAATTCATTTGTAGATGTTGCTGTTTTTCTAAGTCTTATGACCGTGATCTAACCACAAAAGAATGTGTACTGCCAAGAAAAATGCATATATACTTGTACAAAGTGAAATTAAAGAGAGAGAAGATTCCACAGCCTGACTCGTGTGTTGGTGTGCTATTTCTCTCGTCTCTGTCGCTACTCCTCTGCCTTCGTGCTATGTCAAGCTCGTGTTCCACCCTACCATGCTTTTCTTAGCACCCCTGGCCGATAACCTGACTTCGGCAGTTGCCCTGTGCTGCTCTGCACCCCTTGCTGAGAATCCAGACCTTGACAATGCCTTATTGTGAATTAGCATCCAAATATTAGAGAAAACATTCAGCCTTTGGTTTTGTCACTGTGGAGTCCATCTCTGCATTCCCATTTTCAATTTTTATCTGTACTATCCACATATTCAATTAGAAAAAGGACTTTACTCCAAATGCTCACAACACTTTTCTGAGTGTTGGGCATAGAGTGTGTGCATTTAAAATGTAGCAATGAGAATTTTATTCCATCTCTTCTTCTCTTGCTCCTTCATTTGAAGCTACTGCTGTGTATTTACACCCCCTTATTATGGTTTAGATGAGAGGTGTCTTCCAAAAGCTCATGTGTGATATAATGCAAAAAAGTTTGAAACGAAAATAATGGAGTTTGACAGTCTTAACCTAATCATGATCAGATCCACTTACAGGGATTAAGTAGGTGGTAACTGTAGGCAGGTGGCTGGAGCAAGTTGGTTACTGGGGGCATGCCTTTGGGGTGCATATTTTGTCCCTAGTGAGCAGAACACTCTCTGCATTCTATTTCCCATGCCCTGCACTAATTTCCTTTAATCCATGATGTTCTGCCTCATTTGGGGCCCAGAGCTCTCTATGAACTGAGACCTCTAAAACTCTGAGGCCCAGATACTTTTCCTCTTCTAAAGTTGTGATTGTCAGGTCTTTTGGTCATGGTAGTGAAAAAACTGACTAAAATTCTCCTTTTTGCTGAAGGCTGGCTTCAGCAAAGAGGAATCAGGGTTTTTCTTGATTGGTGCTGATGAAAAGAGTTGGTGGACGAAAGAAATCAGCAAACAGACACACAAGTCAGGCTGCTGGATCTTCTGTTCTTTTACTTTCTTTTTTGCAAGTATATAAGCATATTTTTCTTTGGCAGCATACATTAACTTTTTTGTGGTTACATCATAGTCATAAGACTTAGGGAAGCTGTAATATCTGCTGATTACATTTCAGACATTTTAATCTTTTACCCAACATGTTTCAAGGTCCCGTGCATTCATTATTTGAATGCCCTGCATTATTGTTACTCTTTATCTGCAACTAGTTTGGGTTCAAATAATTTCTCATGGATTCTCTGAAACCCCTCCTCTGCATACCTGTTAAACTGTCTGATACAAGTTAATTCTGTCTGCCTGGTTTCAAAGCACTATTGTCTCTCTATAATAGTCTTATTTAGAACCTAGGGGCAGGGAAGGGAGGCATAGCCAAATGTTAACTTTGAAGGACTTCTACCCTAAGGAATTTGTATATCCACTTTAAACATTCTAAAAGTAAAAGGAATCCCTTTCAATCACAAAAGGACTCTTAAGGCTTTTTCTTGGAGCGAGAAGAAGTTAAACAGTGGGCATTTACAAAAGTTGTTTCTTAACTAGAAACTTGCTATATTAGTACAATTTTAGAAAATGATTTTATGCTTCCAGTTCAGATTCCAAAAGGTTATAATTTCCAGAGCCAGTCTCGTTCTAAATAATTGAAATAGCGACACCTGGCGGCCATATATATGAACAGAAAACAGAACAGTAATGTACATAGACAGGAGACAGCAAGAACATACACAAAGTTAACTCTCTCAGCGCTGTATTTTGTGTGAACATCTATCCAGTAAGGGAGGTAGGCTCTTGCATCTTCTCCCTTATCATATGACGAGGATACTCTTCTCACTTTGTTGCATGGATGATGTCACACCTTTTGATACCATTTTGGAAATCAGGAACTAGTCTTTGTTCCCCAGTATAAGCAAAAATAACCAAAACATTTTTGGGACTCTATTGAAGTAACCTAGACCTGAGCAGACCTCTAGAATTCAGTCAAACTTTTATTCAGCAGCAGTCAGGCATCATATGGCTTACTTTCTGGGTAGAGAAATGGCCCCAATCACAGGGGAAGTGTGGGTTTATATATTTTACCTTGAGGGGTGTCTCAGTGCTTGAAAACTTAAACAAGTCATGGGCAAAAGGCTGAAAACATCTGTAATTTGTTTTTACTGGCCACAGTTTTTACTGATTATAACAATTAAACAGAGTTTTTACAGAACAGAGTTGGAGGGTCCAGGGTTCACAGCCCAATTTGCAACTGACCTCCTGGGGTCATTATATTTACAAGGGAATAAGATTAATGTGTAGTTTCACTGTCTCTGGGAGTCAGTTTATTTGGGAAAGGATCCCTCCTCCCAGGGACTGCAATCTTAGACTGATAGTTATCTCCCTTCCAGGCCTTGTTCTGTCACTGTGAGATAACTGACTGAAAAAATCAAAGTTTGCACTTCTCCCTTTTCCCAGGTCACACACTGGTTTAGGGGTTTATTAATTCTGTGTCTTTCACCCTGTGTTGAAAATTAAACACCTTATAGATGCCAAGGCAAGTGTAGAAAGCAAGTTTTATTTAAGAAAAGTGATCATGACAGACTTCTCCAAAAAGAGGGGGCCCCAGAGCTGGGTGTGTCTTGCTCTTTATAGATCTCCAGAACCTCTATTTAAATCATTGCCTTCTCTTTCTTCTCCATGTATGTACTGTAGGCAGGAAGGAGCATGGGGTTAACAGTAACCCATTGTGGTGGGAGTGCAATCATGGAGGTTAACTGTTAGCAACCCATTGTTTTCTCTGATCACCAGTGATAACCAGTCATCATTCCCTCTAGTTCCCCATCATTCATCAATAATGTGAATAAAGCCTACTAAGTGGGGGAAAATCTTTACACAGGCACATCAGATAGAGCACTAATCTCCAGGATATATAAAGAACACAAAAAACTTACCCCCCCCAAAAAAAAACACAAATGGGCTAAGAAAATGAACAGATACTTCTCAGAAGATATATAATCAATCAACAAATATGTGGGAAAATGTTCAATATCTCTAGTAATTAGAGAATGCAAATCAAAACTAAGATTTCATCTCACTCCAGTCAAAATGGCAGTTATCAAGAATACAAGCAACAATAAGTGTTGGTGAGGATGTGGGGAAAAATGTACATTCATAGGTTGCTGGTGGGACTGCAAATTGGTGCACCCACCCTGGAAAGCAGCATGGAGATTCTTTAGAAAACCTGGAATGGAACCACCCAGCTATCTCACTTCTCAATTTATACCCAAAAGACTTAAAATCAGCATACTACACTGATGAAGCCACATCCAAGTTTATAGAAGCTTGATTCACAAAAGCTAAGCTGTGGAACCAACCTAGAAGCTCTTCAATAGAGGAATGTATAAAGAAACTCTGGTTCTATGGACTTTTGCAGTACTAAGGACTGAACCCAGGCCATAGTGATTTACCACTGAGACACATGCCCAGGCTTCAAATACTTTTTGAAAAGTATAAAATAATCCTCACAGAAGCACCTTACATATGTCAATTCAATTATTACTGTAATCCTCTATGTCATCTTACAGATGAGCATACAAAAACACACAAATTTACTAGCCTGCCCATAGCCACACAATCAGTAAATGGCACAAGCCAGGATTTTGATTCATGTTGATTCCAGAACCAATGTTCAAATTATCTGTACCACTCATTCATTTACCAAGATGACTAAGGGTCTGTTAAATACCAGGCACAATTCTAAGAAATGATGCAACAAACAAGATCTCTGCCCTCTAGTTGGGAAAAGGAAGCAAACAAATCTAATAAGGGCAAACAATAAATATGCAAACAGTGTATCTTCACCTAGTATTAAATGCTAGGGAGAAATAGGATGAAATCAAGTGACAGAAGAAGAGGCCAGGTTCTATTTTATAGGTCACGGAAGACTGTTCTTAAGTGATGACTTTTTTGCATCAAACAGAAGATGTGAAGATAGGAGTCATGACCATTTAGAGAAAGGGGTGATTCAGCTAAAAAAAAAAATCATGGATGACATTCTAAGGTACAAACAGTTTAAGTACCCTGTGAAGCAGGGTAATTATAGTCCTAGAACAAGACATAAGACTAGAAGATGGCAGTTGCCAAATCAGGCAATGCCTTGATAGACTGGGGTAAAGGGCTTGAATTCAATTCTACATGCAACAGGAAGCTTCTGGAGGATTTTGAACAAGAAATTGACAATCTTAATTTTTTTTTTTTAAAAAATCACTCTGACCAAGCATGGTGGCACATCTACAATCTCAGCAACTCTGGAGTCTAAAGCAAGAGAAACACAATTTTGAGGCTAGCCTTGGCAACTTAGCAAGGTCCTAAGCAACTTAGCAAGAGTATCTCAAAATAAAAATAACAAGGGCAGTGGATGTAGCTTAATAGAAAAGCACCCCAGGGTTCATTCCCTAGTATACAAAAATAAATGAATAAATGAATAACTAACTAAATAAATAAATTACTCTGATTGTTATGTGGGGAATAGTCAGGGAGTAAGAGAAACAAGGGCACCAATGAATGCACTATTCAAACAGTTCAAGCAAAAGGTAAAAGAACTCTAGAATCCATGCAGGGTTTACAAGTAGATGAGATACTAAAGGATACAGCAACTTCACTGTCTCTATTGTTTTTTAACCCTTTCTCGAGTTGCATTTGGGGGAAAAATTCAGATTCTTATTTTAATATCCAGGTTAATGGATCAGAGGAAGGGAAAAATAAAAAGCAACCCTTTTCTTCATTTTTAAAAAGCTCTGCTTAATCTACCCTAAGATTTATAATATGCCATAGATACCCATACATCGAAAAGTAGAAATAACCATAATGTCTCTTAGTCTAGAACTCCTTTTATTTGGAGATAAGAAGTACTTAATGCTTCCTGTAATTAATATTCCTCTCATGCTTTCTCTCTAGTACATTCGGGCTCATTCCACATAGTAACTAATAAAGGGATATATAATAAAGTGATCTATATCAAAGGAATACTTATTGAGTAACCAATGTGTACTCAGTTCTCACCATTTAATCCTCAGCTACTCACAGTGGAAAATGATGTCTTCATATTATGAATGAGAAAAAAAAATCAATTATGTTACTAACCTAACTTGCCCAAGTTCAGAACAGAGGCAGAATTAAAACCCAAATCTAACTCCTAGGTCTCATCTTTCCACTACAGAAACTATCAAAGACCAGACTTTCAAGTATAAATACGTAGTTTTTTTACAACTTATTAACAATGACTGTTGCTGATGAGGATATGGTTTCTTTAATTATCTGATGTAGAATTTGAGTTTTGAGTTGGGTATAGGGAAAATGGAGTTTTACATTGTTTGAAAAAAAGTATATTTTATGGTTGAGACTGTATGAAAATTAATACTAAAAGAGTGATTTCCACCTCTTAAAAATAAACTTAAGAGATTGTTTACTATAAAATTAGAGTAAAGTTCTATGAGTCTGGTACAGTCTGGCCTTAAAGGACCTACAAAATATAGAAAAAGAGGACAGGGGTAAAAAGATAATAATCACAATGCATGAAAAATGGCAAATAGCCTAACCACTGAAGGGAAGTTAGCCTTTTAGACTGAATCTTTGGAAGACAGACTTTAAGTGAGCTTCCAAGTTTCCAGCACAGAAGTCTACGAGGAGGTAACATCATGCTAGCAAAATTTGCTAGGGCAAAGCCAATGTTATAAGAAATCACAGGAAGCAGGAAAGACTGTAAAAACAGGTAGACTGTAAAACCAAAAAAAAAAAAAAGCAGGTAGACTGTAAAAACCAAAGCAAGCAGGTAGACTGTAAAAACCAAAGGATAAGTTACTGCGAACTCCACAGCAAGAACTTAGGCCATGATATGTTTTACCCTACCAAGGGAGCAAATGGCTTCTTGTTGGAGACTTGAGCAGTCAGAGAGGCCAGGCAGATACACAGAATTAAGAGTTGTTACATGAAGTCCTAAGAGTTGAGTATGTGGAGATAAAGACAGTTATACTTATATCACCTCATTTTTTGATTAAACTAGAGGGGAGCTCAATTAAGGAGCTATGCTATGTTAAGGTTACTGCTTTTCAAACTGGGAATATGTCGGAAGAGCAGTGAAACACACAGAAATGCCACTTTCCATCCACACCGGATGTGTGTGCAAGAGTGTGTGCAAATGTGAAAGAACACTTGTAAGGACAGTTTGGAAAATGTGCGCTGCATATTAAGGGGCCAGATAAGTAACAAGGAAATATGAGTGATAAAAATTGCCTTGGGATTCTCCAGCAGAGACTGCAGGATTCCGGATGTGCTGGGACAAGCACTAACGGGAGGCTGGGTGGAGAACTCCTGCGCTCGCAGACATTCTGCCAGTGCTCACGGAGCAGATGCCCAAACGCCCACGCAAGAATGAGTGGCACTGACTCAACCACAGGCCGAGGCACGGGACTCAATGGCTGGCTGAGGAGCCCGTGCAAGCCCGTGCAGGGTGAAAGAGTTTAAGGCGCTGGGCAGCTGGAGGTGTCTGCAGCGAGTAGTGGAGGGAAGGGCCACGGGCAAGGATCAGGGAAGCCAAGAGTGGCGGCGGTGGTGGGACCCGCACCACGGCACAAAGGAAAGGGGAGAATACTCTTGAATAACAGGGTGGCCTCCTGCCAGGAGATGCAGGTAGCCCAGACCCGGAGCCCCAAAGCCTGCTGCCACCCGCACCTCAGGCCGGCCACCTCCGCACGGATCTTCGGAGTCTCAGGGCATGGGTGTCCGGCGTCACCCTCTCCACACCTTGCTTTAGGTCGCTCACCTTCCGTGTTGCCCCAGATCGACATGCCTTATCACAGCCAACTGCTCCAGCCTCGCAGCTCCAGTGCCTTGGCCAAGTGCTTTAAGCCAGTTGGGGAGAATGCAGTCGCTCCGCCGCCCCGCGGTCCAGGGTCCACCACAGTAGCATCAACTGGTATCACGAGTGGGGAGGCGGCTCTGCCCTTTCCCCCTAGCATACTCGCACCCCCTAATCCACCCCCAACGGCGGGCAGCTGAAGCCCGGCCAGACACAAAGCTCACACTCTCTCCAGTGGCACACATGGTTAACTCGCTCCTGGCTCAGAACGACCTGTACAGCAGGCGGGGCGGGGTCCGGCGCAGTGCTGCTGCGCTGGCATCCTGTCCCCCTGCCTCACTGCGGGGTGGAGTGGGGGGCAACCCTTTGGCTGCGTGTGACTTCTCACTCATGGGGGCTTTGGGAGCACCAAGCAGGCCAGCTTCCACATCATGCCCCTGCAGCTGCGCAGCCCTTTCGGGTCTGGAAACCGGGCCAGCTTGCTGTACCTGCTACATCCTGCTCAGCTGTGCGGTGGAGGACACAAGTGCAAAGACTGACCGCACTTAAAGCCCTAGTACTGTCTGAAGAGGGTCTGGCACTAGCAATTGATTTGCAGTGACATCTAGTGGAGAAAGGGAAACATGTGAACTGACACTTGCCCATGGCAGTGAGCTTCAAATATTCCAGCCCACATGGGTTAACGGGAATGCACAAGGCACCACTCAGGTTGAGGGATCATGCCATCTCCAGGAGAGCACAGTGACCATTCCCAGTCTTCTGATTTCGGTCCTGCATTGCACCTATATATGTGTAAACCTACAACAGATATCCCTTCCCACATGCAACACCTGGATTACATGGGAAGCAGTTTTCCATTAAATGTTTAAAAAATTAATATCCTAGTCATGTATGCTTAAATGCAATTCTAACTAAGTGCCTTCCAGCAAAAATCAAATGTACCACAAGGACCACCCCTGACCCGTTGCCCCTCGCTGCAGTGTGGGTTCAGCAGGAGACCCTACATTGTTTACAACAGTCTTTACTGTGGCAATACCCAAACATGAAGCCAACATTCCTTCCAAAGGCTTAATATTTTTTCCTCATATATTTACCTAAAATGTTGGAAGAGAGTTTGCGAGTACTTCAGAAACAGTATTTTTTAAAAAACTGATTTGCAGGCCTGGTACTTAATTACTGGTAAGAGAGAGAATATTCAAACATGGTTTATTACTTTTTCTCTTGCTGTTCTATAAACCTACAATTTTGGTACTCTCTTTCAAAACTAGCAAATTCATATTACACACTTTTTTGAGATGCCACAATTTAAAACAAATGGTGTAATTTCAGTAGGCTCACAACCGCTTGCCAACTGCAACACCAAGAGGTCATGGTCTGAGACGCCACAGAAAAACAGTAACAATGCCTTCTTCATTAGGAGGCTTAAAAAATTCTCTCTCTAAATGACATTATTTGCATTGGTTAGGAAATGGCAAGCCTTAGCTGGGGTTGTGGCTCAGTGATAGAGTGATTGTCTAACATGCGTGAGGCACTGGGTTCAATCCTCAGCACCACATAAATAAATAAAATAAAGGTATTGTGCCCATTTACAATTAAAAAAAGAAATGGCAAAACTTGGTTTTGAAATTGAAAAGTAACCTGTGAACTCAATAGGAACTGCATCATTGATACTTCAGTTTCAATTTTGTTTTCTATTATTTGTGTCAAAAATTTTCCCCAGTATTTCCTCAGGCAAGAAATAAACATTGAACTAACTGACCCTGGTAGTACCTTTGTAAAATATAAAAGGGTATAATCTGTACTTCAGGGTAAATTAGTGGGCATGTTCTAGTAAGGTGGGAAAAAAACACCTTGCTGTCTAGATTACAAAAGTGAAGATAAAGACTACAGAAATAAGACACGTTTAGATGTATACAAACACTAGAGTCTTTGGTATGAACAATTTTGCTGAGGTTTTATTTTTGTCTGCTCCAGAATATTCTCTATGCTATCTCATGATGTCTGAAGAACCTTTTAGTCCAACTTTGTCTAGTTCATTCATTATCTATTTCTAGTTATTCTCAAAAGGACGATCTTTCCCATCTAAGGCAAAAAGGCCCAATTTTGAAGAAAGGAAATGAGATGGCCAACCTGGACCCCCACTTAAGGGAGTGCTTAGGGAACTTCCCATTTTCCCTCAATTCTGAACTTCATTAAAATTCATTACTGACATCTCAAGGGACCTATGGATGTACAGACCAGTGATCCTTAATGGAACAGCTCTAGACAAGGATATGACTTCTGCTGCCCTTTCACCTTTCAATCTGGCAGTTAACTTTCCTTGGAAACATCCACAGCTAGTATCTTAAAAAAAAAAAAAAAGTCTGTACTCAAGTTCCTGGGGTGATCTGGTCACAGTAACTCATGTCATCATGCTGATTGTTACAAGACATACTGCACATATGCTGAAAGATGAAATAACAAGGTAAAATGAGCTTAAGCCCATGGACACTTAAGAAGACACATTTTTGCCAACATTTATTGTTGCTTGTATTCTTAAAAATTGCCATTTTGACTGTAGTGAGATTAAATCTTAGTTTTGATTTGCATTTATATAATTACTAGAGATGTTGACCATTTGTTCAAATACTTGTTGATAGATTTTATTTCTTCTGTGAAGAAATAATAAATGAATTCAGCAAAGCAACAGGATGTAAAATCAACACCCATAAATCACACATATTCCTATGCATCAGTGATAAATCTACTGAAAGAGAAATTAGGAAAAGTACCCCATTCACAGTAGCTCAAAAAAAAAATGAAATACTTGGGAATCAACTTAACAAAAGAGCTGAAAGACTTCTACCATGAAAATTACAGAACACTGAAGAAAGAAATAGAAGATCTTAGAAAGTGGAAAATTCTCCCATACTCCTGGGTAGGCATAATTAATAGTCAAAATGACTGTTACCAAAAGAGTTGTGTAGATTTAATGCAATTTCTATTAAAATCCCAATGACATTCCTCATAGAAGTAAAAAAAAATCATAAAATTCATTTGTAAAACAAAGAGACCCAGAATAACCAAAGCAATCTGTAGCAAGAAAAGTGAAGCAGTGGCATCACAGTACCAGAACTTAAACTATACCACAGAGTCATAGTTTAAAAAAAAAAAAAAAAAAAAAAAAAGCCATGGTTTGGGCACCAAAACAGACATGTAGGCCAATGGTACAGGATACAAGACACACAGAAAAACCTTCATAAGTACTGTTTATAAATGTCTATCAACAACTAAAAAATATTCTCTCTCTCTCTCTCTCTCTCTCTCTCTCTCTCACACACACACACACACACAAACACACACACACACACACACATGATAACCTATTCAAAAAATGGTGCTGGTAAAACTGGAAATTTATGCATAATAAAATGAAATTAAAACCTTGTCATTAACCCTACACAAAACTCAACTGAAAGTGACCAGAAACTTAAGCACTATAAGTCTGTACCTGGAGATTAAATAATTAACTTTTGAATGAGGAATGAATTATAAAATACATCAGGAAAAAAATTAGAAACAAATAAGAAGCAAATAAGAAATGGAGATAGAATATATCAAATTTCTGGGCACTATTAAGGCAGTTATAACAGGAAAAAATGATAGCATTGAATTGTTGACATTAAACAAGAAAAAGTTCCAAATAAATAACCTAATGTTACACATCATGGTCTTAGAAAAATAAGAACAAATTAATTCAAGTCAGTATGATAAAGAAATAAATTAAAATTGGAGCAAAATTAATAAAGTTTAGAATAAAAATAACATCAATATTGATTTAACAAATGGTTCTTGAACAGACATAAAGACCATGGAATAGAACAGACCTAGGACAAATCCATGAAGATGCAGACATCTGATACTTGTTGGATGACAAAAATCTATGATGAAAAAAATAGCCTTTTTTGGTGGTGAGAAAACTAGATATCCATATGTGGAAAAAAAATGAAACTAGATCATTATATTTCACTGTGCAAAAGTCAACTGAAGGTGGATCTAAGACCTAGGAATTAAACAAGAAAGTTTTCAGCTGCTAGAAGAAAACAGGGTCAACACTCCAATACTGGTGTAGTACCAACTTCCTTAATAAGACCACAAATTTCAAGAAATAAAATAATCAATAAGTGATAAAGCAAGAAATAAAAAAACTTTAAAAAACTTCTGTGTAATAAAAATTATCATTAATAGTCTGAGGACAGAGCTTACAGAATGGGAGAAACTATTTGGTAGCTACTCCTCTGACAGGGATTAACATCCACAATTTATAAAGAACTCAAAAAACTTAACTAAAAAAAATCAATAAATGGGCTAAAGAATTAAACAGATCTTGCTGAATAATGTTGAGTTAGCCCTCATTATCCTAAGTACATATATGAAAACACAATTGTTGTGAAAATACTTTATATAAAACCAGCAACTTCAAAAATTGTGCTCTGCATATGTAATATGAAATGAATTGCACTCTGCAAACATGTATAATAAATTAGAATTTAAAAATATGAAAAAGTATCCACACACTTTGCAAATATGGAAACACAAACTGCATTGTGATTTTACCCTACTCTAGTTAAACTGGCAATCACAAAGAACACAAATAATAAGAATTTCTGGTGAGGATGTGGGGGTAAAGGTACATACATTGTTGTTGCCGGAAAGGGATTGCAGCCTGGAATGGCAGCGCTGCGGGAAGGAGTCCGGAGACAGGAGGGAGACGAAAATATTCTTTAATCTTTCTGTCTCTGTCTCTTGTAATTTCTAACACCACATACACACGCTCACAAGAAACCAAGGCACCTACTCTTACAAGAAACTACAATATATCTATACAATAGCAATAACCCTGTCCTTTCTCTCTCTGGTCTCTTCCCATGAGCCCGAGCAGGAATGGCGCTAGCTCGATCTGCTGAGTCACTGCTCAAATCTCTCGAGATCCTGGACCAAGTCCTGCGAGATCCCAGGCCAAGTCCCGTGAGACTACGGAAGGCGTAAATGCCCAAAAATGTCTATGGCCCATAGTCAACCGCAATCTTAGCTATCTCCCCAAACAGGGCTCTTGCATTTCCCCCTTTTGTTTTAAAAGAGGGGATGCTCTAGGACGTCTATGTGCAACCAACATTCTTACCCGTCATTGGATAATCAAGGATGTGCCCTTGACTCCTGTCTTAGGTTGATATGTCGGCCACATGAGACTATCCCGTGTGACTGTGCCTGTCTTAGGTTGTCCCCCTCTGGGGATCTTACCCATCATTGGCTAACCAGCCATCCAATGGAGCCCTTTAGGATCGACTGTGTAAGATGACTAACAGCCTGTCCAATTGTGGGGAGATGCTGCGGCTTTAAGGCAACAAGCCTTTTGGTGACGAGCCAAATTGCATAGCATATCAAATTCTTTAAACAAATCAGCTGCCCTAAGTTCTATCAAGTAACATACTGAGTTCTCTAAACAAATACCCCAAGGTACTGTCCCATGAAGTCCCAAACAATGAAAGATCAAAATGTCCACTTGTTATAACACATAGATCTAGGAGGCCCCATGCATGCAGAGCAGAGGCCACACTGCTGGTGAGGTTGTTTGACATTTGAGCAGCAGGGATGCTTGCAGCGACCTCAATCCCTGCATCTGTAGCAGCAGCCATCTTTTTTATGTCTAGACAATGCCACCGGCAAATCTTCAGGGCCCGCTCCCTAGAGACTCAAGCATCAATTATTAAAGGAAAGGCAGTGCTATTCCAGCACTGAGTCAAGAGGCGAGTTGTCAAACTAAAAAATAGAATTATTAGATTAGAAAATTAAAGTTGATTTCTGCTCACACACATTGCAGCCTGAGCTCCCACAAACATAAGCTGGCAAAACATCATATTTAGAACAAAACAAAGAAAGACTGAGGGTATTTACTGTATTAAAGATAGATTAAAGAAAAACTAAAAGCACTTTGGAGAAATAATTTGTTAGCCGGAACTCTCGAGTTTCTGCATACACAGCAGTCCTTTACCTGTTGAAATAATTAAAATTAATCATTTATTAAACAAATGAAGTTAATAACAAATAAGCAACCTTATGTCAAAACACCAAAATATCAGGTTATACAGCCCTAGTCATATTTTTCGCTAAAGAGAAATCCCTGGGACACCTATAAAACAAAATTGAAGGTACCTTCACTTATTAAATTATTTACCCAATTTGAATACTCTTAAACTTAAATGAATTAGAGTTATTTGGATCCATATATATATATATATATATATATATATATATATATATATATTCACAAGCGCTTTGTTATTTTTGATGTCACACTGGACAGACAGACGCACATACAAACATATATTTGTGACGTCACATTAACATGAAATTTAGACAAATACACAGACATAAACACATATATAAAAAGAAAAAAAATACAATTGTGTGCACACTAAAGAGAGATCTCTTTGTCCCAGCCGGGAGGAATGACACTTAAGTTGTGACATATTTTGAAGGACTCTTTTAAGGGAATCATTCCATATCTTCATCATGGTCCTTTGATTTTGTACCTTTTTTATTAATCTTGATTCCTCAACAACTTTATCTTGATCCTTTTGATTTGGTACCTGCTTTATTAATCTAGATGGTATCCATATTGGAGAGGATTCATGCTTTGGAAAAACACAAACAGATCCTCTCCCCCAAATTAATACTGGATCTGGACCCTTCCATGTACCTGAAAGAACATCCTTCCAGTAAACCAAAGGTTTATGTTGTTGATGTGGGTTCCAATGTCTGTCTCCAGCAGAATAACCATTAGAGTCTAAAGTTTTAAAAATTTAAGGTAAACAGGGCAACTGCCAATCTGTCCTTAGGATTTTTCCAGTTTCCTTCTTTCTGTTTTAACAACATAACTTTTAGTGTGCGGTTTGCTCTTTCAATAATGCCCTGACCCTGAGGATTGTATGGGATGCCTGTTTTATGGGATATGTTGAATTTTGCGCAAAACTCTTTGAAAGATGAGGACGTATATACGGGGTCATTATCTGTTTGAAGCATTTTGGGGATGCCCAATGCAGCAAAAGCTTGTAAACAATGAGATGTGACATCTTTAACTTTTTCTCCGAAATGTAAGGAAGCAAAAATCATGCCTGAGCATGTATCTATGGTTACATGAATAAATCGCAATTTTCCAAAACTTGGCTCATGAGTAACATCCATCTGCCACAAATGATTGGGCCTTAATCCTCTAGGGTTAACACCAAAATGAGGATTGGGCAAATGTGTCATACAAGATTTACAATCTTTTACAATTTTTCTGGCTTGCTCCTTTGTGATTTTAAACCTACGTTGCAAGGTGGTGCTGTTGACGTGAAACTGGGAATGAAATAAAGTAGCTTGTTGTAGCGCTGAAAGTATAAATATTGTTTTTGTAAGGTCATCAGCCTTTTGATTACTTTCATGGAGGGGGCCAGGCAAATTAGTATGTGCTCTAATATGGCCTACAAATAGAGGTTCTTTTCTTGCCCACAAAAGTTTTTGTATTTGATAAAACAATTTAAAAGCTGGAGTATGAGGTGCTATTGGTCCTGCTAACTCTAATTTTGGGACGGCTTGTACAATATAGTGGCTATCTGAAAAAATGTTTATGGGCTGGTCTCTAAAATTTTCCAGAGCTCTTACCACAGCTTCCAATTCCACTAGTTGAGCTGATTTGTGTGCAGTTATGTAAGTCATATTTTCTTTTGTAGTGACTACTACAGCAGTACCATTTGAGGACCCATCTGTAAATACATTAAATGCCTTAGGAATAGGTTGATTTTTTTTTATTATCTGTGGAAATATAATAGGATGATTAATACAAAAAGATAATATAGGAGACTTAGGAAGGTGATTATCAAAATTTGCAGAGGTAGAGCATCTAGCTATAGCCCAGTCATTATCGTTGAAGCATAAATATTCAATCTGTGACGATGAATAGGGAGTAATAATAGTAGCAGGGTGAATGCCAAATATTTTAGTAGAAGTTTTAAGTCCTTGAAGAATAAGTTTAGCCACCATGGAGGTATAAGACTCAATTATGCTTTTAGGAGAGACAGGCAAATGTATCCATAATAAAGGCCCTTGTTGCCAAAATACTCCTGTGGGTGTATATTGTGAAGAAATAATAATCAATATCAGCGGTTGAGTTAAATCAAATCTGTCACAATGAGCTCCTTCGATGGCTTTTTCTACTAACTTTAAAGCTTTCCTAGCATCAGGAGTCAATGTTCGCGGTGAGGATGGATCAGGGTCCCCTCGAAGGATATCAAATAAAGGTTTTAATTGGCCAGTAGTGAGGTTTAGTGTAGGGCGAAGCCAATTAATGTCTCCCAGTAGTTTTTGGAAATCATTGAGGGTGGTTAAATGTTCTTTATTTATTAAAATTTTTTTGGGTCTAACAAAAGTATCCATGATTTTAAATCCTAAATATAATATGGGAGATCTGGTTTGAACTTTTTCTTCTGCTATATATAATCCATATTTTTTTAAAATTTTCTACCACGTCACTGAATATATTAAATAAGATTTTTTGATTAGGGTGGGCCAGTAAAATATCATCCATGTAATGTAGACACATGAGGTTTGGATATTTATTTTTAATGGGTTGGATGGTCTTGTCCACATATATTTGGCATATGGTGGGGCTATTAGCCATTCCCTGTGGCAAAACCTTCCATTGATATCTCTGATCAGGGCCATTATTGTTAATAGAAGGAACTGAAAAAGCAAACCTGGGGGCATCCAGAGGATGTAGGGGAATAGAAAAGAAGCAATCCTTTATATCAAGACTGATAACATGGAAATTTTTTGGAATAGCTATAGGATTCGGAAGTCCAGGTTGAGTAGGGCCCATGACTTGCATGGTTTTATTAATTTGTCTAAGATCATGTAATAATCGCCATTTTCCTGATTTTTTCTTGATCACAAATATGGGGGAATTCCAGGGAGAGGTGGAAGGTTCTATATGACCTGCTTCTAATTGTTTCTGAACTAGTAGGTGGGCTGCTTGTAATTTCTCTTTAGATAGGAGTCACTGAGGGACCCACACTGGCTTATCAGAAAGCCATGGTATTTTCAAAATTATTTTCTCAGTGGCCCCGAAGAAAAATGTCTTTTTCCTATATGATAATGATTTCTTTTAGGGTTAAGCTTACCCTGTACTGTTTGATGATTTCTTATTGGGTTAAGATTACTCTGTAGATTTTTACATTTAACACCTGCAGGTTTGGTTGCAAGGTGTACTCCCATTTGTTGTAAAATATCTCTTCCCCATAAAGTAACCAGTAGATTAGGTAAAACATAAGGCTGAAACGTGCCTTTATGTCCTTCATCATCCTCCCATTTTAAAATTACCGCACTTTTTTTCTGGGAGGTTATTATATCCCAAGCCTCTTAAACTGGTTGAAGCTTTTTGCAGAGGCCAGTGTTTGGGCCATTGATGTAAATTAATGATGGAAGAATCAGCTCCAGTATCTATAAGACCCTCCATTTCTATTCCTTGGATTCTTATTTTACACATAGGCCTCCTTGTACAGTCCCGAACCCAGCAAACCATGGGTTTCGAATCAGTGGAACAAAATCCTCTATTGTTCCTATTTAGAGGCATATTCATTTTAAATGACTTATGTAAATTTGGAAGGAGGAGCAGCTGAGCAATTCTATCTCCCTGATTAATAGAACTTATACTTTGGGGTGAGCTAAGCATTAGTTTTATTTCCCCTTTATAGTCTGAGTTTATTACGCCTGGGGTCACTTGCAAACCTAATAAGCTCTCAGGACTTCGCCCGATAATAAGTCCTACAGTCCCTGAGGGAAGAGGTCCCCTGACTCCTGTGGGAATCAGTTGAACCCCCATTTCAGGTGTTAACACTATTCGGGTGGTGGAACAGAGGTCTAATCCTGCATTTCCTCCTGTTCCTCTGGCGAGGGAGTGGATGGGTAATAGGGATTGTGTCGGGGAAGCATCTGAGTGGATGCTTGAGGATACTCCTCCTCCAATGCCTCGTACATTTGTGGGCCCCGGGGCATTGGGCCCCGTGCCCCGTTTTTTGAATTCCTGAACAAAGGATTTCCATGGATGTCAAATTTTGAATAGCATTTATTGGCCCAATGATTTCCTTTCTTACACCTGGGGCAGCAACCTGGAGCACGGTATGAATTTGGTCTTATTCCTCTTTTAGGATTTTGCCTAGAATAGCCTGATTGATTATGATAATTTTGCCTAGAATATCCTGATTGATTATAATGTCTATGTTGAGCTCTTGTAAAATTTTGAGGGGCAGCATCTCTCACAGCTGCTGCAATCATACTCCCTGTGACAAAGGCATCATTTATATCTTTACATAATTGTATATATATGGAAAGATCCTTTTTATTTTTCCACGGCCTGATGGCTTCCTGGCAATACTTATTAGCATTTTCGTACGCTAATTGGACAACTAATGGCATAACTTGATCAATGTCTCCAAAAACTCTACCTGCAGTTCTCAAAAGTTGATCAGCAAATTCAGCATATGGTTCATTAGGTCCTTGAATTACTTTGGACAAGCTACCTTGTAGATCCCCAGGTCCTTGTACAGTTTTCCATGCCTTTAAGGCAGCTGCGTTTATCTGAGCATATACTCCTGGGGTATAATATTTTTGATCCTGTACGTCTGCGAATTGCCCTTCTCCTGTGAGCATTTCTATATTATGGTCTCCAAACCCTGCATCTGCGTTTCTTTTAGCTGTTTCTATACAAAGTTCTTGAAATTGCGATCGCCAAACCAAGTATTGTCCCCCACTTAATGTTGCTTTACATAGACGTTTCCAGTCTGTGGGGGTTAAGCTAAAGGTGTTAAGGGACTCCAGTATACTCAACGTGAAAGGAGCTTGGGGTCCATAAGTCATTACTGCCTCTTTGAGATTTTTTATTGTTTTGAAATCTACTGGCTGGTGGCCCCTCTGTCCATTTTCATATTCAAATACTGGCAGTTCCCAATGTATCTGTGAGTTACCCTCGAGAGCACATAAGCGCTCAGAAAGACTTTTTATTTCTGTTTCTAGTGTATGCAAACACCTAGTGATACCCTTCATATTTTCTGTAATCAATTTCACCCATGGGGGAGTAGAGGACACAAGTTCCTCCACTTGATAATCCCTTATTTTGGTCTTCCTTAATTTCCTTTTGTTCATTTTCTCAAAATCACCTTTAGTTAATTCCTCCTCACTACTACTAATCTCATTAGTCTTAACTGACTCAGTAACATCCTGAGTCCCAGGTTCAATTGAGACCATGTATCCTTGAAGTATCTCTAATAAATCTTGAATAGCTTTAGCAGCTCAGATCTTTGTCATTTTGGGGACGCTTCTAATATTCTCCTTACTGGTCTTAGTTGACTCAGCGGAATTTACGCTTTCATGATTGCCTTCACTGTTTTCTAAATCCTCCTCACTAACGACAGACTCATCTATATCAAAGAATTCATCAAGAGCCTCGTACACTTGGGTCTTAGTTATTTTCAAACCCATTTTAACCGCTCTGAGTAGAGACTCCTGCGAGGTTTCTCAGTTCTTACCTGCCGTGCTGAATTCCCCATACAGGCCACCAACTGTTGTCACCGGAAAGGGATTGCAGCCTGGAATGGCAGCGCCGCGGGAAGGAGTCTGGAGACAGGATGGAGATGAAAATATTCTTTAATCTTTCTGTCTCTGTCTCTTGTAATTTCTAACACCACATACACACTCTCACAAGAAACCAAGGCACCTACTCTTACAAGAAACTACAATATATCTATACAATAGCGATAACCCTGTCCTTTCTCTCTCTGGTCTCTTCCCATGCGCCCGAGCAGGAATGGTGCTAGCTCTATCTGCTGAGTCACCGCTCAAATCTCTCGAGATCCTGGACCAAGTCCCGTGAGATCCCAGGCCAAGTCCTGTGAGACTACGGAAGGCGGAAATGCCCAAAAATGTCTATGGCCCATAGTCAACCGCAATCTTAGCTATCTCCCCAAAGAGGGCTCCTGCAATACATTTTTGGTGGAATTGCAAATTAGTACAACCATTTTGGAAAACAAAAGACTAGAAATGAAACAACCATAAGTGCCAGTGATCCCACTCCTTAGTATGTATTCAGAAGAACTATAATCAACATACAATAGTTATAGGAACATAAATTTCTAGAGCATCACAATTTATAAAAGCCAAGTTATTGAACCAGCTTTGATGCTTATCAACAGTTAATGGTAAAGAAAACATAATTATATATATATAATATATATGTGCATATGTATACATGTGTGTGTATACACACATATACACACACAATGGATGTTTTTACTCAATTATTTATTCACTTATTTATATAAGTGAATAAACAAAATAATATTCTAACATGACCTAGAATATTATTCTAAGTAAAATAAGCTAGACTCAGACAGTCAAATGTTGAATGTTTTCCCTCATATGTGAAAGCTAGAGCACAGCAAGGAAACTAAGGGAAGAAGGGAAAAAAAATTCCATGAAAATAGAGTATCATTTGAGCAAAAGAAGGGGATACAGGGAAGTGGATGGAGAAAAGAACTAGAGAATAAAATTGAAAAAAAAAAAAACGTTACAAACATGTAATATAACACAGTGTTTTTCATTTTATGTATATCTACAAAGCACCAATTTAAAATAAATAAAAAGAAGTAAGACACACAGGGTAGAAGGATGGGGAAAGGAATTAATGGGAATTGAAATGACTCAAATTATATTCTATGCACATATTGTTTTCTCAAAAAATAATCTCAAGATTATGTGTACTTGTAATGCACAGACAAAAAATTAATATATATGTGTGTGTGTGTGTGTGTGTGTGTATAGTATGTGTATACATATATATGATGTTGATAGCTAGCAAGCTTTATTGGGTTAATCACTTCACCATATATATGTATGCTGAAACATTATATTGTACACCTCGAGTATGTAAAATATTTACTTGCCAAATACCTTAGTAGTATACCTAAAAAAATATTGTAGTACTCATCAAAATTTACACACAAACCCATGAAATAAAGAAAAATTCAGAAAGAATATAAACACATAAAATTTAAAAGTACCAGTGATGATTGAAGATGACAAAGAAATTAGTTGAATACTTGGATGAAGGGGAATCCAAATTTCAAAGACCCAACCCACTGAGACTGGGTGTAGGCAAGCTGCCCAAAGGCTATGGCAACACCCACAGCAGTGACTGAAACCTATCCAAGGAGAAAAAGAAGCTCAGATCAACAGAAACATTAAAAAGAGATGATCTTGGTATTTAGCTTGACTTGGTTTCTCCTTTGGTTGTTTTTTCCCTTTATTGTAGTTCTTCCCTTTGCAGATTTTCATTGTTAATTTTCATTTTCTCCTCATGGAAAATGAAGGATGTTCTGTAGAGCAGGCTTTCTTGTTGTAAATTCTTTTAGCTTTTGTTCATCATGGAAGGTTTTTATTTTATCTTAATATCTAAAGCTTAATTTTGCCAGATATAAAATTCTTGGTTGGCATCCCTTATCTTTTAGAGCCTGGTATATGTTATTCCAGGCTCTTGTGGCCTTGAGGGTCTGGGTTGAAAAATCTGCCAAGATGGGAATTGGTTTTCCTTTATAGGTAATCTCACTTTTTTTCTCTTGCAGCCTTTAAAATTCTATCTTTATTTTGTATGGTAAGCATTTTCATTACAATGTGCCTTGGTGTGGATCTGTTGTAATTTTGTACATTTGGAATCCTATAGGCCTCTTGTGTTTGATTTTCAAATTTATTCTTCCTGCTTGGAAAATTTTCTGATATTATTTCATTGAAGAGATTGTGCATTCCTTTTGTTTGAATCTCTTCACCTTCCTCTATTCCAATAAATCTTATATTTGGTCTTTTGATGGTATCCCATAATTCTTGGATATTCTGTTCATGGTTTCTTACAATCTTTACTGTGAGGTCAACATTATTTTGCATATTATATATTTTGTCCTCACTGTATAAGGTCCTAACTTCCAAGTGGTCCAATCTGTTGTTGATGAATTTTTTAAGTGGCTTCCTGTTTATTTCATTTCAAGGATTTCTGTTTGTCTTTTCTCAAACTCTCTCTTTCTTGAAGAAATCTTTTGCTACTTGGATTTGTTCTCTTATCTCTTTGTTGGTGTGATCGATGGTTGCCTATAAATGATCTCTTATCTCTTTGTTGGAGAGATCAATTTTGCCTGTATCTGCTCACTTAGCTCATTTTTTAAATCCCTTATCATTTTAATTATATGAAAAGAAATGTATTCTGCAAACATGTATAACAAATTAGAATAATAAAAAATCTTTAAAAAAGTAATGATCTTGACAGTCTTATTAATGAAATATTTGAAGAGCCTAAATTTGACAAGAAAGAACTTTAAATTAAAATCTAAATCTTCAGGTAACACATCTGTCAGAGCCTCCATTCTAGGCCTTAGTAAAAGTTGCAGTCCACTGTACATTGGTGGAAGCACTACTCCATTTGGGAGTAGAACAAATACTTCACAGAGAGTATGTGACCATCTATGTTGTATAGTCTGTGATTTCTGGATATTGAGCTACAATGACTGACTGGATGTGGGACAAATCATGCAATTATCTATTGTTTTAGAAAAAACAAGGCAGAATTCCACAAATTAAAAACAAAGTTGGTAAAGAAGAAAGGAGCACATGCTTATGCATGCCAGTGCAGTTGGAGAACTATTGAAGAACTGAGTGACTTGCAACAGACCATCAGCTTCGTTGGGTTTGTGGTAAACATTGAGAAAGCATTATTTGACATTCTGACAGATACCTCTATCAGTCATCATCACATTTAGATAAAGGTGCACATCATATTATGCCATTTGGAAAAAGACAGTGAATTTCATTTAACTATGCAAACTTTTAACTGGACTGGGGAAGATAATATAACACTTTAGATGATGGATATTTCACTGGGGGAGATAATATAACACTTTTTGATAATGGATGTTTCACTTAGTATGTAAGGTGGAAATATCCAAATTCAAATGTCAGTGTTGTATTTGGAGACACATTCTCTTCTGAAATTTGTATATAAAATCTTTTGCAATATACAATTTGGTCCTGTCTGGGTTATAACTTTTAATAACTGCATCACCCTTTGGACAAAAGCTAAGTTATACATACTTTGGTGGAGGATTATCATTTTCAGTACATATGGATGGGATCCCTGGTTTTGAAGGTTTTTCTCAAAAATGTTCAGCCCACAAAATATCCCTGTAACCAACATAAAAATAGGGACCAACATGAAATCATGGGGTTGAGTAAATGTGAACAAAATGGAACCCAGGAAACTTGAGCTCTGGATTTTTTTGGATGTGAGTACTTAACCCTAAAATTATAGTGTCAATGGTGCTCTGTATGTCATTCCAAGGTTCTTCATGAAGGGCTGTCACTCAGGTTAGAAGAATAATCACTTGACAGTGGTGCAAATTTAGTTTCTCAGAGCAAATAGCGATTCTAACCATTTTCCTTGGGCAACGGGCCATAGAATGCCTGTTCTTTTTTTCTTTAATGTGTAACTTTGCATTGTTACACATTAGAAGAAAAATACTTTGGATGTTGTATGCGCTTTTTTTATTTTTTCTATATGGTGTATTGATCCCAGAGATACAAATGGTTTTCATGTTTGGATAGGAACAGAAAGTGCGTTATTGATTTTTATTTTTAAAATTTGTAATCGCTTCCATTCACCCATTGTTTTATTTTTTCTTAAGTAATTTTAGTTTGTTCTTTTAAATATTTAGTAAATATATAATATTACATGCAAAATTTTCTTGCTGTTTAGCAGATACACTCCACATCTGAATGTTTTCCCTAGGCACATTTTCATTTAAATAACATATACATTCTCAGTGTTATTTATTATTCACAAATAATCTATAACTCTATCTCTCTGCATCATTCAATTTTTAGTCTATAATATTTATTTTTTATAAAATATTACTTCAGTGGATAATAATCTGGATATTTTTAGAACATGGATATTTTAGAATTTGGATATAATTTTAGAGGCTTTCTCATAAAATTTTCATGCATATATTTTAATCTAAATTTTCTGTGAAATGAGGTATCATAAAATTACTATGAAAGAATGAGTCAATTAGCAAATAATTGTCAATAAACAAGTCCTTTAAAGGCATTCTGTAAAATTTTTTGTTAAAACTTCTTGACAAATTTAATTCACTGTTATAAGAGTAATGTTCAGTTTTCTTTGCAAAAATATATAATTTAAAAACAAAAAGTTTCCATGAAAATATCCCTGATAATTGCCATCAGTTAAATAAAATTGAAAGAATGTATTCAGAAAAATGCAGTTTATATTCTTAAAGAGTTAAAAGTACTATTTTATTGACATTATTATTTTACTCCTTAAGTAGTTTATGTTTGGGTAAGAATAGCAATACTCTTCTCGAGGAGCCATTAAGCTTAAGAAGCTTAAAATTCCTCACCTCAATTTCCAGTTTTTTCTTAAAATTAGGAAGTAGTTCTTAAAGAGCCCTGGCTTCATCTTTGACTAACTGTGTAATTGTGAAAAATTTGCTGTTCTAATTTGTGAAATAAGATTAGTAACACAAATTTCATTTAAAAACTATGCTAATATATGTAAAGTTTAAAGATGCACATTTGATGTATATTAATCACTATGTAAGTTTTTGATAGAACAACAAATGAAATAAATCTATGTACTTTGGATTACACAGGGAAATTAAGGGAGGGGAGGGGTTTGGGGGGTGGGAAGGACAGGGGAATGAATCAATCATTATTACCCTATGTGCTTATATAATTACAGGACCGGTGTAATTCTGCATCATGTACAACCAGAAGAATGAGAAGCTACATTTATGTATGATGTGTCAAAATGCATTCTAGCTGTGAAATATAACTAATTAGAACAAATAAAAAGAAGTCTTTAAAAAGAACTCTATTGGAATAAATACCAAGAGAGAAAAGGGGCAATAGAAGGAATTGGACTTATTTTCATGCTTTACAAATTCATTCTCCAAAAATTATTTTTCACTTTAAGCTTCATGAATTTCTGCAAAACTTCCAATTTAGAAGAAGTTTTGGTGGAGGTCGGAGGAAGATAGCGGACAGGAGGGAGGTCCCCTCTGCAGTCAGTTACTAAAGGAGGCTTAGTGGGAAGTTTGGACAAGTTGTTAGCGCTATTCCTGCAACTGCGGGGGAGCTGGGACATTCGTGCTTTTCAGGACTGCAAGACGGTGAAATACAGTGAGGGCAAAACTCCAGATTGCCAATGCATGGGAGCCCCGCAAGAGAGTTCTACAGCAGAGCCAGTGGTAACGGCCCAGCGGTAGCGGGTGGTAGGGGAAAGTCCCGGGCAACAGCTTAAAAGTTGAACAGCACAGAAGGATAGAAAGAAAGCTAGATGCGGGCAGCTTCCATGCAAAGTACTTTCACTCAAATTGTGGGTGGGCCTACATGCTCAGGAGCAACACACAGGTCTGGGGGAATGCTGTCGGGACCGGGGAGAAAGATTGCTGCCATTTTTGAGGAGGGCCAGCAGCTGACCGGGAGAAAGAAGCAAGTAAGAAAAGAGGAGCAGCGGTGTGTGGAGACTGATGGCATCCAAGGATTCAGCCATTACTCTGAGACCAGCACACACCTGGGTGAGATGCGGGCAGCCAATGGGGGAGGGCATATCTGGGCCAGCGTGGTGGCCCTGAGATGCTGCAACTGTGGATGAGTGTGGGGAGTGGACTCTTTCTGGAAGGACTGTCTCCCGGTGCCATTCACCTGATGACACATCCCCCCTGCACCATTCTTCCACTGGCCAGAGGTACAGTCATAACTCCACCCACATGTCCTCTGTGACTGCCTGGGCGTGATCTGGGACAGCTGGCTTGATAGCAGGAGGGGGAAAAAGAAAGGCTTCCCTGGGTGCTGCTTGACTGAGACCTGTTTGTGGGTATGACTTCATTTTTGTTTATTGTTGTTTTTCTTTTTTTCTGCTTTTCTTTCTTTCTTTCTTCATTCTCTCTTTTATCTCCTTTCTTCTTCCCTCATCCTTCCTATTTACACCCTGCCATTGCATTCTCAACAGATGTGAAAACAAGTTTTATGCAGGAATTGGGATTTTTAGAACTGGGGCAACTGAATAATACATCAAAGTGGTGTTTATATATATTTTATTCTCTATTTTTTTAATTCACTTTCTCACTAATTTCTACTACTTTGTCTTTTTCTTTCTTTCTTTTCTTCTTTCTTCTTTCAACGTTTGCATGAGTTTTGTTTATTTATACATCAGTCTTCCCACTAAATTGTTCACTCCAATTTCTTTCCTCTCTCTTCTGCTGATATTAAACTACTTTCATAGATTTCTCTTTTCACACTTTCTAAGAAAAAACAACTCAATTACCCTCTCTTCCTTCCTTGTAAATATATCACCTCTGGGTCCAATATTTGTAATTATAAATCCCATCACAAACATATGAAGTATATTGGAGGCAATATCTGAATTAACTAATTCTGTACATTGTGATAAAACTGTGATTATCTAAATAGAAATTGTGTTGTTTTAAAGTGTAAAGTATTTATAAGGGGATCGGATAGCATTGTACTACAGGAACATCATAAGGCTTTAAGGTAAAAATGAAATAGTCAAGGTTCCAAAGTGCTAGTAGAAAAGTCACACAAGCAAGATGAAGAAGCAAGAGAAGAAAGTGACTCAAACAGATCAACATACTTCTTTAGCAGATTCCCTGGAAGCACAGTTGGTGAAATGCCAGAGACGGAATTCCAAATGTTTATGGAACTCAAGAATGAACTCAAAAATGAAATGAGGGAGCAAATACAGGTGGTAAAAGATCATTTTGACAAAAAAAATTCAAAAATAAATACAAGAAGCAAAAGATCCTTCAACAGTGAGATAGAGGTTCTAAAGAGAAACCAAACAGAAATTTTGGAAATGAAAGAAACAAACCAAACTAAATATTCAATTGAAAGCATCACCAACAGATTAGACCACTTGGAAAAAAGGACCACACATAATGAAGACAAAATATATATCCCGGAGGAAAATGTAAATTACACAGCAAATATGGTAAGAAATCATGAGCAAACTATTCAAAAAATATGGGACAGCATAAAAAGACCAAACATAAGAGTGTTTGGGGTAGAGGAAGGTGTAGAGTTCAAAACCAAAGGAATGAGTAATTTATTCAATAAATTAATAGCAGAAAAATTTCCAAATATGAGGAATGAATGGGAAAACCAAGTTCAAGAGGCTTACCAAACACCAAATGTACAAAATCACAACAGACCCATGTTGGCACTTTATGTCTGCCAAGGGGATGGGGCTCTGGTTGCTTACCACGCCCTTTGGAGGACCAGGGCTAAGCGAGGGGATGTGGCTATGACGTAGCGTGAGAGTCCGAACCACCCTGCTGGTTGATTGGTTAGTTCTAGGCCTATATAAGTTCAATACCTTGTTCAATAAATTTGAGTTTTGGCTCTGGCTTTCTACAAAACTCCCCGGGTGTGGCGTGTGTCCATCAAGCAGGCGGGGGGAGGCACCCGGCTATTTTTGCCCACTAAGCCTATCTTCGCCAGGTAAGATACGTTCTTTCTGTGGGCAGAAAGAACCCCCTTTTAGGGCCCAAAAAGGGGGGTAGCTTTAGACCTCAGCCCCATTAATAACACAGCAGTCCCAACAGGTTGGCACCCAAGTGTGGGGCACAAAAATAATCGGTAGGCTTAGCACGGTTAGAGACGCAGCGTCTCTCTGGCAAAAGTATCCTCTAATATGGGGCAAGCATTAATATTTAAAAAATCTCAAGACCCAGCCCTCGAGGCATGGCGGTGTATTTTTAAGAAAGCAAGGTCTCCAAATTTCTGATACTCAAGCTGAAAAAATTTGGAGTTCATTAATACGGGCGGCTCCCTGGATCCCAAAGGCCGATTTTAATTTGTGGAAAACGTGGCACCAAGCGGAACAAATTTTAAGAGAGAGAGAAAATGAACATGGGGAAGTCCCTTCTCCGGGAGTTTATACAGCTTTATCCGCTCTAAAAGCATGCTCTCTCATGCAAACAGGAAAAGAATCTGCAGAGGCCACAGATCAGGCACCTAAAATCATTCGAATTGAGGTAACGGAGCAGGCCCTGCGGGAAAATAAAATATCTAGTCTTTCCCGGTCTGGAGAATTAAACAGCCCCTCCCAGTCCGCGGATTTAGAGAAGCCTAACCACTCCCTAGAAGTAGAGAAATCCCGCTCCAGGGAATTAGGAAAAACTAACAATAAAGAAATTACAGCCCCTCCCTTAGAGAGCTTTAACAAATTCCCTGAGAACAAAGGCCATCGGCCACATGGCTCACCACCCTATGATCGGGATCCGCCATTTTATGAGCCTGCCCCTGCTGGGCCTTCTGCTCCACCGCTTTACCAAGAGGCGCAAATTTCACAGCAGCTGCTAGCGCCCCCTGGTGGGCTTTCACCTGTAATGGCATTTCCAGTTAATTTAAATCCGGGGGGAGACAGACCATAGATTTGGTACCCTGGGAGACTCAAGAGTTAAAAGAATTTAAAAAGCTATGGCGGAAGATGGTCCCAACTCGGCATGGGCAGAATGTATTTTACAAAGCCTAGCCCATCACGCCTGCACGAGTAAAGATTGGAAGGATTTAACCAAAGCCGTGCTTCCGGGACCTTTATTTATTAAATGGTGTGCATATTTTTCTGATGAATGCCATATGCAGGCTGAGAGGAACCAAGCTGCAAATCCTCCCATACCAATAACCTTTGGAATGCTGGCAGGAACTAGTGACCAATGTGCCACAGGCATTCAACAGGCAGCAATACCAGCCTCTTACCGAGAGCAGGTGTGAGCTTTAGGGCTGGCAGCATGGAAAAAGCTAGAGGAAGGCCCTACAGAGCCTCCTATAGCTGGAATCACTCAAAAAGCTAATGAGGATCTGGCCACATTTATTGAGAGAGTGGAAAAAAGCCTTCAAAGGAAACTTCCACCTGGTATGATGAGAGACCAATTTGCAAAAATGCTAGTTTGGGAAGGGATGACCACAGATCACAAGCTGGCCTGTGCTGGGTTAAAGGATAGATCTATGGGTGAAGGAGCCCCAATTAGGGAGATGGCTATTGCGGTCAGCTGGAAGCCATAAGTTCCACCTGATAATAAGTATGTATGTGATGCACCTGTAAGTGCACGTGAGGCACCCGCAAAGCTAAAGGTATATAACCGGGTGAAAGCGGTCGGAGTCAGGAGAAGAATGAATTCATTCAGTCAGTCATGCAGTCACTCGGTTGGAAGAAGAGTTCGGGTCGGAGAAGAAGAAAAGAATCAGAGCGGCCAGAACGTAGGCAGAGCGGTTACAGAAGAGAAACCAGATAGAAGAAGTAATTCCTGGTCAGAGTCAGGCAGAGGCTCCCGAGGAAGAAAGAAGAAAGAAGAAAGAAGCTCTAAAAGCTAAGCTCTCTCTCTCTCTCTAAAGAAGAAATCTCTCTCTTTCAAGCTCTCTCTCTTTCTCTCTAAGCTCTAAGAAGAAAAGCTCTATCTTTCTTTCTCTCTCTCTAAGCTAAGAAGAACAGAGGAAAGAAGAAAGCTCTCTCTAATCTTTCTCTCTAAGCTCTTTCTAAAAATCTTTCTTTCTCTCTCTAAGCTCTCTCTAAGAAAGTAGAAGTAAAAGTAGTAATAGCTTTACTCTGCCTCCGAGTTTTCCTCCCGCGGCGCCGTGGCTAGCCACGACAGGCAGCTTACAAATGGTGGCCCGTACGGGGATCGGCAGGCAGAGAAGAAAAAATAAGATATAAGAACAAGAAGCTAAGATAGTGAGGAGAGAGGAGAAGAAAGCATAGCCTCTGACTCAGTTGAGACCAGCAAAAAGAGTAGTACTCAGTTGAGACCAGCAAAAAGAGTAGTACTCAGTCGAGGCCAGCAAAAAGAGTAGTACTCAGTTGAGGCCAGTTAAGAATTAGCGAAAAGCCGAAGCGAGTAGCCGGCAAAAGCCGAAAAGCCATGCAGAGAAAAAGCCTTGAGCTTTAGCAAAAAGCCATAAAGAAAAAAGCCATGAGCTTAAAAGAAAATAGAGAATTAAAAAGCACGGTGAAAACCATGCAGAGAAAAAGCCATTGAGCTTTGGCAAAAAAGCCATAAAAATAAAGAAGAGACCAGAAAATAAAAAAAAAAAAAAAAAAAGTCAAAGCCGCTTATGCAATTGTGCTTAACTAAGTGCATTAGCTGCTCCTCAGCAGTAGGCTTCCTTAAAGCCGCAGCACCTTCTCAAAAAGGGCTCAAATATCCACCCTTTTAAAACAAAAGGTGAAAAGCCAGGTAGGGACAAGAAAATAAAAGAAAATAGAGAAAATAAAATATAGAAAATAGAATTAAAAACACCTTTTAAACTAAAAGGGAGGAATATGAAGGAGCCCCAATTAGGGAGATGGCTATTGTGGTCAGCTGGAAGCCATAAGTTCCACCTGATAATAAGTATGTATGTGATGCACCTGTAAGTGCACGTGAGGCACCCGCAAAGCTAAAGGTATATAACCAGGTGAAAGCGGTCGGAGTCAGGAGAAGAATGAATTCATTCAGTCAGTCATGCAGTCACTCGGTCGTAAGAAGAGTTGGGGTCGGAGAAGAAAAGAATCAGAGCGGCCAGAACGTAGGCAGAGCGGTTACAGAAGAGAAACCAGATAGAAGAAGTAATTCCTGGTCAGAGTCAGGCAGAGGCTCCTGAGGAAGAAAGAAGAAAGAAGAAAGAAGCTCTAAAAGCTAAGCTCTCTCTCTCTCTCTAAAGAAGAAATCTCTCTCTTTCAAGCTCTCTCTCTTTCTCTCTAAGCTCTAAGAAGAAAAGCTCTATCTTTCTTTCTCTCTCTCTAAGCTAAGAAGAACAGAAGAAAGAAGAAAGCTCTCTCTAATCTTTCTCTCTAAGCTCTTTCTAAAAATCTTTCTTTCTCTCTCTAAGCTCTCTCTAAGAAAGTAGAATTAAAAGTAGTAATAGCTTTACTCTGCCTCCGAGTTTTCCTCCTGCGGCGCCGTGGCTAGCCACGACAGGCAGCTTACATATGGGGAGATGGATTATTGCCACCAAAGATGTAGGTTCAACAACTCACCAATCTCAAATATTAACCACTGCCCTTAATGCCCATACTGAGGTATTAGCAACAGTTTTAAATGGAAAAGGAGACTGTTTTAAGTGTGGACGACAGGGCCATTTTAAAAAAGACTGCCCCAATGGCCCTAGTCGGCCTCCAGAATGCTCCCCTGGCCAGACTCAAAGTCCAGCTGCCCCTAGAACACTTTGTCCTAGATGTAAAAGAGGATATCATTGGAAAAAAGATTGCAGATCTAAATTTGATATTCAGGAGAAACCTTTAAACTCCTAAAGGGGCATCCTCCAGCCCCATTACACCAAGGAGGTTCCCCTGCTCACAGTCTCCCTAAGGTCCATTGGACAGTTCCTATTGTTCCAGGGATTAGACCAAAGATGGATATTTATATATCAGGAAAGAAATTTCATTGCCTAATTGATACTGGGGCAGATCGTACTATACTAAGGAAAGAAGAGATTCCACCCCAATGGGAATTAATTCCAGGGCCCCAATTACTCAGAGTAGGTGGGAACACTCATTCAGAAGAAACTAGAGATTGGCTTAGATGGAGAGACATAGATGGAAATCAAGGGGAAGTTCGTCCCCTTATGGCCTTTGGATTAACCTCTAATTTATTAGGCCAAGACATCCTAGGAGAAGCTGAAGCGTACATTACTACAACCCATAGAGAGCTTCAAAATGATATATTAACTAAAGATACGGGGAGAAAAACTTCCAATCATCAAATAGGGTCTCACCCCCAATCCTAAGGGCCACTGCTCCCCAAGTTCCTGCCATTCAATGGCGAGATGGCCCCCCAATCTGGGTCGAGCAGTGGCCCCTTCCTACTGAAAAACTAAACCATTTGAGGGCAATTGTCCAAGAACAGTTAGCCCTAGGACACATTAGACCTTCTCTTAGCCCATGGAACAGTCCTGCTTTTGTTATACAAAAGGCCACAGGGAAATGGAGGATGTTACAAGACCTCCGAAAAATTAATGATAGGATGTTCATTGTTGGCACACTTCTGCGTGGCCTCCCCTGGATCCTTCTATCTCAAAAGATTTAACCTTAATTGTTATTGCTATTAAAGATTGTTATTTTTCAATACCTCTTCATCCACATGATTATGAAAAGTTTGCATTCTCTATCCCCTCAGTTAACTTTCAGAAGCCAGATGAGCGATATGAATGGATAGTTCTCCCTCAAGGTATGGCTAACAGCCCAGCCTTTTGTCAATATTATGTTTCATGTCTTCTGTCACCATTAATGAGAAAATCGCAGCTCACCATATATGTTTATATGGATGACATCATCCTGGGAGCTGCTGATGTCCAGCAACTGAGCTCACCTTACCTGACCCTTCGAGAGCTCTTAGAAAAAGGAGGGTTACACATATCCAATGACAAGGTCCAAACTATTCCTTCCTTCAAAATATTGGGGACAAAACTTAGCCTACACTCAGTTTGTCCTCTCAAACCTCAACTAGTCATTCAAAAATCTTATTCCTTGGCAGAATTACAAAAGCTATTAGGAGAGCTAAACTGGTTAAGACCATGGCTTCATATCTCTACTGAAGATTTATTACCTCTCTTTGAATTGCTACGGGGAAAATCCCCCTCTGATATGATTATACTAGAAGAAGGTCATCTGTCAATATTACAAAATGTCCAAGATGCCCTCAATTCAGCCCAATTGGCTCGATACCAACCAAAGCAACCTCTATATCTGTGGATTTTCTCAGGTGCTAAGCTCCTTACAGCTGTTCTCACCCAGATGGGTAATCCCTTACAGTGGATACACTCCTCTGTGGGAGGAGCACCTTGAGTTTATTCCCAATTAGATCAATTAGCAGATCTTATAATAAAAGGGAGAGATACATCATTAAGGCATTATGGAAAAGACCCAAATATTTTAACAATTCCTTACCATTTGTCAGACTTTGAGTGGATACGGAGAAACAACCCTAGAGTCTCCTATGCTTTAGAAGGATTTCTAGGAAAAGTTGACTGTCATTACGGTCAACCAAATGGACCTCTTCTTTTCCCAAACTGGAGTGGACTCCCCCCATCCTTTTTTCCATCAAGCCACTCCCCAAGGCAGTAAATGTCTTCACAGATGGAGAAAAAGAAGGGTCAGCAGTTGTAGTATTCCACCCATCCTCAGGCCAAAGGACACAATACTTTGAAGCAGTTACTGGTTCTGCTCAATTTAAAGAATTATATGCTGTTGCATTAGCCTTGACCCATGTTCAAGAGCCTATGAATCTTTTCTCAGATAGTTTATATGTAATTAACCTATTACCTATTCTAAATGCCTCATATATAAAGATAGATAATAATCCTATAACCCCTCTGATGATTCAGGTTCAATCCCTGTTAAAGGGGCATAATGAACCTGTTTTCCTCCAACATCTTAGGGGACATCAAGACTTATCTGGGCCCCTCTCTGAGGGAAATCAGGCTGCTGACCGTTTGGCCACCACAGGTATATTAACAGTTACAGTCCCATATCAACAAGACCTTCAGTTAGCCCAAGGTCTTCATGACCTTACTCATTTAAATTGGAGAGGACTACATCATAAATTTTCTTTAGTTCCTATAAAAGATTTAAAAAAGATTGTAAGGACATGTAAGTCCTGTTTGCCCTTCTTACATGTCCCACCTCTCCAGTCCCCTGGAGTAAATCCCAGAGGCCTACGGCCCAATGCTGTCTGGCAGACTGATGTAACCCATTATGTGCCATTTGGAAAATTAAAATATATATTTATGTCCATAGATACTTATTCATGGCACACTCTGGAGAAAGGGCTAAAAATGCTGAAAGTCACTTTTTACAATGCTTTGCTATTCTTGGATTGCCAAAACAGGTTAAAACCGATAATGGACCCTGTTTTGTGAGCAAATCATTACAAAAGTTCTTCCAAACTTGGCATATTAAGCATACCACAGGGATCCCATATAACCCAAAAGGACAAGCCATCATAGAGAGATATAATAAAACCCTAAAGGACCAATTAATAAAACAAAATGGGGGAAGCAACCCCCATGACCAGTTAAAAACAGCTATGCTTACTGTAAATATTTTAAATTTTTCCAAACAGCAGCCTCTGTCTGCGTTTCAAAGACACTGGTCATACCAAATGCCTTATGTAAAAGTTGAGGTCCGATGGAAAGACCCATTAACTGGATTCTGGAGAGGTCCCGATCCATTAATAAGTGCTGGCAGAGGTTTTGGATGTGTCTTCCCAATGGGAGAACAAAACCCTATATGGGTGCCTGCCAGAGATCTCAAATACTGCCAATCCGACCAAAATGACTACCCAGGAGCACAAGCTCTTGAGGAGTGATCCTTTCTTTTTTCCACAGAAATGAAAACACCGTGACAAATCTCCTGTCCTGCTGTGATTAAACTTCTCATCACATCCATTCCAAAATTTATCAAAAACACTAGCTTGGACTCCATCTTTGTCAGTATTTCAACCCTCTGCGATGAGAGAAGAGAGACTATGCCATTCCTGTGACAATTATCTGGACTTTGTGCTGGACGGCTTCCTTTGGACTCGAAGAGAAGAGTCCCATTCCTGTGACAATTGTCCGGACTTTATGTCAAAAGACTTCCTTTAAACTAAGCTAAATGGATGGACTTTCTCCCTTTGGTGAAATCCCTGATTGTCATTGTCTTTGTGTTCACTTTTGACCCTATATAACTAGCCAGATTGATACAGCTAGGTGGTCTGCTGTCACGCTGAGCTAAAGCCCTACAGGCTTGGCCACGGTCCTTAACAGGATGCAGAGGTTTGCTATCCAGTCAAGCCTTCCCAAAGGTGACTGTCCTGTCCCATGTGCTCCCCTTGGCCACTTTCTGGCCCTAAGTATGTCCACCTGAAGTGCTAGAGTGGTAGCCAATGACGGGTAAGATTTTTCCCAGAGAGGAGAAATCAACCTAGACAGGCACACTCTCAAATGAGTTGGACACCCTACAAGATGGGACATCCCATTTTTAAAATATAAAATGGAGAGGCCCCATTTTGAAAAAAACGAAAAAGGGGAATTGTTGGGACTTTATGTCTGCCAAGGGGATGGGGCTCTGGTTGCTTACCACGCCCTTTGGAGGACCGGGGCTAAGCGAGGGGATGTGGCTATGACGTAGCATGAGGGTCCGAACCACCCTGCTGGTTGATTGGTTAGTTCTAGGCCTATATAAGTTCAATACCTTGTTCAATAAATTTGAGTTTTGGCTCTGGCTTTCTACAAAACTCCCCGGGTGTGGCGTGTGTCCATCAAGCAGGCGGAGGGAGGCACCCGGCTATTTTTGCCCGCTAAGCCTATCTTCGCCAGGTAAGCTACGTTCTTTCTGCGGGCAGAAAGAACCCCCTTTTAGGGCCCAAAAAGGGGGGTAGCTTTAGACCTCGGCCCCATTAATAACACAGCAGTCCCGACAGGTCCACACCAAGGCACATTATAATGAAAATGCCTAATATACTGAACAGGGAAAGAATATTGCAAGCCATGAGAGAAAGAAATCAGATTACATATAGGGGGAAACCTATTAGATTATGTGCAGATCTTTCAGCCCAAACCTTAAAAGCTAGAAGATCCTGGAACAATATATTCTGGAACAATATATTTCAAGCTCTGAAAGAAAATGGATGTCAACCAAGAATCTTATATCCAGCAAAATTAAGCTTTAGATTCGAAGAAGAAATAAAAACCTTCCACGACAAACAAAAGATTTCACAACTCGAAAGCCTGCACTTCAGAACATCCTGGGCAAAATATTCTATGAAGAAGAAAAGAAAAATAACAATGAAAATCAGCAAAGGGAATTATTAAACTAAAGGAAACACCACCCAAAGGAGAATCCAAATCAAGTTAAATACCATAATAAAATAAAAATGGATGGAAATATGAATCATGTCTCAATAATAATCCTGAATGTTAATGGCCTAAACTCACCAGTCAAAAAACACAGACTGTCAGACTGAATTAAGGAAATTACCCCAAAATATTCTGTCTCCAAGAAACCCACCTCATAGAAAAAGACATCAACAGACTGAAGCAGAAGCAAGCAGGGGTTTTCATTCCGTATCAAATAAGATAGACTTCAAGCCAAAGTTAATCAAAAGGGACAAAGATGGATATTTCTTACTGCTTAAGGGAACCATTCATCACCAAGATATAACAATTATAAATCTATTTGCCCCAAATAATGGAGCACCTACATTCATCAAACAAACCCTACTCAAGTTCAAGAGTAAAATAGACCACAACACAATTATTCTAGGGGTCTTCAACACACCTTTTTCAATAATGGATAGATCTTCCAAACAAAAGCTAAACAAAGAAATCTTGGACCTCATTATTACAATTAATAACTTAGACCTAATGGACATATATAGAATATTTAATTCCTCAGCAAATGAATACACTTTCTTCTCAGCAGCACATGGCTCCTACTCTAAAATAGACCATATATTATGACACAAAGCAACTCTCAGCAAATATAAAAATGTAGAGATACTACCCTGAATTATATCAGACCATAACGGAATAAAATTGGATATCAATGTTAAAAGAAGAAAAAAAAAAAAGGTAATCCTACAATTGGAAAATAAACAACATGATACTGAATGAACAAGGGGTTGCAGAAAACATCAAGGAGGAGATTTTAAAATTCCTAGAGGTAAATGACAACACAAATACATCATATAGAAATATCTGGGACACTATGAAGTCAGTATTAAGATAAAAATTCATTGCACTGTGCTCATTCCTTAAAGAAAAAAAAAATGACTTAACATCACACCACAAAGCTTTAGAAAAAGAAAAGCAGATCAATGCTAAGAGCAGTAGAAGACAGGAAATAATTAAAATCAGCTGAAATTAATGAAATTGAGACTAAAGAAACAATTAAAAGAATTGACAAAACCAGAAGTTTGTTTTTTTGAAAAAAAATAAATAAAATTAACAGACCCTTAGTGATGTTAATGAAAAAGAGGAAAGAAAAGAACTCAAATTACTAGCATCCGTAATGAAAAAGGAAATATCATGACAAACACCTCAGAAATACAGAAGATAATTATAAAATACTTTGAAAACTTATACTCTAATAAAATAGAAAATATTGAAGGCATTGACAGATTTCTAGAGTCATATGAATTGCCCATACTAGATATGGAGGCTATACACAATTTAAACAGATCAATTTCAAGTGAGGAAATAAAAGACGCCGTCAAAAAACTACCTACCAAAAAAAGCCCATGTCCTGATGAGTTCACAGCCAAGTTCTACGAGACCTTCAAAGAAGTAATACTAATACTCTTCAATTTATTTCAAGAAATAGAGAGGGAGCTCTTCCAGACTCTTTCTATGAGGCAAATATTACATAAATTCCAAAGCCAGGCAAAGACACAGCAAAAAAAGAAATCTTCAGGCCAATATCTCTAATGAATATAGATGCAAAAATTATCAACAATATTCTGGCAAATTGAATACAAAAACACATAAAAAAGATAGTGTACCACGATCAAGTAGGGTTTTATACTAGGGTTGTAAGGTTGGTTCAACATACGGAAATCAATAAACATAATACATCACATCAATAGACTTAAAGAAAAAACCATATGATCATCTCAATTGATGCAGAAAAAGATTTCAACAAAGTACAACACCCCTTTATGTTCAAAACACTAGAAAAACTAGGGAAAACAGGAACATATCTCAACGTTATAAAAGCTATTTATGTGAAGCCCCAGGCCAACATCATCTTAAATGGAGAAAAACTCAAAGCATTCCCTCTAAAAACAGGAACAAGACAGGGATGCCCCCTTTCACTACTATTATTCAACATAGTACTTGAAACCCTGGCCAGAGAAATTAGACAAAGAAATTAAAGGAATTCAGATAGAAAAAAAAAAAAAAAAAAAAAGAACTCAAATTAGCACTATTTGCTGATGATATGATAATATACCTAGAATATCCAAAAAACTCCACAAGAAAATTTTACAACTAGTAAATGAATTTGGAAAAATAGCAGGTTACAAAATCAATACCCATAAATCAAAGGCATTTATGTACATCAGTGACAAATTCTCTGAAAGGAAAATGATGAACTACCCCATTCACAATAGTATAAAAAAATAAAATAAAATACCTGGGAATCTACTTAACAAAAGAGGTGAATGAACTCAATAATGAAAACTACAGAACACTAAAAAAAAAGAAATTAGAGAAAACCTTAGAAGATGGACCAAAAAAAAAAAAAAAAAAAAAAAAAAAAAAAAAACCTACCTTGTCCTTGAATAGGCAGAATTAATATTGTCAAAATGACCATATTACCAAAAGCACTATACAGATTTAATGCAATTCCAATCAAAATCCCAATGACACTCCTCATAGAAATAGAAAAAGCAGTCATGAAATTCATCTGGAAGAATAAAAGACCCAGAATAGCTAAAGCAATCCTTATCAAGAAAAGTGAAGCAGGTGGCATTACTATATCAGACATTAAATTATACTATAGAGCAATAGTAACAAAAACAGCATGGTATTGGCACCAAAATAAGATGGCAGACCAATGGTACAAAATTGAGGGCACAGAGACCAGTACATATAATTTCAATTATCTTATTTTAGACAAAGGTGCCAAAAATATACATTGGAGAAAAGATAGCCTCTTCAACAAATGGTGCTGGGAAAACTGGAAATCCACATGTAGCAAATTGAAATTAAACCTTTGTTTCTCACCATGCACAAAATTTAACTCAAAGTGGATCAAGGATGTAGGAATTAGACCAGAGACTATACGCCTAATAGAAGACAAAGTTACACTCTAATCTCCAACATGTTGGATTAGGCCCCAAGTTCCTTAATAAAACTCTTGTAGCACAATAATTAATATCAAGAATCAATAAATGGTATAGATTCATACTTAAAAGCTTCTTCTCAGCAAAACAAAAAAATTAATGAGGTGAATAGAGAACCAACTAATTAGGAACAAATTTTTACAACATGCACTTCAGATAGAGCACTAATCTCTAGAATACATAAAGAACTCAAAAATCTTAACACAAAAAACTAATAACCCAATCAATAAATGGACCAAGGAACTGAACAGACACTTCTCAGAAGAAGATATACAATTAATCAACAAATACATGAAAAAATTATCACTATCTCTATCTCTGGAAATTAGAGAAATGCAAATCAAAACTACTCTAAGATTTCATTTTACCCCAGTCAGAATGGCAGCTATAAGAATACAAACAATAATAAATACTGGAGAGGATGCGGAGAAAAAGGCACACTTATACGTTGCTGGTGGGACTGCAAAATGGTGCAGCCATTATGGAAAGCAGATTCCTTGTAAAACTGGGAATGGATCCACCTTATGACCCAGCCATCCCACTCCTGGGTCTATTCCCAAAAGACTTAAAAGCAGCATACTACTGGGACACAGCCACATCAATGTTTATAGCAGCTCAATTCACAATAGCTAGGTTGTGGAACCAAGCTAGATGCCCCTCAGTAGATGAGTGGATAAAGAAAATGTGGTATATATACACAATGGAATATTATTCAGCAATTAAAGAGAATAAAATCATGGCATTTGCAGGTGAATGGATGAAGTTGGAGAATATAATGCTAAGTGAAGTTAGTCAATCACAAAAATCCAAATGCCGAATGTTTTCTCTAAGTAGGCTGATTCACAGTGTGTTTGGGTTAGGAAACATAGGAGGATTAGAACAACTCTAGAAAGGTCAATGGGGAGGGAAGGAAAGGGAGGGAACAAGGGGGTTTGAAGGGAAAAAAAACAAAGATGGTAGAATTAGATGGATATCAGTATCTTAAACACATGACTGAAGACATGAATAGTATGAATATTCTTTGTATTCAAACAGTGTTATGTAAAAAGGTGGTCTATGTATGTAATATGAAATGTAATGAATGCTATTGTTATATATACAATGTTGAATAAAAAAAAATAGGAGATTCAATGACACCCCCCCCCCCCAAAAAAAAAGAAGTTTGGTAAGGAGAAAACTGTGAATGAGGGGCTGGGATTGTGGCTCAGTGGTGGAGCGCTCACCTGGCATGTGCGTGGCTTGGGTTTGATCCTCAGCACCACATAAAAGCAAAGGCATTGTGTACAACTAAAATAAATAAATGTTTTTCTAAAAAACTGTGAATGAGAAAATTTCAACAACCAAGTTTGACATTACCAATTATCAGTCTTTGCTGTATGGTGCTAAAGCCCATGTGAAAGTTGGAGAGTTCATTTTTGAATCACACAGTGTTCGGCACCTTTCCTTAAATGATAAACTGATAACATGGGATGAGCACTATACAACCAGGAGAAGGTCCTAAGAAGGGTCCATGTTGATGTTTATCAGAACAATGTGCTCTCAGTAGGATTTAAGTAAGCTTCTGTATTCCCTTAAGAAAAAATATTCCATATAGTCTGCTCTGCTGAAACAGCAAGTATGTGTAGTTTTTCTGGTCTCAGAGTTACGGTGAAAACTATTATTTCTGTTGGAGTTTTTAGCCCCCGACTCCTCTCAACCCGCAAGAGAAGGGGGAGCACTCCCCAACAAAGACAGATCGAGAAAGGTAAGAGCCGACTGACCGCCTGCATCCAGCCCTGAAAAGAGGACAATCAGACGCGTAAGGGAGACTGGTCAAGGCACGAGCTCAGTTTATTGAGAAAGTTGGAAAGCCTTTATAGAAGACATGGGACAATCAGCAGAAAGGTTATAGGGGAGCATAAGGAGCATGAGCAGATCACATTGGAGGAACAGCCACTAGCTTATCCTAGTGGTGGTTTGATTTTTCGTCATATGTCAGGCAACACCCCTGGGCTAGGCCAAGTCCACGTATCAGGAAGTGGGAGACAGCCAGAGAGTTAGGTTTTCATTTCCTTGACTTAAATTTCTATTCTTTTGGCTGATGTGTTCTTAATGTTCTTAACATATTTCAATTTATTTTTATAATTCTTATTACTTATTATATTACTATTTATTTTTACTATTTATTAATTATAAATTTCTAGAGACAATTCTACACAAATTGAACCAGGAAGACATAGAAAATTTATAGAGATTAATTTAATACAATAAAACTAAAGATAACATCAACAGCTTACCAACAAAGAAATGCCCACGACCAGATGGATTCTCAGCCAAGTCCTACCACACATTCAAGAACTAACACCAATCCTCCTCAAATTATTTGATGAAATAGAAAAAAGAACCCTTCCAAACTCATTCAGTGAAGCTAGTATCACCCTGACACCAAAACCAGAAAAAGACACACCAAGGAAAGAAACTTCAGATGAATATCCCTAATGAACATAAGAGGCAAAAGTTCTTAATAAAATACTAGTAAATCATCGAAGAACATTTTAAAAAGACAGTGCACCATGATCTCATGTGGTTCATCCCAGCGACGCAAGGTTGGCTCAACATATGGAAATCAATAATTGTAATACATCACTTCAATAGAAATACAGACAAGCATCACATGATGCTGAAGACTGGCTTCAGCAGTGAGGAAAGGGTTTCTCATCTAGGTGCTGGTGAAAAGTGTTGGAGAATGGAGGGGAGGGGGAGCGGCGGAAGAAATTAGCACACAGATACGTGAGTCAGGCTGCTAAAATCCTCTGCCTTTACTTTCTTTTTTGCAAGCAATAAAAGCATATTTGGGGGGGGGCAGTATGTATTCTTTCGTGGTTACAAAAACAGTCACAAGACCCAGGGAAATATCAATCTCTATTGAATAGATTCCTAGACTTTGCTATTTTTTTCTAACATCTCAAGGTCTTGTCTAGACAAGAACCATATACATGCTGTTTTGAAACTCCCTACAATCTTTTCATGCTTATCTGACCTAGCCTGGGCCTGACTCAAACCTATGAATCTCCTGAAACCATTCCTCCACACACCTGCTAAGCCTGGTGATAGAAGTTAATTTTTTCTGCCTGGTTTCAAAGCACCATTGTCTCTTTATAATAGTTTTTTTGAACCCAACTGCAGAGAAAAGGGAAACATAGCCAAATGTTAGCTCTGAAGGACATTTACCCTAAGGGATTTCTTTGCATCTATTTCAAATTACCCTGAAAGCAAAAGGAGTCTTTTTCAGTCACAAAAGGACACTTAAAGTTTTTCCTTGCTGCATGTAATTATAACAAAGGAGGTTAAATGGCAAGCATTTATCAAGCTGCTTTTTAACTAAAAGCTAGCTATATAAGTACAAATTTAGAAAATGTTATTATGTTTCCAGCTCAGATTCCAATAAAATTATATATTTCCAGAATTAGTCTTATTTTAATTAATTGAAATAGCTACACCTGGCAGCCATACATATGAACAGAAAACAGATTAGTGAAGATGGACAGAAGACAGTGAATATGTATATAGACAAGATTAACTCTTTTAGCACCATCTTTGAGTGGCATCAATTCCATGAGGGGGGGAACATTTGCTCCACTTCCCTCCGTTAGAGAAACTTTTGCCCCCTTCGAAAGGAACTTCCGCTCAACTGCATCGCGTGGAAGATGCCACAACATGATTACCTCAAAAGATATAGAAAAAGCATTTGACAAAATATAGCATATATCCATGTTCAATACACTAGAGAAACTAAAGATAGTAGAAACATACTTCAATATTGTAAAAGCTATATATAGTTAAACCCAAGACCAACATAATTTTAAAGAAAGAAAAAAATGAAAGCACTCCTCTAAAAACAAACAAGATGGGGATGCAGTTTTTCACCACTTCTACTCAAGATAATCAAAAAAAAAAAAAAAAAAAAAAAAAAAAAACTAGCCCAAGCAAATAGAAGAAAGATATTAAAGGGATATGAATAGGAAAAGAACTACTACAACTAACACTGTTAGCTGATGATGTAATTCTACATTTAGAAGACCCAAAAAAACTTCACCAAAAAATTCTATATATCATAAGCAAACTTACTAAAGTAGAAGGATACAAAATTAACACTCATAGATCAATTTTGTTCCCATTCATAAAAGATGAATCAACTGGAAGAGAAATTAGGAAAACTGTCCCATTCACAATAGCCTCAAAAAAAGAGAAAATACCTGAGCATCAATCCAACAAAGGAAATGAAAAACCTCTAAATGAAAATTATAAAATACAGGGAGGTGAGGTGGGCTTCAGGGTGCCCAAGGAGCAGAAGAATAGCTGGGGCCTCAGAGACACATCCTGTGAGGATTCATTGCCAACACAGGCAATCTCAGCCAGTACTCCCATACTTTTCAGTATAGAGACTGGAAAGAATTGGGGGGGAAAGTCAGCCACACCTGTCCCTCACAGGATTGCCCTCCTTGCCCAGTGGCATATGAAGTGCTTGGCCTTTTTTGGTAAGCCACACATGCAGGGGGTGTTGGGAGGTTTCAACTAAAGCAGAATCCCAGTTCCTGAGGGCTGCATACCTCATTCCAAACTCCACAGCACCCTCTGCTCCATCATTCAGATGTTGCTCTATATACATCCAGAAGATTTTGACCTGGAGACCCTAAAGCATCTCAGGACCTTCCTGAAGCTCACAATGCCTGGGTCAGGGCTGACTCTGCATGTCCACAGACTCTTCACACAGCTGGAGGACCCAGATCCCAATGAGTCTGAGCCCTGTTTTGAGGAAACCTGGGTGTGAGGAAGTGTGTGAGGAAGACATGCTGGCACCACCAGGCACTTACATTAGGTCCCAAGCCAGACAAGCGTGGTGGACCCTTGTCTGTTGTGAGAACAAGAGCTGCTTTATTCTCAGGGGTGGGGTTATTGCATGAATTGGGAAAAGCCTAGGGAAAGGCAATCATTTTGGGGTCATTTCTCCTGTAGCTCCAGTTCCACATCAAGTTACAACAATATCTATAGCAGAAGAGCCCCATATTTCCATCCTTACCCATGGTGCAGCTCACAGCCACACTTGCTGGAGGAAGATCAGCCACCAAAACTGGAAGACAGATTATCTTTTCCACCATCAACAGGGGGAGAGTTAGAGCATCCAGGGGCAATGGTGGGTGACACCCGTGGACCAGGAGGAAGCTCAGCTGCCAGCAAACCAGCCAGAGGATATTGAACCAGGTTTTCCAGTTGCTGTGGACCACAGTATATTCACACATTGAGTTGGAAACCAGTTTTATATTGTCAAGAGTTTCCTCTATAGTATGTCAGTTATATTAATGTTTTGTTAATTCTTCCCATTTTAGTTTTTATAAGTTTCTTAATAGATTAGTGTTTTAGTTTTTTCTTCTAATAAATTTCATGACTCTATGTCGCAAACTTATAACACGGACTGAGGTCTTTAGCTCTCTCTTGACCCGGGACGAACCTTCTCTGTCCAGCAAAGAAGGCTGGGAAAGCGCGCCTCAGTGATAAGACAAGATTGGGAAAGGTAAGAGGTCTCTGGCAATCCCTCACCTATCTTCATAAGACCCAGGAAATACCAGGGAGCCTGATCAGGTTAGCGCTGGAACTCATTTATTGAAGAAGGTGGACAGCGTTTTTAGAGGACATGGGCCAATCAACAGAAGGAATACAGGGACACATAAGGAGCATGGGCAAATCATATTGGCGGAGCCCCCTACCCTATCCTTAGGGTAGTTTTGGTTCCCACGATGTCAGGGGAATGTCTCCGGGTTAGGTCAGATCCGTAAAAGGGCGTGGAAAGCAACCAAAGAGAGTTCTCTACCCTTTTGGCCAATGTGTTCTTAAGTCCCCAACAACTCTATTATAGTTTCTAGGCGTCTCTTGCAAATACATTCTAAGAATCTGCCAAACCTGGGAGAAGGGATGAGATACTATTCATAGTGTAAAACAGAAATACTGTTCAAAAAAGCCATTGATACGAGCATATTTGCCTTTTGTATGTATGAAACAAACAACTCTTTTGAATAAGAAGTAGTCACTTGGTTTCTGAGTTATAAACTAATACTTATAAACAAAACTACCGGGGCTTTCTGCTACATTGCTGAGGCCACCAAAGCAGTGTTTAGGGAGTGGGCACAGTGAGCTTGCCTTCGCAAGAATGAGAGTGGCAGCACACTTGTGCACTCAGTGTGTATGTGCAGTGATACCATTTGGCAAATGGGCTTAAAGATGTTTTAACAATTTCCTTCAATTGTATTTTGTTTCAATTTGTTTTAGTGTTAGATGAATAAATATAAGCACATGAAGAGTTTCCTCACCACTCCTTTTGTTGATTTATTAGAAAAGATATCATTCCAAAATAAGCAAATCTGGTGTATGCCTGCAGCAGAAGAAGCATACAGAAAACACTGGTGTAGTACCATGCTCCCAGCCTCCTGGAAGACAGGGCCTGCTGATGCCTGGGAATCCCTTCCTCTCCTTGCTTCACCAGCTATTTATTTTTCCTCAGTAGCTCAGCTTGGCCTGCTTTCCACATTTAGGCTGGTGATGTCCCTCTGTAGGGGCTACTCACACCTGATCTCCCTCTGAGTCTTTCTCATTTCCACAGACTGAGTCCTGCTGGCAGAGGGCAGCCACCTTAAGGGCAAGACCTCTTCCTCTGACAGGTGGTTAATACTCAGATCATATAAAGATCTCAAAAAACTCAATGATAAAAACAAAACAAAAACAACTAGCTGAATTAATAAATGAGAAGTAAGCAAATATCTCAAAAGAAATATGAGAGACTATGGAATACATAAAAAGATGTCCAGCTGCTCTAGCAGTTAAGAAAATGCAAATCAAAACTCCATGAGATTTCAACCCACTCTAGTTAGGATGGCAATTATCAAGAACACAAATAATAAATGCTGGCAAGAGTGTGGAAAAATAGGTGGGGATGCAAAATTGTATAATCACCCTTGAAAGCAGTGTGGAGATTCCTAAATACTTGGAATGGAACCACCATATGACCCTCTCACTCCTCTGTATTTATCATAATGATACAAAAGAGATCATCTTACTATAAGCCATAAGTTACTTCAATGTTATTTTGCATCACAATTCACAATAGCCAAAATACGGTATCAAGTCAGATGTCAAACAGGAGATGATTAGATTAAGAAAATGTGGTATTTTCACACAATGGAGTTTTACTCAGCCATAAATAAGAATGAAATAATAGCATTTACTTGTAAATGGGTGCAGTAGAAGAAAATCATGCTATGTGAAATAAGATGGACTGAGGTAGTCAAGATTACAATGCTTTCCCTCATAAGTGGAAGTTGGAACGAAGTAAGGAAAGAAGGCTGTTGAGAAGAAGATTGGATATCATAAGGATATGAGGAAGATCATAGGAGTAGGAGGAGGACAGGGAGATTGAGGGAGGAAATAAGGGAGCTGAAGCTGGAATTTTAAGATGAAGCTGGATTCTCTGCTGCTGGTGTATGCCTAAGCTGCAGGCCCCTGTAGTCCAGAAACTTGCTGCAGTTCTTCCTAGTGTGCTCAGCCCTCCTGGGTTGCAGCATATCCCAGCAACATCTTCTTCCTTCTTTTCTCATGTATTCTATGAATAAAACCTGAGGACCAGAATGAGAAGATGCAAGCGTTGGATTTAATTGTGTGCATAGAAACTGAACTCCTAGAGGGGGAGATGTGACCTCTGAGTGTGCATTAATGCTCCAGCCCATACAATAATGCTCATCCATTAAGAATTCTCAATAGGTCATAGCACAATATATGTTTAATCAGCATTAAATGTCCACCCATTTAATACAAGCTTGTACAATCAACACTCACATGTCACATTAAACATTCAATTCCTGCCTCCAACTAACCCTCATTCGTGGACATGCCTATTATTCACCAAGTGGTAACCTTAATACTACATAGCACATTATATTCACTAACGACTCATACCCCTTTTCTCATAAATCTTTCATGATCCAAATGACTATCCCCTTTCTATTGAAGTCCCTTAATAGACCATCCTCTGTGAAATCATCAACACAGGTTGCCCTCTGAGTGTGCTAATGTAGGGTTTTATATAGCTCCTGAGTGCATGTTATTGGTCCAAATCTATGATAACCAGAGTTTGTAAAAGCATTAATGATATTGGGTAGCCTTGCAATCCCTTTCAGGCAGGAAGGTCTGCCTTACTTCCATTTCTCCCTTCTTGGGAGAAAGCAGGAGGTTGAGATCTGAATCACACATGAGCTATGAGGAGGGGAAGTGTCTGGAGCTGCAGTGCTCAAAGGAGCTTGTGTGTAGTCCTACTCTTGGTGAAACGACCATTGGGTGGGCTTCCCTCAACTGGGCAATGGATTGTCCCACCTCAACAGAGCTCTTGCCCTCTACCTGCGATCCACACATCATGGAAACCATTCTGCCTCTGCTTCACTGTGCTGCTCTGTTGCTCTGCCGCCAGCTCTCATTATGGAACAGTGGGATGGGTACATGGTTTAGTGGCCAAGCCACTTCAGAAATTGGAAGAAAAAGGAAATGAATTCCACCCAATATGGATATAGTCACATGTAAATGGAACAAATAATAATATCAGGTTTATGTATATGTAGAAGAAATAAAGTTCATTAGAGCACAAGAGTGCCTAATTGGGGAGAGGGGAGAAGAGGAAAAGTACAGGGTATAGAAAGCAAATTTTTTGCATGTTTGGTTTTGTCAAAAATGAACCCAAAGTCTATGTATAGTTCTGATGCTCTAACAAAAGAAAAGAAAAAAATCTAAATAGCTTCTCCTATCCTTTGCCCAGTAGCCTTAGCTATTGAATCATTATTGCCCTGTGAGATGCCTCTGTGATTTTACTCCTGTGATCATTTTCCTTTTGTGTGGGAAGATAATGAGAAAACTGTATTCTCCCCTGTGCAGGACAAGAGAAAGTAGTCTGCTGCCATCCTGAAATAAGCAAAGCAACCTTGACCTAAAGACATGCAGAATAAGAAGTGCACACCCAAGAGTTATGACCAACCCCTTGGACAAATTGGTGGCTGGTTCACTCCATCTTTGTTTATTGATGTATATTTTCTGTTGTAACATTTTCTATACCATCTTAGTGGCATCTTCTTTAAGGACAGGGCAAAGTCAGTACAGGCTATGGTGGTCCGCCAACAATATGCTGCCCTCAGCAATGATGATTGGGAGCCCTATGAACTAGGCCACGGTCCTTGACAAGAAGTGGAAGTCTAAACCATCCATGGGAAGCCTTCCCAAAGGCGACTGTTCTGTCCCATGATTTCCCCCTGGCCACCGCGGCTTGCTGGCCTTGGGTAAGTACACCTGAAGTGCTAGAGTGGTAGTCAAAGACGGGTAACACCCCAAGACGGGGGGGCAACCTAAGACAGGCACACTCTCAAGTAGGGTGTACTCCCATCAATAAAACAGAAAAGGGGAACAGAAATGTTGGGGACATTGAGAACATGTCAGCCAAAAACATCTCTCTGACTTCCTGATATATGGACTTGGCCTAGCCCAGGGGTGTTGCCCTGATGTATGATGAAAAATCAAACCACCACAAGGATAAGCTAATGGCTGTTCCTCCAATGTGATCTGCTCATATTCCCTATGCTTTCCTATAACCTTTCTGTTGATAAAACCCTCTCTTTTTTCATGAAAGATATCATGGTGCTGAAAGAGTTAACTTCGACTTCGTAGGTTCTCCTATTTACTTGCTGTTCTGTTCTTCATTTATATATATGGCCACCAAATGTCACTATTTCAATTATTTAGATCCAGACTAATTCTGTATATTTATCTTTTTTGATATCTAGCTAAAACATAAAAAACATACAGTAACACAAGCCTTTTTCTATAAGTACTTAATTTCTAGTTATTAAGCTTTAAGAGTCTTTTTGTGATTGAAAATAGATTTCTTTTACATTTTAAGTAGATATAAATCCCTTAGAGTAAAAAGCACTTCAGAGTTAACATTCAGCCTTGCCTCCCTCTTTTCCCTGCTTCTAGGTTTTATAAACAACTGCTATAAAAGAAAAACAATAGTGCTTTGGAATCCCAGACAGAGAAAGTTGACTTTTATCAGACAGCCTGAATGGTGTGCAGAGAAAACAGTTTTAGAAAATCCGTGAGAAATAAATTTTTACCCAGACTAATTAAATAAAAAATGACAAAATTATAATATGCCCAAACAGTCATGTACAGGGCCTTGAAAAGGTGTGTAAGTGACCTCATAATCTTGAAATATATAAAATAAGAAATTTAATATGTCTAAAATGTAATCTATAAATTAAGTCATGTCTGTAATGAAATCATCAAAGAAAGTATAAGCAATCTGTACTGCCAAAAATTATGCTTGAAAACCTACAACAAAGTGAAAGTAAAGAGAGAAGATTCAGCAGACTAACTTAACTCGTTGTCTGTGTGTGCTGATTCCTTCCACCGGCTGACTCCTTTACTTTGTGCTACATTGAGTGCTGGCGTAGCACCCCCCAGCTGACAACCCACTTTGGCAGCCCCCCGATACATCGTGCTACATTGCACCTCTTGCAGATTCTACCACGGACCCTTGCAAATGGCACCCGGAACAGGGACATGACTGGTAAGTTTTTTAATTTACCTTTAAAGTACTTTTAAGAGATTTAAGTAAAGGATAAGTGTCTTATCTAGGATGCTCGAGACCCCTCAGTAAAGATAAGCTGAGTGAGGAAAGATAAGAAATCACAGAACTTTGAGAAGTCGTATGCCATAAAGAAGTCTAAAGAAAAAAGATTTTTTATTGTTAAACAAATGTTTAATAAGAGAGGTGCCACTGTTACTTCTAAGCAGCTGAGACAATTTATTATTCAAGAATGTTTTCTTTGGTTTCCTGAAGAAGGAACTTTAAGTTTAGATACATGGATAAAGCTGAGAGGAAAAATAAAACTTTATTATGATCATGGGCCAAAAAGGGCCCCAATAGATACCCTTTCCTTATAAAATTTACTTAAAGATATTTTAAATCCTTCTCTTAAAGCAGTTTGCCTTATAGATAGGATAACGAAGCCAAAACAAATTCCTCTTATAAGAGCCGCTTCCTATGCTACTAATTATAAATCCATTGCTTCTTCTCCTAATACTAAAGATAATTTAAATAATGAATTTTCCCCTAAGGATCAGAAAAATTTGAAAGAAGCAACTGCTAATTATCACAGAAAAGATTTCACAGCCCCTATAACAAAGGGGCCATATAAAGCTCCTATAAAATCTCCAACTAGACACAAGCCCTTACCCCAAATTAGACTATACTCTGCCTCCTCCTTCTCAAAATGTAGGCTATAAAGAAGGCTTTAAAAAACAAATAAATAAATAAATAATAAGATAAAAAAGAGAGATTTAAATTGTACATTTCCTATTACTTTTACAAATAATAATAATAAATGGGAGTCTCTCTCTCTTGTACCTTTATAAAAGAAAATAAGATTTTTTAATTGAGACCATTATTAAAACAACACATAAAATAATATAGAAAGATAACAAGCTTTCTCCCCAGGGTCAAGATCATAAGAAAGCTACAACTAAATATAGGTCTAAGTTTCTTGAGGCTATTGCAAAGGCAAAAGAACAAAGAGATTTTACATTGACTTGCCCAGTAATTTTTTCAAAAGATCCTAACACTCCCCCAGCCTGAAAGCCACTTTTCTTTAAATTGGTTAAAGAGTTAAAAACTGCAATCAAAGATTTCGGCTCAACTTCCCCTTATACTTTACAAACTAGTTGATTCTATTGCTGCAAAATAGATAACTTCTTTTAATTGGCAATAAATCTCAAAATTATGCTTAACTCCAAAACAATGTTTACTTTAAAAAGCAAATTATAAAGACAAGACTACACAGGTCATTCAACAATAAATTCTCTAAAAAGGACGACTAAACTTAATGCTTTCATGTTGCTAAAAGTGAAACAATTTACTCCGCAAGGATAACTCTCACTGCCAAAAGCTGCTCTAAGAAAAGCTACTACAAAACAAACTTTTCTTTCTAATATTAAACAGCAAACTACTAAACCTTATTAAAAAAATTTAGCTAAATTAAAAGACTCCATTTCCAAAATTATTCACTAAACAATTGGCTTTTATAAAGCAAACCCTATCAAGACTTGCTAAGACCCATTAATAAAACTAGATCTTTAGCCAATTTCACTAAAATATGTATAGATTCTACTCCCGCTCATATCCAAGGCATCACAACTGCTGCTGCTGCTGCTTTAAAGAGGCAGCCTTACTCACAATTTTTAAAAGAGTATGTTTCAACTCGTGTTCTTGATAAATTTTCTATTACAGTATCTAAAAGATATTGCTTTTCTTGTGGGCAATTAAGACATTTCAGTCTTGCCTGCCAGGCTTTTGAGAGATTTAAGAACAATTTACAAAATAATAAAAACAAGGAGAGCTTTGCAACCTGGTCTCCCTTCTCCTACTACTATTCCTAAAAATTATTATATTATAATTATTGACCTACAGGACTGCTTCTTTACTATTTGATTTTGCAAACAAGATTGTAAAAGGTTTAGCCTCCCTTCCTCCCTTCATCTAATTTACAGAGACCTTACCAGATGTTTCAATGGAAATTTTTGCCTGAAAATAATGAAAAATATTCCCACTTTATGTCAAAAATATGTTGATAATGCTTTACTTTCTACCAGACAGAAATTTCCTGATTGCTATATAATACATTATATAGATAACATTTTGTTGACACATTTTATTTCCTTAACTTTACAGAAAATTATTGCTCCTGAAAAGATTCAGACTCAACCCCCCTATTCTTATTTAGGGAGATTGATAAATTCTAGAAATGTTACTTCTCAAGCTATTCAATTAAGAACAGATAATCTGCAAACCTTAAATGATTTTCAGAGACTTCTTAGAGATATTAATTAGATTAGACCTTATTTAAAGCTAACTACTGCCAATTTAAAACCTATATTTAAAATTTTTACTAAGAGATTCTCTTCCTACCTCTCCTTGTGTTTTAACCCTTCAAGGAAAGGAAGCAATTCAGAAAGTGAAAAAAGGCTATTACAGGACATTATTTACAACAAGTTAATCATTCTAAACCTTGGCTTTTAATCATATTACAAACACCATTTACTCTTACAGGATGTTTATGGCAAAATAATCCCCTTGACTAGATTCATTTATCATCCACTAGAAAAGTTAATATTTCTTATCTTACTCAGTTCTTTTCTTTAATATGATAAGGAAGGCTTAAAATAGAGAGTTATTTAGACAAGACCCTTCTTCTATTGTTATACCATATAATAAAGGACAACTAAAACTTTTACTAAATACTAATGATAATTGACCAATAACATTACAGAGATTTTATAGAGAAAATTTTGTTTAATCTACCTAGCCATCCATTGTTACAGTTTATTTCTAAAGCTAAATTTATATTTCCTAAAAAATATTCTCAAAAGCCATTATTAAATTTATCATTAATATTTACTGATATATAATCTAATGGAGTTGCAGTTACTATTATTGACAATAATATGCCTATAGTGAAACAAACCTTTGAGACCTCTGCTCAAAAACTTAGCTTATTGCAATCATTACTGCCTTTGAAAAAATGCCTCAAACATTTAATTTATATACTGATTCTCAATATATTGCTAATTTGTTTCCTGCTATTAAGACTTCTAATTTATCATCTCGGTCATTCTATAATATATAGTCTTTTAAAATTATAGTCTTTAATTCATCAAAGAGTAAATAAAATTTTTTTAATAAGACATGTCCAGGGATATTCTAATCTCTCTGGTTCTTTAAGCACAAAAGATGCTTCTGCTGACCATCTAACTAAAAGATCAATGTTTAATATTATGAAACTAACAAAAAAGCAGTTTTCCCACCCTTCCAGACCTCATCCAAGACTTACATTAAAATGCAAATGGAAAAACATCAAGCTTAAGTTCTAAAAGAAGAAATAAGGTAAAAGTGTATTTTTACCTGAGTTTTTTGTTACCGGTGGATCATTTTTCTAAAGACTCTTGTTTTTTTCTTAAATTCAATATATATATATATTTTGAGCTCATAATTTTAATCTTATACACCTAAGTTAATTTCGTTTAGATCAATTTTATTTTTTATTCAATTATAGAGTTTTGTACATCTGTACCATTGCAATGAATATTCATCTACAAAAAGCTACAAGGCTTTTGCTATTGTGTTATGTGTGCACACTTGTGTTATGTGTTGTATGTCTATGTCCATGTGTCATAAATGTAATATAAAGATTGATAAATAGATAATGAGCACTCATCAAAAATTTCTATAAATGGATCCAAATACCTTTAATTCATGTGATTTAAAAAGTTCAATTTATATTAGATAAACAAATAAATATAAAAGTGTCTTTTTTTTTTTTTTCTTTTTTGGTACCGGGGATTGAACTCAGGGGCACTCGACCACTGAGCCACATCCCCAGCCCTTTTTTGTATTTTATTAGAGACAAGGTCTCACTGAGTTACTAAGTGCCTCGCCATTGCTGAGGCTGGCTTTGAACTCGTGATCCTCCTGCCTCAGCCTCCCAAGTGCTGGGATTACAGGCATGCACCACCGCACCTGGCTTATAAAGGTGTCTTTAAAATGAAACTTAACTCACAATTCTCTCTAGGTGGTCAAAAAACTAATAAAATGTTGATGTCTTAATATCCCTTGGTTCTAGGACTTCTCTTCAACAAGGATAAGACAGGTAATAATAATCACTACACTTGTCTGATATTTTGATAAAAGTAAAGCAAATTTAACTTAAGATTACTAGTCTATAAGTAACTTTGCTTATTAGACATCTAATTAATTTATAAGGTTAAAATACTAACTATTAAATATGCCAACAGGTAACTCCTTCAATTCCATTAAGTAACATTATTGATTGTTTTCATAAGTTAGAAAATTAAAAATAAGAAATTTTAAATTTACTTTATCATCACTGAAAAAAGTTAAAGTTCAAACAGGTATAATTCTACATACTTAAACTTTGTGTTCTTATAAGATGGCTAACAGATATATGTAATTCTATATATAAAGGTTATAAGAAATTTGTCTATATACAAAGGCTCAAGAGTTTCAACTGTTCCAATTAAGAGTACTGAAAATAACAAAATATTTTTATTAAAATAAAATAATTTGTCTAAATTCAAATTATTATAAAGAATATTTCAAAGGTAATCAGAAAATGGAGGTTAATACAAGAGAAAAAGAAATTAAAAGGTTATAGATATGGAAATAATATTCAATAAAAGGTAAAGAAAAAGCTATAAAATAAGAAAGTCTTTATGTGATAAAGTAAATAAAAAAGTCTAAATAAGTAAAAAAAGGGTCTAAGTAAAGTGATAAGAGAGTCTATGTAAGTAAAAAATAAATTCAAAAAACTTGTGATTAAATTGGCAATAATTGACACTGTCTATTAAATCTAATGTACCAATATAAAGCAAAGTCTAAAACATTGATTTACTCTTATCAAGATAATTTTCTTATATTTGTTAAATTTTATTACCTGGGACAATTGGTTAAAGAAACAACTATTATTTTAAAATATTATAATGTTATTTCCTTAAGAGCTTGTCAAACATTAAAAGCTCAAATTACTTAATTAAGAAATGGTTAATTTCATTATAGTTTCTCATGTCATATAATATAACATGCTCTTTTTATAAATATCAATGATTCAGAATTAACACCTATAAAGAGACATTGGTCAAAACAGATAATAACTAACAAGCCTCTAGTAAAATAAAAAGGCCTTTTAACAAGTCAGTAGAGAAAGCCTGATGTCCTTTTGACATCCGGTCGTGGAGGCTATGCTTATATTTTTCTACAGAAACTTCAACACCTCTATAGATCCCTGATCATCTTCTGAGACATCATAAACCAGCCCTGGTACAGATGAAGCTTTCAACACCAGCCGTATCCACGGAGGACACCCCGAATGCAAGAGCAAAACACAAACATCGACACTGCCTTCTTGGAGTCAAATAAAATATTTAACCACCTAGGCATAGCACCTGGTTGCTGCTCAGAGGTTACCATTTAACCCCTAAAAAAGTGTTTCTTGCTATTTATGTTAATAAAACTCTGCCTAAGGATATTAACCCATATGAGCTAAAACTAGTAAAAAAATATTTTTATTACAATAATATAATTAATCCTTGAAAAAATTTTTCTCATTGATTTAAATATAGTTTTATAACAAAGACAGGTTTTTCAACCTTGTTGTCACCGGAAAGGGATTGCAGCCTGGAACGGCAGCGCCACGGGAAGGAGTCCGGAGACAGGATGGAGACGAAAAAATTCTTTAATCTTTCTCTCTCTGTCTCTTGTAATTTCTAACACCATATACACACTCTCACAAGAAACCAAGGCACCTACTCTTACAAGAAACTACAATATATCTATACAATAGCGATAAGCCTGTCCGTTCTCTCTCCGTTCTCTCTCAGGTCTCTTCCCATGCGCCCGAGCAGGAATGGCGCTAGCTCGATCTGCTGAGTCACGGCTCAAATCTCTCGAGATCCTGGGCCAAGTCCCACAAGATCCCAGGCCAAGTCCCATGAGACTACGGAAGGCAGAAATGCCCAAAAATGTCTACGGCCCATAGTCAACCGCAATCTTAGCTATCTCCCCAAACAGGGCTCCTGCACAATCTGTGTCATCTAATGCTAATATATTTAATTGGTCAGCTTCATCTCTAGATTCTAATTATAAAAGTCATTTGTAATCTAGTACTAATAAATTTATTCAGACTAAAGAAATTCTTACCGATGCTACCATTCATAGATGGTTCTCTTCTAGATATATCACTCCCATTTTTAAGAGTAAATTACCTAATAAAAAAACAGCCTATTCTCTAGATCTACTTTGGCTAATCACATCTACTAATATGGTTTTTTATTAATAAGACCTGCCTCAGCACCTACGGCTTTTAATATCAAGACTTATATAAATACTCTTCATGCCATTTTAATAAGTAATAATTAGTCTATAAATAAAATAGTTAATGATATATATATATATATATACTATTAGTTACAAGCAGTACATTGGTAACAGACTACTTGCAAGCCTCTTTGCCTGAAAACTTTACTACTTTTATATTAAGACATCAACCTACTAATGTTATTCTTCCTATAATGTTCAATAAAAATTATTATAATGATAAAAACACTTAATTTCTAAAAAGACTTAACAAATTAATTAGGCCAAAAAGATTTGTTGCTATTCTAATATTATAAATAACTACTCTTATAAAAATTATAGGCTCGCCGGGCACGGTGGAGCACGCCTGTAATCCTAGCACTTGGGAGGCTGAGGCAGGAGGATCGCGAGTTCAAAGCCAGCCTCAGCAATGGCGAGGCACTTAGCAACTCAGTGAGACCCTGTCTCTAATAAAATACAAAAAAGGGCTGGGGAATGTGGGTCGAGTGCCCCTGAGTTCAAGTCCCGGCACAAAAAAAAAAAAAAAAAAATTATAGGCTCTATTGCTGTTTCTTTTACTGCTCTAGTTAAAGAAATCCATACAGATAATCATGTAAATACTTTATCCCATAATGTTTCTGCAGCTATGGCTATACAAGAAAAAAATAGATAGAAAATTAAAAGCCAGGATAAATGCTTTAGAAAAATCAATCCTCTATATTGGCAACCAAATCCAAAATATAAAGACTTGTATGACAGCCAGGTGTCATGCTAATTATAAGTAGATTTGTATTACTCCATTAAAATATAATGACTCTGAACATGATTAGACCAAAGTCAAATCCCATTTGATAAAAATCTGAAATAATTCAGATATTGCTCCAGATATTAACTCTTTGCAAAAGCAAATAAATGATATCAGCCTTGTTTATCTGGCTACAGATTCCACTATAGATTTCACTACAAATCTGTTTAATAATATAAAATTTGCCATTCTTAATAGCTCTTGGTGGTCATACGTTATAAATCTTGTTTTCACTGTCCTGTTTATAATAATTTTGTGCTTTATTCTTCCAGTCTTCTTCAGATTTTTCTAGAAAAAAAATCAGAGTTACATCTGCAGAGATCACTTCTCTCAAATTAAAAAATTAAAAAAGGGGGAATTGTTGTAACATTTTCTATAGCATCTTAGTGGCATCTTCCTTAAGGACAGTGCAAGATCAGTACAGCCTATGGTGGTCCGCCAACAATATGCTGCCCTCAGCAATGATGATTGGGAGCCCTATGAACTAGGCCAAGATCCTTGACAAGAAGTGGAAGTCTAAATCATCCATGGGAAGCCTTCCCAAAGGTGACTGTTCTGTCCCATGACTTCCCCCTGCCACTGTGGCTTGCTGGCCTTGGGTAAGTCCACCTGAAGTGCTAGAGTGGTAGTCAAAGATGGGTAACACCCCAAGATGGGGGGGCAACCTAAGACAGGCACACTCTCAAGTAGGGTGTACTCCCATCAATAAAACAGAAAAGGGGAACAGAAATGTTGGGAACATTGAGAACATGTCAGCCAAAAACATCTCTCTGACTTTCTGATATATGGACTTGGCCTAGTCCAGGGGTGTTGCCCTGATGTATGATGAAAAATCAAACCACCACAAGGATAAGCTAATGGCTGTTCCTCCAACGTGATCTGCTCATATTCCCTATGCTTTCCTATAACCTTTCTGCTGATAAAACCCTCTCTTTTTTCATGAAAGATATCATGGTTCTGAAAGAGTTAACTTTGACTGTGTAGGTTCTCCTATTTACTTGCTGTTCTGTTCTTTATTCATATATATCGCCACCAAATGTCACAATTTCAATTATTTAGATCCAGACTAATTCTGTAAATTTATCTTTTTTGATATCTAGCTAAAAACATAAAAAACATAGAAAGAGTAACACAAACCTTTTTCTATAAGTACTTAATTTCTAGTTATCAAGCTTTAAGAGTCTTTTTGTGATTGAAAACAGATTTCTTTTACATTTTAAGTACGATATAAATCCCTTAGAGTAAAAAGCACTTCAGAGTTAACATTCAGCCTTGCCTCCCTCTTTTCCCTGCTTCTAGGTTTTATAAACAACTGCTATAAAAGAAAAACAATAGTGCTTTGGAATCCCAGACAGAGAAAGTTGACTTTTATCAGACAGCCTGAATGGTGTACAGAGAAAACAGTTTCAGAAAATCCGTGAGAAATAAATTTTTACCCAGACTAATTTGATAAAAAATGACAAAATTTTAATATGCCCAAACGGTCACGTACAGGGCCTTGAAAAGGTGTAATGGTGTACAGAGAAAACAGTTTCAGAAAATCCGTGAGAAATAAATTTTTACCCAGACTAATTAGATAAAAAAATGACAAAATTTTAAAATGCCCAAACGGTCACATACAGGGCCTTGAAAAGGTGTAAGTGACCTCAAAACCTTGAAATATATAAAATAAGAAATTTAATATGTCTAAAATGTAATCTAAAATTAAGTCATGTCTGTAATGAAATCATCAAAGAAAGTATAAACAATCTGTACTGCCAAAAATTATGCTTGAAAACCTACAACAAAGTGAAAGTAATGAGAGAAGATTCAGCAGATTAACTCGTTGTCTGTGTGTGCTGATTTCTACCACCGGCTGACTCCTTTACTTCGTGCTATGTTGAGCACTGGTGTAGCACCCCCCAGCTGACAACCCACTTTGGCAGCCCCCCAATAGAACGTGCTACATTGTACCTCTTGTGGAGTCTACCATGGACCCCTGCAATTTTCCATCAGTCAATTTGATAACCTAATCTTTTACACCTGGGTGAGGCACTTACAAATGGAAGCCCAGGAATGCCACCTTCTTGCCATTTTGTGCAGTCCTGGGTTTCTGCTTGCTATCACTCCAACTTTCCCCCACAGTTCTAGAATCCCAGCAGTACCTACTGCTGTGGGGCTCCTGTCAACCTCCTCTCCCTGGTCTCCCTGATGACCAATGTGCTAAAGGACTATGACAAGACATGCTACTGTCATCTGGTCAACAACATAAGTATAGATTTTCCAAATACTGCTTACCAAATGGAGCAGGGAAGGATACCAAAACATAAAGTGAGAAAATCAGCAGAAGGTGATGTGCTATTTTCTAAAACCAGGGAGCACATCTATCACAGAATTAGGGAATTAAAGGCCACAGTGTTCACGATAATGCCCAGGAAGGGCAAGACTTCAAATGTGATGCTTCACTTTCATAAATCCCAGTGGAACATAGTACGGGTGTACCAGACTGCAAATTCTAAAATACTAGTGAATTTGTGGGGTTTTGTGACATGAAAGAAGAATCACTCAGGGTTTCCTACTGCAGAAGCCCTGTTTGGGGAGATGGCTATGATTGCGGTTGACTTCGGGCCATGGAGTTTTGGACATTGCCGCCTTCCATAGTCTTGCGAGACTTGGCCCGGGATCTCGAGAGACTTGGACGGAGCACGGAGTGGGTCAGGGCTATTTTGGTTGTTGGTTTTTTTGGTGGTGTGTGGTACGTGTTAGAGTTGTTAGAGCCAGAGAGAGAAACTGACAGAATAAAGATCCTGTTTGTTTCCAGTCTGCCTCTGAACTTATTCCCATGGCTTTGCTGCTCCAAGCGGCCATTGCTTCAGGTGGCAACATCCTACAGTATAAGTAATACAACATCAAGTCCTCTTTAAAAGCCCCTGATAGTTCTTAATTGCATCCCATGGGTGCCATGGTCTTCAGTTCTACAGGCATCAATAAAGAGAAGGGTAACTATGAATTTTAAATCAGTAATTAATCTTGCCGCATAAGCAGGGAAAGAGGCTGGGTAATGGAGAGGCAGGTGTGACAGTGTCAGTTAGGTAACAATTCTGCTGAAACCAGAATGACAAAAGTGAGCAGCCATGATCTACTGGGTAAAAAAACGGCAGAGGGAAGACTGGGCAGTGCAGAAACTGGGGGTCATATGTGGAGAAGTGTCTTTGGCAGAATGGGAAATTGGAAAGGAGGCCAGTGTGGCTTTCAAGGGACTGGGCCAAGATAGGAGAGAATGGGAGACCCAGGGCCATGTCACCACACTTGTTGTCCAGTGCTGTGAGTCAGCATCCCTCTGCTGATAGCCACAGAGAGTGGTGATGCCACATTTTCTGAGCAATGGGATCAAGACCAGCTCAGGTGGTGCCTGTGTATTTACATCTGTCAGGAGCCTGGGGCTCTGGCCTTCAGGAGAGACATCCAACAGGACATGCTTCTGAGATCATTCCTGGCTTATTGGCAGAATCTAGTGTGACTGATCCTTCATACTCTGTGCTGGTTAAGAAACTCATGTATAGATGCTCCTGGGCTTCTCTGCTGGAATCTCATATTGTCTCAGCTTCATTTCTTACAAGGCAGATAGCCAGACCAAAGTAAATCAGGTAGGAATGAGCCCAACAGAAATGAGACTTTGCATAACTCAACCTTTGCAGGGATTTTCCTTGACCACACCAGTTTCTGTTTCTCAGATTCCACATGTGGTTTATATCCACCTAGAGTGTACAGGCCTCGAGGCCTTGGGCTCCAGTATGCTGTGTTTCTGTGCATGATCTCCTACATTAAGAAGAGGCATTTGAGGCGTGTGTATAAAGCTCAGAAAAAGCATCTGAATGTCTATTACAGAGGGAGAATCTCTAAAAAATAGGTCACTTCATTCTTCCACTGGTGCCGAATGGGGTACAGACAAGAGGAAACTGTCTTTCTCTATCTCACTCTAGGACTCAGATCTAGATAGAGTTGCAGGTCATCCTTTGTTCCTCACTTTACTATGACTATGTCAAATGTATGTTTGTCATTCATGCCCCATGTGACACTACCATCTCTCAGATAACATAGACATGTATAGACACATACACTTGATGACAACCTGAAAATCAGATGCTAGAAGGTCCCTGAGAGACACTTTGGGAGACTCTGCAAGTTTCAATGACTTATTCAGTGTCATTCACACAGCCCAATGGAGGGGATGGGTCTGAACTCATCTCTGTCTCCCCAAACCTGGGAAGCTCGATCTACTCAGGCCTTTATGGAAATCTGGGCAAGACTGTGTTATCATAACTGTATCCACTTGTGCATGTGTCACAAGGAGAGGGGAGCCTTCTAGATGGTTCCTATTTTTTGAGGAAGAGTTTCATGTAAGGGAACACCAAGGAAGTGACCTCACATCATTCCCCAAGGAAGTGACCTCACTTCTGTAGCAATGGAACAAACTTGGAACCCTGGAAGCTAGGTACTCAGAGTCCAGTACACCCCAATATGTTCACTGGTGTAGAGACAGTATGAGTTCTTGTCTACCAACTTGTGGCTGCTCGGGCCTTAGGAAAGCTCTGATTAGGGGGCTTTACCGAGTGTGGAGGTGCTGGGTCAGTGCTCGGCCCCGTAGCCATTGGCAATTTTTTTCAAGAAACCTGGGAGTGAGACAGAGCAGCCAACAGCAGGTGAGCTTAGGCTACCCCAGCATTCTGATTCCCTCTTGAATATCCCCCAGACAATCACAACACTGTGTGTGTGTGTGTGTGTGTGTGTGTGTGTGTGTGTGTGTGTGTGTGTGTGTGTTTGTGTGTGTGTGTGTGTGTAAAATATCCCCTGAGAATAAGAAGGAAAATTATTTTGATTCCACTTGATTGTATGGCAGTGAGTCATTTTGCAGTTTGCTACAATTTCCAAGCTGAGACGTCCCTTTTGTGTTCCCCATACTAGGAAGAAGATAACAGGATGTCACCAGTGATTCAGTGTAGCCTGGTGGAAAGACTCAAGGCAATGGTTCTGGAGAACACCATTAGTAGTCTGGTACCTGACCTGCAAAAGGGCAATTTCTCCTTTGTCCACGAATATTTGCACAGCTACCAAAATTGGATCAGTACCCAGAAGTTGATGGAGCTGCTTTGTAAAAAGTACATACCACCTCCAAGCCCATGGACATGGCCATCTCCAGGCTTGGTGTTGGAAATCCTGGGCATCACTCGGAGCCTCAGTCAGCTCTGTGGAAAGTCAGAATTTCAGAAGAGAACCCTGCCTGGGTGTTTAGAGCAGTCATCCTAGTTTGAAACTCAGGAATGCAGTTACTTCTTAGGGAGCACAATCTGCTTCATCCCTGCTTGAAATAGCCCAAATCAGAACCGGTTGGGTGTGCAGGCAGCTCTAGAATACCTGGAAAAGTGCTTTGGAGGTGGCAGGAAATTGCTGTTTTATCTGCAATGTAACTCTCTTGAATCGATCCTCCCACCAGTCCCCAATGGCTCCCCAAGTTTGGTCTTCCTACCTTCTGGGGTTCACTAGTGCTAAGCCTTTTAAAGTCTCAACTGGATGGCAGGAGCTTCCTGAAAACCTGGAAATGAAACATTTGAAAGGTTAGTGCTAGCTTTTTTTTTTTTTTCCAAAATATTTATTTATTTGTTTTAGTTGTACACAATGCCTTTATTCTTACGTGGTGCTGAGGATCGAACCCAGGTCGCGTACATGGTAGGTGAGTGCTGTACCGCTGAGCCACAACCCCAGCCCCAGAGCTAGCTTTTTGATGCCACAGGAATGCAGTTCCTTCTAATGGAGCATGCTGTGGTCCATCCCTGGTTTATGTTGTGCATAGCAGAACTGCTTTTTATGCAGGCAGCTTCAAATTCACTTCAAAAGTACTGTGGTGGATGGTAGGAAATTTCCAGTTTTATTGGTGTCTGCGCTTTATGTTTGGGGTCTTATATTAATGAAACTCTGGTGGAATAATACACCCACCAGTACCTCATGGCTCACTAATTTTGGTCACCCTACCTTCAGGGGCTCGCTGGCGGGAATCCATTTTACGTCTCCCCTGTTTAGGAGGGAGCTGCCTGAAAACACCACAAAGGTCTGTGCTAGCTGCTTGAAAGGTCAGGAATGCATTTTATTCTAAGGGAGCACATTCTCTTCCATCCCTGTTTGAAGAAGCCCAAAGCAGAACTACTTGGGAGTGCAGGCAGTTTCAGATTCACTTGGGAAAGTGCTCTGACAACCGAAAGCAAATTGCAGGTTTATTGGCTTCTTGTCCCAGGCTTTTTTGTGGATTTCAATGAAATGCTGGTGGAATGATCCTCCCATCATTCACCCATGGCTCGCAAGTTTGGTCATCCTACCTACACAAGTTCGCTGGCGGGAAGTCTTCATATGTTTCCCCTGGTTAGGCAGAAACTACCTGAAAATGCCTGGAAGTGAACCTCAACAAGGATTTGTCCTAGCTTTTTTAAACTCAGGAATGCAGTTCTTTATAAGGGAGCTAAATCTGCTTCGCCCTCACTTGAAGTATCCCAAAGCAGAACCGCTTGGGTGCACAGGCAGCTGAGGAATCACTAAAAATCTGCTCTGTAGTCGGCAGGAAATTTCTGCTTTATCTACAATGTAACTCTTGGATTGATCCTCCCATCAGTCCCCAATGGCTCCCCAAGTTTGGTCACCCTACCTTCTGGGGTTCACTGGTGTGAAAACTTTATAAGTCTACCCTGGATGGCAGGAGCTTTCTTAAAATGCCTGGAAGTGAAACTCTACAATGGTTAATGCTAGCTTTTTGAAACCACAGGAACACAGTTCCTTCTAATGGAGCACACTGTGGTCCATCCCTGGTTAATGTTGCATGAGCAGAACTGCATTGTATGCAGACAGCTTCAAATTTACTTCAAAAGCACTCTGGTGGCCAGTACAAAATTCCCAGTTTCTTGGTGTCTGGGCTTCATGTTTTTGGGCTGATTTTAATGAAACTATGGGGAACCGTGGGGGACTGATTGAAGGATCACTCCACCAGAGTTTTATTGAAATCCCCCCAAAACCCTGGGGCCCAGGTGCCGATAAACCAGAAAAATCCTACCGGCCACCAGAGCGATTTTCTAGTGAATCTGAAGTTGTCTGCACTCCCAAGTGGTTCTGCTTCAGACTACTTAAACCAGGGGGTTCGCTTGTGGGAAGACATTTTATGTCTCCTCCGGTTAGGCAGGAGCTGCCTAAAAATGCCTGTTAGTGAAACTTCTCAATGGTTCTTGCTAGCTGCCTAAAACCTCAGGAATGCAGTTCCTTCTACAAGAGCACTGACTGCTCCATCCCTGGTTGAAGTAGCTCAAAGCTGAACTGCTTGGGAGTAAAAGGAGCTTTAGTTTCACTGGGAAAGTGCTCTGGCCACCTAGAGGAAATTTACAGTATCTATTCTCTGGACCCCAGGTTTTTGGGGTCATTTCAATGAAACACTGGTGGATTGATCCTCCAACCAATTTCTCATGGCTCCCCATGTTTGGTCTTCCTACCTTCAGGGGTTCCCTGGTGGGAAGCTTTATTATGTCTTTCCTCATTAGGCAGGAACTACCTGATATGACCTGGAAGTAACACTACACAATAGATCGTGCTAACTAATTGAAACCTCAGGTATGCAGTTCCTTCCAAGGCTGCACACTCTGCTCCATTTTTGGTTAAGTTGCCCAAAGCAGAATGGCTTGGGAGCGCAGGCAGGTTGAGATTCACTGGAGAAGCACTCTGGGGGGCCAGGAAAAAATTTCTAATTTATCAGCTTTTTGGCCACAAGATTTTGTGGGCATTTCAATGAAACTCTGGTAGAATGAATCTGCCACCAGTCCCCATGGCTCGCCTAGTTAAGTCATCCTACCTTCAGGGGTTTCCTAGCAAAAAGCCCTTTTATGTTTCCCTTTCTTAGGCAGGAGCTGTCTGAAAACACCTGGAAGTAAACAACGGTTCATGCTAGCTTCTTGAAACCTCAGCAATGCAGTTCCTTCTAAGGGAGCACACTGCACTTCGTCCCCGTTTGAAGTAGAATGAAGCAGAACCGCTTCGGAGCACAGGCAACTTCAGATTCATGGGAAAAGCACTCTTGCAGTCAGTAGAAAATTGGTGGTTTATCCGCTTCTGGCCCCAGGTTTTTGAGGGAATGTCCATGAAACTCTGGTGTAATGATCCTCCCAACAGTCCCCCGTTGCTCCCCAAGTTTGTTCACCCTACCTTCTGCTGTTCATGGGCAGGAACCCTACTTTGGTCTCCCATGGTAAGGCAGGAGCTGCCTGAAAACACCTGGAAGTGAAACTCCACAAAGGTTCATGGTAGCTGCTTGAAACCTCTGGAACGCAGTTCTTTCTAAAGGAGCACACTTTGCTCTACTTGTTTAATGTAGTCCGAAGTAGAACCATGTGGGAGCACAGGGAGCTTCAGATTCATTGGAAAAGAGCTCTGTCAGCTGGAAGGAAATTGCCAGTTGATCGACTTCTGGGCTCCAGGTTTTCGGGAGATTTCAAGGAAACTCTGGTGGAATGATCCTTGCACCAGTCCCTCATGGCTCCCTAATTTGGTTGTCCTATCTTCAGGGATTTCCTGGCGGGAGGCCTTTTTATGTATCCCTTGTTTAAGCAGTAGCTGCCTGAAAATGTCTGGAAGTGAAACTGCAAAATGGTTCTTGCTCGCTGCATAAAAGCTATGGAACACAGTTCCTTCTAAGGAAGCACCCTTGGCTCTATCCTTTGTAAAGTAGCCCAGAGCAGAGCCACTTGGGATCAATGACAGCTTCAGATTCTCTGCTAAAGCTCTCTGACAGCAGGCAGGTAATGCCCATTTATAGATTTCTGGACCCCAGATTTTTGGGTGGGATTTCAATGAAACTCTGGTGGATTGATGCTCCCACCAATCCTCCACGTCTCCCCATGTTTCGTCATCCTACCTTCAGTGGTTTATTGGCGGGAAGCCTTTTTAGGTCTCCCATGAGTATACAGGAGCTGCCTGAAAACACTTGGAAGTGAAACTCCACAATGGTTCGTGCAAGCTGATTGAAACCTCAGGAACACTGTTCCTTCTAAGGGAGTACACTCTGCTACATCCCTAGTTGAAGTAGCCCAAAGCAGAACCATTTGTGATCGCTGGCAGCTTCAGATTCACTGTAAAAGCACTCTGGCAACTGGCAGGAAATTTCCTGTTTAACTGCTTCTGGGCCCCAGTTTTTTTAGGTGATTTCAATGAAACACTGGTGGATTCATCTTCCTGTGAGTGTCCCATGGCTCACCAGGATTGGTCGTCCCTACGTTCAGGAGTTTGCTGGCAGGAAGACATTTTAGGTCTCCCCTGGCTAGGCAGGAGCCAGCTGAAACCTCAGGAATGCATTTCTTTCTAATGGAGCACTCTCTGGTCCATCCTTGTATGAAGTAGCCCAAAGAAGGACTGCTTGGGAGTGCAGGCAGCTTCAGATCCATTGGAAATCGCTCTGGTGCCCGGCAGGAAAGCCCTGGTTTATCAACTTTGTGGCCCCAGTTTTTTTGGGGGGTTTCAATGATTCTCAGGTGGAATGATCCATATCCTTTGCACATGGAAAGGGAAGATAGGAACCAAAATATAAATAGGATGAGGGAGACTGTGAAGGTCCCCCCCATTTAATTATTTAAAAACATATGTTTATATATTTTTTCTTTAAAAATTATTATAGGAAAATTAAATTTAAAAATTTATATTTTAAAACAAAATTTCATGAAGCAGAGCTTATGTCAATAGGACTTTCAGGCATCACTTAACAAGGTTATGGTTGTTTTCTTTCCCTATCCCCCAGAGGTCCATGCCTGCCATCAGGGTATGACTTATGACAGTTTCTTGCTTGGCCTGATTAGAGCTCTCCAGGCCAGTTCCCATCACAGGAGTACCTCAGGGTGATGCCGGTGGGAGGGACAGGAGGGAGGGCCCTGAACCTGGCCCCAGGCTGCCAGTGCAGAGGCCAGCAAGGGCATGGGTTTCCTGGTCCTGGAGAATTCAGCTTGTTTCTGAAGGAGTCATTAGGAAGGACCTTCTATTTTTGCAATTTTGCTTCCTCCCTGATTCTGGTCTGCCCAGAGACCCTACAGTCTCCTGACCGTGGAATCACATGACTTTATCTACTTTAGAGTTTGAGCTTTCAGTATCCCACAATTTGGCCTCAAATGGCATGTGGGCCAGACATCAGCAGTGGGCCATGCCACTGCTTTCCACCCACACTTATGTGACCCCAAAGTCATAGCAGAGTTCTGGTGGAACCCTGACTTCAGCTCAGCAGGGCAAGCACTGCGGGCAGCTCTCCCGACTCAGGCCCTCATCACAAACACAGCATTATAGGTCCTTCAGAGTCCACAGTGTCTCCAGAGTCCACTGGGCCTCCACAGCAGCATTTCAAGAGCCATCTTTAAGTGGGAGAATGCAAGTGGGGAAGTGTGGTGAAAGGGGAGAACCAACATTCTTTTTTTAAAAAATATATATATATATATATATTTTAATTGTTGATGGACCTTTATTTATTAATTTATTTACATGTGGTGTTGAGAATTGAACCCAGTGCCTCACACATGCTAGGAGACTGCTCTACCACTGAGCCACAACATCAGCCCCAGCATTTTTTTGTGTGTGCTGGGGTCTCACTAGTTTGCCCAGGGTGGCCTCAAACTTGCAGTCCTCCTGCCTTGGCCTCCTGAGAAGCTAGGATCGCAGCAAGTTTGGCTGTGCCCAGCTGGGAACCAGCACTTATTAACTATCTTCCACATCCTAACACTGTGCTAGGCATTTTTATGTGTTTGATGCCTTAGTTTTTTGAGCTGGGTATTGACTCTAGGGCCTTCCAGTACCAGTGACAGCCCCAGCATGCCCCTTTTCAAAAAATAACTGAGACTCAAAGAAGTCAAATGAGATACAATAAGTGGAATAGCAGGAACCAAAACTCAGCTCTTCTGCCTCATATTTAGTGATTTTCCCATTGCTGCTGAGTGAGTGTGTGTGTGTGTGTGTGTGTGTGTGTGTGTGTGTGTGTGTTTTACTGGTGATTAGACCCCAGGGGTGCTTAACCACTGAGTTACACCCCAAGCCCTTTTTATTTTTAATTTTGAGACACAGTTTTGCTAAGTTACTTAAGTCCTCACTAAGTTGCAGAGACTGACCTCCAATGTGTGATCCTCATGCCTCAGCCTCCTGAATTGTAGATTACAGGCCTGTGCCTCATGCCTGACAGGACCTTTTATTTTTGCAATTTTGCTTCCTCACTAAAACTGGCCTTCCCAGTAACCCCAGCATCTCTTGGGGTCCTCCCCAGCCCTTTTATTTTGAGACAGAGTCTTGCTGAGTTTCCCAGGCTGGCCTCCTGCCTCAGCCTCTGCGAGGGGCCAGCCTCTGCAATGATGGAAGGGGTTAATCCCATGGGACTGGTGAAGAGAGTCACCAGCGCAGAGGAAGGAAATTTACACGAGTTGGGTTGCAGAAATCCTCCATTTTACTTTTCTTTCTTGCAAGTATATAAACACATTTCAAGGCAGCACATATTCTTTTTTTGTGGTTACATACAGTCACAAGACCCAGGGAAGCATTAACATTTTTATCTTTTACCTAACATCTCAAGGTTTTGTACAAACAGGGATCGCATACATGTTGTTTTTGAACTTCCTACAATCTTGTTAAGTTTATCTGCAGTAGCCTGGACTTGATTCATCTTCTTAAGAATTCCTCGTAGCCATTCCTCTGCACACCTGTACAACTGCCTGGATTTTTAAGCGCTTTCTATCATGGTCTTATTTACAGCCTAGGGGCAGGAAAATGGGAGGCATAGCCAGATGCTAGTCCTGAAGGACTTTACCTTAATTAACTTCTATGTAACTATTCTAAATTATCCTGAAAACAAAAGAAGTCCTTTTCAATTACAAAGAGGCTCTAAAGTCTTTTCTTGGTGCATAATGATTAAAGCAGAAAAGGTTAAACCAGCAGGCATTTACTAAGCTGTTTCTCTTAGTAGGAACCAACTACGTTAATACAATTATACATATATAAAAATGTCTTCATGCCTTTCAGCTCAGATTTCAATAAGGCAATAAGTTCCAAAACCAGTTTCATTCTAAGCAATTGAAATAGTGACACTGGTGGCCACATGTATGAATAAAGAACAGAACAGCAAGCAAATGGGAGAACCTACACAGTCAAAGTTAATTCTTTCAGCATCATTGTATCTTTCATGAAAAAATAGAGGTTTGTTTCAACAGAAAGGTTATAGGGGAGCATAGGGAACACAAGTAGATCACATTGGAGAAATAGCCACTAGCCTATCCCAGTGGTGGTTTGATTTCTTTTCATAAGTCAGGGTAATACCCCTGGGCCAGGCCAAGTCCATGTATCAGGAAGTGAGAGACAGCCAGAGAATTATGTTTTCGGCTGACTTGTTCTTAATGTCCCCAACATTTTTCCCCTTTATGTTATATTGATGGGAGCCCACCTTACTTGAGGGTGTGCCTGTCTTAGGTTGTCCCCCTCTGGGGATCTTACCCGTCATTGACTACCACCCTAGCACTTTGGGTGGACTTACCCAAGGCCAGCAAGCCATGGCCGAGGGGAAGACATGGGACAGAACAGTTGCCTTTGAGAAGGCTTCCCATGGTTGATTTAGACCTTCACATCCTGTCAAGGACCATGGCCTAGTTCATAGGGCTCCCAATCAGTATTGCTGAAGGCAGCATATTATTGGCGGGCCACCATAAGCTGTATCGATTTGGCCTTGTCCTTAAAGAAGATGCCACTAAGATGTCACAAGCCTCCCCAGTCATTGGGGTGACAGGTGTATGTCACCATGCCCATCACACCCACTGCTACTTGCACTAGATTTTCCCCACTGAAGAATACCTTACAAAACTTGGTGGTTTAAACCAACAATTATTTGTGACCTTGTGGTCTGGAAGTGGTGTAGCTGGCTGTTGGCTCAGGGCTTGTGGAATTGCCACCAAGCTGTCCCTTGGAGGCTGCAGTCATTGGCAGGCTCAGAGGTTGGAGCACCTGCTCCCACATGGTTCATGCACACAGCTGGCAAGTTGGTGCTGGCTGTCATCCAGAGGTCCCGGATCTCTCCATTTGGGCTGTTTGAGTGTCTCCACAGCATGGCAGTTGACTTCCCCAGAGTAAGAGACCTTGCTCAGAGGCCACACACTGTCTTTACTGTGCTGCCCTGGTTACACATGCCAGCCACATGCAGTATGGGAGGGTCTGCCCAGGCATGAGCAGCAGCAGACAGGGCTTTGGGGAATCACTGTAGTGACCTGGTGTAATAGTGCATGTCACCCACCAGTTTGGGATGTCAGTGCCATTTGCTGAAAAACTCTCAGTACAGACACAACATTCTCACCATGTTACCTGGGCTCCAGAATCTGGCAGTACACTTCTCTTAGGCTTCCCTGATTGAATTAAATGAATTTATTTATTTTTTTTTTCAGTGCTGGGGACAAAACTCAGGGTCTTGCTGTTAGGCAAGCACTCTACCAATGAGATACAGCACCAGTCTCCTGATTTTATAATAAAGCTGAATTCAAAGATTTTGCCATCAATAATGTGAACGTTGAAAAGGACTAACAGTAAAATTTCAATTTTGAAGTATTTGATGAAATTAAAAATTTAAGCATTCAATGTATGTTAAAAAATACATTTCCCAATATAGCCAAACTAATATCATCACACATGAGAAAATATTCTTTAGTATCACCTAATTACCCAGTCCAAGTGGTCCCCTGAACATCCTTTTTGGGATTATACAGAACCATGCATTGTGTGTGGTTGTTATGTCTCTGAAGTTTATTGGGCCCTGAAATAAGCCTTTTAATTATGACACTGGCATGATGCTGGGCTAACAGTTCTGCAGTGCTCCATTTTCTGGGCTTCTCTAATTGCTTCCTTGTTGGGAAGCTGAGCTTATTACCCTGTCCCCTGAGTTTTCTTTTTTCTTTATCTTTTTTTTTTTTTTTTTTTTTTTTTTTTTTTTTTTTTTTTTTTTTTTTTTTTGGTACTCAGGGGCACTTGACCACTGGGCCACATCCCCAGCCCTTTTTTGTATTTTATTAGAGACAGGGTCTCACTGAGTTGCTAAGTGCCTAGCCATTGCTGAAGCTGACTTTGAACTCTTGATCCTCTTGCCTCAACCTCCCAAGTGCTGGGATTACAGGTGTGCGCCACTGTGCCCAGGTTCCCCTGAGTTTTCTGTAATCAAAAGTTAGATCTACAGAGGAACACTAGAATGGTCAAAGGAAAGGGAGGGGAAGGGAGGGAGCAAGGGGGGAGGCGGGGAAGGAAAAAAAATTGGTGGTTGAATGAGATGGATATCATTATCCTAAATGCATGATTGAAGATCTGAATGGTACTTATATACTTTGTATACAAGCAGTTGTATATAAAAAGATACTATATTTGCGCATTATGAATAAGTAAATAAATAATTTAAAAAGAAGATAAGATAATAAAAAAAAGTTAGGTCTAAAGGCTCGCTGTATTTGAGCTAATTCATTCAGCAAGAATACATCATAGGGATGCAGTTTATTTTTCTGCAAATCAAGAGACACACAGAATCAGGCTGCTCCTCCTTTTATGTTGTTTACGTAACTCCTGAGTTTGGGGCAATGCTTTGACATCCCATGCCCAGATATGCTTCCCCTTTGGCCAGAAAGTGACATCTATATGTTTCCCCAGCACTGCATAGATCAAAGCTCCACTTCCAGTCCACGCAATGACCTCAGCACTGAGATCACCCTGGGTAGGAGAGCCATTGTAAGGTCTGGAAAATAACAACTTACTGATTCTATCAACCTTCTATGTTTATTAACTGGAATTATTATTTTTTTCTGTAAAGTAGAGCTATTCCTTATCAACTGGAACTCAGTTCCTATTGCAGATGTAGATAAATTTCAATCCCTTCCTTTTGAGTCACTAGTTTTTATTTTTTTATTTTCTTTTGTTACCAGGGATTGAACTCAGGGACTCAACTACTGGGCCACATACCCTGCCCTTTTTTGTATTTAATTAGAGACAGGGTCTCACTGAGTTGCTAAGTGCATCAACATTGCTGCAGCTGGCTTTGAACTCATGATCCTCCTGCCTCAGCCTCCCAAATGCTGGGATTACAGGTGTGCACTACCGTGCCCTGTGAGTCACTAGTTTTTAAAGGAAGGGGTTAGCTTAAAAATCATCCCAAATAATAAGAAATGAGTTTTGTTTTTCTTATTGTCTTGATTTCTCTTCTTTAAATATTACTATGGACTAGTGCCTTTTTATTGATTTAGTGTGCTTCAAGCAACTGCAATCCTAATTTTCTTGGTGCTCTGATGTGTGTGTGTGTGTGTGTGTGTGTGTGTGTGTGTGTGTGCACATGTGCATGCATGCGTGTGCACACGTGTGCACTTCTTTTTCAGTTTTTTGGTGGTTCTGTGTGTGGGACCCAGAGCCTCAAGCATGAAAGGCAAGTGCTATAGCAGTGAACTCTATATTTTTAAAAAACAATATTGAAGTATACTTACAGTAAACTATACAAACATATGTAGTATACCTCCGTGAAATTGTCACCATAACAGAGGCAACAAAGACTTCAAAGACTTCCATAACCCCAAAGCCTCCTGTGCCCCTTGGTGGTCACTCCTACCCCCACACCTGCCCCCCTGGCAGCTGCTGGTATTACCATTTGTTTTTATCTTCAAGAATTCTGTAGTCCTGGAACCACATGGTGTGTTCTCTTTTATGTCCAGCTTCTTGTTCTCAGTAGTAGCAATGGTCCCTGTTGCTGTATGTATCAGCAGTTTGTTCCTTTGTAAAAATGAAAAACACCTAACAACTTCATTGAGGTAGAATTGACTGATGTACAGCAAACTGCATGTGTTGCTGTTCTGTTCTTTATTCATATATATGGCCACCAGATATCACTATTTCAATTATTTAGATCAAGACTAATTCTCTAAATTTAACCTTATTGAAATCTAAGCTAAATACATAAAGTAAAAATAAGAACTTTTTTTCTATAAGTACTTAGTTCCTAGTTAATAAGCTTTAAGAGTCTTTTTGTGATTAAAAATAGATTTCTCTTACTTTTAGAGTAGATATAAATTCCTTAGAGTAAAAAGTCCTTCAGAGTTAACATTCAGCTTTGCCCCCCCTTTCCCTGCTTCTAGGTTTTATAAACAACTGCCATAAAAGAAAAACGATAGTGCTTTGGAATTTCAGACAGAGAAAGTTGACTTTTATCAGACAGCCTGAATGGTGTGCAGAGAAAACAGTTTCAGGGTATCTGTGAGAAATAAATTTTTACCCAGATTAATTAGATAAAAAATGACAAAATTATAATATGCCCAAACAGTCATGTACAGGGCCTTGAAAAGGTGTAAGTGACCTCAAAACCTTGAAATATATAAAATAAGAAATTTAATATGTCTAAAATGTAATCTATAAATTAAGTCATGTCTGTAATGAAATCACAAAAGAAAAATAAACAATTTGTACTGCCAAAAATTATGCTTAAATACTTACAACAAAGTAAAAGTAAAGAGAGAAGATTCCACAGCCTGACTAGTGTGTCCGTGTGTTATTTTCTTCTCCATCACTGCTCCTCTGCCTTCGTACTTCGCTGAGCACTCGCATTTGTACCCCCAGCTGAGGCTGGCCCCCAGCACCCAGCCTTATTTTGTATTTTATTTAGAGACAGTGTCTTACTGAGTTGCTCAGTGCCTTGCTGTTGCTGAGGCTGGCTTTGAATTTGAGATCCTCCCTTCTCAGTCTCCCTAGCCACTGGGATTACAAATGTTTGCTACTGCACCCAGCACAGGCTCATATATATTGAACACTTTTTAAATTTTTTTATAACTTTGATTTATTTACTTTTTATGTGGTGCTGAGGATCAAACCCAGTGCCTCCCACATGCTAGGCAAGCACTCCACCACTGAGCCATAACCCAGCCCATGGTGACCATTTCTTAATGTAAAAAAACTCTGCTTCTGCTGCTAGCTACTGAGCTTCCAAAAAGCAGGAACTCTTGCCCTTCCTTCAGAGGCCAGCCCGCTTCACTGTCCCTGGAGAACTGCGGCTCACACAGGCAGCTGTCACACTCTCTTGTCTCTGTGTGGGCTGTGCTGACCTTGCACCACTTCAGGGCTCATGGTCTGGAATTTGCCTCTTGGCTTTATGCATCTGAATTCCCCACTTGACTGGAACTCTGAGGCCCTGTCAGCTGATTTTTCTATTGCTGTTAGAAAAATTAATTTGACATTTATAAAAATGACAGGGAAGAGTTTATTCAAAACTATGCAATAAGAGTCAAGATAATTGGGGCTCAACTCTGAACACAGCAAAGATAAAGTGGACTCAGAACCAAAGGAACATAGTGTCAGTGGATAGAAAATGACTAAGAGGAAGATGGCCGACAGGAGGGAGGTGCTCTCTGGACGCAGTTGCTGAAGGACGCGGAGTGGGAAGTTTGAGTGCGTTGCTGGCGGTTCTATTTGAACTGAAAGGGAGCCGAGACATTCGTGCACCTCTGGACAGCGAAATACAAGGTTCTCTGGACCACAACAAGCAGGGGCAGAGTCGCAGTGGTCCACAGTCCGAAGCAGCACTGTTTGTGCTGCAGGCGCAGGGGCCAGTACCATCTCGGCAAGGAGACGATCCACCCAGCAGCTTTGAAACCCGGCGAGGAGGGATAGAAAAAGGCCTAGAGGCGTGGGTGGTGTCCACCTGGAGCTCTTTCGCACTGCTTGCCAAGCTGATCTGGCACACTCTGGACTGACACAAGGGTCTGCGGAGCTGCTGTTGAATGGGAGGAGAACACCGCCATCTTTGAGAAGTACAGTGGCTGACCCAGACAAAGGGGAAAAGACGGAGGAGACGAACAGCTGCAGACATCCAGGGAGCCCCAGCGCTCTGAAGGCAGCACACACCTGGGTGAGGCTCGGGTAACCAGCAGGGGAGGGCGTGTCTGAGGCCAGCCCAGTGGTCACAAGAAGCTACAACTGTGGATGGGTGTGGGGAAAGGGTGCCTTCTGGAGGGTCCCCTTCCCAGTGCCATTCATCTGCTGACACACAACCGCCCTGAGCCAATCTTCCCCTGATCCATTCAGCCACTGGCCTAGGGTGCAGACTTGACTCCACTGACAAAGTCACAGACTGTTTGGACGTGGTCCGATGCAGTGGGCTTAAACTGGAAAGGGAAAAGAGAGGGGGGCTTCCCAGGGCCCGTTTTGTTTGAGGCTTGGGGTTTGAATTTTTTTTTTTTTTTTTTTTTGGTTGGTTTGCTTGTTTTATTGGTTTTCGGGGTTTTTTGTTTGTTTGCTTGTTTTTCTTTTTCTTTTTTTGGCTTTGTTTTTTTTTTTTTTTTTTTTTTTTTTTTTGCATTGATTGTCAGTGTGTTTGTTTGCTTCTGCTCCTTTTTTCATTCCTTCTTTTCTTCCTTCTCACTTTGGCATCTCTTCTTCCTCCTTCATCTTTTATATTTGCACCCTTCCAGTGCATACTAAACAGAGGCAAAAACAAGTTTTATGCAGAACTTGGGATTTTTAGAACCGGCGCAATTGAACTGGATAGCAAAGTGGTGTTATATATAGTTTACTCTCTATTGTCTTGATTCTCTCTCTCCTCTCTCTTACACCAATTTCTACTCTTTTATCATTTTTTTCTTTTCCATCTTACTTTTATATATAAATTGGTCTTTCCACCTAATTGTCTACTCCATTCTCTATCTTCTCTCGTCTACTGATACTAAACCACTTCCACTAAACCACTTCAATAGAACGCTCTTTTCATACTTTCCAAGAAAGAACAATTCAAGACACTTCCTTCTTCTTAAACATAATACCTCTGTATCCAATACTTGAAGCTATAAAACCCCATCAGAAACATACAGAGTAAATTGGAAATAATATCTGGGTTAACAAAATCTGTACATTGTGATCAAACTTGAATTTTCTGAATAGAAAGTGTTAGGTTTTAAAGTGTAAAGGAATTATAAGGGGATCTGATAGCATTGTACTACAGGAACAACATAAGGCATTAAGATAAAATTGAAACAGTCAAGGTCCCACAGTGCAGGAAGAAAAGACACACAAGCATCATGAAAAAACAAGGGAAGAAAGAGAAACAAACAAATCAAGATTCCTCATCAGTAGATTTCATGGCAAACACAGTTGGTCAAATGCCAGAGATGGAATTTAGAAATTATATATGCCAAATGTTTAGGGAACTTAAGAATGAACTCACAAATGAGATGAGGGAGCAGATACAGGAGGCAAAAGATCATTTTGACAAAGAACTCCAAAAACAAATACAGGAAGTAAAAGATTACTTCAATAGGGAAATAGAGGCTCTAAAGAGAAACCAAATAGAGATTCCAGAAATGAAATAAGCAATAAACCAAAATAAAAGTTCAATTGAAAGCATCTCCAACAGAGTAGACCACTTGGGAGAAAGAACCTCAGACAATGAAGACAAAATATATGTCCTAGAGAAGAATTTAGACTATACAGCAAAACCTGTTGGAAATCAAGAACATAACATCCAAGAACTATGGGACAGCATAAAAAGAACAAACTTAAGAGTGATTGGCATAGAGGAAGGGGCAGAGTTTCAAGCCAAAGGAATGAGTAATTTATTTAATGAAATAATTACAGAAAATTTTCCAAACTTGAGGAATGAATGGGAAAACCAAGTTCAAGAGGCATACCGAACACCAAACAAACAAAATCTCAACAGATCCACACCAAGACACATTATAATGAAAATGCCTAATATACTGAGCAAGGAGAGAATACTAAAAGCCACAAGAGAAAGGAAGCAGATCACATATAGGGGGAAACCAATCAGACTATGTTCAGATTTTTCAACCCAGACCTTAAAAGCAAGAAGATCCTAGAATAGCATATTTCAAGCTCTGAAAGAAAAGGGATGTCAACCAAGAATCTTATATCCAGCAAAATTGAGCTTTAGATTCGAAGATGAAATAAAAAACTTCCACGACAAGCAAAAGTTAAAAGATTTCACAACTTGAAAGCCAGCACTTCTGAACATCTTGGGCAACATTTTTCATGAAGAAGTAGAGAAAGATAACAATGAAAATCAACAAAGGGAAATATTAAACTAAGGGAAATACCAACCAGAAGAGAAACCAAATCAAGCTAAAGACCATAATTCAAATAAAAATGGATGGGAATAAAAATCACATCTCAATAATAACCCTGAATGTTAATGGCCTAAACTCACCAATCAAAAGACACAGATTATCAGAATGGATTAAAAGAAATGACCCAACAATTTGCTGTATCGAAGAAACACACTTCATAGAAAAAGACATCAACAGTGAAAGACTGGGAAAAGTCTTATCACTCACATGGCCGGCAGAAACAAGCAGGGGTTTCCATCCTCATATCAAATAAGGTAGACTTCAAACCAAAACTAATCAAGAGGGACAAAGATGGATATTTCTTACTACTTAAGGGAACCATTCATCAACAGGATATAACAATCATAAATCTATATGCACCAAATAATGGAGCACCTACCTTCATCAAAAAAACTCTTCTCAAGTTCAAGAGTAAAATAGACCACAACACAGTTATTCTAGGGGACTTCAACACACCTCTCTCACCAATGGATAGATCATCCAAACAAAAGCTAAACAAAGAAACTTTAAGCTTACTTAAAACAATTAACAATTTAGACCTAACGGACATATATAGAATATTTCATCCCTCAGTAAACGAATACACATTTTCTCAGCAGCACATGGCTCCTTCTCCAAAATAGGCCATATATTAGGTCATAAGGAAACTCTCAGCAAATATAAAAAAATAGAGATACTACCCTGCATTCTATCAGACCATAAAGGGATGAAATTGGAAATCAATGACAAAACAAGTATTAAGAAAAACTACTTCAACAACTGGAAGATAAACAACATGCTACTGAATGAACAAGGGGTTGAAGGAGACATCAAAGAGGAGATTAAAAAATTCCTAGAGGTAAATGAGAACACAGATACAACGTATAGAAATCTCTGGGACACTATGAAGGCAGTAGTAAGAGGAAAAATCATTGCACTGAGTTTATTCCTTAAGAGGAAAAAAAAAAAAAAACACAACAAATAAATGACTTAACATCACACCTCAAAGCACTAGAAAAAGAAAAACAGACCAACACCAAGAGCAGTAGAAGACAGGAAATAATTAAAATCAGAGCAGAAATTAATGAAATTGAGACTAATGAGACCATTCAAAGAATTGACAAAACTAAAAGTTGGTTCTTTGAAAAAATAAACAAAATTGACAGACCCTTAGCAATGCTAACAAAAAGAAGAAGAGAAAAAACTCAAATTACTAACATTCATGACGAAAAAGGGAATATCACAACAAAACACCTCAGATATACAGAAGATAATTAGAAATTACTTTGAAAGCTTATATTCTAATGAAACAGAAAATATTGAAAGCATTGACAGATTTCTTGAGTCGTATGATTTGCCTAAAATGGAAATGGAGGCTATACACAACTTAAACAGACCGATTACAAGCGAAGAGATAGAAGATGCCATCAAAAAGCTACCAACAAGGAAAAGTCCAGGACCTGATGGGTTTACAGCCGAGTTCTATAAGACTTTCAAAGAAGAACTAATACCAATGCTCTTCAAACTATTCCAAGAAATAGAAAAAGAGGGAGCTCTTCCAGACTCTTTCTATGAGGCCAATATCACATTAATTCCAAAGGAGGCAAAGACACATCCAAAAAAGAAAACTTCAGGCCCATATCTCTAATGAACATAGATGCAAAAATCCTCAACAAAATCCTGGCAAATCGGATACAAAAACATATCAAAAAAATAGTGCACCATGATCAAGTGGGGTTTATCCCAGGGATGCAAGGCTGGTTCAACATTCAGAAATCAATAAACATAATACACCACATCAATAGACTTAAAGACAAAATCATATGATCATCTCAATAGACGCAGAAAAGGCATTTGACAAAATACAACGCCACTTTATGTTCAAAACACTGGAAAAACTAGGAATATCAGGAACATATCTCAACATTATAAAAGCTATTTATGCAAGGCCCCAAGCTAACATTGTCTTAAATGGAGAAAAATTGAAAGCATTTCCTCTAAAAACTAGAACAAGACAGGGATGCCCCCATTCACCACTGCTATTGAACATAGTACTGAAAACTCTGGCCAGAGCAATTAGGCAGACGAAAGAAATTAAAGGGATCCAGATAGGAAAAGAAGAGCTCAAATTAGCACTATTTGCTGATGACATGATAATCTACCTAGAAGACCCAAATAACTCTACCAGAAAACTTTTACAACTAGTAAATGAATTTGGCAAAGTTGCAGGATACAAAATCAATACACATAAGTCAAAGGCATTTTTGTACATCAGGACAAAGAGTCTGAAAGGGAAATGATGAAAACTACCTCATTTACACAATAGCATCAAAAAAATAAAATACCTGGGAATCAACCTAACGAAAGAGGTGAAAGACCTCTATAACGAAAATTATAGAACACTAAAGAAAGAAATTATACATGAACTCAGAAGATGGAAAGACCTACCTTCCTCTTGGATAGGTAGAATTAATATTGTCAAAATGTCCATACTACCAAAAGCATTATACAGATTTAATACAATTCCAATCAAAATCCCAATGTCATTCTTCAAAGAAATAGAAATAGCAGTCATGAAATTCATCTGGAAAAATAAGAGACCCAGAATAGCCAAAGCAATTTTGAGCAAGAAAAGTGAAGCAGGGGGCATCCCCATACCGGACCTTAAATTATACCATAGAGCAATAGTAACAAAAACAGCATGGTATTGGCACCAAAACAGACTGGTGGACCAATGGTACAGAATTGAGGACACAGAGACTAATACATATAATTTCAGCTATCTTATATTAGACAAAGGCGCCAAAAATGTACAGTGGAGAAAGGATAGCCTCTTCAACAAATGATGCTGGGAAAACTGGAAATCCATATGCAACAAATTGAAGTTAAATCCTTATCTCTCACCATGCACAAAACTCAATTCAAAGTGGATCAAGGACCTAGGAATTAGACCAGAGACGATACACCTAATAGAAGAAAAAGTAAGCTTCAATTTCCAACATGTCGGATTAGGCCCCAAGTTCCTTAATAAGAATCCTGTAGCGCAAGAATTACTACCAAGAATTAATGAATGGGATAGATTTAAACTAAAAAGCTTCTTCTCAGCAAAAGAAACAATCAGTGAGGTGAATAGAGAGCCAACTAATTGGGAACAAATATTTAGTACATGCACATCAGACAGAGCACTAATTTCTAGAATATATAAAGAACTCAAAAAACTTTACACCAAAAAAACAAATAACCCAATCAATAAATGGGCTAAGGAATTGAGAAGACACCTCTCAGAAGAAGATACACGATTAATCAACAAATACATGAAAAAAATGTTCAACATCACTGGCAATTAGAGAAATGCAAATCAAAACTACCCTAAGTTTTCACTTCACTCCAGTCAGAATGGCAGCTATCAAGAACACAAGCAACAATAAATGTTGGAGAGGATGTGGGGGAAAAGGCACACTCATACATTGCTGGTGGGACTGCAAAATGGTGCAACTGTTATGGAAAGCAGTATGGAGATTTCTTGGAAAACTGGGAATGGAACCACCTATGACCTAGCCATCCCACTCCTGTGTCTATTCCCAAAGGACTTAAAAACAGCATATTACAGTGACAGCTATCTCAATGTTTGTAACTGCACAATTCACAATAGCTATGTTGTGGAACCAACCTAGATGTCCCTCAGTAAATGAGTGGATTAAGAAAATGTGGTATATACACACAATGGAATTTTACTCAGCAATAAAAGAAAATAAATTAATGGCATTTGCAGGTAAATGGATGAAGTTGGAAGACATAATGCTAAGTGAAGTTAGTCAGTCTCAAAAATCCAAGTACCAAATGTTTTCTCTGATATAAGGAGGCTAGTTCATAGTATTGTTGGATGGGGGGTACATAGGAGGACTAGAGGAACACTAGAATGGTCAAGGGGAAGGGAGGGTAAGGGGGGGAGCAAGCGGGAGGGAGGGGGAGAAAGGAAAAAAAAAAAGAAAAGGTGGTTGAATGAGACGGATATCATTTTCCTAAATGCATAATTGAAGACCTGAATTGTACGAATATACTTTGTATACAAACAGTTGTATGTAAAAAGATGCTAAATTCATGCACTATGAGTTGTACACATTAAAAATTATAAAAATTAAAAAAAAAAAAGTTTGGTCCCCAGGATAGTGTTCCTGGGGGGTGGTGGAACCTTTAGGAGTGGGCCTTGTGGGAAGTCCTTAGACCATGTGTGAGCCCTCAAAGGGGATTTTGCTGAGGCAGGCCTCAAACTTGTGATCCTCCTGTCTCAGCCTCCCCAGTGGGATTACAAGTGTGCACCACTTGAACCAGCTTTCTTTCTTTTTTTTTTTCTTTTCTCTCTCTCTCTCTCTTTTTTTTTTTTTTTTTTTTTTTTTTGTTGTTGTTGTTGTTGTTGTTGTTGTTGGGAGTCAAACCCAGGGCCTCATGCATGCTAGAAATATTCTACCACTGGGCTACATTCCTGGCCTTTTTTTTAAAAAAAAAGTTGGGTTTTTTTTTTTTGTTGTTGTTTTTTTTTTTGTTTGTTTGTTTTGAGACAAGGTCTCACTAAGTGGCCAGGCTGTCCTTGAACTTGTGATTCTCCTGCCTCAGGATCCCAAGTAGCTGGGATCTCCTTTTCCCTCTTTATTCATGGCCATTATATAAGCAATTTGTTAGACCACATAACTACCACCAAGATGTGTTGTCCTCACCAAAGGCCCAGAGAATGGGGCTGCCTGTTCTTGGACTGGAATTCCAGAACCATGGTTCAAAATAAACCTTTTATCTTTATAAAAAAAAAAAGAAAGAAAGAAAAGAAAATGACTAAGAGGACACCAAGGACAGGGGTATGCTTGCTAAACTGACCAAATAGGATTCTTGTTCTAGGCAGGCCAATGACCTAGATATCAAGGGCGGGGCAAGGGGAGCTTGGTCAGAGGTTGAGCATGATCAGATATCAAGGCTGCGGGGATTTTCGCTAAACTGACTAGGCAGGATTCTTTGCGGAGACAGGATTCTTTGCTGGGGATTGAACCCAGGGTCTTATACACACAAGGCAAACACTACTAACTGAGCTACGTTCGCAGCTCTTCTTTGTATTTTTTGTACTGGGGATTGAACCCAGGGGAGCTTAATTACTGAGCCATATCATATACCTAGGGACTTTTTATATTTTGTTTAGAGACAGGGCCTCACTAAGTTGCAGAAGCTGGCTTTGAACTCACAATCCTCCTGCCTCAGCCTCCTGAGCTGCTGGAGTTACAAGTGTGTGCCACTGTGCCTGGTTTTTTAACTATCTTCTAAGGCAGCAAGACTCCTAGCCTCCTCCCTAGGGCTTGCTAATTTGAAAAGGAGTTTTGCCCTGTTCAGCTTTATTGCCCCTTTACCAGAGCCCTCTAGAACAAGGAAGCTTTGTGCAGACACAGCTTCCCCTACTCTGTTTTCTATCCTGGGAACCTGAAAATCAAGGCTATTACTTGTTCTATAAATATTTGTTGAGCTCCTACTATGTACTAGATCCCATTATGAGTATAGAGAATATAGAAATATAACACTGAACAAAACCCCAAATCCTTGTGCTTTTGGAGGCTTACATGGTCCTGGATGGAGGGAGTCAGACATTAAACAAACATAAACTATGTAGCCTGTGAGAAGCTGTGGAGTGCTATGGAGAAAACCAGGAAAGGAACAACCTTCTCCTTAGACCTGGGCATGCATAAGGAGGGGACCCTGGCCATAAGCCCCACACTTACAGAGGGTTTGCCCTGGCCTCCTTTCAGGGAAGGAGTCTAAAGGCCAAGGGGCTGTGTGCCCTGGGAGCTGAAACCCTTTCTCGGCCTCATTCTGGCTGCCCAGGACCTCAGGAGTTCATGTACAAATGCACTGATCCCCTGTTATGCTTTCAGAGGTTCCTGAAGGTGTGGTCTTGAAGGATGAAATGGTGAGCGGGCAGGATGTATCCAGGTTTGTTTTTTGAGACAAAGCTGATGTGCCTGTGTGCCTCTAAGGTACAGGATGCACATGCAGGTGGGAAGAGAAGGGGGCAGGACCTATTTCTGGGGTCACCAGTTTGACTGTAGGTTTTACAAAGGGGCAGGTCTAGGAAGATAGGAATAGGGACTTGGATGGTGTGGGTGCTGTGCAATTTTATGTAGGGTGGTCAGGGAAGGCATCACCAAACAGTGATGTTTTACTAAGGACTGGAGGAAGATGAGGTAGTGGGAGGTGGGTGTCTGTGGAGAGAATTCCAGGCAGAGGAAAGGACAAGTGCACAGGCCCTGGGGCAGCAGAGCACCTGACATGTTAGGGACAAGTCAACTTGGGGCCTGCCCAACTGGGCTGTGTGCAGAACCTGAGAAACAGGCCCTTGATGAATGTCTTATGGATGCACAAAGGGGCTGCCCCCTTGAGGGCTGCTCATAGCCCATGCAGGTGGGTCTTCCCCCGCCCTGTGCCAAAGGCTGTTCCCAGGCCGCATTGGCTCCAGGCCTGGTTGCCAGGGGCTGCTCTTCTTGACACCAGGAGTTCCCAACCCTTGCTGTTCTAAATATAGATTCCTGTTTCTTCAAGACTCCCCTTATCACCTTCCTGTTTTCATCTCCCCCTATCCTGCACCCTTAGCCTCCTCATGATCTCCCCACAAGGTGGCCTGAGAGCCCCTCAAGAACACCCAGGTTCCTGATGTGGCTGGAGACACCCAGCCCAGAAGGGGTCAGTTGGGAGGGTGGCTGAAGCCCCTGGCTTTGGGAACAGGGTTGGGGAGAACAGTAAGCTCAGGCCTGAGGAAGGAAAGATTCAGAGGGTGGGTACTTGCTCAGATAGGTCTCAGGCCGGGAGGCTGTGTTTGGGTATTTACAGAGGTAAGGAGAAAAGACCCCCTAAAAAAGTAAAGGTCATGAGGTTCTCCCCAGACATGGTTTAGGGTTCCAGCTGCAGCTTCTCAGCTTCTCTGCTGCTGCTCAGAGCATTCCCACCCTCAGTCCTAGGAGACGGAAGTGCTCCAGATCCCCCAACCCTGGACCTCCCCTCCCAACTCCCCCCAGCACAGCCTTCTGCATGCTCTCTCTGCCATCTTGGCCTGGCGTTACCTGGACATCTTTAGGACTGGCTTAGGTGTCCCCTCCTCTGAGAAGGCTGTCTTGGCTAGCAAGCCTGGGCAGGTCACCCTGCCTCTCCTCCTAGAGAACCCACACTTCTTTATTTTAATTGTTTCCCTGGTCACTCTGGCCTTGGTGGCAGAGGCCATGCCCCACAGGCCAACGTGGAGTGGACACACACAGTGGGTGTTAGAGGGTTAGTTTAGCATATTAATGAAGAGGATGTGGAGAATATGCCCCCTGACAATTTAGCATGTACCAGTGGTGGAGGGGACAGTCTCCTGCCTGTGGGGAGGGACACTTTCTGATTTGGATTTGAGCTGTTTTCCAGACAGACTCTGGGGGCCAAGGAGGGTCTTCTGCTGCTGCTCTGATGGGCAGGGAGGAGCTGGGGTGCTGGGGAAGACCTCACCCCTGCTGGGAAAATGCTTCAGAAACAGTGTTTCAAAGTTGCCATCTTGTAAGAAATTTGGTCTACTGGTGAAGGAGGCAGGAAAATGATGACATATCCGTCACAGGTCGTTGAGAAACAGACTCAGAGAAGTGACGTGGCTTGCTGGAGTTGCCCAGGTTTAGGGCTGAGTCCAGTCAGCCCCCCTCAGGCGGGGTGCTGTCCACCCCATCTCTGGTGTTTGGGGCCTCTGCACAGCCTCATCTGGTGTGTGCCAGCTGGTTCCCCCAACAAGGGGTGTGATTTGGGGCAAGTCACACCTCCTCCCTGCCTGCCAGATACTGAGTTTGTCAAAGAAGGGGTTTACACAGCTTCTTGCATCTCTGTGGCTAAAACCTCTAGAACTTAGAACCCTCTGGGTTCCAAGTGACCTATACAATGTACTTAAACAAACAAACAAACAAAAATATATATATACCCTGCCAGGTGCAGTGGTGCACACTTGTAATCCCGGCAGCTCGGGGGGCTGAAGCAGGAGGATCATGAGTTCAAAGCCAGCCTTAGTAACTTACTGAGCCCTAAGCTATTTACGAAAATCCTGTATCAAAATAAAACATAAAAAGTGCTGGGGATATGACTCAGTGGTGCAGTTCTGAACTATCTTCAATATTCAGCCTAAGTGTGACTTGGGGGAGGGATACAAAGATGTTTGCAAGTTGGGTATGGTGGTGCACACCTGTAATCCCAGTGACATGGTAGGCTGAGGCCAACCTGGGAGACATAGTGTGACCCTGTCTCAAAATAAAAAGTTCTGGGAGTGTAGCTAAGTGGTAGAGAGCCCCTGGGTTCAATCCCCAGTACTGAAAAAAAAAAAAAAAAGTTTATAAAATGAGGTATTTGAATGAAATGAGCTAATGTGCAGGAGGCATTTCATTAAGTACTTTCTCCTACATTTGGAAGGAGAGACAATTATTCCCACTTTGCAGGTGATTAGGCATTGAGGCATGAGGGAGGGAGCAAGAGGGGAGGGAGGGGGGGAAAAAAAAGGTGGTTGAATGAGACGGATATCATTTTCCTTAATGCATGATTGAAGACCTAAATTGTGCGAATATACTTTGTATACAAACAGTTGTATGTAAAAAGATACTAAATATATGCACTATGAGTTGTACATATTAAAAATTATAAAAATAAAAAAAATAAAAAAAAAATTAAAAAAAAATAAATAAAATAAAACAATGGAAAGAAAAAAAATAATAATTGCCACCGGACACTTGTGATGCACCAGGCACTTCGTTGGATTATTGATTAAATAATAACGGATTGCATTATTGAATTCTTATGTACACCTAAGTTATCTACATATATGAATTCATTTGATGTCCGCAAAACCCCTAAAAGGCAGTATAGAAGGAAATGGGGGTCTAGAGAGGACCAATACATCGTCTGAGGCCTGAGGTGGGAGGAGGCAGGTATGAGGGTCAGAGCAGGCAGTGACTCCAGGGTCCTTGCTTAGTAATAACAAGGAACCATATGAGATGAGTCAAAAGGCTTGCTCAAGCTACATGGTCAGGTGATGGTGGAGCTGGGGTCTAAACACAGGAGCCAGAGAGCTGGGGTACAGGCCCTCTCCTCCCTTCTGTTTTCTGCGTGGTGCCATAAACTCAGCTCTGGAAACAAGAACCCTGTTTTCCCATGCCTAGTTTTCATGGGGAGAGGTGTTCCCTAAGTGTCATTTTGGTCTGCCCTGGGCCACTGCTGGCTGAGATTGGACAGGCCAGACACCTGATTCTGGTGCATGCGCACACACACACACACACACACACACACACATATGCACACACACACACACTTTTTAGGATATAGGCAGGAAAGTGGTTTCTGTTGATTGAGGGCTTTCTTGGAGACTTTCACATTGATGCTCAATACTAACAACCAAGGACACCTTAAAAAAACATTTTAGGTTCAGGGTGCATCAGAATAGGAAGTGGCCTGCAGGGCGCTGGAGCAGTGTCCAGGGGCAGCTGCTGGACAAGGCAGGGTTCAAGAGAGTCCTGAGGATGGGATCAGGAATACTAGGGTGGCCCAGGGACATCCAAGAAGGCAGGGAAGTAACAACTTTACCAGTTGTATTGGAAGTGTTTCAGTATTTCAAGAACTGTGTTGGTGTACAAAGTCTTTGAGGATCTTTATTAATCTGGTTTACAGATTACAAATCCAGGTCCAGGGAAGTGAAGCCATTTGCCTGTGGCTCTCAACTACTGTGAAACAGACAGGACTCTTCTGTGTCCTGGCTGACTTTGACACATGGGCTTTGAAGCAGAAAGTCCCCTAGCTGGAGAGGAGATATCACATTGAGCACTTCTGTGGCCAGGCATGAGGGCCTGCCCTGGGATGGTGGTATGGACAGCTTCTGGGATGGTCCCTAGGAGTGCTGCCATCTGGTATCCACACAATGCTAATCGCCCCCATGAATCCTGTGTTTTCAATCAACTGAATACATCACCATGAGAGAATGCCACTTCTGTGATTAGATCAAGAGAGATTCTGACTTCTGTCTTGATAATGTACTCTCTTTTGCTGGCTTTGATGAAACAAGTTTGGGGGAGAACCATGTGGCAAGGACATGAGGGCAGCTAGCGGCCAATGGCCAACCAGGAGCTGAGGCCTTCATCCCAACATCCAAAATCCAACCTCCCCAAAGGAACAGAATCCTGCTCACAACCATGTAAGGGAACTTGGAAATGGTTCCTTCCCCCAGGTGAGTCTTCAGGTGAGCCACTTCCCCAGCCAGCAGTTTGACCTCAGCCTTGCAGGAGACCCTGGCTGAGAATCCAGTGAGTACTCCCAGACTCCAAGGGGAGGTCTATTGGAAGACAGTGCACCAGGAAGTAAGTCCTGGAAACGCGTCCAGGTGGCAGCTCTTCCTTCTATGCACCTTTCATCAGTTCTGCTGTATCTGGCAAATGGCAATGGCTGTGTCACTGAAGAAATATGAAGGAATAATTAAGGTAACTCTGGAGGGACAGCATTCCCAGGCACCTGGCCAAAGAAAACAAGATCCTCCTTGGAGAAAAGTAGTTTCATCTTGGGTCTGAAATTATTGCTATAAATCCATAGGTTCAATTCTAGTAGAATAAAAAAAATACACATTCATCCATCTTAGTGAAAATGGAAAACCAAAGACAAAGAAAAAAATGTTACAAGTAGCCCAAAGTGTGTGTGTGTGGGGGGGGGAGGGGGATTAGAAGTAATAATAGAATCTAGAAGGTAATTAAATGTTCTCAATGTGTTGAAAGAAATTAAATGCCAACCTAGGATTCTCTATAGTAGAGATTTAAAAAATAAGATCAAAATTAAGATATTTTCAGATAAATAAAACCAAAATGAATTTCCTAATATTAAACTTCTATGAGGGAATTTTGCAGGATGTCCTTCAGGTAGCCAGTAAGATAATCCCAGATGGAAGAACTGAAATGCAAGAATAAATAGAGATCAAAGAAGGTAGATGAATATATGGGTAAATTTAAATAAAAATATACTGTTTAAAAAATAATAATGGTGATAATGTTTTGTGGAGTTTGAAAGAACTGGTAAAATTGAATTTTGAATTGAATTGAACTGGTAAATGGAATTAAAGTATTATAATATTGTTTGGGAGTGAGATAAACATATTGTTCAACTTTAGACTTTAATAAATTAATTCTAACTTCTAGAGCAATCATGATTGAACAATTATGCTTATAATTTCCAAATTATTAGAGAGAAAAAATGGAATGATAAGATCTATTGGATCAAGTGATGGCAAGAAAAGAGGGAAAAACAAGAATGGCCAAGAGAAATAGAAAATTACAAAAGAAGTGTAAATCTAAACTCAAATAGGTCAGTAATTGCATTAAGTGTAAATGCACTAAATGCTCCTGTTAAAAGGCAAAGATTTTAAGACTGTATCAAATTGGGGAGTGGGTATAGCTCAGTGGTAGAGTGCATCTTAGCAAGTGAGAAGCCCTAGGTTAAATCTCCCTATCCTCTTCCCCCACAAAACTCCTCCAGACTATTTAAAGTAACTCTTGCTGGATCAGAGAGAGGAGACTAACCTGTCCAAGGTCCCACAAGAGTCACAGTAGTAACAGCAATCTAGGGATCTGCCTCCTACTCCTGTTCTGTCAACCCTCCCCAATCCAGTCCAGCCCCATTATGTCCAGCACTCTATTGTTTGTCTAGGGGCATTAGGTTTTGTAACATATAGATGAATAGAACAAGATTTCAGTCTAAAGGCCTTATTTTTTTCTAAATGAGAAAGACATTTCAGCATGAATTCTCTGGATACATACTTCCCCAAGGTTATAGCTGCTGAGATGGGCTGTGCCTGCGCCCATCCACGTGGGGCTGCACAAAGGAGAAGGGCTGGAGGGAGAGGCTCTCTGCTGAATGGAAATTCATCAATGTATTTCTGTCTGCTGTAGTTATCAGTGTTGCTATTTCAGTGAGTAATGGTGGAGCCTCCATCGGGCTCATGCCAGACGCTGGGGGTAGGGAGGTGGGGCAGCAATATGGCAGGGATCCTCTCTGTTGTCAGAAAACATGAGCTCATGCCAAGGTTTCCACAGGTCACCTAGATAGCACTGGCTCTCTGGAGACAGGTTTGACCTCAGGCCTGCCCCTAGTCATTGAACTAAGAGGGCTTGGTGTCAGCCTGAATGTTAGTGCTGATAAGGGCCAGATAATGGTAGCCAAACTCCCACAGCCACTTCAGGCCTTCCCCAGGCTCTGAAGTCAGAGAGAGGGCAGGACAGGGAGGGGCAGGAGGAGGTGGGCAGGGAGGCTGCATGGGAGGCTACATGGGAGGCTGTGTGAGTCTAGCTCAGAAGGCTGGCCATGCTCTGAGCCATCTGGTTTGCTCCTAGGAACAAGACCTGCCATTGGTCTGTGCCCCTGCCTCCAGGTTGCTAGGACAAGGGGAGGTCTATTGAGAGACAGTGCACCAGGAAGTCCTGGAAACACGTTGAGGTGGCAGCTCTTCCTTCTTTGGACAGTTGCTCCTTTCATCAGTTCTGCTGTATCTGGAAAATGGCAGGGGCTGTGTCAGGTGCTGCAGGGCAGGGGCAACCTGCTTGGGTTCCATGCAGGAAGAGGTGAAGTGTCAAGGTCCAAACAGTACTGAGGAGGTTCCTCAGCTGCTGGACACTCTGACCCTGAGTTGGCCACCTCTGAAGTGTCATCTTCATATGCCTTCCTGGGACTCCAAATAAACCACTCATTTTAAAAACAATGAAACCTGAGTGTAACCAAGAAGGGGCAATGTGCCAGGCCCTGTGAATCTCTGAATCTCTGGCATTGCCACTCTGCATACTGGGGAGGGTGGGAGGTGGCTTCAGAGCTGGCAGGCCCTGGAGATGGGCTCCCCTAGGAAGTTCAACACCCAGTCAGGCATGGCTGCTGTTGCTCTCTCCTCCCCTGGGCCCTGGGGACTGTGGAATTTTCATTTTCTGCCCAGAGCAGCCCCCAGGGAGCCACTATCAATGGACAAGTGTCAGATGAAAGATGTGATGACGAGCTGTCCCTGAACCAAGCCCCTCCCTTATTCCAGAGGAGGGCCCTGAGGCTGGAGAGGACACCAGCCTGCCCAATTCCCAGGGCTGGTTAGTGTTGTGGCATTTTCTATAGCATCTTAGTGGCATCTTCCTTGAGGATAGGGCAAGATCAGTACAGCCTCTGGTGGTCCACCAACAATATGCTGCCCTCAGCAATGATGATTGGGAGTCCTATGAACTAGGCCACGGACCTTGACAGGATGTGGAAGTCTAAATCATCCATGGGAAGCCTTCCCAAAAGCAACTGTTCTGTCCCATGTCTTCCCCCCGGCCACCGCAGCTTGCTGGCCTTGGGTAAGTCCACCTGAAGTGCTAGGATGGCAGCCAATGACGGGTAACACCCCCAGAGGAGGGGAACCTAAGACAGGTGCATTCTCAAGTACGGTGGACTCCCATCAACAGAAAAGGGGAAAAGAAATGTTGGGGACATTGAGAACACATCAGCCAAAAACATGACTTCCTGATACATGGACTTGGCCTGGCCCAGGGGTGCTGCCCTGATATATGACAAAAAATCAAACCACCACAAGGATTGGCTAATGGCCGTTACTCCAATGTGATCTGCTCATATTCTCTATGCTTCCCTATAACCTTTCTGTTGGTAAAGCCCTCTCTTTTTTCATGAAAGATATCATGGTGCTGAAAGAGTTAACTTTGACTTCTACTTGCTGTTCAGTTCTTTATTCACATATATGGCCACCAGGTGTAGCTATTTCAATTATTTAGATCCAGACTAACTCTTGTACATTTATCTTTTCTTGAAAATTAAGAAACCTAACATAAAAGGAGTAACACAGATATTTTTCTATAAGTACTTAATTTCTAGTTAATAAGCTTTAAGAGTCTTTTTGTGATTAAAAATAGATTTCTCTTACTTTTAAAGTAGATATAAATACCTTAGAGCAAAAAGTCCTTTATGAGCTAACATTCAGCCTTGCCTCCCTCTTTTCCCTGCTTCTAGGTTTTATAAACAACTGCTATAAAAGAAAAACAATAGTGCTTTGGAATCCCAGACAGAGAAAGTTGACTTTTATCAGACAGCCTGAATGGTGTGCAGAGAAAACAGTTTCAGGGAATCCATGAGAAATAAATTTTCACCCAAACTAATTAGATAAATAATGATGAAATTATAATATGCCCAGGCAGTCACATACAGGGCCTTGAAAAGGTGCAAGTGACCTCAAAACATTGAAATATATAAAATAAGAAGTTTAATATGTCTAAAATGTAATCTATAAATTAAGTCATGTCTGTAATGAAATCACCAAAGAAAGTATAAACAATCTGTACTGCCAAAAATTATGCTTGAAAACCTACAACAAAATGAAAGTAAAGAGAGAAGATAACACAGCCTGACTCGTGTGTCGGTGTGTTATTTTCCCCATCGCTGCTTCTCTGCCTTCATACTTCGTTGAGGGCTCGCGTTGTACCCCCTGGCTGGGGCTGGCCCCCAGTAGGTTAGTTGAGCAGCTGGAATTAAAGGCACTGTCTGGCCTTTCTCTTAGGTGCCATTCTCCACATAATCCTTCCCTCTAGGGAAAGAACTGAAAGAAATCCGTCGGGGTGGGGGTGTCAATTTTTCCTGTGTTGTTTTAAGTTTTTAAAACTAAAGCACCTTCATCTGGCAGGTCGACAGCTTTAAGCTGCAAGGACATCTAACAGCAAATTATTCTTGACTCACAGAACAGAAAAGCAGCATCCCTTGCTGACTGGAACTCTGGAGTACGCAGGGGCTGCCTGGGCTCAGAGAGCCCCTCCGTGATTCCCTTCACTCCAGTACAACCAGTTTATGTACAAATGTAACTGCATGAAACTCCACATGCTGTTTATAAGTATGTGCCTGTGTAGACATAGATCACAAGGTGGGCCGCCGACGTAGCTCAGTGGTACAGTATTTGCTTAACGTGTGCAAGTCCCTGGGTTCCCTCTCCAGCACCATCACCAAAGGGGAAAAAGTGATTGCTTTGTGAAATAGCTTTCAATATCCTTGTAAGTGATAAACATAACCTTCAGATGCCAGTTGTCCCTGGGCGGCATAGGGACAGGGGACATGGCATAGGTTTTTGGCTGTATCTGTATCTGTTTGTTTTTTCTGTAAAGAGATCTGAAACCAGTTGTGGCAAAATGTTAACATCTATTAAATCTTACAGGTGGTCACATAGGGGTCTGCTTTTCTGTACTTGTCTCTGTGTTTGCAATAGTCTATAATCATAGTAACAATCATTATGTGTATATGTGTGTGTTATTCTGTGCATTTATTGTGTTCTGTAGGTTTACTATTCATCAGATGTTGTGTACTTATGTTGATGTAAGGGCAATAAAAAATAGAAAAGTCTGAGGTCCAGTTTCTTAGCCCTGATGGCAGCAGGGTTATATAATAGTAAAGTTCTTTTTAAAAACATATATTTTATTTAGAGACAGGACCTTGCTAAGTTGCTGAGGCTGGGATTGAATTTGTGATCCTCCTGCCTCACCCTCCTGAGCACTGGATTACCTGAATGTGCCACCATGCCCAGCCACAGAGGTTCTTGACACTTGCTGGATACTGTTCTTATCATCAATAGTTTTCTAGGAGTTGGTTTGAGGAACCAAACTGCAACCAAAACTTATGTGTGGGCCGAGGAAGAATGGTGTTCTTCATCAGAGGGACACGGGGAGGCTGTTCTGAGCAGACTCATCTGCTATTGTTGAAAAATGGTCCTCTCCCTCTCCTGAGGCAGGCAGTGAACATCAGCCTGCATCAAATCTGGGATTTGCAAAGAAAAGCCCACAAAGGAGACCAGGGAGGGTAGCTGAAATGACAATAGTATTTCCAGGTTAAGGTTGTGACCATAAATCATAGTCTCCCACCATTAAGACCACTACCCAGAAGCCACTGAACAAAGGCAGCAGTGCTAGAGCAGGACCCTGTATTTTGATAATTCAGGTGCTCAATCATGACATTTCCAAACACATCTTATACTTTTATGTATATATCATATATATGTCTAAAAATACACTCACTTTTTATACCCAGAGTTTTGAATATTATTGTTCTGGGTTGTTCCTGGAATTAGAAGTCTCTGGATGATTCTAATATAAACTCAGGTTGAAAACCACTTCTTCAAAGCAAGAAAGGGGGATCCCCAGGTGTTAGGGATGAAGAGGGAACTGAAAGCCAGAGTAGCACAAGGGAGAGTAGGTATGGTGGGCAGGAGTCTGTGTGGGGCAGGTTTCGAGGAAGAGTCATCAGACCAGGAAGTTGGTCCCATTGTCCAGAGGTTTGGATTTGGCTCTCACAGGGACAGGTGATGAGGCCTTGGCCAGTAAGAATGGGGAGCTGGACCTGAGGGCCCTGGGTTAACTCAGAGCCCTTCCCAGGCTGCTGCCCAGTGAATTGGGCTGCACTGAGAAACCCACCCACTGCTGAGGGAGACTCTGCCTGTTCAAGGGTCTAGGTAGGAAGAATAGCTCCAGGGTGATAAACTGGAACCCACACTGGTCCCAACAACTCCAGTGTTTATCCAAGGATGAATGGACAGACAAAATGAGGCAGATGTGTATAAGAGAATATTATTCAGTCTTAAAAAAAAAGAAAGGAAACTAGCCAGGTGTGATGGCACACACCTGTAATCCCAGCTCCTCTGGAGGATGAAGCAGGAGGATCACAGGTTCAAGGGCAGCCTGGGAAACTTTTGAGATTCAGTATCAAAGTAAAAACAGAAAAAGTTTAGGGAGGTAGCTCAGTTGATAGAGCACTTGAGGCCTTGGTTCTGTCTTTAGTAAAACGCACACACACACACACACACACACACACACACACACACACAACATGTGCTACAACGTGGATGAACTTTTCTTTTTTCTTTTATGTGGATGAACCTTGAGAACCTTATTGCTACTACATGGAAAAAAACTGGTCACAAAAAGGCAAACACAGTTTGGTTCCACTTTTGTGAAACCCATCTGTCAAATTCATAAGGACAGAGGGTAGACTAGTGGTCATCAGTGGTGGTCAGGGGCTGGGGCAGGGTGGAACAGGTGTTCTGTTCCATGGGTGCAGGTTCAGTTGGGATGACATTGGCAAAGTTCTGGAGATGGATGGTGGTGATGTCCTAGCACAGTGTGAATATGCTTAACATCAACCCTAGGAACCATTCCTTGGGCTTTCACTCTGGACTGTCATTGAAACATGGCTGAATAGTTAATTTTATAGTATGTATATTTTAACACAATAGAAAAAAATTGGTCCCAAGCTTGTGATATCCCTGCAGTGTCTGGCAAAATCAAATAACCAAGTGTGTGGAGGAAAGATCTTCTTCCCAAAATGCATGGGATTCCTGCAGTAGGGCAGCAAGGGGCTGTGGTACAAGACACGCTCACTGCAAATAAGTTCACATCATCAGTGACAAAACATGTAGGGAAACGGCCTTCCCTGAGAGTCAGCAGACATGACGACAGCAGGATTGCCACCCAAGCAAGAGGACAACACACAGTCTCAAGAGAACAACGAAATGTGTGAGAGGTGAAAGAACTAGAAACTCTGAGAACATTCTGTTAGGAGAAAGAGAAGCTGTTGAGATATAGCTAATGAGAAAATTAGCAAATGAGCATACAGACCTGAGGAGATGCTGCCCAGGGGCTCAGAGCACAGGAGGTGGGAAACAGGATGAGGCTGAAACAGAGCACCAGGCTTCACTGCCAACCTGACCACAGGGCAGGTGGTGCCCCGGCTAATTCCTGGGACTCACCTGATCCAGTACAGCTGTGGTCATGCATGAGGCCAACTTCCCTCCTCATCCACATGCCCCTAGAGTCTCTCAGTTCTTCTGACTTTGGACTCTGTGGGAGCCTCCCTAGCATCTGCAGACAGTTCACAAATTCAAAGGATGCCTCTGGCAGCAGCCTTCACTTGATGAGGGGTGAGAGTCAGCTGGTAAGTTCATCAGCTCAGTTGTCCCTGGGTGAGACACTCTGTGGCATCCTCTACCAATTTCCCCAAAGACTTCTCTGAATCAGTCACAGTGGAGGCCAGCTCAGTAATGGAACATCACTGGGTTTTGGTCTTACTCTTCCCACTCCACCGCTTCTGTCTTTCTCTCAGGCTCTGCTTTCAGAGCAACTTTAAGAAAAAAAGGAGGAAATGCAAAGAATGAGGAAAGACAATCATTTAAAAGACAGTTTCTGAGAATTTTCCAGAATTAATGAAAGACCAGTATCTTTAGACTCAAGAAACATAAGTTCTAAGTAGGGTTAAAAATCCCTGTTCCCAGACTCATTGTAGAACACCAAAGACAAGGAGAAAAGTTGTTTCAGCAACCAGAGAAAAAAATGGATTAAGTCAAGGCATGGCCCCTGACAACAGGCTTTTTGATAGCTGTGAGAGTCTGAAGACAGGGTGCTCATGGAAAATGCCTGGCAACCTGGAATTTCATACCCAGGTAAAGTGAGTACAATGTATTGTAAGGACAAAAGAAGGGCCCATCCTGGCAAAGGAAGAGTTACGTATTTTCAGAATACATAATACAGAGCTGTTGCATGCTGGTCCTCCTTGCTGGTTATGCCTTTTGTAGCCACAGAGCCAAGTCTGATCTCTTTCCTGAAGGGATCCTCTTGGGTTCTGCCTGTACCTGTGTGGGGTGGTGGTTTCTCCACTGGCTCTGCCTGGCCTTGCCACCTCCCTGCTGTGTAGAGGTGCATTTGCAGGGAAGGTCATAGGACCCTGAGAGCTTTTGTCTTCAGATTCTGGCTTGGGATCCCTGGTCCCCTCTGCCCTGGTCCAGTCAAGTTTGGATCAAGCTCACTGAGGGATTCTTCCTGGGTGGAGGAGTGAGTATCTTCATTGCTGTCAGCCCCTGAGCACCCCTCTTCTCGTCCTGTCCAGAGAGAAGAAACAGTGGTAGACTGCACTCACTGCTGTTTTGTGTGTGATACTCTTACTTCTCCAGGTCTATGTTTCTCAATTGATAAAATAAAGGAAAAATATAGATTGGCCCAAATTAAGCCTTTTTTCTGGATTTAACTCTGGGGAAAGCTCTCAGATTTTGTAGTGGTGATGACTTTCCAGAGCAACATAGAAGTAAAAATACCACCCCTGCAATATGCCCCAAACAGACAGGGCAAGGAACCCACGCCTACTTCAGCGCCTGCTGGCACCTTGTCTTGTGTGCAAGAACCAGGCTCCACCCCAGGCTCTCCATAGACAGCAGGGGCTCTGCTTTTGTTCCTGTCTTGTGTCTAGATCACAGGGCCCAGTGGGTCTTGTGGTACTGACTTTCAAAAAGTGTTTAATTTCACAATATGAAAACTCACTTTCATTGTGGAGCAACTCAGATCTGTGTGTGAAGCAGAAGATTTCTTTCCCACCATTAATTCCAGCCCTCTCTTGAGAGGTGACCACCACTGATGTATTGCTGGGGGCATCTTCCAGGCCTTTCTCTATTTCCTTCCCTTCTTATTACATGGCATAATCCATATAAATTGTGCATTTTTAAAATACATAATATTTGGGTGAATCTTTCCACTTTGCCATGGAGAGTTTCTTGTTCTTTTTCACTGATACATGGTATTCCAGAGCACTAATTTACTCTAAAACCTCAAACCATGTGGCATCTTCCAAAGCGACAGAGCCTGGGGAAAAGCCCCTCGTCGTGAGAAAAAGAAAAGAAAAGAAAAAGGAAGGGGGCTCGAGGCGAAAGCCCCCCCCCTTTTTTTCACGGATAGATGTTCACACAAAGACGGCGCTAAAAAGAGTTAATCCTGTCTGTATGTTTTCACTGTCTCCTGTCCATCCTCAATGTTCTGTTTTCTGTTCATATATGTGGCCGCCAGGTGTCGCTATTTCTATTAATTAGAATAAGACTAGTTCTGGAAATATGTAACCTTATTGGAATCTAAGCTGGAAGCATAATAACCTTTTCTAAATTTGAATTTATATAGCTAGCTTTCATTTAAAAGGCAGCTTGATAAATGTGTGCCATTTAACCTCCTTTGTTATAATTACTTGCAGCAAGAAAAAACTTTAAGAGCCCTTTTGTAACTGGAAAAGGCTTCTTTTACTCTCAGGGTAGTTTGAAATAGATGCAAAGAAATTCCTTAGGGTAAAAAGTCCTTCACAGCTAACATTTGGCTATGTTTCCCTTTTCTCTGCCCTTGGGTTCAAAAAAGACTACTGTAAAGAGAAAATGGTGCTTTGAAACCAGGCAGAAAAAATTAACTTCTATCAGCTAGCTTAGCAGGTGTGCGGAGGAATGGTTTCAGGAGATTCATAAGTTTGAGTCGGACCCAGACTAGGTCATATAAGCATGAAAAGATTGTAAGGAGTTTCAAAACAACATGTATATGGTTATTGTCTAGGCAGGACCTTAAGATGCTAGAAAAAAAAATAGCAAGTCTAAGAATCTATTCAACAGAGATTGATATTTCCCTGGGTCTTGTGACTGCTTTTGTATCCACAAAAGAATACATACATAAATACATACATAAATATGCTTTTATTGCTTGCAAAAAATAAAGTAAAGGCAGAGGATTTCAGCAGCCTGACTCGCGTCTCACGTGTCTGTGTGCTAATTTCTCCCCCCCCCCCCACTTCCTGTTCTCCCACACTTTTCACCAGCACTGAGATGAGAAACCTTTTCCTCACCGCTGGAGCCGATCTTCAGCAAAACCACTCCTTAGTCAATTGACACTTAGGTTGTATTTTAGTCAACTGTTTTGTTGCAGCAACAAAAATACCTAACAAGAACAATTTTAGAGGAGGAACAATTTCAGATGTCTCTGTCCACGGAGGGCCGATTCTATTCTTCAGGGACTGAGATGAGGCAGAACATTATGGCTGAAGTGTGTGGCAGAGAAGAGCAGCTCTTCAGGACATAGAACCAGGAAGGAGAAGGAGAGCGAGAGCAAGAGCGAGAGTATTCTCCTTCCCTGGACAAAATATGCACCCCAAAGGCACACTCCCAATGACCTACCTCCTCCAGCCACACCCTGCCTGCCTATAGTTAATCCCCACTAGTAGATCAGTGTGCTGATGGGTTAAGGTCCCATAACCCAAGCATTTCACCTCTAACCTTTCTTGCATGGTCTTACACATGAGCTTTTGGTGGACACCTCATATGGAAACCATAAGAGGTTGTTTGTATTTTTTGTTCAGTGATTCTGCTGTGATTTTCATATGCATGTCTCTTGGTGTACCCAAGGAAGAATTGCCCTTGGGAAAACATGGAAATCAGACTTACCAAGTGAAGAGAAGACATACTTGACATTTTGAGATTGTAATACTTGGCAATACTTCTTCATTCCTTTACCCAAACTGATTGTTTCCTTTTTTTTTTTTTTTTTTTTTTTTTTTTTTTTTGTACTGGGGATTGAACTCAGGGGAGCTTGACCACTGGGCCACAGCCCCAGCCCTTTTTTCTATTTTATTAGAGACAGGGTCTCACTGAGTTGCTAAGTGCCTCGCCATTACTGAGGCTGGCTTTGAACTCGGGATCCTCCTGCCTCAGGCTCTCAAGTGCTGGGATTACAGGTGTGCGCCACTGTGTCCAGCTTGTTTCGAATTTCTTAATGTTTCCCCTCTGACTGCTATTCCTTCCTCCCTGAGTGTTCCCACCTCTTGTCTCCCTTCTTACCATTTACTGCTCTTACAACAAATCACTCATGGACACACTTCATACACTCGTGCATCATGTTCAAGTCATAAAATGACACAAACATATGTCTGTATGGTCAGAAGTCATGGAAGGAAAACACTCAGAGGTCACACCCACACATCCTTACACACGGTCTTCTTTCCAGTCAATATAAGAATATTAGTGGGAAAAGTGCTGCTGGACTATCTCATTTCCCTGTGGGTGATCTAGATAAGTGGCCTCTGAGGCCTGACAGCCTCTCTGCAGCTCCCCTCCCAGGACCTCAGGGACCATGGCTGTACTGGGGTGGGGCCTGGGAGTGGGGCACAGCTCTGAGCAGGCCAGAGGGGTAGACAGTGATGCCTTAGACAGAGGGGTTGCCCAGAATCAGTAGGGGGATTGTTAGAGTCACCACAGAGGGCCCAAGTCATCATGACAGGAAGTGGGCATGGCAGAGCTGCCCAGCTTGGGGCAGACGCACGACAGGTTTGCAAGATTTCTTCCTTGCACATGTGGGAGCCAGCGCCTGACACAGGCTTCCCTGTCTTTCCACCCCTGCCCTTCTTCTCCACGCCTTTGGGCTTCACTCTGCCACCTTTCCAGAGTTCAGTAGGTACCAGGAGCTCTACTGCTCCTGGAGTCTCCCTCCTGCTCCCCAGCAGCTTCCAGGACCCCCGAGGGCATTCTGTTTCTGCACTTTGTGTCCCCTCCATGTGCTCCTTGCTGACACATCCGACTTTTATGGCCTTGGTGTCACGAATCCAGGTTGCTCCTTGTGGCCACTTTGAGTCATGCCTTCTGTGTGGGAAGGTGCACTAGAGGTCAGCAGGTCCTGCTTTCTCCAGGTGGTGGGCAGTCCCACACTGACCTGAGGCTGGGGTAGCAGCCTGCTCTTGTCCGCATAGCCAGGGTTGGGAGAGGAGGTTGGAGGCCAGAAGACTCTGCTAGGAGATCTGGAGACCTTGATGGGCTGAACAGAGTGTGAAGGTCACCCACATCAATGATTCTTGTTGGAGCATCGCCATCTGGAAGGGTGGGTGAGCAGGGCTTCCCATGTCTGTTACAAATGAGAAACTGAAGCCTCCACAGACTGAGGGACTCACCCAATTTTGCACAGCCAGGAAGGGAAAAGCCCAGGTCTCTGAACTTGAGATCTGGTGTCTTGGCCATGGGCCACATTCATGGCAGCCTGGCAGGCTGCTCCACTCAGCCTTGCCCTGGATGAGTATGTGCATGGGGCTCAGACCCCAGCATATACCCTTAGAGGTGAACAGAGAGTCATCAAGGGGGCCTTGAGCACAGCCAGTCTGGAAGGGACTTTTTGGGCTGGCGTCTGTCCATAGCCTCACTGGCTGAGCACTAGTTGATGATGTTACTGAGCTTTTCCCTGGAAACTTGTCAGATGCTTTGCTCTCTAGTCAGGTTGAGAACTCAAACCCTCAGACTGCTTCCCTTTCTTAGTGAATGATTAATCTTAGTCACAGTGACAGCCATGTCCCAAGTGCCATGTGCTAAGACATAAAGGAATCAGAATGTCCTACTAAAGTCTGTCTGGAGTAGGAACAGTGAAAGAGGTGGGTCTGAGCCAAGATTCTGGAAAAGAACTAAGGGTTAAATGTTGAATGGAGGGAGAACCACGCATGCGGACTATGGAGCCAAGAGTCAGGATGCAGAGCTGAGGGTCTGGAGCTGGAGCCAGCTGTGAGGTCTGAAGCTGGGGGGGGTGGGGAGGTCAAGGAGAAGAGATGGGAGTACTATGGCCATGTGGTTTTCAAGTGCTTTGAGCTACAGAGTCCAGCTTCCTTCCAAAAAGGTTGATTCAGTTTTTACTATTGTCAGCCCAGAGTGACAGTCACCGTGGGCCCCAGGGTGACAGTTACTGTGGGCCAGCACCTTCTTCAGTCCTTGTTCTCCTCATTAGGAAGTGGCATCTCAGCTGGGCACCATAGTGCACACCTGTAATGCCAGCTGCTCGCCAGGGGGAGGCAGGAGTTCAAGACCAGGCAAGTTCAAGACCAGTCTGGGAGCCTTAGTGAGACTCTCAAAATAAAAACAAAATAAGGATTGAGGGTGTAGTTCAGTGGTACAGTTTACCTAGTCCCGAGTACAAAAGAGCAAAGGAAGAAAGAAAGGAAGGAAGGAAGGAAGAAAGAGAGAGAAAAGAGAAAGAAAAAAAAAAGATAAAGTGGTGTTTTCTGAAAACAAAGAAATAGTGCATGTCTGAGAGAAGAGACTTGCCAAGTCCCCTGATCTCCCTTCTCATGTTATCCAGCACAAGGTGAGACCTGGAAAGCGCCTTTAAACTAGGGGAGGCAGTGGACGGTAGAGTGAGGACATGGGAGGAGAGAAGCCTGGTGAAAAAGATGTAGCAAGTCCCTGGAGGTGCCTGAAAGGTGGGTAAGACTGACATCTGGCGAGCACCAGCACCCGCGGCCCCTTTTGCTCCCAGGGTTACTCTGATTACCTGTCTCACATCCAACTTCTAAGAGAGGTGAGGGTCTACCCTGGAGGTGACTCTGGTCAAGAAGAGACAATGGACTGTCACTGGGCAGGGTAACCTGGTCTGCTGCCTCCAGAGAGGCTTGGGGAGGGAGGGTGGGTGGGGCAGGGGGAAACCATTTACTTGGGGAGCCTCTGGGCCAGCACAATCCCCACCCACTGGCACCAGACCCTCCAGGGAGCAGAGGAGGCACCAGCAGTTCTTGCCTGATGTTGGACAACCCCTGCTTCTCTCTAATGACTTCTGCAGACAGGAGGTAGTCACAGGAGTGACGGTGAGTGCGGAGGGCAGAGTGGGTGCATGTGGGACTATGGTCCAGCACGCAGGAGTTCAGGACTGGCATGGGGGTCACAGAACCATCACTCATACACCCCAAACTGGTCCACTCAAGGTGGTGGGGCTGAGGAAGCCAGGCAGACACGGACCACCCTACCAACACCCGTCACAGGTAGCAAACATGATTCTCTTTGTTACTATTTCTTGTGGTGCTGGGAATCTAACCCAGGGCCTCATGCATCCTAGGCGAGTGCTCTAGCACTGAGCCACACCCCAGCCCACAACTCACATGTATTGAGTGCCTGTCACCTGCTGGGCAGAAAACAGCAACTTATTAATATTCTTGATACTTGCTCTGAAATTGGAACAACCATATCCCTATTTTATAGATTGCAAAACTGAGACCTAACCTAACCATTTCTTTGTTTCCAGAAAACACCACTTTATCTTTTTTTTTTTTTCTTTCTCTTTTCTCTTTTCACTGGTGCCAGTGGGTGAGGATTGTGCTGGCCCAGAGGCTCCCCAAGTAAATGGTTCCCCCTGCCCCACTCACCCTCCCTCCCCAAGCCTCTCTGGAGGCAGCAGACCAGGTTACCCTGCCCAGTGACAGTCCATTGTCTTTTCTTGACCAGAGTCAAGCCAGAGCCCCAGCTAGCAGCACAGGCAGGAGACCTACAAATTCCCCAGCCTTCACCTCTCTTAGAGGTTGGATGTGAGACAGGTAATCAGAGTAACCCTGGGAGCAAAAGGGTTAGGTTAGGTCTGAGACAGTTTAGGTAACTCACTTTACTTGAGGTCCCATGGCTGCGGGGAGCCAGCAGCACAGCCCCAGAATCTGTCCTTGTGGGTGGTAGCATAACCTCCATCCTCAAAGCATTGGACCTGATTGGAAAAAGATGCCGGCCATGCAGCACCATTTCCAGAGCAGTGACATGGCCCAGCAGGCTGTGGCCATGTCCCTGGGGCTACTGCCAGCATGAACAGACCTCTTCCAAGCGGCCTGCTGGGCCCCTGAGTCCCATTCCACACCGTGAAGGACATGGGCAGAAGAACCAGAGTGGACACCTGAGAGGAGACAGTGGCTGAGACTGTGGGCACTCACCAGGGCCGTGTCCTGTTCTAGAGAGGACACAGGAGCCCACGGAGCTCTTCACCTGCCCTGTGCTGGATTAAGGTCGACTGAACAGGACTGGGGCTCTCGGTGTGGGCAGAAAGGTAAGACTGTGCTCCGAGCTCGGGACCAGGAGCAGGGGCTTTATTTGAAGAGCTTCCTGTCATCCTATGTGCTTAGCTATGTGGTGACTGCCTCCTGCAGTGTCCCAAGGACAGGAAAAGGCAGATTGGAGGGCAGCTGGGAGAGGTGTCCCGGGCAGAGCTGGCCTAGAGCAGGCCGTGGCCGTGCTGATCTGAAGGCTGCAGCTGACACTCCACAGAACCCTGTCCTGTGCCAAAGTAACCAGAGCCCAGCGCAGCCCCTGAAGCTCCTCCTGAGGCTCCCTGCGCTTGTGGAGGCCTGGCCAGCTGATAGGAACTGCCCCACAGATGAACTCATCTGTTTTGGTGCCAGGGAAGGGAAGGATTGGTGGGAGCAGGCAGGCTGGGGGGTGACCAGGGCCACGCTCTGTCTGTGTTCCCCAGGCTGGCACCACAGGATGGACAGCCTGGGTCTTGTCTAAGGAGTGCCCAGGTGCTGGGGGCGGTGGGTGGGATTTGGAACCCTTGGCAATAGGAAGTGACTGGGCGGTTGCAATGGTGGCTGGGGAATTTGTAGGTCTCCTGCCTGTGCTGCTGGCTGGGGCTCTGGATGATTCTATCCGGGATCAGATGCAGACACTCATCTTGGAAGGGGACTGACCATTCCACAGAAGGTGAAAGGAGCCCACATGGCATTGGAAGCTGAGCTCCTTGCCTGCTCTAAGGGCACTTCAGGTCTTTGTCACTGTCATAGAGGGAGCCCCACACAGTCTGTCAGGACCTCAGCAAACTTGAGTTTCCGATCTCTTTTTCTAAAGAGAGAGATGGCGTGCTTCCTGGTGCCACTGACTGTTGTTTTTCTTCAGTACTGGGATTGAACTCAGGGTGACGTGCATGGTGGACAAGCACAGCTCTGCGGAGCCACAGCCCCCCTTAACCGCTAGTTGAAGTGCAACTTGCAGTACACAGACCCTGTGTGTGTGGATCCATGCCTGTGCCCACTGCCCAAGAGCAGGCCCAGTGCCAGCTTGCTGCACCCCTCCTATTTGCCCCCTCCCCACAGAGGTGGCCACTCTTCCACCTGTGGTGTGGTTTATGTGTTCTTGAGATTTATACAAATGGCATCCATCAGCATCACTCTTGCATCTGGTTTCTTGATCCTGTCATTTGTCTGAACGTCTCTGTCACATTGCTGTGAGTGGCAGCAGTCACTCCCACACTGGGTCCATTCCATCGCAGAAACATCGCAGTGGTCCACAGATGCTCACTACTTGGCTGTCAATGGTCACGCCCCATGCTCTGGCTATTAAGATAGTGCCCTGCAACATTCCTGTCCACTCTTGTGTGTGCTGGGGGATGTACACACAGATGTCTCTTGGATTCATGTCTGAAAACATGGGTCCAAGGATAACCATATACTTCACTTTAGATCCTGCCTGTTCTCAAAAGTGCATGTGTTTTACCAATTTGCATTTCCTCTACATCTGAGAATTATAATTCCTTTAACTTCATGTCAGTGCTTGATATCAACAATCTTTGAAATTTTAGCCATGCTGGTGGATTTGTATTGGTAGCTCACTGTAGCTTTAATTTATGTTTCTCTGATAATTAATTAAGTTGAGCATCTTTCTGTGTGCTTGTTGGCCATTTGACCCTCTCACTTCCCAATATTACTTTTTTCTATTTTTTTAATACTGGGTATTGAACTTAGGGCCTGGAACATGCTAAGCAAATACTTTATCACTGAACTCAGCCCTTTTAAGTTTTATTTTGAGACTGTGTCTCCCAAAGTTGCTCCAGTTGGCTTCAAACTTGCCATCTTCCTGCCTTAGTCTCCAAGTAGCAGGGATCACAGGCACATGCCACCATACGTGGCTCCTAGTGTCCTTTACAAAATGTAGGCATTGACTTAACTCTTTATTTTTCTTCTACATAGTCTGTTTCCTGTTTGCTGTTGTAAATAGGGTCTTTCCTTTCATTAAGTCTTCTAGCTGGTTATTGTTTGTATTGACAAACTCTAGGCAAAGGACAAGCAATGATCTGGCTAGATTTTCTTGAAGATTAGAAACATTATATAAGAAAGCACTTGTCATGTGTCCTGGAACATAATTCTTCTGATCTCTAGTTTAATGGAATCTGGAAATAGGTCTGAAATGTTCAAGCAATTCTTATTTATCAACAGATAAGTTAAAATGCCTTCAACATGTATTGAATTTCTCTGATATACTGGAAATCATGCTAACCACTACTTACTTGTGGTCTATCATGTGGTTATTATTTTTCCAAATACAGATGAATAAGTTATGTTTGAAAAGTACCCTTCTTTTTAAAAGAATAAAATATTTAAATTGATTCTTTTTAGTTATACATGATATTAGGATTAATTTTTAGTCTAATTGTAAAAGTGTAGAATATAATTTGCTCTAATTCATTCCCCAGTATTTCCCCTTTTCCTCTCCTCCCTCCCATTTCATTCCTTCTCCTCTACTGATCAGTTTTTTTTTTTTAAATAGTGTCTTGTGGACGTCCATACTGGTGAGGCTCACTGTGGAATATTCACAGATGGACGTAGGAAAGTGAGGTCAGCTTCATCCTGCTGTTCTTCCCTTATCCTGTTCTTCCTCCCTCCCCTTCAAGCCCTTTTCTCCACTCCACTAATCTGCAAAGTATCTTTCTTATTGCCACTCAGTATGAGTGACACATTAGGGTTGAACCTGGTAGAGGGTGTCTAAGCCTATATTTATGTGCAATTAAAAAAAAATCCTCCACTTAATATCTCATCAACTTATCTTTAGGAAGTGTTTTAGGCAGCCTTTTCACTGCTGTGATCAGAAGACCTGATAATAACAACATAGAGGAGGAAATGTTTATTTGAGGCTCAAGGTTTCAGAGGTCTCAGCCTTTAGACAGCCCACTTCATCACTCTGGGCCCTAGGTGAGGCAGACCACCATGGCGGAAGGGTGTGGAGGAGAAAAGCAGCTCAGGACCCCACAAAACAGGAAGCAGAGAGAGTTGTGCTTACCAGGAACAAAATATAGACCCTCAAAGCAGCCCCCAGTGAGCCATCTCTTCTAGCCACACACTACCTGCCTACAGTTACCACCCAGTGAATCTCTTTCAGTGGATTAATGCAGGGATAAGGTTAAGGCTCCCGTAACCCAATCATTTCACCTCTAAATTTTCTTTCACTGACTCACACATGAACTTTTGGGGAACACCTCATATGTAAATCATAACACTAAGGATTTCTTTTCCATTAGTTAAAATAGAAATTAATTTCATTTACAAAAAAAAATGGCATTAAATATGTACCTTCCCTCTCTCCTCTCCCTCCAACCACAACGTGAAACGCCATCTCTCTGGCTCCCTCTGCCTAATGTGAGGTTTATATCCATGTTCACACTTTTCCAGCTCTGTCTCACTCTTGTAAACTTTGTTAAAAGTTGCCTCCTATAAGCAAAGAGTGGCTTACAGGAAAGGCTGGCCAAGTGGGCGAGAGCAGAGCCCAGCTCTTCCAAAGGCTCCTAGAGGCTTGATTCCTTCTGGCGCCACCATCAGAATGAATTTAATGTTGATCTGTTCTTCTAGTCTTACACGATCTGGCATGTGCTCATTTTTCCCAGTAGGCAAGGTTGGAAAAGGTTTAAGAACTTTTAACTGTGGCCCCTCCTTTTTTGTCGATTTCCTTCCTAAACACACTAGTGTGGGGCACGGAGCTCAGAGCTCCAGGACGCCTCTCGGAAGACCTGGATAGAGTCCCACTGCTGGCTTCATGGGATGTGTGCTTTCTCATCTGCAGAGGTGAGTGGTCCACGTCTAGGCAGCTGTGTGGCTCCAGGTGGGGAGCTACTTTGGGCAGCAGGTCTTTCCTGCATCTGCATACTTGGGGCTGCTTTCCTGGGTCAGACCTAGCTGTGGCAGGAGTGTCCCCTTGGTATACCCCTGCTCAGTTCTTACCCATCTGCTCACCCCATGATGAGGAAACAAATTCAAACCCTTGCTTTGAATTTCTATCTGGTCCTGGATTCCTACTTGCTGTGTGACTCAGACCACAGTTGTAACCTCTCTGTGCCTTTACTATTATTTTTTAATTCTAATTTGTTGTATATGATAGCAGAATGCATTACAATTCATATTACACATATAGAGCACAATTTTTCATATCTCTGGTGGTATACAAAGTATATTCACACCATTTGTGTCTTCATACTTGTACTTTGGATAATGATGTCCATCTCATTCCACCATCTTTCTAACCCTATGCCCCCTCCTTTTCCCTCCCACCCCTTTGCCCTGTCTCGAGTTCATCTATTCCTCCCATGCTCCCCCTCCCTACCCCACTATGAATCAGCCTCCTTATATCAGAGAAAACATTCCTGTCCCTTTATTTCTATAAACTGTCAAGCTCTTTTTTTTTTTTTTTTTTCCCCCTAAGACAGGGGTTCTCAACCACTGACCTTCATCATCAGCTCTTTGTTTTTAATTTTGAGAAAGGGTCTTGCTAAGTTGCTAGGACTGGCTTTGAACTTGCAATCTTCCTGCCTCAACCTCCTGAATCACTGGAATTACAGCCGTGCGCCACTGTGCCTGTTTAGCTGTCAGGTTCTTTTTTTTTTTTTTTTAATTTTTAAAATTTGTCTTATTTATTTATTTTTTATACTTGGAACTGAAGTCAGAGACACTTGACCACTGGGCCACATCCCCAGCCCTTTTTTCTATTTTATTAGAGACAGGGTCTCACTGAGTTGCTAAGTGCCTCACCATTGCTGAGGCTGGCTTTGAACTTGTGATCCTCCTGCCTCAGCCTCCCAAGTGGTGGGATTACAGGTGTGTGCCATCGTGCCCGGCTAAATCTGTTTTAATTAGTTATACATGACAGTAGAATGCATTTATGCACTGTGCTGTCATTTTCTTTAAATACAGGTTACACAGCTTTCTGCCAAGTGGACAGTCTTTTGGAAAAATTGTAGCACAGAGCGACATGGCTATTTTTAATTCACTTTTCCTTTTGATTTTGTATTATTACTATTTTCATAAATGATTTTAGAGGAGGCATAAGGGCATAGTGGCATTACCCCTGGGTGGGGTTCCCATAAAACAAGACTTGACACTTTTTTTTTTTTCTTTTAATTGTGGTGTAAAACACAACTTAAACATTGCCATCGTAACCCTCGTGCAAGTGTACAGCACAGCAGTGTTAGCACGTTTCTATAAGACGATCTCTAGAACCTTGCCTTTCAAAACGGAAGCTCTCAAAGGAAGTGACCAATGGTCAAGCAAGACTTCAGAAAGACAAGGTTTCATGGGCTCCTGGTCCCGCGTAGACGCTAAACTTTGTGCTAAGGGAGCAAAACCTGGTCGTGGGAAGGAGGCATAACCGCAAAGGGCACCTCCTGAGGCACCCAGGCCTGAGGGCGCCTGGACAGGGGAGGCCTGGCAGGTATCAGGTCCCAGCAGGTGGGAGTTGTGCTTGCCTGGCTGTGGGCTGGTTCCCAGCGGCCTCATGATTTATTTAGACGGGGTCTTTATGTCAAGCCACAGTTATTCACTAATCTGTTTGCTAATCAAGGAAAATGGGCACATGGCAGCAACTCAGCTGCTTTAAAAGAAAAAAAGGTGGATTTAAAAGCATTTTGTGGCACTAAGATTTCCCCAGCTCTGCTCTCACCTCATCTAAGGTGTGAATGTGCAGGCACCAGCATACGTGGGGGAGTAGACGAGACCGAGGCGGGAGGGCAGGAGACCCAAGGTCTCATTGGCCTCACCATGAACCTGCAAACGACTGGTGGCCTAGCCAGCCCCTAGGTGGCGGAACATGAAGAAGGCAGGCAGACAGGATCACTGCATCACCGTATATATTTGTAAACCCAGGCATAGAGGTCCTTCCAATCCACAACAAAGGACAGATAACCCTATAAAACTGGCAAGAGACTTGAGCAGGCACTTAAGTTTTCTAGGGTAATCCAGACTGACCATAAGCATAGGAAAGATGCTCAGTGCTGCGCTCGTTCAGGAAACACAATTTGAAATATCAAGATCACCGCTCTTCCCCAGTGGGGTAAACTGAAAATACTGATGATGCTAAGTGCTACGAGGATGTAGGACCCTCCCCTGTTCCTTGTGGGAGTTAAATCCGAGCAACTAAACAGAAAACTCAGTGTTTACTAAGGAATCAGTGTATATTTTAAACAAGAAAATATATGTAAAAGAATGTGCACAGTAGTTCCATTTTTAATCAAAAAGTGGAAAAAAACAAATGCTTTTCAAAAGGAGAATGGATAAAGTGTGGTATGGTTACAGTAATATAAAAGAATAAACTAGCATTGCATGTCACATTATGGATGAACTTTGTAGCAGGTTGAAGAGAAGGATTCAGGCATGTTAAGAGTGCAGATGTGATTGCATTTATAGGTGTTCAGTCCCAATCAAAGCCAGCTGGGGGAGTAGAGTTAGAGTGGAGGTTGTCTCTGACAGGGTATTGACCCAGAGGGCAGGAGGGGCTTTACTGGGGAGATGGGGGTGTCCTAAATCTTGCTCTGGGTGTGGCACACAGATTGTGTAGCACATGTACACATAAGAACACATGCACACACACACAGATAGGAGCAAGCTGCTTAACAAATTCACCCTCAGGAGGTGAACACATGGTGAATGTCCACCAATCATGGTGGTGTAGTCCCTCTACATGACTCTCTGGTGTGGCCTGTCGCACCTGGGCTGCAGACATATGCAGCAGTTTACTGTGCTGGTGTGGTGAGCAATAGTAGCCCAAGAGTAAGCATTTGTGCTTCAAAACATTTCTAGGGGGCTGAGACTGTGGCTCAGTGGTAAAGCATTCATCTAGCATGTGTGAGGCACTGGGTTCAATCCTTAGCACCACATAAAAATAAAACAAATAAAATAAAGGTATTGTGTCCACCTATAACTTAAAAATATATTTAAAATTTTTCTAAGTATAGAAAAAGCACAGTAAAAATTCTAGGTGACAGGAATTTTCCAGCTCCATCATAACCCAATGGGACCCTTGTGGTATATGTGGCCCAAGTTAAATGGAATGTCACATGTGGTGAGGTCTGTGACTCTATATTAGTATTCCCCTGCACCTTTCCTCCAAAACAATTATAATTTTCACAATTACAAATTTGTTTCTTTTTATTCATTTATTTATTTTGGTTTATCACCCCTACTATGCTATAGGCTTAGAGGACAGAGATCATTCAGGGGGTGTTGCTTACTCATGTAGTGAGCGTGGAATCATGTATTAGTCAAATAAGTGAATCTATAATTAAGGAAGGAAATGGATGGATTTGGGAATTTTGAGTTGCTCTGCTCTTGTTCTAGAGGTAATAGTGAAGCCAGATTTAAAGCTAGGTAGTGAGTGTAGTCAGGCAAATCGGGTCTAACATCGAGTTTCATAAAGAGCATGGAGTCCATAAGGAAAATGGAGTCAGCCTGAGTCCTGGAAAAACACAGAGCAACTCTAAGGGAGATAAGATGGTTAATGTTCCAAGTTTAGGACCCATCTTATGGAATGTTAATGAAACAACTTCCAGCAAACAGAGATGCTAATCAACTAGCCCTAAACCCTTCCCATAAATCTCACACCCACCATGGGCCCTCCTGCATCACATCTTTTTGACATTCCTGTCCCAGAAAGGACAGAGATAGGGAACATGAAAGGGACAAAAGAAAGATTTCAGATATAAAAAGGAGAAAGCCTCTCCTCCCTTTGGATTCCTGGTTTCTGGGTCCCCTTCTCCTTCTGGGAGAAGTCTTTTGCTATCCTTTAAATAAAGCTGTCCACTTTCCACTCTACGCTTGCCGTGGAGTGCTTCTTCGGTGTTATTCTTCAGTGTTCGGGGAGCAAGAACTTCTCACGGTAAAAAGCGGTTTCATATTGGAGGTCCCACCGAGATTAACTACACACGAGGTAAGCTCTTCTTAATGCACCCCAAATCTGTCGAGGTGCATCTGTCTCTTTTTCTTTTGGAGGAGAAAGTGGGCACCCGTCGGCTACTTAAATGTAGTTAGTGCAGCCGCCACTCTTCAAGACTCGGGTGAGAGGTTTCTCGCCTAGACAGTTTCCAATCACCTGTTCTGGACAGAACAGGCATGTTGGGCTCTGCCAAAACCATTTCCTACTTTTCTGTCCAGGCCTGGAGAGCATTTGGCATGAGTACACAGCGTCCCAAGTCCTGATCTACCTCAGATGTGTGGAGATGGAGGAGAGAGTTGGAACAACTGCGGAATTCGGGTCTGGGCCACACTCAGACGTATTCCTAAGGTTCCTTCCTTGAGCCCTCTCCCAACAGCCCTGAGGGGTATCTGGGTGATCAGTAGATGAATGGCGCTGAGGGAAAGCCCCAATTACAAATTGCCTCCGTGTGGGCCAGCACACATTCCCCCACCCCACATCCATTCCCTCCTGGATGCTCCCTTTGCATCGCCGATCAAAATGCTAGCAATTCAGGCTGTAGGAATGTGAGAAAGACTTAAGATGATTTGTAGGAGATATTTATATTTCTCTTGCATGTATAGGTTGATTTTATTCTGATGTTTAAAATGTGATGTGTTCTTTGTAAGTGGCCAGGGGTTAAAGTTCAACCTTTCCAGGGTCCCTCGGATAGGAAATGTGGTATGCTTTACAACCAGTAGATGTCTCCCCTTCACCTTGCAAGAGGTCCCTTTAGTCCACAGAGCAAAGTAGATTAACAAGAAAATAGGCAAATTTATGTTATGGATTTTTATAGTGGCAAGGAGGAAAGCAGTAATGCCCTTAAGTCTGAATCCTCCTAGGGTCTTTGGCACAGGGCAGACTGAGACCCCAGCACTTTGCCAAAGGAGGCCAGAAATGACTTTGGCAAAGCCAGGTGACAAGAGACGGGGGTTTTCTGGACCATGAGGAAGCTCCAGAGATAGGGAGATGTCCCTAATAGGAGCAGTTCTCTTCGGCGCGGGTGCCTGAGTCCTGTTTTTTTTCTCTTACTCAGATGGGAGCTTCTCTCTCCAATATGCCAGGTACACCACTTACCTGCATATTGAAAAACTGGAATAAGTTTGACCCACAGACACTCAAGAAAAAGCACCTCATTTTCTTCTGTTGCCAGGCCCGGCCTCAATACAAACTCCCTGATAGAGAATCCTGGCCACCAGAGGAAAGTATCAATTTCAATACGATTTTGCAGCTTGATAGATTTTGCAAAATGGAAGGGAAATGGGGGGAGGTGCATATGTTCAGGCTTTCTTTGCCCTAAGGGAAGACCCCCAATTGTGTCAGCAGTGTAAAGTAGACTTAGCTATGATCTCTGCTATGAAGGGAGAGTATCCTAAGAAACCACCTGTTGAGGAGAAGGAATCAGGAGGACACACCAAATCTTCATTCTCTGTTGATGTCCAGCAGCAGCCCTCCTGTCCCCCATACCCTGGCCTCTCTCCATCTGTCCCAATGGACAAGCCAAATGTATTACCCCTCCAGGAGATGCCAGGAGGAGAATTTGGACCAAAGTACATACTCCCTTCTCCCTTCAAGACTTAAGACAGATAAAAACTGACTTAGGGAGATTCTCAGAAGACCCAGATAAATATATTGAGGTATTTCAGAACATATGCCAGGTGTTTGACCTTACCTGGAAAGACATTATGCTGTTACTCAACCAGACTTTAACTTCTAATGAGAAGGAAGCTGCCCTAAGAGCAGCCGAACAATTTGGGGATGACTTACACCTTGCTCATGCCCCGGCAGCACAGACTAGAAGCAAACCCAATTACCCATCAGGAGCACAGGCAGTTCCCAGGAACGATCCTGATTGGGACCCAAATGATGAACAAGATGCTTGGAAACTTAGTTGCTTTCAAATGCTAATTCTTGAGGCCCTTAAGCAAAAGCCCATTAAATATTCTAAGATGTCAGAAATTATTCAGGGCCCACAGGAAAGTCCTGCTATCTTCATGGAGAAACTCAGGGAGGCAATGAGAAAACACACCACTGTGGATCCTGAATCCGCAGAGGGCCACATAATTTTAAAGGACAAATTTATCACCCAGTAGGCCCCAGACATTCGGAGGAAGTTACAAAAATTGGCATATGGCCCTGATCAGTCTTTAGATGATATCCTCCAACTTGCTACTTCCGTCTTTTATAATAGAGACCTAGAGGAAATAAAGGTGAAAGAGCGCAGAGACAGAAAAAAAACTGAGATGCTGGTATTAGCTCTTAAAGGAGTAAGCTCCCAGGGTGGAAAAGGAGGAGTACGAAATGCTCCCCAATCCACAAAAGGGACTTGTTTCCATTGTGGAGAAGAAGGACATTTCAAGCGGGAGTGCCCACAAGCAAAGCGGCCACCTCCGAAGCCTTGCCCTAAGTATCAAGGCAACCACTGGAGGAGTGACTGTCCTGAGGTGCATAGGTCCTTGAGGCCAGACTCTTCCACACAGGCCTGATGGGGCCTGGGGTCGGTTCTGGCTCCCGTAACTCCTATCACCACGAATGAGCCCCAGGTATGCTTCTCCATAGGGAGCCAAGAGGTCAACTTCCTCTTAGATACTGGTGCCAGTTATTCTGTTCTCACGACGTATTCTGGACCCCTATCCTCTGAAACCATGACGGTGCAAGGAGTGTCTGGAAAGTCTATAACTAGAAAGTTTACTCCCCCACTGAGTTGTGAGTGGGACGGGATGATGTTTTCTCATGCATTCCTGATAGTTCCAGAGTGCCCCACCCCTTTATTGGGATGGGATTTACTTTCAAAACTTAAGACCTCTGTTACAATGAATTTGGGGCCAGAGGGACAATTATGTTTACCTTTATTAGAATGTGATATAAACCCTGAAGTGTGGGCCACAGAAGGTAAAATCGGACAAGCAAAAAGTGCAGTCCCAATCAAAATAGCTTTAAAAAATCCTTCTGTCTTTCCACACCAGAGGCAATACCCCTTGCGCCCAGAAGCAAAAGAGGGACTATTGAAAGTCATTCAGAACCTCAAACAGCAAAAACTTTTAGTACCTTGCAATAGTCCATGTAAACACCCCTATCTTAGGAGTTCAAAAATCAAACGGGGAATGGCGCCTCGTTCAGGACCTCAGAATAATTAATGAAGCAGTCGTGCCCCTCCACCGTATGGTTCCTAACCCATATACTCTGTTATCTGAAATTCCAGCAGCAGCTGCCTGGTTTACTGTGTTAGATCTAAAAGATGCTTTCTTTTGCATCCCCCTGGACTCCCAATAGCAATATCTTTTTGCCTTTGAGGAACCAGATAGTGGATCTCAATTAACCTGGACAGTGTTGCCCCAAGGATTTAGAGATAGCCCTCACCTGTTTGGCCAAACTCTAGCTAAAGATTTAAAGGAATTCAGAGACAAAACATCTGTAACTGTTCTCCAATATGTAGATGATATACTTTTATGTGCCTCTACCAAAAGGGAATGTCAAGAAGCCACTACTGAGCTTCTGAACTTCTTAGCTGATAAGGGTTATAAAGTTTCAAAGAAGAAGGCTCAATTATGTCAGAAACAAGTTCAATATTTAGGATTACAGCTGTCTCAATGAACTCACAGACTAGGGTGGGAAAGAATAGCCCCCATAGGAAAGTATCCTCTACCTCAGACCATAAGACAACTTAGGGGCTTCCTAGGAATAACTGTATACTGCAGGCTTTGGATTCCCGATATGGGGAACTAGCTAAGCCTCTTTATAGCATCCTCAAAGAAACATTAAGCCAAGGAGCAACTTCAATGACATGGGAACCCCAACAAATTAAGGCTTTTAAGGCATTAAAGGGGGCTCTACTTCAAGCCCCTGCCCTCAGCTTACCTACTAAGCAAAAGTTTAACCTGTTTGTCACAAAGCGAGGAGGAACAGCTCTGGGAGTGGTCACGCAGGAAAATGGACCAGCTTAACAGCCAGTAGCTTATCTCAGCAAAGAACTTGATCAGGTGTCTTGAGGTTGGCCTCATTGTCTCAGGGTAATAGCAACGGTGGCCTTACTAACTCCTGAGGCAATCAAAATCACCCTGGGAAGAGACCTTATTGTATACACTTCCCATGACCTTACAGGGATTTTAAACACAAAAGGAGGACTATGGCTTTCAGACAGTCGCCTTCTAAAATATCAGACCTTACTTTTAGAAGGACCCATAACTCAGATAAAGACTTGCTCTAACTTAAACTCAGCCACCTTCCTTCCAGAAAAATTAGAAGGAAATCCTAAGCATGACTGCCAACAGGTCTTAGCTATAAATTACTCAGCCCAAGAAGACCTTCAGAATCTTCCCTTGTCCAATCCAGACCCCACCATGTTCAAAGATGGGAGTTCCTTCATAGAGCAAGGAGAACACAAGGCTGGATATGCTGTGGTGACTTTATATGACACCATTGAGGCACAGTCTTTGCCCCCAGGCACAAGCTCACAGCTAGCTGAACTAATAGCCCTAAGGAGAGCACTAGAGTTAGGGAACCAGCAAAGAGTTAATATTTACACTGACTCTAAGTATGTTTATCTAATCTTGCAGGCACATGGAGCAATTTGGAAAGAAAGAGGATTTCAAACAACCAGAGGAATGTCTATAAAAAACTATGAGCAAATCTTAAGACTGCTAGATGCTGTTCATTTACCCAAGGAATTAGCTCTAATACATTGTCAAGGACATCAAAAGAAAATAGATGAAATAGCTGAAGGTAATAGACTTGCAGATCAACAGGCCAAAGAAGCTGCTAAGGGAACTTTACAGAGAGCAACCTTAACTCCCCTAATATGGACAGGCCCTCCTCCAGAGATAAGACCTCAATACACTCAGGAGGAAATACATCAGGCCTTATCTAAAGGAGGTAGACTCTTACCCTCAGGGTGGATTTAAATGGAAGACAGCAAGCTTTATTTACCTGCTAGTTCCCAATGGAAGATTTTACACACCCTACATCAATCTTTCCACCTAGGAGAAGGAAATACTTTCAAATTAACCCGAGAGATATATGAAGGAAAAAATATTCCAAAGGCTATCCATCAAATAGTCAAGGCCTATGAAATGTGCCAAAGAAATAACCCACTTAACTCTGCCAAGAAGCCCCCAGGATTACAAAGGACAGGACAGTTCCCTGGGGAAGACTGGCAACTAGATTTTACCCACATGCCCAAGAGCAATGGATTCCAATATTTACTGGTGATACTTTTACCGGATGGATAGAAGCCTATCCCTCCAGAAACTGAACAGGCAGGAGAACTAGTCAAGGCCTTATTACAGGAAATAATCCCACGATTTGGGCTGCCTCGCAGTCTACAAAGTGATAAAGGAGCAGCTTTCAAGGCAGCTGTTACTCAGGGAATATCCAAGGCCCTAGGAATTAAATACCATCTCCATTGTGCATGGAGACCTCAGTCCTCAGGAAAGGTAGAGAAAACTAATGACATTTTAAAAAGGCATCTAAGAAAACTCACTCAGGAAACCCACTACCAATGGCCTAATGCTACTCGAGAATTAGGATGGACGCCAGAGTCACAATGCCAACAAATTGTGATTTTACAAGCTAATGATTGGTTTGGGACAAACTGGCTTTCTAGACCTAGAGTTATTTGGCCAGCACCCAATGGAACACAATGGATATGTGGTACCAACTTGTGGCCCTGGCTTCCCCAGGCTGGTTAGGAAGATTTACTATTGGGTATCCCTGGATGCAAGGGAGATGGACCCCAAATATAGATCAACCAGCAAACCTCCCCAATCTCAAACACCGATGGGGATGATCTGTGTTTCATTGGTATGATCACCTAGCTTCACTGTTTATTCCACATATTGGTTTAGAGGATGTAATGTGGCACGTGGAAACCTTGAACATTTACACCCAGACTGCGCTCCTTGAGGTTGAGGAAAGTATTTCTCTCCTTAAAACTGAAGTAACGCTTATGAGAAAGGCCATCCTACAAAACCGTATGGCTTTAGATGTCCTCACTGCAGCCCAAGGCGGTACTTGTGCCATTATTATAACTGAATGCTGTGTTTACTGTTGGATTCCAGGCAGGAGGCTGCGTCTCCCAGGCAGAAGGCCATACCTCCCCAGGTGCTTTGTAAAAAAACTACATTTCCCAAGATCCTCAGCATGACCAGCAAACCTGGCCAGCAGGTGCCCTGGCCACTACCTCCTGACCTCTGGTAGCCTATAGGGCAAGGACTCACTCCAGGGGGCTTTCTGACCCCCACTCTATTTAAGCCACCCCCGGACTGAAATTGCTCTCTGTTCGCGCTTGCCCCTGTTCCCGTCCGTCCCCTATTTTCCCTTTTTCTCCCCCTTCCACGCGTGGCCCCTAATAAACTTCCCTTTTATTAAAATGGCCTTCCCTGTGTAAGAGACTTTTTGCCTAAATTCTAACATTTTGGCGCCTTCAATGTGGGGCAATTCTACAAGGCAAAATTTCTCGGGAATTGCTATTTTTTCTTTCTCTGCTGATGCTCTGCTCTCGGACACCGCTATTCTCAGGATGGGTAAGAGTTGTAAAATTTTTTTTCTCTCTCTCTCCCTCTCTCTCTTTTTCTCTCTCTCCCCCTCTCTCTCTTTTTCTCTTCCTCTCCCTTCTCTGGGAACCTCAGCTTTCAGATCTGAAACCTGCAGTTCTCCAGTCCATCGGCACCCACCGTGCGTGCATGCCCCGAGCTCTTCAGCCCATCCTCAACTCTGTGTGCCTTCCCCCTCCCCCGCCAGCGAACAGCGACCATGTGTTCGCCATTCGTCCAAGCCACAGAAATTTTGCTTTTGCTTAGTCTGTGTGCCTGGGTACGTTCTCTCAACATGTTTGCGCAGGTTCATCTCTTCTCCCCTCTGTTCTCTTCCCCCTGCTGCTGCTGCTGCTGCAGCGGCGAGCTCCCTGTCTGCGCTCCCAGTCCGCTGCCACTACAGCAGCAGCGCGCTCCTTTCCAGCCTTCTCTGCTAGACATGTGACACCCGGCAACCCGTTCCACCCTCCGATCTATCTTAGCCGAGCGTTTCTTCGCGCGCAGGCCAAATCCCCCCCCGCAGCCGACAACATGGGTGCACTTCTTCCTTTGTTTCAATATCACAACTTCTTAGCCTTGCGGTCACTTGTTCCGATCAACCGGCTCTGCTACTTAGCTCCCTCCCCCTTCCTCAGATCTGCCATGTTCTTCCGCCCAAATCTGTCTCCACTTCCGCTCCACTTCCGCCCTTCCTTGATCTGCCATCTTCTATCCCAACCCACGTGGTTCCCTCCAACTGCCTTCCAAGCACCGCCTTCGCTGCTACACCCGGCGGGCCAGCCCTTGCCCTGCCTTGTGGCAGCAGCAGCGGCAGCAACCACGAGACTCTTCCATCCCTTTTGCCTGCACTGGTGGCAGACCCTCCCTCCAGCCTTCCAGAGCTGCCTGCGGATGTGGGCAGCTTCTGCTCAGTTCTCCCTAAAATCTCTTCAGACCTTGTGCCTACTCCAGACTTGAGTCTCTCTTTCCCGTTCATATGGGACACAACACATAGAGCCCCTGTCCTCCCCTTAAAATTTCATATCTACATGGCTCCGGTGAGCCAGACCCCGCCACAGCTGAGGAGACTGAAAGTCTTCGTTCCTAGCAGCCACTGGCTTGCGCGACCCTCCCTCCAACTTCCTGCCCTAGTGCAGCTGGCCTTTTCCTTCAGCAAACTCCCTCTGTCCTCTGCTCTCTTAATTTCTCACCCACTTCTTCCTTTGTTTAATCCCTTCAGTCCTTTGGCTCTCTCTCTCTTTCTCATTCACATGGGACACAGTCCCTCAGTTCCCATTCAGAATGGGAACATCAGTCAATCCGCGCACCTACACAAATACTCCTCCTCTCTTCCCCTTCCAAAGTGTGCACAATTGTATTTTTTTATGTTTTTATGTCCGTACATCTGTCCAAATTTCATGTAAATGTGATGTCACAAATAACAAACCAAACGCTCATAAAAATTAAAATAATGGATCCAAATATCTTTAATTCATTTAAGTAAAAATTGTTCAATTCAAATTGGGTAAACAAATAAGTAAAGTTACCTTCAAATTTAATTCGCAAGTTTCTCCAGGACTTCTCTTCAGCAAAGAAAATGACTAATACTGTTCAGCCTCATATTTTGGTATTTGACATGAGATTATTCATTTATAACTAACTTTGTTTGTTAAACAGCTGATTAATTTACAAAGTTAAATTGCTCACTGTTAAATATGCCATCAGATATTAATTATTTTCATAAGTTGGTCTTTGTCATCAGTGAAACAGGTTAAAGTTCCAATAGGTATAAACAGGTGTGTGAAATTCCTAGAAGACCTGTGCAACAGCCTCTTGAAGACCAAATCTTCACTCCTACTGTCTCAGCAGTCTACAGCATGGTAACACAAGTAACAAGACAGCCGGAACCTCCTAGTACCCTGCCTCCACTGACCTGGTAGACCCTAAAGTCTGGGATACTCAGACTCCCTCCCTTGGTCAGTGTGACCCCATAGGAGCATTTTTCCTAAATTCAAGTTATTACTTTTCCACAAAATGTTAAATGTTCTCAGCCTTTCTTTAATCCGTTCTAATTGTAATATTTTGTCAGCTAAATGCTCTCAGCCTTTCTTTAATCTGTTCTAAATGTGATATTTTGTCAGCTAATGTTCTTAAAAGCTGAAACAACAATATATGATGACAGAGATCAACTTCAGAACTAAAACATCTGACTTTCAAGAACCATCAAGACAGATAGGTACCACAGACCCAGGCTACTGTAAGTTTATAAACATTAAAGTTAAAGCCCAGTGTTCTCAATTTAAGATTAGCTTACTGGATGTCTAAGATCAAAACTTTAAATTAATCAAAAAGGGCCAAGAAAACCAGTATTTGGTTCTTGTCCCAGAGTCTGCCTGTGAGGGAAGAGGAAACATCTCTACAGAGCTTTGCATCTCTAGGTCACATGATCTCCCGATAAGAGAGAAAAATGAGACCTATAGAGAAAAAAAAAGGCAATCAGTGCACTTGCTAAAAGGAGGGTCCATAAAAGGGAGAAACATCCCTAATGCTTCTGAGGGAAGCCACAAGGTCAAGCAAGACCTGGACCCATCCTTACAGAAGGCACCAAGCAGAAAAGCTGCTCTCAAGTTTCCCCAAGATTCACATCAGAAACAGCTGACTCTTAGCAATAGTCAAAAACAAAAGTCAGTTTGACAAACTTCATCCTAAACATCCAGTAACAGTTAAAACAGATACACAACCATTTCTGGACATTTTAGAAGTAAAGGTAACTTCAGCCCTAAGTGAAATGTTGTGTTTACATCCCTAATAACTCTGTACATGTTAAAAATTTACATGTTCCAGATGCTACAACATTTATTCAATACTCATGTTTTTTCGTGTTCGCTCATAAAAGCTCTCATTCCTGTTGACTTCACAACCTTCCCCAGACTTCAAAGTAAAGTCTATCCTTCATCAGACATCAGATATGGACGTGCCAAGATTATATCCTACCTGACCCAAATAGACTCACTGCTTTCATTTCCATTGGCACCCAGTTCCTGGGTATATTTCTCCCCTCCCCAGGACACAGGAACAGTCTCCCTTGTCTCAAAGTGGACAGGACCTTTTCAGGTTGTGCTGTGCACACCCACAGCTGCTAAGCTTCGTGAAACCTCAGAGAATTTGACTTCTTGGACTCATATTTCCAGACTGAAACCAGCTGCTCAACCAACTGAAGATCCACAAAAGGACGACAACTACTTCAGTATACTTGCTCTCCCAGTCCCACTGATCCCTTAAAAATTTGCTTCTCTCATGTTCCTGATACCTTCTCAAAATAATCTTTTCTGTTTTTTCTCATTTTAAACCTTTAACCAGTTTTTCTCAGGGAATGAATATCAACTGTTAAAAAACCAAGGGATGACTTTCCAACCAGAGAGCCCTGCTGTGTCCTGCCCTTATGCTGCCACCTGATGCTCATTATGATGTGCTTTGCACTCTTCATTGGCCTTTTCAGATGTTACCTGCAAACTCATAAGACCCACAATTTCTACATGCTCTTCGAGAAGATAGCCAGCTGACTCCCTCAGTGACTTTCTGCAGAAGCCTGGTTTGACACCCTCACCGACCTATGTCTTCAAGCAAACTTCATCCATCCCATACCTGGACAGATTCATCTTTTCCATGCCTACCTCCTGGGAATTTTTTCACCCTCCGTCTAGACCTGCCTGCCCACATCTCCTCCCCTCACAGCACCCCATGTCGCCCCACTTCAGCTCTGAAGCAGCCAGATTGAAACACGACGCCCTGCTTCCTAAGAAAACAAAAAGGGGGGAATGATAGATTCCAGGCAGGAGGCTGCGCCTCCCAGGCAGAAGGCCACACCTCCCAGGTGCTTTGTAAAAAAACTATGTTTCCTAAGATCCTCAGCATGACCAGCAAACCTGGCCAGCAGGTGCCCTGGCCACTACCTCCTGACCTCTGGTAGCCTATAGGGCAAGGACTCACTCCAGGGGGGCTTTCTGACCCCCACTCTATTTAAGCCACCCCCGCACTGAAATCCCTCTCTGTTCGCGCTTGCCCCTGTTCCCGTCCGTCCCCTATTTTCCCTTTTTCTCCCCCTTCCACGCGTGGCCCCTAATAAACTTCCCTTTTATTAAAATGGCCTTCCCTGTGTAAGAGACTTTTTGCCCAAATTCTAACATTTTGGCGCCTTCAATGTGGGGCAATTCTACAAGGCAAAATTTCTCGGGAATTGCTATTTTTTCTTTCTCTGCTGATGCTCTGCTCTCGGACACCGCTATTCTCAGGATGGGTAAGAGTTGTGAAATTTTTTTTCTCTCTCTCCCTCTCTCTCTTTTTCTCTCTCTCCCCCTCTCTCTCTTTTTCTCTTCCTCTCCCTTCTCTGGGAACCTCAGCTTTCAGATCTGAAACCTGCAGTTCTCCTAGTCCATCGGCACCCACCGTGCGTGCATGCCCCGAGCTCTTCAGCCCATCCTCAACTCTGTGTGCCTTCCCCCTCCCCCGCCAGCGAACAGCGACCATGTGTTCGCCATTCGTCCAAGCCACAGAAATTTTGCTTTTGCTTAGTCTGTGTGCCTGGGTACGTTCTCTCAACATGTTTGCGCAGGTTCATCTCTTCTCCCCTCTGTTCTCTTCCCCCTGCTGCTGCTGCTGCTGCAGCGGCGAGCTCCCTGTCTGCGCTCCCAGTCCGCTGCCACTACAGCAGCAGCGCGCTCCTTTCCAGCCTTCTCTGCTAGACATGTGACACCCGGCAACCCGTTCCACCCTCCGATCTATCTTAGCCGAGCGTTTCTTCGCGCGCAGGCCAAATCCCCCCCGCAGCCGACAACATGGGTGCACTTCTTCCTTTGTTTCAATATCACAACTTCTTAGCCTTGCGGTCACTTGTTCCGATCAACCGGCTCTGCTACTTAGCTCCCTCCCCCTTCCTCAGATCTGCCATGTTCTTCCGCCCAAATCTGTCTCCACTTCCGCTCCACTTCCGCCCTTCCTTGATCTGCCATCTTCTATCCCAACCACGTGGTTCCCTCCAACTGCCTTCCAAGCACCGCCTTCGCTGCTACACCCGGCGGGCCAGCCCTTGCCCTGCCTTGTGGCAGCAGCAGCGGCAGCAACCACGAGACTCTTCCATCCCTTTTGCCTGCACTGGTGGCAGACCCTCCCTCCAGCCTTCCAGAGCTGCCTGCGGATGTGGGCAGCTTCTGCTCAGTTCTCCCTAAAATCTCTTCAGACCTTGTGCCTACTCCAGACTTGAGTCTCTCTTTCCCGTTCATATGGGACACAACACATAGAGCCCCTGTCCCTCCCCTTAAAATTTCATATCTACATGGCTCCGGTGAGCCAGACCCCGCCACAGCTGAGGAGACTGAAAGTCTTCGTTCCTAGCAGCCACTGGCTTGCGCGACCCTCCCTCCAACTTCCTGCCCTAGTGCAGCTGGCCTTTTCCTTCAGCAAACTCCCTCTGTCCTCTGCTCTCTTAATTTCTCACCCACTTCTTCCTTTGTTTAATCCCTTCAGTCCTTTGGCTCTCTCTCTCTTTCTCATTCACATGGGACACAGTCCCTCAGTTCCCATTCAGAATGGGAACATCAGTCAATCCGCGCACCTACACAAATACTCCTCCTCTCTTCCCCTTCCAAAGTGTGCACAATTGTATTTTTTTATGTTTTTATGTCCGTACATCTGTCCAAATTTCATGTAAATGTGATGTCACAAATAACAAACCAAACGCTCATAAAAATTAAAATAATGGATCCAAATATCTTTAATTCATTTAAGTAAAAATTGTTCAATTCAAATTGGGTAAACAAATAAGTAAAGTTACCTTCAAATTTAATTCGCAAGTTTCTCCAGGACTTCTCTTCAGCAAAGAAAATGACTAATACTGTTCAGCCTCATATTTTGGTATTTGACATGAGATTATTCATTTATAACTAACTTTGTTTGTTAAACAGCTGATTAATTTACAAAGTTAAATTGCTCACTGTTAAATATGCCATCAGATATTAATTATTTTCATAAGTTGGTCTTTGTCATCAGTGAAACAGGTTAAAGTTCCAATAGGTATAAACAGGTGTGTGAAATTCCTAGAAGACCTGTGCAACAGCCTCTTGAAGACCAAATCTTCACTCCTACTGTCTCAGCAGTCTACAGCATGGTAACACAAGTAACAAGACAGCCGGAACCTCCTAGTACCCTGCCCCACTGACCTGGTAGACCCTAAAGTCTGGGATACTCAGACTCCCTCCCTTGGTCAGTGTGACCCCATAGGAGCATTTTTCCTAAATTCAAGTTATTACTTTTCCACAAAATGTTAAATGTTCTCAGCCTTTCTTTAATCCGTTCTAATTGTAATATTTTGTCAGCTAAATGCTCTCAGCCTTTCTTTAATCTGTTCTAAATGTGATATTTTGTCAGCTAATGTTCTTAAAAGCTGAAACAACAATATATGATGACAGAGATCAACTTCAGAACTAAAACATCTGACTTTCAAGAACCATCAAGACAGATAGGTACCACAGACCCAGGCTACTGTAAGTTTATAAACATTAAAGTTAAAGCCCAGTGTTCTCAATTTAAGATTAGCTTACTGGATGTCTAAGATCAAAACTTTAATTAATCAAAAAGGGCCAAGAAAACCAGTATTTGGTTCTTGTCCCAGAGTCTGCCTGTGAGGGAAGAGGAAACATCTCTACAGAGCTTTGCATCTCTAGGTCACATGATCTCCCGATAAGAGAGAAAAATGAGACCTATAGAGAAAAAAAAAGGCAATCAGTGCACTTGCTAAAAGGAGGGTCCATAAAAGGGAGAAACATCCCTAATGCTTCTGAGGGAAGCCACAAGGTCAAGCAAGACCTGGACCCATCCTTACAGAAGGCACCAAGCAGAAAAGCTGCTCTCAAGTTTCCCCAAGATTCCCATCAGAAACAGCTGACTCTTAGCAATAGTCAAAAACAAAAGTCAGTTTGACAAACTTCATCCTAAACATCCAGTAACAGTTAAAACAGATACACAACCATTTCTGGACATTTTTAGAAGTAAAGGTAACTTCAGCCCTAAGTGAAATGTTGTGTTTACATCCCTAATAACTCTGTACATGTTAAAAATTTACATGTTCCAGATGCTACAACATTTATTCAATACTCATGTTTTTCGTGTTCGCTCATAAAAGCTCTCATTCCTGTTGACTTCACAACCTTCCCCAGACTTCAAAGTAAAGTCTATCCTTCATCAGACATCAGATATGGACGTGCCAAGATTTATATCCTACCTGACCCAAATAGACTCACTGCTTCATTTCCATTGGCACCCAGTTCCTGGGTATATTTCTCCCCTCCCCAGGACACAGGAACAGTCTCCCTTGTCTCAAAGTGGACAGGACCTTTTCAGGTTGTGCTGTGCACACCCACAGCTGCTAAGCTTCGTGAAACCTCAGAGAATTTGACTTCTTGGACTCATATTTCCAGACTGAAACCAGCTGCTCAACCAACTGAAGATCCACAAAAGGACGACAACTACTTCAGTATACTTGCTCTCCCAGTCCCACTGATCCCCTTAAAATTTGCTTCTCTCATGTTCCTGATACCTTCTCAAAATAATCTTTTCTGGTTTTTTTTTCTCATTTTAAACCTTTAACCAGTTTTTTCTCAGGGAATGAATATCAACTGTTAAAAAACCAAGGGATGACTTTCCAACCAGAGAGCCCTGCTGTGTCCTGCCCTTATGCTGCCACCTGATGCTCATTATGATGTGCTTTGCACTCTTCATTGGCCTTTTCAGATGTTACCTGCAAACTCATAAGACCCACAATTTCTACATGCTCTTCGAGAAGATAGCCAGCTGACTCCCTCAGTGACTTTCTGCAGAAGCCTGGTTTGACACCCTCACCGACCTATGTCTTCAAGCAAACTTCATCCATCCCATACCTGGACAGATTCATCTTTTCCATGCCTACCTCCTGGGAATTTTTTCACCCTCCGTCTAGACCTGCCTGCCCACATCTCCTCCCCTCACAGCACCCCATGTCGCCCCACTTCAGCTCTGAAGCAGCCAGATTGAAACACGACGCCCTGCTTCCTAAGAAAACAAAAAGGGGGGAATGATAGATTCCAGGCAGGAGGCTGTGCCTCCCAGGCAGAAGGCCACACCTCCCCAGGTGCTCTGTGAAAAACTATGTTTCCTAAGATCCTCAGCATGACCAGCAAACCTGGCCAGCAGGTGCCCTGGCCACTACCTCCTGACCTCTGGCAGCCTATAGGGCAAGGACTCACTCCAGGGGGGCTTTCTGACCCCCACTCTATTTAAGCCACCCCCGCACTGAAATCCCTCTCTGCTCGCACTTGCCCTGGGTCCCGTCCGTCCCCTATTTTCCCTTTTTCCCCCCTTCCACGCGTGGCCCCTAATAAACTTCCCTTTTATTAAAATGGCATTCCCTGCATAAGAGACTTTTTGCCCAAATTCTAATATTTACATCCCTGACAGTTCTGGCAATGTGACTAACATTCTTAAAAACTTGCATGCTCAGATAGAAGCCATGTCTTCGCCAGCTGTGTCATGGGGACAATATTTTAGTTCCTGGTTTTCTGGTACCTCATGGTGGAAAACATTGCTAGTCTCTGTTGTCCTCATCATACTCATTGGTATATTCCTATGCTGTGGCATTTATTGTTGCATTAATCTCATTCCAGTACTCATAAATTCTTGTTTCTCTTATAGACCACCTGTCGCTCAAATGGCCCTTCAGCCTGTTGACTCTCAATTGGACTTCTATCATGGACCACTCAATAGACCCAATTTTTAAATGGGGACTCCAAACTGCTTGCCTTCTTCTCCCCCTCTCAGCTCGAAGAAGTTAGATTCGGTCTTCATCTCTTGTCCTTACAGCAGTAAGAATTTCCTGAAATTAGAGGGGGGAATGAAGCCAGATTTAAAGCTAGGTAGTGAGTGTAGTCAGGCAAATCGGATCTAACATCAAGTTTCATAAAGAGCATGGAGTCCATAAGGAAAATGGAGTCAATCTGAGTCCTGGAAAAACACAGAGCAACTCTAAGGGAGATAAGATGGTTAATGTTCCTAAGTTTAGGGCCCATTTTATAGAATGTTAATGAAACAGCTCCCAGCAAAAGGAGATGTTAATCAACTAGCCCTAAACCCTTCCTGTAAATCTCACACCCACCATGGGCCCTCTGGTGTCACATCTTTTTGACATTCCTGTACCAGGCAGGACAGAGATAGAGAACATAAAAAGAACAAAAGAAAGATTTCAGATATAAAAGGGAGAAAGCCTCTCCTCCCTTTGGATTCCTGGTTTCTGGGTCCCCTTCTCCTTCTGGGAGAAGTCTTTTGCTATCCTTTAAATAAAGCTGTCCACTTTCCACTTTACGCTTGCCGTGGAGTGCTTCTTTGGCGTTATTCTTCAGTGTTCGGGGAGCAAGAACTCGTCACGGTAAAAAGCGGTTTCAGTATTACTGGGGAAGGACCAAGACATGGAGCTCCAGGTGTGGCATGGCTGGAGTGCCTTGGCAAAGCAGAGCAGGTGGATTCTTCCTTGCTGGTACGATTGTCTTAAGCTGTCTCCTGACAATGCACTCAGGTGGTGGCTCCCACCTCCCTCCCCCTAATCAGGACATTGGCCAGGACACTGCTAATTTCTGTGGGCCTCCAGGCCAGTCCCAAACTGGAGCTACCTGGGCATCTCCTACTCTTTCCTAGATTGCTGCTGCCCCTTTAGGATGAGAGGGGGTGTGAAGAGAAAGAAAGAGAGGAGAGAATCTTTTTTTCCTTTTTTATGGGTGCATTATAGTTGTACATAATAGTGAGATTTGTGGTTATGTGTTAGTTCACACACATGACATAACAATATAAAAGGAGGGAATCTTTGTGCCTTAGGCCTGGCTTAGACAAACCATCACTGATGGATATGAAGGGGAACCACTGTGTTCTCATGTTAAGATCTGAAGCATTGAATTACTTGCTATCTCTCTTTAAAGGATATTGAGAATGTTAAGACAGTAATCCCGACCCCAGGTGGGCTGGAATGTTGATAAGAAACCCCACCTCCAGGTGAGCTAGGAAGTTAAGCCCCGAGGCGGACTATTTGAATTTTGTGGGCACGGGCTATTTGCTCTAACAGAGATATAGGTAACCTGAAGCCCCCTTTGTTCACTTTCTAGCGTGGGCCATGATGTAGGTAATGCTTTAAAACCTGAGACTTCCCTTTGTTTGGGGTCTTGCCCTTCCTGCGTGTCTGTGGGAAAGCTTGACCCCAGCTAGCTGGCCCAAATAAACTCCGTTTGTATATTACGTACTGTCTGGCTCTTTGTGGTTCGTGGGAAAAGCGAAATTGGACTCTAACAAGAACAGAATAAATTGACTTCAGGCTAAAAATAATTTCTTGCTGCTTCTAGAATCACTAAAGCTTCAGACCTGTAGCAGGTCACTACAGAACCCTGTGGGACTTTGTGTCTGGGAGTGATGGCAAAGGAACCGCTAGGTTATTCAGATGGTACCATACGTGCTTTCCCTTGGGGCTTCTGTGTTTGGACCTGGCTCATGTACCTGAGGATTTGAGGTGAAATGAACCCAAAAAATAGCTGTTTGGAAGGTTGATCTGGCCAGCTTCCTGAGGAACACCACCAAGGCTGCAATAACCAACCCCTAAATCAGAAAACCAATGCCCTGGTTTCTGGTATGTGGAGGTTACACCTTCTGGAGAACACTTGGCATGCATCTGGTGGGACTGGGGAGTACAGGTGGAATGCACAGACCCTCTGTACCCTCTGTCAGATGGGGTAAGTGTGTCTTCCCCTCCAGGAAGTTTTGTTCTATAGAAGAGTGTCCTTGGAGTGCCCTTTTCCAGGCCCATTGAAGGCTGTTGAGAACTCGGAATGAGCTGGCCAGTCTTCCAGTCAGCCTGCCCCATAGGTCAGGGCTGGGGAAGTCCAGCAGCTGCCGCCCAAGGTTAAGAATTTTTATCCCTCCTGTATGAACAGGGCAGTTCAGGGAACGTGGATTTCTTCTGCTTCTTCTCCTTCTTGATTCCTCTTGTCTGGCTCCTCAGTCTGAGCAGAAGTATGACTCTGGCCTTGGGGAGAACCAGGCAGAAACTGGGAAATCCTTGCCCTGAATGCTGGGAAGGGAGTTCCTCAGGTGAGCTTCTAATTACAAGGTTCTTTTGGTATACCACCATAAGGTCCTTGCCTTGTGATCCCGTTGGAGGGTCCTACTGCAGTCCTGATTATGCTTTCCTAGCTAACCCTTCTCCATAATCTGGTGCCTGCAGGTGTCTCAGAGAGCCCAGGGCTTCATTTCATGGAGCAAGAAACAGGGAGTGGCTGACCCAGTGTTTGAGTCACAGTTTTGCCCCCTGACTAGCTGTGTGACATTAGGAAAATATCTTACCTGCTCTGAATGTTAGTTTTTATGCCTACACTTCAGAATTAGAGCTATTTTTGGAATAATAGGTCCCTTGATAGACTGGTTATTAGTTGAGTAACCTGTTTCAACTTTAGAGAATGAAATTGGAAGAATTCCTCCTAGGAACCATGGACTGGGCATGGCATCCTGGGGGCCTGGCACAGCTGATTACCTGTGCTGGGAATGTGCAGTGTTAGTTCTTTGAAGGGGAGGGGAGCCTGAGCCACTGCTGCTTCCAGCAGATGTGAATGTGGCTGCTCTTGTGCCCAGCAGCAGATGTGTGCTCCCCACAAGCTGCACTGGGATATCCCAGAATTTGAGAAAAAAGTTGTACACGTCCCTCCCGACCCCCAACCCCCCAGCAGATGTGAGCATTGTCATGGAGATGGGGACACGTGCTCCCTGACAAAGGCCATTCTAGGGAAACTTCTGGGGCATCTACTGCCAGGCTGGAACTCTGAGCAACTGAGGGTAGGGGCAGCTGGTCTCACTGGTTAGAAGTCTTCCTTTTTTAGGCTCTAACACAATCCTAGTGGTGGAGGACAAAATAATGATCTCAGATGATACAACATAACTCCTTTGTGTTGTGCAGGGATCCGGCTCTGTGATACTGTTGCTCACTGTGGGCCCCAGACCTATCACTCAGTCTGGTGGCCAGAGGCAGAACACACCCTGGCTTCTGAGAGGGTGCCACAGAGGCAGTGCTCTGCACAGGAAGTTTCCCCTTCTCCTTCCCTGACTCATCTGCACTTGCTCATCCCACTAACAAGTGTTTCTAGTGTGCTTTTTGGTGGTATTGAGATGCAAAATGGGAGCTGTGTGGTAAGAGCCAGATGGGGAGACAGGAGGTCAAATGAAGTTGGAAGGAGGGCCACAGGGAGGAACTTCTGTGGAACTATGGTGGAAAGAGGAGCCTGAAATTTGTTGCATGAAGGTTGAGATGCTCCTGCCTCTGAATGCTTTGAAAGGTGGAGAAATGGCTTTGGGAAGGGTTGCTGGGGCTAAAGACCCTGACCTTTTAATGCAGCTTGAGAGGCACAGGACTGGAATTGCTCCATGATTATCATTTGCAGCTGGTTGCCTTGTGCAGACACTGGGTAAAGTGGGAGCAGAGGATTGGGGAGATGTGAGCTTTCTGCTTTCATCCCATCCAGGCTCACTGTGTCCCCACGAGCATTCCCACACCCCTAAGCTTCCACATAGAGCAGAGTGTACCACTTCTCACCTCCACCCTGGCCCAAGCTTCCTATGTTCTAAGGAAGTCTGCAGAAGACCTTACAACCCATCAGATTGTGTGTGATCATTTGTGAATCTCCCTCTCTGAACTGGAGGGAGTGACTACTTTCTCCTTCTTTGCATACACTCTGGGGGCAATGTGGGGAGTGTCTAATAGCTGGAAAACCTTGCTTTTTATAGCCAAGCTTGACTTATTTGTAAATCCTCTCCTGGGCTTGCTTTATTGTTTGTAAGGGGATGTGGGTAGAGAAGTTGCCTACCTCCCCAAGGAAAAGAATCCTCTCCTGTTAGAAGCTGCGCTGATGAATAGTGTGCTCTAATGTCCACATGCACCAGAAGCCCAGGAATGTGACCTTGTTAGGAAGTGGGCTCTTTGCAGGTAACGAGTAGGTGAAGCCTGCATGCCAGCCGCTGGTCTACTCTAAAGAGGACCAGCTGGAGATGTGCAGAGGGAAGTCGTCATGTGACATACGGGTACTGAGCTTTCCCGCTCTTCTCTTCTTGATGTGAGGCAGTGCTGCTGGCCCCGTGCTGCCCTGTGGACAGTTGGCTAAGGGGTGTGGCGTGCATGGGTCATTGCTTCTGCATTGGTGTGAGCAGCAATGTTGGGTGTGTGGGATCTTAATGTGACACTGGTCCCAAGTCATTAAAGTCCCTGAGTAAAGAGCCACAAAAGCAGTTGGCAATCAGAGTCTTGGAGCTTGAACCCACAGGGGCTGTTGCTCCAGGATCCTGCTGCGTTCTGCATTCCTCAGTGAACATACAACCCACCGAGGTTCCTCCACTTACAGAGAGGTGCTGCAGCCAAAGAGCAAGGACACTGGGCCAAGACTGGCCAAGTTCCAGCTCAGCTCTAGCTAATTCTTACTAACTGGTGTGACCTTGGAGAAGGTTCATCACTTGGAAAAATGAGAGGTCATAGATTTGGTCGTGAAGATTAAGCAATTTGATACATGTAAACCACTTAAAATGGTGGCTGGCACACGGCAAACTATTGTTTTTATGCTCAGAATATGTCATACCCTTGGGCCTGTGGACTTGTATTAATCAGTTGAATATGAATTTGAAACAGGACTTAGTGATTGAAGATGAGAGGGCAGAGAAAGAATAGAAAATGTATTTCACTATAGTGCCTCGTAATACTATTTCTGGGGTTTTACCAATCAGCCAGAAGCTGGCCCTCATCTGCTGAGTACCTTGGATTCTTACCCACAGATTGGGAGCTTAGTCCTTTTAGTCATTTACATATATCCTTAAATTTTTTTCATTTGTTTTAATCAGTAAAATACACTTTGATACATTAATGGAGTATAATTTCTTACTCTTCTGGTTATAATTTCTTCATTTGTCCTTGATATCCTCCAAGGGGTCAACTTGAGGAAGCACGAATTTTGTCATTTTTACACAACAAGACATTACATTGTTACAGAATGCAACCCATTTCCATCCTATTCTACAGCCAAAGAAACATCTACCTTTCAGTTCAAGACAAGTACGGATCTCCACGCCAGAGTTCCCAAACATACTGGTCCCTGAAAGAAACAAATAAACAAAAATAAAACATGGAAACAAATCAATCTGGGAACTTCAGCATGCATCAAAGATAAGCAGGGCAAGAGCTGAAGATCACCCACCCACATCCCATCCCTAACCTGCTGCTGATCATTGCATATTGATGAAGCCGCTGCTGGGTTGATAGCCATGGGGCTAATTGAGGACTCCAAGGGGGACCTGCCCTCCCACAATCTCACCTGAAGGCAAGGAGATCACCAGTAAAAAGAGTAAACTTGAAAGAAACAGACTCATGGCTGCCCAGGCCACAGAATAGCTCCTTCCCTGGATGGCTAGCTGGGAGGCTGCTTTATAAAGCTGGGCTTAGATGGGTGGGGCTGGACAGTGGCCTTATTCTTCCTGGAAGGACAGACTGGGGAGTATATAGCTTCTGCAGGGTTGGAGGAAGAACAGTCCCTTTGTCATTCAGCACTGCCTCCTTTTCTACAAACCACCTGAGAGTAAATGGCTCGGCTAGGAGCAAAATGTTTCCCCTGGGCAGAGCTGGACCAGAAACCAAGTTCTTCATGCCTGGCCCAAACATAATTTCTTTCACACCTTGAAAATGCAGGGGAAATGTCTACACTGTCCTTTCTTCCCTCCTGAGTCCCACTGAGAACTCAGTAGCTCAGGGAAGTGCTGTCATAAAACACAGCTTAACTCAAGTTGGGGAGGGGTGTAGGTAAGAACTTCTTGCAGGGGCTCACAGATGCAAAACATCTCAAGGTGTCAACTGTGCAAAGCAACCCAGTTGCTCAGAAAGTGGAGGAGAGCTTCCTCTTCTGGTGCCCTATTTGTTCACCTGGCTCAAGGGAAGATACTGCAGGAAAGTCCCCAGAAAATTACCTAGATAGGCTTCATTTTCCAAATGGCTGTATGAAATGTTGGCTAGGCTATGGGACTTTGAGGGGTCTGGGAGAAGTTCCCACTTTGGAGTGGATGAATTGGTCCCTGCCTGGAAGAAATGGGTGCCCAGAACCTGAGTAGAGCTTGACAATATTTCCCTGGAGCTAGAGACTCAGTTCTGGGAAAGGATCATTAGGCTCTACCAGCTTGGGGCATTGATGGATGACTGACATTGGAGAAGAAGCTAGCTTTGATTTTATTCTTCCCCTTGAGGCAGCCTTGTACCTACCCAGGCCTCACAGTAGAACTCTGAATCTGCAGTGTGGCAGTAGAGCAAGTTTTATTGGTTATGTCCAACTTTGCAGGTGTATGCCCTCCGGGTCATTTTTCTTTGTTTATCTCAGATTTCTTTTCCCACAAAGTGCATTGTTAGAAGGATTTTTTTTTTTTTTTTTTTTTTTAGGATTAATTGGGGTAGAGCTCATAATATGCTTCGTTGGCATACCTTTGGTACTGGTTATTAAATTCTGTACCTGTAGCTGCACTTCCCAGCACTTCTCCCTCCCCCTTGGTCCCTTTCCTCTACAGATCTCCTTTTGATTTCCACGAGATCTGTCCCCAGATCTTTTCCACTTTCCTATCTTTCACAAAAGAGAGAAAACCTTCTGAGTTTGACTTATTTCACTTAATATGGTTGTCCATCCATTTAGTTCCATCCATTTTCCTGCAAATGGCATGATTTCATTTTTGTTTATGGCTCAATAAAACTCCATTGTGTATATATACCATATTTTCTTTATCCAGTAATCCATTGATTGACACCTAGGCTGGTTCTGTAGTTTCTGTTGGCCTCAGATTCTTAATCTGCAAAATGATGTAGTTGATTTTATTATCTTCTCGTAGCTCTAAGAGAGTAAGTGTATAGTCTATACATGTATGTATTTATGTATGTATGTGCATATCTATATCTCTGTCTTATGTTTGCATATAGATGATAGACCTTTCCTTCATCCATTAGGCCTTATATTCCACTCTCACAAGCACATAATCTAGTATCTTCCTCTTATTTTAAATCTGACTCAATAATACTTACTCTCAATTTGCTCACTGATAGACTTCTTTCTTTACTGTCATAATTTGGTATCACTTAACAAGATTCAGTTGCACTAAGAGACACAGCCTTGAAATATCACTTACAGGGGCCTGGTATATGTCAGAAAGGTAAAGTATTGAGAACTTACTGAATAGCAGGCATTCTGGTAGTTTATTTTGCATTTTTCTCATTGAATTCTCTTAACAACATTTATGTGTAGGTGGTGAGTCCCTCATTTTGTTGATGAGGAAATTGAACTTAAGGATAATATTCAACTTGACATATTTACTGTTAGTAAATAATGGAGATTGAAGCATACATGACTCCGTGATTCTGTAGTCCATGGACTTCCAACACTATGTCCTAGAGTAATAGCTGGGGACCCTTGCAGTGCTCCATTTCTTTGTTCTAATTAAAATTTAAGTAAGTTGGTATGTAATTGGGAATTCTGATCTTTATAATTTCTCAAATGTTTCATGAAGCATAACCCTCTCAGGATTATTTGCTTTTTCTAATCTGTGGCTTAATAGACACTGTTGGTGGAAATGTGCATGCTGTGGATATGTCAGTGGGCCAAATGGGAGGAAGTTTTTGTACCATTCTACCTTCTTGTTTGTGCTGAGCCCCTCATAGGAGGAGAATAAAGGTGGAGATTTCCTAATGAAGGTAGAGACAGTTTTCAAAGATTCCTAAGTTATCGAGGTGTTTCTCACTTCCTTGATCCCATGATCTAATAGTGGCTACTATTCTCTTCTGTCTCTAAGTAACATGAAAGTTGCCTATTGACATTCACCGAATAATAATAATAACATTATCCTTGTTTCTTATACCTTAGGTGGCCTGATAAGCTTCTTATGTTTACCTAAATTATCTCATTTAATGCTCATCACAACCACATGAGTCACCAACCTTACTACTGCTATTATTTTTATTAACACTCATCACATACTAGCATTGGTATTTTTGGATATAGTGGGTTTTCAGTGAATATGCTAGTTGCATGCAAGTGAACAAGTGAACAAGATAAAGTTCAGTTCCATGAATGTTGAGTTCTTATTCCTTCTACTCCTTCATGTTCTAGTCTGTTTGGCAGAGAAACCCTGGATGAGACTTTCTTTCCTTTCTTTTCTTTCTTGACTGAATCCAGGGGCATTCTACCACAGAATTACATTCCAAGGTCTTTTTTTTTTTTTTTCTTCCAGATTTTGAGGCAGAGTCTCTATGTTACCCAGGCCGGCCTTGAACTTGTGATTCTCCTGTCTCAGTCTCCTGAATCACTAGGATTACAGATCTGCACCAATGCGCCCAGCTCTGATTTTCATTTTGAGTACCATCTTAGTGGTGCATGGCTACACTCTTCAGATGTAGAGGATGGGGGCCATATACATATCTCATCTTATATCAGAATAAGGACTGTGAAAGTGATGAAGAACATGGTAGCGTGCACAACTTTCTGGCATTCTTTCATGGTCCTATTTATTTCAACAGAGCTCCCCTTTAACTTACTGTGACACAGTCCCATCAATGCAGAGGCTGTTCCAGGAGACTGTCTCCTTGTGTCTCAAGGCCTTCTGTGGGCAGAAAATTTCTTCACATGGATCACACCAGGCAAGGGATAGTCATGCTGATCAACATGACTTGGGAAAGACTTGTTTCCACCCTTAATACTTCCAGGTGCCCACACACACTGAAGGAGAACTTGTTTTCCTGCCAGTTAGGCTAAATATTCTGGTAACTAACTTTTTGCTACCAACACCCAGTCACTGCCAACTGAAACTGCTCTCTACACCCCAGCTACCCACCCACTGAAATAGCCCATGTTATTTTACTGATTTTGTAGCCTCCTTAGGCTCAAAAAGGCTAAATAACTTTTCAATCGAGTGACAGACCTGGAGTTTGAACACAGCTGTCTGAATATGAAGTTCAGGCTCTAAAGTCATGGCTTTCTGCTTATTTTATTCAACTAACCATCCAGCTAAGCTAACATCTCTTGAGAATCTGCTGTGTGGAAAAGATGAAGTTGAATGGCACTACTCTTAGGTGGCTCTAATTTACAAATGTCCCTTGACTTATGGTGAAGTTACATACTGATAATATCATCATAAGTTGAAAATATGAGTTTAAAATGCATTTAATTACTCAGCAATTAAAGAGAATAAAATAATAGCATTCACAGGTAAATGTTTCTGAAGTTGGAGAATATAATGCTAAGTGAAGTTATCCAATCTCAAAAATACAAATGCCGAATGTTTTCTCTGGTATAAGTAGGCTAATTCACAGTGGGGTTGGGTCGGGGAACATAGGAGGATTAGAGGAACACCAGAAAGGTCAATGGGGAGGGAAGGGAAGGGTGGGAGCAAGGGGGTATGAAGGGTAAAAAAAGAAGATAGTAGAATGAGATGGATATCAGTATCCTAAATGCATGATTGAAGACATGAATTGTATAAATATACTTTGTATACAGTGTTATGTAAAAAGTTGCTCTATATATGTATTATGAATTGTATGTTACTGTTACATATACAACAACTTTGAATAAAAAATGCATTTAATTAGTATGTCTAACCTCTTAAATATCATAGATTAGCAATACATTGGTTGTTTACTATTGTGATTGTGTGGCTCACTGGGAAGAGCAGCTTGCTGCTATTGCTCAGAATCTTGAGAGAATATTGTATCATATATGGCTAGCCCTGTCAAAGATCAACATCCAGGATTTGAAGTATGGTTTCTACTGAATGCACATTGCTTTCACACCATTGTTAAGTTAAAAAAAAAAAAAAAAAAAGCTATGACTTTAGAGCATGAGCTTCGGATTCAGACAAAATAAAAACAAAATAAACCCTAGAAAGAGGTAAATCTAAAAGGCAAAAGAGAATATAAAATCAAATAATAAAAACATTCAATTATAAAAAAAGAACAGGAGAAAAAGAATAATAAGGAACAGTAAATTAGAAAACAAATAGCAAAATGGCACACTTACATACACATCCATATATTAAATAATATGGAGTATGTTCACTGACTACAATAACATTGTTAAAAATAAGTGATAGAACATATATTAAAAGCCTGGAAATATTTGGAAATTAAGCAATATACTTAGGCTATAAAAATGAACCTCAGAGAAATAAAATATCTCAAACTAAATCATATAACACACTATATTGAAATTTTTTGGAGGAACAAAAATAAAAATAAAGACAATTTTTATTATAAGAAAAATGAAAGGAGATATTCAAAAACATCTTTACAGTGTTAAAGGAAGAAACCCCTCTGTCAGTGTAAGATTCTATATTCAAGAACACTATGCTTCAAAGATGCAGGCAAAATAAAGACATTTTAAGATAAATTAAATCAGAAGAGAATCTGTACAAGAAAAAATTTTAAAATATTGTTTTTAGTTGTAGGTGGACACAATGCCTTTATTTTTATTTATTTATTTTTATGTGGCGCTGAGGATCAAAACCAGTGCTTCACCCGTGCTAGGTGAGCACTCTACTGCTGAGTCACAACCCCAGAGGTTGTGACAAGAAATTTTAATGGAAGTTTTCTCAGCTAAAAGTAAAAAGACCAAATGAAAACTTGAATCCTATGAAATTTATAACTTTAGGTGTTCAGAGAAAAGGTATACAGTTAATGACTTTAGCATACACCTTAGGAAGCTGAAAAAAAAAAAAATAGAAAATTATGAAAGAAGGAAGTTAGGAATGTAAGAAGTCAATGAAAGAGACACAACAGAGAAAAATCAACCAAGTTAGAAATTAATTCTTTGAAAAGATTAGTAAAATTGATAAACCCAAGTAAGATTGTTCAGTAAGAAAAGGAAAAAAAAAAAACACAAAATACCAATATTAGGAATGTAAAAGGGACATTAGTAGTGAACCTACAGAAATAGAAAGAATAATAGGAAGTGTTATAACTTTAGCAACTTGGAGTAGAAATTCTTTGAAAGGCATAAATGAGCAAACATTTTTTTAAAAAAATATGTTTTAGTTGTAGATGGACACAATAATTTATTTATTTATCTTTATGTTGTGCTGAGGATCAAGCCCAATACCTCACTCATGTTAGGTGAGGGCTCTATCACTGAGCCACAACCCCAGCCCCAAATGAGCAAAATTGACACAAGAAGATACAGCTTTATGCCAAATAAAATTTACAGTTAATCCTACAATATCACACAAACTAGTCCAGAAAATATGAGGGAACATTTCCTGGATAATTTTTGAAGACTAGAGTTATCTGGATTTGAACCTGCAATGACAGTACAAGAAAAGAGAAACAAAGCGACGTCATAAATAGAGAAGCAAAATCACCAACCAGCTATGAGGACACCATTCAGAAATGTACAAAACAACTATGATGCTGTGATCAAATGGGGTTGATTCTGGGATTTCAAGATATTTTTTCTTTTAAAAGAATAATTGGTGATTATAGACTAGTGTGATATACAGACAATCTAAAGCCACAGCAGAATTCAGGTCACAAAAGTCCTCCGATCAAGTTACACCCCTAAAACATGACCTTTTGTTTATTATTTAAGTAACTGCAAATAAATTTCTGTTAAGAGAAAACATACTCCTTAACATTCTAAGTCTGGTTCATTTCACTTATTATGATGTTTTCTGGTTCTATCCATTCTCCTGCACATGTCATGATTTAGTTCCTCTTTATGAAGGAGTAAAACTCCATTGTGAATATATACATCACATTTCCATCCATCTGTTGGTGCACGCCTAGGATGGTCCCATGACTTGGTTATAGTGAATTGCATTGCTGTCCACAAAGGTATGTATGTATCACTATAGTGTGCTGACTTAAATTCATTTGAATAAATACTGAGGAGTGTATTGCTGGTCATGTGGTGGTTCCATGTCTAGTCTTTTGAGGAAGCGCTACACTGATTTCCATAGTGATTGGACTAATTTACAATTCCACCAACAGTGTATAAGTTTTCCTTTCTCCCTGCATCTTTGCCAGCATTTATTATTTGTACTCTTAATGATTGCCATTTTACCTGGAATGAGGTTTGATTTTCATTTCCCCAATTGCTAAGGATGTTGAACATTTTTTTCACATATGTGTTGGCCATTTGTGTTTCTTTCTTGAGGCACATCTCTTTAGTTCATTTCCCATTTCTTGATTGTTGGGTTTATTGTTGTTGCTGTTGTGGCTAAGTTTTTTTTTTTTTTTTTTTTTTGGGGGGGGGCTCTTTATTCTGAATAGTAATCCTCTGTCAGAAGAGCAGCTAGCCAAAATTTTCTTTCATTCTGTAGGTTCCCTCTTTACACTCCTGTTTCCTTGCTGTGCAGAAGCTTTTTAACTTGATGCATTTCCCAGTTATTTTATTTTATTTTATTATTATTATTTTTTGGCTATTGTGAATGGAATTGTTTTTATGCTTTCTTTATCAGCAGGTTCATTTTAGGTGTATGGAAAAGCTATTGATTTTTGCATGATGATTTCGTATTCTGCTACTTTTCTGGATTTTTTTTTATCACCTCTGGAAGTCTTCTGGTGGGGTTTCTGTGGGTCTTCTAAGCATAGAATCATCTGTAAACAGTGATAATTTCACTTCTTCCTTTCCTGTTAATACCCATCTTATTTCCTTCTCTTGCTTCATTTCTCCAATTATAATTTCAAGTACTGCAGTGGATAGGAGCGTTGAGAGTGGATATTTGTGTCTTGTTCCTAATTTTAGAGGAAATGTTCTCAAGTTTTCCCCATTCAGTATGATTCTGGCTTTAGGTTTATTGTGCATAGCCCCTTATTAGTTCCTTCTATCTCCAGTTTCTTCAGTGTTTTTAACACGAATGGGAACTGAATTTCATCAAAGACTTTTGTCTATATTTGTTGAGATGATCATGTGATTTTTGTCCTTAATTCTATTTATCTGATGAATTGCATTTATTGATTTGCATATGTTGAATCACCTTTGCATTCCTGGAGTGAAACCAATTTGATCATGATGTGTATAATCTTTTTATGGTGTTTTTGAATACAAATTGATAACATTTTATTACGGATTTTTGCATCTATGTTCATCAGGGATATTGGTCTGTAGTTTTGTTCCTTGATGTGCCCATGCCTGGTAATTGGGAATGATTTCACTTTCTTTTTCATAAAATAATTTTAGAAACATTAGTTCTTCTTGGTAGAATTCAGTTCAGAATACATCTGGTCCTGGGCTTTTCTTTGTTGCAAGATTTTTTATTGCTGTTTTGATGAATAGCTTGTTATTGGTCTGTTTAGGTTTTTTATATCCTCTCAGTTCAATTTTGGTAGGTCATATATGTCTGGAAATTTGTTCATTTCTTCTAGGTTTTTCAATTTATGGCAATATAAACTTTCAAAGTAATTTCTAACTATCCTCTGGGTTTCAGGGATGTCTGTGGAGGTATCTCCTTTTTCATCTTTAATTTCATTAATTTATGTTTTCTCTCTTTCTTTTGTCTAGTTTGGCTAAAGGCTTATTAGTCCTGCATATCTTTTCAAAGAACAAAGTCTTTGTTAAACTCATCCTTTGTAATTTAAAAATTCTCTATTTTGTCAATTTTGGCTCTGATCTTGATTTTTTACTTCCTTCTTCTGGTTTTGAAATTAGTTGTTCATGTTTTTCTAGAGCATTGAGATGTATCATTAGACTGTTTATTTGGGTTCTTTATTTTTTTTAAATGTAGATACTCATAGCGATAAGCTTGAATATTTAATCCCCTCTTTGAAAAAAATAATTTTATTGTAAGATATAAGACATTTATGCAAAAACACTACCCACAAAACAAATGTAGAGCTTCCCAATTTATTATAATATAATAGTGTCCTAGAGGTTTTGATATGCTGTATCTCTATTGTCATTTGACTCTAAGGATTTTTAAATTTCTCCCCTCATTTCTTTTATGATACATTCATTGTTCAAAAGTGTTCCTTTCAAAGTGTTCTTTTCAATCACTATGTGTTTGTATATTTTCCATAATTTTTCTTACTGATGATTTCAAATTTCATGCCATTATAAGCCTCTTAAAGAAAAGACACAAGAAAATCTACAATCCTGCTACAGGATTGAACCTGCATCTGATCAATTCTCAGGACCCACCTACTAATTCTCAGGAAATATGAGGGTGGAAGTACAAGTCAACTGCACCGTGAATGAAGATATAGCCAGTAAAATTCAGTTTATGAAAAACTGCAGGTCAAATGTTCTAGGTTTGTTAATAGATAGATAAATTGTCAGAGTGAGGAGGGGGAGTCATAAAGGTAAAAAGAGACCTAAAAGACATACCAAAAAGAAAAAAGTGGGCAGGATGAATATTGCATCTTTAGGTATGTCCAATTGGGTGATAAAACTCTAAAGAAATTCGAAGACATGATTATAGTAAAAATCAGGGTAATAATAACGTGGGTGATGCACAATTAAGTGGTAAGCAATAAAGTAAGTCATGGATGCAATTACAATAAAGGTCAGGGTATTGGTAACTGGTGGGGAGAGAGGAGGTTATGATGGGATGGGGGATGTGGAAGGGCTTCCGGGAAAGCTTCAAAGTTCCACTTTCTGACTTGGGTGGTGATTGCAATGGGGTAATTCTAATAATTTGGGAAGCTCTACATTTGTTTTGTGGGGGAGTTTTTGCATAAATATCTTATAATAAAATATCTTATAATAAAATTCTTTTTTTCCAAAGAGGAGATTATTGATAAAGCAATGTAACTGAAGAGATGGGTGGAAATGTGTTTTGAGTAGGGATGTAGCAATAAGATTTGAGGATGAGAATTGATATTTATTTTTCTAAAGAAGCAGGAATAAACAGGAAATGTGCATATCCATTTGTAGGTTCACGATTGCTTTTTGGGTGAGTAGGGTGGGTGTTGGTGGGAGATGAGGATAACTGGCATCTGAGGTGACTGGAATGTGTGAGAGGAATAATTAACTTTTCTAAACTCACTCTCCCTGCAGAGTTGTGCAGAGTTCTCCAGGGGTAGAAGCAGTTCCACAGATGGCTTTTCTTTTTGGCAGATATGATGGAAGAAAAGAGAATAATTAATGTTCTAGAAAAATAATTCATCAATATATCTTTGGGTCATAAATATTACCCAGGAAGATTGAAGGTTAATGTTTGTTTTAATAGGGTCTTTATAGATGATCAAGTGAAAGTGAAATCATTAGAGTGTGCCCTAATCCAGGATGACTATGTCCCTATAAGAAGGCAAAACTGGACACAAACACAGCTATGTACAGAGGAAAGACAGTGTGAGGACACAGGGAAAGCCCCATCTACAAGCCAGGGAATGCCTGAGGCTACCAGAAGCTGGGACAGAGGCCTGGAACAAATTCTTCTCTGATAGCTCTCAGAAGTAACCAACCCTCTTGGCAACTTGATTTAGAAATTCTAGCCTCAAAAACTGTGAGACAATTATTTTTTATTGTTTAAACCACCCAGTTTGTGGTACATTATGGTAGCCCTAGAAAACAGATACAGTGTTCTAGAAAAACACTTGGATTTTGTTGATGTGAGGTTATATATGTATGATATGCATTATCTCATTGAGTTTGTAATCAAGTGAAGAAAGCATATATTAAAGGGAAACACAAATGCACAGACACAGAACTTTAATTTTATATGCTAATATACTAATGATGGAAAGAGATTCCTATGAGAAAAATTTACAAAAAGGAACCTAATTTTGGTAGGAAGGTTTAGAAAAATCCATTCTATGGAAGAGGCTGAGGTCATCGCTGTAAATGAGTAAATCCTAGGTGAAGATGGAGGGGCACAATACAGGAGTCCAGGCCATGTGAGTGACATGCCTGAGTGCTTTCAGGGGGCACCTATTTGAAAACAGTGAAAGCCAGTAGTTGGCAATGCAATGAGAGGGAGAGGGAGAAAGAGAGGGAGAAAAATGAGGGGCATCTGGTTGGGAGAAGAGACCTGGGGCCAGGCACAGAATCATGCTGAACAGTGTCTACTGCAACCCCAAAGGAAGTCATGGAAGGGCTTCATTCGATATATTAGTTGGAGGAGCATCACCATGTCTAGTTTTTTTAAAAAATATTTATTTATTTATTTATTTTAGTTGTACACTGTAAGGTGCTAATTTGTAAGCTGCCTGGTACCGAAACCCGGGAGAAAATCTTGGAGGCAGAGTAAAGCTTTTACTACTTTTACTTCTACTTTCTTAGAGCTTTGAGAGGGAGCTTAGAGAGAAAGAAAGATAGAGCTTAGCTTCTTGTCTTCTTGTCTTCTTAGCTTAGAGTAGAAGATAGCTTCTTAGAGAGAAAGAAAGACAGAGCTTAGCTTAGAGAAAGATTAGAGCTTCTTTCTTCTCTCTTCTTTCTTCCTTCTTCTTTCTTCTGTCTTAGAGAGCTTAGAGAGGGAAAGAAAGATTTTTAGAGAGAAAGATTAAAGCGAGCTTTTCTTCTTGTCTTCTTAGCTTAGAGTCTTAGAGAGAAAGAAAGATAGAGCTTCTTAGAGAGAAAGAAAGATAGAGCTTAGCTTAGAGAAAGATTAGAGCTTCTTTCTTCTCTCTTCTTTCTTCCTTCTTCTTTCTTCTGTCTTCTGTCTTCCTCAGGAGCCTCGGCCTAACTCTGACCAGTCATTACTTCTTCTATCTGGTTTCTCTTCTGTAACCGCTCTGCCTACGTTCTGGCCACTCTGATTCTTCTGACCGACCGAGTGACTGCCCGACTGACTGAATTCTCCGTTCTCCTAACTCGGACCGCTTTCACCCGGTTATATACCTTCAGCTTTGCGGGTGCCTACAGGTGCGTCACATACATATCAGGTGGAACTTATGGCTTCCAGCTAGCTGCAACAGCCCTTCCTAATTAGGGCTCCTTCAGTACACAATGCTTTTATTTTTACATGGTGCTGAGGAGCACGTGCGAGGTGAGCGCTCTACCACTGAGCCACAACCCCAGCCCCACCATGTCTAGTTTTAAATATCATCTCATTAATGGGCCTAAGAGTCCCTTAAATGTACACTTCATGAGGGCTTTTCACAAGAACCACTTCACTTGACCTCATGACAAACCTCTGTGACAGGTAGGACTGAAGGTGTACACTGCTTTACAGGTGAAGACACTGGTATTCTGTAGGGGACATAAGTGCCCTATTAAAAGCTTACTGAGCCCATTCATGCAAAGTCCAGAGCAGGAATCAGGTTCGCTCATTCTGGATTCTTTATACAGTGTACAGATATAGTTGTTATAAAACTTAAAGCCCTTGGGAAACTCTCAACAATGTTAAGGATTTTATCACACATACTGTGCATAACTCCACATCACTCACATCACATGGGAGTGCTCAGGACTGGGTTGTGAGCTTGGCATGCTTTCCAGACTCACTTTGGTGGCATTATGGGGATTTGTTCATGCTCTTTGGGGAGGTTTAATTTCCAAGAGATTGCAGCTACATCGGAATTGAGCCAGGCAGTACTTGAATTCTTATGTATATAGTAGTCAGGAAAACCTGTAAGTGATGTCGCTGCCATCTCTAATTTGTGTGAACTTGGGAAAATCATTTAGTTCACCTGAAACTTAAGGTCCTTGTTTTTAAAATGGGGCAATAATATCTACCTGAGTTTTTTGTGTGTTAAGATAGATTGAAAACAACTATCATAAACACGTTGTGACTGCTCTCTACAGCACCTCAGTAGGGCCCACTACAGGCTGATTACAGTGTGAATTCAGTTGTTAGCACACAAGGGGTGCACAGTGATGTGACATCTTTGCAAAGTCAAGGTTTTCACTCATTGGATGGTTTAGTGAAGCAAGCAGGTGTTCTTGTTCTGAAAGGTTCACTAGTCATGCAGCTCCACATCTCTCAAAAGCTACATAAAGGGTGACTTTCCCTTCCACCTCAACTGCCTCTCTGGCTATGAGCAGCCTACTCTCAGTCCTTGTGGTCCTACTCTTGCTTTCCTATGTTCCACCAGGTAAAATGGATTCCCTTCCTGTGGAATTAGGAACAGTGAAGGGTAAGGGTGTGTGAGGTTCTCCAAGAGCAAAGCCCAAGCAGGACGAAGGAAGCTGAGACTGGGAGGGACAGGAGCAGAGATGGATGTTCTGGGTTATTCCAGGGAGTAGAGGGAAGATAATAGGCTGTGGTTCTCTTCAGAGAAGAAGCTGATTCTGAAGTTTGGTCTGGGGAGTCTGAAAAGCTTGTGTGGAGATTGAGCTGGTATTGGTGGAAATGGGGCAGAGCAAAACCATGAGAACTTTAGGGGACAGGTAGCATCTGGAAGTTGGAGGGAGGCTGCTTCTAGAGGATTCTTAGAACTAGCCCTCCCAAGTCAGCTCTCTGGGCAATTTTTCACTCATTTAGAAGCCAAGGCAAATATTATATTGAGCAGAATCTGCAAAGAGAGCTGGTTATTAAAACATATGTTAAATGAGCTTATCGCAAAATAGGATCCCATGGAGGATTATTTTGAGGAGTTAGAATTTTCCTTTTCTGGACAGAAGCAACTAACTTGACAATATCCAGAAGAGTCCACTTATGCCACCATGGTGGAAGCTCTCAAAATTGTTTTGCTTGTGGTTTTTCTCAGATTTGGAGAAAATTCCTACCCTGTGCCTCAGACTTTCACATTCAAAAGATACCACTCTGTAGGCCAGAAATGAAGTATTTGAGAGACAAACAGATGAGGATCTTGTTTAACCTACTGCTGTTCTGTGTGGCAGGCCCTCTGGGGACTTTGCATTGTATCTGCACTGTTCTCCTTTATCCCCAGAGAAGTGCCCCAGGGCTAGTGAGCATACTTGCAAGCTTGCCAGTGGCCTTGGTCACACCACATTGATGATTTTCACACATTTATATATATATGAAGTCTCAATCCATGGTCCCATGGGGCAACTGGTGGTAAAGTGATACAGCTTAGCATATGAGTTAGGCCACTCTGAGCCACCCTCACTCCCATAAAGTGCCTTCCAGCTGCCCCTACTTTACCTCTTAACTTTCAGAGGCAGCTAGGTCTTAACATCTAGGAAGATTGCTGGCAAGAATTTAGATATATGTTTCAGATATTTCAAACCATTTCACATTCATTACCCTGTAGGACACTCTTAAGTACCCTATGATTAAGCCAGGGCAGGTAGTGAGGCCGTTGGCAAAATGCCCTATAGGGGAACACAGGGCTAGAACCACAAGCTTCTGAAGTATTAGGTCTTTCTTTCTTCACAATGATACTTTGATAATTGCAAATTGCTTTGAGTAGCCAATCCAGACCCTGCATGCCTCCCCAGGTGAAACTTCTGCAGACTCCCAAAACTTCTCTGGCATCTGAATGATCTTTCCATAGCAAATAGTCCCAAGGTGAATCTGCTGGACCATGTTACCTGCATCTAAGTGGTTAGTGACTTAAGTAATTATAGACCATGGCTCATAGTAAGGTTCCTGTAAAATAAGGTCTAGGCAACTGGAAAGGAGGTATCAAGTCATAAGATGTCTTGGATATCTTTGATTATACCAAATTTATCATTAAAAAGTTAGGAAGTATATCCCCAAGTTTGTACTTGGCAATGTGACATTACAGAACACTGTGCATTAACATTTGTTTTTGTTTCCAGTTAGAAGTGGGCCGAATGCTTACATACGAGGAATCTTTTCTACATGCTGGCGACAAAAAGGACAATGCAGAGTCAGATGTTTAAAAAATGAAGTTTTTCATATTTTTTGTGGTAATACGCTTTTGTGCTGTGTAAACCCTTCTCATTTACCTATGATGCCTGCTGGGTAGCTATGAGTATTCAAAGGCTCCTGCTGATTTTTCCTGGGAACTTAGCTTCTCTCAGTTGCCTCATCCCATTAAAATTATGGTTTCAGCCTATCTGATGTTTCCCTTTGTGTCTTTGCTATGGAAATAGTTTCCTAATTAAATTCCTTGTCTTCAGTATTTTTCTTTTTATTACTTTGTTATTTATCAAAAATGGCTAGATGAGGATGGTGGGAACATAATGTTAAGAGAATGATGCTATATAAAAATGGGCCCAAGAAGCAACTTATCTTCATCCCTGCCTGGCTTACATGGACAGGATATGTCACATTCCTCAACTACCTGTTATCTGCAGGAGAAATGTAGGCCCAAGATAACATTGATGGGAGAAACCCAGGAGACTTTTGTGACCGAATCCTGAAACTCAGGGAGATAAATATAATTCTTCCTAACAATAAAATCTGTGAAAGCTGGGCATGGTGGCACATGCCTGTAATCCCAGTGGCTCCAGAGGCTGAAACAGGAAGATGGTGAGTTGAAAGCCAGCCTCAGCAACTTAGCAAGGCCCTAAGTAACTCAGTGAGACCCTGTTTCTAAATAAAATACAAAATAGGTCTGGGGATGTGGCTCAGTGGTTGAGTGCCTCTGAGTTTAATCCCTAGTACTTCTCCCACCCCCTGAAAAAATTCTGTGAGAATGTATGGTTAAGAATCCAATTAGAGCCGGGTACAGTGGTGCACGCCTGTAATCCCAGCACTTGGGAGGCTGAGGCAGGAGGATCATGAGTTCAAAGCCAGCCTCAGCAATGGTGAGGCACTTAGCAACTCAGTGAGACCCTGTCTCTAATAAAATACAAAAAGGGGTTAGGGATGTGGCCCAGTAGTCGAGTGCCACTGAGTTCAATCCCCAGTGCCAAAAAGAAGAAGGAGGAGGAGGAGGAGGAGGAGGAGGAGGAGGAGGAGGAGGAGGAGGAGAGAAGGAGAAGGAGAAGGAGAAGAAGAAGAAGAAGAAGAAGAAGAAGAAGAAGAAGAAGAAGAAGAAGAAGAAGAAGAAGAAGAATCCAATTAAACAACTCAGCACAGGCCAAGATGACCTAGAGTTGCCATGGCAGTGGATACTTGAAAGTCTGATGTCACCCTGCTGTCAGGGCAGGACTGTCTGGAAACTTCTATGGGATCCCCAATAAAACTGGAGTGCAGGAAAGGCACATTGTCATTGTCCCTCTCCTCTCTGAGAGGACTCACTCTGTCCCTTGAGAGTGTCCTTTTCCCCTTTTCCTGTCCCTTCAATAAACTCATTCCCATTACCCAAGTGACATGTCTGAAATCTTTCTGACTTGATTGCAAGAATTGGGTTTTGAAGGGGGCAGTCTTTGGGCTTCCTCAGTTTCCCAGAAGGCCCCAGCTCTGTGTAACAGTTTCAGCCTATAATGGTTTCTGTGTCTGCCATTTCCCTTTGTGTCTTTGCTATGGAAATAGTTTCTGAATTAAATTTCTTGTCTTCAGTATTTTACATATCAAAACTATCTTAAGAGTATTTTTGAAGTATAACACCCCATTAAAAAAGTGTAGAAATCCTAAGTAAACATCTTGAGAAATTTCATATATTGCACACATCTGAGAGAGAAGAGAATTCTACAACATGCCAGGCACTCCTAGTCACTGCCCTTCCAGGGCTGGGGCTCTAGCTGCCACTCCCAGAGCTGTCAGCTCTTGATACCTGTTTTTCAACTTTATAACAAAGGAATCATCTACTAGTTATTTTAATGTGTACGATTTATTCTACTCTACTCTTTTTGGTGAAATTTATTCATACTGCTTCATATGATTGTAGTTTATCATTCTCAGTATATATAATATCATATTGACAAAGAGACACTTTTTTTTCTCTGTAAATCATTTATTCTTTAGTCTTGGCATTAAAACAGTATTTTTTCTTTTTAATTTTAATTTGTTATATATGACAACAGAATGTATTACAATTCATACTACACATATAGAGCACAATTTTTCATATCTCTGGTTGTACACAGAGTCACATCATTCGTGTCTTCATACATGTACTTAGGGTAATATGACTATCACATTCCACCAACAGACACATTTTTGTAGTTTCTAGTTTTTGCCTCTTAAAAATAATTCTGAGGTAGACATTCTTGTACTGATTTTTTGAGGCAGATACAAAAGCATTTCTATGGATATAAACAGAGGAGTGGAATTGCTGGGCCACAGGCTGAGTATATATTCAATTTTAGTAGAGAGATATTGCCTGATTATCTTTTAAGCCAATAAATGCTTCCCACTCACATTGTCTGAACATTCTTGTTACTTTGCATTTTGGAACACAGCTGGGGTTTTCTGCTCCTGCCCCCCCCCCAATTCTTGGAGGTGTATAATGATAACATATATTGATTGAATTTGTATTTCATTGATAATTAATGACGCTGAACACTTTTCCACACGTTTATTGGTCATTTAAATAGGAATTTCTATTTATGATGTGCCTGTTCAAAACTTCCATCCATGCTTCTCTTGGATTGTCTGATTTTTATATACTTGGGAATCTACTAAGGAATATTCATGATTTGGCATTGAAAATAATGAGGTGAAAGTCATATTGAAAATATTTACATTGAAATGTTGAGCATTTTGTGTTCTTTTTTTAAAAAAAAAATATTTATTTATTTGCTTTAGTTGTACACAATGCAATGTATTTATGTTTTACGTGGTGCTGAGGATCGAACCTGGGCCACGCACGTGCTAGGCGAGCGCTCTACCACTGAGCCACAACCCCAGCCCCAAGCATTTTGTGTTCTTTAGTGTGCAGTTAGGGAGAGTAGGTAGTGAGGGTGGTTCCCTTCTTACCTACTGCAACCTGTAAAGAGGGCTTTTTTTCTTCACTTCTGTATTTAGTGTCCACTGCTGTGAGCTTGTTTGGTCCTTGTGAGTTTGTGAAATAGGATGCACTAAAATAGACCCTGGTTAATTTTTCTACCCTTGCCCTCTGTGACACTTGTCCTCCAGCCTCTGAGTGTCAGTGGATTTGCAGTGTTCCGGCTTGTGTCCCTCATCTTATTCACATCAAAGCTCTCAGTTGCTTCTGAGTGATCTTCATTGTGTCTTATATGATGTCCCTAAAAATTATTTGGTGCTTTTCTTGTTTGGTGTCTGTCACTCTGCAGCTGCTGCTGAGGTTGGTGCTTCCCTGTTCATGCTGAAGTTCCTTAGCATCCTCTGAAGGTGTTGCCACTTCCTGTAAGGTCATAACCAGCAGACTATGATCTACCCTGAGCCCAGTAAATATGCCCGTATCAGGCTTCACGGAGTCCACCCCTGAAGGAGCCCCAATTAGGAAGGGCTATTGCGGTCAGCTGGAAGCCATAAGTTCCACCTGATAATAAGTATGTATGTGACGCACCTGTAAATGCACGTGAGGCACCCGCAAAGCTAAAGGTATATAACCGGGTGAAAGCGGTCGGAGTCAGGAGAAGAATGAATTCATTCAGTCAGTCATGCAGTCGCTCGGTCGGAAGAAGAGTTCGGGTCAGAGAAGAAGAAAAGAATCAGAGCAGCCAGAACGTAGGCAGAGCGGTTACAGAAGAGAAACCAGATAGAAGAAGTAATTCCTGGTCAGAGTCAAGCCGAGGCTCCCGAGGAAGAAAGAAGAAAGAACAAAGAAGAAAGAAGCTCTAAAAGCTAAGCTCTCTCTCTCTCTCTAAAGAAGAAATCTCTCTCTTTCAAGCTCTCTCTCTCTCTCTAAGCTCTAAGAAGAAGAAGAAAAAGCTATCTCTAATCTTTCTCTTTAAGCTCTTTCTAAGAAGAAGAAAAATCTTTCTTTCTCTCTCTAAGCTCTCTCTAAGAAAGTAGAAGTAAAAGTAGTAATAGCTCTACTCTGCCTCCGAGTTTTTCTCCCGCGGCGTTTTGTGGCTGGCCATTTCAGGCAGCTTACACACCCCCACCTTTTTCTTTTTCTCGTTCTTTCTTTCTTTCTTTTTCTTTTTCTTTTCTTTTTTTTTTTTTTTTTTTTTTTTTTTGATTAAAAAATTTGTTTAGCAATTTTTACAATCTAGGAAAAAAGTTCTGACTGTAATAATGGATAACATAGACATCATGTTTAAGTAGAAAACACAAGAGTAAAGAGTAATTATCACTGAAAATATTGCACAACTTCAGCTGTTTCCTCCAAATTTTCTTTATATAATTGGATAGATATAAATTAATGAATAGAAATTTAAGCAAGAAACACTGACAATTTAACAGAACTCCATAATCTAATTTCTTTCAATTTTTCTCAAATTCATTTGAGTGTTTCCATCATGGTGCTCATAAGGAAATTGAACAACATACAGCTGCTACAGTTGAATACCAAATTAAGTACTTATGACATTCTTCTATAATACAATTGTGAAGAATTTTCAAGGAACTTATGTTTTTGTATGTAGAAAAGTGTTAGAGTCAAGCATTCAACTCAATAAAAATAAGAAACATTTCTGATTCCTTTGTTAGGTGGAGACTGCTTCTCCTTTTGCTAGTTTTTTTTAGCTGTAACATCACTGAGTTGAACAAATCAATCACGTTGGGTACATAGGAAAAATGAACACATGCTAAATGGATAAACATTACTACATCTTTACTGACCATCTCTACTTCTAATACTTCAGAAGCTTAAGAGTTTTAGAGCATTCTTACATTAACTACAAGAAAAATTAAAGAAGAAATTCCTTTTCTGAGATCACAACTAGGAAATCATGTGGTTGTACAAATTCTGCTATTGCATGCAAAGCATGAAATGAATTTACCTTTCTATTTAGTCTTTTCAGTCACCTAGCAGTATTTAACAGATACCTTTCCAAGAAACAGAAACTGAGATGTGTTCATATAACTTCAATAACCTTATCACTACAGTAATGAGAGATGCAATATTGTTTTGCTATGGTTCAAGACAACAGAGAAGGAGATCACAAGAAATAGAAATAAAAATTATTACAACTGAGAAACTACTTCTTATTTATTTTCACCATGGTGCCACCTTCATTTTTACATAAGCATGGTGGCATAATTCAGGCTCAATAAATCAAAAATATATATATGTGTGTGTATACACATGAAGAATGAATATGTATATACATATATATACATATACACACACCCATATGTATACACACATATATATATTTTTGATATATATATGTGTGTATACATATGAAGAATGAATATGTATATACATATATATATACATATACACACACCCATATGTATACACACACACCCATATATACATATATATATATATATATATATTTAGTTGTAGATGGACACAATGATTTTATCTTGTTTATTTATTTTTTTATTTATTGTGGTGCTGAGGATTGAACCCAGTGCCTCACATGTGTGAAGCAACTGAGCAACAACCCCAGCCCCAGAAATCTTAGTATTTAAAATTTACCTTGATTTTCAGTTATCACTATGTTAATAAACAAAAAATTAGAAGCCGGGCGCGGTGGCACACGCCTGTAATCCCAGCACTTTGGGAGGCTGAGGCAGGAGGATCGCGAGTTCAAAGCCAGCCTCAGCAATGGGGAAGCACTTAGCAACTCAGTGAGACCCTGTCTCTAAATAAAATAAAAAAAAAAAAAAAAGGGCTGGGGATGTGACCCAGTGGTCAAGTGCCCCTGAGTTCAATCCCCGGTACCACAAAAAAAAAAAAAAAAAAAAAATAGATAAAACACATAGGAAAGGGTAATATTTAACCCACTTTGCTGAGTTAATTTATTGACACATTAACTCATTTTTTTATAGAAAAGGGATAGTGCATCTCAGTTTGTTTACAAGCTAGGAGATCACTTAATATTCTGCATTTCCTAACTGCAGACAGAATATAGCAATATTATAATTATAGAATATAATAATTATAGAAATAAACTGATTTTCAAGCATAGAGCCAACCCCTATGATAATACACAATTTAAAAAGATCTAAGGCACTGAATCCCATTTCCAATGGAAAAAAAAGAACTGTGCAAACAATTTTAAAACTACTTTTTTTTTTTGGTGCCAGTATTATAAAATGTAGCTTTTAATAAAACCTTGACCCAAATGCCAGTAACTTCAGAAAAGAATTTCATGGAGAGAAGAAAGTTATTTCATTTAGGAAAAATAACCACTCTTTTTCTTGATCTTCAACATACACAAGATCAACATGTACACCTGCTTTAACACTTTACAGAATTCCTAAGTACTGGAGCCTAGCAACAGCTAAACACAATTATATTTTTAAACGCTGAGTCCAGGCTTTCCATAAAATACCATCCTACTTCCTCCTCTAAGTTTCTAAAATATTACATACTTTTCTCAACATCTGCAGCCATCCAGGAATTTTTAGGAAAATGTTGTGCATGATCTTAATCCCCTGGCTCTTTGGGCTCAGTGACAAACTATCAAAATCACCAAAAATGATGGTTCACTTGAAGTCAGAGGAGATACTCACCTTATTGCTCTATTCTTTGAGCTATCCTAATTTATTCCTCTTTGGTCAGCTGAGTTGCTATTTTGGCTGGGTGTTGGATGACAAACTGGAACTGGAACTTGTTCCTGATGTTGGGGCTCCTGATCTGGTTTTGCCCCTTGCCAAAGTTAGTCAGGTGGGGCTGAGACTACTGAAGCAGGGAGAGGTCATCTGAGGGGAGGATTTGAGGCAGTTCCCCACCCTCCAGCACTGGAGCATGTTATCTTTGCACTGACAGTCTTACCACCCATGGGGGTCCTTTTGAAAAGTTTGTGGCTGCTTCCTGGTAATTTTTCAAAAGCCACTCAGTTCTACTTTTCCATAGTTTTTCTGTTCTCCTCTTGATTTATTTCTGCTCAGATATTTATTATTTTCTTCCTTATGCTAACCTTGAGTTTATTTTTTTGCTAGTTCCTTGAGGCGTAATGTTTCTTTGGGGTCTTTCTTTGCTTTTAAAGTAAGCACTCACTGTTATTAATTTCCCTTTTAAAACTGTCTTTGCCACACCACATGAATTTTGGTAAATCATGTTTCTGCTGTCTGTAGGCATTTTAAAAATCCCCTTTAAATTCCTTTTTGAGGCAGTGGTTATTCAAGAGTGTGCTGTGTAGTTTCCACGTTTGTGAATTTTCTAATTATCTTGAAATAATCTATTTTTAGTTTTATTCTACTGTGGACCAAAAAGATTTTGGTGTGATTTTGATCTTAACTTTGTTAAGGCTTGTCTTGTGACCTCATGGGTAGCCCATCCCGGAAACATCACAGATGTACTTGGGAACAACACATCTTCATCTGTTGGGTAAGAAATTCTGTTCATGTCTGTTAGGTAATTGGGCTTATTGTGTTGCTCACATTCTTCATTGATTTCCTGCCTGCATATTTTATCCATTATAGAGCATTGAAATCTCTTACACGTATTGTATTGCTACCAATTTCTTTTTCAGATCTGTTGATATTTGCTTTATATACTTAGGTTCTTGGAGATAAGGAGCATATATACAATTGTTCTATCTTCTTGTTGAACTCATCACTGTTTTTTCTAAAGAGAATTTTTTACTTTTTTTTTTCCCCTGTGGTACTGGAACTTGAACTCAGGGGTACTCGACCACTGAGCCATATCCCCATCCTTTTTTTGTATTTTATTTGGAGACAGGGTCTCACTGAGTTGCTGAGTGCCTCACTTTTACTGAGGCTGGCTTTGAACTTGCGATCCTCCTGCCTCAGCCTCCCAAAGTGCTGGGATTACAGGCATGCACCACTGCGCCCAGCTTGACCTTTATAAAAAAAAATTGTTTTTAGTTGTAGATGGACACGATACACTTAATTAATTAATTAATTTATTTATTTATTTATATATGGTGTTGAGGATCAAACTCACTGCTTCGCCACCTGCAGACCCAGGAACAGGCCCTGGGCCTATGAAGGCCACAGCTGCTGGCCTGCACAACCCCTGTTACATCTATGCACTCTGCAGCCACCAGCAGGCCCAGGAACAGGCCCTGGGCCCAGGAACAGGGAGTCTTATATGGGGATGCCTATCTCTCGTTTCTCCTACTAACACCCAATTTTTTATGAATACCCTCTCACTAATCAAGCAATCTAATACCTCTATTTTCTCACATCCTACCTCACAAACATCTTCGCCAATCGCTAAGCCCTCCCCCCTTCTACCATTAGGAATTGTAAACCACACGCAAACATACTGACTATATGGTAGAAGATCTCATCATTTCTGTTTAAAGTGACAAAACTGTAAATAGAAGCTAACTGATATATACCAACATGTTGGGTACATTGAATGCTGTAATATTGACATTTTCCTTAAAAGTGAGGTATCAGGTAACCTGTAGGGATGCTATAAGACAACATGGCAGAAGCTGTAATACCTCAGACTTACACTGCACTAGGAAAACACATAGACATCATGAAAAAACAAGGGAGAAAAATGCCCCAAATAAACCAATATACTACATCATTAGAATCCATAGAAAGCACAGTAGGTGATATGTCAGAGAAGGAGTTCCAAATATACATAATTAAAGTGATTTGGGGTTTAAAAAATGACTTAAGCGAACAGATACAGGCAAAAATTGATCTCCCCAACAAAGAGATAAGAGATCAAATATAGGCGACCATAAATCACACCAACAAAGAGATAAGAGAACAAATACAGGTAGCAAAAGATTACTTTAAGAAAGAGATAGAGAGCCTGATAAAAAGCCAAAAAGAAATACTTGAAATGAAAGAAATGATAAGCCATTTTAAAAATTCAATAGATAGCATCATCAGCAGATTGGATCACTTGGAAGACAGGACCTCAGACAATGAGGATAAAATATATAATATTGAAAATAAAGTTGACCTCACAGTGAAGATGGTAAAAAACCATGAATAGAATGTCCAAGAATTATGGGATAACATCAAAAGACTGAATATAATATTTATTGGAATAGAGGAAGGTGCAGAGAATCAAACCAAAGGAATGCAAAATCTCTTCAATGAAATAATATTAGAAAATTTCCCAAGCAAGAAGAATGAATTTGAAAACCAAATACAAGAGGCCTATAGGATGCCAAATGTACAAAATTACAACAGATCTACACCAAGGCACATTATAATGAAAATGCCTAGCATACAAAATAAGGATAGAATTTTAAAGGCCACAGGAGAGAAAAATCAGGTTACCTATAAGGGAAAACCAATTTGCATCTCAGCAGATTTTTCAACCCAGACACTCAAAGCCTGGAATAACATATTCTAGGCCCTAAAAGATAAGGGATGCCAACTAAGAATCTTATATCCAGCAAAATTAAGCTTTAGATTTGATGATAAAATAAAAACCTTCCATGAAAAATGCTAAAGAATTCACAAGGACGCCTGCACTACAAAACTATCTGGCAAAATATTCCATGAGAAGGAAATGAAAAACAACAGTGAAAATCTGCAAAGGGAAGAACTACAATAAAGGAAAAACCAACCAAAGGAGAAACCAAGTCAAACTAAATACCAAAAATAAAAATAAAAAATGACTGGTAACACAAATCATGTCTCAATAATAACCCTGAATGTTAATGGCCTAAACTCACAAATTAAAAGACATAGGCTGATAGATTGGATTTTTAAAAAGACCCAACAACATGCCACCTTTGAGAGACACATCTCACAAAAAAAGATGCCCACAGAATGAAGGTGAAATGATGGGATAAAATATACCATTCACATAGTCTATATAAGTAAGCAGGTGTTTCCATCCTCATATCAAATAAAGTAGAGTTTGAGCCAAAGTTAATAAAAAAAGATAAAGATGGACATTTCATACTGCTTAAGGGAATCATACACCAACAAGAAATAACTTATAAATATATATGCCCCAAATAATGGATCATCTACATTCAACAATCAAACACTTCTCAAGTTCAAGAGTCAAATAGACCACAACACAATAATTCTAGGTGACTTCAACACACCTCTTTCACCACTGGATAGATCTTCCAAACAAAAGTTAAACAAAGAAACTATAGAACTCATTAATACAATCAATAACTTAGACATAACTGACATATATAGTGTATTATCCATCAATGACCAATACACTTTCTTCTCAGCAGCACATGAATCATTCTCTAAAATAGACCATATATGATGCCATAAAGCAACTCTAAGCAAATATAAAAAAGTAGAGATACAAACCTGCATTTTATCAGATCATAATGGAATGAAATTAAAAATCAATGATAAAGAAACAAAAGCTACTCCAATACCTGGAGACTAAATAATATGCTACTGAATGAACACTGGGTTGTAGAATACATCAAGAAGAAGATCAAAAAGTTCTTACAGGTAAATGAGAACACTGATACAACATATCAAAATCTCTGGGACACTATGAAGGCAGTACTAAGAGGAAAGTTCATTGCATGGAGTTCATTCCTTCAAAGAAGAAAAAGTCAAGAAATAAATGAAGTAACATTACACCTCAAAGCCCTAGAAAAAGAACAAATCAACCCCCAAAGTCATAGAAGACAGGAAATAATTAAAATCAGAGCCAAAATCAATGAAATTGAAACAAACAAACAAACAAACAAACAACAATTGAAAAAATTGACAGAACAAAAAGTTGGTTCTTTGAAAAGATAAATAAAATTGATAAACCATTATCTATGATAATTAAGAAAAGGAGAGAAAAAACTCAAATTACCAATATTTCTGATGAAAAAGGAAATATCACAATGGACACTACAGAAATACAGAAAACAATTAGAAATTATTTTGAAAATTTATACTTCAATAAAATAGAAAATAATGAAGGCATCGACAAATTTCTAAAAATATACGATATGCCCAGACTAAATCAGGATGTTATATACAATCTAAATAGATCAATTTCAAGTAAAGAAATAGAGGATGCCATAAAAAACCTACCAACTAAGGAAAGCCCAGGACCAGATGGATACACAGCTGAATTCTACAAGACCTTTAAAGAAGAACTAACACCAATACTTCTCAAACTATTTCATGAAATAGAAAAAGAAGAAACACTTCCAGACTCATTCTATGAGGCCAATATTACTCTGATTCCAAAACCAGACAGAGACAAATCAAAGAAATAAAATTTCAGACCAATATCACTAATGAATATAGATGCAAAAATTCTCAATAAAATTCTGGTAAATTGAATACAAAAACATATCAAAACGATAGTGCACCACGATCAGGTGGGGCTCATTCCAGGGATGCAAGGTTGGTTTAATATAAGGAAATTAATAAATTTAATTCATCACATCAGTAGACTCAAAAGATAAAAATCATATGATCATCTCAATAGATGCAGAGAAAGCATTTGACAAAATACAGCACCCCTTCATGTTCAAAATGTTAGAAAAACTAAGGATAATAGGAACATACCTCAACATCATAAAGGTCATCTATACTAAACCCCAGGCCAACATCATCCTAAATGGAGAAAAATTGAAAGCATTCCCTCTAAAAACTGGAACAAGACATGGATGCCCTCTTTCACGACTCCTATTTAACATAGTTCTTGAAATCCTAGCCAAAGCAATTAGACAGACAAAAGAAATTAAAGGGATATGGATAGGAAAATAAGAACTCAAATTATCACTATTTGCAGATTATATGATTCTATACATAGAAGATCCAAAAATCTCTACCAGAAATCTTCTAGAACTAATAAATGAATTCAGCAAAGTGGCTGAATATAAAATCAACACCCATAAATCAAAGGCACTTCTGTATATTAGTGACAAATCCACAGAAAGAGAAACTAGGAAAACCACCCCATTTTCTATAGCCTCAAAAAAAATAAAATACTTGGGAATCGACTTAACAAAAGAAGTGAAAGACCTCTACGATGAAAACTATAGCTCACTAAAGAAATGCATTAAAGAAGATCTTAGAAGATGGAAAGATTTAACTTGTTCATGGATAGGTAGAATTAATATTGTCAAAATGACTATTCTACCAAAAGCACTATACAGATTCAATGCAATACCAATCAAAATCCCAATATCATTCCTCATACAACTAGAAAAAGCAATCATTAAATTCATCTGGAAAAAATAAGAGACACAGAATAGCCAAAGCAATTCTTAGCAAGAAGAGTGAAGCTGGTGGCATTACTATTCCAGACCTTAAATTGTGCTACAAAGCAATAGTAACTAAAACAGCATGGTATTGGCACCAAAATAGACCAGTAGACCAATAGTACAGAATAGAAGACATAGAGATTAACCCACACATCTACAATTATCTTATATTAGACAAAGTTGCTAGAAACATACAGTGGAGAAAAGATAGCCTCTTCAACAAATGGTATTGGTAAAATTGTAAATCCTCATGTAATAAAATGAAATTAAACCTCTATCTCTCTCCATGCACAAAACTCGACTCAAAGTGGATCAAGGACCTAGGAATTAAACCAGAGACCTTGCACCTAATAGAAGAAAAAGTAGGCCCAAATCTCCATCATGTTGGATTAGCCCCCAACTTCCTCAATAAGACCCCTAGAGTGCAAGAATTAAAACCGAGAATTAATAAATGTGATGGATTCAAACTAAAAAGCTTCTTCTCAGCAAAAGAAATAATCAGTGAGGTGATTAAGAACCTACAGAATGGGAGCAAATCTTTACAACAAGCATATCAGACAGAACATTAACCTTAAGGATATATAAAGCTCTCAAAAACCTTAACACCAAAAACAAAGAAACAAAAAACAAACAAACAAAAAAAACCCAATCAATAAATGGGCCAAGGAACTGAACAGACACTTCTCAGAAGATGATATGCAATCAATCAACAAATATATGAAAAACTGTTCAACATCTCTAGCAATTAGAGAAATGCAAATCAAAACTACTCTAAGATTTCATCTCACTCCAGTCAGAATGGCAGCTATCTAAAACATAAACAACAATAAATACTGGTGAGGTTTTGGGGAAAAGGGCTCACTCATACATTGCTGGTAGGACTGCAAGTTGGTGCAGCCAATCTGGAAAGCATCATGGAGATTCCTAGGAAAACTTGGAATGGAACCACCATTTGACCCAGCTATCCCACTCCTTGGTCTATACCCAAAAGACTTAAAAACAACTTACCACAGGGACACAGCCATATCAATGTTTATAGCAGCACAATTCACAATAGTTAGATTGTGGAAACAACCTGATGTCCATCAGTAGATGAATGGATAGGGAAAATTTGGTATATATACACAATGGAACACTACTCAGCACTAAAAGAGAATAAAATCATGGCATTTGCAGGTAAATGGATAGAGTTGAAGAAAATAATGCTAAGTGAAGTTAGCCAATCCCAAAAAAACAAAGGTCAAATGATTCCTTTCCTATGATGATACTGAATTATAATGGTGGGGAGGGGGGTGATGAAGGAATGTTAAATAGAACAAAAGGGAGAGAGGGGAGGAGATGGGTTAAGGGGATAGAAATAATGGCAGAATGAGTTAGACATCAATACCCTAAGTACATGTATGAAAACACAAATGGTGTGAAAATACTTTATGTAAAACCAGTGACTTGAAAAATTGTGCTCTTTATATGTAATACAAAATGAATGGCACTCTGCAAGCATTGTGTAACAAATTAGAATAATAATAATAAAAAAATAATTTTTTTAGTTGTAGATGGACACAATACATTTTATTTATTTATTTATTTATTTATTTATTTATTTATTTATTTATTTATTTTTATGTGGTGTTGAGGATTGAACCCAGTGCTTCACACATTCTAGGAAAGTGCTCTACAACTGAGTGACAAACTCAGCCTAGTTTTTTTAAAAATATTTTTTTTAGTTGTTGATAGACCCTTATTTTATTTATTTATATGCTATGCTGAGAATCAAATCCAGTGCCTCACACATGCCAGGCAATTGCGCTCCCGCTGAGCCCCAGCCCCAGCCCCCAGCCCAGTTTTTGGCTGTTTTCTGTGATGTAAATATAGTTATTCCTCCTTTCTATCTTTTCCATTTTTTCACTTTCAGTGAACACATATCTTTGGATCTAAAGTGAGTTTCTTGCAGAAGCATAAAGTTGTATTTTAGTTATTATTATTATTTTTTTTATCTATTCAACTACTCTATATCTTTTTTTCTTTACTGGGATTTGAACCCAGGGGTGCTTTATCACTGAACTACAACCCAAGTCCTTTTTATTTTTTAAGATAGGGCTTCACTAAGTTACTGAGGGTCTTGCTAAGTTGCTGAGGCTGGCCTCAAGTTCGCAGTCCTCCTGCCTTGGCCTCCTGAGTTGCTGGAATTACAGGCATGTGCCACTGTGCTTGACCTCTATCTTTTTATGAAGGAGTTTAATATATTTACATTTAAAGTAATATGAGAATTTAAGATTGCCATTTTTTAACTGTTATCCATTTATCTTATACTTTCTTTGCCTTTGCCTTTTACTTTTTTAATTGGTTCTTTTTAATTTTTTATGTTTTGGTATTGGGGATTGAACCCAGGAGTGCTTAACCACTAGGCCACATTCCCAGCCCTTTTATATTTTATTTAGACAGGTTCTTGCTGAGTTGCTTAGAACCTCACTAAGTTGCTAAAGCTGGCTTTGAACTTGCAATCCTCCTGCCTCAGCCTCTTGAGCCAATATAATCACAGGTGTGTGCCACTGCATGTGGTTTATTTATTTTTTTTTTTTTGTTGTTGTTGTTGTGTATGACAGCAGACTCTATTTTGATGCTATTATACAAGCATGGAATATATCTTATTCTAGCTAGGATTTTTTTTAGAACAAGAGAAATTTATTATTTAGTTAGTGGGGTTTTGTTTTGTTTTGTTTTGTTTTGTTTTGTTTGTTTTTGTTTTTGTTTTTGTTTTTGTTTTTGTTTTTGGTACTGGGGATTGAACTCAGGGGCACTCGACCACTGGGCCACATCCCCAGCCCTTTTTTGTATTTTATTAGAGACAGGGTCTCACTGAGTTGCTAAGTGCCTCGCCATGGGTGAGGCTGGCTTTGAACTCGCGATCCTCCTGCCTCAGCCTCCCAAGTGCTGGGATTACAGGCGTGCACCACCACGCCTGGCTATTTTATTTTTTGAGACAGGGTATGGCTGTGTTGCCCAGGCTAACCCTGAATAGAATCCCATTCTCATGGACGTACATGATGGTGGGATTCACTGTGTTGTTTTCATATGTGTACATGGGAAAATTATGTCAGAGTCATTCTTCAGTCTTTCCTATGCCTATTTCCCTCATCTGCTGAACTTCTATTCTTCTCTCAAATCCCCTCATCCCCCTTATTGTGGGTTAGTTTTCACATGCCAGAGAAAACATTCAACCTTTGTCTTTTGGGACTGTCTTTTTCTTGTTTGCTGTCTTCTTTTATGTCTGATTATCTTTTTTTTATGAATTGACAAGTTGCAATTCCTTTCTCTCTTTTGTGTGAAACTCTGTAACTGTTTTCTTTGTGGTTGTCAAGGGATGGGAATGACATAATGTACCATTATAGCCTATTTTGTGCAGACATATTCCCTTATGTGCAAGGACTCCCACTCTTGCCTTTCCTCCCCTCCCATGATGTGGGATTGATGTTTCAGTTTACCTCAATTGATGGTGGTACCCATTGACATGATTAGAGTTTATTTATTTATTTTTGGTACCAGGGATTGAACTCAGGGCAACTCAACTAATGAGTCACATCCCAGCCTTATTTTGTATTTTATTTACAGACAGGGTCTCACTGAGTTGCTTAGTGCATTGCTAAGTTGATGAGGCTGGTTTTGAACTCGTGATCCTCCTGCCTCAGCCTCCCGAGCTGCTGGGATTATAGGTGTGTGCCATGGTGCCCGGCTTAATGTTATTTTTAGTACTTCTATCTTTTTAGCTTTTGTAGTAGAATTAAAATCAATTAATCTGCCATTGTTATGGTAGTGTGATATTCTGTTTTTGTCTATTTATGCTCTTGTTTTGCTATCAATTTCATTTCAACTTGAAGAAATTCCCTTAGCATTTCTTGCAAGGCAGGTCTAGAAGTGATTGATTCTCAGTTTTTGCTTGTCTGAGAAAGTCTCAACATCTTCCTCAATCTGAAGGACAGGCTTCCTAGTTAGAGTAGTCTTGGCACTTTTTATTTTCTTCAACAGTTTGTATGCACTTCTTTCTGCTGCAAGGCTTCTGCTGAAAACTCCACTGAGAGTCTTATGGAGATAGACAAGAATCTGCTTTTCTTTGGTTGCTTGCAAAACTGTCTACAACTTTCGCCTTTCACAGGTTGATGATACCATGTCTCATTGTTGGTATATATTTAGCTAGAATGACTGTTTGGTCATGTTAGGCAAAAAGGCACTGGTTGCTCAAGGGGAAGTTGTGAGAGGCTTTGATTTGGTAACGTGTCCAAAGTTGCCCATTGGTGGTTCTTGTTGGTGCTCACTGCTTGGTCAGCAGAGCTGGATTACACCAAAGATAAGGCAGGCAGGTGGAAGCTTTGCTGAAGAACTGAGGAAACTCTGGGAATAATGAACATCCAGGATGTTTGAAAATGAGCATCACTCAGTGGCTGAGACTGCAGTTGTGGGTAGGCTGGTTGTGTCCTTCAGATCACTTAGTGATTCCTCCGGGATTTAGTCCCAGGGGACTGGTGTTTGAGAATGTGGTAATGTAAAATTAGAGGTATGGTGAGGCCAATGCAGGAGGTGATTGCCATTGAAAAGAGCTTATTACTCATGGTTTCCAAGAAAAGGAGACATTCTACACTAGGGGGGTCATGTGAGGAAGCACTGGAGTCAGGTAGGAAGCAGAGAGAGAAGATGGAAAACATGGGTGTGACTCTTCATTGGGTTTCTCATGGGAAGAAGCATGAGGCAGGATAAGCAGGTTTAGGTTGGAGTATGAATAATTCCAGTAGGTGCCTGGAGCACAGGGGTAACCCTTAATTGCCTGGTTCTGAGGTGACTGGAGTGGGTGATGAGACCCAGGGTGTGGAGCCTGATGGGGGGTGTAAGAGGACATGCTCTGGATTGGTTGTTTGTACTTGAAAGCACCCTTGAGGACAAGTTCTTTACTGTCTCTAGGAATTGCTAATGCTAGGGGTGTGTTTCTTTAGGGTCAATAGGGCCTCCGATGAAGTCATCAGAATACAGAAAACAGAAGACATTACTGTCTTTATCTGTTGGGGCAGCCAGAAAAAAATACCTTGGATGAGTATTCCCATTTACTTCTTACAGTTCTAGGGGCTGAGAAATGCACCCAGATCTAGGCCCTGGCAGACTTGGTGTCAAGTGAAGGCCCACTACCGGGTTCACAGACAGCTACTCCTGGCTGTGTCAAATGTCCGAGGGAATGAAGTGTCTCCCTGAAGAAGGAGCCAAGGAGATAGCTAAAGATTGCGGTTAGCTGAGAGCCATAAAAGATGTTCTAGTTTCTACCTGATAGTAATACATTATTCAAAGAATCTTTGTATGCCCGTGAACACTGCGTGACACACCTGTAAGCTCCAGCTGTAAGCACGTGTCCTTGTTAAAGCTATATGTATATAACTGGGTGAATTTGGTTAGAGTGTGTGGGAAGAAGAAGAAGGTGGTGGTTGGAGTTAGAGCGTTTGGAGTGATTGCTGGAGCCGGAGAGAGAAGAAGAATAAAAGACCTTTTTTCATTTTCATCCTGCCTCCAAATTTTCCTGCAGCATTTGTAGCTCCAAGCAGTTTCCGCTTCAGGCAGCAACAAGTGGTGGCCCATACAGGGAATTCGGCAGCAAGGTAAGAAAAAAGAAAATTTAAAAATATGGGAGCGAATATAACAAAAAGTTGGTTTATAAAAGCCATGAATAAAATTTTTGATATTGAGAAATCAGAGGATAGTGAGAAAAGTGAACAAGAAAGCATATCCTCTGACTCGGTTGAGACCATCAAGGAGAGTAGTAATGTAAATTCAAAAGTAAGAACTGCAAAAGCCATCAGAAGCTTAATAAAATTAACTGAGGAGTATGTACTCTCCTTAGAAGCTGAAACTCAGGATACTAATGAAAGTGATAATAGTAACAAGGAGCCAAACCATGAGAGTACGGTCTCCTCCACTGAGCCAGTTAGGAATTATGAAGCTAGTAGTGAGGAGGAATCAAAAAGCGATTCAGGGAGCACAGTCTTCAATAAAAAGAACAAAAAGAAATTAAAAAAGAGAAAAGACCATCAAATAGAGGAACCACTAGTGCCCTCTGCTCCTTCATGGATAGAATACCTAACAGAAACAATAAGGAGTATTGATCAGAGTGTACGTGCCCTTGAGGTAGAAATTGGCGGCCTTTCTGAGCGCTTATATGCTCTTGAACAACATAGACCGCAGGAGCACCTAGAACTGCCAGTATTTCAAAATGAAGAGGGACAAAGACATCATGAGTCCCTAGACTTTAAAACAATAAAGAATTTTAAAGAGGCGGTAATGACCTATGGGCCTCAAGCTCCGTTCACATTAAGTATGATAGAGTCACTTAACACCCTAATCTTAGCCCCCTCAGATTGGAAAAGTCTATGCAGAGCGGTACTAAGTGGGGGACGATACCTAATCTGGAAAACTCAATTCCAGGAACTTTGTTCAGAAATAGCAAAGAGAAATGCTGCAGCAGGTTTCCCTCAACGCAATATAGATATGCTCACAGGGGAAGGTAAGTTCGCCGAACTACAAAATCAGCTACAATACGATCCCGGTGTGTATGCCCAGATACACACTGCAGCTGTGAAAGCCTGGAAGACAATATCAGGCACAGGGGATCTGCAAGGCAGCCTATCAAAAGTCATACAAGGGCCTAACGAACCTTACGCTGGTTTTGTAGATAGACTCTTAAAAACAACATCTAGAGTTTTTGGCGAAGTCGAGCAAGCTATGCCTCTAGTTATCCAATTAGTGTACGAGAATGCTAATAAATATTGCCAGGATGCAATAAGTCCGTGGAGAAGTAAAAAAGACTTATCAATTTATATCAGACTGTGCAAAGACATTAACGAGGCTGTTATCACAGGCAACGTAATTGCTGCAGTGATGAAAAATTCCTCCCCTCAAAATTCCCAAAGGATTCAACATAGAACAGGATATTCCAGACAAAAGTATTATAATCAACCAAGATATGCTAAGCAATATCCCCCAAGGGTAATAAGATCAAATTCATACCGTGCTCCAGGCCGATGCCCCAGGTGCAAAAAGGGTATACATTGGGCCAATCAATGCCATTCCAGATATGATATATATGGAAATGATTTATCAAGGATTTCAAAAAATGGGGCACGGGGCCCAATGCCCCAGGGCCCACAAATGTATGAGGCACTAGAGGAGGAATGCGCACTAAAGGAGGAATGCCCTCAGAGCCAAGTGATTCCTCATCACAATCCCTCCTACCCATTAACTCCCTTATCAGAGGGACAAGAGGAAGTGCAGGATTAGATCTCTGTTCTACTGCCCGGATGGTCCTGACACCTGAAATGGGGGTTCAGCTGATTCCTACGGGAATCAGTGGACCTCTCCCTTCAGGAACTGTGGGACTAATCCTTGGGCATAGTTCCAAGAGTTTATTAGGCTTTAATGTTATACCAGGGGTTATTGATTCAGATTATAATGGAGAGATTAAAATAATGCTAAGTACACACAGGGGCATCGTCTCCGTAAATCAAGGAGACAGAATCGCACAGCTGCTCCTCATTCCCAATCTCCATAGTTCTTTTAAAAGCATGCCACAAAATAGAAATAGCAGAGCATTCGGTTCCACTGGTTCAGGACCTATGGCTTTCTGGGTTCAGGATTGTTCACGGAGGCCAATGTGCAAATTAAAAATTCAAGGTATAGAGATGGAGGGGCTGATTGATACAGGAGCTGACTCTTCCATCATAAATCTACAACAATGGCCTAAGCACTGGCCTCTACAGAAAGCCTCAACCAGTTTAAGAGGCTTGGGATATAGTAATACCCCAGCACAAAGTGTTGTAATCTTAAATTGGCAAGACAATGAAGGCCATACAGGAACATTCCAACCTTATGTTTTAAACAGCTTGCCAGTTACCCTATGGGGAAGAGATATCTTACATCAAATGGGGCTACACCTACCAACCAAGCCTGCAGGTGTTAAGAATAAAAATCCTAATCATAATAAAAAAGGCAAAGGACATTTTTTCTAGGGGCCACTGAGAAAACAATTTTTAAAATACCATGGCTCTCTAATAAGCCAGTTTGGGTCCCTCAGTGTGCCCCTGTCCAAAGAAAAATTGCAAGCGGCCCATCAATTAATTAAAGAACAATTAGAAGCAGGACACATAGAGCCTTCCACCTCTCCCTGGAATTCTCCCATATTTGTAATTAAGAAAAAATAGGGAAAATGGAGACTATTACAAGACCTAAGACAAATTAATAAAACAATGCAAATTATGGGACCTACCCAACCTGGACTTCCTAATCCTGTAGCTATTCCAAAAAACTATTACCTTATAACTCTTGATATAAAGGACTGTTTTTTTCCATTCCCCTACATCCTCTGGATGCCCCCAGGTTTGCTTTTTCAATTCCTTCTATCAATAATAATGGCCCTGATAAAAGATATCAATGGAAAGTATTGCCGCAGGGAATGGCAAATAGCCCTACAATGTGCCAACTATATGTGGACAGAGCTATACAACCCATTAAAAACAAATATCAAGACCTCATGTGTCTACATTACATGCATGATGTTTTATTAGCTCACCCTAATCAACAAATCTTATTTAATATATTTAGTAAAATAACAAAAAATTTTAAAAAATATGGATTATATATAGCAGAAGAAAAAGTTCAAAGCAGATCACCTATACTATATTTAGGCTTTAAAATCATGGATACTTTTGTTAAACCCTCAAAAATTCTAATAAGTAAAGAACATTTGACCACCCTCAATGATTTCCAAAAATTATTGGGAGACATTAATTGGCTTCACCCTACACTAAGCCTCACTACTGTACAATTAAAACCTTTATTTGACATCCTTCGCAGGAACCCTGATCCATCCTCACCGCGAACATTAACTCCTGAGGCCAGGAGAGCTCTAAAATTAGTAGAACAGGCCATTGAAAGATCCCATTGTGATAGATTTGATTTTGCACAACCACTAATATTGATTATTATTCCTTCACAATATACACCAACAGGAGTATTTTGGCAACAGGGACTTATATTATGGATACATTTGCCTGTCTCTCCTAAAAGTACAGTTGAGTCTTATACCTCCATGGTGGCTAAACTTATTCTTCAAGGACTTAAAACCTCTACTAAAATATTTGGAATTCATCCCACTACTATTATTACTCCTTATTCATCATCACAGGTTGAATATTTGTGCTTCAATGATAATGATTGGGCTATAGCTAGATGCTCTACTTCTGCAAATTTTGACAATCATATTCCTAAATCTCCTATACTGTCCTTTTGTATCAATCATCCTATCATATTCCCACAGGTAATAAAAAAATCAACCCATTCCTAAAGCATTTAATGTATTTACAGATGGATCCTCTAACGGTACTGCTGCAGTAGTCACTCAAAATGAAAAAATGATTCATATCACTAATCAAAAATCAGCTCAATTAGTGGAACTCGAAGCTATAATAATAGCTCTGGAAAATTTTAAAGAACAGCCTATGAATATTTTTTCAGACAGCCACTATATTGTACATGCTGTCCCTAAATTGGAGCTAGCAGGTCCAATAGCACCACATACTCCAGCTTTTAAATTGTTTTCTCAAATCCAAAATCTCCTATGGCAACGAAAAGAACCTTTATTTATAGGTCACATAAGAGCTCACACTAATCTGCCTGGTCCTCTCCATGAAGGTAATCAAAAAGCTGATGCCCTCACTAAAACAATATTTATATTTACTACAGTACAACAAGCTACTTTATTTCATTCCCAGTTCCACGTTAATAGCACTACCTTAAGACAAAAATTTAAAATCACAAAAGAACAAGCTCGTAGAATTGTAAAAGAATGTCCATCTTGTGTAACACTTTGCCCAATCCACATTATGGGGTTAACCCACGTGGTTTGATGCCCAATCATTTGTGGCAGATGGATGTCACACATGAGCCAAGTTTTGGAAAATTACGATTTATTCATGTCACCATAGATACATGCTCAGGCATGATTTTGCTTCTTTGCATTCCGGAGAAAAAGTTAAAGATACTATATCTCATTGTCTGCAAGCTTTTGCTGCATTGGGCATCCCCAAAATGCTTAAAACAGATAATGGCCCTGCATATACATCCACATCCTTCAAACAATTTTGTACAAAGTTCAATATTATCCACAAAACAGGTATCGCTTATAATCGTCAGGGACAAGGAATAATTGAAAGAGCAAATCAGACACTTAAAAATATGTTACTAAAGCAAAAAGATGGAAACTGGAAAAATCCTAAGGACAGATTGGCAGTTGCCCTGTTTACCCTAAATTTCTTAACTTTAGATTCTAATGGACAGACACTGGAACCCACACCACCAACATAAACCTTTGGTTTACTGGAAGGATGTTCTCTCAGGTACATGGAAGGGTCCAGACCCAGTATTAATTTGGGGGAGAGGATCTGTTTGTGTTTTTCCAAAGCACGAATCCTCTCCAATATGGATACCATCTAGATTGATAAAGCAGGTACAAAGTCAAAAGGATCAAGACAAAGTTATTGAGGAGTCTAGATTGAATAAACAAGTACAAAATCAAGAGGACCAAAATGAAGGTATGGAGTGATTCCCTTAAGAGTCGTCCATTAAATTTACAACTTAAATTTCATCTTCCCGGCCGGGACAAGAAGATCTCTCTTCAGTGTATACACAATTGTATTTTTTTCTTTTATATACGTCTTTATGTCTGTGCATTTGTCTAAATTTCATGTTAATGTGATGTCACAAATATATGTTTATATGTGCGTCTGTCTAGTGTGATGTCACAAATAATTAAGTGCTTATGAAAAAAAATAGGTAGATAGATATAGATCCAAATAATGTTAATTCATTTAAGCTTAGAATATTCTAATTAGATAATCAATAGATAGATAGATAGATATTCATATAAGTTCAGAATATTCTAATTAGATAATCAATTATAATGATAATCAATTTTGATTTATAGTTGTCTCTGGGACTTCTCTTCAGCTGTGAATATGTTTAATGTTGTATAACCTGATATTTTGGTGTTCCGACATAGGATCGTTTATTTGTTATTAACTTCATTTGTTTAATAGCTGATTAATTTGAATTATTTCAACAGGTATAGGATTGCTGTGTATATAGAGACTCGAGGATTCCAGCTAACAAATTATTTTTCCAAAGTGGCTTTAGCTTTTCTTTATCTTTAATGCAGTAAACACCCTCAGTTTCTCTTTGATTATTTCTGAATGTGATATTTTGCCAGCTTATGTTTGTGGGAGCTTAAGCAGCAATGTGTGTGAGCAGAGATCAACTTTTATTTTCTACTCTAATAATTCTGTTTTTAGTTTGACAGCTAACCTTTTGATCTCAGTGCTGGAATAGCACTGCCTTTCCCTTAATAATGGATGCTTGAGTTTTTAGGTAGCGGGCCCTGAAGATTTGCCGGTGGAAAAGTCTAGACATAAAAAAGACGGCTGTTGCTACAACTGCAGGGACCGCGGTCGCTGCAAGCATCCCTGCTGCTCAAGCATCAAACAACCTAACCAGCAGTGTGGCCTTTGCTCTGCATGCATGGGGCCTCCTGAATCTATGTGTTATAACTTATGGACATTTTGATTTTCCATTATTTTGGGACATTATGGGACAATGCCTTGCGGGTATTTGTCTAAGAGAACTCAGTGCATTACTTGATGAAACTAAGGGCAGCTGATTGGCTTAAAGAACTTGATACGCTATGGAAACTTGGCTCATCAGCAGTAGGCTTACCGCCTTAAAGCCGCAGCATCTCCTAAAAATTGGATGGCTGTTAGTCAACACACAGTCGATCCTGAAGGGCTCTATTGGATGGCTGGTTAGCCTATGACGGGTAAGATCCCCAGAAGGGGACAACCTAAGACACGGCACAGTCACACAATACAGTCTAATGTGGCCGGCATGTCAACCTAAGCCAGGAGTCAGGACAGCCTCGATTCCCATGATGGGTAAGAATGTCGGTTGCACATGGATGTCCTAGAACATCCCCTCTTTTAAAACTAAAAGAGGGAAATGAAGGAGCCTATAATCAAGGAGATAGCTAAAGATTGTGGTTAGCTGAGAGCCATAAAAGATGTTCTAGTTTCCACCTGATAGTAATACATTATTCAAAGAATCTTTGTATGCCCGTGAACACTGCGTGACGCACCTGTAAGCTCCAGCTGTAAGCACGTGTCCTTGTTAAAGCTATATGTATATAACTGGGTGAGTTTGGTTAGAGTGTGTGGGAAGAAGAAGAAGGTGGTGGTTGGAGTTAGAGCATTTGGAGTGATTGCTGGAGCCAGAGAGAGAAGAAGAATAAAAGACCTTTTTTCATTTTCATCCTGCCTCCAAATTTTCCTGCGGCGTTCATTGCTCCAAGCGGTTTCCGCTTCAGGCAGCAACACCCTGAGGCCTCTTTTATGAGGACACACATCCATAGGAGTCGAAAGCAGAATGTTGGCATCAGGGTTGAGAGCTGGTTAATGGGGAGATATTGATCAACTTTCAGTTGTAAGACGACTAAGTTCTGGGATCTAATGTACAGCATGGTGACTATAGTTAGTTATACTATATGGTTTATTTAAAATTTGGTAAAAGGACCAATTTTAAGTGTCCCCACACTTTCCCCAGTGATAATCATTGGTAGTGATAGGTTCATGGATTTATTTGTGATCATTATTATCCCATGTATATATGTACTGAGTCATAATTTCGTATCCCTCGAATATGCATTTTTATTTGTCAACTATACCTTAATAAAACTAGAAAAAATAGACATAAAAATCAGTAGTTTACTAATTTTTCTGTTTTTACTAAGTGAATTTCCCTAAAGACAGTGTTTTCTTGCACTTAAGGCTTTCCAGAATCTTGATATCTCAGACAATTTCTAGGTATCTTTATTTGTCCTTGGATGAGTCAGATGTCAGGTACTGATATCTAGAAAGAATTCTGAAGAAAGTTTGCTGTATGTTGTGACAAAACCCTTTTCCATTTTGTTGTCTGAGAGATTTGGTAAATACCTTATTTTTAAGGCTTTGGATCTTGGGATTGAATTTCTTTAGAATGTGTCAGTGTGCTGAGACCAACCAAAGATAGCCAGTTTCTACTTGGTTTCCATATTTAAAGAAATCTAGTGGAGCTACAGGATACGTATGTAACATACAAACCTTCTTTGAAAAGAGAAAAGGAGTTTTCAGCTACCTTTGTTAACAGAATTCACTTCCAAACAAAATGTATGAATGCAAAGGTTTGGGTTTGTGAAAATGCCAACAGAGGCATTGCACGACTGGCCTTTATTATTTCAGTTTCTTCTAGAAGCATGACCCTCAGAGTGTGACCATTTTCCTGGCCCCTGTATGGATGTCTTGTCTGCATACTCAGTAACTATGGTGATCTTTGATCCCATTCCATTCACCTACCTCTCCTACAGACTCCACGGGTGAGTCAGGCCTCAGGGAGGAGGACACACTACTGGAATTTTGGCACTGACACTGACAAAAGAGTTGCTCGAAGGTTGGACAGTAGGGAGGGCAGAGCTCCTTACTCTTTCTCACCCAGTGTTCTCCCTTCTTCTCTTCCCAGATGTGACTACTCACTAGTAGTTGGGAAGGTGGCACTGTTGTTTTCAGCCTGACAACTAAGCCATAGTTACCTCAGCCTTGCACCAGGTTAGCAATTGTCTGTTTTCATCTAGAGTCCATCTTGTCAGTATCACTAGACAGTCCAAGCTGTATCCAGCACTGAGGCTAAAGAAATCACTCCATAACTGAACTCTACCCTCCTCTGCCACCACACTTGTCATCCTGACCAGCACCCAGAGAACTAACACACTGTGCATCTGTCTGTAGCTTGATGGCATTAAATAGTCAAGCAGGAATTCAGTAGTACTGCACAAGCCAGTAGGGTCATGGCAGAAGTTGCTAGATTTTCTTGTTTTAAAACCTGCATAAGAAATAAAAAACAGTGAGTCCAAATAGGTTTAGACATTTATTAGTCACATACATAGCAAAACAAGAGCAGCATGGTGTCAGCTACAGAATAACACCAACCAGGGCAGCAGAGGGGCGGGTCATTTAGCTGCCAAAGCACCAACCCCACACTACAGCCAAGTTGTCTTCTAGCTCATAGCTGAATGCTGAGGAGCTGAGGTGGAAAGTCCCATGCTTAACTGGAACTAGTAGGTGGAAGAGAAGGATCCTCATGACAGCCTGTCCCTGAGATGACCTTTCTCCCTCTGTTTCAAGAAGAACTTCAGGGTCAGACACAGTCTTGACTCTGGGCACCCTGCAGCTAAGCCTTGCCTGCGTGGTCTAAGTGAGAGTGGCACAGGTTGTCAGAGGGCCAGGGAAGTTCCATTGCTCTAAGATGTGGGGCAGGAACTAGGTGTAAAGAGGTGTTTCTATTGATGCCTCTCTAAAGAATCAAGACATTCTCTCTATGATTACAGAGTGAAATAAGCACTACGAGAATACTGCATACCACATAGAACTGAGAAAATATATTGAAATTATTTTCATGAGAAACTTAGCTCTTTCTAAGGAGGCTTCAGCTTATGTCTTCAAATCCAAGATCCTAAGATTCTTTTTGTTTTCTTTCTTTCTTTATTTTGGTACCAGAGATTGAACTCAGGGGCACTTGATACTGAGCCACACCCCCAGCCCTATTTTGTATTTTATTTAGAGACAGGGTCTCAATGAGTTCCTTAGGGCCTCACTGTTGCTGAGGCTGGCTTTGAACTTGCGATCCTCCTGCCTCAGCCTCCCAAGCCACTGGGATTACAGGTGTGCACCACTGCACCAGGTCAAGATCCTAAGATTCTGATGGCTTAGACAAAAGACTTAAGACTAACAGACAGGAGCACATCATAGTCAAAGTTTAACTTTAATTCCTGGCTTTGTAAAAGATGAGAGGATCAGGGTCTTCGAATTAATTGTCACTCATGGTTTTCTCACATCAGAGCCCAGGGTTTCCTATGACACAGCATTCCAGCCAGTACATACAGTAGGCAACTAACATCTCACTTCCATAGCACTCAAGCCTACAGATACCATTTCTATAGCATTTCTTGTATACTTCTAAAGATAATGGGTTCAAACCTGGAAGGAAAATGAATGGAAAGATAATTTATGGAAGGACTATTGAATGTCTAGTCCTTTAAATTTTGTCCAACTGAATTCCAAGGGGTCTTGATCATAATAATTGATTTTATATTTGAAAAAAAAATGAAATAGTGCTGTGGACTGAATTGGGTTGCTTCAATTTTTGTATGTTGAAACCTTAACTCTCAAAGTGTATTTGGAGATAGTGGTTTTTTGTAAGTAATTTAAGCTAAGTGAGGTCAGAAGGGTAGACCTGCTTCAATGGGATTGGTGGCCTTGTCCATGGGACTAATGACTTTATTGGTAGAGGACATTGCAAGAAGATGGTGTCTCCAACCAGGAAGGCACCCTCATCCTCAGAAACTGAATCAGCCAGCACACATCCATAGGAGCCAAAAGCAGAATGTTGGCATCAGGGTTGGGAGCTGGTTAATGGGGAGATATTGATCAAAGGGTATAAGCTTTCAATTGTAAGATGACTAAGTTCTGGGATCTAATGTACAGCATGGTGACTATAGTTAGTTATACTATATGGTTTATTTAAAATTTGATAAAAGGACCAATTTTAAATGTCCTCACACTTTCCCCAATGATAATCATGAGTAGTGATAAGTTCATAGATTTATTTGTGATCATTATTACCCCATATATATGTGTACTGAGTCATAAGTTTGTATCCCTCAAATATGCATTTTTATTTGTCAACTATACATTAATAAAACTAGAAAAAATAGACATAAAATCAGTAGTTTACCAATTTTCCTGTTTTTATTAAGTTTTTACTAAGTGAATTTCCCTAAAGACAGAGTGAAGATTTCCCAGTTTTCAGAACTGTGAGAATGTAAATTTTGTTTAAGCCATAGAGTCTGTGGTATTTTATTATCAGACTAAGCTGATTGAGATAACTAGTAACTTGGGAGTTTTCCTGAGTCATCCAGGTAAGGTAATCCAAATCATCAAGTTAGCAGTGCACACCAACATCCACTCATTATTTATTAAATTATTTACTCATTATTATTATTATTATTATTATTATTATGGTAACGGGGATTGAACTCAGGGACACTCGACTACTGGGCCACATCCCCAGCCCTTTTTTGTATATTTTATTAGAGACAGGGTCTCACTGAGTTGCTAAGTGTCTTGCTATTGCTGAGGCTGGCTTTGAACTTGCAATCCTCCTGCCTCAGCCTCCCAAGTGCTGGGATTACAGGCGTGTGCCACCGCACCCAGCTCACTCATTATTAACGATCAATTCCCAAGCCAGATTTTATAAATCTTGTGAATCAAGGACTGTTGAGGTATAGATTTGAGTATAATATAGGTTTTAATCCCAATGAATTTTCAGTATAGACAAAAGAAGAAGAAACACAAAATATCTCTGAGGGGAGAAAACGTGAAAAGTACCATGAGGTATTTACAACACAGAATGATCTTGTGAGTTCAAAGTGGATAATACCACTTCTGAAAATCTGGGAAGTCTTATCGAAGCTCCGTGCACTTAGGCTAGGTTTACAATTTTGTAGATATGCTACTCCTTAAAATGATCAAATATTTCATATTTTTGTATGAAAGAAGGTGTTAAGAAGAAAAGAACACCAATCTTGGCCCATCTGTAGAAATTTTGAGCCAACATATATCTAAGTCATCATGTCCTAGAGGATAATTGTCCCACAGGATAAAAGAAGTGGCCAGGGTTACCTAGTTGGCAAGATAGAAGTCCTAGGCCGATCATCTGTAACACTTCTAAGGGAAGGCAAGGTGTAATGGTCTATATAGTGAGACAAGAAATTCCCATGGCAATGGTAAGCTAATGAGAATGTATAAGGCACTAAAGGGAACTTTGAAGACTACATGGAGTTGCTGACATGGAGGCCGTGAATCATTGTCATAAACCTAAGTGGAGCAAATTCCAGTAGCAGCTTCAAGAAGCCTGATCCCAATGATGCTTAACCTCAGCCTGTTGAGTCACATGATCTGAAAATATGGTTCATTTGCCTACAGAATACTTCAGGATGCTAGGGAATTTGATGGGTGTCTACAATATAAGGATTTGGGGCTAATTCAGTAACATCCAGCAAAGGGAATATTCAAGGTGTGTTTTCAAAATCAGGAAAGGATATGTATGAGGCTGGTCACACTGTCCTTCATGTCTCCTTAGCTACTACCTCATCTGACCCGACATTTCCGCCACCACAGAAAGGAAAGTGATTCTCTTGAAATAAGCAGTTCTAAATCTGCTTCCTCATGTACCTAAGGGATTCACAAATAGTGAATTAACTATAAGAAATTTAGGTACCTTAGAAAGCTTAACAAAGTATCTTACTGTGCCACTGGGCCACATCCTCAGCCCTCTTTTTGTATTTTATTTAGAGACAGGGTCTCACTGAGTCGCGTAGGGCCTCACCAAGTTGCTGAGGCTGTCTTTGAACTCATAATCCTCCTGTTTCAGCCTCCCAAGTGCTGGGATTATAGGTGTGCCCCACCATGCCCGGCTATTTGCTTGTTTTGAATGGCATACTTAATATGCTCTTAAATTAGAGACAGAACAATGGCAATAAAACAGGATGGGGCATTAATTATGAAAATATAATGAGAGCTCTCATGAGTCAGGTATTTTAACAGGCACATTCTATACGTTATCCTATTTAATCCTAGCAAGGCCACATAGTTAGTTACATTATTTCCATTTTGTAAGTGAAGGAACAGGTTGAGAGAAGCATAGCTTTGTCCAGCTAACACATTGGAGATCTAAAATTCAAGCTCAAGGCTTGATGACATCAAAGCTGCTGGTGCTTTTCCTACTTTGACAATTAAATGGTCCTTGGTGCCAGTACATTCATCAGGTTGCTTAGTGGAATTAGATGAAGCCACCCCCACCCCCAAGGAGATTCCATCTTACTTGCCAGTGCTTGTTGTATCCCAAATGCAGATAAAGACAAACACAATGAGGAGAGGCTTCATGGCAGGAGCCTTCTTCTGTGGAGGCTGATGGCAGCCCTGACACTGACCTTCAGAGAAAAGAGAGAAGAGGAGGTCGAGTGCACCCTCTTGTGCAGATCTTCAGGTCTGGGGCATGTTCTGCTCCAGGTGCACCTGGTATGATGAACACACCCAGATGGCTGAGTTGGCAGAGCTCCTCTGGGGACAAAACTGACAGCCCTTTCCTGTTTGACAGCTTTTCCCATTCAAGCAGGTACTATCCCCCCACTCCCAGGTTTCATAAAAGTGCTAATGGAGGACAGAGAATTACATGCTCTTTCATTTTCAAATGAACAAAATTGAATTTTGTTCAGCTTTTACTTTATAGCAAAAATAAAAATACAAAGTATAGAAAATTTGTAAAATATTAAAAAAGACAAGAAAGGAAAAATTATACCTGAGCCCTACTGCTAATAACTTGTGTCTCTTAAGAAAGTTTTGTCTTTGTCTAGTTTGTTATTTAATAGTTTGTCTTGTGTAGGAGATTTTTCTTATTTTTATTAATTAGCTCTTTTGTACAAATTTATGGGGTACAGTGTGATAATTCTATACGTGTGTACAGTGTAATGTAAAGCAGGGTATGTTTAAAGACATAGAGTTAATATTATTATTAGGGATCCCATTTTTTGTAACTTATGTTATATACATCATTATAATTTCTTCATAAGTAATATTTTAAAATGTTGAACAATAATCCATCAAGGGCATTTTAAATAATTGCCACTATTTAAAAATCATTATTGAGTTATAAATGGTATATAATAAACAAGCAAACATTAAAATGTACAACTTGGTAAGTTTTGACATACACATACTTTTGTGAAACCATCATCACAGGATAGTAAACATTTATTCCACCTAACAATTTTTCATGTCTTTTATAATATTTTCTTCCTTCACTTCCAAGTCTTTGGGTCACCACTGTCCTGTTGTCACTATAGATTAGTTTGCATTTTCTTGGAATTTTATGTGAATGGAATCATATGTAATGCATTCTTTCTGCGGAATTTCTTTCACTCAGCATAGTTATTTGAGATTCACCTACACTATGGCATCTATCACTTGTTTTTCATTCCTTTTTTATTGCTGAGTGATAAGGTTTGGATATACTTCCATGTATTTATCATTCAACTATTGATAGACATTTGATAGTTTCTAGTTTTTGGCTATTAAAAATAAAACTGCTAAGGATATTCATGTATAAGTCTTGGTATGGTTAAATGATTTCACATCTCTTGGGTAAATATTCAGGAGTATAAAGGCTGGATCATAGCTTCATTTTTATTTTCATGGATTTATTTTTATTTTTTGAAGCTATTCAATTGACATGAAGATTGAGTTTATTCAAGCAATAAAACAGTGATCTATGTATGCATTGTGTAATGATTGTCACAATTAAATTAACACATATAGCCACTCACATTGTATGTCCCCAGGACTTGTTTATCTTGTTAACAGAGTCTGTGTCCTTTTATTTCCTTTCCCCTGTCCCCAGCCCCTGGTCACCACTGTCCCTGTTCTGCTTCTATGAGTTTGAGGTTCTTAGGTTCTACACATAATGAGATTGCCACAGGCTGGCTGTCCCCTAGGAGAAGGCTGAAGTTCCTACTGTGGTTCTTTCTGTAAAGAGCCTTCCTCCATGGGTGTTTGGTCACCATGACTTCATCTTATTCCATGGATCTGGAAGGGCAGTGCTTGGCCATGATCAACTTGTATACTGCACACGCCCCTACATCATGTGTGGTTTCCCTACACCATGCCTATAATGTAAAAAATCCCTTTGGACTCTCCTCAGATTACCCACTTTTAGTGTGTCCTGCTTCCCATAGGGCTTATTTTCTTAGCATCTTAGTGCAAAGCCACGCAAGTTGAATGACTCAGTGACAGGCTTCATCAGTGGAGTAGTATGAAATTGAAAAAATAGGCAGCACACCCTTACAAACACAATTCTTCTTACCCATAGGCATTCATCTTGAAAATAAAATATTTGTTTCCTTTTTAATTGGTGTATTATAATTATACATAATAGTGGAATTCATTGTTACATATTTTTGCATGCACAAAATGCAGCAATACAATTTGGTTAAATTAATTCCCCTGTACCTCCCATCCCCTTCCCTCCTCCCTGATCCTGGTTCCCTTCCTCTACTCTACTTGTTTCCCTTCTGTTTTTACAAGATACCCCACCATTTTTTCCCTAAAACTTTCATATATAAAAGAAAACATATGATCCTTGACCTTTTTTGGGGGGTGGGTGGGAGGGTACTGGGGATTGAACTCAGGGAACTCAACCACTGAGCCACATCCCTGCCCTTTTTTTGTATTTTATTAAGAGATAGGGTCTCACTGAGTTGTTTAGCGCCTCACTGTTGCTGAGGCTGGCTTTGAATTCATGATCCTCCTGCCTCAGCCAAGCCACTGGGATTACAAGTATTACAAGTATAACCTCGGCTGGCTTGATTCTTGACTTTCTGATCTAGGCTTATTTGCTTAAAATGATGCTCTCAAGTTCCATTTTTCTGCAAATGACATGATTTTATTTTTCTTTATGGCTGAATAAAACTCCATTCCACATATAGACCACATATTCTTTATCCATTCTCCTGTTGATGGACACCTATGATTGGATCTATAATTAGGCTATTGTGAATTTTGCTGCTATAAACATAGGCATGCATGTGTTACTATAGTATTCTGACTTTAGGATAAATTCCAAGAAGTGATATAACTGGATTGTATGGTGATTCCACACCTAGTCTTTTGAGGCAGCTCCATACTATTTTCCATAGCAGTTGTACTAATTACAACCTTATCTGCACCTGACAGTGTAAAGATGTACCTTTTTCTCCACATTCTTTCCAGCATTTATTATTATTTGTGTTCTTGATGGCAACTAAACCACTTCCAAACTATAGTACCATGGTTTTTTTACCGGTGACCTAGAAAGATGCATAAGTAGCAGAATTATCCAATACACCAAAGAATGAAACTCACCCAGCTTTTAGGACTTTATTAAAGTTAAAAATAAGAGGCAATACAGCTTAGCAGTTATACCTGGAGTAATAACGACTGGAAACCAGGTAAAAATGAGGATGCTTTGTAAAGTTAGCAACATCAGTGTTCACCCAGGGAGATCGCCACTGCCCATCTTCCCTGGAACTTAAAGGTAACTTGGAGAAAAGATGAATAACTCTGAACTGACTAAGTTTAAGTTTCTGTGAACAGGTGGAATGAGGCTCAAAGTGGAAATTCATTTATACAGAGTGTAAATGTAAATGTGCCTGGTGAACTGGTGTTTATTTTCCTTACATGACTCAAACTCTGCTATGACAAAACATTTCTATCCACTTTCCCCCACTCCCAACCTTCTTTCTTTTCTGGCTTTATTGCCATCTATCTCTTCGTCAGCTTTGAAATCTCAGCGTGGTCTTTCATGCCTTTTCATGATATCAAATTGCTAGTAAATCCTGTAACCCTGCTTCTGAAATTCATCTTGCATCTCTTCGTTTTCTGTAATTCTCAATACAAATGTCCCAGTCTAGATTACTGAAATAGAATAATGTTGCTTGGTATTAATAGACTGTGTTTATGTTGTATGTATCACAAACAGAAAATAAAACTTCTTTTCAAAGCAATTTGGAATTTTTACACATATAAACAGCATCTTAAATTTAAAGAAATAATAATTCAGCAGTTCCCAAAAGTATAGGATGGACCAAATTATCTGGTCCTATGAAATTATAGCTAAGATATACATAAGAGTGTATAGAAGTATGAAGAGCTGTTTAAAAACTTTACATATACTAACTCTTATGATCATCACAATATCACAGTGTGGTTACTATTTCTATCTTATTTTATAGAAAAGGAAACCAAAATAGAAAAATATAACTCACTCAAGGGCAAATATTTATTACCAGGTGGGGCTGTGATATAGTATTATAGGTGACACAACAATGTGGTTGTGGGTATAAATTGAGAATGTTTGTAAACATGTACATGAAAATAGAGTAGAAGAGTTTATAAAACTTGCATTTATTTTAACCTGATCATCTAGATAGGCAATTATCATGAATTTCCTTTTTTCCACTATGTAAATTATTCTTATATAGATAAGGGGGTTTTGAAGATTTTCAGTTTCTCTTCCTGGGATCTGAAGAAGATGGAGTGAGATTTCTCACCACTTTCTTTTTTTCTTAATTATTTGAGACTTCTTTACCTTGCAGCAGATTTTCCAGTTCTTACAATATCGAATTGCATATTCATTATCTTTGCAAGCCATCCGGCAATTATAGTAACCTGTAGAACAGCTAGTCCTAAAAACAAAGTTTCTGGCTTTGAAAAGAGAAAACAAATGACATATTGTGTTACTTACTTGTTATTTTTAATGTTCAAAATGTTTCATGAGCTAAAAACAGTAACAATAAAAAAAAAACTTTCCCAGAGGGTAAAACAATAAAAAAGAATGCAAGAGAGAAAGTGGAGATACTATGTAAAGACAAATGGCAATCTTTTCTCTAAAGAGAGCAGATAAATGTGGTAGTAGCTGAGAAGTATACTGGGGATTGAACTCAGGGGCACTCGGGAATGAGCCACATCCTCAGCCCTATTTTGCATTTTATTTAGAGATAGTGCCTCACCATTGCTTTGAACTCATAATCCTCCTACTTCAGCCTCCTGAGATGCTGGAATTACAGGCATGTGCCACCATGACCAGCATGATGAAGTTTTTTTTGTTTTGTTTTGTTTTTTTGTAGATGGACACAATATCTTTATATTTATTTATTTATTTATTTATTTATTTATTTATTTTTATGTGGTGCTGAGGATTGAACCCAGGGCCTTATGTGTGTGAGGCAAGAGCTCTACCACTTATCTACAACCCCAGCCCATGATGGAGTTTTAATGAGGAGAATTATTGCATATTTCTCTTAGAATGAATGATCCAGATGGAGGGTACAAATTCATGATTCAAGAAAGGTGGTTTAATTCCAGAATCGAAGTTCTTTAAAAGTGAGTGGGAATTGGAATCTAGTGTATAGGAGGCGTTAGTCTTAAAGAATGAGAAGAAGGCAGAGTATAGTTGAAGATAAAATTAGGGGAAGAGGTCTAGTGGTGGAAAAACAGAAGTTTCCTCTATATGTTTCTATTTTCTGTGTGAAAGAAGTCATTAATTGAGATTGAGAAGAAGTCTTGGTTTCTATTCTTCTGTGTATTCAGTTATTTGAGACTTTGCTTTTAATGGAAGTTTGTTATTATAAACTTTATATTTGAGTTTATTATGACAAATGTCCTCTGGAACTACTTTTGCTGCATCACCTAAGTTTTGGTATGTTGAAGTTCTATTTTTGTTTGCCTCCAGATATTTTTAAATTTCCTTTTTAATTTCTTCTTGTCCTGCTGGTTGTTTAGGATCATGCTATTTAATTTCTACATACTTGTAAAATTTCTGAAATTCTTCTTATTAATAATGTATAGTTTCCTACCACTGCAGTTGGAAAAGTTACATGACATGATTTCAGTCTCCTCCTTCTCCTTCTCTCCTCCTCCTCCTCCTCCTCCTTCTTCTTCTTCTTCTTCTTCTTCTTCTTCTTCCTGTACTGGGGATTGAGCCCAGGGGTACTCGACCACTGGGCCACATTCCCAGCCCTTTTTTGTATTTTATTAGAGACAGGGTCTCACTGAGTTGCTAAGTGCTTCTCCATTGCTGAGGCTGGCTTTGAACTCACAAACCTCCTGCCTCAGCCTCCCAAGTACTGGGATTATAGGTGTGTGCTACCGCGCCTCTCCAGTCTTCTTAAATGTGTTAACTTTGTCTTTTAGTAACCTAAGATCTTTTCTGGAGAATGTCTTTGTGCACCTAAGAAGAACTTGTATTTGCTGCTGTTGGGTGGAATGTTCTGTATGTGTTAGGTTCATTTGGTCTAAAATGTAGAACACATCCAATATTTGGTGTTGATTTTTCTGCCTAGATGATCTATCTGTCCATTGCTGTCCCCTACCATAATTATGTTGCAGCCTAGCTTTTTCCTCATATTGATTAACATTTGCTTTACATAGTCAGGTGATCTATCACTGCAGTCTCAATGAAAGTTCTCTTTAAGTGTGTGTGTGTGTGTGTGTGTGTGTGGTTTCTGTGTGTGAAATTTAAATAAATTTAAATGTACATGAATATTTGAGATGTTCTTACAAAAGAAAAATGGAGATGTCTTGCTCTATTAGATATAAAGACATCATGAATTTTCAATAATTACTACAGTGTATAACTGTGCAAAGAGAGACAAATAGACCCATGAAACATCTCAGAAAATATATGCACACACAGATGCTAGATCTATGATGAATATGGCACAGTAAATCCTTGAGAAAAAGATGCTATTTTTAAAACAAAGGGTGCTGGACCAGTTGGCTACCCATGTGTTGAAAGCTAAAAGTAAATGAGGAGGGGCTGAGGCTATACTTCAGTGGCAGAGCACTTGCCTAGCATGTGTGAGGCACAGGGTTCTATCCCCAGCACCACATAAAAATAAATAAATAAAATAAAGGTATTTTATAAATCTACAACTAAAAAAAATATTTAAAAAATAAATAAATGATGAGCCCTCTTTTGCAAAAACCAACATAGGGTAAAGATGTGAAATCCAAATAACAGGTAAATCAGTAAGACTTTTAGAAGATCATATCACATAATTTCTTTATAAACTTAATGTAGACAAAGTTTTTCTTAAGGAGACACAAAATTAAAAGTATTACATTAAAATGAATCTTGGTAAAGTTACATAGATGTTAACACTAATTTCATAAAGAGACATCACAGAAGGAATGAAAAGACAAGTCATAGAACAGAAGGTATTTGCAAGGTACATAAAATCACTTGTATCCAGATATATAATAACAATATGTATGAGAAAATAACAAATAAATCAATGGATTATGGGCAAAATATTTAAATAAATACTTCAAAAAATGATAATATTAAAATTGCCCATAAACAAATGAAAATATCCTAAAGTCTATCAGTAACCCAAATTCAAATTTAAACTACACTGAGTTACTCCCACACATCTGTTTTAAATAAACTACTAATGGGATATAGACCAATAAGAGTTCTTCTATACTGCTAAGGGAATATAAATTTGCTCAACTAATCAAAAAATTCTTTGGCATTATTCCCAAAACTGAAGATACACATCCCCTAAGAAAAACACTTTCATTCTTTAGTATATACCCTAATAAAATGTGTGCACCTGATTTAAAAAATAAATCAATAGAAGGAGACTGAGTAGAGGAAGGAGATCAGCAAGAAGGAAGAGAGGAGGGACAGGGCAGTACTGGGGACTGAAACAGAAAAAATTATGTTATATGTATTTATGAATATGTCACAATGAATCCTATAATTATGTAAAACCATTATGCGCTCATAAAAGCATAAATTAAAAACCTGCAAAATGTAAAAGAAAAAAGTATGCATATGTATAATCAGAATAATTTTTAAAATATTTATAGTAGTAATAGTGTTTGTAACCATCAAAACATGGAAACAATCTAAGTATTCTTCAACAGAAATATTCATAAATAAATTGTGGCATGTTGCTATGATGAAACACTATGTAGTATTAAAAATAATGCACTGTAGTTGCACACAGCCACGTCAATGAGCTTTGTAAATGTAATGTGTAGTAAAATAAACCAGATGCAGAAGGTGGATACTATATGTTCTGTTTATGTAAAGTTTAAAGCAAAGTAGCAAGACTAAACAATAGTGTGTAGACACACATGCTCTGGTGATAAACACATTCATCCTTTCTCTCAGCATCCTAATTTGTCTATCCTTCTTCATGATTACCTTGGGGATGGGAATGGGACTCTTTAGTGGAGAACTTCTGGGAACATACTCCTGGCTGACATTGAAATTACATTGGTGTAAGTCAGCTGGTTTGGATGTGATGTCTAGAACAACAGCTATCTTTAGACAATGAGCAGGACTAAAGACAAATTTGACACTCTTCTAAAACTTGGTGTTGCTAATCCGCTGAACTAATGAATTTTAGAACTGTCTGATTGTGGGATTCCTTGTTTTGTGTAATAATACATTTTATTTAAGCCTATCAAGTCTGGGTTGTCTGTAACGTGAATCTGAAAACTTACTGGCACAGTAAGTATGTCCAATAAAATATTTAAAAAAAAACAGTTTTTAGGATAAGAGAAAATACTTGCAAATTTATATCTGACAAGGATTTCATATACAAAATACATAAAGAACTCATAATTCAATAACAAAAAGGCAACCCAATAAAAATGGGAAAGTGATTTGGATAGACATTTCTCTAAAGAAAGTGTATAAATGGTCAATAAACTTATGAAAATATACTCACTATTCACAAATTAAAACTACCAACTAGAATGACAGCAATGACCACCTAGAATGATAGAGAAGAGCAAATGCTGTTGAGGCTGTAGAGACACTGAAACTTTACGTTGCTGATGGGATGCAAAGCAAACAGCTGTGGAAAGCAGTTTAGCAATCCCCTAGAATGTTGAACATAGAATCACTGTCTAACACAGCAATTGTATTCTTAGATTTATGTTTGCACAAAAACTTGGGCACAAATGTCCAGAGTAGCATCACTGACAAAAAAAAAAACTTAAAGTGGAACCATCCATGTGTCCATCAATCGATGAGCAAAATACAGAATACAGTATATTCATATAATGAAATATATTTTATCAGTAGAAAGCAATGAAGTACTGATACATGGATGATCCTTGAAAAATGCTAAGTGAAAAGAGGCAGACACAAGGGTGATAGATTGTATGATCCTATTTGTATTAGAAGTCCAGAAGAGGCATATAAAAAAAAAAAAAAAAAAAAAAAAAAAGTGGGTGAGTGATCGCTGGGGCCTGGGAGGCAGGGAGAATGGATAGAGTTTTCTCTTTGGGGTTGTGGAAACTTCCGGGAATTAGACAATGGTGGTGGCTGCACACCTTTACAAACACTCTGAAAGCCACTGAATGGCACACTTTATAACAGTGAATCTTGTCTCAATAAAAACATAGAAAACAATAACAATGAGAGAAATCTTGAATTGTGAGGCATCAAACTGCTCTAAGGGAATGTATGCATCAGAAAAAAACAAATAAATAAATAGATAATAATACAAATCCAGGTGTATAAATTTGTTATATAACACTGGTGAATTTTGAATTTAGTTTGGGATTGATTATTCAATAACTATACCTGTATATTTGATTAGTTATTTTGTTACAAATTAAGGTATACTCTCAATTTCCCCCAGACATAAAGTAATTTCCACATAAGGTAGATAAAACCATGAAAAATTTAACTGACTTTAATGAAAGCTTAGGCCCTTGCCTCGACCAGTGGCAGGAATGTTCTGAGGACCAACCATTAAGATGGAGCACATACCACCTCACCCTGCCACATGCTGCCTTCTAGTCACTCTATTCTCATTTTCTAGGTTCCCTAAATTTCTTTTGTTCTGTGCACAGCCTCCTACCATCGTCAGGTCAAGCAGAGCTTTGAAGTTAAAGTTTATAGGTTAAGCCACTAAAAAGAAACCCCCTGTTGATACTGACCTTGACACCAGCCCTCCAGCCCCCCCCCTCACCGCCCCCAAGCAGCCTTCATTCTGCAGTAATATCTGACCTTGTTAGTTTATTTTCAAACTCTTGGAAGACCTTTCATTCTCTTTCACTTGTTTCAGAGTACAGGAATGAAAAGTCTCTGTCTTACCTGGGGGAACTACAGACAACAGGGCGAGAAGTCCAAGGATGGAAAGCAAGACCCTCATGGAGGAAGAGTAAGTTAGAATCAGTAGCTGTGATGAAGAGAACTTCTCAAGAGGTATGTTGCTGATTATTGAACCCTTCAGTAACAAGAACATTTCTATGTTCTAGTGATACTCTTCAGGAGATAGCTTGGAAAGGGCATGGCTACCATCTACTCAAAGAACACCTGCTGAGTGCCCACAGGGTGTGGGTCAGGGTGGTCAGGGCACATAGCTTGAAGCAGGAGAGAGAGTCTGTTGAACAATCAACATTGTCTACTGTTTCTGGAGGAACTGCAGAAGTTAAGGTAATATTTATGGAGTAAAAGTATTCACTTTATTGCCCTAATAATAGAGAAGAACTAGATAAAACAGCATACCAATTTATTAATATTTTGTGGAATATACATTAGCCCACTTGAGCTATGACATGAAAGCACACACAGGCTGGTCAGGTATAAATAGCTTTGGTTTGTTTGATTTTTTGTCCAAGCTGCTGAATGAGATCCATGAACTTGTGTTTAAAGTATTAGCACAGAGTCTTTATACATCAGTTCTATGTAACATGGGAAGCCAAAGGAAGAAGAGAGAGCCTTGGAGGACCTGCAGTGTACTCAGGAATGCAAACGATGTATAAAAACCAGTGGAGCTGCCACATGAGTGGATTTCTGACTAAATGGCACCAATGACCTCTTTGACAACAGAAATGAATATAAATGGAACCTGAGAGCAGTGTAGGTGGCCCAAGGAAGACTTCAGGAAGGCATCTGCATCCCTGATCTCCTATGACCCTCCTGACATTCCTGCTGGCCTCATTCTGGGTTTGGATGCGGTCTTCCTCCCAGGGTGCTCCTTGTGTTTCAGGGTTTCAGAGAATGGAACGCAAAGTCATGTTGTCTCAGCAGTCCTCTCGGGCTATTAAGATTTTGAAAGTGGCCTGGTGAGCTGAATCGGGGCTGAGGGACCAAGGGAGGCTGTGGTACCATTACTGGAGACCTTAGCCTAAGGAGGGTGAAGAAGGGGAATGAAAGCTCTAGGGACAATTCTCCAAGTCTGTGTTCATGTTCGTCCTCTTCTCAAAAGGCTGGAGCAGCAGCACCTGGGCGCAAGCCTCCCCCAGCCAGCCTAGAAACTCAGAGTGACCTGGAGGTCACCACACTGGGCTGTGTGCTAGTTATTGAACATTATTCTATTCACTGAAATCAGACTGGTCTAGGATCTTTATTATGTCTGATTATGAGTCCTAAATTTAGTAATTTTTCTCATGCATCTGTGAATTCTTGGTTTCTTGATCACAAGAAAAAAGTTTGGAAGCACAGTTTACAAGGCAGAGCAATAAAATGTATGAGGACAAATAATTGAAGTACTTTATGGAGCATGAAAGGCAGAATGTTCAGTGATTTTCTGACATTTTCTATAAACATTTGTTTCCCTGCTTGATAGATCTGGAGCTGGGTGACAGGCCTGGAATGCTGCCCAGGAAGCCCATGAACACTGTGTGATCCCTAGGCCAGCAATCAGGGACATCAAAGGAAGGGACATTGCATTCTGGGGCTGATTAAGTGTGGAAAAGTACTACTTGCCAGATTGCCTGAAGGAGACAAGGTGCTTTGACAAATGCAGTTTCGCAAAAGAATATTGAGTAGAAAATCAGGTAGTTATCAAGGTTATCAAGCACACATCCTTACAGAAGGAGGAAAGAGAGATCTTGCCCCAACACGGTGGATTGGGCCTAGGAATCTTTGGGTTTTATTGAGTATAGCTTTCCAGAGGGGCCCTAGAGAGTCAACAAATAATGTCAATCAAGTATTCACTGTTTACTTCTCTTCCTTCTGCTCTACAATATCAGAATTTTGGAGGCTTTGCTGAATTAATGATCTTTCCTCCTTGTTGCAACTTTTAAAAATATTTTTCTCCTTACTTACAGTCTGTGAATAAATCCCCATATTTGAAAAACAAACACAAAATTCCTTCCTTGTATCAAGTTTGCTTTTTACCCAACACTCCAACTTTTCCTGTTTCTTCTTGGGAAAATAAAGTTCTGGATGCTCTGTTTTTTCATTCACTACTTTTTTGAAAGTTCTAAATAGATTATTTTTATGAATATTATTCAGAAAGAGGAAGGCAGCTAAATATTTCACATATATGTAGACTTTTGAAAAGTATACTTATTCTAAGTTTTAAAAATTTTATTTCCATAGCTTAAATATCATTTAGTTTCCATTTAAATATGCTGACTTTCTTGATGACAGAGACAATAAGCTTTTCATTCATTCTTTACCCCACAGGTGTTTAAACATCTTCCCTCATATTTCTTTTCTTTTCCCTTCATTTTTCCATTAAATAAACTTCTGTTAAATCACTAATAAACTTTCCTTGTCTAAAATAAATTCATACATAATGTAAATATATGCCAATATACTATGTGCATATTTTATTTTTCATTATTGTTTTAAAATTGTGTATTATTATTTAAAATTTAGAAAACCAATAAGGTTATTAATATAATAATGGGTGTAATGTATTACTCTGTTGGTCAAGTTTGTTTGTTTGTTTGTTTGTTTGTTTTTTGTCATTGTGGCTAAAATACCTGACAAACACAATTTAGAGGAGGACAAATTTATTTTGGATCATGGTTTCAGAGATTTAGTCCATGGTTGGTGGACTCCATTGCTCTGGGCCCAAAGTGAAGAAGGACATCATCATGGTGGAAGGGTGTGATAGAGGAGTGCTGCTCCATTCATGACTGCCAGGAAGCAAAGAGAGAAAGGGTAAGGGTCCATGGGGAAGAGAAACCTTCCAGGGCAGCCCACAGTGACATACCTCCTCTTCCAGCCATATCCCAAAGCCTACAGTTACCATCCGGTCAATCCATTCAAAGTAGGATGGACATTTATTCCAGAGATTCAAGGATGGTTTAATATATACAAATCAATAAATGTCATTAATCACATAAATGGAATTAAGGACAAAAATTACTTTGTTATCTCAATGGATGCAGAGAAAGCCTTTGACAAAATCCAGCACCTATTCATGATAAAAATAGTGAAGAAAATAAGGATAGAAGCAAGCTATTTCAACAGCATAAAGGCTATATACAAAAAACCCAAAGCCAACCTCATAGTAAGTGGGGATCAACTGAAATAATTTTCTTTAAAATATGGGAAAAGACAAGGATGTCTGCTCTCACAATTTCTATTTAATATAGTGCTAGGTGTTCTAGCTAGAGCAAATAGAGAAGGAAATTAAAGGGACAAAATAGGAAAGAAAGAAGTTAAATTACCGCTGTTTGCATATGATAGAATCCTTTACCTAGAATGTCCAAAAAACTCCACCAAAATACTGCTAGAGCTAATAAACAGATTTGGCAAAGTAGCAGTTTACAAAATCAACACACAAATATCAATAGCTTTCCTATATACCACAATTAATCTTCTGAGAAAGAAATCAGGAAAAATTCCAAATAGCCTCAGATAAATAAAATACCTAGTAATAAATCTAGCCAAGGAGGTGAAAGACCTATACAATGGAACAATAGGAAATGGAAGAAAGAAATTGAAGACCTCAGAAGATGGAAAAACCTCTCAAATTCATGTGTAGGCAGAATTAATATTGTTAAAATGGGCATACTAACCAAAGAAATATATGCATTAAATGCAGTCCCATCAAAATACCAAGGACTTTCTTCATAGAACTAGAAAAAAGTCCGAAAATTAATTTGGAAGAATGAAAGACCAAGAATAGCCAAAGCAATTACAAGCCAAACAAAACAAATCCATCAAACAAACAAAAAGCAAGGCCTCACAATACCTGACTTCAAATTATAACATAGAGCTATAGTAACAAAAACTGCATGGTATGGGCATGACAATAGACACATAGACCAATGGTACAGAACAGAAGACACAGAGATAAACCCACACAGATAAAATCATCTGATACTTGACAAAGGTGCCAAAAACATAATGGAAGAAAAGGAGCATTTTAAACTAATGGTGCTGGGAGAATTGGTTATCCATATGTAGAAGAATGAAACTAGACCCTTGTCTCTCACCCTGAACAAAAGTCAACTCAAAAGGGACCAAAGACCTTTGAATTGGACCAGAAACTATGCAACTCTTAGGGAAAAAATGTAGGGTCAATACTCCAGTATATAGGCACAGGCAACCACTTCCTCACTAGAACCACTCAATCTCAGGATATAATACCAAGAGTTAGTAAATGGGATGGCATCAAATTAAAAAGCTACTGCACAGCAAAGAAAACAATTAGGAATGTGAAGAGAGAACTTACATAATGGGATAAAAATCTTTGCAAGCTGCTCTTCTGACAGAGGATTAATATCTAGAATATATAAAGAATTGAAAAAACTTAACACCAAGAAAATCCCCAATTAATAGATGGGAAACTAAATTAAACAGACATTTCTCATAAGAAATACAAAGGCCAACAAATATATGAAGAAATATTCAAAACCATTAGCAGTCAGGAAGATGAAAATCAAAACTACACTGGGTTTTACCTCACTCCAGTCAGAATAGCAGTCATGAGAAAATAAATAACAATAAATGGTGGAGAGAATGTGGAGAAAAGGGAACATTTTTATGTTGTTGGTGGGATTGTAAACTAGTACAACCACTATAGAAATCAGTATGGAGTTTTCTTAAAACACTATAGTAATAGTGGACCCATCATATGACCCAGCTATAGCACTCCTCATATTTATCCTGAAAAATTAGAGTCATCTTACTACTGTGATATATGCATACCCGTGTTTATAGTAGCACAATTCATAGTAATCAAACTATGGTGTCAGCCTAGGTGTCCATCAAAGGATGAATGGATAAAGAAAATGTGGTATATATACACAATGGAGTTTTTTTTTTCAGCCATAAAGAAGAATGGAATATGTCATATGCAGGGAAATGGATGGAATTAGATACCATGATGCTAAGTAAAATAAATCAAACTCAGAATGGGGCGGATCTCATGGAAATCATAGAGAGATCATTAGAGGAAAGGGACTAAAAAATGGGGGTAGGGAGGGAGGAGGGAGGATGTTCTGGGGAGTGATATTGGCTAAATTATATTGTTACATTGTGTGCATGTACAGGTATGTAACAACAAATCCCATCATTATGTACAACTACAATGCAATAAAGTGTGGAAAAAATAAGATAAAGGAGAAAAAATGCAAGGTATAGCTTTTAAAATCTAATAATTTCAACTCTGAACATTTGCATTAACACAGGGCTTTGTTAATGCAAACCATAACACTATCACTTAAAAGATTATTACTATTTTGGTTTATTTATTTCCCATCAAATTTCTCTCTCTCTCATAATTCACTTGTAACTTTAATTTTATGAATACTAGTTTATTATGACTATTTCCCATGTCTTTTTAGAATATGCTAAAGAGTAATTTTAATTGCTACATAATATTCTACTTTATGGATATTCCATAATATATGGAATAATTCTTATATTGTTAGTGTTGTTCTGTTGTTGGGCAGTTTTCTCATGTTTTTTATAACAGAGTGGATCAAATGCACAGGTTGGTGTTCTACAAGCCTCTGGGAAACATAGTGTAACAAGGTAGCTCTTCTCTGTGCAACTGAACCAGTAGCTCTAGCCTGGACATTTTATTGAGCCTGAGGACAAAAAATCCTACTGTTTACCTGACATGCGCTAAGCAACTCAAATAGAACACTTGTTTACTACCATCTTCACTATTAAAACTCACTCTCCTTTCCTCTCCCTCTCAGTAAAAAATACTTCCATGCACCTACCAGCTTTGGTAGGACAAAACAAAATAAAAACTCAGGTGACATATTTGAATCTTTCTTTTATTTCATAATTCATTTGGTCAGTTTAACTCTTTAAAAATGCATCTTGTGACAAACCTTTTCTCACTGTCTCTACCCCTGCAGCCTTGTCCAAGTCACCTGTCTTCCTGGAAATAGTCCCCTAGCTGGTCTCTGTTTTGACTATGGGTTGTCATATTCTATGCCCAGCCACTGGAAGTAATGTCTAAAACATGTAAATTAATTCATACCATTTCTTTATTGAAAGTTAAGGTTTGTTCTTTTTACCATACACAGGATAAAGTCTGTTCTTTTGGCATGGCCTCCCTGTGACATCTTCCCTCATCTGGGTGAGGAGTATTCTGCAACCTCCTGTGCTGCTACTTTCTTCTCTTTCATTCTGTTCTACTCCTTCTGGTCTTCTTGTTCTTTCTTAAGCATACCAAGGTCATTTCTGCCTCTACTTTGCCTTTGCTCCTGCTGTTACCACTGCAAACTCTTCTTCCCCAAGGTGTTTCCACTGAACCTCATGTTCCTGTTTCACTCACACTGTCTCTGCGTCACCATCTTGGTGAAGCCTTACCTGATCATGAATAGATTCTGAAATAAGACTGATATCACAAGGATTTGCTTTTGGAGGCAAGATAATTACTCTGGAAATGCACAATGTGGTATAGCTGTGTTCCCCAACACAAATATACAGAAGTTAAAACACAACCAATTCCTATCTAACACTTGGGATAAGGAAACATGAATGTTAAAATGAACTATTCAGATCTGAAAACATTATAAGCAACATAAATCAAATCCTGAGGGATAGAACCAAGAGGACATTGAGTTTTTAAATGCATTTACTAGAAGTCATGAAAGTATGAAAATAAATCAACATAGTGTTTAGCTAAAGAATCAAAAGAACAGAAAATAAAAAGAAAAAAACTAATATGAAATAGAAAAACACTAAACAAAGACAGTATCATACATAAATGAAAGAGAACACAAAACAAAGCAAGAAACATTTAATTTCCCTTTGTATTTATTGTTGAGACTTGTTTTATGGTTTATTTTAATTTTATGGTTTGTCCTAGAGAATATGTTTTCTGCATCAGTTGGGTGAAATGTTCTGTAGTCTGTTAGGTACGTTTGGCACATAGCATGGTTTAACTCTAATGTTTCTTTGCTGATTTTTGGTCTGAATGATCTGTTCATTGTTGGAAGTGGGATGTTAAAATCCCTCACTATTGTTGTGTTGGAATCTGTCCCTCCCTTTTGATCTAACAGTGTTTGCTCTATATAATTGGGTGTTTCAGCATGGGGTGCATGTGTGTTTATCATTGTTATTTCCTCTATGACTGGATCTCTTTATCTTCACATGGTCTTTCTTTGTCTGTTTTTGTAGTTTTGACTTAAAGTCTATTTTCTCAGATACAGGTGTAACTTCCGCTTTCGTTGGGCTTTCATTCGCATGGAATACCTTTTTGCAACCCTTCACTTTCAATGTGGGTGTGCTTTTAAAGTGAGAAGATGCACCCCTCAGACTCAGTAGTGGTGCATGTTGAGGGCAGCAGAGGGAAAAAAGGGTGGGGTGAGGATGAGCTGCAGGACTCAGGAGCATGCTTGTTTGTTTCTCTGGTCTTGGGGACTATCCTCCCACTTCTTAAACCACCTGTCCCCTGCAGTGCGGGGGTACCACATGGGCTTGGGTGCTGCAGTCACAGTTGCAAGGCTGGGTCTCGTTGGGCATGTGAGGCTGCAGCCTTTTGTGCAAATGTGGTGGAACGCCAGGGCTGGGGAGGTGCTGAGGCTTCTGTTCTCTGTGGCACTACCTATTCTGGAGTTCACAAGGTGGTGCTGTATTGCAGCAGCTGGGACTCAGGGGTTGGGGACAGACAGTCGGAGTTCCTTCTCTGAAGAAAAGCTACTGTGTAGACCCTGGTAACTCCCTTAACTGGACCTGTGATAGCTTTGGAACTCTCCTGCAGCTAGGCTTGCTCTGGATGTTCACAGCAGTGGCGCCTGCTGAGACATGCCATCTACTCTTTTCCCTGTAATGGAACGTCGCCTGGCACATGGGTCATGTTTGCTAGTGAACTTTTCTCCTTGTATGGTTTGGATCTAGGAATGTCCCCCCAAAACTCACACGTCATGTGATGCAGTAATGTTCAGAGGTGAGGAGACTGGATGTTGAGAGCTATCACCTTGTTGGCAGATTATTCCATTTGATGGATTCATAATTTGAATGGACCGACAGATTGCAATTAGAGGCAGGTGGGCATGGTTGGAGAAGGTGGGCCACTGGGGTCCTGGCCTTGGTCTGTATCCATCCCTGGACCCTTCCCCCCCCCCCCCCCCCCCGCTTCCTGACTGTCATGAATGAAACATCTTTCCTCCACCGTGAACTTCAGCCTTGATATTTTTGAAATGGAGTCAACCAACCATGATGTGAGACCTCGGAAACCATGAGCCAAATGCATTCTTCCTCCTTTAGATTGCTCTTGTCAGGTATTCTGGTCCCAGCGATAAAAAGATGAAAAGTGGACTAATACACGCCTTTGTGCTTCTGGCCCCCAGGCTTCCCCTCTCTCCATTGCTGAGTCCCAGTGCTCACGGGCTGCTCACTATGACATGCAGCTCTTCATTTGTTGTTTTGGTTCTTCTCTGTGGAGGAGACCCCACTGGTCACCTCTGATTCATTCTCTCTCTCTCTCTCTCTCTCATTTCCCTTACCTATTTGTTCTTGCTCAGAGATGAAGAACAAGGATGAGAGAAGACTCAGAATTTAATTAATCTAACTTGAATAACTGAAGGAACTTTGTAGTGGAGAGTAAGCAACAGGGGATGATGATTTTTTTTCACTCTAATTGAAAATTTTGGGCTTCAGTAAAGGGAAGATAATTTCATTTTGGGAAGTAATTTGTATTCTAATATTTTGGGGCTTTAGCATGTCTTTGAAAATATTCAATCTTTGAACTTTAGTCTCAAACTTTAATTTCTACCTAGAAATTTTTAAGGAGAGGAGATATATTCAAATGTGGGGATTTTTTTTTTTTTTTTTTTTTTTTTTTTTTTTTTTTTTTTTTTGTGGTACCGGGATTAAACTCAGGGGCACTTAACCACTGGGCCACATTCCCAGCCCTTTTTTGTATTTTTTTTAGAGACAGGGTCTCACTGAGTTGCTAAGTGCCTCGCCATTGCTGAGGCTGGCTTTGAACTTGCGATCCTCCTGTCTCAGCCTCCCAAAGTGCTGGGATTACAGGCATGCGCCACCACGCCTGGCTGGGGATTTTTTTTTTTCTTTTAGCTTTTTATTACAGGAGAATACTTATGACTAAAGTAGCTTTTATTTTTTATTAGTGCATATTAATTATACAGAATACTGGGGTTCGCTGGGGCATATTTGCATGTGTACATAACACAAGTGGATCAGTTCTCTTCCAGTACTTCCCCTTTCCCTCTCCCCCTCCCTCCTCAGGTCCTCTTCCTCTACCCTAATAGTCTTCCCTCTATTCCTTTTATTTTCATGAGAACACTTTTTTTTTCTTTTCTTGCCCTCTAGCTTCCACATGTAGAAGAAAACATATGACACTTGTTTTTCTGAGTTTGAATAATTTTTCTTAACATAATGCTCTCTTGTTCCATCCTTTTTGTTTCAATTGACACAGTTTCGTCATTATTTATGGATGAATAAAACTTCATTGTGTTTATATACTATGTTTTTTTTTATCCATTCATCCATTGACAGAGACCTAGTCTAGTTCTGTAACTTGGCTATTGTGAATTTTGCTGCTATAAAGATGGGAATGCATATTTCTTCAAAATATGCTGTTCTAAATTATTTTGGATAAATACTGAGAAGTAGTATAGCTGGGTCATGTGGTGGTTCCATTCCTAGTCTTATGAGGAATCTCCTTATTCATTTCCATAGTGGCTGTACTAATTTATTTTCCCACCAAGAGTGTGTAAGGGTTCCTTTCCCTCCACATCTTCATTGCATTTATAATTATTTGTATTCTTAATGGCTGCCATTTTAACTGGAGTGAGATGAAATACCAGTATAGTTGTTTTTTTTTAATTTACACAGTAAGTGTAAATAAAATAAAAATAAAATTTTTCTTTTTTACCACATAAGAGTTCTACAGTTTGTAGGAAATGATAGGAAAATTATATTCAGAATAGCTTTCAATGTTTATGTACACACTGAAAACATATTAAAGGTACACTTCTTAACAATGTGATACCTCAATAAGCACTACATAGACAACTTAGCACTGTGGATGAATTGAATTTACTTGTATGTTTATCAGTAAAATATAGAACATGCTAATTTGTTTATTTTTGTCTACATGGAAAAGCAACACTGATAGTCAACCTTTAAATAGAAGTCTAAACCTATTGCTTAGCCATTTTTCCTGGCATTAGAAGCAACTACTAATGATTGTTTGTACAGAATTAGAAATGTTCAAGATAACTGCAAATTTATTTATTACTACTAATATATTTTATCACACAAACCTCCGTATAACAATAATAAAGGGACATTTTTCAGGTACATTGTTCCCTGTGCCATGGAAAACATTTTTTTTCAGTGCTGGGGATTGAACCTAGGGCCTTGTGCATGCTAGGAAATTTCTCTACCACTGAACTATATCATCAGCCTACTTTTTTCTTTATGATGGAGAAAGTAATATTTACTATTGTACAGAGCATAACATTTGACTTTGTCATCTCATAATAGTTTTGATTTGTTTTTCCCTTATGGCTAAAGACATTGAACAGTTTTTCATATAATTATTGGCCTTTGTACTTCTTTTGAGAAGTGTCTGTTAGTTCATTTACCCATTTATTGATTAGGTTATTCAGCTTTTTTTCCTCTTTGGTGCTGAGAGTTTTGAATTCTTGTATATTCTGGATATTAATCTTCTGCCAGAAAAGTAACTGGTAAAATTATTCTTCTATTCTGTAGGCACTCCCTATTCTGTAGGCCCTTGTTTTCTTTGCTGTGCAGAAGCTTTTCAATTTGATGCCACCTGAATTAATGATTCTCTTTTATTTTCTGCCTATATGTTGGTCAGAACACTGAAAGAATAAATCAAAGAAGATAGAAGAAGGGAAAACCATCCATGTTCGTGGGTAGGCTAAATTAATATTGTTAAAATGGCCATACTACCAAAAGCTATAAAAAAGTTTAACATGATCCCCATCAAAATACCAATGATACTCCTCTAAGAACTAGAAGAAATAATCCTAAAATTCATATGAAGAAAAAAGATGCAAAATAGCCAAAGCAATCCTGAGCAAAAATAACAATGCTGGAGTTATCACAATACACAACTTCAAATTATACTACAGAGCATACTAACAAAAATAACAATGCTACAGGCATAAAAATAGGATCATAAGCCAATGAAACAGCATAGAGGACACTGAGAGAAGCCCACACAGCTATAGTCATCTGATTCTTGACAAGGGTGCCAAAAACGTAAGTTTGAGAACAGTCTCTTTAACAAATCATGCTGGGAAAACTGGGCATCCATATGTAGAAGACTGAATCTAAATTCCTGTCTCTCACTCAGCACAAATCAGCTCAAATTGGATAAAAGGCCTAGAAATACAGCCAGAAACTTGACAACTACTAGAAGAAAACAGGGGAAACTCTTCCATATGTAGATGTATACTACACCTTCTGTAATAGGGCTGCTAAAGTATCTTACTGTGGCTATTTAATTCTTGCAGAACTTCTAATGTGCTATGTTACTTAACGTGGCAGCACACATTTTGAGATGATAAAGGGAATAAGAAAAAAATTTTAAACTGTGAGTTTAGTGTGATTGGTAAATATTTAATCAGTATATTATTCTGAGACCAAGTTCTCAACTGCACAAGAATAGTTCTAAGAAGACACTGGAAAGAGTAATGGTTATTAAAAAAAAAGAAACAGATCCAGGAAAATGGGATTAAAGTTATTTCAGCAGGACTCTGATGTTGCCTCCATTTAGGGAGATAACTTACCTTCTCCTGATTCATTGACCATTGGCTTTATGGTAAAGAAAACAAGAAGCCTTGAAATTTATTTATGTGATATTTTAGCCTCATTCTAGAAGTGTCATTCCATTTTCATGGGACTCATGTCACGTACCACCCCTGGTCTCTTTCTCACTCTTTAATTTTCTTAGCTCTGTAAAGTGGTATTGTGCAATGGTGCATTTGGGCATGCTAAATTCTCAGCTCCTTGGCTCTCCAGCTTCCCTATTCTTCCTTCTTAGAGGGTGAAGGTTTTCTATTTCTCCAGAACCGGGGAGGGGATCTCCCCGGTTCACTACTGGCATGACTGGGGGTGGGTGAAGTCCCTTGGTACTGATCATAATCCCAACAGAGAGAATCCTGAACTCCATAATCCTAAATGTTAAAACCCTGAAAGATCAAAATCCCTAAAATTTAAAAACCCTAAATCTAAAATCCTGAAAAATTAAAATGCATGGTATTGAATCCTGGAAGCTGAAATTCCCCTAGCCATACCCTATGAAAAAGGATTATGCTGCATAAAAGGGATAAAAAACTGAATCCTGGGGAAAGGATTGGCAATGAAATACAGCAATGAAGATGATCTTAATTTAAAAATGCCTCCTTTGCCTGCATTTTCATTCCTTCTAACAGATGAGATTCCATGAGCTTTCAGCGAATTAGATCTACATTTGCCTGAGGAAGCCATTATAATTACTGAGTGCTTAGAAACAAGTTTGTGCATAGTAGAAGAAGAAGACACTCATGAAAGGGTATTGCTGCCAAATTTTGGTATTACAGGAGCATGCAAAATTGATTTCCATGTACACAAAACAATGTAGAAGCATGACACAGAAGATAGAAAAATTAAACAGGAAATGCTTATGTTGGTATATACTGACTCATAAAAGAATATCAAAAGGAGAGGCCTCATCTAGAAAATCATTGTAACATGTTCTCTTAGAATAGACATCCTCTGAAATAAAATATGGTAGGTGTTCATCACATTGGAGTACTTCAACACAGAGTTAATTTTAACAATTCTGAAGGTTGGACAGCTCTCATGGACTACCTTCACACAAATGTCCTCAACATATTATTTGACTTTTTTTCCTGTCAAAATTTCTTTTTAGTTTTTTTAAAAAGATTTTTTTCGTACTACTTTAAATTGTCAGCATTTAAAAAAATAATTTTCCATGGCTACAGAAATCTTTGCATCATTTTCTATACCAGAGTTATAAATTTTGTAAAGACCTTTAGGGAGTTCTAATTCTCTTTATACATTTTTTTTTTTTTTTGCTCCACAAAAGCTTATTATCACAACACTGATATTGTGTTTCAATATTATGCCTGTACATAGAAATATTGAAACTTTATTAGTAAGTGAAGAGATATACTTTTTTGTATATCTGCATTTGTGAAAGATAAAATTTTTTGAGAGCTTGACTTTTTGGGTGATTGCATATACTTTGGGGTCTCATTGCAGTTTTTGATTGGTCTTGTATGTAGACTTAGGTTGTTCATCACGGTATTTTGAATGACCACAGTTATAAAGCAGGGTCATTAACCAGAGTGGCATTTATACATTTCACTTTTTGGACAATTTCTTTATGAAGAAATTGTTCATAATTGTTATACTTGTGCAACTGCTACTAATATACCTGAGTTTTATGCTTGCAAAAATGTGTGTTATTCTTGCTATTTTATTGTGTAAAGTGGCTCATGAAATATACTCTCATGCTTTTATATGTTTCTCAAATTAATCCCTTTTTATGTAAACAAGTGCCATTTAAAGAATTTAAGAAAATTTTAAGTATTATATCTTAGGGATTTTCATCTTTTGGAATTTTAGGCTTTAGGAATTTTAATCATTTTGGATTTCAAAAATTAGGATTGTTATTTGGGATTATGGCCCAAACTGTGTGCACAATTCTCAGGAGCACTGTTAACAAGGCCTTATGATTAGCCAACTTTAGCCTCTATGCTCAGAGTAGATCTCTATTAATAGTAAATGTCATTGTTGTTGAGCTGGGAATTGATCCTGGGATCTTGTGCATACTAAGCAAGTTCTCCATTGCTTAGCCACATCGCCAGCCCCCAAAATGATATTTTTTCAAGAACTAGAGAAGAAAGAGGGTTGCTATTCTACTTCAGATAGCCAACTCTATCAATTGATATTTCATACTCTTATTGTTTTACATATTTAAGATTTTATCTTTTTTTTCTTAGAAACTTGCATTTTTTATAAGTGCCTTCAGGTTATGAAATTCTTCTATAAATTAGAGTATTCTTGTTATTATTAATTTTTTGTACTGGGGTTTGAACCCAGGGGTACTTAAACACTGAGCCATATCCCCAGCCCTTTTTAAATATTTTATGTAGAGACAGGGTCTCACTGAGTTGCTTACGGCCTTGCTAAATTGCTGAGGCTGGCTTTGAACTTGAGATCTTCCTGCCTCAGCCTCCTGAGCTGCTGGGATTTAAGGCATGTGCTGCCACACTGGGCTATTCTTGTCATTTTTAAAGAGGATTGAATGTACATCAAGAAGAAATGCTCCAGGGACCTGTGGAGTTAGGACAACATTTATTTTTGGTCAAGGGAGAAAAGTAAGTTTGGTTCAAGATGTTTGCAGTTGTCCATGCATTCCAGAGTTTGAAGGCTTCCAGTTTGCTCCAGTCTAAGGAGATTTTCCTTTGGGAACTGGTGTTGGGTAGGGTTCCAATATCCACCACTTCCTACAACACTTTTTCTTATTATTGCACACACCAATGGTGTCATCTGTAGACGTGCACGATAAATCCTTGCACATCCCTTTCAAAGCAATACACTGCTTTTCTCCTGGGATAACACCAGTCTTTCCTGCACAGGAAGAGATTTGACAAGTCATTAATTCACTCTCAGATTATTGGAAATGTACATAAAGCAATAAACCTTCAGAAGGGTGGCTTTGGGATAGGGGACACAATATTGCCTACATGAAAGGATCAGATACAGATGAAGTGCAACTTTTTTTAGGGAGAGGGGCTAAAAGTGTGGGATTATACACACCTTGGAGGGGTAGGCTGATTTCTAAAAGATTTCAGAGATATAGCTTTTGCCTGGAGCAGTACATTTTGAAATGTGTGGGACTGTATGTTACTGTTGGTTTACTAGAAAGTTCCCTTTGGAATTTATTGGGTAAGGCACAGTATTGCTAAGTTTATTCTCCAACACACTATTCTATGCACAATGCCAACAACATGTCAACCAAGAAGCACCATTTCAAAAGTGGAACCCACCCTTCCTCCCGTTTGTGCCTGCATCAAGCCCATCAGATGGCATATGGTCTCATTTCATCTCCTTTTGTAGAAATGTATCAGTCCTTCATCTTAACTGTTCTCCTCACTTCAGACATCAGTGGTGTGTGTGTGTGTGTGTGTTCTCGCGTGCACACATGCATGTGTGAATTCACATAGCTGCTGAAGAGCACATAGCTTAGGTGACCTGCTGTCCAATAGTCGTCTGTAGTTTCAATCCCTTCCTCTTGTCTTTCCAGCATAACCAGGGTTCATTCTTTCCCCTGGGGGTCATGAAAGACATTACATAAGAGACACTTCTGCTCATGTCCCTTAGTGGAAGTTAGTTTCCAACTATCCTCTGAAGCCACTTGGCTCTCGTTTTTTTTTTTTTTTTTTTTTTTTTTTTTAATATCTTGTGATACACCAGTTCTGAAGGGCTTCTTGGGTGCCTAACCTCTATGGTTTGACTAATGGTTCGATGCCTTTTTGGGATATGAATATTTTTGTCATTGTATTATATTTAAACTCTAGGTTATCATTATTGTTTCTCTACTCTGTAGCAAAATATCTCCAGTCAGATGAGCCAGTGCACCCTCGAGGGCAGTGTGTCAACCCAGCGTGGTTTTTGTTACACTCTGCTGTTAGGCTAGTAGATTATAAAACTCGGAGTCTTTGTGAAGCAGAGAGAATGGAAGATAGGGGAGTTGGATAATATCCTGCTAATACTTCCCCCGCTCTGCCACGTTTTCTGGAAGAGAAGGTGGCTATCTTTCACAGAGAGAACAATCTCACCAGCCAGTCATGGAAGATACTACTCAGCTCTATATCTTCACAGGGTGCAAGCTTCCTGCTCAGCAGCCTACTGGCCCTGTTGCCACTGTTAAGTCTTATTACTTCCCATGCATTTAGTGCAATATCTGATAAAATTTACAAGTTTTGCTTTTTCTTTCCTTTTCCTTTTTTTCCCCCTTGAGGTACTAGAGATTGCTTAGTGGTGCTCTACCACTGAGATAAATCCCCAGCACTTTTTATTTTTTTGAGACAGTCTCCAAAGTTGCTGAGACTGGCCTTGAACTTGAGATCCTTCTGCCTCAGCCTCCCAAATTGCTGGAATTACAAGTATGCACTACTGAACCCAGCTGATGATCAAGGTTTTATGAAGCTAAAATGAAGAGTTATTAGTACCAGGCAAGACAGAGGAAGAGGCAGTCCTGTGTCATATGAACTTGGAAGCATCTCATGCAGAGTGAGGTGCAATGTATGAGCCTTGCTTCAGTCAAAAGGAGCAAAAATGATTCATCCCACTGGTGCTGTGCTTCTTGCTAAATGTAAAGTTTAATTTGCGGCAATATCCTCAGAACAGAAAGCCAAAGAGTTACTTTGCCAGTCTTTTGCCAATGACTGTGACATGGTTTCATGCCCATGGCACTTGCTCAAGTCAAGAAGATAATATAAAATTACTTGATTCATGAGGAAGAATATTTATTCTTAGATACTGACATCTATTTTCAGACTTATTGATATTATCATAGACATATAGAGCAATGGAACAAATGACTTTCTAACAGGCTTCAGAAGTAGAGGGTTTTAATATGTTTTGGTTAAATCATATGTCAGTAGGAGAAAGGATACATAGTTAATAATTGATGTTGGGAAAAGAAAAAATTTATGTGCTCACTTCATATTTATCATGACATAAATTTTTGTGGATTAAGTTGTGAAAAGAGAATCACACTAAAACAGATCTTACAATGCACATTCATTTAGTCCCTAAAGGCATGTGATTTCTTAACCTTAGAACTCGTTGAGTTATTAACTTTTCAAACTTTCAGGTGGTGGAGAAGGACAGGGTTTGGATGGGTAGGTTTTCCTGGGACTTTACCAACCAAAAAAGAGAATGGTATTCTTTCTCTGTATAATGTAAGAATTCAAGCTCTCTTTTGTTCCTGTCCTATGGGATCTAAGTATTATTTTATTCTCCAGAGTCAGTATAAGAACAGTATAATTTTCTTAGGGCTAATGAATCAACTGAAGAGTTTTGCCACTCTTACCTCTTTATGCCTCTCAGCATATACATGTCTACATGTGTATATATGTAAATAAATGTGTACTTTTCCTATGTTTCATGGGGGTACCATGAATTCTTCTCTTGAGACATTCAAGGATGTGTAGAAAATATATTCAAGCAGTGATCATTTAACCTTCTTTAGACTGTAGCTGATAAACCAATTTTTGTTTTAATTCTGTTGTTTCTTTGCAGGAATTTTCTTCATGAAAATAATTTTGTTGTTGTTACCTGATTAAATTCTTTTTGGCAAATATTTTAACAAACTCTTCATGATCCAGCTACTCCAGTTTACTCAAAGAAATAAAAGTTATTACTTGATTGATTCCAGACAAAGATTCTAGATCCCCTGACCCTGGCAGGGATCAAAAATTAGAATTTTAAGAAATATGCTATTTTCAAATTGCACTGATAGCTTGGAAGTTAATCATGTAGTATTAAGAGATAACAAACAGCCAACTAATAAAGAAATTACTTTCTTTTGACCCCAACTTGTTCTGGGCCTCATTTTATAATGTGTCCAAGAACAACTTAATATGCAAAAGAGGGATGTTTTGATCTTTTCAAGTGACTTTAATGTCCTCTGTTCACAAGAGACCAGGCCATCTGAAAGTGTTTCCTTCCTATGAGTCCTTACAGGACTTTGGTTCAATCATTCTCCTGACACAGCTGACTTGGGAGGACCAAGGACGGCTAATCTTGCCAGCAAGAGGAAGTGGTCATGACCTGGAAGGAAGGCCTCTGAAGGTTTCTTGTCAGATTCATGGAAGAATTCATGCCCCCAAAATCTCTTATTCTCCATTTTATTAATTATGAAAAGAACACTTACCATGAGATCCACTCTCTTCATGCATTTTAAGTGTTATGAACGTGATGTACAGTTGATCTCTGGAGCTAAATCATCTTGTCTAACTGCAACTTTCTACCTGGGAATAGTAACCCCCCGTTCTTCCTTCTCCAGCCCCTGGGAACCACAGTTCGAGTATCTGTTTCTAGGAGTTTGACTATTTCAGAAACCTCACAGAGAGGAGTCATGCAGTTTTGTCTTCTGTGACTGGCTTGTTTTACTTAGCACGGTGTCTCCAGGAACAGCCATGTGTGAACATGACAGAAAATCTCCTTTCTTCAACATAGAATTTGGAGATTTTGAGGCACAAGTCTAACAGATGTATTACCATTGTTATGTGCATACCTATGCCTGTGGGTATTGGGAAACAACATTGACCCAGATGAAAGATACTTGGTTCTAATTTCAGTGTTGCCTCTACCTATGTGACCATAGCAAATCATGTTCTTTATGAGAAAATGGCTTATTTTATCTAAAATGAAGATTCGACCATTAAAGTGTTTTCTAATTTTAAATAATGACCATCATATAATTTTACATCAAATGTTAATGTCTTCTGACCAAAGCTAAGAAATGAAATTAAAATTACATAAATGTCTTCAGGAGGAGAGAATTATATGTCAGGTACTTTCCAAAATGTACATAGATTAGGCAAAGATCAAATAAATGAGTGCCTTCAATTGCACTTAAAATAATTTCAGAGATGAATCAAGAAAGAAATCAAGTTCAGTGCCCACAGACATCAGTTTGAGAGATGTGGACATCTTGCCATTAACAATGGAGAAAATTTTGTCAGTTCTACCAGGATCTGGATGAACAGCCAGAGATGATCATATTACCTTTTCACTTTGATTCCACGTTTTAACATTCAAACTTCCGAATCATGGGTTTTAAGGATATAACTCAGATTCTTAAAATGCCTCTTGCTTTATTTACCTTATGCTTATAAATTTGTTTCATTGGAGCTTCATTCCATTGTCTATATTGTCTCCAAATTCCGCTGCTCCTCAATTTATACTGGTGTTTTGTAACTTGATGCAATCCTTTCTTGTTGAGCTCTATCTTATTGGCGTAACTTCTACCTTTCACACATGTTTTTCACTAATAGACTCCACATTCTTCCTTTTCCTAACCAATTCTGAACCAATGGCTGCCATTTTTCTTCTCCTTTTAGGAGACTGGGGCCCTTGTGCCCCAATTTTTATACTAAGCATTAAGTCTGGAGGCAAGGCTTCTTTCTGTACTTCTGGTTCTCTGCTTGGGTCCTATTTTCTAATCATGGAGCTTTTGGGCTCCACTTTATGTTAATGGAACTCCTTGTTTTGCTCCTTACTTTTGACCTCATCAGTTCTATGGACATGTTAGACTTCTGAGTACCCAAGGCTGTGCATGCATCTGAGTGGGCGTCTTAAGAACTCACATCTACAATTATTTCACCGTCTTACCTTTTGGTGTTATAGTCACAAAGAGGAAGAAAAAAGAAAGAAGGGAATGGAATCTCATGGTTGTGTGCCCAGAAGAGTGGTGAGTGGTCAGTGATGGTGAAACACAGGGCTTTTATTTACTTCTGGGGACCTGAGGTTACCCTTGGCCAGTGAAGCTAAACAAGTGAAGAAATAAAACAACTTCCGTTGGGATAGTTCCAAACCTCGGAGTCTCTAAATTTGGTGACAGATTAACCTAATCATAGGAAACCAGATGGCTAATCTCTAGGTTCTCAATTTCACTAGGAGTCAGTACCTTTAGCCAATTTTCTTTCTGTAAAACTTTTAAAATTAACTTCTTATTTCTTCTTTTTCTTAATTTTTAAATTGGGATATGATACTTGTATTTATATATGGAGCATACTATTGTAATTCAGTACATGCATATAATGCATAATGGCCAAATCAGGGTACATAGCATTTCCATTTTCTCAAATAGTATAATTTCTATATTGGGAAACTTCAAATTCTTCTCGAATTTTTTTCTCTTTTTTCCTCCTCCACTTTTTTGATGTACAATTAATTAATGGCTGTAGAAAATAGCTCTCCTGTATTGTCTTCCCCTAGTCTGTGCTTGGTACTTTCTCACTCTCCCCACTTCTATTCCTTTCCAGTCTCTAGTTTATTCCACTCTCTACTTCTATGTGACAAAGTTTTTTAGCTTCCACAAATGATTGAGAAGATGCCAGATTTGTCTTTCTGTGCCTGGCTTATTTCAGTTAATGTAATGTTCTCCAGTTCCATCTCTTTCACAAATGACAACAACGATCAGAATCCTTTGGGAAACACCCAGGGAAAAGAGTTTTGATGGTTTGGTAAACTTTCCAATTCATTTAAAGAAGTGGAGTGAAATCATGTGGTATTTGTCTTTCTGTGCCCGACTTATTTTACTCAATATTGTTATCTTCCGTTCCATCCACAGTCCTACAGAAGGCAAGATTTCATGCATTTTTAAATGATAAAACAGCTGTTTGTTGGATATATATTTCCCACAAGTTCTTTATGCATTTGTTAGTGGATACTTAGGGTGATTCCATAGGTTGGTTATTATGAATAGTGCTGCAATAAACATCAGAGTCAGGTATCTTTTTAATGTAATGATGTCATTTCCTTTGAAAAATATAATGTAGTGGGGTTGCAGGATCATATGGTAGTTTTACTTTTAATTCTTGAGGGAGCTCCATGAGGTTTCTCTTTTAAAAAAAATTAATTTAATTTTTTTTTTACACAAATGGAACACAACTCTTCATTTCTACGGTTGTACATGATGCAGAGACACACCATTTGTGCAATCATACCCATACATAAGGGTAATTATGTCCATCTCATTTGACCATCTTCCCCGCCCCCTTCCACCCCCCCTCCCCCCTCCTCTCTCTCCCCTCTGCTCAATCCAAAGTACCTCCATTCTTCCATTGCCCCTGTGCCCACCCCCCCCACCCACCCACCCCCCGCCGTTACTTTTCAGAGAAAACATTTGGCCTTTGGATATTTTGGGATTGGCTTACTTCACTTAGCATGATATTCTCCATGTCTTTTTTTTTTTTAATAGTGGCTGTACTAATTATATTCCCACCAACAGGTATGAGTCCTCATTCTCCATATCCTCACTAACATTGGTAATTTTTTAATCTTTTTAATAATAGCCATCCTTCTTCTTCCTCCACTATTACTTTCTCTCCTCCTCCTCCTCCTCCTCCTTCTTCTTCTTCTTCTTCTTCTTTTTTTTTTTTTTTTTTTTTTTTTTTTTTTTGCTACTGAATTATTTGAGCTTAAGGAATAGTGGCTGAGAGGAGTTCACAGCCAGAGACAATGTAGTGTGTCTGTAGAGCCAAGATCTGGAGTGCAGGTGTTTGTGGAGTGGCCATTGCTCTGGTGTGCAGGGGATGTGCAGGGCTGATGAGGCTGGTTATCACAGTATCAAGACAGCACCAGCACTAGCACCAGAGGGGCCTTTCTTTGGGGAGTTATGTACACAGTGTCTTCTATTCTGGAGTGTGTGGTAGCAGTGGGGCTCTGGTGCACCCACCCTGTAGCTGATACTGAGAATCCTCACCATTTGTTTCTGGACATCTGCAGATATCTCATGTGTGCCCCTCTCTCTCCACAATGCAGTTATCCTCCACTTTTTCTTCTGCATTCTGTTACTTTAGGATCACCATAAATCTTGAGCTTCCCAAGACTCTTTGCATTCACAAATAGTTATCTAAATATCTCTTGTTTGGATGGGGGGCATGAAGGATGGCATCTCCTACTCCTCCAACTTTTTGATATCATATTCAGTACCCATTTTTTAAAACATAAAGTAATTTATTCCATATTTTAAAATATCCTTAAAACTAAACTCCAAAGACTCATTATGCATCACAATTTTTAAAAAATTTAATAGAAAATATTTAAGTAAAATATTCCCCTCAAATCATGGCCTTCTTTTTCCATTATTATGCTACTATTAATTTTTCACAATCTCAAATTGGATGCAGGATTCCATGCATCATGTTCAGGGTTCATAAATATATTCATTTTTTTGAGCCTCCTTCTTCAGATTTTGTGTGAATTTGTTCTCTTTCTTCTTCTTCTCCTTCTCCTCCTCCTCCTCCTCCTCCTCCTCCTCTTTTTCTCCTTCTTCTTCTTTTTTAATGAATATATTTTAAGTTTTAGGGAAGTTTCAGGTTTCTGAAAAAGTTGAATGAGTTCCCACATACACCCTCCTACTGTCCCAACACACAGCCTCCGCACAGTTAACATCTCGTGACTGTGGTAGATTCGTTAAAATCAAGGAACAAACACTGACACATCATTGTCAACCAGAGTCTGTATTTCATGTGAGAGTTCACTTTTTTGTGTTGTACATTCTGCGAGTTTTGACAAATGTACAATGACTGTGTCTAAGGTTATAGCTGCCCACCCATCTCTGCACTGAGATGGGCTGTGCTCCACCTACTCAGCCCAACTCCCCCATCTGCAGATCTATTTGAGGTGGTGCAACCTTAGGATGTGGGGACTCGTGGAAGGAAGTGAGGTCATGAGGTGTGCCCTGAAGGAGATGCTGGGATCCTGGCCCCTCCTTTCTCCTTCTTTCTGTTTCCCTGTGCCCCAGGTGAGCAGTTTTTGCTGGGCACACACACTCTCAACCACGATACTCTGCTTGTCACAGGCCCCAAGCAAATGAATCAAGAGACTACAGACTGACACCACCAGAACTATGAACCAAAGTCAATTTTTCTCCTTCTACATTGATTACCTCAGGTATTTTTCACAAAATGGAAAGCTGATTAACAGACAGTTGGTGCTGGTTTGGGGGCCATTTCTGGGAGTTCACCAGGCAACCTGGGTCAGAAACCTTTGGAATTGATTTGTGGAAGGAGTTTGGAGAAGACATCCAGAGAAGGATGATGATGATGATGATGATGATGATGATGATGATGATGATGATGATGATTTAGTACTGATGACAGAAATCAGGGGTGCTCTACCACTAAGCTGTATCCCCAGCCTTTCTTTATTCTTTGAGACAGGGTCCAGTTAAGTCACTGAAACTGGCCTTGAACTTGCAATCTTCTTGCCTTAGCTTCCCAAGTTGCTGAGATTACAAATGTGCACCACCAGCCAGGCACAGTGGTGCATGCCTGGAATCCCAGCACTTGGGAGGCTGAGGCAAGAGGATCACAAGTTCAAAGCCAGCCTCAGCAGTGGTGAGGCACTTAGCAACTCAGTGAGATCCTGTCTCTAATGAAATAGAAAAAAGGGCTAGGGATGTGGCCCAGTGGTCAAGTGCCCCTGAGTTCAATCCCTGGTACCAAAACAAACAAACAAACAAAAAAAAAAACACAAAACAGCAAAAAACAAAAAAACAAAAAACAAATATGCACCACCACATTTGGCTAATTATTATAATTTTGAGGACTGTGTGTCTCCTATTTTGGGGCAGGGGTAAGGATGAAGGAGCCCTAATCAAGGAGATAGCTAAGATTGCGGTTAGCTGAGCACCATAAAAGATGTTTAAGTTCCACCTGATATTCATACATTATTCAAAGAATCTTTTTATGCCCGTGAACACTGTGTGACGCACCTGTAAGCTCGAGCTGTAAGCACTTGTGCTTGTTAAAGCTAAATGTATATAACCGGGTGAGGTTGGTTAGAGGTTGTGAGAAGAAGAAGAAGGTTGCTGGTTGAAAGTAGTCAGAGCAGTTAGAGTTCGAGAGGTTGCTGAAGCCGGAGAGAGAAGAAGAAGAAAAAACCTTTTTCATTTTCATCTTGCCTCCAAGTTTTCTCCCACGGTGTCGTTGCTCCAAGCAGCATTCGCTTCAGGCTGCAACATAAGGAAATCAGAGTGACAGTAGCATGTTGTTAGGCAAACAAATATATATATTTTTCTGTGTGAGGATTCAGTGTACACACAAGAGTACCCATGCAAGATGCACAGTAAAAGCAATGAACTTTGCCTCTTATCTGTGCACTTACCCCTTGTGCTTTCTCGGTAACAATGGATCTGGGTTCTTTAAATATTTTTCCTTTGCCAGCTAACACAATATTAAATCTTGTCAGTAAAGAGCAATGGAACAAAACAGTAAGAGGGAAAGGCTTCGGTTCCTGAGTCTTCACCTGGTCACCATGTCCTGCCTTACACATAGTTTGTCCATCGTCCACTGCTGCCGAGAGTCAGCTTCTCCAGCACTCCTTTCTTGTAGGGTATGTGGCTTCTCCAGCCACGGGCTCCTGCAGCATGAGTAGCATGTCCAGAATCAGGCTTCTGCAGAGCACCTCGCTTTTGGAGCTCCCATTTCCTGCAGTGCATAGGAGCACCCAATAGCTGCTTTTCCTGGGCGTATTTAAAAAAAAAATACTTATTTATTTGTTTTAGTTGTACACAATGCCTTTATTTTTACGTGGTGGTGAGGATCAAACCCGGGCTGCGCACATGCTAGGTGCGCTCTCTGCTGCTGAGCCACAACCCCAGCCCAATCTGGGCGTAATTTTAATAGTAGATTGCTTCCCATCCTGGGCGTAGTTTTAATAGTAGATTGCTTCTGGTGAAACATCTTCACAGAATCAGCCTTTTCTGACACTCTAAATGGTAGAGGTCTTACTCTTTGTGTGTGTGTGTGTGTGTGTGTGTGTGTGTGTGTTGCTATAACATAATACTGGAGGCTGGGTAGCTTATAAAGAGGTTTATTTGGCTCAGAATTCTGATGGTTGGAGGGTCAAAACACCAGGGCACCAGCAACCTAGTGTAGGCCCCTGGATGTATCACATGGCAGAAGAGGCATGCGTGTGAGCAGGGAAGCTAGGGATGGGGGAATATGTTTAGACTCACTCCTTTTATTACAGCTCCCTGTTAGGAGCTAAGCCAGTCCCACTAGAGCTGACCCGCTCCCACAAGACAGCATTAACCCATTCACAAAGGTGGAGCCTCCATGACCTCATTACCTTCCACTGGACCCCACCTCTTAAAGCTTCTACCACCTTTCAACATCACCATACTGGGGGCCACACTTCCAGCATGTGAACCATTTGGGGACAGTTATACCCAAACCATAGCTGAAGATTTCTGGTCATGCCCAGGAGGCAAGTTTCCAAATTCTACTGGTACAGTGCCACAGGAACTCTTTTGCTTCCAGTAACTCATAGCCGTGTCCTCGCCAACCAGGACTTGACCTTGGTAATAAGCCAGGAGTGGTGAATGGTGTCCCTTGGATACTCTGTCTCAGCTACAGGGATTAGCACCTTACATCTGTGTACCCGACGTTCTTTAAAATTCTCTTTATTTCTTATCAACCAATCCCATATCATTTCTATACCAACTGTAATTAGAAGTTCTTTATAGGAAATTTCATCTATTCAAATCTCTCTCTTGGTTGAGTTCAAACTAATATAGCACACACTATTTGAATACAGGGTAGTATAATGGTAAAGAGAAAGTCTATCTGGTTTCAAATCACATTGATCAATTATAAGCTATTTGGCCTTCATCAAGTTACATCATCAGTATGTGTTTCAGAGTCCTTATCTGTGGAATGTGGATAAATACAGTTTAATTGACTAGGCTTGCTATTCACGATAACTTATTTGAATAAGTCATTATGAGTAATTCTCTTAGATCCTTGCTTAGTGTAGAGTAATACACAGCTATTATTGACCTTGGGATATAACAATTTTTGTGAGGCTTCTTGTGATACCCTGCATGTAGATATTCCATGCGTTCTTATCTTTGTGGTAACTCTGGGGTACAGGGTCTGTATTCCAGTGGTTTGGGACCCTAAGTATTCTTTCTTCTCATCTCTGTTAGGCAGGAGAGTTCCCTTCTGGTTGGTGGTATAGGCGTGGCCATTATCAGTGTCTCTTCCGTAGGAAATGTTCTCTAAATGATCAGATCATATCCCCTCTTTCAGTCCTTCTATCTTATGCTCAATTATCATATGTGCTTAGATTTTTATGTAGAATAGAAGCCAAAATGGAATGGCATGCATGTTGCTTTCAGCCTCTGCCCCACCACTTTAGACAATGAGAAAGGAGAAATTTGGGGCAAAAGGGGAAGAAAAGCAGTAAACATAAGTCAGCATTAAAATATTATCAATTGTTATTTTGATTAATAGGTTTAATAATTAGTGCTAATAAAGTGACACAAGATTAATAACTTCAGGTGATTATTATGTAAGAAATGAAATAAAAATTATGGAGGGATAAGAAAGAGTCAAAAGGAACTCTGTTTTAATAATAGAGCAGTGTATAAATTTATTACAGAATTTAGGAAGAAGGAGGCAGGATCCCAATGTGAGGATAAAATCCGTGGCTACAACACACTTGTTTGTCCAGACTAGCTCTCTTCAGACAGGTGCTTCTACCACGTAATCAAACACATACAGTGCAAAAATATGTTAAACACTTAGCTGGCGATATGATTTCAGGAGTAGCACTGCAGAAAACACGGCATTTCAGCAAGAGGTGAGTTGTGCTGAAATATGCATGAGTTGCTGAGATTCTGAGTCCAACATGTTGAACCCTCAGAGGTTTTGAGTAGCCCATGTGGCACAACTTAACATACTCTTTTGGCCAAATCAGGCATAGTGGAGAATAAAATCTGATAAATGTGCCTTAAAATATCTTGATTTTATCCTTTTTCAGCAACAAGTCTGTGTATGTGTCGGGGGGCGGGGGTGGGCTCCACAACTTCACACACCAAGGAAAGAAAACCATAAGTGAGATTCTTTGCACAGAGCAACTAAGAAAATATTGGTGTGTGGAAAAGCCCCTCAGTGCCCGTGGGGGTGGGGAGGGGTAGGATAGACATAGACACGCCCTCCCCAAGTTGTCAGTGTATTATCCCTGGAACCTGTGAGCACATCATCATACATGACAAAGGTGGGATTAAGGTTGCTAGTCAGCTGAGTTTAAAATAGCTCATCTGGGATTATGCAGGTGGACCCGATGTAATTGCAAGAATCCTAGAAAATGAAACAGAAAGTCAGGAGCTAAGTTCAGAAACATGGGTGTGAGAAGAACTCAACCCAGGAGTGCTGAAAGGTGGGAAAGGGAACAGTGTTCTTAGAAGCAAGCCACCCTAGCTGGAAGAAAGGCAGAGGATGGGAAGCAGAGGGACTCTGGGAGAGAGCTGTCCCCGTCCCCTTATTTTGGTCCATAGAAATCCCTGTCAAACTTCTAATTGCCAGACCTGACAAATCATAAAATTGCATTGCTTTAAGCCACTAAGTCTGTGATAATTGGTTACAGCAGCCGTAGGAAGCCAACGTGGTAGTTTACAAGATGGAAGGAAATGCTGAATGGTTATGCTCAGGGACAGCAGGGCAGGGTGGGGGGCGGGGCTAGAGAAATGGTGGCAGCTATGAGTGCCTGACAGACCCAGAGCACTGCCTTTGAAAGGGGTGCAAAAGAAATTGCCTTCCATCTGGGTTTTACCCTGTTCATGATTTAGGTTTTGGGTGAGTCTAATTTGGGGAAATTTGATCACACGTGCTACCCTTTTTTTGGTGAGAGGGATGCTGCAGGTTGCATGGAAAGAAGAAGAGCATTTCCTGGTGGGAGAGGGAAGTAGTCTCCTCAGACGCACAGGGTGGGCTGCAGGCTGGGAAAAAGCGATGGGTGTGGTGGAGCCCTCTTACTCTACCCCAGGAGCTCATCCAGACAAGGAAGAGGATGGAATGTGCTGAGAACCAGACGGTAATCAAGGGATGGTAAGTAGTATAATTTAAAAACAGATGTTGTGTTTGCTAGTTTTGCTTTATTATTTATTGAGCAATCAGCAAGAATCCCTCTGAGCAAAAAAGAGAGATAAAGAAAAAGAAGAAAAGGAAAATAGGGGGAAGGAGAGGACAGGAGATGGGGCGGGGCAAAGAGAACAAAAGATTCAAACCAACAGAAGGCTTAGTAATTCTTGGGTGTGGTGCCCCTGATTCTGGGTTGGTTCCCCATAGGCAGGCAGCACAGGTGGCCATCCAAACATGTCCCCACGTAGACCTCGGTTTTGATGCAGTAATTTCGACAGGATCCGTTGGGGCGTTCACAGATTTCCTTGAATTTGCCCCTGACTGCATACAGAGGAGGATTATTTTAATCATTTATTGTTCTTATGAATTTTTATTAAGTTCAAGGGGGTATGAGGGTAGGGTCTGGAAACAATTTTGTGTGGACATTTGTTCATTATTGGATTTCTTACACCAATACTTAAAAATCTGGTGTTACACAAAAGTCTGGAAATTCCTCTTGAAAAAATCTGGCAACATTGGGTGCACCGAGTAGCAGAAGGCTAAAGCTGAGTTGACCTCCTGCCTTTATGGGCCCTGGGCATGCACGCTTGAGTTCACTCATCTTATTCCCATATCTCCTGACTCTGACGGAAGACATAAGACTAGTTCTGCTTAATATCATTTTTAGTTCTGCCAAGTTTCCTAGCGTAGAAGAAAGTTTTTAGAGAAAAGAAATAGGACCCAAGACATGTCCTATTGAAAACAATAAATAGTACTTATTTTATGTCCTAAGATATTGCTGTGCTGGGGGTGGGTCATACAAAATATATGATATATCATACTATTACATCTATTTGTCTTTCTATGCATCTTTGAAAAGTAGAACTGAAAAATAGATCTAAAAGATAGTAAGAAAATATACTTTAATGAAATTGGTAACAGGCTATTTCCCTGGGAGCAGGCATCATATTCCTATGTATTTAGTGCACAGTTTCAGTTGTGCTTCAGGCTGGTGCTTCCTTCACCCCCTCATGCCCCCTGGCACTGGAGGCTGCTCTGGAACTGCTGCCTGCACTAGGAGTGAGACATTCAAATGTACTTGTTCAAAACAATGAATAGGATGTGATTTATGACCTGAGACACTACTGTTCAGGAAAAATGTGGAAAGTGGGGGGAAAAAAAGATATCACTGTCCCAGGGGTAGATTCTGGGGATGGGTCACACATACTGATGTGATCAGTTTGAAAAGTAGCTTAATTCTGAGCTGTCCCCTGTGTAACACAGAGCAGCTTTTCCAGGAAGAGAAGTAGCAAACTAAAACTTTCAGGCTTTTCTTTTTTGGTGTGTGTGTGTGTGTGTGTGTGTGTGTGTGTGTTCCCAAATACAAAGGCCAATTCTTGAAGCTAGTGTATATTCAATAAATGTCTACTGAATTGAATCGAACTGAATTTAAACCCAAGGGCATTAAATTGACTTAAACTCTTCAATTTTCATACAGCAAATTGGTTAATGGATATAAAGATCAAATATGCAGCATCATATTTTTACCTAAAATGTGAATTGGGAAATATTTTTAATGGTGTAGATTTCAGATAATATAAAAAGTGTCGGTCATTCTAAGTGTTGAGCACTATATAGACACTAGCAGAAATCTGGGTTCTTCCATTCCTGAACTGCGTACCTTCTCTTCACTAGTCAGCAGTGATAGACACAGGCTTCCATTTGCCCTAGGCGAAGAGTAGCTGACTGTGCCCAGAAGGTCTGCCTGCGACTAAGGTGAAGGGAGGGATCCCTGACAGCCCTGTGAGGCGTGCCGAGCCACCTGCACGCCCTCTGCTGGCCCTTCTTGCCTTCTACCATGGCTGCTCCTCCCTGCTCTGATTTTACTTGCCTGTGAAGGATCCCTGCAGGGCAGGACCCTCATCTCCTTCTTCTCTGTATGTATGTCCCAGAATTGATCCCAGAGAAATGCTAGTACAGACAGTTCCTGTTACTCGAGGTACACGTGTCTTGTGCTGTCTTGTGCTCAGTAGAATATATTGAGCGTTAAATCTCCAAGCCACGGGACTTTGTAAAAACATTGGTAGGAATTCAAATGCTTTTCTTTCTTTTCTTTGTTCTTTGCCATAAACCATGCACAGTGAATATTGAAGCCATGCTGTTCTCCCCGAGTCTCGCTGCGTTCCATTTTGATGGCAAGGAATGCCCTCACCTCTGTTTGGCCCTATTGTTTTCCTCTATTTTGTTTGAGGGATGTTTAAAAAAAAGGAATAAGTTTTTCTAAATTTGCAAGTATTAAAGTTGCACTAAAAGCATTAATTAGCTGGGGATATGACTGGCATGGCTATATATATATATATATATATATATATATATATATGCACACACATATATACATATATAATAAATATTTTATATAATTTAAAAACTCTGTGTGTGTGTGTGTGTGTGTGTGTGTGTGTGTGTGTGTAGATAGATAAATATAGATATAGTGCTGGCAACTGAATCCAGTGGGGCTTTGTCACTGAGCTACATCTCCAGCCCCTTTTAAAAAATTTCATTTTAGAGGGCTGTGGCTGTGGCTTAGCTTGCCTGGCATGTGTGAGGCACTGGGTTCGATTCTCAGCACTGCATATAAATAAAATAAGGGTCTATCAACAACTAAAAATTTTTTTTTAAAAAATTTATTTTAGATAGGGTCTTGTTAGGCTTTGCTGCTCAGGCTAGCCTTGAACTTGTGTTCCTCCAGCCTCAGCTTCCTGAGTTGTTGGGATTACAGACATGCACAACTGCATCAGGCTTAAAATATTTTTAATTGGTGTTTTCCCACTGAACCCATGTTTTTAGCTATTTGCTGTAGAAACAATTTAGATTTATAATCAACACCACAGATTGTCGTGTCTAAACACTTACATAAGAGGAAATGAGACTGTGGAAAGGAAGCAGCTCACCCAAGAGCACCTATGATCCGGTGAGGGGGTGATAGGGACAGAGCCATGCTTTTGTCTGAGCCCCATTCTATTTCTGCCTCTTACTCCTCTCTGCATCCTCTTCACCTCTCCACCTTCCCCAATAAAAATCTGCAATCCTGCTGCCAATGTCCCCCTGAGGACCACCAGAGAGGACCCAAATTCCGGTGGTCCTTAGCAGTGATCCTCCCCCAGCTTGCTGCATTCCATCTTGACCGTAAGTAATGCCCTCACCTGTCTCTTCTACCATATCACTTCCTCTGTTTTGTTAGAGTGACAGTTAAAAAGAAAAAGTCTGAGGTTTTCTGAATTGGGAATTGTTAAAGCTGGATTAGAAGCAATCATTTTCTGGGCATATAAATTTTAAAATATTTTAAATTTATTTTTTCCTTCAAACCCATGTTTAGAAAGGTGAATGCTAAGTATGTACTAATTGGATGAGTCTTTAGTAATGCCATAAGGACAGGCATCCCACCAGCTTGGTGAGCTCCTGAGTCAATAAGATTTGACCTGGTATCTGCTATAACCAGTGTCACTAGAGTTATGAAAAGGAAGAAGGACAACAGAACCCAGGAGTGGGATGTATAGGAAAAGCCAGGATGGGAAGAAGCAGCCTAGACTCTGGCTTGCAGCTCGGGTTTTCACCCTGTGGGAGGCACATCGCTGTACAGGACTATAATTATCCTCTCTATAGAATAGGAAAATGGACCAGATCATCTCTGAGGCTTTTTTTCATCTGGTTGCAAAATGATTTTATAGGATCTGCAGCTATCATAGCTACTGTGCTAACTATAACAAAGCTAACTGTACTTTTGTTAAAAATAGTTTTGCACCAGCTTAAACCTTTTTCTTCCCTCCATAGAATAGAAACAATTATTGAGGCCACTTATAAGAATTTCAGTTAATTTACACATCTGCTCTTCACAGTGTGAGGGAGTAGTTAAGCTCAGCCCTGGGGACCTGGTTCCAGACCAGCCATTCATTCACCCCCAAACCATGTGGAGAGATGAATGGAGCATGCACTACACACACACACACACACACACACACACACACACACAGAGTATTGCCACTGAATGGTGGAGATGAAATTGGATGCATAGCTCTCCTGCTGGTAGAACTGAACCAGCCCAGTGGTTTCCTTCCAGAGCCTGCTCCTACACTCTGCACTCTTCAAGCCTAGAGACTCAGGCTTTGAAACAGCCTATTAATTTTGGCCTCTATCTTCCAGGTGTTGTTTGTCTCGTGGCTCTCATCAGTGAAATCTCTTCTAGACCTTTGCCAGTGCTCTACATGAGGGCATAGTGACTCTTATTGGGATGACTGCCATCACAGTGGCTGGCCCATGACTTCATGGGAGTCAGGGCCTGTCACACATACTTGGTTTCTGCTTTGTTTCTTTATGTTTGTTCTCTAGTAAGGCTCCACTTACTGACAGTGGATGCTTTGTAAATATCTGAGGAAGCAAACTGGATTTCCACCTCCATTGTCTCCTGATTTTAGTCTCCCTTTTACTTCTTCCAGATTTGTTTTCCCAAAGCAAATTTGGAATTATCCTTTAAAATATATATTTAGATAGGAAACTCTGGACTCACCAGAAGGAGGCATATCTCCCATTATATTTTCTGCTGTAAAGTGTCTCTCAAGATAAAAAAAAAAAAAAAAAGCACAGACATCAATATTTCCAGAACATATCCCCATCTCACATATCCATGACCTTTCCCTGCCCCTTCCCAGCTCTCAAGGTCCTGCATTCTGGGGAAAAAGAAGATACTTTCTAATGTCAAACAATAAGTTGTATATTCTTCCTTTAATCTACTTATTCAGTAGTTGTAGGAAAGGGCCTGATATATTTTCAGTATCTGGGGGACCTGGGGTAAAAGCAAGAGGCTCTGCACATGTTGCTTCAAAGCATGTCTATGCAAGGGGGCTCAGACCTATCATTCTCGTTTGCTTTGTAAATATCTGAGGAAGCAAACTGGATTTCCACCTCCATTGTCTCCTGATTTTAGTCTCCCTTTTACTTCTTTCAGGGTCATGACTGATTCCTCTGTCTGAGCTCTACTTCAGCAGATTAAATGTTGAACAGAGATAGGGTCAGGGGATGGGATGAGCCTTGAGGAGCAGAGTTGAGCCCAAGGACCAACAGGGTAGAGGCTAATGGACTGAGACTTCCTAGACTGTAGCAATGCTTTCAGGGAGGCTGCTCCTGCCAAGGCCTTCTGCCTGTACCCACTACAGCTCTGGCATGGATCTTCTGCCAGTGTCTTTGGATGAGTAACTGTTGCTAAAAGTAATAAAGGAGTTTTGGAGACCAAGGTTTGGTAGAGTGCTGTCCCATTTCTTGTCATCTAGGTTTAGAAGCTGCTAGTTAACTTGCCTAATTACATTGTGATTTAGTGATGGGTTAAGGGGAATTCAATCCTTGGAACACCCTTGACCTCATTTCATCTAACTGAGAGTTGCTGAGAGCTGATGTTTCAGGTGGTTATGGGTCTCTCAGCCATTGGGTGTTCCTGATTTCCTAGGACAACGCCTGGCCTGGGCATAAGTGATGGTGCTTTTTGTTTGGGTATTGGATCCTCATATGACCTTGGGCACTCTTCAATTAACAAAATTCCTGCAAGGTATATTTAGTTACCTGGTATAACTTGGCTCATGAAGAAGAGAATGGCAAAGAGGAGGACTGAGATCCTCATGTCTGAAGAAAGAAGAAAGGTTGGCTTCATTTCCAGGAGGCAGTGAGAGCTTCATCTGCAGTACTATGGCCAGGGGGATGTCTTTGATAAGCTTCCATCTATGCCTCATAAAGGGGATCATGAACAGAAGTGTTATGTGCATGCAGAATGGCCTTCATGGGAAGGCTGTGTCCTTGTTTTCTTGGACATTCCGTTCAGTAAGCATGTGAGTGCAGTTTTGGCCAGCAAACCTTATTAAATAGGAACATCATCTACAAACATCTTGGCAATGGATCAAAGTTTCTGAATTGTTAAAAGACCAGTTGGCTTAGTTTAGTGACAAGTTCTTTGGTTAGTGAACATCTCCCAGCCCTCACTCCTGGCCTCCTCTCCAATAAGCTATGCTTATGGTAGAGGGCTTACTGCATTTTGTGTTAGTTTGCTGAATGTGAATTTGCTTGCACCATGAACTTGTGAACATCTCACTGGCTACCAGCTGGTTGGAGTGTTCAGAGCTAAGCGAGGAGTTACATGAGGTTGTCATTTATCTTCAAGACCTGCTTGCAAGTGGAACAACTCATGACAGTGTCATGCCACTGCACATGGAAGGGAGTGGGCCTCTGGCTGCTTGTGCCCATGGAGACATGTTTTCTGCACAGCATCCAGTGTGAACAGTAGAAATTCAGAGGCATATTCCTGCTGGGATTAGTGGAAGCCAGCAGCCAATGCACAGGGGCTGAATGACATCCCCATGGTGGTGGAGAGCTCATGTCACGTGAGCTTGCATCACACAGAGCATTCAGACCCTGTGACGAGAATAGGTTTGGACAGCATGGCCAGAGAAGGTGTGTATGTCAGACACTGCAGGGCTGCATTCACGTAGCAAGTGTTCCCATATTCTGCAGCCCAGCACCAGCTGCAGAAGGTCTCTGCCAGCTCAGACAAAGTTTCTCTCTAGGAGCCACCAGATGCCCCACAGGAGTGGAATCCTTATTTAAGTGTGCATCCCCGCAAGGTGACAACGATGACTCTGCAGGTAGAGAAGGACCCAAATGGACTTTAGCATCAGCTGCATTTGATGAGTATTCAGGTTTTAAAGTCATCCAACTGAGACTCACCTCCACAGTGGAGTGAAGCTGCCTCCACGTCTCCAGGAGCAGTGACCACCAGGTTTCCCTGCTGCAGCTTGAGAGGAAGAGAACTTCTCTTTCTGAGCCTGTCTTCAAAGGACAGGCTTTCCATATCCTTAGTTGACAGCAGGTCTATCCACCACACCCATTCACTTGGTGTCAGATCCACCAATCATTTCTAAGCACTTAATTGCATTCGGAATCTTTGGGTGTGTTCTGTCCATTTTGGTGAATCCTTTCTTCAATTTGTATTTGAGGAACATCAGAAACATAAAAGCAGTTCTAATAATCAGGATTTGTTTTGGTACCAGGGATTGAACTCAGGGGCACTTGACCACTGGGCCACATCCCCAGCCCTTTTTTGTATTTTATTAGTGCCTCACCATTGCTGAGGCTGACTTTGAACTCACGATCCCCCTGCCTCAGCCTCCCAAGTGCTGGGATTACAGGCATGCACCACCGCACCTGGCTAATAATCAGGATTTTTGAACAATATCCAGAGACCTCCATTCCATTAAAATAATTTCCAAGCATTGGTATGGTAATGGCGTGATGGGAATATATTTGAATTAGGACTCCAAATAAGGAAAGAGAAGAACACTGGAAAAAGTGTTTCCCGTGTGTGTGTGTGTGTGTGTGAGTGTGTATGTGCGCGTACACATGTGCCTGTGCACACACACCTGCATGTTTATAAGTATTTTCAGGTAGAGGCATTTGTATACTAATAACATCCCTGAAGTATTATAGTTTTGGCTTGAAGTCTACCTTATTTGAAATGAGAATGGAAACCCCTGCTTGCTTCCGCAGGCCATGTGAGTGATAAGACTTTTCCCAGCCTTTCACCTTCAGTCTATTGATGTCTTTTTCTATGAGGTGTGTTTCTTGGAGACAGCAAATTGTTGGGTCATTTCTTTTAATCCATTCAGATAATCTTTGTCTTTTGAATGGTGAGTTTAGGCCGTTAACATTCAGGGTTATTATTGAAATGTGATTTTTATTCCCATCCATTTTTATTTGTATTATGATCTTTAGCTTGATTTCGTTTCTCTTCTGGTTGGTATTTCCCTTAGTTTAATATCTCCCTTTGTTGATTTTCGTTGTTATTTTTCTCTTCTTCTTCATGAAAAATTTTGCCCAGGATGTTCAGAAGTGCTGGCTTTCGAGCTGCAAAATCTTTTAACTTTTGCTTGTCGTGGAAGGTTTTTATTTAATCTTCGAATCTAAAGCTCAGTTTTGCTGGATATAAGATTCTTGGTTGACATCCCTTTTCTTTCAGAACTTGAAATATGCTATTCCAGGATCTTCTTGCTTTTACGGTCTGGGTAGAAAAGTCTGAACATAGTCTGATTGGTTTCCCCCTATATGTAATCTGCTTCCTTTCTCTTGTGGCTTTTAATATTCTCTCCTTGCTCAGTATATTAGGCATTTTCATTATAATGTGTCTTGGTGTGGATCTGTTGTGATTTTGTATGTTTGGTGTTCGATAAGCCTCTTGAACTTGGTTTTCCCATTCATTCCTCAAGTTTGGAAAATTTTCTGTAATTATTTCATTGAATAAATTGTTCATTCCTTTGGCTTGAAACTCTGCCCCCTCCTCTACCCCAATCACTCTTATGTTTGGTCTTTTTATGTTGTCCCATAATTCTTGGATGTTCTGTTCTTGGTTTCTTACCATTTTTTTGCTGTGTAATCTAGATTTTTCTCTAGGGTATATATTTTGTCCTCATTGTCTGAGGTTCTTTCTTCCAAGTGATCTACTCTGTTGGTGATACTTTCGATTGAGCTTTTATTTTGGTTTATTGCTTCTTTCATTTCCGGAATTTCTGTTTGGATTCTCTTTAGAGCCTCTATCTCCCTATTGAAGTAATCTTTTACTTCCTGTATTTGTTTATGGAGTTCTTTGTCAAAATGATCTTTTGCCATCTGTACTTGCTCCCTCATCTCATTTTTTTAGTTCATTCTTAAGTTCCGCAAGCATTTGGCAAATGTAATTTCTAAATTCCATCTCTGTCATTTCACCAACTGTGCATGCCATGGAATCTACTGAGGAGGTATATTGATTTGTTTGTGCCACTTTCCTTCCTTGTTTCTTCATCTTGCTTTTATGTCTATTCTTCTTGCACTATGGGACCTTGACTATTTTGATTTTACCTTAGAACCTTACATTGCTCCGGTAGTACAATGCTATCAGATCCCCTTATATTTCCTTTACACTTTAAAATCAGACACTTTCTATTCAGAGAATCCCAGTTTGATCACAATGTACAGATTTAGTTAACCTAGATAGTGTTTCCAATTTAGTCTGTAAGCTTCTAATGGGGCTTTATAGATTCAAGTAATGGACACAGAGGTGATATGTTTAGTAAGAGGGAAGTGAGTGAACTGACTTGTTCTTTCTTAGAAAGTATGAAAAGAGAGTTCTATGGAAGTGGTTTAGTATTAGCAGATGAGAGAGGAAATAGTGAATGATTAGGTGGAAAGACCAATTTTATATATAAACCTAATTTATGCAGCGGTTGAGAGAAGAAATAAAGAAAGATGGAGAAAAAGGAAAAAGAAAAAAAAAAGGAAAAAAAAAGGAAGAAAAAAGAAAAAAGTGACCAAGGAGTAGAAATTAGTATGAGAGAGAGTGAGTCTAGAAAATAGAGAATACACTATATATAACACCACTTTGCTATATATTTCAATTGTACTCGTTCAAAAAAAACCCAATTTCTGCATATAACTTGTTTTTTCCTTTGTTGAGTATGCAAAGGCAGGGTGTAAATAGGGAAGATGAAGGAAGAAGAAAAAATACTAAAGTAAGAAGGAAGAAAAGAAAGAAAGCAAAGAGGAGCAGAAGCAAACAAACACACTGTCAATCAAAACAAAACAAAACAAAACAAAAAACAGAAACTAACAAACAAACCCCCCCAAGAAACAACAAAACAAACAAAAAAACAAACAAACAAAAACGTTGAAACCAGGAATAAGGCTCAAGCCAAATGGACCCTTGGAAGCCCTTCTTATTTCCCTTCCAGATTAAGCCAATTGACCCGGAACATATCCAGTCAGCAATCCTGTGAGTGGAGTCAAGGCTGCACCTTTGGCCCTTTGCAGAATGGCACAGTGGAAGAGTGGAGGGGGCTTATCCTCAGAATGAGCCCTGCGTTCAGCAGCAGGGAGCTGCCACTCTGGGCCCTGCAGGCCAGGCAAACTGGGGGCTGGATCTCTCCTTCCCGCAGGCAGGCGGATGCCTACCTCTTGCTCTGGTCACCGCTGGGCGGTTCGCAGGGAGTGGAGGTGGTACTTCCCCAGGTCTGGCCCTGTGTGCAGCAGCAGGGAGCTGCCACTCTGGGCCCTGCAGGCCAGGCAAACTGGAGGCTGGATCTCTCCTTCTGGCCGGCGGGCGGATGCCTACCTCTTGCTCTGGTCACCGCTGGGCGGGTCCCGGGGAGTGGAGGTGGTGCTTCCCCAGGTCTGGCCCTGCGTGCAGCAGCAGGGAGCTGCCACTCTGGCCCCTGCAGGCCAGGAAAACTGGAGGCTGGATCTCTGAGTTTACTTTCTTTGAGGATTTTTTTTTCCTATTTTATTCATATTTTCTGAATATCTGGTCTTTGTTTCATTGATCACTGTTCTTTGTGTCCCTATTTTATTTTTGCTGTGACATTTATTATCTTTTTCTGTCTTCTGGTTTTGTGTTTAATTTCTTCTTCCATTTTTTAGAACTAGGGATAAAAAATTACATTAGTTATTTGAGTCCTTTTTAATTTTTTTTTTTTAATGTAGGCAACTCATTAAAATTTCCTGCTCAGCACTGCTTTTGCTGTATCTCATAAATGTGGTGTGTTGTGTTTCCACTTTCAGTTGATTCAGTCAATATATAAAATTCCCTCCTTTGACTTTTTCAAAGAACCACTGTTTGTTTAAAGTGAGTTCTTCAATTTCCATGTAGTTGATAATTTGTAGTGTTTGTCCTGCTAATTATTAACATCCAGTTAAATAGTGGGGTGCTAATCAAGGCAATAAATAAGAATCCAGATCATCAGCTTCAAGTTTAGTATCTAAGACAAGAGATTTTCTATGTGAATTTGTGCCTGAAGATATCACCTCCTCTGATTCAAATATAGCAATTGAAATTTTGAAGGGAAGACTGCACTGAGTTTCTAATTTTCAGGTAGGTGTGTATGGGGATTACATATACCCATCCTAGTAGCCATGATTATTTCATAAGTCTGGGGAAACCCTTTCTTTCATAAACCTAAGTCACTGTGTAATGAAGGAAATGAACAGATTCTCTAGAATTGGTCACCTGTGGTGCAAATCTAAAAGAACCATTCATATGTGATGTGTCTGGTGCATAGCAGGGTCCTATCCTTGGACCAAGTACCTGCACCTGAGGATGAAGACATATCTGGGAATGGACCATCACATTACGGGTAATACATTCAATTCTGTGGTGTGGTCATGGGGTCTACTCAACACCACATGTGAAGAAAGTCTAAGAGAGACACTTTTTCTCCATGGTTATGAGCTTGTTTTTCTTTTCCTTGTGACTCAAGAAATCCAAATCTCAGCATCTGAGGAAGTCAGACAAGAGGCAGTAGATTTATGCCGAACCCCACAGCCTCTGCCTCAGAGACTCATTGAAACCCAGAATGAGAATCAACAGAGGGAAGATGTGGGGCAGATGGCTTCCCCAGCAGAGGAGAAGATCCCCAGGGGTAAGTGGAGGCCTGGGTGAGTGGGGAGCCAGGGGACAACATGGGTCAAGTGTGGGTTGGGTAATCAATGATTTTGCTGCTACCGCTAAATTGTCCCTTTCCTGGGACCTCCTCACCTATTAGATTAATCCATTCATATGATTTGTGGAGATATCTTACCTACAAATTTTGGACATATTCAGCAAGGAGTTTGTTCTTTTGTTCAAATCTGGCCCAGTGTCCTCATGATTGATTGATTTCGTGATTCTCAATTAGTCATTCATGCAGGCAAAATTGTATTGATCCACTCACCATAGCAGGAATCGTGACACATACCTGTGATGTCAGCATAGGTGTTGGCACAGCTTGTCCTCTCTCTCCAGGTCTCTCCAGGGAGGAGCCATTCTGTATCTTCACTATCAATTTAGTATTTGAGGGCATTCCTCACCACTAAGTGACAGGCTTGATATTTCCCAGTTCTCCCAGGAGTTTTGAACATGGATTTTGGTTCCTGGTTGCAGTGTTAGGGACCTTTGTTCCCAACTGAACACTATGTTCTGCCAAGATTATGTTGACAAAAATAACTGACTTCTGTGAGCATGCCACTGTTCTTTTCCTTTCAATTCAGAAGTACAGCCTAAACAGTGAAGCTATTAAGTAGGGTGTTAGTCACCTCTCTCAATACTCTGACCAAAAGACCTGACAAGAACAATATAGAGGAGGAAAAGTTTCAGAGGGCTCAGTCCACAGTCAGGCTGTGCCTGACTTCACAGCCCTGGGCCCAGAGTCAGGCAGAACATCATGGTGGAACAGTAGGGCAAATGAAACAGCTCAATAGTAACAAAACCCAACCACATAGTACTTGCATACATAAAAGCAGCCATACAAACCAAGTGTACACAGAGACAAACCTACACATCTACAGTCATCAGATCCTTAACAAAGGTGCCAAAAACATACATTGAGAAAAAAGCAGCCTCTTTAACAAATGGTGTTGGGACAACTGGTTTACCCCATGTAGATAAGAATGAAAATAGATGCTTATCTCTCATCCTGCACAAAAATCAACTCAAAATGGATCAGAGACCTTGGAATTAGACCAGAAACTTTTCATTTCCTAGAAGAAAACATGAGGTTAAAATGTCACTTTTAGGCTCAGGCAATGCCTTTCTCAATAGGACCCCTAAAGCTCAGGAAATAAGGACAACAGTTAACAAATGGAACAAAATCAAATTAAAAATCTTTTCACAGCAAAGGAAGCAATTTCAAATGTGAAGAGAGAAAACACACAATGGGAGAAAATCTCTGCTAACTATTCTACTGGCAGAGGATTAATATCTAGAAAATATAAAAAGCACAAAACAATTTATACCAAAAAATTCAAATAACCCAATTACTAAATGGACAATGAACTAAACAGATACTTGTCAGAAGAAATACAAATGGCCAACTAATATGTGAAAAAATGTTCAACAACATTAACAATTAGGGAAATGCAAATCAAAACAACAATGATATCTCATCTCACACTAGTCAGAATGGCTAATCATCAATAATAGAAATCTTAATAAATGCTAAAGATGATGTGGAGGAAAAAGAAACACTTTTACACTGTTGGTGGCATTGTAAATTAGTCCAACCATTATGGAAATCATTATGGTGTCACTTCAAAAAAACAGATGTGGAAACACCATATTGCACAACTATACCACTTCTCAGTATGTACCCTGAAGAATTAAGGAAATCTTACTAGGTTATACATGCATGCCCATGTTTATAGCAGCACAATTTATGATAGCTAAACTATAGAACCAGGCTTAGTGTCCATCAACAGATGAATGCACAAAGAAAACATTGAAACAGCAGAACCAAGACACTCTGGATCACCTGTAAAAAAAGAAGAAGGCATGTCAACAGAAGTTGGCAAAGGGGCGGGGTGCTCTCAGGGAACAGTCGCAGGTTCAAATCCAGACAATAGGAATCCTGGTGTCTGAGAAAACAGAATTACAGACAGCCTTGGCTCACACTCTGTGTGCAGCAAGGTGGTGTGAAGGGTCTTGTCATCCATCTGCAGTCTTCCCAACAGCATGTGGGAGAGCTGGAATGGATTCTTGTGCCCTCTCCACACAGCAGAAGCAGGCAGACAGCACAACAGAGAGCTAACCAAAGAGAGAGGTGCCCTCATTCTGGAGCTGTACAAGAAGAACATACACAACAAGGACCTGAAGCAACAGAACTCAGAACAGCAAGAGAGGCTCTGTGTCCTACTGGCAGAGAAACCAGCTATGCAGTTAGGGGTGGAGGAGCTCCAAAAGAAGCTGGAGATGTCTGAGCTTGCTTCAACAACTTTCTAGCCAGTCTGAAGTCCCTGATAGTAACCAGCAGTTACAGCAGGCCCCAGAGGAACAGGCACAGCTGAAAAAACATGTGGGGAAGCTGGTAGAATCCCTGAAGTAACTGCAGGGGGAGAGAGACCACTATGCAGACAGCCTGAAAGGAGAGAGTGCCATGTGACAGCAGAGAATGCAGCGAATGTCAGAGAAGATGAGCACATTGAGGGAGGAGAAGGAAGAGGGTGAGAGTCAGGTAGAGGAGCTAGAGACCAAGTTGGCAGAACTGAGAAGGCAGATGGTGGAGGTCTCTTGCTCTAGAGGAGCTAGAGACCAAGTTGGCAGAACTGAGAAGGCAGATGGTGGAGGCCCCCAGCAGGGCCCTCCAAGGCAGAGCAGGGGCTGCAGGCAGAGTCTGAGGAGCTGCAGAGGGATCTGGATCACCTGGCTGGACAGCTCCATGCCCAGGTGCACAATAACAAAAGCCTGAGTCACCTGAATTTGGAGCAGGAGCAGCTGCTGCTGGAGCTGGATTGGGCAGTGGAGGGCTGGGGTGGGCAGGTGAAGCAGCTAAAGCAGATCCTGGAGAGCAGGCAGAAGGACCACACCACCATCAGCCATGAGTGTTCACAGAACTACCTGCTCAAGAAGCAGCCGGCTGAGCAGCAGAACAGTATCGTCAGGCTGACCAGTGAGAACATGGAGACCACCAGTGTGCTGCAGTCCAAGCAGCATGTCAAGAAGCAGCTAGCCAGGAAGCTTGAAGAGCTGAAGGAGACCATGGAGCTGAAGAGCCAAGAGGCTCAGGGTCTACAGCAGCAGCCAGTTCAGTACCTGTCCCACCTGCTGCAGTATGTAGCTACCTATCAGCAGTTGACCCCTGAGAAGGAGGCGCTGCACATTCAGGTTCTGCTTCTGCAGAATCAGCTCATAGACCAGCTGCTGCATGAGAAGGTTCAGGGCAAGATGGCAGTGGAGATGTCCTGCCAGGAGTTGCAGGAGACCCAGGAATGTCTGGAAGCCACCAGTTAGCAGAACCAACAGCTACAGGCCCAGCTGAGCCTCCTGGCTTTCCCTGGGGAAGAGGATGGAGTGGACAAGGAAGAGAAGGATGAGGAGGCTCTTCAGCCCTGTCTGACAATCCCAGAGGACTTAGACAGCCGAGAGGCCATGGTGGCATTTTTTAATGTGGCCCTAGCCAGTGCCGAGGAAGAGAAGACAAGGCTGTGCGAGCAGCTGGCACACTGCTGTCGCCTGACTCACCTGGCAGCCCCATACCACAGTGAGCACACAGAGCAAGCCCTGGTCCCCAGGAGTAGAGACAACTGTGTGTCTGGGGAGAGACCCCAGGCTCTAGAGGAGGCCATGGAGAAGCTGTAGAGCCACTTCCTGGAGGTTATACAGGAGAAGGTGGAACTCAAGAAGCAGGTGGAGGAACTGCAACATTGGCTGCACCCAGATCTCTGGAGAGACTGATACCATCACAGAGTATATTGCCCTCTACCAAAAGCACAGGGCAGTGCTGAAGGAGCGACACCAGGAGAAGGAGGAGTACATTAACTGGCCGGCCCAGGACAAGGAGGAGATGAAGGTGAAGTTGCTCAAGCTGTAGAAGGTGATTCTGCAGCTGGTGGGGGAGCACAGTGAGTGGCAGGGCAAGTACCTGGAAGAGGCCCAGAGTCCTGTGGAGGAGCCCACTCCTGGGCCCACAAGCCCCCAGGAATTTGGAGCAACTGACCTTAGAGAGGTGAGCCTTGCTGACAGTGTGGAGGCAACGCAAGAGGAGGCTGGGGCAGCTTCTCCCCCTGTGAACCCTACTGCACAGGTTATCATCCAGCTGCTTCATGAGATCCAGAACCCCCATAAACATTTTGGCCTGGGCACCAAACCCTGTGTCCCCTTCTTCAACCATGCAGATGAGAATGACCAGGTGAAGATCATGGTCTTGTAAATGACTCTCAATTGAAGGCCAGAGAAGTGGCACCAGGGCCTTTTCCCCAAACTGTCCCTGACACCCTGACCCTGACACTTCTTCCCAGTCAAATTTTTACCCTTAGAATAACTAGATAAGACTCCTATCTAATGGGGATGGGGGAGCAGACCCTTTGCCACCTTGGCTAGGGCTGAGTCTTCATTTCTTGGATCTTGTTCCAGAAAGAGAGCCATAGGCTCATAATGTTAGCAGGCTGTCTTTCTAGAGGGGCAGAGGCTCTCTGGTGGCCTCGTTACTCTCACCAAGCAGTCCTTCACGTAGGTGGCTCCATCCCTTTACATGCAGGCACTTTGGGGCAGGAAAGGTGGGCAGCATTTTCATAGCCCTTAAGATGGGGTTCACTGTAGGCAAGGCTGGGGCACAGTCTGGCGGGGCAGTCCTTCATTCAGCAGGGCTCCAGTCCTCTTAGTGGGGCAGGTCAGCTGGGCAGCATTCTCCTGGGTCTTCAGACAGGTGTAGTCAATAAAGGCTAGGTGAGGGCAGGGTGGGTGCAGGCAGTCCTGGGGACTCCGATCCTCAAAAGTATCTTACGCAGGGCCACTGAGCAGAGTTCTCAGGCCCTATGACAGTTGAGGCTAACTGTAGACAGGCAGGGCAAAGGGTGCTGGGGTGTGGGCCACCCCTCCCCCAGTGGACATATTGTACCTGTGTAACATTTTGTATATTCTGGGGTAGGACTGCCCCCTGTTTCACAGTTGGAACTGGCAAAAGGAGGGGAGGTTCCAATTATATGGGACTGGGAAACTGATTTATTGATAGCTTTGGACAAAGGAAGGAGACAGGGACTGGTTGTGGTGGCCTGGAGATGCGGCTCCCGTTTAATTTGCTTTTTATTTCATAATGAATGGATTTAGCCATAAAAAAAGTTAATGAAAAATGTTAAAATCCAGCCTACTGTGTTCCTTTTTAAAATATTCATGGGAAGAAATAGATGTCTGTTTCTGAAAAGATAGAAAAATTATTTTTCACTTGATAAAATTAAATTGTGCATATTATGCAACAATCACACATTGTCTTAATAACATTATCAGGACAAGACACAAATACTTAGAAATAGAGAACAGAAAGAGATGAAAATATAAGATTTTTAGAATTTAGATAACATTCATATAGTTGTGAGACTAATGATGAAAACAATGGTAAAATATATTTTATCTGATATTAGTAAGTTGATCAACTCATGAAATTGTGTCCACATTTATTGCAAAGGCACTTAAATTTATAAATCAACTGAAGTGTAAAGTAAATACAAAGAAAAAGGAACTCATATGAAACCTATGATTTTGTTTCTTTTTTTCCCTGTGAATTGTGACCTAATCATCGTGTAAACCTACAGGGTACAAAGTGATGTTTTCATGCCTGTATAACTTGTATAAATCTACTACCTCAAAAACACTTCATTGGGGCTGGGGTTGTGGCTCAGTGGTAGAGCCACTTGCCTCGCATGTGTGAGGCACTGGGTTTGATTCTGAGCACCACATATAAATAAATAAAGTCCATTGACAACTAAAAATATTCTTAAAAAATACTTCATTGTAGTGACAGCTTCTGTACTCCCCTTCTATTCTGAAATATACAAAGCACTATTGTTATTGCCACATGGGTAGAATCACAGGACATCTTGTTGAGTGAAATGAGCTCTGCACAAAATGAGAATAATTTTGTTGTGTTAAATCAATGACTTGGCCTCACCCTCACTGCCAGGTGCTGGTTCTATGAAGTCCCAGGAGCTGAGTCCATGCCTGTGTCTCTCTTACTTGCAAAAGCCATATCTGAATGGGATTTGCCCCATTGGTGTGAAATTGTCTTGTACAGACTTTGCCACTTCACTTCCTAGTTCCTACTATAAACAGTAAAAAGCATACAAACAATTATAATGGACTGAGCCACAAACATTCCTAACCCACCCATCACAGATGTCAAACTGCATGGACTTTCCAAGCTTTGTGGACACTCTATTCCACCCACTCCTACACATAAGCAATGAGTTTTACTTCCACTGTTCCCATTCTGTAAAGAAAGAGACAAGTCATCAGTCATGACACGTGGCCTCAGAGTTCTAAGCTCTAACCTTAAAGCATGAGAATCTTCCACATCTTTGCCAGCATTTGTTATTTTTCTTTCTTTCATAATGGCCATTCTAACTGGGCTGAGGTAAAATTCTGGGGTTTTCATTTATAGTCTCCAGATAGGTTAATGATGTCAAACATTTTTTTTAAATCTCTGGTTTTTTTAAAATATTTACTTATTTGCTTTAGTTGTACACAATGAGTTTATTTACATGGTGCTGAGGATCGAACCCAGGTCGCGCACGTGCTAGGTGAGCACTCTACCGCTGAGCCACAACCCCCGCCCGATGTCAAACATTTTTGGTGTATTTGTTGGTCATTTGTATTTTTTTCTTTTAGAAGTGTGTACTCAGGTCATTTGCCCATTTATCAGTGGAATAAATTGTGTGTTTTGTGATTCATGTTAGTATTTTGTAGTTTCTTAAATATACTGGAAATTAACCCTAGGTCATATGAATATTTGCATATATTTTCTCCCATTATCTAGGTTTTCTCTTCACTAAGGATGCGGAGGAGGAGGAACTCACATTTACTCTTGGTGGGAATATAAATTAATTCACACATTATGACAGACAGTATCGAGTTTCCTGCAAAATCTAATAATAGTTACACCATTTGATGCAGGTATCTCACTTTTGGATATGTATCCACAGCAACTGATAACAGCTTATCAAGCAGATAGTACCTGCAGAGCCATGTTTATTGCAGCTCTGTTCCCAGTAGCTAAGACACAGAATCAGGCTGGTGCCTATTGACAGAGGACTGGATACAGAAAATGTGGCCTATCCACACAATGGAGCAGCATTCATCCATGAAAAAATGAAATCCTGTCAGTTTAAGCACAAGTGTGAAGGTAGAGGGCACTATGTTAATTGAACCAAGCCAGACCCAGAAAGAGAAGAACCACATATTCACTCTGTTATGTAGAAGATCAAATGTGTTGACCTGGCCATTACAGGTAGGTCAAGTGCATGTGCAGGGATGGGTGGGAGTTAGTCTTGAACAGTGTGAAGTTGATGCTTGTATGGAACTGCTGAAGGGCAATGAGCCTGCTGCAAACTGAGGCAGCCATGGCAATGCTTCCTCACCAGTCCTTGCGTCATGCCAGAAAGATGTCACACATGTCACTCAGAGTAAAGGCTTGAGTTTATTATAAAGGATAGGAAAATGAGAAGGGAAAACTCTCAAGGGAGAGAGGGGGTCTTCTCATGGAGAAGAAGGTTCCCTCCTCCTGCACTCCAGATTGACTGGGGTTTCCAGGGAAGCTGCCAGAGAGCCCGTCCAAGTCCACCTTTGGCTTTTTACTGAAAGCATAGGCACTGCATGCCAGTGTTGGAGTCTTTAAGGAAATTGAGTCCCCTTGGTTTTGCTTCAATTTCCTGTGCCCTTTATCAGTTTATTACCCTTTGGATAGCCCTTGGCAAGCTTTCCTTGTGAGCTTCTTGATGTTTTGGTTGTCAGGTGGATTGGTGGTTATGACCTTTTCAGTGATCAGGGAGGGTCCAGGGAGTGGCGTGATCTTGAAACAATAGTTTGTCTGAAGGTGGTGTAGTTATGGCTGGGAAGGCTCTGATATACCATGCCCCCATTTCCCAAGTGCTTGCCTGTCAGGTAATATTCCTTGTGGCATCCAGTCACACTATATTGCCTTCCCCTGACTCATTGCTGACTGAAATCCACAAGGATTAAGGCCCCTGAATTATTTTAGGGCATTGATGTGTCCGTTTCATCTGACTGCTCTCTGGTGACAGATGGTGAAGGTGGGAGTGACCCAGTCCTGGTTCTCCATCAGGTGTGGCAGGGGCAGTTGAGGGTGCTTAGCATAAGAGAAATCAAGAGGTCCTTGGTATCAGATGCCAGGTGACTGATGAGTCATCCACAGGCAGGGATCTTGCTGGGACAACAATAAACTAGACAGCAGAGTATTATTTTTGTAAACAATTAGGACAAAAGTGGTCAGAATCATCAGCCAGGCTCTGGAAACCATGAAGATAGTAAGTAACTCTTTCAAGCTTAAGGGGGATCAAATTGTCATTGATTTGTGAATGGAGGTCATTTAAGCTTTGAAAACATTATTAGTGTTTAAGATTAAAATTTAAGATTTTTTATTTCATCAGATTAGAAAAATATATTTTTTTTCATTTAGCATTGCCCCTGTTTTTTCCATAGGGTTCCATTTAGCTGTGTCACTTCGGGCTGTCACATGCCACACTGCATCTTTTCTGTGAATCTGTGGGATAAACCATGGAGTTTATCATGTTAACAGCAGAAAGCATGTCAAGTTCACATATAGGAACTTAGATTGATTGTTAGGTCTGAAGGATTTTTAGGCTGAAATTGTCCCAGGGGATATTTGTCACCCTGGCAGAGTCTTTGATGACAATTGTTATTAGGCATTCCTGCAAAAGGACCCTATTTTTACAGCCTCCATGATGGATTTATTTTGTTAGGGTTGACACAATTGCACATCTCAAGTTACACTAAAAGGATCATTTTCCTTCCTTCTAACTGTGTTTGTATGACTGTGTAGTGATCATACTTTCTTACCTGGTATTAAAAATCTAGTTGGTCACAAGTTATCTTTTTTTATCTACTGTTAAAGTCAGTTGAGGTTCCTCAGGGGTCACTCATGGGAACCCATGGACAGCCTCTGGGCTCCTTCAGCATTCCTATACCAGTGCTGCCATCTTCCTTGAGGGGCCAGGGTCTTGCAGGTCACAAAATGAAGTTAACAAAGCCAAAAACATTCAGTTTTTATAATATCTTTCAGCCAACAAACATAATTTGTATAATGACAATAATGTATCTTTGGAATCTATTTAGCCTCTACAAAGACCCAGAAATTCACTATCTCCATCATGCGTGAAACCTGTGATAAGGGCTGCTTTTAAAAAAATTTTTAAGCTTGTTTAAATTAGTTATACATGACAGTAGAATGCATTTATGCACTGTGATATAACATACATATATGGGATATTAGTTCTCATTTTTCTATGTGTACTGCATCTCTGATAAAGCATTAATCTCTAGGATATATAAAGGGCTGCTTTCTTTTAAAAGACTTTTTCATCTTCAATTAGATTTTACAATGTCCTAAACCTTTCCTTCATGTTGTATTCCAATCTTTTATTTTGAGATCACAGTAATCTTTACAATAAAAAAATAATATTTGGTACATAATGGTAAATGAGCTTAAATCTGCTAACACAGGCTTCACTGTAAGAAGGAGCATGTTGAGAGGCTGAGCCTTATCCCAGGGAGGCTGGCTTTGGGCAAGTCTCAGTCAGTTAAAGTGTTTTAGTTTTGAAGCTGACTTTTACCCTCATCATAAATCCACAAAGCTCTCATATATTGTTTCCCGAATCTATCTATTAGTTTAACAAAATAAAGCATACATCTAAAGCATGAATCAAACAGAAAGTTAAGAGAGATCTTAACTTTCTTTTAAAGGAAAAAGTGGAAAAATGTTTCTTGTTCCAGGATGCTCATCTTTACACAAACCAGGAATGCTTTACTCACTTTCCAAACATATATTTAAAATTCCATCCCAGTGTGAAAGAGTAATATAAATTACACACACACACACACACACACACACACACACACACACATATAATATGCATACACACATGTATGTATGTATGTATATACCATAGGTAAGTTATTGATAACAGGTTCCAGTAACTGAACTTTAAATTACACAAGACATTCCCATATAAATGTGTTGCTTTACATTTAAAAAAATGTGTATATTTGAAGAACATGAATATATTCAATGAAAAATCCATCACTAAATAGCATCAAATTTACACAGATGTCCTTATATTACCTTAGATTCAACATTTAGAGTAAAATTTTGAATGTATGTGTATGTGCTGTGAGCAAGCTATGTCATTAACTTTGACCAAAAATTCTTGTGTATTTCCACAATGTCAGCCTTCATGAACAAGTTTGTATAATATAGATGTAGCTATAGATATTATTTATTTATATTGGACAAAGACACCAATAATACACATTGGAGAAATGATAGTTTCTTCCACAAAAGATGCTCAAAAAAACAGATACAGTGGTACACACCTGTAATCCCAGCACTTGGGAGGCTGAGGCAGCAGGATGGTGAGTTCAAAGCCAGCTTCAGCAACTTAGAGAGGCCCTAAGCAACTTACTGAGAACTTGTCTCAAAATAAAAAATAAAAAGGGCTGGGGATGTGGCTCAGTGGTTAAATGCCCTTGGGTTCAATCCCCAGGACGAAAAAAAAAATAGAAAAAAAATTTAAAATTCTGTAAAAAACTACATATACGTAGGATATATATGTGTATATGTATTATATAGTATATATATGGTATGTGTGTATATATTTATAAATTCTGTAAAAACTATATATATAAAAATGCGTTTTGAAGTTTAAAATAATATTCAGATAATTTTGAGAATAAAGAAAAATATGGGTGGAAAGTTACAATATATCTGGAAATTAATGAGTTGATCAAAATATGGAATACCACCCACATTTGTGTCAAAAGCATTTGAATATATGAATATATAAATGAACTGAAGTGTGAGACAAAGTAAATTGAATAAAAATCAAGAGAAGGCAACTTATGTACCAGCTCTTTGTTTTTTCCTATTAATTGACATAATAATTGTGGATATTTCCATACCTGTATACATTGAGTAAATCTACTACTTTAAAGATACCATGTAATTGTGGTAATAACATCCAAAGCACCTATTCTTCCTATTTTGCAATATGCAAATCATTACTGTTATGGCCACATGGGTGGAACTGGAGGACATCTATCTAAGTGGAAGAAGCTGTGCAAAAAATGGTAGTAACTTTGTCATATTAAAGCAAAAGACTCAGTCCTCTACCATCATTGCCCAGGTGCTGGTTCCACAAAGTGCCAAGAGGTGAGCCCATACACTGGTCTCTGTCACCCTTGCCAATAGCAAGTCAAAATGGAATTTTCTGCATTAGGATGAAACTGCTCTTGCACAGAGAGGTTGGCATTTCTCTTTCTAGTTCCTACTATAAAAAGCAAACAGTATACAAAATAAAAATCTCATGGCCAGAGCCTCAAATAATCCTAATCCACACATTGAAGATGTTAAATATTATAGATTCCCAAGCTTTGTTGGCACACTTCTCAATCTGCTTGCATACACACACACACACACACACACACACACACACACACAAGTTTAAATTCAACTGTTTCCAATTCATTAACACTGAGATATATTGTTGATCATCACAAGTGGCCTCACAACACTAATATATGCTTTAACATTAAAACAAACCTATTTTCTTTTGAACAGCCCTCAGTGAGGTTGTTTTTTGTTTGTTTGTTTGTTTGTTTGTTTGTTTGTTTGTTTGTTTTAGGGTCTTGATGCTTTGGTTGCCAGGGTGATTGGGATTGAGACAGTTGTGGCAACAAGAGACCATGCCATGGGGTAGGGTGTGACCTGATCCCGAAACACTAGTTTTTCTTAAGGGGATGCAAATATAGCTGAGGAAGGTATTGACATCCCAAGGTTTCATATTCCAGGTGCTCTCCTGTCAGTTGAGGGTTTTCAGTCACCTTCATTATCCTCTCCCTGTTCTCCCATTCATGACTATGGTTTGGATGTGAGGTGTCCCCTAAAACTCATGTGCGAGACAATACAAGAAGGTTTAGAGGAGAAATGATTGGGTTATGAGAGCCTTAACCCAATCTGTGAATTAATCACCTGATGGGATTAACTGAGTAGTAACTGTAGACAGGAGGGTGTGGCCTGAGGAGGTAGATCCCTGGGGGCATGCCTTTGGGGTATATATTTTGTATCTGGTGAGTGGAGTCTCTCTCTGCTTCCTGATTGTCATGTGAGCTGCTTCCCTTTGCTACACTCTTTTGCAGTTATATTCAGCCACATCTTGAGCCCCAAGGAATGGAGCTATGGATTGATACCTCTGAAACTGTGAGTCCCCTCATAAACTTTTTCTCCTTAAAATTGTTCTGTTCAGGTCTTACAGCAGCAAAAGGAGCTTACTAAAATAATGACTAATGACTGACATTCCCATCTGCTAAGCCTCAGTTACCTACATTCTTCAAGTATTTAGGCACTGATTCAATCTGACTTTTTCCTGATGAGAAAGGGTGAATTTAGGTAGAGTGACCCAAAGTGCTTGTATCTATCAGGTGGGGCATAGGCAGTTAAGGGTATCTAGAAGTTGAGGTGGCAATTGGGAACATGCTAGGACAATAATAAACAGGACAGCAAAGCATTGTATATTGTGTACAATTATCACAAAAGCAATTAGCATGATAAGCCTTCCCTGAAACCATGAAGATATTAAGTAACATTATCTTAAGGCAGAGTCCAAAATACCATTGTTTTGTGAGTGGGAGCCATTTAAGCATTTAAAACGTTAGTAGAGAAGTTAGAGGTCTAAGTTGTTAAAAGTCACACCAAGGTATGCATAATCAAATAAAACTTTTCTTTTACTGTATTCATAAGTGCTAGTCTGTTTCTGTGTGTGGCATGAACTATGTATGTCATCAATATAAACTATCTACATTTGTGTCTTTCTGCAATGTCAGAATTTGTTGAATAACAAATTCAGAGGCTATACCACTTTCATCAATGTCAGTTCTCTAAATACTTGCATGTCATCTGGTTCCAAATACCTACCAAAGAAGATAAGAACATATAAAGCTGTTAGAGAAAAATGTCAGGTCACATTTAGAAGTAATCCAATAAGGCACACTTCTGACTTCACAACTCAGACCCTAAAATTTATGTGTTTTTTTTTTCTTCTGCATGCTTGCCAGCATTTACAGCTATTTGTATTCTTGATGATTGCCATTCTAATTGCAGTGAGATAGAATCTCATTATAGCATTGATTTGCATTTCTCTGCTAGCTAAAGATTTTTAACATAGTTTTCATATATTAGTTGGCTATTTGTACTTATTCTTTAAAATATGTCTATGTGGTTCATTGGTTCATTTATTCTTTTGTTGGTGGTAGGTTTTTTGAGTTCTTTATATGTTCTTGCTATTAATCCTCCTTTGGAAGAGGAGCTGCCAAGATTTTCTACTGTTCTTTAAGGTTCTCTCTTCATAATATTAATTTTTTCTGTCACAGTGCAAAAGTATTTTAGCTCCTTGCTATTACATTGGTTGATTCTTGGTGGTGTTTTCTGAGCTACAGTATTCCTGTGAAGAAAGTTGCGGCCTGAAACTATATATAAAAGTGTTTATTTTATGTTCTATTCTATTAGTTGCAAAGTTTCTGCTATTTCAAGGTTTTTGAACCATTTTCAGTTGACTTTTATACAGGGTGAGAGATTTCTATTTTAACATGTATATCCATTTTTCAAAGCACCATTTGGTAAAGATGCTGTCTTTTCTCCCACAAGATTGTGGCACCTGTGTCAAGAATTAGATGCCTGTAACCTATAACTATACAGGTTTATCTCTGTGTCTTCTATTTTAGTTCATTGTATATTTGTTTAATTTTAGGCCAGAACTATCCTATATTTGTTACTATGGCTCTGTAGTACCTTTGAGGTCAGGTATTATAATTCCTCCACTTTTAACTTTTTAAAAAAAAAATAAGTTTTTAGATGTTGATCAACCTTTATTTTACTTATTTATTTATATGTGGTGCTGAGAATCAAACCCAGGGCCTCACACATGCTAAGCAAGTGCTCTACCACTCCAGCCCCTCTCTTTAACTCTTCGGCTTTAGCTATTATTGGTCTTTTGTTCTTCTGTATAAATTTTAGGATTAGTTTTTCTCCTTGTAAGGAGAATATTACTGATATTTTGATGGGGTTTGCATTGAATCTGTAGAATGCATATGGTAGGCTGACCATATTAACAAAATCAATGATACCTATTTATAAATATGAAAGTTTTTTCCACATTCTCATGGTTTCATAGATTTTCTCTCTCTCTCTCTCTCTGTGTGTGTGTGTGTGTGTGTGTGTGTGTGTGTGTGTGTGTGTTTGGCGTGTGTGGCAGTTTCCCTTGTACAGGTCTTTCAACCTTTGGTTTAGATTTATTCCCAGTATATTATTTTACTTTTAAAGCTCTTGTGAATGGAATTGCTTTCTTGATTGATTCTGCAGCAGATTCATTATTTGTATATTCTGGTTGTGAATCCTGTTACCTTGGTGAATTTATTTATAAGCTCAAAAAGTCTTCCAGTAGAGCTTTTAGAATTTTCTCAAAAAATTTATTTGTTTGCAAATGAATCATATCAGTTGCAAAGAGGAACCATCTGACTTCTTTCTATCCCACCGGTACCCGTTGTGTATCCTTCTCTTGCCTGAGCACTGTTGCTGAGGTTTCAAATACTGCAATGAACAGGAGTGGTGAGAGTGAACATCCTTAGTTGTTTCTGAGTACAGAGGAAATAATTTCAGTTTTTTCCCATTCACCATAATTTTGGCTTTGTCTTTGTCATGTAGAGACTTTATGATGTTAAGTTAAGTTCCTTGTACTTTTAGTTTATTCAAGATTTTTATCATAAATGGATGTCAAATTTTGTCAAAGACTTTTATGCATCTGTTGAGGTGTTTGTGTGAATTTTGTCCTAGATTCAATTTATGAAGCATATTACATTTGTTGATTAGCCTATGTTGGATCATTCTTTCATACCCAGAATGCAACCAACATGACTGTGATGAAGAATGTTTAATGTGATGTTGAATGTATTTTGACAATATTTTGTTAAGGATTTTTGCCTCTTTGTTCCTGAGGAATACTGGTCTAGATTTCTTTCTTTGAAGGGTACATATCTGGATTTGGTATTAGAGTTATACTGGCTACATAGAGTGTATAGGTTAGTGTTAGCTTTCTGTTTCCTGGAATATTCTGAGTAGAATTCAAACTAATTCTTCCTTAAAGGTCTATTATAATTCAGCTGTGAAACCATCTGTCCTGGACCTTTTTATTTTTATTTTTTCCAGAGTAACAAAAAAAAATTTTGTTTACAAAAAAAAATATGAGCCTCATCTTATTTTTATTTTTTCAGGGTGAATGAGAATGATCTTTATACATTCTTTTTGCACTTTTAAAATATTCTGCAATGGGCATATTTCACATTTAAAAACAAAACAAACACCCAAAGTTGGTTGCTTCCCAAGAAGAAAAGATTCATGTCGATGTTAGTCATGAAAAGTCACAAAATGCCTCTCCTCCCTGGTCCCCAAGCATGATGGTGAGCTGGGGTGAAGCTCTGTGCCTGGATTCCATCCCCAGTACTCCAAAACAGAACTAAACAAACAAAATGGCTGCAAGATAAGAAATGGCTTGTAAAGCATTTGACAAATGACATCCACAGATCTGGACAGAAACTTTTAGGAACTATAAATTTGTTAGCCCTAGAAGTAGAGAAACCTTGTTGTTAGGTCTCAACATCTAAAGAGAGAGACATGACAAGCTGACCACAGACAGCCTGGTTATCTTGTGCTGCTCTGGGCTGGGTGTGGTGCACTTGTAAGAGCAATACCCACCCATTTTCCCAAAGGCCAAGGTCTTGGGGTGCCACAAGGCCTGCAATAGATTTCTCTCTTGACTCTCACTATAGTAAGGTCCAAAATGGGGGTGATAGCTGAAGGCCCCCCAGACCAGATCCTTCTTCAGCAGCTCCTCCCACAGGCAGACTGTCAGTGTCCCAGTGTCCCAGAAGTCAGAGATGCAGCCCTGGAGGTGGGGAAGGAGCTGCTATAAATTTTTCTGAACTTTGTAAAGGTCCCCTTGAAAGACAACTTGGAGTACAGCATGTCCAAGTGGCACTGGGTGGTGATAATGCCCTGCTACAGGCTGGGCTCTCAGGGACTCCGTGGCAGGGAGCTGGATGCCTGTTCATCACAGAGATAAGGTGGAGTCTCCTCTTGGGATGTCCTTTTCTCCTTCGCTTCTTCTCGGGAGCTTTCGGAGACATGCAGGGAACAAGAATTCTGGGTCTCTGGAAGTGCTCTGGGAGCTCACTGTGAAGCTTTGGAGGTCATGGCTGCTTGTTCCAGCCTGGACCATGTCCTGGCTGCTGCCCAAAGAGGGGTGGTCAAGAGATTTGGGGAAGCTGGCCCAGTAGCTGATGTAGTCACACCAAGGACTTCTATACAAATGAGGGGTTACATGACATAGTCAGAGGGGCAGGAAGAAGGCCCTGGAACTGCTGAGTACTTCAGGGAGACAGTCTTCTCCTGAGAGAATCCGACCCTGGAGACCTCCTCCACATCAGACCAGTCACTTCCTGAACAGGGGTGCTCAACTACTACCTCCCTATCTGGATGCTTTTAGATTTCTAAACTCATTTTTGGATGTTGGAGTCATCCAAAAATTCTAGCAGGGGAGAGGGCTTGTCAATGACTATCCTTTGATCACCAAGTGACTCCTCAGCAGGCTTCTCCTGAGGGTCCACAATCACTCTCGTGGCACAGAAGCTGCTCCTGTCAGGCTGTTCTTCCTGGGCTCTGACCTCTGGGGGCAGCTCTTTTTCCTTCTGGAGGAGAAGTGACCTTGATGCACCTGGCTGGTCCTTCCACATGGCTGGGACACACTCCTTGGCTCTGCTTCACCCTAGGGGTGGCAGCTTCTTTCTTTCTGGGCATGGATTTCCCCAGGATGCCCTGTAGATCTTTCAGGTAGATCACCATGGAACCCTGGCCCCCAAGCCAATTCCTCTTCCTTTTCTGGACTTTTTTTGGTCCTAACATCCCATCATTCTAACCCTCAGCTGCAGCTGTAAATTCAGAGCTCAAGGAGTTATGAGGACCATCTTTGGAATCAACCTTAAGGCTGCAGGCTTCCTCCTCTAGAGAAGCCATTTCTTCTAGGGAGGGGCTGGCAGGGGGAATAGAGGATCCCTTGGAGGAAAGTAAAGCCCCAGCGCTCAGAATCAGTCAGTCTTTGGAGGCGGCTCCGCCCACACCTGGGCCAAGGAATGGGAGGACAGGGAGGAGCAGGGGGGAAGGAGGAGGAAGAGGGGGAATTTCTGCAGCGGGATGAGCTCCTGGATAACCACATTGTCCTCCTTGTGAACTTTCAGGCACTTGGGGCTGCTGCCCCCTCATGAATGCAATGTGGAGCTATGAGCTGGAGGGGGCAATGTCACTGGACTCCAGAGGCAGCTGCACTTGCTGGGACAGCCTTCTGAAGAGCTCCTCCAGGGGTACTTGACCTTGAACCACTCTGAAGCCATGGCCACATTTCCCTCTTTCCACTGCCCCTCCATCACAGTTCTCAAGGCTTCAGAGATGCCAAGGCATTTCAGAGAAGTCCCAAAGATTCGAGATTGACTAAAGGTTTCTTTCTATTGGACTCCCAAACCCACAATGGGATTCCATGATATTCAGAGAACTCAAAGCACTCCAAGGACTGCTAAGTGCTTCACATTAGTTTGCAATGCAAAGAGCTTCACAGTGCACTGGATTGCTAGAACACAATTACTGACCTCTTGCCCAGCTTGTTCTTCCTCTTGGTGGCTCTGGCACTTCCTACAACACAAGGGAGTTGGCCAATGTTCACGAACTCCTCACCTACTCTGTACTTGGTAGCCTTGCACTTGTAATTTTCCTGTTTATCGTTTATTCTCTGCCTTCCTCTGTGTTTTGATTGGTGAATCACGACTACATTGGGAGGTAGAGTGAATTCCACTTTCCTGAGGTTGAATTCAGACTTTGGTCGGGTCTGTTCTTGGAGAACTTGCCACTGATTAAAGTAATTTCTCCAGTGGCTGCATCCACCAGGTGCTCCTCTGATGCTTCTACTTCGCTATAGGAGTCTCCTTGGAGCTCTCCTTGGGTGGCTCTCAAGACTGTGTCCTCAGTCCCAAGAGCTATTGTTTCCCTGCCTAGTGACACACTTGCACTCTCACTTTCAAGTTCACCCTTCTGGACATAAAAGAGGGCATAGGCACGCTGACTCAAGACACAAGTAATGTCACAGGCCACTACCTAAGCATCGTCCATCTTATACCACTGGCCATTCCCAGCTTTTATGTAACAATAGTAATGTCCACTGTGACAGCTCACCCCAGCATGGACCAGCATGACATAGATGGCATACACAAGTGGGCCTCTGCTCTGCTGAGACAGGTATGGCTGCATGTCAAGACAGGAGAGTGCACGTGCTTAGCAATTTTTCCTCTGTGAGATCTGAGAACCATTCAGTATAAGCACAAGGACCTTTGATGCCAAGTCCAGGGTCAAGGTCTTGCAGGCTGGAGACTTCTTCTGACAAACACCACACTGGTAGGCGTTTTTCCCCCTCCAGCCATTCAGGCTTCACCAACTGCCCCTGTGCTTGCTGCACACTTTGAGCTGCCGTGATGTCTAGCATAATGTCCAGGTAGGGGTCAAAGGCCATGGCAGTGGAGACACTTGATTTGAGATCTCTAGAACCCTCCAAATATCTGGCACATGAGGGTGGGGTCCTGGGAGTGAGCACCCTGCTGCTTATGCCCATGCAGACATGCTTTCTGCGTGGCATCAAGAATGAAGAGCAGAAATCCATGGGCATCTTCCTGCTGGGATGAGTGGAAGCCAGAGGCCAATGCAGGCAGGGGCTGAATGACATCCCCAGGATGGTGGAGAGTCTGTGTCACGTGGGCTTGCATCACACGGAGCATGCAGAGCATGCAGACCCTGTGATGAGGACAGGTTTGGAAGAGCATGTAGTTGGCCAGAGGAAGAGTGTATGTCAGACACTGCAGGGATGCATTCACACAGCAAGTGTTGCCCATATTCTGCAGCCCAGCACCAGCTGCAGAAGGTCTCTGCCAGCTCAGACAAAGTTTCTCTCTAGGAGCCACCAGATGCCCCACAGGAGTGGAATCCTTATTTAAATGTGCATCAGCACAAGGTGATCCTGCAAGTAGATGAGAACCTAAGTAGACTTTAGCATCAGGGGTATTTGATGTATGTTATCATTCTCAGTAAAAAGAAACACTCTTGAAAATGAAAGCTTTGCTAGACAAGCACTTACACCTCAATGGTACCCTTTTTTTCCACTCTCCATGTTTTTCCAGTAATCTTGTGAAAACTGGGCAAAGAAAACCCACCTGAGATCCTACTGTTGTGCTCTTATCTGTCAGCAGCTGGTCAGAAAGGTGAGTGCTGGACACACAGCCCAGGAAGAGATGCAGCCTCCAGGATGGCAGCAGAAGGGCCAGTGAGGGAAGGTCACTTCTCTGAACTTTTATACTGCCTCAGGGTCACATGATCCAGCAAGTCAGCCTACGGAATCCTGGAATTCCCCAGGTGGAATTTTCTGTTAATCAATGTCTCACACCTATGCATTAAAGGATTCTACTCAAGATACGTGATTTGCCAATCTTTCCAGACAATACTTTTGTACACATAGGTTTAAAATCTATAGTTAGAATGACTCTGAGACCCTGGGAAGATTGGACATGCCAGTTGACCTAAAGGGCTTTGGGGTTTTCACACATTTTGCTCTCCATGGTCTCATATGTTTTTTGTTTGTTTGTTTGTTTTCATGCCATTTTACAAAATGATGCCTGAATTCAAAGAAATGCAGTCTGATGCTTCCATTAGTTATGAGAAATATATTAGTTATGCCTTGCATATGAATCTCCATTTGGAGAGTATTTCTTTCTCTCCTGAATTTGGAAGGACATTTCTGGAAGGGCTCAGAATGACCACAGGACTGAAGGATAGCCTGATGCTGAGGGCTGATGTCCCTTGATTCCCATTAGCATCAGGTGAGGGTTCTGAGTTCCATTAAGGGAACAGGGTATGGTTCTGGCTTCAGCCCTCCCACTGGGGCATCCCCTCAAGCCCTCACCTAGCCAAACCATGCAGTGTTGCTGCAGAGGGGGAAATACACCAGTGTCTCTTACCAGGCCCCTGTCCAAAAGTGATTTCCAGCACTCTTCAACTCCTTACCTGCTCCTGTCCCTTTTTTTCTAGGTCACCAAGGATTTCTTTCACACAGACTTTCATTTCTCAATACACAGGTGTATGGTACACAGATGACACAACCTGTTACCTCAGTAGTTTTGCTCATTTATCTCAAATGTCACAAAGAAGGGAATGCAACTTCTACTCTCAGGGTTCCTTTCATAGATTTTTTTTTGTTGTTGTTGTTAAATATGTTTTAGTTCTTGGTGGACCTTTATTTTATTCATGGATTTCTGTGCAGTGCTGGGAAGCAAACACAGTGCCTCATGCATGTGAAGCAAGCTCTCTGCCACTGAGACACAACCCCAGTCCCATCCTTTCACACATCTTCAAAAATGAGGTACAATCAATTCTAAACTACATTTTTCCAATTTGAAACCATCATGAAAATGTGTCAGGAAAGACAGTCAAAACTATTTGGTGAATTCAGACAGAATGAAAATGTTTGGTTTTCATGAAATGTTTTTCATGAACACAAACTGTAATCCATTATTAGCATATATTATTAGTATATTACATTCACAACTAAAGGTACATATGAACACACACACACACACACACACACACACACACACACGTGCACACACACAAAGAGAATTTTTTTCTGGAGTTCTTGCTTTTTTTTTGTTTTGTTTTTCGGAGTCAGGATTCAAGTCCATTCCCAGGACAGCATGCCTGCTGCACAGCCTGAAATTTCATTTTGCAACTGGATTTCTTGAATATTCCTGAACCATCCTTGTATTGAAATCTGCTTCATTGCTAAAGGTCTCTCACAAAGAGTAATTGGAGAAAAAGCCAACACACACTCTCCAGGACACCAAGATGCTATAGGTCTGAAATGTTCCCAGGGAGAAGGGAAACTTTACTCAGGACCCGTGGGGGTTTTGGCACTCCTGACAGAATAGAATTGCAACATGCCCCAGTCAAAGATATGGGAAGAGGTTAATTTAGGATAAATATTGCTGGGATGTGTGGAATCACATCAGCCAATGCAGGCCAGGGCTGGACGACATGCCCAGGCTGGTTGAGAGCATGGGTCATGTGGGCTTGCATTACAGCATGCGGATCTAGAACTAGGAAGGATAGGCAGGCTCCAGAGACCCCATGTGTGGTGCACTCCAATTGTTCAAGTTTACATTGGCCCAAAGTGACAATGGTGAATCTGCAAGTAGATGAGGACCCAAGTAGCCTTTAGCATCAGGGGCATTTCATGAAAATTTTTGGAGTTGTTAATCTCATCCAGTGGAGGCTGGACTTTCCAGTGGGGTGAAACTTCCTCCACTCATGTGGAGGATCAAGGACCACAAGTGTTCTCTGCTGGGACCTCAACAGGAAGAGAGAGATTCTCCTTTCAGATGGTTTCCATAGGAAAAAGCCTCCATAGGACAGGCTTTCTCAAATCCTCAACCCGCAGGGAGTCTCCCCACCACACCCTCTTTCTCCATATCAGACCCACCAATCACTTCTCAGAAATTCATTGAATAAGTGGATTCAATGGGCATGCCCATTCAATGTTTTGGAGAGCTTGGTTGTGTCCTCTTTCCAGTTTCTATCTGCTGATCACCAGAAGCATGGAAGTATGCTTAATTCTCAGAGTGTTTAATGAGCAGGGATGTATTGTTCAAGCACATGCATAAAACTTTAGTACAGTATTAAAAATTCCAGGCTGTGGTGCTGGGATGCTGTTGTGAAAATATCTTTCAATTAGGTGTTTTTTAATAAGGAAAAGTAAAATCACTGGGAGAAGTATTGTTTCTTTTGTGAGGTGTGTGTGTGTGTGTGTGTGTGTGTGTGTGTGTGTGTGTTCTGATGTGCTTGTCAAAGAAGACTGAGTTTCAGGGAAAGTAAGGAACACGAATGACCTCACAGACCTCTTTAGATGCTCTACACAGCAAAGGTGTGGCCACAAGTACCAACACCTGAGCAGCTCTGCACTACTCCCACCTCATGAGTGGAAGGCGCTGCTCACCTGATCCCTTATTTCAGGTCTTTTTGGTACTTTCATATGCCCTCATGTCAGGAGATATACTGAAAAAGAGAAACATGGAGAAGGCATAAGGTAATAATCTATGAGAATTAAATGTGTTCATGCTCTAGTGTGTAAGAAACCCCCACAGCCAGTTTTTCATCAAACCCTCACATGCACACAGGATACTAATCCACCTCTGCTCATCACAGAAGTAGGCTGCACTACTTCCTTCTCAAGGGGAGGAATAGGTCCACTCCTGCACCTGGACATGAAAATTCCAGCACATATGTGTCTTTCTCTGGTTCAGTAATTGCTCTAGCACCCTGGGATTCTCCACAACTTTCTCTTTTAGACTGTAGTATCCCTAAAGTGGACCCAGAACTCAGTTCTCCTGAGGGAAGAATTGGTAGCAGAACTCATTCCTTCACCCTCTGCATTGTCCCGTCTGATCCCTCTGTCTCTGTTCTCCTTCCTTCTTTTCCTAGATGTGCATCAGTCACTGAAGTTGTTCACAGCAAGGGTGTGATAATGAACTCCTACTCCAGTTAGTGTTTTCTTTCCTTTTTCCTTCCCTTTTTCCATTTTTCCTTCCTTCTACCTTTCATTTTTCTCTTTGAATTTTTTGTTGGGAATGTTACACAGTTTTTCTTTACCACTGAATGTTATCCCCAGCCCGTTGTGTAATTTTCTCTTTCTCTCAAATTATCATTTTATGTCTATTTTCATTCATGCCTACCATGATATATTCAATTCTTATTAGCCTTCATGTTTCTCCTTTTTAAAAAGAGATTAAATATAAAAATGGCAGAATATTAACTCCAAAGGGGATCTAGGTCCCTACATATTTTTTGGTTCTTGTTTTGTTTTCTCAAGGGTGCTTCCAATTGATGCAAAGGGAAAAAATGGTGGAAACACATGGAGTTAGAAGGTATACAGTGAGTGTCCAGAAGGTGTAGAGGGGATGAAATAGTCATCCTCATGACCTTGCAATTGAAGGCTAAAAGAATAAGTGAAGGTTTTCCAACATAGGTGATATTTGTATGATTTCTCTCCAATGTGAATTATGTTGTGGGGTATAAAAAAAAGTGTCATGGTTGAAGGCATTGCCAATTTGATGATATGTGTATCACATAAATCCGATGGGTTGTCTGAGGCTGACTAAAATAAGGGGATATGCTGAAGGCTTTCCCACACATGTGTGTGTTCTGTCATGCTTTCTAAAATCAGAAGAGCACCTGAACACTATCCCACATGATGAGGTTCTGGTAGTTTCTCTCCAGTATACATTTGCTTGTGAATTTGAAGTTTAGAGCTGCTAATACAGCATGTACCATTGATATGGCTTTGAATGGCCTCTGTTGAGTGTGAGTTGTCTTGCATTGTCTAAGTGTAGAGTGCTGGCTAAATACTTTTCCATACACATAATATTCACATGATTTCTTTCCAGTGCACCTTATCTCATTAAGTCATATAATTCACAGAAGGTTTGGCCACATAGATGTCACTCCTGGGGTTTCTCTATAGTGCCCTATCTCTTGTGTTCTCTAACCTCAAAACAAGAACTGAAGCTTTTCCCACAAATATGACAGATAAGCAGTTTTCTTCCAGGTTGTGTTTCATTGTGTTCTCTAAAACAACTGATCAGAATAAAGGCTTCCCTCATGGACGACATCCAGATGGCCTCTCTCCAGTGTCATTCATGTTGTAGTGCCTCATGCTCAAGCAAGGTGTAAGGCCTGTCACACAAACATTACATGCATATGGTTTATATCCACTAAGAGTTGTCTCCTGTATGTTAACTGAACTCAGTCACTATGGGACTGTCCACACTGTGGACAGTCTGCTTTGCTCTGTGATGTAACAAACATTGAGGAGATGCAGTGTTGTATGTTACATCTTCTTGGGCATCATTCCATTTAAATGAATCTTGCTGGGTATGTGATTTCTGATTTCAAAGGAACATTGAATGTTGTTAATATTTTCCTTATAAAATCAACTTAATTTGTATACATTGGAAACATTCAGTAACAATTAACAGTGTGAAGACAAAAAAAAAATACTTCCTTTTTCTTTCCACGTGCATACCACATTACTCCCATGGAGGACAAATAAATTCTATTGGATAGCATCCTAATACCATGGCTGTTGCAATAATTGTGATAGCTTCTGCATATTGAAAGAACAGATACATAAGCAGTGCTTATGAATTGAAGCATATTTTTAAGATTTAATATATTGGTGTGAACATATTTAAAGGGTTCAGTAATTCAACCTATCCAGAGATTTTCACCGAGACACTGCCTACTTTTCATTTCATTACAGGCAGACAGTTGTGCTCAGTCACTAATTTAACCATGGCCAAGTCTACCATCTCTAGCTCCAGCATTCACATCCACAAAACTTACCACTGAGCTGATGATGGGGGTGACTTTCCTTCTGCTGTGGTCACTTCAAGTTGTTTATGTGGATCTTCCCTGCCTATAATCCTGGTTAATAGAACTTGTTTCCAGAAAACTAGGAGAGTGAAAATGCTGAAATATGTCACTGCCCATGAGTGTACAATTCTCCTTGGCACTTCAGTGGAGCAGATGTGCCAAAGGCAGGAAAACTGGAGGTACTGAAATGCAAGCTCATGCATTAAAGGTTATGAACATTTTCTAGAATCAGGGTACAAAAATTAAATGGAAAAGTGAGCCTGGACAGGCAAAAATCAGAAATATCTTCAAGGTGGATAAGGAAGACAAGGATCTCTCTCAGAATTTGTAACTCTTACATGCATTAGTATTTTCACTCCAAAGTCAAAGCAATGGTAGGAGAATGCCTAAAATATTCTTGGTATGGAAGGAAATATGACAACACAGGAAGGATTTTGTCTCACCCTTTCATTTTCATTGGAGATAAGATCATTCATTGGGTCAGGCCAAGGAAAGTGTCCACAATGTTTTCCACCAACACATTCTATAGTCAAGAACTCCCATCTCAGACTAGGACAGAGGTCCCAGTATCAGCCAATGTTGCCCTCAATTCAGTCATAGGACAACCAAGAGACACTTGAGCCTCCTATGTACGTTACAGGTCAATATATACATCTGCATATCAATTCCAATTTTTATTATATTAATACCATATAAAATACTACATGTACCCATTTGAAAAGTCCCATTGGAAATCCCAAATGAAACTTCTGTCATTCAGAGCCAGTGTCTGTCTTTTCCAGTTCTTTCTGGAGTGCTGGCATTTGCTATACCAGTACTGTTCTTTGTCTTCCTTCTCTTTCTAAGACATTTAAAATTTCAGACACTTCCCAGATTTGCACTTCCCAGATCACTCTGTATGGGGACAGTGCTCAGATCACAAGGCACCTGAGTATTTTATGCACACTTATCTCAAACATGACAGAAAACATAATGCAACTCTTCCTTTCTGATTCCTTTCATTTTTCTGCCAAAGAGAGGTGGAGTCATTGCTAAACTCCTTCTTTTCCAATTCATAATCTTTAGGAAAATCTCCCAGGAAAGAGTCAAGACATTTTGGTAAACTGTTGCCACCTACAGCAACGATACCACAGGAAAGAAATCGGAGGCAGACTGGGAATGAGTGGTTTCTTTATTCTTGCTTCTTCTTCTCTCCTTTCTCTCTCTCTCTCTCTCTCTCTCTCTCTGACGCCCCGGCCTGGTTAAATACTCTTCACCCATTAAGCATACACGTGTACAGGTGCAGCACAGAAAGATTCTTAGTCAAATTCATTAAGGTCAGTTGTAAACAAGTAAACGCCTCCTTATGGCTCTCAGCCAGCTGCCATCTTAGCTACTTCCTCATTAAAGGCTCTTACATTTTCTCCCTTTTGTTTTAAAAGAGGGAATAGCTTAAATGGATGAGTGATGACCCTCACCACATCAGGATCAACTGTGCCTGTCTTAGGCATCTGCATGTGCAACCGACATTCTTACCCATCATCAGATAATCAAGGTCATACCCTTGACTCCTGTCTTAGGTTGATATGTTGGTCACATGAGACTTTCCCGTCTTTGACTACCAGCCATCCAATCGAGCCAACCAATCATGAGGAGATGCTCCAGTTCTAAGGCGGCAAGCTTTGCGCTGACGAGCCAAGTTCCATTAAATAGCGTACTAAGTTCTCTAGACAAATCAGCTGCCCTAAGTTCCATTAAGTAATGTACTGAGTTCTCTAGACAAATCAGCTGTCCTATTAGGGTTAAGAAAAGGGATACCCGTAAGGTATTGTCCTGTGTAATGTCCTAAACATCCTATAGTAGAAAGATCTGCCAAAATGTCCACTTGCTCTTGGAGAAAATCAACACATTGACAATTTCAAAATGTGGTGCTGATCTAGGAGGCCCTGTGCATTCAGAGCAGAGGCCATACTGCTGGTGAAGTTGTTTAATACTTGAGCAGTAGGAATGCTTGTAGCGATTGCGACCCCTGCAGCTGTAACAGCAGCAGCCATCTCTTTTATGTCTAGACAATGCCACCGGCAAATCTTCAGAGCCCGCTAAGACTGGCATAGGGATATACCTAGTAACCCAAGCAACAATCATTAGAGGAAAGGCAGTGCCATTCCAGCACTGAGTCAAGAAGCGAGTTGTAGGAGTGCAATTCAAACTAAAAAATAGAACTATTAGATCTTAGGTCAGGTATCTGAAGTTGATCTCTGCTCACATACATTGCTGCTTGAGCTCCCACGAACATTAGCTGGAAAAATATCACATTCAAAATGGATTAAAGAAAGATTGAGAGTATTTAGCTGATAAAATATTACATTTAAGACAGATTAAAGAAAGGCTAAGAGCATTTTAGAAAAATATTTTGTTAGCTGGAACTTTTGAGCCTCTGCATACACAGCAACCTTTTATGAATATACCTGTTGAAACAATTTAATTTTGTAAATTAATAAACAAAGTTAGTTACAAATAAATAATCTCATGTCAAATACCAAAATATCAGGCTGAACAGTATTAGTCATATTCCTTGCTGAAGAGAAGTCCTAGAGATACTTATAAATTAAGTTTGAAGGTACCTTCACTTTTTATGTGTTTACCCAATTGAATATTTTTGACTTAAATGAATTAAAGGCATTTGGTTCCATTTTTTTAAATTAATTTTCATGAGCACTTGGTTTTCGTTATTTGTGACGTCACATTTACATGAAATCTAGACAGACACACAGACATAAAGACATATATAAAAAAGAAAAACACAATTGTGCGCACACTAAAGAGAGATCTTCTCATCCTGGACGGGAGGAATGAGACTTAAGTTGTGAGTTTATTGAAGGAAAAAGCATGCAGCTTAAAAGTTTCTTAGCTGAAAAGTCAAAGATGAGGTTCCCTTGTCGGAAAAGAGACAAACTCGTTCAGGTGCGCGGATTGATAACAAATTACCTCTTTTCCACTATGTAAGAGGGGGATCTGCAACAACTTCATCTTGGCCCTTTTGATTTGGCACCTGTTTTATTAATCTTGATGGTATCCATACTGGTGAGGACTCATGCTGTGGAAAGACACAAACAGATCCTCTCCCCCAAATTAATACTGTGTCTGGGCCCTTCCATGTGCCTGAAAGAACATCCTTCCAGTAAACCAAAGGTTTATGTTGTTGATGTGGATTCCAGTGTCTGTCTCCAGCTGAATATCCTTTGGAATCCAAAGTTTAAAAATTTAAAGTAAAAAGGGCAACGGCTAATCTATCTTTAGGAGTCGTCCAATCTCCTTCTTTTTGTTTCAAAAGCATAAGTTTGAGTCTGCAATTAGCTCGTTCAATTATACCTTGGGCTTGAGGATTATACGGAATACCAGTCTTATGAAGTATGTTGAATTTGGAGCAAAACTGTTTAAAAGATGAGGATGTATATGCAGGGCCATTGTCTGTCTTAAGCATTTTGGGAATGCCCAATGCAGCAAAAGCTTGTAAACAATGAGATGTAACATCTTTAACTTTTTCTCCAGCGTGTAAGGAAGCAAAATTCATGCCTGAGCATGTATCTATGGTCACATGAATAAATCGCAATTTTCCAAAACTTGGCTTATGAGTGACATCCATCTGCCATAAATGATTGGGCATTAATCCTCTTGGGTTAACACCATAATGAGGATTGGGCAAATGTGTCACACAAGATTGACAAGCCTTCACAGTTGTTCAAGCTTGATCTTTAGTTATTTTGAACCTTTGTTGTAAAGTAGTACCATTAACATGAAATTGAGAATGGAATGAGGTAGCTTATTGGACTGCTAAATATAAAGATTGTTTGAGTAAGGGCATCAGCCTTTTGATTACCTTCATGGAGAAGACCAGGCAAATTAGTATGAGCTCTGATATGTCCAATAAACAAAGGTTCTTTACATTCCCATAGAAGGTTTTGAATTTGAAAAAACAATTTAAAGGCTGGAGTATGAGGTGCTATTGGACCTGCGAGCTCTAATTTAGGGATGGCATGTACAATATTGTGGCTGTCTGAGAAAATATTTATGGGCTGTTCTCTAAAACTTTTAAGAGCTATAATAACAGCTTCTAACTCTACCAATTGAGCTGATTTATGGGCAGTAATATGAATCATATGTTCTTTTTGAGTGACTACTGCAGCAGTACCATTAGAGGACCCATCTGTAAATACATTTAATGTCTTAGGAATAGGTTGATTTTTTATTACCTGTGGAAATATAATGGGATGATTGATACAAAAAGATAGTATAGGAGACTTAGGAAGATGGTTACCAAAATTTGCAGAAGTAGAGCATCTAGCTATAGCCCAATCATTATCATTGAAGCATAAATATTCAACCTGTGACGATGAGTAGGGAGTAATAATAGTAGCAGGGTGAATGTCAAATATTTTAATAGAAAACTTAAGTCCTTGGAGAATAAGTTTAGCCACCATGGAGGTATAAGACTCAATTGTACTTTTAGGAGAGACAGGCAAATGTATCCATAATAAAGGCCCCTTTTGCCAAAATACTCCTGTGGGTGTATATTGTGAAGAAATAATGAACAATATCATCAGTCAAGTAAAATCAATTCTATCACAATGGGATCCTTCGATGGCCTTTTCTACCAACTTTAAAGCTTCCCTAGCATCAGGAGTCAATGTTCGTGGTGAAGATGGTTTAGGGTTCCCATGAAGGATATCAAATAAGGGTTTTAATTGGCCAGAAGTGAGGCCTAGTGTAGGGCAAAGCCAATTAATGTCTCCTAGCAATTTTTGAAAATCATTAAGAGTAGCTAGATGTTCCTTATTTATTAAGATTTTTTGAGGCCTAATAAAAGTATCCATAATTTGGAATCCTAGATATAATATTGGAGATCCAGTTTGAACCTTTTCTTCAGCAATATTTAGTCCATATTGTTTCAAGTTTTATGATATATCACTAAATATGGTGAATAAGACTTCTTGATTAGGATGAGCAAGCAGAACATCATCCATATAATGGAGGCACATAAGCTCCGGGTATTTGTTCTTGATAGGCTGAATAACTTTATCTACATAGATTTGACACACAGTGGGGCTATTAGCCATACCCTGGGGTAAAACTTTCCACTGAAATCTTTGGTCAGGTCCATCATTATTAATAGAGGGAACTGAAAAAGCAAACCTGGGGGCATCCAGAGGATGTAAAGGAATGGAAAAAAAAAATCTTTTATGTCAATGGCTATAAGATGAAAATTTTTAGGAATAGCTATAGGATTAGGAAGCCCAGGTTGGGTAGGGCCCATAATTTGCATAGTTTTATTGATTTCTCTAAGATCATGTAACAATCGCCATTTTGCTGATTTTTTCCTAATCACGAATATAGGGGAATGCCAGGGAGAGGTGGAAGGTTCTATATGTCCTGCCTCTAGTTGTTCTTGGACTAGTAAGTGGGCCGCTTGTAATTTCTCTCTAGATAGGGGCCACTGAGGGACCCAAACTGGCTTATCAGAAAGCCATGGTATTTTCAAAATTGTTTTCTCAGTGGCCCCTAAAAAAAAAAAAAACGTCCTATACCTTTTTGATGATGATTTCCTTTAAGCTCAATAGGGTTAGGATCACCTTGTAGATTTTTTCCTAGTCCTTTACCTGGAATATATCCCTGTTTATGCATGAGACTCCAGCTTTTATTTGTAACACCTACAGGCTTGGTTTCGAGGTGTACTCCCATTTGTTTTAATATATCTCTTCCCCATAAGGTAACTGGCAAGCTGGACAGAACATAAGGCTGAAATGTTCCTTGATGCCCTTCATCATCCTCCCACTTTAAAACTGTTGCACTTTGTTCTGGGCTATTAGAATATTTTAAGCCTGTCAAACTAGTTGAAGCCTTCTGTAAAGGCCAATGTTTGGGCCATTGTTGTAAGTTAATAATAGAAGAGTCAGCCCCAGTGTCAATCAACCCTTCCACCTCTATTCCCTGAATTTTTATTTTGCACATAGGGCTCTGTAAACAATCCTGAACCCAGAAAGCCATAGATCCAGAGCCAGTGGAACCAAATCCCCTATTTTTCCTATTTTGAGGCATACACTTAAATGAGTCATGTAGACTGGGAAGAAGAAGCAGCTGAGCAATTCTATCACCTTGGTTAACAGAGCTAATGCCTCGAGGTGAACTGAGCATAATCTTGATTTCTCCTCCATAGTCAGAATCTATCACACCTGGAGTAACTTGAAGTCCAGATAAGCTTTTAGAACTTCACCCCAGGATAAGTCCTACAGTCCCTAAGGGAAGAGGTCCCCTGACTCCCGTGGGAATCAGTTGAACCCCCATCTCAGGTGTTAGCACTATTCAGGCAGTGGAACAGAGGTCCAGCCCTGCACTTCCTTTTGTCCCTCTGACAAGGGAGTCAATGGGTAAAAGGGATTGTGTCGAGGAATCATCTGGATAGATGTTTGAGAATACTCCCTCTCCAATGCCTCGTATATTTGTGGGCCCCGAGGAATTGGGCCCCGTGCCCCGTTTTTTGAATTGCCAGACAAAATATTACCATCAATATCAGTTTGGGATCTGCACTCACCAGCCCAATGGTTTCCTTTTTTACGCCTGGGGCAGTGGCCTGGGGCACAAAACGAGCTTGGTTTTATTTCTATTGTCTCTCGCCCTCCCTGGGGATATTGTTTTCTAAAATAACCTGATTGTCTATATTGATAATAACTTTTAGGTTGAGCCCTTCTTGTAAAATTAAGAGGAGAAGCACCTCTCATGGCTGCTACAATTACACTACCTGTAATAAATGCATCATTTATGTCCCTGCAAAGCTTTATATATACAGAAAGGTCCTTTTTAGATTTCCAAGGTCTGACAGCATCTTGACAATATTTGTTGGCATTTTCATATGCCAGCTGAAGAATTAATGGCATGGCTTGATCAACATCTCCAAAAACCCTACTTGCTGTCTGTAAAAGATGATCAATGAATTCGGCATATGGTTCATTGGGTCCCTGAATTACCCTAGACAAGCCACCCTGTAAGTCACCAGATCCTTGTTTTCCATGCCTTAACAGCTGTAGCGTATATATGAGCATAAACTCCAGGATCATACTGAATCTGAACCTGTAAATCCCCATATTGCCCTTCTCCAATTAACATGTCTACATCACAACCTGGAAATCCTGCAGCCGCATTTCTTTGAGCTGTTTCAACACAGCACTCTTGAAATTGCAACCTCCAAACTAAATATTATCCCCCGCTCAATACTGCCTTACATAAGCCTTTCCAATCTGTAGGAGTTAAATTCAAAGTATTAAGAGATTCTAACATGCTTATAGTGAAAGGAGCTTGGGGCCCATATGTCATTGTTGCTTCTTTAAATTTTTTTATAATTTTGAAATCTAGATATTGATGGTATCTTTGTTCATTTTGATCTTCAAATACTGGCAGATCCCATAGTTCCTGTGAATTTTGACACTCAGGGGCACGCAAGTGCCTAGAAAGTCCCCTAGAATTTTGACACTCAAGGGCATGCAAGCACCTAGAAAGACCCCTAATAGTCTCTATAATTGATTCATCCCATGGGGGAACAGAGGGCACAAGTGGTTCCTTCACTTGACGGTCCTTCATCCTGGTCCTTCTTAATTCCCTTTTGCTCATTTCATCAGAGACTGTGCTCCCAAGATTACTTTCACTTAATTCCTCCTCACTAATACTACTCTCACTGGTCCTAACTGACTCAGTAACACTCTCCTGAGTCCCAGGTCTAGTTGAGAGCAGGTATCCTCTATCTCTAACAAATCTTCAATAGCCTTGACAATTCAGATCTTTGTCATTTTCAAACCCATTTTCCCTCTCCCTTAACCACTCTGACTAGAGACTCCTGTGAGGTTCCTCAGTTCTCTTACCTGCCGTGCCGATTCCCCATACGGGCCACCACTTGTTGCCGCCTACAGCAACAATACCACGGGAAAGAAATCGGAGGCAGACTGGGAATGAGTGGTTTCTTTATTCTTGCTTCTTCTTCTCTCCTTTCTCTTTCTCTCTCTGACGCCCCCCAGCATGGTTAAATACTCTTCACCCATTAAGCATACACGTGTACAGGTGCGGCACAGAAAGATTCTTAGTCAAATTCATTAAGGTCAGGTGTAAACAAGTAAACGCCTCCTTATGGCTCTCAGCCAGCTGCCATCTTAGCTACTTTCTCATTAAAGGCTCTTACATGAATGTATGAAAATGTTCTTTTCATAAGAAGGTGGCATAAATAACAGGAATGTTTTTTAAAAATGCAAACCATAATATATTGTGGATCTTATTAGTATGCAAATGTCCATACTAAAAAAAAGTTATGAACACACCTAATTAAAAAACATTTTCAAACACCATCCCAGAACCACAGCCTGCCATTCTTAATACTGTAATAGAATTTTCTGTATATGCTTGTGTGGAAAGCCATTGAAGGCGTAAAAAATTAACACCTTTAAGTCCTGATGCCTGTCCTGGAAAATGAAGGGGCACTGATGTCTGATGCAGAAGCAGTAGGACTCCTGACTCAGGCTTTTCCCAGGCTTGGAAAACAAGGTGTGGCCCTATGACTGGGCAACCCCTAGAGGGGCTGGGCTACACACACCTGTCCTTTGTGATCTTACCCCCTCAATGTTTTATGTATCAAATATTCTAGGAAACATCTTACCCCCAGGCAAGGCCCTCCACATTTTCTAAATTTGCTTGGAAATGCTGATGTCTCTCCCATGCTGATTCCTCTCAGTGCATGAATATCAGGCTCACACCTGTGGACAATACAGCCTGCTTCTCCTTCTTACTCCACAAGGGGACACCACACATTCCCAGTGCTGCCACAGTCCATCCCTTTCATTAATTCCGTTTGTATTTTCAAAACTAACCTTTCTGCTCCTCCCCTGGCTGCTAGCCCTGGGGGGAACTCCATCCAGCTCTTCCCCTAGTCTTCCTCAGTCATCTCATAGTGATGAATGCAGAACTGTGTTTTCCATTCAGCTGTGGAGAGCAGCAGCTCTGCACTGGGTTCCTCTACTTGGCCATTTTCAGAACACCTTTGCAATGAATTCTTCATATTTTCTTAAAAGTACAATGTAACCAATACCATTTCTCTCCTTTATCTCAGTGACAGTTTCTTACACCATTTTCTTCTTGAAAACTTTACTATTCATCTTTCATTATATTTTCAAATCCAATATTCTGCCAGGTAGTTGTGACTTTTGTGCATGGGACCCCAGTCTGCCAGATTTGTAGCCAAATTCCTATCATTAGAAGGCTTCCTGTCCACAGCATGCACCCAGGGCTACATATAAGTGAGTGAAGATCTCAGTTATCTTGCAAATTCCCCCTCAGCTGTGGCCTTCCCTCATTGATCTCCAACTGTGTGTGGGAAACAGCTTTAGAGTAGTCTGGAAAATCCAATCCACCTGAGAGGGTGTGATCTAAGCTGAAGGCCTGATTAGAGTCAGTGTCTGTGAAGCCAGGGTGTGTCCCTAGAATGTGGCCTTGATTAGATTTACAAACTGATTGGCCCTATATAAAAGGAAGTCAAGCAGACGTTGCATTTTCCCAGAGGAAAATGAAGAGTCCAGAGCCTGGGAGAAGAGCAAGGCCTTGCTCACCTGAGGAACCCTGCTGGCTGGCTTCTCCATCTCCACCAACTTTCATTTCCTGGTTAGTTCACCAGACAATGGGATTGGAGCCTCTTTGCCTCACAGTGAGATGAATCCTCTCTCTCTAGGCATTTGTGCTATCAGAGCACCATTTTATGATCTCTACATTTTATTGTTTCAACAAGGACTTCTCCACTCTTCCTGCTTTGACTATCAGGGAACATTTCCATTTGTCTTGAATCTATTTTATGATCTTAGTTTCTTCTTCCAATATTTTGTATTTTGCTACTACCAATAACCAATATTGAAATGACTCATAATTGAAATGTAAATGAATTAATTTATATCTTGTCATTTGCAATGCTGAGATAGAGGGTTGCAAGATCCAGGCCTTCCTAAGCAATTTACCCTGGTCTTCAGCAATGTAGCAAGACCCTGTCTCAAAAGGAAAATACAAAAATTACTGGGGTTGTGCTTCTGTAGTAAAACTCTTTTGGCTTCAATCCCCATTATCAAATACCAAATAACAAAAGCACTCTTCTGATTCAAGTGGTAGATTTTTATGTTCAGAATTATAAAATAATTTTATACTTATTTTTCCTTTTTCCATTTTTTGCATGATTATGGATGCACTGGATGATGAATATCTTGTAAAGCTGGGTTTTGTGTTGTGATCCAATTTGAGAAAATTCGATTTTCCATTCATATTATTGACATAGGTTTATATTGATTTCTCACTTACTGTGTGTTTAAAGCTGTTGTCATGGACTCTAGATTTAGTATCTGCTTTTATGCCTGCGTTGCTAGAATATAAAGGCAATAGGGAAGAACCACTTGGGCTATGTCCACTGCATATCCCCAATATTGGGAAGAGGCCTTATCCTATCCCTGAGGCTGAGAATTAGGAGGTCTGGGTGTCGTGATTTAGATATGAGGTTTCCAAATGCTTATGTGTGAAATAATGCAAGAAAGTTTAGAGGTGAGAGATTGGCTTATGGTAACTTTCACCTATTCAGTGCTTCAAAGCCTTAAAGGGATTAACTGGGTGGCAACTGAAGGAAGTTAAGGTGTGGCTGACTGTGTTATACTGCTGATGTCTTGCCTTGGGGTTTGTGTTTTGACTCTGGTGATTGAAGTTTTCCCTTTTGTTTCTTGCCATTATGCTTTCTTTTTAGTTTTCTCTACATTTTTTAATTGTTGCATTATATTTGTACATGTTGATGGAATTTGTTGCTTCATATTTGTACATGCATACAGTATAACACAGTATAACATCATAAATATCACTCCCCAGCATTTTCCTACTCCCCTGGTGCCTCCCACCCCTTGCTCCTTTCCTCTAATGATCTCCCTATGATTTTTAAGAGATTCACACCCACCCTTATTTTCCTTTTTCCTCTCTAGCTTCCACATATGAAAGAAAATATATGACACTTAACTTTCTGAGTTTTACTTATTTCCCTTAACCTGATGGTCTCAAGTTCCATCCATTTTCCTGCAAATGACATAGTTTCATTTTTTCTTTCTGACTGAATAAAATTCCACTGTGTATAGATACCACATTTCCTTTGTGTGTTCATTTGCCTATTGTGAATTGTGCTGCCATAAACATGGGTATGCATGTGTCACCATAGTAGAATTAACTTAATTCTTCAGTGTACATACTGAGAAGTGATATAGCTGGGTCATATGGTGGTTCCATGCCTAACCCATTCCTAGTTCCATGCTTTAAGAAGCCTTCTTACTGATTTCCATAATGGATAGACTAATTCACAGTCCCACCAAGAGTGTAAAAGTGTTCTATTTTATCCACATCCTCTCCAGCATGTATTTTTATTTCTGTTATTGATGACTGGAATTCTGACTGATGTGAGATGAAATTGATGTTCAGTTTTGATTTGCTTTTCCATAATTGCTAATAATGTTGAATATTTTTTCATGTATTAGATGGCCATTTCTATTTATTTTTCTTTCTATAATAAGTGTCTGTTTAGTTTATTTGCCCATTTAGAAATTAGGTTTTTAATTTGTTTATGTTTTAGCATATTCTGAGCTCTTTATATATTCTAGATGTAAATTCTCTGTCAGAATAATAGATAGTCAACATTTTTCCCACTCTGTAGGTTCTCTCTTCATACTTCTAATTGTTACATTTGCTGTGCAGAAGCATTTTAATTTAATGTCATCCCATTTATTAGCACTTGCATTGTTTCCAGAGCTTTAGGGGTCCTATTGAGAAATGCATTGTCTGTGCCTAAACGGTGGTGGATTGACCACACATTTTATGTTAGAAATTGCATGGTTTCTAGTCTAATTCCAAGGTGTTTTGTCCATTTTGATTTAATTTTTGTGCAGGGTGAGAGATAAGGGTCTATTTTCATTCTTCTACATGTGGAAGAACCAGTTGTCCCAGCACCATTTCTTTAAAAGGTGGTGTTTATCCAATGTATGCTTTTGGCAACATTGTCATGGATCAGATGACTTTGGATATATGTTTTTGTCTCTGTTTCTTCCATTCTGTACCCTTGGTCTATATGTCTATATTCAAACCAGTACCATGTGGTGGTTGTTATTATTCAGCTGCTTTCTTTTGCCATACTGTTCTAACATGGTATTCTGCCTGACTCTGGGCTCAGGGCTGTGGAATCAGCTGTCTATGGACTGAGTTCTCTGCAACTGCCAGACAAGTAAACTTTTCCTCCTCAATATAGTTCTTGCCAGCTCTTTTGGTCAGAGTGATGAAAAAGGTCATTAAAAACCTATTTAAATAGCTTCACTTTTTAGGATGTAGGTCTAAATGGAAAGGAAAAGAACAGTGGAGTGCTCATGGAGGTCAGTTATATTTGAACACAATCTGCAGAGCTTAGTTTTGAGTGGGGATATGAAGGTCCCTAACCCTGCAACCAGGAATCAAATCCACATTGAAACATCCTGGGAAGACTGGGAATTTCCAAGACTGCCACTTAGTAGTGAAGAATGCCCTCAAATGCTACCTTGATAGGGAGGATACAGAATGGCTTCTCCCTGCTGTCTTCCCAAGGGACCTGGAGGGAGAGGACAAGTTGTGCCAATAGTATGCTGACATCACAGTGTTGTGTCATCACTCCTGATATGACAAGTGGATCAGTGTAACTTTGCCTGCATGAATGACTGAGAATCACTAAATCAATTGTTACTTTCTTGAAAACTGCTCTGTAGCTAGGTTGTTGTTGTTTTCTGAAAGTTAACTGTATTTGGACATATGGTGTTAAAAAAGGAAAATTCTATTGAGGTAACTGGGTGGACCCTACTGCAATATGATCAATACCCTTACAATAGAAAGAGTTTAGGAAAGAGATTGAAGCTGGGTAAACCATGTAGAGACACAGGGAGAGCAGCCTGCACTAGGCAGGAATGCAGGTCTCAGAAGAAACAGGCCTGGCAGACTCATTGATCTCACGTGACAAGCCTCCAGACTTATGAGAAAATAAATTTGTTTTTAAAGCCACCCTGTCTCTGTCTTATTGTTATGAAAGCCCTACAGCCCATTCAAATTTGACGAACTAATACAATAATCTTAGTAGCAGATGTACTAATCTTTTGAAAATGAGGATGAAATTAGAAGGTGATTTTCAGTAGATTTGGAGAAGAAGAATTATTGACATTCATGAAATTATGGCTTATTTAGAAAAAAAAAAAACATATCAGATTCTAAATAATTTGAAAGCCTTTAGTAGTAATGATTCTGAATTTAGGCAGGGATGGACACAACAGTCAAGTGTTCTCAGATGCAGTTAAGGAAGAGACACATACAAGCATTCCTCTGCTACTGGGCCTTGATGACAAGATATGGGAAATGGTGTAGAGAAGACCAGCATAGCTTGATAAGTGTGTGGTGAAATGACTAAGAATGTAATAACTTGAGCAGTGATAAGAAAAAGAGGATGAAGTTTGGGAAGTTGGGTCAATGCACTGGAGGATCATGAATGCTAGAAGCTGGGAAAAGAGAGTGGTCTTTGAGAAATGAGAACAGAGATCATACAATGACAGGGTAGGGCTTGTGCTCTTTAACATTAGAGGCACTATTCCAGGTAAACTTAGAGGTTGTGTTGGTGTCTTCAAAGACAATGAACTCAGGTGACAGAAAAACAAAAAGTAAAAAATGTGCTGTCTTATTTCCTAGTACAATAAATTTATCATAATATGAAGACATTGTAAATCTTTGTTTAGGTCATTTTTTAAATTGTGAATTGACTTATAATCAACATGGTTACGATAATAACCAAATATGTGAAAATTTGCAATCACAGTCACATTTAGTGAATTATTGGTGTTTTTCTGTTTTTTGTTTCTTTGTTTTGTTTCTTTGTTTTTCATTGGGATATCACACCATGGAGCTACATTCACAGCACTCTATATTTTATTTTTATTTTTTATTTTTCAATAGTAGGGATTAAACACAGGGGTGCTTAGTCACTGAGTTCCATCTCCAGGCTCAGCCTATTTTGTACTTTTTGTATTTTGAGACAGAATCTCACTTAGTAGATTAGAACCTCTGCTATTTTTCTGAGGTTGACATTGAACTTTGGTCTTCCTCCCTCAGCCTCCTGAGTTGCTGGTCTTTCAAATGTGCATCAAAGTATCTGGATTCTTCTCTTTTTTAAGTTGAAGCACAATCATGGCAGTAAATTTTAATCTTAGTAATGAAAATTATAATTCATTCACAAAATTTCTGTCATTTTGATGGATACATTACAATTTATAAATATCTCTCATAAGTCTGGATGTGCAATTAAAAGCAGAGTTATCACAGCTGATAAAGATAAATATTAAACAGGATTTCAAAGATTTCAACTAAAATATTAGCAAACTATCAGACTGATCAAACAGTTTTCATCGTGATCCCCAGTTATCATATAGGAGCATCATTCTTGAACATCTTTGATATAAATTAATTTGACCAGGTCTGACAGTACCATTATGACCCCAGTACTTCAGCTGATTTTGATAAATGGAACTATAAGGGCTGGATTTGTAAGATGGTGCCATTGATTCCTCAAAATGGAAAGAAACTTGTGTTGATTCATGGTTTCAAAATATAGATCCTGACTTGACTGCTCCTTAAGTTCAGGAAGGATAGATCTGGCTCATGGGTGAGGGAGGGTTGGTAGGGAGTGAAACTCCAGGGGGGCATAATGGAACTTAGAGAACTACTGCTAACAAGTAGAGCAAAATCAGTGAAATCTGAGAAATTCCACAATGTTTCCCTATTACTGGAAACCAAAGTCTGCATATTGGGTAAAAAAGTGATATACTTTGAGTATAAAGTACTCAACATTTAAGAGTAATTTATACCTCTGGACTCTATCTGACAATTCACATGTGAAATTAAAGGTTTTTCATTCATATATGTGTGTGTGTGTGTGTGTGTGTGTGTGTGTGTGTGTGTATTGTGAATATATGTGTGTGTGTGTGTGTGTGTGTGTTTAATTCTGTCATTTTTCTTAGTGATCATGTTCACATCCTTTTGAATTTTGATCTTGGAATATGAACAGAGTACTGTACCTATAACTCTTGGGTGATCTGAATTTTTCTTGTGCTTGCTATGCATATTAGACACTAAAGAATGTCTAGGATTTCATGACATGTGATATAGGATATTTTCTAAACATGTTAAATCTCATGATTTTCTTTTTCATCTACAGTTTTTCCTGAAAATTGTCTGGACTGTGTGAGAGTGAAGAGGAAGATAGCAGAAAGCAAAATCATTGGCTATGAATCCACCAGTGAGCACAGAATGGCTTTTCTATTGAAGTTTCCCCACTATTGACAGAGATGCCAAGTCTTCAGTGCAAGCAGGAGTTCACGTCCTGTAGCCCACAACTCTGGAGTGGGTCATCATGGGTCAGGAACTCATCAGCAGGCAGCTGATCTCCTTCCTGTTATGACACCACTATACCATGGTACCATTCCTGGCTGTGTACTTCCAGAAGGAATGGGAGACATTTAATCTCACATTCTGCCTATGACTTCATTTGAAATTACTGCTGATTAATGATGCTATTTATTGCAATGATATTTGGATTGTGGTGAATACAGGCCAGGAAAATGAGTGAGGAGCAGAACAACACAGTCCAACATGGAGGCAGATATTTCAGCAGATGAATTCTGTTGACCAGTGCCACAGACATTGGAGTCATACTGAGAAAAACAAAAGACATAGGCTAGAGAATGTATGAGAAATAATTTATTTTTCCAATTTTAAACTTAAGAGTTTGATTTTTGAGAAGTTTCAAAAAAAAAAAACCTAAAATAACCATGATCATTCTTATTCCCAGTGTTGCTACAACTTACTATTAAATCATTCCTTCATATTTCATACTGGAAGTTGTTTACACCAAGTTATGTTTTCTTAATCAATGTTGTGTCATTAAAATATACTAGTAAATAACAGTAGATGGAGCAAATTTTTTGAAGAACTGGATATGTGAAAACTGATAAAGACACAGAGAAAGTAGATCAAGATAACAGAGAGATATTCAAAAGTATTCTTTGGAGCTCAAGAGAGAATTGAGAATGAGAGTTGTAGTATAGGGATGGTTTCTGCGACTGTGCTTCAGAATACAAGTTTCAGAGACTTTGCCTGTGCTGCTCAAATGTCTGTCCCTAACCTTATTCTGATCTTCTTGGTCACATCCTGAGAAGAGTGTCTGTTCCTACTGACACAAAGACACATGTAGTTTGTTCAGTTCTCAAAAAATTTTGGAGACTAGTTCATGAATTTCTCCATTGTTCTTGTTATAGGCTTATAGTTTACACATGTTTTGAAGATATGAAGAAATTCATTGGCCTTTTAAACACTCACATTACTAACCATTTTACCAATGAGGGATCTAAGATATCTCTTTGTGAAAAAGACTATTTTAAACATAATTATTTTTCATGACTGACAAATTAATATTAAATTTGGCCTGGTGATAATTCTATAAAATTATTTAGATAAATGGGGATTTAAATTTTAGTTAAAAAGATTCAAGTGAAATTTTATAATAACCTGTTCAAAGATTGTTATTATGAGTCCTTAAAACATTTTCATGTTTTATGACTATATATTATTTCATATTCCTTTATTATAAATTGTATGAATTCAATGTATGGGTGTTCTGGGTTTCTGACAGTATGAATGTTGGGTGCTGGGAATGAATAGGCTGGTGCCTTTACAAGTTTGATGTCCTTGCACACCTAGTTTCCCCTTGCCTCAGTGCTATCCTCTTAACCCTTCTTTTGGGAAATTGATTTCATTTCTCTGTCTAAACTAGCTTGTCAATACTGCTCTGTGGATTGATGATTGAAGATGTAAGTGTAATTTTCACCCAAGAAGAGTGGGCTATACTGGACCCATCTCAGAAAATGCTACACCAATCAGTGATGCTGGAAATCATTAATCATCTAGTATCAGTTGGTAAGTCCATCAGTTGTATACATGAAAGATGTGAGTGTATACATATTTCTTCAATCAACAGCATCTGGAATAGTATCTCTCTATTCAATTCCAATCTCTGTCCTGATTCTCTCATTGACATTATATTTACATGCAAGAACACTGTTTTTTTTTTTTTTTTTTTACTTTAATTACAACTCATTTTACACCACACTGCAATGTGGTCCACACCATAATGTTATGTATTCATTGAAGTTAAATCCTGAATAAATGATTTAAAATCCATACATAGACCTAATATTTATAAATAATTATTCTTATATGGTCCCTGTGCTTGAGGATTGAATACCAAAACAACAGGGTTCTGAAATTTTTGTGTGCTTACTTGAATTCCATTTGAAGGTAATATTTAGCGAAGAGATGGAGTACCTGAATGGACTGCTGATTCAGCATTCTTTGAATATCATCATGAACATTGGTGTCCTTCAGTCCTCCCTGGTATGAGAGCATTCTTTTATTCTACTACAGTGAGGTAACTTCAGTTTTTTTCTCTGCTAAATGGTTTCTCCCACTGCCTTGGTTCTCTTTATTGTTGCTAAGTCATCTTCATCGTCTTGATGATAATGCACATTTCATGGCAGAAATCTTAAAATCCAATTCCTTTCTTTACCATGAATAGGGTATATGTTTTGTAAATCAGATGGGAGTTTACATCTGGAGCAAGGAGAAATGCTGTGGTTGGAAGAAAGAACAGGGTTTCTCTCAAGCCAGAACCTAGGTAAGAAATGGAGACTTTTGTGATTCTACAGAGACAGTGCCCAGCCAATGATTGAGCTTTGAAATATTAACTGATATAGCTATGAAATGAATGTTGTTTTCTAAAATATAGTAAGGGATAATGGAACAAAATTTCTCACATACTGACATAGCTCCTGTTGTTTTACATTCAAAATGTTTCCTCTACATGTATATTTTCATTGAGGTGAAAACCTATTAATGTATTTTTAGGTCAATTTCCATGTTTATTTTTCAAATTTTCTCCTTTAAAAATTTTTCTCCATTACATTCTTTGAAAAGTAATTCTATCCTGATATCTTTCATAATTACTAGTGTTCTATTTTTCTAAGATATATAATTTTTCCTGATTTAAGCCATTTCCTCCATGAAAGTGAAACCGCTTTTTACCGTGACAAGTTCTTGCTCCCCGAACGCTGAAGAATAACGCCGAAGAAGCACTCCAAGGCAAGTGTAGAGTGGAAAGTGGACAGCTTTATTGAAAGGACAGCTAAAAGAATTCTCCCAGAAGGAGAAGGGGACCTGGAAACCAGGAATCCAAAGGGAGGAGAGGCTTTCTCCCTTTTATATCTGAAATCTTTCTTTGTTCCTTTCATGTTCTCTATCTCTGTCCTGCCTGGGACAGGAATGTCAAAAAGATGTGACACTGGAGGGCCCATGGTGGGTGTGAGATTTACAGGAAGGGTTTAGGGCTAGTTGATTAGCATCTCTGTTTGCTGGGAGCTGTTTCATTAACATTCCATAAGATGGGCCCTAAACTTGGGAATATTAACCATCTTATCTCCCTTAGAGTTGCTCTGTGTTTTTCCAGGACTCAGGCTGACTCCATTTTCCTTATGGACTCCATGCTCTTTATGAAACTCGATGTTAGACCCGATTTGCCTGACTACACTCACTACCTAGCTTTAAATCTGGCTTCAAAAGTGTCAATCATGGAAACAAAATTCTCATGAGATTGGTGATTTTAAACTTTGTCTCTGCCGGGCATGGTGACGCACACCCGTAATCCCAGCACTCGGGAGGCTGAGGCAGGAGGATAGCAAGTTCAAAGCCAGCCTCAGCAATGGTGAGGCACTTAGCAACTCAGTGAGACCCTGTCTCTAATAAAATACAAAGAAGGGCTGGGGATGTGGCCCAGTGGTTGAGTGCCCCTGAGTTCAATCCCCGGTACAAAAAAAAAAAAAAAAAAAACTTTGTCTCTCTGAATTTTATGCTACCAATTCATGTTTCCAACTATTGTAGGCATGGAAAGTGCAAATCAAAAACATGAAATGATTTGCAGAGCAGTTTTGAATGGAAGAGACACACCCACCAACATGTCAATGGTAAGTTTCAAGGATGGGAACATTAATTATGTAAATTGAAGACCTGTCAATGGACTAAATTAGTTATTGAGTACAATTTTATAGCTGTAATTATGTTGATATTACACAATTTCTGAGTCAAAATATCTGTAGAGTTTGCATTCTGTGAGAAATTAACAAGATTCTAAATGTACAAGCATTTCTCATGTAGCTAGTCTTTGGAATACTGAAGACCATAAGATTAACCTGACCCCCTTTAAATAAAATACTAGCAAATGGAAAATACTTGGCTTACCTGGGAATTATCTACAATATTTATGGAATTAAAAGTAAAGAGATATTTATTTTCATATTACAATGGATTATTCTATGATTCTTGTGTAGAAAAATTAATTTGTAAGTTAATATGGAGACATCATTAAGAAATGTTAGCCGGGCGCGGTGGCGCACGCCTGTAATCCCAGCACTTTGGGAGGCTGAGGCAGGAGGATCGCGAGTTCAAAGCCAGCCTCAGCAATGGCGAGGCACTTAGCAACTCAATGAGACCCTGTCTCTAAATAAAATACAAAAAAAGGGCTGGGGATGTGGCCCAGTGGTCGAGTGCCCCTGAGTCCAATCCCCGGTACAAAAAAAAAAAAAAAAGAAATGTTCATCTTCTTTACAAAGCAGAAATCTCACGTTAAAGAGGATTTCTTGGAATGAAAAGAGGTGGATGAAGATCTATGTCACAACACTGCATGTATTGGATCTTTGTTGACTCACCCAGCAAAGAACCACTGGGTCAATAAGCACTGTGAACAATCCCTTGCTGACAATTTGTATCTTGGTGAAAACAAGAAAAATGATTGTATCTCATGTGAAGGCTAGGTATGTTTGAAAGGATATATGAATTGTTTACAACCTCAAAAATGCAAGAAGAATGACCCTGGAAAAATACAATATGAATGTTATCTCTGTAGTAAATCCTTTAATCAAACCTCTGATCTAAGCAGACTCAATGAAACTAAAACAGGGGAAAAGATGTGTGAATGTAATTTTTGTGAGAAAGTCTTCAGTTACAGTTGTGAGCTTAGACAACATGAGAGAACCAAAACTGGTGAGAAAAAAAAAAAAATGAATGCCATGTGTGTGGCAAAGCTTTCCAAATTTCTTACAACTTAAAATGCATGAGAAAATTCATACTGGAGGGAAACTACATAGATGCCGTTAGTGTGGAAAAGCCTTTTGTAAAATATACAAACTTCAAATGCATGAGAAAACCCACACGGGAGAGAAACCACATGAATGTCATGTGTGTGGGAAAGCCTACAGCAAACCAGTTCACCTTAGACGTCATCAGATAATCCACATGGGAGAGAAACCATATCAATGCTAATTGTGTGGGAAGACCTTTGGTCAATCATGCTATCTTAGAATACATGAGAGAATCCACACGGAGAGAAATTTTGTGCCAATTTTGTGGGAAATCCTTTAGTCAATCATGTCATCTTAAAATACATGAAAGAATCCACACTGGAGAGAAACCACATCAGTGCCAATTATGTGGAAAATCCTTTAGTCAATTATGCTACTTTAGAACTCATCAGAGAATACACACTGGAGAGAAACCTTATCAATTGCCATCTGTGTGGGAAATCCTTCAGTCAATCGTGTTAACTTAAACCACATCAGAGGATCCACACTGGTGAGAAACCATATGAATGCCCTGTGTGTGGGAAAGTCTTCAGTCTATCATCTGCCCTTAGACACCATGAGAAAATACATAGTGGAGAAAAACAATACAAATGTCACCTATGTGGAAAAGCTTTCAGTACATGCTCTGGCCTGAGACAGCATGAGAAAACACATCTGGAGAAAAACCACACAAATGCTCTGTGTGTGGGAAAGCCTTCAGTCGATCATTTGGCCTTAGAGTTCATGAGAGAACACACACTGGAGCAAAATAATATGCATGCCACCTGTGTTGCATACCCCTTTGCCCATCACCCTACCATTAAAAAAATTGAAGATGTCTCACCTTGGAAAGTGGCCATTGGAATGTAGCCTGTATGGAAAGGCCTCTCTTAAGACCCTAACCTTAGAAAACACAAGCAAACTCAGTGAAGAGAAACCACATGAATGGCATCTATGTGGGAAAGGCTTCAGTCAAACTTATTGGCTTAGACTGCATGATAAAATGCACAAGAAATCAATCCTAGGAATATCATCGTTTGTGATGTCCTGCCAATATTCTGCATGTAGGAAGCCATTATGGAGAGAAACTTTAATTCTTATAGCATATATTCTAACATGGTATTACAAGATATAATAACTAAAAAATTGATCTCTATTTTATATATTTCTGCTCCACTTTTATTTTTCCTACTAGCTAATTTGAAAATAATTTGTTAACCTAGCTTCTTTCTGATGTAAGTACTTTAAGTCATAAATGTTCATCTGAGTACTCTTATCCCAGAGATTCTGACATTTTAAGCTTTTATTATCACTTAGCTCAAAGCACTTTTTTAAAAAAATATTTATTTATTTGTTTTAGTTGTACACAATGCTGAGGATCGAACCCAGGCTGCACATGTGCTAGGCGTGTGCTCTGCCGCTGAGCCACGACTCCAGCCCTTCAAAGCACTTTTTATTTACTTCTCTTGTGCCTTCTTCCTGGACCTGTGAAGTATGTTCAGGTGTTCCATCTCATGTTGAAGGACTTGACATGTGGTAATGGGATTCTATAGATTTTAAGATGATTGATTTCTAATATAACAAATCATGCATGAAACACAGTCTGCATAATTTTAAATATTTTAAAAGGTAATGGACATGCTTAAAATTTAAAATATCAGATTGTATTAATTACATACATGTCAAGAATGATCAAATTGCATGCTTCCAATGAGTGCATTTTATTGTTCTTCAACTTTACATCAATAAAGCTATGAAAAAAATATGAACAAACCTTCAACTATACTTGTAAAATCTACATCCGAGCACCAAAAAATTAAAGAAGCAACATGAATTGGTATAAAAAAATTTTAAGTAATTTTAATCCTCTCTTCACATACACAAGTTCCTGGAAAATAAGCCATATGAATGAAGTTTGTTTTAAAAAGCCTTAATAAGTGATCTTTCTTAAATGGCATTAGGTTATTATAAACCCTGTCAAGAAAAGAATGTAGTAGTCTACAATCTCAACTCTCAGCTTTTAACACACCAGAGTGTTTTACAGGAAAGTAATATTGAGTATCTCCAGGTCCTAGACAAGGTTTTCTTAATCCTGTGTACTTTCAGAACCAACCCCTCCCATCTTGTTCTCTTCATGAACTTCTTGAGTTCACATTGGTTCCTTTGTGTCCACTGGTGAGACTTTTGAGAATGAACCAAAAAAAAAAAATGCATTTTCATGAATTTTACTTTCAAGTTAATGTTCTCTCATCTCTCCAATTAATCTGGTATTCCCCAAAGTGGAGCAAGATGAATTATTGAATTTGCATTAGTAAGTTACTGTTGTACTCTTGTTACTCAGATCAACAATAATTATAAATAGAATAACACAGTTTTAATCTGAGAGACATATTGAAACAAAGAGGGCAGTTTGCAATTTGATGACTTTAATGATATTTCCCCATGTTTTTAAAACAAGAAACAAATTCTAATTTGTGCTGGAATTTTTAAAATATGTAGAAAGTCTTGATTATGCCACCATAAGGAAATATACTTCGTAAGGTTTTTTTTGTTTTTTTTTTTCTTTTTTTTCTGGATTCCACCAGCCTCAAAAATCAACTGCATCTAGAAAATAAAGATGGAATTTATTCTGCTTGATCCTCTTTTTCAGCCTGTTCTTTATCTTTTGTATGTAAACCATTCAACTCTTGTATGGAGGTTGAATTTATGTTGTGAGATTTTGGAGGGAGAAAGGGTAGTTATCACTGCTTTTATTGTCCAATTTTGTGTAACATGTTGCCAGAACTTAGTGGCAACACCAATAAAATTCATTAAGTCACAGATTCATGGGTCAGAAGTCCAAGTCAGAGCAGATTGGAACCTCTGGAAGACTCTCACAAGATTTCATGCAGGTGTTGGCTGGGTCATGATCTCTTTGGGGAATGCCGATCATATCCCTCAGCCTTAGTGGAGGGTGTAGTCCTTGGGGCTGTGGGGCTGTGAACCCGAATCTATATTCTGAGGGATTTTGCAGATTTGGGGTGTGTTTGTGTTTGTGTGCAGTGAGTTTCAGTGATTGATCCTCTGGGCTAGCTAGAAAAGCACTATACCACTGCACTGTATCCCAGGCTCACAGTTGCTTCTTCTATGCCTGAAGGGCCCCTGATCAGAGTTTGATTCTCTGTCTGCAATTCTCCTATCACAAGTAAGAGATTCATGTTAAACCACTCAACTTTTCAGGTACTCTCATGAACATTCTCTTTGATTATCTCACTGTGTCTGGTAATTGCATGAGCAAACTCCCTTCCTCATTGCCAGTTTTTTTCTTGCTGTGAACAAAATGTGTCAAGAACAACTTACAGGAAAAGATCTTTATTTTGGACTCAGTTTCAGAGTTTTGATCCATGGCCACCCAACTCCATTGCTTTAGGCCTGAGGTGAGGCAGAACATCCTGGCACAATGGCATGAGAGAGGAACGATACTCTGCTAGTGGTGACCAGGAAGCAGAGAGAATGAGGAGCCAGGAATAAGGTACTTATTCACCAAGGGCATTAGGGGACTACTTCCTCAAGCTCTTTCCCAACTTTCAACAGTTTCTATCCAGTAGCCCATTCAAATTATTGGTCAATCAATTGACTGATCAGGTCACATCCATGTCTCCTAATCTAATCATCTCACCTCCAAAATTTTGGGACATCTGTATATTTTAATATGAGGGAGACCTCATTTCCAAACAAGAGTCATGAATGAGACAGCCGGGTGAGGATAATGATGGTGACTGAAAACCTCAGGTAGCCTCATCACACAGGAGAGCACATAGAAGATGAAGCCTTGGGTGTCAGTACATTCTTCAGCTGTAATTCCATCTTTAGATGTAACGCAGAAATACTAGTCTTTTAATGTCAGGCCACACCCTAACCAGTGACTGAGACTCTCTTGTTGCCAAAACTGTCAGAAACCCCAATCACCCTGACAACCAAAGCATCAAGAACCTCAAAAATAAAATAAAATGAAAGCTCACTGATAGCTAGTCAATGAATAACAAACCAATTAAGGAGCAGGACATTGAAGCAAAAACAGGAGAACTCATTTCCTTAACAATTCCAACTGTGGCTAGTTGCCCAAGGGCAAGCCTCTAACCCCAGAGACTCCAGAGCCTGAGGCAGGACAATCACAAGTTTAAAACCAGCCTCTGCAATATAGTGAGGTCCTAAGCAACATAGAGAGGTCCTGTCTCAAAAAATAAAAAAGGGCTTGGGATGGTGCTCAGAGGTAAAATCCCCTGGGGCAGCATATAGTAAGTTCACCAAAACATGGGCAAATGAACAGACACTTTCATGAAGAAGAATTACAAATGGTCAAAAGACACTTGAAAACGGTGCTTGATATCATTAGTTATCAAGGAATGCCAATGATAACCAGAATAAGCTACCAACTCACACCAGTTACAATGAATATCACCAAAGAAATAAAAATATAAAAAAATTGTTGGCAAGGATGTAGAAGGTCTATGTGTTAGAGCTTATAGTTGTGAGGTCACTTTTGCTGAACAACATATCTGTTAATGAATTGGAAACAGTTCGATTTAAGTGTGTGGGCACACACACACACAGATTCGTATTTCCCATTTATGTGAAAATTTAAGAGTCGAAAAGATATTTATGCTGAGTGTGCCAGTGTTTTCTTCTCAATGCTTAAAAACACATTATGTCAAAATCTGTATCTTGAACCAGTCCTGTCAGAACCAAAAAGGTTATATGATCCAGCCTCAAAATGGGGACTTTGATCAGGGTCTTTGATCAGGTGGATCGAATTAGGAACTTCTGTGGGTCTTGCATTCAGACCAGTTATTCAAGTGAGGAAATTCAGGTGGACCAACCTGGGCTTCACACCTGAACCTGGTTTCTATTTCCACCTGCCATGTGTATACCAGCACCCCAGCTGAGCCAGGGTGAAAGGGAAGAAACTCCTACAGTCAGAATCCAGTGTGAGGAAGGAAGAACACCAGCAGTTCTAGGGTTGAAAACCCATGGCCACAGAACCCTCAGCTGGAAAAACTGTACCAGTCTCTGTCCAACTCTGTGCCTTGAGGCAAGTAGTCCTTTCCATGGAGATGCCTGTTAGGCAGCAAGGAGCACATTACCCAAGACAGCAGGTTGCCTTGGGCTGCCACACCACATCACTGCCCAGGCTAGTCTGAGAAGGGTCAGAACATCCAGGGACTGAATCCATAGTACTTGAGGTGGACTCCTTCCTGCAAGATCACACAAGTTTCCTGCAGGTCAGTGAATATTTCCACACAGTAATCCTGAATACACAGGGCATTAGAAGAGGGAGGAACTCTTCAAACACGACTTGAGATGTTCCTCATTACTAAGATTTGGTCAAGTGTACAAACACCTACATAGGGGTGCCATGAATGGCAGGTGTTCCTCACCTGGAGTTCTCCAGTCACGTGCTATCCAGTCACAGTTCTTCTTCAAACACTTTGATGTCTTCTCTTCTGAGGGTGAGTACTGAGGTCTAGGGATAGTATTGAGGGCATGACGGCTAAATAAATGGAAATAGCAAGTCCCAATAACCAGGATTTCCAAAAACCTCCCCCCAGCCAGCAGGTGTACAAGGAGGCCCATTCCCCTCTTCCCATCACACAACCAGACTCCACTCCAGGAAATGTCTCCCTACAGTTTCTACTTGATTGGAGGGTAATCTTTGCCCCTGCACCTGGACACAATGTTCCAGCACAGCTCGCCTCTCTGAGGTTCAGCACCTTGCAGCAGGGACCTGTGATCTCAATACCTCTGGCTTCTAGACCAGAGCACCTTTGTATGTACAGCTCCAGAGAAACTGTCCCTCCTTCCACTAGAATTCTCCCTTACATTTTCTTCCTCATTCTTCCAGCAACTGTACCCATTCCTTCCTTTATTAATGTATTTCACTATCAATTACTCAAACTGAGGGCCATGAGAATTAAATGCCACAATACATTGGGGTTTCAAGCACAGGTAACTGAGCACAAGGCATCCTAAGCCACCTGTGAGAAAAGAGTGGAAATGCAGTAAAAATCACTTTTACAAAGGCTGCCCTGCTCAGCCATCTTTTTATATATGACTTCATTTACTATTACTCAGAAATACAGTGATCTTTCAGGGATGAAACTGATGTCCTTCATTGATCCCAACCCTAGCTTAGATAAGAAAGGACACTTTGCATGAACGGTCTCATCGGGCTGTGCCAGCATCCATAAAAGACATAGTCTGTGGAAGGACTAACATTACCTTGGGCATTGAACTTACTAAAGATATAAATTTTTGCCTCTATCCAGATTTCTTAGAATTTAGGCCCTGCTTCTCAAATTGATTTCTAGGTCATTGGGGTTTGAGAAGCTGTATTTAAATAAATAGTTCTCCTCTCTGGTTTTCCCTTGGTTTTGTAAAAAATCATTTTAAGAAGTTTCATCACATTAAACTTTCTGTATAAATAAGGGCAGCAGTGTCAGTGCTCTCAGGGAGGAGGGAAGAGGCATCTGCTTAATTTCCCTAGAAAGCTACTGAGACTTACTTGATCCTAGTCAGAAAAGTTCCCAAAGGTAGAGAATGATGATAGTATGTCAGTGACTTGGGTGTTTGCCAACCAACTCCAGTGATTCTCAAATTTTGCTCACAGTTTGAATGGCTTAGAGATTATTTTATTTTCCAAATATCCAGGCCTGAAACAGTAAAGCAAACTTCTGTATGTCAGGTGTTAGCATTTTATAGGTTTTTTGAGAGAGAATGGGAAAATACAGTGATAAAGATTTCAGCATACATTATCAATCAGCTTGATTGCTTTATTCAATATTTTAGAGCCACCCAGGTATTCCCAGTGTGAGGCAACTAGAGATTCTGGGTGAAGCAAATAAATTATGTGAAGAAAACCATTTTGAAAGGGATTTCCATAGCCAAGCAGTCAAATAATATGGAATGGCATCCCACACTGGGGGGAATATTATTAACACTGAAATAAATATTTAAAACTACTTTAGAATGACTTTAAATAGCCACAACATGAAGGCCAAAAGAACTTTCGTCATGATTGTTTTCATTGACATCTTTCAGGGTAGAGGCCCCAGAAACCACCCTAGAGCTTCCCAAAATCCAGTCATTTGGATAACAGAGAGTAATTTAAAGCTTTTACCTAATTATAGTTTATGCATATGCCTGCATACCAGCTCCATTCTGCATAAAATTGACTTAATGTAAAATTCTTCATGTGGTCATCTACTAAATTCCAATACAAAAGCCAATTTAGGCTTGTAGAATTGAGAGAGTCTGTGTCTGTGTGTCTGTTCCAGTACTTTGGGGTGGGGGGGGGTGTCCCAGCACTGGCAAGCCACGCACAGCTGGGGGAGGCTCCTATTCACCAGATGTAGCCTGCTCCATGCATTTCTACCTTCATACACCAAAAGTCCTCTCCAAGCCATTAGAAGATAAAGAGTAAGTCTTTCCTTCTACAGATTATCTCAGTCCTAGAAACTGTCCTCAAAAAGTGAAGACATGGAAGTCCTGCTGGAGATTACAGACTGGCCTATGGCACCTGAGTCCCTCAGAGGTCTCCACGTGTTATATGCTCAGTGGATACTGAGGGGCCTGCCCTTCCAGCATAAACTGTGGGGAGATTGAAGATTCTGGGAAATCCGTCCAGAGATGGTTTCAGAGAACAGGAACTGCTTTATTGCACAGCAAAAATAGCTTTTATAGTGCATAAGCACCAATTTACATATAACAGTCATGATAAGCCAGGGGTGATACAAAGATAATCTTGTGAGAGTCAAGACACCAAAAGTTCAGAAACTGCCATGCAGGGTGACCTTGCACCAACAGCAGAATAGCTTCTTGTTAAGGGAGCAAGGAATTGGCACTTGCCAGTGTTATGACAGCACTTTTCCCCAAAACATAGTGTTCTATGTTAGGGCTTCCCTGCTGCACAATGAGCAAGATAAGCATTCCTCCATGTAGGTCCAGAATCAGGCCCACCAACAGTTCCCCCCCTCAAAGCGAGTAAGAAAATTTTATGTTTTGCTATATGCACAGAGCTAATGGGGCATTTGATAATAAACAAGGGTAACATGAGAATTATACTGAGTATATATGCCATATATTAAAAGATTGTAGAGATTAAACCATGAAATTAACTTTGCCATTGGTAAGTGCGTAGCTCACCCTTGGACAAAGGTGGAAACCATAGGTATCTTAATTTGAGTAGAATTATTTTTTATAATTTGGGTAGTCAAATTAAGCAGAGTTTGTTGGAATTGATTGTCCCAAAGTCCATGAATATAATTTGACAAGTTAGTATAATTTTGTAGGGAATCAGTACCAATGAAATTAAGTCACATAAATGTCCATAAAAATGCATATCACAAAACAGTCTTTGAGGTTGATGTAGAGCTCTGATTTGTTCTTCTTGAAGGTGGTTTTATTATTGGAAAACCAAGATAGTAGCATTTAATTGTTGATGGATTTGTTTTTGAGTCTCAAAAGCAGTGCTGATTTGTTGTGTTCTGTTGTTTACAGTCTGAGCAGTCTGTAAAGATTGAGTTAAGGGTATTGCAGCAGAGGCAATAGAAGTAGCATTGTAATAAGAGAAATTATTGCAGCCACCATATGGCCAAGAGTTCCTTTTGTTCACTGTAGCCCTCATTGTAACCAAGATATAACTTTCTTCCATGGGAAGATCCAATCATCTGGCAGGTTTATAGGAAACCAGATAAAAGGCAGCATGTGAAGTAAAGAAAGAAAACAACTGGACATATTGGCTGCAACACATGAACTCAAGCAGCAGGTATTGTTGCTAGAACATAGTATACCTGTTGAGTTAAAGGAAACATTAGTTGCAAGGAAAAAGAAAGGAGAGGTGACACAAGCTTGATAATACAATTTGGTGTCATTACAAGGGTGGATTAAAACATTAGTTTGTCACTCCACCCAGTGTATAGTGATATTGATACCTCAAAGTGGAGCCCAGGAACATGTATCTGAATTAACAGTGGAAGGACTGCACACGGAAAGCATTCCAAGGATAAGTGATGTTATCAAAAGCTTGTGCAGGGATAGAGTGGGAGCAAATAGGAACAAAAGGCTGTTTACGGGTTTGATTAAACTTTTGATCATGACGTGAATGAAGGTCCAAATGGGTCATCAGAACGCATTCATCATATGAAATTCCTGCAGAAAACAGCACAAGGGGATGTGTGAAAATAATTTTGGTGGCGTTATTATGTGTACGAACTAAATAAAAACAAAGATATTTGTCTGGCAAGGGAATGGAGGAGTTCCAGGGTACTTTGGAGAAACCTATTGGAGGAGCCATATCTGCAAAGAGGTGAGAGTTATTGCTGAAAAATTGAGAAAAGGGTCCATCTCTTTTTATATCTGTAAGGAAAAAAGGATGAGGGATGAAGGTCCACAAAGGAACAGCCTATGCACTCTTAATGGTTAAAGCAGTTAAAGGACAAATTAATAGTACAGAAGGCTGGGAGACATCTTGATGTGAGCCTGTCCCCATCAGTTCAGCCTGTTGGACCCTCCCTTTGATATTACCCCTGGTAATTGTATGTTGTGGTTTCTTTGCCATTTAATGATGCTTTCTGACATTTAGAGTCAGTTGGTGTTTTGGGGAATCAGCCATCCAGGGTTGTATGAGTCATGCTGGGACCCAGATTGGTTGGTCTCCATTTTCTGGAAAGACACAAGCAAAACTTCACCCTAGCATTAATAAAGGGGCTGGTGATTGGCATTGTGTGTCTGAGGATACTTCCAGACCACGTGTGATAACTGTGAGGGACTTGTTTTACATTAGTTCCCTGTTTTCTTCTACATCTATGATATCCTACTCTCGTTTATGTCCCCCTGTCCCCACACTTTCTTTTTTTCTTGTTTGCTTTGTGCATTTTCCTTTTGACCTTCTCTCCTGGAAGCTGCCTCTGCCAAACAACAGTGCAGCACTGTTTCCCCACCCATGAGTGAGTACAGGGGAGTGTAGGCATTGGGGTTGGAATTTTCCTGGTCACTTGGGGTAACACTTTTACTTCAAGTCCACTTGCACCTTGAAGATTGGAGAAACTGGAGAGCCCCCACGCCTGGTCTCTGAGTGTCCCCTGGGAATTTAGAAGGAACTGCTTCTAGGGATTCTTGCCAGTCTCTATGGGGCCCTGGGCTTGACTTCTGCCTGGGCCCTGATGGTGAGTTTGGGGGTTTAGAGCTCTCCATATACAGACAGGGCTGTTTGGTCAGATCAGGACATATGGCTGGAGCCTGAGAGTTGATCACTTGGCACATTCCTTGACTTTTGAGGCAGCCTTGTCAACTTTAAAGGAGACACCCTCTGGCTTTTAGACTGCTCACAAGGAGAGCAGGGTTCTGCCCAGAGTGCCTTAAAATTGCCTGGCAGGTGCCAGTGCAGGTCAATCCCTCTCCTCTTTTGGCACTGGAGGTGAGAGAAAGCAATTTCAGGACTTTGGATGGGAGACAAGCAGGGTAGAGTATTCTCATGTTGGTGTTATTGACAGATGGCTGGCTTAAAAAACATGGTCCAGGACAGATCTCTTACTGATTACTTGAAATCACACTGGCCTGCTTGGGTGCTGGGGGCAAAGCCAGACACAAAATTCTCACTAATTCTCCCTCAAGTACAAGTTAAAATTAGCCATTTAACTCATGGAGCAATAAAAAGAAGCATAAATGTAAGACAACTACAGTCAGTTTATGAAGAAATGCTCAACCTCAGTGGTGATTTGGAAAAAAATAATTTACATTATCTAATTAATGTAATTCATGCCATATTAGGAAATAAAATTATACTTTATATGTTGTCAATTAATTTGTAAAGACTGTTTCTTTTGTTTTATGGAGTGTCACTGGCTAATGGGATTCTGAGAACACTCTTCAATAGACCTTTGTAAGAACAAATGCTGGGAGATTTTAGAAGGCACTTGAGAGGAACAAGGTAGTGCAACAACAATCATGAAAAGATCTGGGCTTTCTCCTTCCTGAGGATTTTAAAATGGAGAGGTTTCCATGGATTTGGGTTTAACATCCCCTGGCTGTGAAAGTATTTGTGACGGGAAATCGTCCTATTCATTGTTGTATATCAACTTTGACCCAAACTGGACAAACTTGTCAGGGGTCTGTCTGCTCAGCTTTGTTTGCTTCTTGCCTGCTAGTGAGTACTGGAGAAGAATTTCATGTTCAGAGCAGAAGTTATTGAATGGCTCCATTTAGCTCATTCTTCTCAAAAGTCACTAACTCTCTTCCATAATTTTTTTGCTCAGTTGGTTATAGCTGGTTGGATCAGAACCTAGTATTATAATCATTAATTTTTCTGCTCAACAGAATGATTGGCTTTTCCAAACTTCTAATACTTGACAATTAATAGCCTTTGCTAATTTTCCTGGTCAGATAGAAAGTCATTATCCTCGTGATAAAATTATTCAATTTGCCTTAGTAACTACATTTGTTTTTCCAAAAATTGTACATGCACAACCAATAGATGGAGCACTAATGGTATTCACTGATGGCTCAAGCTCAGGTAAAGCAGGTTTCTATAGTCATGTCCATACAAAGGTAATACAGACATCATATGCTTCTGCACAATGAGCAGAACTTCAAGCTCTTATTTGTGCTTTAAATTATTTTGCAACTGGAGTTACAAAAATTTTGAAACTTCAACTATTGGATATACACCCTCACAAGAGTCATTCAATTTGTTTCATACTTTGCAGAAGACAGTTCAAATGCATCAACATCCATGTTTTATAGGCCACATATGGGCCCACACTAATCTAAAAGGGCCTTTAGCATCTGGTAATGATAAGATTGAAAAATTGTTTGCTGTTTTTCAGCGCATGTCTGTATGGACGTGTACAAGCTTCACATTCCTTGCATCATGAAAATGTTTCTAGTTTGCATAAAAAAAATAATATTACTAGAGAGCAAGCTCCTCAGATTGTACGACAATGCTCCCAGTGTCTTATACATCTTCCATCATTGCCATCTGGGGTAAATCCCCATGGGTTATGACAAATCACTTATGGCAGATGGATGTAACTCACATCCCTCGGTTTGATAAAAAATGTTATGTACATGTAATTGTAGACACTTATTCCAGATTTATCTTTGCCACAGCCCATGCAAAAGAAAATACTCAACTTGTTATTTCTCATCACCTAGCTGCTTTTGCAGTATTAGGATATCCTTTACAAATTAAAACTGATGATGCACCAGCTTATGCTAGCTCTTCTTTTCAGCAGTTTATAGAACCCACCAAAATAACCTTAATCATTCCCTGTTTGTTTTAAATTTTCTAAATTGTGACTCAGAAGGTGGCACTCTAGCTGAGCAACACATCTTCCACAGCAACAGGCCTTTTAGGATAAGTTTGGTGGAAGGATTTACAAACTGGTCAATGGAGAGAACCAGATCTAGTGATAATGTTGGGCAGAGGTCATGCTTGATATTTTCCCAGAATGTGCTTTTTGTCCTATTTGGGTACCTAAATATGCCATCAGGCATGGAGGACCTAGAGGCAACGTTCAAATGACTGAAGATGGATCCAGAGATGTCAGACCTGACTCCCAATAAGAGGAACCTTCAAAGGAAGAGGGGAAAGAAAATAGTCCAAAGAGACCTAATGATGAAAATATCCTCATGGGTAAAGCTGAAGCATATGAGGCTGCAGGCTGAGTGAATGATTCAGCAGAAAGAAAGAACTAAATCTCCAACTATGATGTTTTATTGAGCTGTGAGGTAAATGGGACACAGGGAGAAACTTATGGGACATATTTTCCAGATCCACCTTTAGTACACCCAGCAGTGTGGACTAAAGAATTGCCAAAGTCCAGCTCCAGCAGGGGGTTCAGAGAGTCACAAATGGATGGCGAGGAGTTGGCGAAATGGGGGAAAAACAACACCCAAACACACAAGTCAGGGGCTGAATCTAAACTTTACTTTTTAGTATGGCTTTTATAGCACAGCAAGGCTTTGAGGTTACATCATAAGAAAGTCATGGTTATACAATTTAAAGAAGTAAGCATTCATTTCTAAACATAGGCTACTGATTAATCTTATCTATTTAGAAAGATATATGACATAGTTATTACCAAGCAGGGTGTCTGGCTGGTCCTTGAAAAAAACATTCCTTTTAACATTTATGACCCCTTCTGTCCAGATCTTGAATTGCACCTTAATTAATCATGTTTTTGAGCTCTGTTAACCTTTAAACCTATGTAACTTTTAACCCAGCTCAGATTCTTTGGCACCTATTGTTTTTCTGTAATGGTTTTGTTTTAAACCCAGAGGCAGGAAATGGAGGCACAGCTGTTCTCAAGTAAAGGATAAAGAAATATTTTTACAATCTAATGTATAGGACTAAATTCTCTTATCTTATGGGGAAACTTATCTATGGAAGAAGCACATTTCTATACTAAACTTATCTATAAAGGAATGTAACAAACCTTTAGGAAGCCACAGAGGAAGTTCTTACCATAAAGCCCACACAGGTTTTAGCAAGGAAAGTCAAATTGGGGATTTTTCTTTATATCTCTCTAACTGACAGTACAGCATAAGGTGTCTAGAAATAGTGGGTTCATTTGGACTGGTCTCCTAGATTTGACAAAAAGAAATTATGCAAGGGTGCTACAATGACCCTGAAGGATTTGTTAGTAACATCTTGACCTTCAGTGAAGGTGGCATTCAGAAGGACATTTGGCATTTGATTGCTGCCTCAGAATTTTTTATATTTTATTGACAACCTTTACCCAACTTTGTGGGCAGAAATCGTAATTAGGGTTCTTGTTATGGCCTGTGGGCCTGTGTTTAATCTACTTATATTTTAATTACTGGAGATGTGAAAGTTAAATGAAAGGATTATAGATACCTTGTAGCATGCAATAAATGTAATTTAACCAATTGTATCACCAGATATAATAGGAGGAAAGGAACACTAATAGTTCACCAGCCCTCTTTTGTCTTATTGCCAGCTAATATTTCAGAGCCATGGTACTCTGATGCTGGTTTTCAAGTCTTACAACAAATACTTGTCCAGCTGATGATACCTAAATGTGCTCTTAGACTTGTACCTGGGAGTGGCCACCTTAGTTTCATTTATTGCCTCCACAGTCGGTCGAAGCTTTAGTGACCATAACTCAAAATATTCAGCATGCAGGTTTTCTTAATAATTTGGCTCAGAATATTTCCAAAACTCTTCATAATCAAATAAATATTGATGAAAGGAATGAAACTAAGCTAAATGCCTTAGAAGCTACTGTCATAAGTATAAGTAATGAGCTTTCAGCCTTGAAATTCAAGGAAAGGCTCAAATGTCAAGCTGATTATAAATATGTGTGTGTTACCACTGCCAAATACAATGCTTCCCAATGGGATTGGGAGAAGGTTAAAAAACATTTGTTAGGTATTTGGCAGAATAATAATAACAGCTTGTATCTTTGGAGTTACATCATCATATTCAAGATATTCAAAAAGGTAAGATTGATTTTTTGGATCCTACCTCTTTAGCTGATCAAATACTTTGAGAGTTAAATGGCTTTAATCCTGGAAACATACTTAAACACTCTGCATGGTATATCATTGGACTGTCCTCTTTGCTATTAATCCTCTCTCATATTGTAATCATAGGATATCCTGCTTTCAGAAAAAGAATTCTGGAACTCAAGATAGCGACTTATCACCTGCTTTTTCAAAGAAAGAAGGGGGGATATGTGGAGAGCTGTCCTGAATGAAGCCTACTCCCCTAACTCCTGACACACAAGGCTCTGACCAATCACTCCATTTTGTGGTGACTTGGGCATTTTCCCAAGGGAAAGCTGTCCTGAAGCTTGAAAGGTATTTCAGGTCTGTGTGTGAGTGTTATTTTGCATCACCCCAAATTCACAATAGTGATTTTAGTTTAGCTGCCCACACTGGACAGGGGTGGCAAGAAAAGATCTGAGTTATATTGTAAATTCCTCCTCAACAGTAGCCTTCCCTCATTAATCTCCAACTGTATGTGGGAACAGCTTTAGAGTAGTCTGGAAAATCCAATCAATCTGAGAGGGTGTGACCCAAGTTGAAGCCTGACTAGGGTCAGTGTCTGTGAAGTCACTTTGTGTCCTTAGAATGTGGCATTGATTAGATTTACAGACTGATTGGCCCTAAATAAAAGGAATTCAAGCAGAGGTTGCATTTTCCCAGAGAAGATGCACTGAAGAGTCCAGAGCCTGGAGGAAGAGCACATCCCTGCTCAACAAAGAACACTTCTGGGTGGGTTCTCCATCTCCTCCAACTCTCCAAACAATGGGATGGGAGCCTCCCTGCATGACAGTGAGATAAATCCTGCCTCTAGGCATTTGTGCCATCAGAGCAGAATTTTATAATCTCTAAATTTTATTGTTTCAACAGGGACTTCTCTACTCTTCCTGTTTTGAAACTTAGTGAACCATTTTCCTTTCTCTTGAAACATTTTTGTGATTTTAGTTTCCTTTTCCATTATTTTACATCTACTACTACCAATAGTCAGTAGCCAGTGGAGATAAATTTAAGTGACTCATAATTGAAATGGAAATGGATTAATTTATATTTGTAATTCTTGTCATTTTCAATACTGAGATAGGAAGATTGCAAGTTGAAGACCTTCCTAAGCAATTTACTAGGGCTCTCAACAAATTAGGGAGTTCATGTCTCCAAATAAAAATACAAAAGTGGTGGGGGATGTGGTTGCTTGGTAAAACTCTGTTGGGTTCTATACCCAGTACCAAATACAAAATATAAAATTCACTGTTTGAAGAGGCATCCTGTGGTCTTTTATGCCCTGTACCTGCAACAGCCACACTTCAAGATTTCTGAACCTTTTGCACCACTGTCCAGCCCTACAAAAATAAGACTTCATGCCCATTTAGTAATCTAATTCTTTCTTCTTTGCTTCTGGGACTGAACCCAGTGGCTTTATCTACCAAGCCCCATACCTAGCCCTTTAGAGATGGTCTAGCTAAGTTGTCCAGGCTGTTCTGGAATTGATGCAGTCCTCCCTCAGTCTCTCTTGAATTTCTGGGAATCAGAGTCTTCAGCCACTAAGCCCAGCATGGCATAAGCTAATTTTTAAGACTAGCATGTTGAATGAGAGGTCATGAGTGGGGGGTAAAGAAAATCCTGGTCTCATTGACCAAACCATGCTCACCCCACCTTAATAGGACATAGGTGAAAAGGGAATAAGCAGGGTGAAAATGGAATATAGTTTCCCCTAGAGGCATTATTACTGGGCACCCTGCTGTGACACCTAACTCTTGCCCATTTCCAGAAGCCTAATTTCTAGTGGCCAATAATTTTGACATTAATGTTCCAATTTGGGAAATTTCCAATACTAACTCTTCAACTACAAAAGGAAATCAGGGATTTTATGCAATTTAGATGTTCTCTGGAATCCCATGTGCCTTCAATCCCTGTTACCAATGAGCCCCTAGAAGGGACTGTGATTGCAGGGACCTGCTGGAGGCTTAGCCATTGCTGAGATATTCTTGGGAAGATGGCTCTCTGCATGAGATATCCTTCAATCTCAGCCAAGTAGTTGGCATTACAGGCATAGGCTACAACCCAGCTGAACATTATCTTTAATAAACTCTTTTCTTGAAAAAAAAAATTACAAAATCCAAAAAGGCTCTTCTGATTTTAGTCATAGGTTTTTATGTTCAGAATTATGAAATAATTTCATACTTCAGTCTATATTTTACATTTTATACATTATCATGAATGAACTAGATGTTGAAAATCTTGCAAATCTGGTTTTGTTATGGAATTCAATATGAAATGATTGGGTTTTCCATTTGTATTATTGAGAGATTTATTGATTTCTCACTTACTGTGTATTTAAAGCTGTAGTCATGTAGTCTAGTTTTGGTCTCTACTTGTATGCCTGCATTGCTAGAATATAAAAGGCAAGGGGGAAGAACCACTTTGGCTATGTTCACATAGTATTTCTAGCATTGGGAATAGGACACATCCCATCCCTGCTGCTGAGAATTAGAAAGTCAGTGCTTCAAGATTTATATATGAGGTTGTCCTCAAAGTCTCCTGTGTGAGAATATGCATGAAAGTTTAGAGGTGAGAGATTGGGCTATGAGCATTTCAACATAATCAGTGCAGTAATCTCCTGGTAGGGATTAACTTGGTAGTCACTGTAGGTAGGTAGGGTATAACTGGAAGAGGGAAGGCACCGAGGGCTTGCCTTTGGGTGTATGTTTAATCCCTGGTGAGCCAAGCTCTCTATTTGCTTTCTTGCTATTACGACCTGAACTGCTTTCTTTTTTTTTTTTTTTTCTTTCTCCATGCTTCTTATTGATACATTGTAGTTGTAAATATTGATGGGTTTTGATGTTACATATGTGTACATGCACACAATATAACAACATAATTTGGTGGGTATCACTCCCAGCATTTGTCCTCTTCTGCCTCTGTCTCCCACCCCTTGGTCCCTTTCCTCTACTGATCTATCTTTGATTTTATGAGATCTACACTCACCTTTGTTTTCCTTTACCTTTCTAACTTCTGCACATGAGAAAAAACATGGGACACTTGACTTTTTGAGTTTACTTATTTCCCTTAACATGATGGTTTCTAGTTTCATTCATTTTCCTGCATATGCCATAATTTCATTTTTCTTTGTGTACATATACACCGTATTTTCTTTCTTTATTCATCTGTTGATGGACACCAAGGCTGATTCCATAATTTAGCAATTGTGAATTGTGCTGCCATAAACATGGGTATGCATGTGTCACTATTTTAAGATCATTTTGATTCTTCAAGTTAAATACTAAAAGTGGCATAGCTGAGTCATACGGTGGTTCCATTCCTTTTGAGGAGCCTCTATACAAATTTCTATAGTGGTTAGATTAATTTATAGTCCCACCACCTGTATAAAGGTATTCCATTTCATCCACATCCTCTCCCACATTTATTTTTATTTCTATTATTAGCAACTGCCATTCTGACTGATGGGAGATGTAATCCAAGTGTAGTTTTTATTTTCATTTCACTCATTGCTAATAATTTCAAACATTTTTTCATATATTTGTTGGCCATTTTGATTTCTTCTTTTGAGAAGTGTCTGTTTAGTTCATTTGCCCATCTATAAATTGGGTTTTTAAATTTTTTTTTATTTAAAGGTTTTGGAGCTCTTTATATATTGTACATATTAATCCTCTGTCAGAAGAGTAGCTCTCCCATGGTGGTACCATCAAGACTTTCTACATATTTTACAAATTTCAGCACAAAAATTAAAATTCATTTTCTTGTTCAAAGACATGGGTAAATGTCATTAATGGCAATAAAATTGCAAATAGACATCTTTGTTTCATTGTGTCTCTCAGATAATAACTGTGTTTTTCTATTTGTAATTATTCTTGACCTGAATAAAAATAGTACAAGTATAATTTGTTAGTATAAATTCAAATACTCATCATGCTCCACATTTTGGAACACCAGATTAAATGGATTAAAACACCAGATTAAACTTCATAGTGAAACCCTTCAAAATGCAACTTTTTTATTGTTTTGTTCTCAAAATTCCTACCAGTGGATACAAAAGAACAAATGTGAATGAAGCTCAAGAAGTTCATGAGGAATATAGGAAGGGTGAGGTTGGGTCTGAAAGTACACAGGATTAAGGAAATCCTACCTAGGACCTGGAGATAGTCAATATTACTGCCCTGTCAAACACTTTGGTGTGTTAAAAGCTGAGACTGTAGACCACTACATTATTTTCTTGATAGGGTTTATAATAATATCATGCCATTAAAGAAAGATTACTGATTAAGGTTTTTCTAACTAAACTTCATTCATGTGGCTTATTTTCCATGAACTTGTGTATGTCACGAGGAGTAGAATTACTTAATAATTTTTAATACTGATTAAAAGTGGTTCTTGAATTTCTGTGTCCTCAGATATATATTTTACAAGTACAGGTGAAGCTTTCTTCACATTTTTTCCATAGCTTTATTGAGGTAAATTTGAAGAACAATAAAATGCACATATTTAAAGAATGCAATTTGACAAGATTTGACATGAATATAAGTAATACAATCTTATATATCAAATTATTTTAAAAAATAATGGAAAGACTTTTTACATTAAACATTTCTATTACATATTTTAAATTTGAAATCATGCAGACTCAGTTTCTGCACATTTATTATATTAGAAATCAGTCACCTTAATATATATGGAATCCCATACTCACATGTCAAGTCCTTCAATATGAAATGGTATATCTTGCAGATCAAGGAAAAGTAAAACAAAAGTTCTTTAAATACAGTGAGAATAAAAGCTTAAAATAATAGAATCTATGGAATGAAACAGTACTCAAATGAACATTTGTAACTTAAAGTACTGATATGAGAAGAAGATAGGTTAAAAATTTATTTTCAAATTATGTAGGAGGAAAGAATAAAGCAAGAACAGAAACAGAAATGTGAAATAGAGAAGAAATTTTTTATTTCTTATAACTAGTAATACCTGGTTAGAATACACATGCTATAAGAATTCAAGTTTCTCTTCATGATGGGATAACTCAGATGAAATTCCTGTGATTGATCTCTTGTGCACTTTCTCATGCAGTCTAAGGCAATAAGTTTGACGGAAGCCTTTTCCACATAGATGCCATTCATGTGGTATCTCCTCATTGAGTTTGTTTGTGTTTTCTAAAGAGAGGCCTTTCCATACAGGCTACATTCCAATGGCCTCTCTCCAAGGTGAGTCATCTTCCATTTTTTAATACTAGGGTGATGGGCAAGGAGTATGCCATACAGGTGGCATGCATATTATTTTGCTCCAGTGTGTGTTCTCTCATGAACTCTAAGGCCAAATGATCAACTGAAGACTTTCCCTCACACAGGGAATTTGTGTGGTTTCTCTCCAGTATGTGTTTTCTCATGCTGTCTCAGGCCGGATGATAGACTGAAGACTTTCCCACACACAGGGCATTCATATGGTTTCTCACCAGTGTGGATCCTCTGATGTGGTTTAAAGTAACATGACTGACTGAAGGCTTTATGACACACCTGGCATTCATATGGTTTCTCACCAATGTGGATTCTCTCATGTATTCTAAGGTAGCATGATTGACCAAATGATTTCTCACAAAATTGGCATTGATATGGTTTCTCTCCAGTGTGTATTTTCTGATGGTGTCTAAGGTGAAATAAATTGCTGAAGGCTTTCTCACACACATGGCATTCATATGGTTTCTCTCCAGTGTGGGTTCTCTCATACACTCGAACATTATATAATTTACTAAAGGTTTTCTCACACCAATGGCATCCATATGGTTTCTCTCCAGTGTGAATTTTCTCATGCATTTTAAGGTTGTAAGAGTTCCTAAAGCCTTTCCCACACACAAGGCATTCATTTTGTTTTTCTGCAGTGTTGGTGCTCTCATGTTGTCTAAACTCAGAACAGTAATGAAAGCCTTTACCATGAAAATTACATTCATGTATCTTTTCTCCTGTTTTATTGTCACTGAGTCTCCTTACATCACAGGTTTGATTAAAGGATTTTCTACATAGATGATGTTCATATTGTATTTCTCCAGGTTCATTTTTGTTGCATTTTCTAGGTTGTAAACAATTCATATGTCCTTTCAAACATTTACATGATATACTGCTATCATTTTTCTTGTTTCCATTGAGGTACAAATTGTCAACAAGAGATTGTCCACAGTGTTTGTTGACCCTGTTCTTCTTTGCTGGGTGAGTAAACAAAGATCGAATACCTGCAGTTTTCCCATTCCAAGGAATCTTCCTGAACATGAGATTTCTACTTTGTAAAGAAGATGAACATTTCCTAATGGTATATTTCCTATAGATTTACAAATTAATTTCTCTACATATGAGTCAGAAAACTCCATTGTAGATGAAAATCAAAATCTTTCCACTTTTAATTCCACATAAATAGTATGTAATTCCCATGTGAGCCAAGTATTTTCCATATCCTAGTATCCCATGTAAAGGGCTCAGATTAATTTTATGGACTTCAGTGTTTCAAAGTCCAGCTACAAGAGAAACCCTGGTTCATTTGGAACAATTGTGAGTTTCTCCCAGAACAAACTATACTGAGGTTTTGGCTCATAAATTGTGTAATATCAACATAATTACAGCCATGAAATTGTACTTAATTACTCATATATTTCACTGAGATTCTATGAATTGAATAATCAACATTCCCATCCCTGACATACCATTGACATATTGATGTTTGTGTTCTTCCTGTTCATAAGTGTTCTGTATATTCGTCCATGTTTTTGATGGGCATGTTCATTGCCCATCAGAATAGTTGGAATTACAAATTTGTAACATGAATTTCAGCATATTTAAGAAAAACCACAAGCTCATAAGAATATTTTTTCATAATTGACAGTTACATAGAAAAGATGTTTTAAGTGAAGAATAATTGTGTTAATCAGAAATATAGAACACTGTTAACTAGAAAATATTTTCTGGATAGAATTATTTTTAGAAAGGAAAATGGAGAAAATCGGGGAAAAAATACTTTGGAAATTGACCTCCAAAATATATATATGAACACTTTTCCCTTAATGAAAACATAAATGTAGGAGACAACTTTTGATAGGAAAATTGAGGTAAGTCAACACATGAGAAATTTTGTCTTGCTACTTTTAAGATAACTCCATTCATTTTAGAGCTATGTCAGTTAATATTTTCACACTCATACTCACCGTCTAGGCACCCATCTCTATAGAATTACAAAAGGCTCATTTCTTACCTGGACTCTGGCTTGGAGAATACCCTGTTCTTTCACACATCCACAGAAGTTCTCCTTGCTTCAGATGCAAAGACCCATCTGATTTACAGAACAGATACCCTATTTGTGGTAAAGAAAGGAATTGGATTCTAAGATTTCCACAAAGAAATGTGCATTATCATCAGGTCCATGAAGATCACTTAACAAAAATAAAGAGAAACTAGGAGGTGAGAGAAAACATTAACAGAGAAAATATTGAAGTTCCCTCACTACAATAGAATAAAAGATAGGATGTCTTCCCATAGCAGGGAAGACTGAAGGACACTGATGCTCGTGATCACATTCAAAGAATGCTGAACAAACAATATTTTCAGGAAGTCCATGTCTCCAAATATTACTTTCAAATACAATCCAACATAAGCACCACAAAAAATATTCAGAATTCTCTTATTTTCAGTATTCTCTCCACAAGCACAGTGACTATATAAGAATAATTGTTCATAAAATATTTGTTCTATTTATGGACTTCAAGTCATCCATTCAGTTCCTTGGCTTTGCAGATTTGGTTTTAAGAAAACATAAAATTATGGTACAGATCACATTCTAGTGTAATGTAAAATGAGTTGTCATTATAGTGTCAAAAAAAAACCAACAAAACCCATCTTTCTTTTTTGTACTTATAAAGTCTATGGAATAATTAGGACAGAGCTCAGAGTTGAATAGGGAGATGCTATTCCAGATACTTGTTGATTAAGAAATATGTATACCTATACATACTTTATATATAATATCGTGGACTCACCAACTGATATTAGATGATTGATGATTTCCAGTATCACTGATCTGTGTAGCATTTTCTGAGATGGGTCTAGTATGGCCCACTCTTCTTGGGTGAATCTTACAGTTACATCTTCAATGGTCATTGATTCCTTGAAAATTATTAACAGTCTAGTTCAGACAGAGAAATTACAACAACTTCCAAAAAGAAAGAGTGAGAGAACAGCACTGAGGCAGAGGGGAAACTAGATGTAAAGGGATATTTACAGTTTAGGGCAGCAGCATATTTCCACCAAGAAATGTGCATTATCATCAAGTCCATGAAGATCACTTAACAAAAATAAAGAGAATCTAGGAAGTGTGAGAAAACATTAACAGAAAATATTGAAGTTCCCTCACTGCAGTAGAATGATAGTTTAGGGCAGCAGCATATTCATTCCCAGCACCTAACATTCTTATTTCCAGCAACCCAGACACATACATACATTAAATTTAAAAAGTGTGGTAAAGGTATATGGGATGATATAATGTAATGAAAGAAAAAAATTTTTCAAGGACTGGTAATTATAACCTTCAGACAGGTTACTATAAAATTTTCACTTGAAACTTTTAAACTTCCTTCTGGAAGTACACAGCCAGGAATGGTACCGTGGTATAGTAGTGTCATAATAAGAAATAGATTAGGTCCCTGCTAGTGAAATCCTAACCCATGATGGTCACTTCAGAGTTTGGAGCTATAGGACTAACTCCTGCTTGCACCAAAGACTAGGCATCTCTGTCAATAGCGGGGAAATTTCAGTAGAAACAGCCATTCTGCTCACCTCTGGATGCATGGCCATTGATTTTGCTTCCTGATATCATCCTCTGTTTATTCACTCACACACAGTCCAAACAAATTTTAGGAAAAACTGGATGAAGAAGGAAATCATGAGACTCAAGACTTTCACAAAATAGTCTGCTTCCTCTCTCATGAAAGCCTGGGCATTCTAAGTGTCTGAAACCCTCTCCACCCAAAAGAAATATTTAGTTCACCCTAAGAGATAGAGGCACAGTTCTCTGTTCACATTCCAAGACCAAAGTTCAAAAGAATGTGAACATGATCATAAGAAAAATGATGTAGTCTGGCGTTGTGGCTCAGTGGTAGAGTACTTGACTCATATGAGTTAGGTACTGGGCTCAATTCTAAGCACCACATATAAATAAATGAATAACATCAACAACTAAAAAATTTTTTGAAAAAATGATGGAATTACCCCTCCTATATATGCATTTATACACATAAGAAACACCTTGACTTTCACATGTGAATTGTCCACAGGAGTCCAAGAGATTTTGAAGGACAGGTATCCCTTTCTTACCCCACATGCAGACTTTGGTTTTTTCCTATTGGGAAACATTGTGGAATTTCTCAGATAACCCTGTTTTTTGCTCTATTTGTTAGCAGTGGTTCTCTATGTTTCATCACGTGCCCTTGGAGACGCACTGCCTTCCTGCACCCCCTAACCCCTGAGTTAGATCTCTCCCTCAGGGACTTAGGACCAGAAAAATCAGGATCTGTGTGATCAAAACATGAAGCAACTCAAGATGCTTTCATTTCTGAGGAATAAATGGCACCATCCTGTGACTCCATCCCTTATAATTCTGATTTTCAAATACAGCTGAAGAACTAGGGTCCTAATGGTATTGTCATGTATGGTTACATTAATTTATGTCAAGGATGTTCAGAAAGGATGCTCATATATGATGACTGGAGATTAGGATGGAAACTGTTTGTTCAGTCTGCTACTTTGCTAATGTGTTCGCTGAAATCTTTGAAAATCTCTATTATATTCATCGTCACCAGCTGTGATATTCCTGCTTTCAGATATGGATCCATACATATGAGAGAGACAGTTATTCATAAGTTTAATGAATGTATCCCTTAAAATATTATAAATTACATGGATGAATTGTAATTTTCCTTCCTAAGATTAGAATTCATTCACATGATTGTGCCTGCAGACTGAAAATGGAAAAACATCCAGGTGCATTGATGCCCACTTTTAAGCCCAGCAATGCAGGAGGCTGAGACAGGAAGACCAAAGTTCAAAGCCATTCTCAGAAACATAGCAATGTTCCAAGATACTTAGTGAGATTCTTCTTCAAAATAAAAGACATACAAAATGGGCTGTTGATGAGGATGGAACTCAGTGCCTAAGTAAAATTCTCAGCACACACACACACACACACACACACACACACACACACACACACAAAATAAATAAATAAAAAAGCAAGGGAGAGAGAGAGCTGGGAATGTAGATTTTTACATTCTTACTCATTTCAACACACATTCATCAAAACTAATTTGGTCTTCTCCACACTATTTCCCACATTTTGTCATCAAGCCCATGTAGCGGGGTAATGCTTGTGTGTGTCTATTCCTTAACTGCATCAGAGAACATTTGACTGTGGTGTCCATCGCTGCTTAAACTCAGAACCACTATTCCAATTGGTTTTCAAAGTGTTTAGATTATTATATTTTTCTAAATATGCCATTATTTCATGATCCATAATTATTTTTCTTCTTCAAACCTTTTAAAAAATCAAATTCTAATTTCATTCTCACTTTCAAGATAGTTCTATCTTATTATTAGCCTTCTACTAAGAATATTGTATTAGTTCACCAACTTTCAATGGGCTCTTGGCTTCCATAACAAGACAGAGACAGGGTGGCTTTAAAAACAAACTGATTTGCTCATAATTCTGGAGGCTAAGAATGGGAGATCAATGTGCTGCAGGGCCTGTTTCTTTTGAGACCTGCTATCCTGCCTAGTACAGGCTGCTCTCCCTGGGTCTCTACATGGTCTTCCTTGCTCACACCTCTTCCCTAGTCTCTTCCTATTGTAAGGGCACTGATCATATTGCAGTAATGTCCTCCCATTTACCTCAATTGAATTTTCCTTGTTAACATCGTATGTCCAAATATACTCAAAGTTCAGGAAAAGTAATAGCTATACAGAAGTTACAGGGAACTAACAGTTGACTTAGTGATTCCCAATCAGTCATTTATGCAGACAAAATTACATTGATCCACATGCCATAGCAGAATTGGGTACACATCCCTGTGATGTCATATCATATGTGTTGGCACAGTTTATCCTCTCCATCCAGGTCCCTTAATATGATACCAGGGAGGAGCCATTTTGTGTCCTCATTATCAGCTTAGTATTTGAGGGCATTCCTCACCACTAAGTGGCAGGCTTGGGATTTCCCAGTCCTCCCAGGAGGATTAAACATGGATTTTGCTTCAAGGTTGCAGTGTTAGGGACCTTAGTTCCCTACTTAAATAAAACTACATTCTGCAAAGATTGTGTTCATAATAACTGACCTCTATGAGCACACCACTGTTCTTTTTCTCTCAATTCAGAACTATAGCCTAAAATTTGAAGCAATTTAGTAGGTTTTTTAGTCACCTTTTTGATCACTCTCACCAAAAAAAGCTGACAAAATATAGAGGAGGAAAAGTTTACTTGGCTGGCAGTTGCAGAGAGCTTAGTCCATAGACAGCTAACTCCATGGCCCAAGGCCTATAATCAGACAGAACATCATGGTAAACCAGTTGGGAAAAGAAAGAAGCTCAATAGTAACAAAACCATATGGTACTCTTGAGAATACAGACACATATACCAAGGGTACAGAATAGAAAGCATGGAGACAAACCCACCCACCTACAGTCATCTGATCCTAGACAAAGGTGCCAAAACATACAGTGGAGAAAACACAGACTCTTTAACAAATGGTGCTAAACAATTGGTTATCCATATGTAGAAGAACAAAACTAGATTCTCATCTCTCACCCTGTTAAAAAAAAATCAACACAAAATGGATCAAAGACTTTGGAATTAGACCAGAAACACTTCAATTCCTAGAAGAAAATGTGGGGTCAATACTTCATTCAGCTTCTAGGCAGAGGCAGTGACTTTTGTGATGAAACCCTTAAAGCACAGGAAATAATGCCAAGAGTTAATTAATAGGACAGAATCAAATTAAAAAGCTTTTCACAACAAAGGAAAAAAAATTAGGGATTGAAGAGAAAAAACCAGAATGGGAGAAGAATCTCTGCTAGCTACTCTTCTGACATAAGATTAATATCTATAATATATAAAAGCTCAAAAACTTTACACCAAAAAAATCAAATAACCCAATTTCTAAATGGGCAAATGAACTAAACAGATACTTCTCAAAAGAAAAAATTGAAATGGCCAACAAATCCGTAAAAATATTTTTGACATCATTAGCAATTAGGAAAATTCAAATCAAAACTACACTGAGATTTCATCTCACATTAGTCAAAATGGCAGTCATCAATAGTAGAAATAATAATAAAAGCCGGAGAAAATGTGGAGAACATTTTGACTCTATTGCTGTAAGTTAGTACATGCTATGGAAATCAGTATGCAGGCTTCATAAAAGACTAAGCATGGAACCACCACATGACCCAGCTACACCACTTTTAGTATTTACCCTGAAGAATTCAAGCAATATTACTATAGTGACACATGCATACCCATGTTTATAGCAGAATAATTCACAATAGCTAAACTATGGAACCAGCTTGATGTCCCTCAACAGATGAATGGACAAAGACAATAATATGGTACATATGTGTAGAACAAGGTTAACTTACACCGGGAACTCCGTGTTAGTGGAATAAAAGGGCTTATTAGGGACCACGTGAAAGGGTAGGGAAAGGAAGGGAAGGGAAAAGGGGTAGGGAATGGGAAAGGGGCAGGACAAGAAGAGAGGGGTTTCAGTCCGGAGCAGGCTTAAACAGCGAACTGGTGGTCCGAGGGACCCCTGGAGCCAGTCCGTGTCCCCATAGGCTGCCGGACGTCAAGAAGGGGTGGGGAGGACACCTGGGAGGTGTAGTCTTTTCTCAAAGTACCTGGGAGGTGTGGCCTCCCTGCCCAGAATCCAACAATATGCACAATGGAGTTTTATTCAGCCAGAAAGAAAAATGAAATTATGTCATTTGCAGGAAAATGGATGGGACTAGAGACCATCATGTTAACTGAAATAAGTCAAACTCAGAAAGTTAAGTGTCCTGTTTTCTCTCATATGCGGAAGTTAGAGAAGAAAAAGGAAAAAATGGTGGGGGTGGTTCTCATAAAAATGAAAAGGGAAGCCGGGCGCGGTGGCACACACCTGTAATCCCAGCACTTTGGGAGGCTGAGGCAGGAGGATCGCGAGTTCAAAGCCAGCCTCAGCAATGGCGAGGCACTTAGCAACTCAGTGAGACCCTGTCTCTAATAAAAACACACCAAAAAAAAAAGGGCTGGGGATGTGGCCCAGTGGTCAAGTGCCCCTGAGTTCAATCCCCGGTACCACAAAAAAAAAAAAAAAAAAAATGAAAAGGGAGATCAGTAGAGGAAAAAGACAAATGTAAGGAAGGCAGGTGGGGAGTGGAGAGGAAAAATGCTGGGGAGTGATAATGGCCAAATTATGTGGTTATATTGTGTGCATGTACAAATATGTAGCAGCAACTCTCATCAATTTGTGCAACTTTAATGCACCAATAAAAAATGTGGACAGGGTTGGGGTTGTGGCTCAGAGGTAGAATGCTTCCTTAGCATGTATGAGGCACTGGGTTTGATCCTCAGCAACACATAAAAATAAAGATATTGTATCCACCTATAACCAAGAAAAAATAAATGAATAGATTAAAAAATGCACTTCAGGTCATAATAGCAAGAAAGGAGAATTAGATCTCCACACACCAGTGATAATACAAAAACCCAAAGGCATGCCCTCAAGGGCCTCCCACCTGCAGCCACACACTACCTGCCCAGAGTCACCACCCCGTTCATCCACATCAGGAGATTAATGTACTGATTAGGCTTAAGCTTCATAAACATATATGTCAGCTCTACACTTTCTTGCATTGTCTCACACATAATGCTTTGGAGGCAACCTCATAAATAAATCATAATGTAATAGTGGTCCACTTTATGCTTTGAATATAGCCTTTGCTGCTCTGCCACTGCAACTTATTTTTAAAATGGACATATATGTCTTCCCCTCTCCCTGCCCCTCCCTAATCTCTGGAAACAGTATTACCTTTCTTCCCCATCCTATGCAGAGTCATCTGTCTCTTAGTACACATCCAGTATAAGAATGAAGTAATCCAGACTTGGAGGATACTACCAGAAGTTCACAGAAATGACTACCTCCAAAATTAACAAGTGAATTACAACTCCAAGCAGAGAACACATGGAATGTAGCTTCTGAGTTACTTGTTTAAAGCCCGCAGTTCCTGCTGATGGGCAGACTCACAGACTTTGGACAGGAATCTCCTGTGTTTGTCTTTGCTAGAAAAGCAATAAACCTTCTTTATTCTTTATCTCAAAAGGGTGTCCTTCTTACTGCATTGGCATCAGGGACAAGGACAGAGCTTTCAGCAACAATAACATCAGGACTTCCTAATTCTTAGCAGCAGGGATGGGATGGGTGCTGTTCCCAATGCTGGGGATATATAGTGGATATAGCCCTAGTGGTTCTTTCCCCTTGCTTTTATATTCTAGCAATGCAGGTATAAAATCAGAGGCCAAATCTAGAGTACACCACGAGAGCTTTAAATACACAGTAAGTGAGAAATCACCATGAATTTATGCCAATGATATAAATGGAAAATCCAATCATCTCCCATTGGATTACAACACAAAACCCAGTTTTGCAAGACTTTAATCATCCAGTTCATTCATTACAATGTAGAAAATGGTGGGGAGGGGAGATGTGTACAATTATTTCATAATTCTGAATATAAAAAACTATCATTTCAATCAGAAGAGCCCCTTTGGTTTTGTATTTTGCATTTAGTACTGGGGATTCTACCAGGAAGCCACATCCCCAGCCATTTTTTCTTGGGGGAGGGCACAGGAGATTGAACTCAGGGGCACTCAACCACTGAGCCACATCCCCAGCCTTATTTTGTATTTAGAGACAGGGTCTCATTGCTTAGTGTCTCACAGTTAGTGTCTCACTTAGTGTTGCTTAGTGTCTCACAGTTGCTGAGGCTAGCTTTGATATCATGATCCTCCTGTCTCATACTCCCTAGCCACTGAGATTACAGGCATGGCCACCACACCTGGCTCCCATCCATTTTTGTACTTTTATTATGAGAAAGATTCTCCCTAAGTCCTGAGGACCCTGGATAATTGCTAAGGAAGGCTGGAAACTTTCAATGCTCCTACCTCAGCAAAGCAAATGACAAGGATTATAATTACAAGTTAATTTATTCCCATTTCAATTATGAGTCATTTAAATTTATCACCACTGGTTACTAGCTATTGGTAGTAGCACATGTAATATCATGGAAGAGGAAATGAAAAATCATACAATATATTCAAGACAAAAAAGGAAATGGTTCACTAATAGTCAAAGTAGGAAGAGTGGAGAAGTCCCTGTTGAAATAAAATGTAGAGACATAAAATGCTGCTCTAAAGGCCTAAATGCCTAGAGAGACAGGATTTATCTCACTGTGAGGCAATGAGGTCAAATCCATTGTCTGGAGAACTCACCAGGAAATAAGAGTTGGAGGAGATGGATAAGCCAGCCAGGAGGGTCCTTGGATGAGCAGGGACTTGCTCTTCTCCCAGGCTCTGGACTTTTTGTTGGATTCTGGGCAGGGAGGCCACCCCCCCCACCAAGTAATTTGTAAAAATACTACACCTCCCAGGTACCTCAGGCTGGCCAGCAGCCCTCAGGTGTCCTCACCACCCCCTCTTGACCTCCAGCAGCCTATGGGGACACAGACTTGCTCCAGGGGTCCCTCTGACCACCAGTTCTCTATTTAAGCCTGCTCTGGACTGAAAGCGCCCTTGTTCTTCCTTGTTCCATGCCCTTGTTCTTCCCTTTTCCTTTGTCCCTACCTTCCCTGTCCTCCACGCCATTTTTGTCCCTTACCCTTCCACATGGCATCCCAATAACCCTCCCCCCCTTTTTAACCTGGTGTTCCCAGCGTAGCTTTATGTTCTAACACTTTTCAGTGTCTCTTCTCTGGGAAAATGCAACCACTGCTTGACTTCCCTTTATACAGGGCCAATGTTTAGTAAATCTAATCAGGGCCACATTCCAGGTACACACCCTTACTCCATAGACACTGACCTTCATTAGGGCCTCAGCTGGGTACACACTCTCTCAGGTTGTTTGGATTTTACGGACTACTCTAAAGCTGTTTCCCACACACAGTTGGTGATCAATGAGGGAAGGGGAATTTGCAAGATAACTCAGATCTTCATTAACTTATAAATAAACCTATGGGCATAGTGTGGACAAGAAGCATTCTAATGATGGGAATTTGGCCAGGAATCTGGCAGATGGGGGCCCAATGGTAAAAGGCACAATTGCATGGCAGAATAGTGGACTTGAAAATAGAATGAAAAATGAATACATAGGAAATTTTTAAATAAGAAAATGGTGTAACAAAAAGAATTGTTACTGTGATGGTGAGGGAATTGGTAGGGCATGGGCTAAGTTGTATTTCCAAGAAAATATCACTAATTTCTTGTAACGTTCTTCTTATAATGGCCAAGTAGAGGAACCTAGTGCACAGCAGCTGCTCTCCAAGGCTGAATGGAAAGCATAGTTCTGCATAGATGAGAGATAAGATGAGGTAGTGAAGCCAGATTTAAAGTTAGGCAATGAGTGTAGTTAGACAAATTGGGTCTAATATCAGTCTAATAAAGAAAATGGAGTCAGCCTGAGTCCTGGAAAAACGCAGAATGACCTCAGGGGAGGTTAAACTGTCAACGTCTTCAAGGTCAGGGCCCACCCTAAAGAATCAATGAGCCAGTTCCCAGTAAACAGATGCTAATGAACTTTCCCTGGGCCCACCTGTGTCATACCCTTTTGCTTTTACTGTCCCCCAGCTGGACAGAGAAAGATAAACAAAAGAGCAAAGAAGTTTTAGATATAAAAGGGAACAGGCCTCCCCCCTCTGATGGATTCCAGGCTCCTGTTCCCCTTCTCCCTTAGGGGAAGTCTTTTTCTGCTGTCCTTTAAACAAAGCCTTCCATTTTCTGCTCTACACTTGCCTCTGCATGCTTCTTTGGTGTTATACTTCAGCATTTGGGGGATCAAGAACTCCTCACGGTAAACAGTGGTTTCAGTAGGAAGACTAGGGAAGAGCTTGAGGGAGTCTCCCAATGATAGAGTCCAGGAAAGAGAAGAAAGGTCAGTTCTGAGAATAAAAGGAGAATGCATAAATTGGGTAGACTGTGGCAGCACTGGGGAAGAGTAGTGGCACAGGGTAGAAGGGGAAGGCGAAGCAAGCTGTGTTGTCCATTAATTTCACAGTCTGAGCTGTTAGGATAGTAATGGAGGCCCCCCTGGGATGCTGGAATGTTAGGATAGAAACCCCCGCCCCCAGGTGAGCTAGGATGTTAAGCCCCAAGGCGGGCTATTTGAATTTGGCGTGAGCTGGTTATTTGCTCCAACAAGGACATAGGTAATCGGAGGCTTCTCTTTGCTTAGGGTGAATTTTGCGTGCACGGGCAATGACGTAGGTAATGCTATATAATCTGAGGCTTTCCTTTGTTTGGGGTCTTGTGCTTCCTGCGTGTCTGTGGGAGAGCTTGACCCCAGCTAGCTGGATCAATAAACTCCATTTGTGTATTACATTACTGACCAGCTTCTTTGTGGTTCGTGGGAAAATTAGCAAAACTGGGCCTTAACATCTGGGGACTCGTCCAGGATCGCTTTCCCTTGAAATGACAAACAGCTATCGGTATCAGAGTTTCAGACTCTGGAATCCGCGGCGAGAGGTTTGGCCACCCTCCTCTGGGAGAGCTAGGCTCTTATCTGGTTTGGGGGGAACTTCAGGTTCTCATTGGGGGGAGTTGGGGTCCCATCTGGTATTTGCTAGGTGGACTTCTGCCTAGGGCAGAAGATGGGTCAGCATCGTGGAGGACGTCCTAGAGCTCGTTGATTGCTGGCAGTCCAGGTGGACGCCGTTTGGATTGGTGCCAAGTAAGGATCCAGATCTGGAAGAGGGTGTATGTGAGAGAGAGAGAGAGTGATCGGAGGACCAGTCCGAGTGAACGTAAGGCTGCCTTGAGAATTTGTGTGGTTGCTGGGTTTGTGTGTGTGACTTTTACAGCCTTTCTTTCATTATTTCTGGTCTGCTTTTTCATTGTGTGTCTTCTCTGATATAAATATAAGAAAAATGAATGACAAAATGAGTGATGAGACAAGTAAGCCTGATACACCTTTGAGCTATGTTTTAAAGAACTTTGACAAACCTTACCCCCCTTTACTAAGCAGGATTAGGGAGACAATGTTATCTCTTTCTTCCTAGTTGGCTGCCTTGAGCACACCCACTGCAGGAGGGAAATAACTACTAGGGATCTAAGAAATGAATATCTCCCAAATTAACAAGTGAATCCTAGCAGCCACCTGGGCACCCTGGGAACCCCTATTGGAATGTAACTCTTAAAAATCCATCAAAACCCTTTGTCCTTCCTGGCCAAGAGAGTCACAGGCTTTGGGACAGGAAGCCCCTGTGTTTCTCCTTTGCTAGCAAAGCAATAAACCTTCTTTTCTTTTTTCTCAAGACTATGTCCTCATTATTTAATTGGCATTAATTGGCTTGGGGACAGGGACTGAACTTTCTATTACAAATTTTAGCACCCCAGAGCAGCCCTCTCTCCACTTTCTTGGGCAGGCCTGGAACTCCATGCAATTGTACTTCCATGCTGAAGGTGTAAGGTGAACTTTTTGAAAGCAGACTACTGGGAAGTTAGGAAACTGGTAAATGTGCCTAAGATCCAACCAAACCAGAGGAGCTATTCCTTTAAGTAAGGGGAGGGATTGAGGGACTCCTAGCAGCTGCTGAAGCCCCTTTGCTTTGGAGAACTCCCGCCTTCCTTCCCTGCACTGCAGGGAATGCTCCACCTTTGTCTACTTTGAGAAAAAGAAAACTAAATGCAGAAAAGTCACCACACAGAGACCCTTGATTTTACACTTCTGGTTCCCATTTGTGAGAGTGTCTGATCCCTTCGTGGGTACCTCTGTGACACAACTGGAGTAAGCCATGATTAAGTGGGAATTAGGAACTTGGAGAAATTTTCCCCTATCTGGTCTGTTTTAAAGATTTCCATCTGTCACCATAGTTTGGGGATCCTCTCTGTTTGTCTGTCATTGTGGTTTTTGTTTGTTTTTTTGTTTGTATATGTTTCTGGCCCTTTAATACATGGGCAATAATACACTGATCTTATATATTGTTTCTTAGAAATGATCTTGGTTAAATGGGTCACCTATAGATGTAAACGTGTCTAAAAAGATGATGTTCTTACTATAACAATCTGGTCTTTAAATGGTTTTCTAGAATATAGTACAATCTTGCAGTTGAAAGTTGATTTGTCAGAGATAAAATAATTAATAAAAAGTTTTAATAGTCAAAAACTAAGGTATCATAATTTTATCTAGACCTGTCTGGTTACCAAAAAAAAAAAAAAAAAAAAAGGTTAAATGCCTTAGACAATAAGTTTCTGAAGATTCTGTTAAAAAAAAAAAAAAAAAGCAGTTTCCCCACCCTTCCAGACCTCAGCCAGCCAGGACTTGCATTGAAAAGCAAACGAGGAAGCAAGCAAGCTTAATTAAGCCACAGGTGAAAAAAATAAATAAATAAAAGTGTCTTTTTAATTGGGCTTACATTACCAGCCAGTCATTTTTCTAAAGACTCTCATCTTTTTTCCTCTTAGATTCAACATATATATATATTTTTTTTTTTTTTGAGCTCATGATTTTGATCCTATGCACCTAGGTTAATGTTGTTTTGGTCAGTTCTATTTTTTATTTAACTATGGAGTTTTAAACATCTGTAGTATTGCAATGAAGTGCAAAGAGCTACAAGGTCTCTGTTGTTGTGTTCTGTTTGTATGTCTATATGTGCATATGTACATGATATAAAGATTGACAAATAAAAAAATGAGTGCTCATTAAAATAATAATAATAATAATTCTTATAAATGGATCCAAATACCTTTAATCCATGTGATTTTTAAAAAAATATTTTATTTAAATCGGGTAAACAAATGAAAACAAAGATGCCTTTAAATTAAACTTAACACACAAGCCTCTCTACATGGTCAAAAACTAATAAAATGTTGATGCATTAATATCTCTTGGTTGTAGGATTTCAACAAGGAAAATTTGGGTAATAGTGTTCAATATACTAGTCTGATATTTTGATAAAATAAGTAAAGTAAATCTGACATGAGATTACTCATTTGTGAATAACTTTGTTTGTTAAACATCTGATTAATTTACAAGGTTAAATTGCTAACTGTTAAATATGCTATCAAGTAACTCCTTAAATTCCACTGGGTAACTTTATTGGTTGTTTTCATAAATTGGTAAATTTAAAAAGAGATTTTAAAGTTGCTGTGTGATCACTGAAAAGGGTTGAAGTTCCAACAGATATAATTCTATATGCTTGAACATTGTGTTCTTGCGAAGTGGTTAACAGATATGTGTGATTCTGTATAAAGGTTTATAAAAGATTGCTATGCATCCAGAGGCTCAAAGGTTTCAACTGTTCCAATTAAGAGTACTGTAAATAACAAAATATTTTTATTAAGATGAAATAATTTGTCTAAATTCAAATTATTATAAAGATTGTTTCAAAAGATGATATAAACCAAGGTTTAATTTATGTGGTAAGAGGACAAGATTTTGTAAAACATCAATTTACCCATAACATTGTGTTTATTAAGTTTTGGTTGTTTTTGAGCAAATAATCTGAAAAGAAGTAAAAATTACATAGCTGTGGTTAAACAAACAACTATTGTTTTAAAATATTATAATGTTATTTCTTTAAGAGCTAAACTTGATTAATATAAAAACATTAATGTAATTGTGGTGCTATTATTCTTCTTTGTGTATTAGATGTGTTCATATCTTTCAGGTATACAAGCCTCAAGGTAAAAGCTTCAAAGATCATTATCTCAAGTTGGTGTTCTCCAAACTAGAGTTGTATGGTAATTTTAGGCTTATAAAGATAATACATTAGAGATTTATCTATATCATTTAAAATGTGTTCTACAATTAGACCTGTTGTCAATAAGATATAAAGCTTTATGTTAATTTTTACACTGGGATACAATTTAAATGTATTTTTTTAAGTTCATGAGAGCCTAATCTATATAAAGGTTAATATTGTAAAACACAGAAACATTTTACTACTTTTCCACAAAAGGTTAAATATTCTCAGCCCTTTCTTTAGTTTTTTTTAAATGTAATATATTGTGTTAGTTAATGTTCATGTGAACTTGAGTAACAATGTATAGAAGCTCTGTGAAATTCTATTTGAGAAGCAAAAATCAGCTTCAGAACTAAAACATTTGACCTAAGGTTTATAAAGAGCCCCACCTCACCTAAAGTAAGGCTCTTCTTTCCACCTTATTACATGCCAGAATGGCTCCAAAGTAGGCCAAACTTTAATTTGTTTACTGTTATGGTCAAAGGGGTGATTCTTGTTGTTAAGGAACAGGGATTATAGTATATAACTCAGTCAAAATTCAAGATGTGTTCACAAACTAAATGTGTTTTTACTCTTATTAATTTTATTTTGTATTTTCCTTGTAAACTGTCTAAAAGTTGCCTGTTAATGTCTTGCAGAGGTATTGCTTCAAGAAAACAACCTGAGTTAGTTTAAGCCATCACCTAAAGAACAGATAGGGAGCACAGACCCCAGCTAAATGACTGTAAGGTTATAAGCATTAAAGTTAAAGCCCAGTGCTCTCAATTTAAGATTGGTGAGACAAATTTGCTAGATGTTTAATATCAAGACTTTAAGTTAAATTAAAAGGGTCAAGAAAACCAATATTTGGCTCTTGCCCTCAGAGTCAAGTCTGAATCCAGGAAATAGGGAACTTCTCTAAAGAGCTTTGCAACTCTGGGCCACGTAACTTCCCAATAAGAGAGGTTGTGAGACTTATGGAAAATAGAAAGCCAAACAGTGACCTTGCTATGAGGAAGAGGGTCCTGAAAAAGGGAGACATCCCTGCTGCTTCCAAGGGAAGCCACATGGTCAAGCAAGACCTGGATCCATCCTCATGGAAGGCACTAGCAGAATGGAAAAGCTGCTCTCAAATTTTCCCAAGAGTTACTGCCATGGGAATTCAGCTGACTCTTAGCAATAGATAAAGGCAAAAGTCAGTTTGACTTGCTTCATTTTAAACACCTAGCAAAAATAGTTAAAACCAAAAATGCAGCCATTCCTGGGCACTTAAGAAATAATAGTTAAGTGTAACTTAAGATATACACGTATATTAGCGCCCAAAATTAGTAAGACTGGAGGCTACAAAAGAGATTCTTAGGCAGGAGTGCCTGATAACTATAAAAAGAAACAGTTTAACTATTAAATGACTGCCAAGTTAAAAGTTTTTAGTCAGCTTAAGGCCTACAGAACTTCCTAACCTACACAGATAGGCTTAATATTCAGTAGTATGATTATCTAGCCCTAAGTAACATAAATAAAGGGTTCTATACTAGTAGACACAGAGGTCATACCAGTAGAAAGATTTTATAGGATCAGATGACATTAAGTAGCTTGACTACCATATTATCAAGATAGAGATCTGATCTGTAAGATTAAAAGTTAAATGCTGTGTTTACATTCCTGATAACTCTGTGGATGTTAAAGTTATATTCCCAAATAAAGGCCATATCCACTCTGGCCTTATTATGGGGACAACTTCTCAGCCCTCACACCTCCTGGTGAGAAATGATCATCTTCATAGTATACATTGACATGTTCCGGATGCTGTAACGTTTGTCCAGTACTCATTTTTTTTGTTTCTCTCATAGAAGCGCTGGTCCCTGATGACAACCTGTTCTTCCCCAGGCTTCAATCTGACCTGACTTCTAATAAGGGAACTCCAAACTACTTGCACCCAATCTCATCGCCGCCCCTGTTCAGTTCGAAGAAGCCAGATTCGGTCATTGTCCCTTTTTCCTTACAGTAGTAAGGAGTTCCTGAAATTAGAAGGGAAATGAAGTCAGAGTCTGTTGGGCAGTCAGTATAGTTGGGTGAATAGAATCAGGTATATCTCCTGTGGTTAGGCAGGAGCTACCTGAAAATGCCTGGAAGTGAAACTCCAAACAGTTCGTGCTAGCTGCTTGAAACATGAGGAACACAGTTCCTTCTATGGGAGCACACTCTGCTCTGTCCCTGGGTGAAGTAGCCCAAAGCAGAACTGCTTGGGAGCCCAGGCAGCTTCAGATTCACTGGAAAAGTGCTCTGGTAGCTGGCAGAATATTTCTATTTTATTAACTTCTCAGCCCCATGTTTTGGGGCAGATTTCAATGAAATTCTAGTGGAATGATCCTCCCACCAGTCCACCATGGCTTACCAATATCGGTTGTCCCACCTTCATGGGTTTACTGGTGGGAAGCCTTTTTAGGTTTCCCCTGTATAGGCATGAGCTGCCTGAGAACACCTGGACATGAAACTCCAAAACGGTTTGATCTAGCTGCTTGAAACCTCAGGAACACATTTGCTTCTAAGGGAGCACACTATGCTCCATCCCTTCAGTAGGCTGAAGCAGAACATCTTGGGAGCGCAGTCAGCTTCAGATTCATTGGGAAAGTGCTCTAGCGGCCAGGAGGAAATTGACAGTTTATCATCTTCTGGGCCCCAGTTTTCTGAGGAGGATTTCAGTGAAACGCTGATGGAATGATCCTACTACCAGACCCCCATGGATCCCCAAGTTTGGTACTTTTACCTTTAGGGGTTTGCTGGCGGGAAGCCTTTTTAGGTCTCCCCTGGTTAGGCAGGAGCTGCCTGAAAACGCCTGAAAGTGAAACTCCACAATGGTTCGTGCTAGCTGCTTGAAACCTCAGGAATGCAGTAGCTTCTAATGCAGCACACTTTGCTCCTTCTCTCATTAAAGTAGCCCTAAGCAGAACCACTTGGGTGCAAAGGAAGCTTCAGATTCACTGAAAAGCGCTCTGGCGGAAGTGTTGAAATGGCCAGTATATAGGCTTCTGGGCCCCAGGTTTTTGCGTGGATTGCAATGAAGCTCTGGTGGAATGATCTTCCCACCAGTCTCCCATGGCTCCCCAAATAGGCCATCTTACCTTCAAGGGTTCTCTGGCAGGAAGCCTTTATATGTCTCCCCAGGTTGAAACCACATGGAATTGAAACTCCACAATGGTTCCTGCTAGCTGCTGGAAATCACAGGAATGCAACTCCTTCTAAGGAAGCACATTCTCTTCCTTCCCTGGTTAATGTAGCCCAAAGAAGTACCACTTGGAGCTTAGGCAGGCCCAACATCACGGGAATATACTGGTCCCAGAGTGGAGAGAAAATTCCCAGTTCACCAGCCACTGGGCCCCAGGTTTTGGGGGGGAATTAAAGAAATCTCAGGTGTTTTGATCCTCTCCAAAGCCCCCCATGGCTCCCCCAAATTGGCCATTCCACCTTCTAGGTTTTGCTGACAGCAAGCCTTTTAGGTCTCCCCCTGTTAGGCAGGAGTTGCCTGAAACCACCTGAAAGTGAAATCCACAATGGTTTGCACTAGATGATGGAAACCACATAAAAGCAGTTACTTCTAAGGGAGCATTCTTGGCTCTGTCCCTGGTTGAAGTGCCCTGATACAGAAAACCTTGGGCACACAGGTAGTCCTGACTTCACAGGGAAGCCCTCTGGCAGCCATCAGAAAATTCCAAGTTTACCAACCTCTGTGCCCCAGTTTTTCTGGGAGATTTCAATGAAACACTTGTAAAATGCTACTTCCACCAGTACTCCATGGCTCCCCAAAATTGGCCTTCCTGCCTTCAAGGTTTTGCTGCCAAAAAGCCATTTTACGTCTGGCTATGTTTGGCAGGAGCTGCCTGAAACCACCTGAAGTGGAACTCCACAATGATTCCAGCTAGCTGCTTGAAACCACAGAAATGCATTTCCTTCTAAGGGAGCACACTCTGCTTCATCCCTGGTTAAAATAACCCGAAGCAGAACCACTTGGGAGCGCAGGCAGGCCCAACTTCACAGGAAAGCACTCTGGCCCCAGAGCAGGTAGAAAGTTACCAGTTTATCAGCCTCTTGGCCCCAGGATTTCAAGGGCATTCCAATGAAACTCTGGTGGAATGATCCTCCAACAAGTCCCCCATGGCTCACCAATATTGACCATTCTACCTACAAGGTTTCGCTGGCAGGAAGCCTTTTTATGTCCCCCTGAGTTAGGCAGGAGATGCCTGAAAATGCATGGAAGTGAAGCACCACAATGGTTCATGCTAGTTGCATGAAACCACAGGAACACAGTTCCTTCTAAGGGAGCACACTCTACTCGAACCCTGGTTGAACTGGCGCAAAGCAGAACCACTTGGGAGTGCAGGCAGGCCCAACCTCACGGGGAAGCTCTCTGGCCCCAGAGCCAGCAGGAAATTCCCAGTTTACTGGCCTCTGGGCTTCAGGGTTTTGGAAAGATTTCAATGAAACTCTTGTGGAATGATCCTCCCACCAGTGTCCCATGGGTCACCAGAATAGGCTATCTTACCTTCAAGGGTTTGCTGGCAGGAAGCCTTTATAAGTCTCCCCAAGTTAGGCAGGATCTGCCTGAAACTGCCTGGAAGTGAAACTACACAATGGTTCATCCTAGCTACTTGAAACCACAGGAACTCACTTCCTTCAGAGGGAACATACACTGCTCCATCCCAGCTTGAAGAAGCCTGAAGCAGAACCACTTGCGAGTGCAGGCAGACCAAATTTCACTGGGAAGCACTCTGGACCCAGAGCCGGCAGAAATTTCTAACTTACAGACCTCTAGGCACCATATATTTGGGGGGATTTCAATGAATCTCTGGTGGAATGCTCTTCACACGAGTTCCCCATAGTTCCCCAAAGGTTTACTGGCAGGAAGCCTTTTAATGAATATCCGAGTTAGGCAAGAGCTACCTAAAACCGCCTGACATTGAAACTTGACAACAATTTATGATACCTGCTTGAAATCACAGAAATGCACTTCATTTTAAGGGAGCACACTCTGTTCCATCCCTGGTTGAAGTGGCCCAAAGTAGAAACACTTAGGAGCACAGGCAGTCTGAAATTCACTGGAAAGTGTTCTGGCCCCAGAGCGGATAGAAAATTGACAGATTACCAACTTTGGGGCCCCAGGTTTTCAGGGAGAATTCAAAGAATCTCTGGTGGAGTAATCCACAACCATTCTCCTATGGCTCCCCCAAGTTGGTCATCCTAGCTTCAAGGATTTGCTGGCAGAAAGACTTTTTAGGTTTATCCGGGTTAGGCAGGAGCTGCCTAATATTGCCTAGAAGTGAAACTCCACAACTGTTCATGCTGGCTGCTTGAAACAACAAGAACACAGTTCTTTCTAAGGTTTCACACTCTGATCCAGCCCTGGTTGAATGGGCCAGTAGCAAAACCACTTGGAAGTATAGACAGGACCAACTTCACTATGAAGCGCTCTGGCTCCAGAGCCGGCAGGAAATTCCCAGTTTACTGGCCTCTGGGCCAAAGGATTTTGGGGTGATTTCAATGAATATCTAGTGGAATGGTCCTCCCCACAGTCTCTCATGGCTCCCCAAAATTCTACAACCTACCTTCAACAGTTCACTGGCAGGAATCCTTTATATGGTTCTTTGGGTCAGGCAGGATCTGCATGAAACCACCTGGAAGTTATACTCAACAATGGTTACTGCTAGCTAGTTGAAACCACAGGAACACAGTTCCTTCTAAAGGAGCACACTATGCTTCATCCCTGTTTGAAGTGGCCTGAAGCAGACAACTTTGGAGCACAAAAAAGAACAACTTCATTGGGAAGTGCTCTGGCAGCTGGCAGGTACTTCCAAGTTTACTGGCCTGTGGGCCCCAGGTTTTGGAGGAATTTCAATGAAACTCTGGTGGAATGATCCTCCCACGAGTTCCCCATGACTCACTAAAATTGGCCATCCTACCTTCAAGGGTTAACTTGCAAGAAGTGGTTTTATGTCTCCCAGGTTTAGGTAGGAGCTGTCTGAAATCACCTAGAATTGAAACTCCAAAAAGTTTCATGGTAGCTGCTTGAAACCTCAGGAACACAATTCCTTCTAAGGCAGCACACTCTGTTCTGTCCCTAGTTGAAAGACCCCAAAGCAGAACCACTTGGGAGTGCAGCAAGGCCCAACTTCACTGGGAAGCACTCTGGTGGCCGGCAGGACATTCAAATTATACTGGACCCTGGGCAACAAGTTTTCAAGGGAATTTCAGTGAAGTTCTGGTGAAGTGATTCTATCAACAGTTCTCCATGACGCCCCAAAATTCGACATCCTACCTTCCAAGGTTCTCAGGCAGGAAGCCTTTTTATGTCTCCCCAGGTTAGGCAAAAGCTGCCTGAAACCGCCTGGAAGTGAAACTCGACAATGGTTCATGCTAGATGCTTGGAACCACAGGAACATAGTTCCTTCTAAGGGAGCACACTCTTCTCCACTCCTCGTTGAAGTAACCTGAAACAGAACCACGTGGGAGCACAGGCAGGCCCAACTTCACTGGGAAGCGCTCTGGACCAAGAGCCAGCTGGAAATTTCCAGTTTACTGGCCTCTGGGACCCAGGTTTTTTGGGGGGATTTCAATGAAACTCTGATGGAATGATCCTCCAACCATTCCCCCATGGTTCCCCAATACTGGCTATCCTACCTTCAAGGGTTTGCTGGTAGGAAGCCTTTTTATTTCTTCCCATATGAGGCATGTACTGCCTCAAAACATCTAGAAGTTTAACTCCACAATGGTTCATGCTAGCTGCTTGAAACCACAAGAAAACACTTTCTTCTAAGAACACACACTCTGCTCCATCCCTAATTGAAATGGCCCAAAGCAGAACAACTTGGGAGCACAGAGAGGCCCAACTTCACTGGGAACGCTATGGCCTCACAGCCACCTGGATATTCCCAGCTTACAGGCCTCTATCTTGGGGAGGTCACTGAAAATCTGGGGGAATGATCTACACAACAGATCCCCATGGTTCCCCAAATTTGGTCATCCTACCTTCAAGGTTTCACTTAGAGGAAGTCGTTTTAGGTATCCCCCGGTTAGGAAGTAGCTCCCTGAAACATACGAATCACGTCTCAATAATAACCCTGAATGTTAATGACCTAAACTCACCATTCAAAAGACACAGATTGTCAGACTGGACTAAAAGAAATGACCCGACAATGTGCCATCTCCAAGAAAACCACTTCATAGAAAAAGACATCAACAGACTGAAGTTGAAAGGCTGGGAAAAATCTTACCACTCACATGGAATGAGGAAGTAAGCAGGGGTTTCCGTTCTCATATCAAATAAGGTAGACTCCAAGCCAAAGATAATCAAAAGAAACAAAGATGGATATTTTTTTACTACTTAAGGGAACCATTCATAAACAAGATATGACAATTATAAATCTATATACCCCAAATAATGGAGCACCTACATCCATCAAACAAACCCTTCTCAAGTTCAAGAGTCAAATACACCACAACACAATTATTCTAGGGGACTTCAACACACCTCTTTCACCACTGGATAGATCATCCAAACAAAAGCAAAATAAAGAGACTTTAAACCTCATGAATAAAATTAATAACTTATACTTAACAGACATATATTCCTTCAGTGAATGAATACACTTTCTTCTCAGCAGTGCATGGCTCCTTCTCTAAAATAGACCATATATTATGCCACACAGCAACACTCAGCAAATATAAAAAAGTAAATATACTATCCTTCATTTTATCAAATCATAATGGAATGAAATTGGAAATCAACAATAAAACAAAAAATAAAAAAGCTACTCCAACATCTGGAAATTAAACAACATGATACTGAATGAAGAAGGGGTTTCAGAAGACATCAAAGAGGAGATTTAAAACATCCTAGAGATGAATAAGAACACAGATACATCATATAGAAATCTCTGGGAAACTCTGAAGGCAGTATTAAGAGGAAAATTCATTACATTTAGTTCATTCCTTAAAATAAGAAAAAAATAAATAAATGACCTAACATCACACCTCAAAGCCCTAGCAAAAGAACAAATCAACACTAAGCACATAGAAGACAGGAAATAATTAAAATCAGAGCTAAAATTAATGAAATTGAGACTAAAGAAACAATTCAAAGAATTGACAAAACTAAAAGTTGGTTCTTTGAAAAAATAAGTAAAATTGACTGACCCTTAGAGATGCTAATAAAAAAAAGGAGAGACAAAACTCAAATTACTAGCATCCATGATAAAAAAGAAAATATCACAACAAACACACCATAAATATATGAGATAATTAGAAATTACTTTGAAAACTTGTACTCTAATAAAATAGAAAATATTGAAGGCATTGACACATTTCTAGAGTCATATGGATCGCCCAAACTGGATCTGGAGGCTACACACAATTTAAACAGATCAATTTCAAGTGATGCCATCAAAAAGCTACCAACTAAAAAAAGCCCATGACCAGCTGGGTTCATAGCCAAGTTCTACAAGACCTTCAAAGAAGAACAAATACCAATAATCTTCAACATATTTCAGGAAATAGAAAAAGAGGGAGCTCTTCCAGACTCTTTCTTTTTTTTAAATTTTTTATTATTCTAATTTATTATACACGTTTTCAGAGTACATCTCATTTCATATTACATATAAAGAGCACAATTTTTCGAGTTACTGGCTTAATATAAAGTATTTTTACAACAATTGTGTCTTCATACATGTAATTAGGGTACTCATGGATAACTCAGACTCTTTCTATGAGGCCAATATTACACTAATTCCAAAGCCAGGCAAAGACACCACCAAAAAAGAAATCTTCAGGCCAATATTTTTAATGAACATAGATGCAAATATCCTCAACAAAATTCTGGCAAATCGAATACAAAAACATATCAAAAAGATAGTGCACTACGATCAAGTAGGGTTTATATGCAAGATTGGTTCAATATATGGAAATCAAAAAACATAATACATCAGATCAACAGACTTAATAAAAAAAACCCATATGATCATCTCAATAGATGCAGAAAAAGCATTTGACAAAATACAACACCCCTTTAATTTTCAAAACACTAGAAAAACTAGGGATAACAGGAACATATCTCAACATTATAAAAGCTATTTATGCAAAGCCCCATGCTAACATCATCTTATATGGAGAAAAATTGAAAACATTCCCTCTAAAAACAGGAATAAGACAGAGATGCCCCATTTCACCACTATTATTTAACACAGTACTTGAAACTCTGGCCAGAGCAATTATACAGATGAAATAAATTAAAGGGATCCAGATAGGAAAAGAAGAACTCAAATTAGCAATATTTGCTGATGAAGACCCAAAAACTCTACCAGAAAACTTTTACAACTAGTAAATGAATTCGGCAAAGTAGCAGGATACAAAGTCAATACCCATAAGTCAAAGGCATTTTTTTAAACATTTATTTATTTATTTACTTTAGTTGTACACAATGCAATGCATTTATGTTTACGTGCTGAGGATCGAACCCGGGCCGCGCACGTGTGAGGCGAACGCTCTGCCACTGAGCCACAACCCCAGCCCAGTCAAAGGCATTTTTGTACATTAGTGACAAATCCTCTGAAAGGGAAATGATGAAAACTACCCCATTTACAAGAGCATAAAAAAAAAAAAAAAAAAAAAAAAAAAAAAACCTGGGAATCAACTTAACGAAAGAAGCAAAAGACCTCTATAACAAAAACTACAGTACACTAAAGAAAGAAAGTATAGAAGTCCTCAGAAGATGGAAATACCTACCTTGTTCTTGGATAGGCAGAATTAATATTGTCAAAATGTCCATACTACCAAAAGCATTATACAGATTTAATGCAATTCCAATCAAAATCCCAATGACATTCCTCAAAGAAATAGAAAAAGCAGTCATGAAATTCATCTGGAAAAATAAGAGAACCAGAATAGCTAAAGCAAGAAAAGTGAAGCAGGTGGCATTACTATACCAGACCTTAAATTATTCTACAGAGCAATAGTAACAAAAACAGCATGGTATTGGCACTAAAATAGACCAGTAGACCAATGGTACAGAGTTGAGGATGCAGAGATCAATACATATAATTTCAGTTATCTTATATTAGATAAAGGTGCCAAAAATGTACATTGGAGAAAGGATAACCTCTTCAACAAATGGTGCTGGGAAACCTGTGTTGGGACTTTCCGGATGCTGTCTGCCAAGGGGATGGGCTCTGGTTGCTTACCACGCCTTTGGAGGACCAGGGCTAAGCAAGGGGGTGTGGCTATGACATATCGTGAGAGCCAGAACCGCCCTGCTGGTCAAGGATTGGTTATTTTTAGGCCTATATAAGTGCAGTTCACTTTTCAATAAATTTGAGTTTTTGGCATTGCTTTCTACCAAAACTCCCTGGGTGTGGCGTGGTGTCCGTCAATTAGGCGGGGTTAGAGACACTCAGTGACTTTTGCCCGCTAAGCCTATCTTCACCAGGTAAGCTACTTTAACTCTTTCTGCTGGCAGAAAGAACCCCCTTTTAGGGCCCAAAAAGGGGTGTAGCTTTAGACCTCGGCCCCATTAATAAGTAACACAGCAGTCACGGCAGTTGGCGCCCAAGCGCGGGGCACAAAAACAAAAGAAAATTATTGATAGGCTTAGCATGGTTAGAGACACAGTGTCTCTCTGGCAAAAGTATCCTCTAATATGGGGCAAGCTTTAATATTTAAGAAATCTCAGGACCCAGCTCTCAAGGCATGGCGGTGTATTTTAAGAAAGCAAGGTCTCCAGATTTCTGATGCTCAAGCTGAAAAAATTTGGAGCTCATTAATATGGGCGGCTCCCTGGCTTCTGAAGGCTGGAAGACATGGCACCATGTGGAACAGATTTTAAGAGAAAGAGAAAATAAATATGGGGAAATTCCACCTCCGGGAGTTTATCCAGCTTTATCCGCCCTAAAAGCATGCTCTCTCATGCAAACAATAAAAGAATCTACAGAGGCCAGAGATCAGGCACCTCAAATTATAAGACTTGAGGTAACGGAGCAGGCCCTATGAGAAAATAAAATATCTGAATCCAATCTCTCCCGGTCTGGAGAATTAAACAGCCCCTCCCAGTCCACAGATTTGGAGAAGCCTAACCACTCCCTAGAAGTAGAGAAATCCCGCTCCGTGGAATTAGGAAAAACTAGCAATCAGGAACCTACAGCTTTTCCCTTAGAGAGCTTAAAAAAATTCCCTGAGGACAAAGGCCATCGGCCACATGGCTCACCACCCTGTGAGCGGGATCTGCCATTTTATGAGCCCGCCCCTTCCGGGCCTTCTGCACCACCGCTTTTCCAAGAGGCGCCAATTCCACAACAGCTGCTAGCGCCCCCTTGTGGGCTTTCACCTGTAATGGCATTTCCAGTTAATTTAAATCCGGGAAGAAATAGGCCGAATATTTGGTACCCCTGGGAAACTCAAGAGTTAAAAAAAGCAGTGTCAGAAGACGGTCCCAACTCTCCATGGGCAGAATGTATTTTATCAAGTCTGGCACATCAAGCCTGCACGACAAAAGATTGGAACGATTTAACCAAAGCCGTGCTTCCAGTACCTTTATTTATAAAGTGGTGTGCATATTTTACTGATGAATGCCATATGCAGGCAGAGGAACTGATCTATGAATCCTCCCATACCAATAACCTTTGGGATGCTGCAGGAGTTAATGACCAATATGCCACGGGCATTCAACAGGCAGCAATACCAGCCCCTTACCAAGAGCAGGTGCGAGCTTTAGGGCTGGCAGCATGGAAAAAGCTAGAGGAAGGCCCTACAGAGCCTCCTATAGCTGGAATCACTCAAAAAGCTAATGAGGATCTGGCCACATTTATTGAGAGAGTGGAAAAAAGCCTTCAAAGGAAATTTCCACCTGGTACGATGAGGGATCAATTTGCAAAAATGCTGGTTTGGGAAGGGATGACCACAGACCACAAACTGGCCTGTGCCGGGTTAAAGGATAGATCTATGGGGAGATGGATTATTGCCACCAAAGATGTGGGTTCTCAAACTCATCAATCTCAAGTCTTAACCACCGCCCTTAATGCCCATACTGAGGTATTAGCAACAGTTTTAAATGGAAAAGGGACCTGTTTTTTTTTTGTTTTGTTTTGTTTTGTTTTCTTTGGTGCTGGGGATTGAACTCAGGGACACTTGACCACTGGGCCACATCCCCAGCCCTTTTTTGTATTTTATTAGAGACAGGGTCTCACTGAGTTGCTAAGTGCCTCGCCATTGCTGAGGCGGGCTTTGAACTCGCGATCCTCCTGCCTCAGCCTCCCAAAGTGCTGGGATTACAGGCGTGCGCCACCGCACCCGGCTAAGGGACCTGTTTTAAGTGTGGACGACGGGGCCATTTTAAAAAAGACTTCCCCAATGGCCCTGGTCAGCCCCCAGAATGCTCCCCTGGCCAGACTCAGAGTCCAGCTGCCCCTAGAACACTTTGTCCTAGATGTAAAAGAGGATATCATTGGAGAAAAGATTGCAGATCTAAATTTGCTACTCAGAGGAAACCTTTGAACTCCTAAAGGGGCATCCTCCAGCCCCGTTACACCAAGGAGGTTCCTCTGCTCACAGTCCCCCTAAGGTCCACTGGACAGTTCCTATTGTTCCAGGGATTAGACCAAAGATGGATATTTATATATCAGGAAAGAAATTTCATTGCCTAATTGATACTGGGGCAGATCATACTATACTAAGGAAGGAAGAGATTCCACCTCAATGGGAACTAATTCAAGGGCCCCAATTACTTGGGGTAGGTGGAAACATTCATTCAGAAGAAACCACAGATTGGCTTAGATGGAGAGACATAGATGGAAATCAAGGGGAGGTTTGCCCCCTTGTGGCCCCTGGATTAACCTCTAATTTATTAGGCCAAGACATCTTAGGAGAAGCTGAAGCTTACATTACTACAACCTGTAGAGAGCTTCAAAATGATATATTAATTAAAGATACGGGGGAGAGAAACTTCCAATAATCAAATAAGGTCTCACCCCCAATCCTAAGGGCCACTGCTCCCCAAGTTCCTGCCATTCAATGGTGAGATGGCCCCCCAATCTGGGTCGAGCAGTGGCCCCTTCCTACTAAAAAACTAAACCATTTGAGGGCAATTGTCCAAGAACAGTTAGCCCTAGGACACATTAGACCCTCTCTTAGCCCATGGAACAGTCCTGTTTTTGTTATACAAAAGGCCACAGGGAAATGGAGGATGTTACAAGACCTCCGGAAAATTAATGATAGGATGTTCATTGTTGGCACACCTCTGCATGGCCTCCCCTGGATCCCTGCTATTTCAAGAGATTTAACCTTAATTGTTATTGATATTAAAGATTGTTATTTTTCTATTCCTCTTCATCCAAATGATTATGAAAAGTTTGCTTTTTCTATCCCTTCTAATAACTTTCAGAGGCCAGATGAGCGATATGAATGGATAGTTCTCCCTCAAGGTGTGGCTAACAGCCCATCTTTTTGTCAATATTATGTTTCATGTCTCCTGTCACCATTAATGAAAAAATTGCAGCTCACCCTATATGTTTATATGGATGACATCATCCTGGGAGCTGCTGATGTCCAGCAACTGGGCTCAGCTTACCTGACCCTTCGAGAGCTCTTAGAGAAAAGAGGATTACACATATCCAATGACAAGGTCCAAACTATTCCTCCCTTCAAAATATTGGGGACAAAACTTAGCCTAGACTCAGTTTGTCCTCTCAAACCTCAACTAGTCATTCAAAAATCTTATTCCTTGGCAGAGTTACAGAAGCTATTATGATAGCTAAACTGGTTAAGACCATGGCTTCATATCTCTACTGAGGATTTATTACCTCTCTTTGAGTTGCTACAGAGAAAATCCCCCTCTGATGTGATTATACTAGAAGAAGGTCATCTGTCAATATTACAAAAAGTCCAAGATGCCCTTAATTCAGCCCAATTGGCTCAATACCAACCAAAGAAACCTCTATATCTGTGGATTTTCTCAGGTGCTAAGCTCCTTACAGCTGTTCTCACCCAGATGGACAACCCCTTACAGTGGATACACTCCTCTGTGGGAGGAGCACCTCGAGTTTATTCCCAATTAGATCAATTAGCAGATCTTATAATAAAAGGGAGAGATAGATACATCATTAAGGCATTATGGAAAAGACCCAGATATTTTAACAATTCCTTACTGTTTGTCAGACTTTGAGTGGATACGGAGAAACAACCCTAGAGTCTCCTATGCTTTAGAAGGATTTTTAGGAAAAGTTGACTGTCATTACGGGTCAACCAAATGGACCTCTTCTTTTCCCAAACTGGAGTGGACTCCCCCCATCCTTTTTTCCATCAAGCCACTCCCCAAGGCAGTAAATGTCTTCACAGATGGAGGAAAAGAAGGGTCGGCAGTTGTAGTTTTTCACCCATCCTCAGGCCAAAGGACACAATACTTTGAAGCCGTTACTGGTTCTGCTAAATTTAAAGAATTATATGCTCTTGCATTAGCCTTGACCCATGTCCAAGAGCCTATGAATCTTTTCTCAGATAGTTTATATGTAATTAACCTATTACCTGCTCTAAATGCATCATATATAAAGATAGATAATAATCCTATAACCCCTCTGATGATTCAGGTTCGATCCCTGTTAAAGGGGAGTAATGAGCCTATTTTCCTCCAACATCTTAGGGGACATCAAGGCTTATCTGGGCCCCTCTCTGAGGGAAATCAGGCCACTGACCGTTTGGCCACCACAGGTGTATTAACAGTTACAGTCCCATATCAACAAGACCTTCAGTTAGCCCAAGGTCTTCATGACCTTACTCATTTAAATTGGAGAGGACTACATCATAAATTTCCTTTAGTTCCTATAAAAATTTTAAAAAGATTGTAAGGACATGTAAGTCCTGTTTGCCCTTCTTACATGTCCCACCTCTCCAGTCCCCTGGGGTAAATCCCAGGGGCCTATGGCCCAACACTGTCTGGCAGACTGATGTAACCCATTATGCACCATTTGGAAAATTAAAATATATATTTATGTCCATAGATACTTATTCACATGCTTGTTGGGCCATGGCACACTCTGGAGAAAGGGCTAAACATGCTGAAAGTCACTTTTTACAATGCTTTTCTATTCTTGAATTGCCAAAACAGGTTAAAACTGATAATGGACCCTGTTTTGTAAGCAAATCATTACAAAAGTTCTTCCAAACATGGCATATTAAACATACCACAGGGATCCCATATAACCCAAAAGGACAAGCCATCATATAGAGACATAATAAAACCCTAAAGGACCAATTAATAAAACAAAATGGGGGAAGCAACCCCCATGACCAGTTAAAGACAGCTATGCTTACCTTAAATATTTTAAATTTTTCCAAACAGCAGCCTCTGTCTGCATTTCAAAGACACTGGTCTAACCAAACGCCTTTATGTAAAGGTTGAGGTCCGATGGAAAGACCCATTAACTGGATTCTGGAGAGGTCCAGATCTGTTAATAAGTGCTGGCAGAGGTTTTGGATGTGTCTTCCCAATGGGAGAACAAAACCCTATATGGGTGCCTGCCAGAGATATCAAATACTGCCAATCCGACCAAAATGACTACCCAGGAGCACAAGCTCTTGAGTGGTGATCCTTTCTTTGTTCCACAGAAATGAAAAGAAAGAAAAAACACCATGTCAAATCTCCTGTCCTGTTGTGATTAAACTTCTCATCACATCCATTCCAAAATTCATCAAGAACACTGTCTTGGACTCCTTCTTTGTCAGTATCTCAACCCTCTGCGATGAGAGAAGAGGGACTGTGCCATTCCTGTGACAATTGTCTGGACTTTGTGCTAGACGGCTTCCTTTGGACTCTGAGAGAAGAGCGCTATATCTGTGACAATTGTCCGGACTTTATGCCAGATGGCTTCCTTTAGACTGAACTGAAATGGGTGGACTTTCTCCCTTTGGTGAAATCTCTGATTGTCATTGTCTTTGTGTTCACTTTTGGGCCCTATATAACTAACCAGACTGATACAGCTAGGTAGGTGGTCTGCTGTCATGCTGAGCTAAAGCCCTACAGGCTTGGCCATGGTCCTTAACAAGATGCGGAGGTTTGCCATCCAGTCAAGCCTTCCCAAAGGTGACTGTCCTGTCCCGTGTCCTTCCCCTGGCCACTTGCTGGCCCTGGTTGTGTCCACCTGAGGTACTAGGGTGGTAGCCAATGACGGGTAAGATTTTTCCCAGAGAGGAAAAACAACCTAAACAGGCACACTCTCGAGTGAGATGGACACCCTAATTTTCAAAATACAGATGGGACATCCCATTTTTGAAATATAAAATGGAGAAGCCCCATTTTGAAAAAAACGAAAAAGGGGAATTGTTGGGACTTTCCGGACACTGTCTGCCAAGGGGATGGGCTCTGGTTGCTTACCACGCCCTTTGGAGGACCAGGGCTAAGCAAGGGGGTGTGGTTATGACGTATTGTGAGAGCTGGAACTGCCCTGCTGGCCAAGGATTGGTTATTTTTAGCCCTATATAAGTGCAGTTCACTGTTCAATAAATTTGAGTTTTTGGCATTGATTTCTACCAAAACTCCCCGGGTGTGGCGTGGTGTCTGTCAATCAGGCGGGGATAGAGACACTCAGCGACTTTTGCCCGCTAAGCCCATCTTCGCCAGGTAAGCTACTTTAACTCTTTCTGCTGGCAGAAAGAACCCCCTTTTAGGGCCCAAAAAGGGGGGTAGATTTAGACCTCAGCCCCATTAATAAGTAACACAGCAGTCACGGCAAACCTGGAAATCCATATGCAACAAAATGAAATTAAACCCTTATCTCTCACCATGCACAAAACTCAACTCAAAGTAGATCAAGGACCTAGGAATTAGACCAGAGACAATATGCCTAATAAAAGGAAAAATAAGCTCTAATCTCCAACATGTCAGATTAGACACCAAGTTTCTTAATAAGACTCTTGTAGTGCAAAAATTAATATCAAGAATTAATAAATGGTATAGATTCAAACTAAAAAGCTTCTTCTTGGCAAAAGAAACAGTCAGTGAGGTGAATAGAGAACCAACTAATTGGGAACAAATTTTTACCACATGCATGTCAGATAGAGCACTAATCTCTAGAATATACAAAGAACTCAAAAATCTTACCTCCAAGAAAACAAATAACCCAATCAATAAATGGGCCAAGGAACTGAAAAGACACTTCTCAGAAGAAGATACACAACTGATCAACAATCACATGAAAAATGTTCAACATTTCTGGCAATTAGAGAAATTCAAATCAAAACTACTCTAAGATTTTCTTTCACTCCAGTCAGAATGGCAGCTATTAAGAACACAAACAACAATAAATGTCGGAGAGGATGTGGGGGAAAAGGCACACTCATACATTACTGGTGGAGATGAAAAAATGGTACAGCCAATATGGAAAGCAGGATGGAGATTCCTTGGAAAACTGGGAATGGAATCACCTTATGACCCAGCCATCCCACACCTGGGTCTATTCCCAAAGGACTTAAAAGCAGCATATTACAAGAACAGAGCCACATCATTGTTTATAGCAGCACAATTCACAATAGCTAAGTTAGATGTCCCTCAATAGATGAGTGGATAAAGAAAATGTGGTATATATACACAATGGAATATTACTCAGCAATAAAAGAGAATAAAATAATGGCATTCATAGGTAAATGGATGAAGTTGGAGAATATAATGCTAAGTGAAGTTAGCCAATCTCAAAAATCCAAATGCCAAATGTTTTCTCTGATATAAGGAGGCTGATTCACAGTGGGGGTCAGGGAACATAGGAGGATTAGAGGAACACTAGAAAGGTCAATGGGGAGGGAGGGGAAGGGAAGGAGCAAGGGGGTATTGCCAATGTCCAGCTCCATCAGGGGGTTTGGGGAGTCAAGAACGGATGGTGAAGGAGTTGGCAGAGCATTGAGAAACAGCAAACACACAATCAAGTCAGGGGCTGAATCTAAACTTTACTTTTCATCGTGGTTTTTATAGCACAGCAAGGCTTTGAGGTTACATCATAAGAAAGTCATGGTTATACAATTTAAAGAAGTATTTATTTCTAAACATAGGCTACTGATTAATCTTATCTATTTAGAAAGGTTACTACTAAACAGGGGCATCTGGCTGGTCCTTGAAAAAACATTCCTTTTAACGTTTATGACCCCTTCTGTCCGGACCTTTAATTCCACCTTAATCAATCATGTTTTTGAGCTCTCAAACCTTTAAAACTATGTAACTTTTAACCCAGCTCAGGTTCTTTGGCACCTATTGTTTTTCTATAATGGTTTTGTTTTGAACCCAGAGGCAGCTGTTCTCAAGTAAAGGATAAAGAAATCTTTTTACAATAAAAATGTATAGGTCTAAAGTCTCTTATCTTATGGAGGAAACTTATCTATGGAAGAAGCACATTTCTATACTAAGCTTATCTATAAAGGAATGCAATAAACCTTTAGGAAGCCACAGAGGAAGTTCTTACCATAAAGCCCACACAGGTTTTAGCAAGGAAGGTAAAATTGGGGATTTTTCTTTATAGCCCTCTATCTGGCTCCAAATGCCTTAACTCACTGCAGGTTGCACAACTATTACATTAATTTTGGCAGTCATATAGATTATAAGAAAAATAGCAAGAATACAGAGAATAAGAATAAGCCATCCTAACATTATCTATATGCCACATCTCCCCTGGGGAGGGTCACCTTGCACCAGCTCAGTCTCAGAGAGTCCTTGCTCACCCATAGACTAGGGAAGGGGACGTGGCAGGGTATGAAAGGGGAAAAAAAAGAAGGTGTAGAATAAGATGGATATCATTATCCTAAATTCATGATTGAAGTCATGAATAGTATGAATATACTTTGTATACAAACAGTATTATGTAAAAAGGTGCTCTATATGTGTATTATGAATTGTAATGCCTGCTACTGTCATATATACAACAACTTTGAATAAAGAAAAAAAAAGACCTAAAAAGGCTTTCTTCCAACAAACCCTTAAAGGTAGGATGGCCAATTTTGGGTACCTATGGAGGACTGCTGGGATTGTCATTCCAGCAGAGTTTTATTGAAATCCCCAGAGTATCTTGGGTGCAGAGACCAGTAAATTGGAAATTTTCTTCTGGCTCTGGGACCAGAGCACTGCCCAGTAAATTTGGGACTGCCTGCACTTCCAAGTTGTTCTGTTCATGCTACTAAAATCAGAGTCAGAACAGAGTGTGCTTTCTTAGAAGGAACTGTGTTCCTGTGATTTCAAGCAGGTAGCACTAACCCTTGTGGATTTTTGCTTCCAAGTGGTTTAAGTCAGCTCCTGCCTTACCCGTGGAGACTTAAAAGCCTTCCTGCCAGTGAACCTTTGAAGGTAGATTGGCCAATTTTGAGGAGCCATGGGAAACTGGTGGAATGATCATCAATCAGATTTCATTGAAAACCTGGGGCCCAGTGGCCTTTAAACTGGGAATTTTGATGGCTCTGGGGCCTGAGCTCTTCCCAGTGAAGTTGGGCCTGCCTGCACTTTCAAATGGTTCTGCTTTTAGCCATGTCAACCAGGTATAGAGCACAGTGTACTCCATTATGTAAGAGCCCTAATTGAGGAGATAGCTAAGATAGCGGCTAGCTGAGAGCCATAAAGGTGTTCAATTATTTTCACCTGATATTCATGCATTTATCTAAGAAACTTTTTATGCCCATGAACACTGCATGACACACCTGTAAGCTCAAGCTGTTAGCACATGTCCTTGTTAAGGCAAAAAGTATTTAACCAGGTGAGGGTCAGTTATAGTGGTGGTTGGTTGGAGTTGGAGTTGGAGAGGTTGTTGGAGCCGGAGAGAGAAGTTAGAAGAAAGAAGAATAAAAGAACTTTTTCATTTCCATTCTGCCTCCGAATTTTCTCCCGCGGCATCGTTGCTGCAAGTGGCAATCGCTACAGGCGGCAACAAGTGGTGGCCCGTACGGGGAGTTTGGAATCGGCAGGTTAAAGCTGAGAAATCTTTAAAGATGGGTGCAAAAATAACAAAAAGCCAAGTAATAAAAGTCATGGAAGAGTTTTTTGACATCGCTGACTCAGTTGATAGGAGGAAAGTGATCAAGAAAGCATAGCTTCCGCTGAGTCAGATAAGACCAGTAAGGATAATATTGGTGTGAACTAAAAATAATAAAAATAAGAGCTGCTAAAGCTATAAGAGACTTATTAGAAATAGCCGAGGAATATGTGCTCTCAATAGAATCTGAAACCCAGGATGATACTACCAGTGAAAGTGATAGTAATGAGGAGGAGCCAAATAACCATGAAAGCACAGCCTCCTCCGCTACGTCAGTTAAGACCAGAAAGGACCATCAAGTAGAGGAACGGTGTCCTCTGCTCCCTCATGGGTGGAATCAATTACAGAAACCATGAGGGGTATTTCTGAGCATATGCGTGCACTTGAGGCAGAGATTAACGGCCTTTCTGAGTGCTTATGCGCTCTCAAATGCCAAACACCGCAGGAACATTGGGACCTGCTAGTATTTGAAAATGAAAATGGGCAGAGATACCACCAATCCCTAGATTTTAAAACAATAAAAAATTTCAAAGAAGCAATAATGACCTATGGGCCTCAAGCTCCATTCACATTGAGCATGCTGGAGTCCCTTAACACTTTAACTTTAACCCCCTCAGACTGGAAGGGGTTATACAAGGCAGTATTGAGCGGAGGACAATACCTGATCTGGAGGTCACAATTCCAGGAACTTTGTGTAGAAACAGCTAGGAGAAATGTAAATGCAGCCTTCCCAGACCGAAACGTAGATATGCTAACAGGTGAGGGACAGTTTGCTGAACTACAAATACAAATGCAATATCATCCCTGTGTATATGCACAGATAGACGCTGCCGCTGTCAAAGCATGAAAGACCTTACCAGGAACAGGTGATTTGCAAGGCAGCTTATCAAAAGTAATACAGGGGCCTAACAAGCCATATGCTGATTTTGCTGACAGACTTTTAAGAACTGCAGGACAGAATATTCAGGGATGTGGATCAAGCAATGCCCTTAGTCGTCCAGTTGGCATATGAAAATGTCAATAAATATTGCCAAGATGGTATAAGACCATGGAAAAATAAAAAGGACTTTTCAATATACATTAGATTATGTAAAGATATTAATGATGCCTTTGTCACAGGCACTGTGATTGCAGCAGCAATGAGAGGTGCTTCCCCGCAAAATTTCACAAATAGGGCTCAACAAAAAAATTATAATCAATCAAGATATTCCAAACAAAATTATTATAATCAACCAGGATATTCTAGGCAATATCCCCAAAGAGAAATAAGACCAAGCTCATACCGTGCCCCAGGCTGCTGCCCCAGGTGTAAAAAGGGAAATCATTGGGGCAATAAATGCCATTCTAAATTTGACATCTTTGGAAATGTTTTGTCCAGGAATTCAAAAAACAGGGCACGGGGCCCAATGCCCCGGGGCCCACAAATGTACGAGGCATTAGACGAGGAATAGCCTCAAACATCCATACAGATGATTCCTCATCACAATCCCTCCTACCCATTAACTCCCTTGTCAGAGGGACAAGAGGAAGTGCAGGACTAGACCTCTGTTCCACCGCCCAAATAGTGCTAACACCTGAAATGGGGGTTCGACAGATTCCTATTGGAGTCAGGGGACCTCTTCCCTCAGGGACTGTAGGACGTATCCTTGGGAGAAGTTCTAAAATCTTATTAGGTTTTCAAGTAACACCAGGTGTTATTGACTCCAATTACCAAGGAGATATAAAAATAATGTTTAGTTCACCTAGAAGCATTGTCTCTGTTAACCAAGGAGATAGAATTGCTCAGCTGCTTCTCCTTCCCAGTTTCCAGAACTCATTCAAGAGTATGCCACAGAATAGGAACAATAGAGGATTTGATTCCACTGGCTCAGGACCTATGGCTTGCTGGGTTCAGGATTGTTCATGGAGGCCTATGAGCAAAATAAAAATTCAAGGTATAGAGATGGAGGGGCTGATTGATACTGGGGCTGACTCTTCCATCATTAACCTACAACAATGGCCCAAGCACTGGTCTCTGCAGAAGGCCTCAACTAGTTTAAGAGGCTTGGGATATACTAACACCCCAGCACAAAGTGCTGTAGTCTTAAATTGGGAAGATAATGAAGGGCATAAAGGAACATTCCAACCTTATGTTTTTGTTTTTGTTTTTGTTTTTGTTTTTGTTTTTTTGTGGTACCGGGGATTGAACTCAGGGGCACTCGATCACTGGGTCACATCCCCAGCCCTTTTTTGTATTTTATTTAGAGACAGGGTCTCACTGAGTTGCTAAGTGCCTCGCCGTTGCTGAGGCTGGCTTTGAACTCGCGATCCTCCTGCCTCAGCCTCCCAAAGTGCTGGGATTACAGGCGTGCGCTACCGCACCCGGCTCAACCTTATGTTTTGACCAGCTTGCCAGTTACCCTATGGGGGAGAGATATTCTACAGCAAATGGGGATATACCTCGCAACCAAGTCCTAAGGCGTTAAAAATAAAAATCTAAATCATCATCAAAAGGGTAAAAGATATTTTTTCTAGGGGCCACTGAGAAAACAATTTTGAAAATACCATGGCTTTCTGATAAGCCAGTTTGGGTCCCTCAGTGGCCCCTATCTAGAGAAAAATTACAAGTGGCCCACCTATTAATCCAAGAACAACTAGAAGCAGGACACATGGAGCCTTCCACCTCTCCCTGGAATTCCCCCATATTTGTAATCAAGAAAAAAATATGTAAAATGGAGATTGTTACATGACCGTAGAGAAATCAATAAAACCATGCAAATTATGGGCTCTACCCAACCTGGACTTCCTAATCCTGTAGCTATTCCTAAAAATTTCCATCTTATAACTCTTGATATAAAGGATTGTTTCTTTTCCATTCCCCTACATCATCTGGATGCCCCCAGGTTTGCTTTTTCTGTTCCTTCTATCAATAATAATGGCCCTGATAAAAGATATCAATGGAAAGTGCTACTGCAGGGAATGGCTAAAAGCCCCACTATATGTCAAATCTATGTAGACAAAGCTATCTAGCCCATTAAGAACAAATACCCAAACCTTATGTGTCTCCATTATATGGATGATGTTTTGCTTGCTCACTCTAATCAAGAAATCTTATTTACCATATTCAGTGATATGACAGAAAATTTAAAAAGATATGGATTAAAAATTGCTGAAGGGATCCAAGATGGCGGATTAGAGGAAGCCGCACTTCAGGACAGCTCCATGGAAAGAATCCAACAAAGCAGATAAATTGCCTTTCATCATATATATATGGACTGAAAATACCGATCTCCTGGATGGTTTGATTACCACTACCAGAGAGAGAAAGAGACAAGCTGTCTGCAGCGGCTGGAGCCGCGAGGCTCCTGCAAAACCGCCTGGGTGGTGCACAGGCCATGCAAAACAAAGTCAGTGTGGGGAGACCGCGCTACTACTGCAACCCCAGCCAAACTCACGGCACACCAGCGTGAAACCGGCGATAAAGACCAGCGATAACAGCCGGCGGGATTGGTGCTGGGGAACCACGGGAGACCGCGGGGCCACACACCAGTTCGGAGCCACACTCCGCCGGACGCGACCCTCAGTAGTGGGGCCCCGGACAGAGCGGCGCAGAGATCTGCGATTAGCAAACAGGGGCAGAGTGGAGCGGGCCAGTCTGAAGCAGCGCTGTCTGCACTACAGTCACAGGTGTGGCTTCCTGGTGCGATCGGCAAGCATACGGGAGTCTGCCGAGCTGCTGTCGACTGGAAGGAGAGCACCGCCATCTTTGAAAACTTCAGGGGCTGGTCCTGACAAAGGGAAGGAGACGGAGAGCGACTGCTGCATCCATCCAGGGACTCTCCAGCTCTCTGAAGACAACGCACAATTGGGTGAGACTTGGGTGGTCAGCAGGGGAAGGCGTTTCTGAGGCTGGCGCAGCGGCCACAGGGGGCTGCAACTGTGGGTGGGTTTGGGGAGGGGGTGCCTTCTGGAAGGTCCCCTTCCCAGCGCCATTCATCTGCTGACACACACGGTCCCCCTGGGCCACTCCTTCACTGAACCGTGCAGCCGCTGGCCTAGGACGCAGCCTTGATTTCACTGACAGGATCACAGACTGTGATCCAATAGCAATTGGTTTGAACTGGAAAGGAAAAAAAGAGGGGGGCTTCCCAGGGCCCGTTTTGTCTGAGACTTGGGGTTTGACTTTTTTTTTTTTTTTTTTTTTTCCTTTTCTTTTTATTGGTCTGCTTGATTTTTTGGATTGCAGGGAGGGGTTTTTTTTTGATTGTATGTTTGTTTGTTTGTTTATTTTTCTTTTTCTTTTTTTTGGCTTTGTTTTGTTCTGCTTTTTTTTTTTTTTCCTTCCGCATTGATTGTTAGTGTGTTTATTTGCTTCCGCTCCTTTTTTCTTTCATTCTTTTCCTCCTTCTCACTCTTGTATCTTTTCTTCCTCCTTCATCTTTCATGTTTACATCCTGCCAGTGTATACTAAACAGAGGCAAAAACAAGTTATACGCAAAACTTGGGATTTCTAGAACCGGAGCAATTGAACTCGGTAGCAAAGTGGTGTTATATATAGTTTACTCTCTATTTCCTTGATTCTCTCTCTCCTCTCTCTTACACCAATTCCTACTCTTTTATCATTTTTTTTCTTTTCCAACTTACTATATATATAAATTGATCTTTTTACCTAATTGTCAACCCCATTCTCTTTCTTCCATCATCTACTGATACTAAACCACTTCCACTAAACCATTTCAATAGATATCTCTTTTCATACTTTCCAAGAAAGAACAATTCAAGACACTTCCTTCTTCCTAAACATAGCACCTCTGTATCCAATACTTGAAGCTATAAAACCCTATCAGAAACGTACAGAGTAAATTGGAAATAATATCTGGGTTAACAAAATCTGTACATTGTGACCAAACTTGGATTTTCTGAATAGAAAGTGTTAGGTTTTAAAAGTATAAAGGAATTATAAGGTGATCTGATAGCATTGTACTACAGGAACAACATAAGTCTTTAAGGTAAAATCGAAACAGTCAAGGTCCCACAGTGCAGGAAGAATAGACACACAAGCAACATGAAAAAACAAGGAAAGAAAATGACACAAACAAATCAAGATACCTCATCGGTAGATGTCATGGCAAGCACAGTTGGTCAAATGCCAGAGATGGAATTTAGAAATTACATATGCCAAATGTTTATGGAACTTAAGAATGAACTCAAAAATGAGATGAGGGAGCAGGTACAGGAGGCAAAAGATCATTTTGACAAAGAAACTCCAAAAACAAATACAGGAAGTAAAAGATTACTTCAATAGGGAAATAGAGGCTCTAAAGAGAATCCAAACAGAAATTCCAGAAATGAAAGAAGCAATAAACCAAAATAAAAGCTCAATTGAAAACATCTCCAACAGAATAGACCACCTGGAAGATAGAACCTCAGACAATGAAGACAAAATATATGTCCTAGAGAAGAATTTAAACCATACAGCAAAACTTGTTAGTAATCATGAACATAACATCCAAGAATTATGGGACAGCATAAAAAGACCAAACTTAAGAGTGATCGGCGTAGAGGAAGGGGCAGAGTTTCAAGCCAAAGGAATGAGTAATCTATTTAATGAAATAATTACAGAAAATTTTCCAAGCTTGATGAATGAAATGGAAAACCAAGTTCAAGAGGCATACCAAACACCAAACAAACAAAATCTAAACAGATCCACACCTAGACACATTATAATGAAAATGCCTAATACACTGAGCAAGGAGAGAATACTAAAAGCCACAAGAGAAAGGAAGCAAATTACATATAGGGGGAAACCAATCAGACTATGTTCAGATTTTTCAACCCAGACCTTAAAAGCAAGAAGATCCTGGAATAGCATATTTCAAGCTCTGAAAGAAAAGGGATGTCAACCAAGAATCTTATATCCAGCAAAATTAAGCTTTAGATTCGAAGATGAAATAAAAACCTTCCACGACAAGCAAAAGTTGAAAGATTTCACAACTCGAAAGCCAGCACTTCTGAGCATCCTGGGCAACATTTTCCATGAAGAAGAAGAGAAAGATGATAACGAAAATCAACAAAGGGAGATATTAAACTAAAGGAAATACCAACCAGAAGAGAAACCAAATCAAGCTAAAGACCATAATTCAAATAAAAATGGATGGGAATAAAAATCACATCTCAATAATAACCCTGAATGTTAATGGCCTAAACTCGCCAATCAAAAGACACAAATTATCAGAATGGATTAAAAGAAATGACCCAACAATTTGCTGTCTCCAAGAAACACACCTCATAGAAAAAGACATCAACAGACTGAAAGTGAAAGGCTGGGAAAAGTCTTATCACTCACATGGCCAGCGGAAGCAAGCAGGGGTTTCCATTCTCATATCAAATAAGGTAGACTTCAAACCAAAATTAATCAAGAGGGACAAAGATGGATATTTCTTATTACTTAAGGGAACCATTCATCAACAGGATATAACAATCATAAATCTGTATGCCCCAAATAATGGAGCACCTACATTCATCAAACAAACGCTTCTTAAGTTCAAGAGTAAAATAGACCACAACACAGTTATTCTAGGGGACTTCAACACACCTCTCTCACCAATGGATAGATCATCCAAACAAAAGCTAAACAAAGAAACTTTAAGCCTCCTCAAAACAATTAACAATTTAGACCTAACGGACATATATAGAATATTTCATCCCTCAGTAAACGAATACACATTTTTCTCAGCAGCACATGGCGCCTTCTCCAAAATAGACCATATATTATGTCACAAGGCAACTCTCAGCAAATATAAAAAAAATAGAGATACTACCCTGCATGCTATCGGACCATAAAGGGATGAAATTGGAAATCAACGACAAAACAAGGAATAAGAAAAACTACTCCATCAACTGGAAGCTAAACAACATGCTACTGAATGAACAAGGGGTTGAAGAAGACATCAAAGAGGAGATCAAAAAATTCCTAGAGGTAAATGAGAACACAGATACATCATATAGAAATCTCTGGGACACTATGAAGGCAGTAGTAAGAGGAAAATTCATTGCACTGAGTTCATTCCTTAAGAGGAAAAAAACCCAACAAATAAATGACTTAACATCACACCTCAAAGCACTAGAAAAAGAAGAACAGACAAACACCAAGAGCAGTAGAAGACAGGAAATAATTAAAATCAGAGCAGAAATTAATGAAATTGAGACTAAGGAAACCATTCAAAGAATTGACAAAACTAAAAGTTGGTTCTTTGAAAAAATAAACAAAATTGACAGACCCTTAGCGATGCTAACGAAAAGAAGAAGAGAAAAAACTCAAATTACTAACATTCATGATGAAAAAGGGAATATCACAACAAACACCTCAGATATACAGAATATAATTAGAAATTACTTTGAAAACTTGTACTCTAATAAAATAGAAAATACTGAATGCATTGACAGATTTCTAGAGTCATATGATTTGCCTAAACTGGATGTTGAGGCTATACATAATTTAAATAGATCAATTACAAGCGAAGAAATAGAAGATGTCATCAAAAAGCTACCAACAAGGAAAAGTCCAGGACCTGATGGGTTTACAGCTGAGTTCTATAAGACTTTCAAAGAAGAACTAATACCAATGCTCTTCAAACTATTTCAAGAAATAGAAAAAGAGGGAGCTCTTCCAGACTCTTTCTATGAGGCCAATATTACATTAATTCCAAAGCCAGGCAAAGACACATCCAAAAAAGAAAACTTCAGGCCCATATCTTTAATGAACATAGATGCAAAAATCCTCAACAAAATCCTGGCAAATCTGATACAAAAACATATCAAAAAGATAGTGCACCACGATCAAGTGGGATTTATCCCAGGGATGCAAGGCTGGTTCAATATTCGGAAATCAATAAACATAATACATCACATCAATAGACTTAAAGACAAAAATCATATGATCATCTCAATTGACACAGAAAAAGCATTTGACAAAATACAACACCCCTTTATGTTCAAAACACTAGAAAAACTAGGAATATCAGGAACATATCTTAACATAATAAAAGCTATTTATGCAAGGCCCAGAGCTAACATTATCTTAAATGGAGAAAAATTGAAAGCATTCCCTCTAAAAACTGGAACAAGACAGGGATGTCCCCTTTCACCACTGCTATTTAACATAGTACTGGAAACTCTGGCCAGAGCAATTAGACAGACGAAAGAAATTAAAGGGATCAAGATAGGAAAAGAAGAGCTCAAATTAGCACTATTTGCTGATGACATGATAATCTACCTAGAAGACCCAAAAAACTCTACCAGAAAACTTTTACAACTAGTAAACGAATTTGGCAAAGTTGCAGGATACAAAATCAATACACATAAGTCAAAGGCATTTGTGTACATCAGCGACAAAGACTCTGAAAGAGAAATGATGAAAAATACCCCATTTGCAATAGCATCAAAAAAAAAAATAAAATACCTGGGAATCAACCTAACGAAAGAGGTGAAAGACCTCTATAACGAAAATTATAGAACACTAAAGAAAGAAATTATAGATGAACTCAGAAGATGGAAAGACCTACCTTGCTCTTGGATAGGTAGAATTAATATTGTCAAAATGTCCATACTACCAAAAGCATTATACAGATTTAATGCAATTCCAATCAAAATCCCAATGTCATTCTTCAAAGAAATAGAAATAGCAGTCATGAAATTCATCTGGAAAAATAAGAGACCCAGAATAGCCAAAGCAATCCTGAGCAAGAAAAGTGAAGCAGGGGGCATCACCATACCAGACTTTAAATTATACTATAGAGCAATAGTAACAAAAACAGCATGGTATTGGCACCAAAACAGACTGGTGGACCAATGGTACAGAATTGAGGATACAGAGACTAATACATTTAATTACAGCTATCTTATATTAAACAAAGGTGCCAAAAATGTACAGTGGAGAAAGGATAGCCTCTTCAACAAATGGTGCTGGGGAAAACTGGAAATCCATATGCAACAAAATGAAATTAAACCTATATTTCTCACCATGCACAAAACTCAATTCAAAGTGGATCAAAGACCTAGGAATTAGACCAGAGACAATCCACCTAATAGAAGAAAAAGTAAGCTCCAATTTCCAACATGTTGGATTAGGCCCCAAGTTCCTTAATAAGAATCCTGTAGCGCAAGAATTACTACCAAGAATTAATGAATGGGATAGATTTAAACTAAAAAGCTTCTTTTCAGCAAAAGAAACAATCAGTGAGGTGAATAGAGAGCCAACTAATTGGGAACAAATATTTAATACATGCACATCAGATAGAGCACTAATCTCTAGAATATATAAAGAACTCAAAAAACTTTACACTAAAAAACCAAATAACCCAATCAATAAATGGGCTAAGGAATTGAGAAGACACCTCTCAGAAGAAGATACACGATTAATCAACAAATACATGAAAAAATGTTCAACATCACTGGCAATTAGAGAAATGCAAATCAAAACTACTCTAAGATTTCACTTCACTCCAGTTAGAATGGCAGCCATCAAGAACACAAGCAACAATAAATGTTGGAGAGGATGTGGAGAAAAAGGCACACTCATACATTGCTGGTGGGACTGCAAAATGGTGCAACTGTTATGGAAAGCAGTATGGAGATTTCTTGGAAAACTGGGAATGGAACCATCCTATGACCCAGCCATCCCACTCTTGGGTCTATTCCCAAAGGACTTAAAAACAGCATATTACAGTGACACAGCTATCTCAATGTTTGTAGCTGCACAATTCACAATAGCTAGGTTGTGGAACCAACCTAGATGTCCCTCAGTAAATGAGTGGATTAAGAAAATGTGGTATATACGCACAATGGAATTTTACTCAGCAATAAAAGAAAACAAATTAATGGCATTTGCAGGTAAATGGATGAAGTTGGAAGACATAATGCTAAGTGAAGTTAGTCAGTCTCAAAAATCCAAGTACCAAATGTTCTCTCTTATATAAGGAGGCTTTTTCAAAATATTGTTGGATGGGGGTACATAGGAGGATTAGAGGAACACTAGAATGGTCAAGGGAAGGGAGGGAGCAAGCGGGGAGGGAGGGAGGAAAAAAAAAAAAGGTGGTTGAATGAGACAGATATCATTTTCCTTAATGCATGATTGAAGACCTGAATTGTACGAATATACTTTGTATACAAACAGTTGTATGTAAAAAGATACTAAATATATGCACTATGAATTGTACATATTAAAAATTATAAAAATAAAAAAAAAGTAATGCCAAAAGAATCACTAAAAAGGTTATAAAAATGGTTACAATAAAGCAATAATAAATAAATAAATAATCAATCTACCCTAGTCCAAGCCTTATTAAATAACTACAATGATATTACTAAATCTGGATGAATCTGCAGAGAATTATGCTGAGTGAAAAAAAGTCAATCCAGAAAGACTCCAAGAATATAATTCCATTTTTCAAACCATTCTTCAAACGACAAAAGTATGGCTTAAGAGAACAAATTGGTAGTTACGGGGAGTTAGGAAAAGGGTGAGGGATAGGAGGGAAGTTGGTATAGCTCCAAAAGGCCAACGAGAGGGGTGGGTCTCTGTGGTAATGGAAATGTTGATGTTTTAGCTGTATCAATGTCAGCATCTTAGCTGTGATATTATTGGAAAGATGTTACCGCTGGGGAAGCTGGGGAAATGTACACAGAATTTCTCTTTATTATTTCCTGCTACTGCATGTAAATCTATAATTATTTTAAAATAAAAATTTTAATTAAAAATTGTAAAAAGGACAAAAAAAAAACAAAAAAAATTGCTGAAGAAAAGGTTCAAACTAGATATCCCATATTATATTTAGGATTTAAAATCATGGATACCTTTAATAAGCCTCAAAAAATTTTAATAAATAAAGAACATTTGATCACCCTCAATGATTTCCAAAAACTGCTGGGAGACATTAATTGGCTTCGCCCTACACAAAGCCTCACTACTGGACAATTAAAACCCTTATTTGATATCCTTCGTGGGAATCCTGATCCATCTTCACCGCAAACATTAACTCCTGATGCTAGGGAAGCTTTAAAGTTAGTAGAAAAGGCCATTGAAAGATCCCATTGTGATAGAATTAATTTTGCTCGACCGCTAATATTGATTATTATTTCTTCACAATATACACCCACAGGAGTATTTTGGCAACAGGGACCTTTATTATGGATACATTCGCCCATCTCTCCTAAAAGTATAATTGAGTCTTATACCTCCATGGTCACTAAACTTAAAACTTCTACTAAAATATTTGGCATTCACCCCACTACTATTATTACTCCCTATTCATCATCACAGGTTGAATATTTATGCTTTAATGATAATGATTGGGCTATAGCTAGATGCTCTACTTCTGCAAATTTTGATAACCATCTTCCTAAGTCTCCTACACTATCTTTTTGTGTCAATCATCCCATTATATTTCCACAGGTAATAAAAAATCAACCTATTCCTAAGACATTAAATGTATTTACAGATGGGTACTCTAATGGTACTGCTGCAGTAGTCACTCAAAAAGAAAATATGATTCATATTACTGGTCAAAAATCATCCCTATTAGTTGAACTTGAAGCTATTATAATAGCTCTAGAAAGTTTTAGAGAACAGCCTATAAATATTTTTTTCAGACAGCCACTATATTGTACATGCTGTCCCTAAATTGGAGCTAGCAGGTCCAATAGCACCACATACTCCAGCCTTTAAATTTGTTTTTTCAAATTCAAAATCTCCTATGGGAACATAAAGAACCTTTATTTATTGGACATATCAGAGCTCATACTAATTTGCCTGGTCCTCTCCATGAAGGTAATCAAAAGGCTGATGCCCTCACTAAAACAATCTTTATATTTCCAACAAGCTACCTTGTTCCATTCCCAATTTCATGTCAATAGTACTACGTTACAGCAACGTTTCAAAATCACAAAGGAGCAAGCTCGAACAATTGTGAAGTATTGTCAATCTTGTGTGACACATTTGCCCAATCCACATTATGGAGTTAACCCAAGAGGATTAATGCCCAATCATTTGTGGAAGATGGATGTCACTCATGAGCCAAGTTTTGGAAAATTGCGATTTATTCATGTGACCATAGATACATGCTCAGGCATGATTTTTGCTTCCTTACATGCTGGAGAAAAAGTTAAAGATATTACATCTCATTGTCTACAAGCTTTTGCTGCATTGGGCATCCCCAAAATTCTTAAAACAGATAATGGCCCTACATATACGTCCTCATCTTTCAAACAGTTTTGCGCTAAATTCAATATATCCCATAAAACAGGTATCCCATACAATCCTCAAGGTCAAGGTATAATTGAATGAGCTAATCGCACACTCAAAATTATGCTATTAAAGCAAAAAGAAGGAAATTGGAAAAATCCTAGGGACAGATTGGCAGTTGCCTTGTTTACCTTAAATTTTTTAACTTTAGATTCTAATGGATATTCGGCTGGAGACAGACACTGGAATCCACACCAACAACATAAACCTTTGGTTTACTGGAAGGATGTTCTTTCAGGTGCATGGAAGGGTCCAGATCCAGTATTAATTTGGGGGAGAGGATCTGTTTGTGTTTTTCCACAGCATGAATCCTCCCCAATATGGATACCATCTAGATTAATAAAACAGATACCAAATCAAAAGGACCAAGATGAAGTTATTGAGGAATCAAGATTAATAAAACAAGTACAAAATCAAGAGGACCAAGATGAAGGTATGGAATAATTCCTTTAAAAGAGTCCTCCAATAAATTCACAATTTAAGTCTCATTCCTTCGGCCGGGACAAGAAGATCTCTGTTTAGTGTGCACACAATTGTATTTTTTTTTTCTTTTTATATATGTCTTTATGTCTGTGCATTTGTCTAAATTTCATGTTAATGTGACGTCACAAATATATGTTTGTATGTGCGTCTGTCCAGTGTGACATCACAAATAACAAAGCACTTATGAAAATTAATATTAAAAGCATTTAATTATAAAATATATATATATACATATATATTGTACATATATATATATATATATATATATATATACATATGGATCCAAATAACTCTAATTCATTTAAGTTTAGAGTATTCAATTTGGGTAAACAATTTAAAAAGTGAAGGTACCTTCAATTTTGATTTATAGGTGTCCCTGGGACTTCTCTTCAGCAAAGAATAAGACTAATACTGTATAACCTAATATTTTGGTATTTGACATGGGATTGTTTATTTGTAATTAACTTTATTTGTTTAATAGCTGATTAATTTGAAATTTTTCAACAGGTAATTTCATAGAAGGTTGCTGTGTATGCAGAGACTTGGGGGTTCCAGCTAACAAATTATTTTTCCAAAGTGCTTTTAGCTTTTCTTTAATCTATCTTTAATGCAGTAAATACCCTCAGTCTTTCTTTGATTTGTTCTGAATGTGATATTTTGCCAGGTTATGTTTGTGGGAACTCAAGCAGCAATGTGTGTGAGCAGAGATCAACTTTAATTTTCTAATCAAATAATCCTATATTTTAGTTTGACAACTCACCTCTTGACTCACTGCTGGAATAGCACTGCCTTTCCTTTAATAATTGATGCTTGAGTTTCTAGGTAGTGGGCCCTGAAGATTTGCCGGTAGCATTGTCTAGACATAAAAAAGACAGCTGCTGCTACAGCTGCAGGGATCGGAATCACTACAAGCATCCCTGCTGCTCAAGCATCAAACAACCTCACCAGCAGTGTGGCCTCTGCTCTACATGCATGGGATCTCCTAGATCAATGTGTTATAACAAGCAGACATTTTGATCTTTTATTATTTGGGACATTATGGGACAATACCTTGCAGGTATTTGTCTAGAAAACTCAGTGCGTTACTTGATGGAATGTAGGGCAGGTGATTTGTTTAAAGACCTTAATTCGCTATGGAACTTGGCTTGTCAGCAGAAGGCATGCCGCCTTAAAGCCACAACATCTTCTCACGATTGGATGGCTGTTAGTCAACACACAGTCGACCCTGAAGGGCTCAATTGAATGGCTGGTTAGCCAATGACGGGTAAGATCCCCAGAGGGGGACAACCTAAGACAGGCACAGTCAATCCGGATGAGGTCGTTACCCATCCATGGGACAGTCTCATGTGGCCAACATATCAACCTAAGACAGGAGTCAAGGGCACAGCCTTGATTATCTGATGATGGGTAAGAATGTTGGTTGCACATGGACGTCCTAGAGCATCCCCTCTTTTAAAACAAAAGGGGGGAAATGTAAGAGCCCTAATTGAGGAGATAGCTAAGATGGCAGCTAGCTGAGAGCCATAAAGGTGTTCAAGTATTTTCACCTAATATTCATGCATTTATCTAAGAATCTTTTTATGCCCGTGAACACTGCGTGATGCACCTGTAAGCTCAAGCTGTTAGCATGTGTCCTTGTTAAGGCAAAAAGTATTTAACCAGGTGAGGGTCAGTTAGAGTGGTGGTTGGTTGGAGTTGGAGTTGGAGAGGTTGTTGGAGCCAGAGAGAGAAGTTAGAAGAAAGAAGAATAAAAGAACTTTTTCATTTCCATTCTGCCTCCGAATTTTCTCCCTCGGTGTCGTTGCTGCAAGCGGCAATCGCTACAGGCGGCAACACCATTAGAAGCAATTGTGTTCTTGTGCTTTCAAGCAGTAGCACAAACAATTGTGGAGTTGCACTCCCAAGTGGTTTCAGGCAGCTCCTGACTCAACTGGGGAGTCCAAAAAGGCTTCATGCTAGTGAACCCTTGAAGGTAGGATGGCCGATTTGGGGGAGCCATGGAGGACTGGTGGGAGGATCATTCCACAAAAGTTTAATTGAAATGCCCCTGAAAAACTGAAGCCCAGAGGCTGGTAATCGTGGAATTTCCTGCCATCTCAGGGGCCAGAGTGCTTCACAGTGAATTTGGACCTGCCTATGTTGTTAAGTGGTTTTACTTAAGGCTAATTCAACTAGGAATGAAGGAAAGTTTGCTCTCTTAGAAGGAACAACGTTCCTGTGGTTTCAAGCAGGTAGCATGAACTGTTGAGGTGTTTCAGTTCCATGAGGTTTCAGGAAGCTCCTGCCTGACCCAGGGAGATATGAAAAGGTTTCCCACCAGCGAACCCTTAAAGATAAGATGACCAATTTTTAGGATACATTTGGGACTGGTGGGAGGATCATTTAACCAGAGTTTCATTGAAATCCCCCAGAAAACTTGAGGTCCAGAAGCCACTAAACTGGGAATTTCCTGCCGGCTCTGGGGCCAGAGGTGCTTCCCAATGAAGTTGGGCCTGCCTGCACTCCCATGTTGTTCTCCTTCGGGCTACATCAACCAGGGATGGAGCAGAGTATGCTCCCTTAGGAAAAATTGTGTTCCTGTGGTTTCAAGCAGCTACCATGAACCATTGTGGAGTTTCACTTCCATGCAATTTCATGCAGTTCCTGGATGACCCAGGGATACATAAAAAGGCTTCATGAAAGAGAACCCTTGAAAGTAGCATGACCAATTTTAGGGCACCATATGGGACTGCTGGGAGGATCATTCTTCCAGAGTTTCATTGAAATCCCGCTGAAAACCTGGGTACCAGAGGGCGGTAAACTAGGAATTTCCTGCCAGCCGCCAGAGCGCTTACCATTGTAGTGAAGTTGGGCCTGCCTGCACTCACAAATGGTTTTACTTCGGGCTACTTCAACCAGTCATACAGCACAATGTTATCCCTTAGAAGGAACAGCATTCATGTCATTTCAAACAGCTAGCACAAACCTTTAAGAAGTTTCACTTACAGAAAGTTTCAGACAGCTCCTGCCTAACCCAGGGAGACATAAAAACGTTTCCTGACAGTGAATTCTTGAAGGTAGGATGCCCAATGTCCAGGAGCCATGGGGGACTGGTGGAAAGATCATTCCACCAGAGATTCATTGAAATCTCCCTGAAAACCTGGGGGCCAGAGTGCGGTAAACTAGGAATTTCCTGCCAGCTGCCAGAGCGCTTACCATTGTAGTAAAGTTGGGCCTGCCTGCACTCACAAATGGTTTTACTTCGGGCTACTTCAACCAGTCATACAGCACAATGTTATCCCTTAGAAGGAACAGCATTCCTGTCATTTCAAACAGCTAGCACAAACCTTTAAGAAGTTTCACTTACAGAAAGTTTCAGACAGCTCCTGCCTAACCCAGGGAGACATAAAAACGTTTCCTGACAGTGAATTCTTGAAGGTAGGATGCCCAATGTCCAGGAGCCACGGGGGACTGGTGGAAAGATCATTCCACCAGAGATTCATTGAAATCTCCCTGAAAACCTGGGGGCCAGAGTCCGGTAAACTGGGAATTTCCTGCCAGTCTCCAGAGCCCTTCCCAGTGAAGTTGGGCCTACCTTCTTTCCAAGCAGTTCTGCTTTGGTAGCCCAGGGTTGGAGCAGAATGTGTTCCCTTAGAAGGAACTGCTTTTCAGTTGTTTCAAGCAGCTAGCATGAACCACTGTGGAGTTTAACTGCAATTTAGGTAGCTCCTGCCTAACCAAAAAGAAATTAAAAGGCTTCCTGCTAGTGAAACCTTGAAGGTAGTATGACCAATTTGGGGGAGCCATGGGTGACTATTGGGAGAATCATTCCACCATATTTTCATTGAAATGTCTCCAAAAACATGGGCCCAGAGAATGGTAAACTGGGAATTTCCTACCAGCCACCAGAGTGCTTGCCAGTGAAGTGAAGTTAGGCCTGCTTGAGCCTCCAAGTGGTTCTGCTTTGGCCTACTTCAAGCAGAAATGGATCAGAGTGTGCTCACCTAGAAGAAACTGCATACCTTTGGTTTCAAGCAGCTAGCAGGAACTGTTGTGGAGTTCACTTCCAGGCAGATTCAGGCAGCTTCTGATTAACTCAGGGAGACATATAAAGGGGTACTGTCAGAAGACCTTTTAAGGTAGGAAGACCAATTTCGGGGAGCCATGAGGGACTGGTGGGTGGATAATCCCACCTGATTATTTGAAATCCCTCTGAAAACCAGGGGCTCAGAAGCTGGTAAACTGGGTGCTTCCTGACAGCTTCCAGGGTGCTTCCCATTGAAGTTGGGCCTGCTTTTGCAATCAAGTGGTTTAGCTATGGACTACTTCAACCAGGGACCAAGCAGAGTGTTCTCCTTTAGAAGGAACTGTGCTCCTGTTGTTTCAAGCAGCTACATGAAATGTTGTGGAGTTTCACTTCCAGGTGGTTTCAGGAAGCTCCTACCAAACCCAAGAGACATAAAAAGGTTTCCTGCATGTGAACTCTTGAAAATAGGATGACCAATGTTGGGGAGTCATAGGGGACTGGTGGGAAGATCATTCCACCAGAGTTTCAATGAAATCCCAGTGAAAACGTGGAGCCCAGAGGCTGGTAAACTGAAAATTTCCTGCCAGGTGCCAGAGTGTTTCCCAGTGTAGTTGGGCCTGTCTGAACTCCCAGGTGGTTCTGTTTCACCTGCATCAACCAGGGATGGAGCAGAGTGTGCTCACTTAGAAGGAACTGCTTTCCTGTGCTTTTGAACAGCTGCACGAATGATTGTGGAGGTTCACTTCAAGGCTGATTCTGGTATGCCCTGAATAACCCAGGGAGACATAAAAAGGATTTCTGCCATTGGACCTATGAAGGTATGAGCACCAATTTAGGGGAGCCGTGGGGGGGGTACTGGTGGGAGGATCATTCCACCTGAGTTTCATTGAAATCACCCTGAAAACCTAGAACCCAGAGTCCAGTAAACAGAATTTACTGCCAGTAGCTAGAGCGGTTCCCAGTGATGTTGGGCTTGCCTGCACACCCAAGTGGTTCTGCTTCAGGCAACATCAACCAGGGATGAAGTAGAATGTGCTCACTTAGAAGGAACTGCCTTCCTGTGGTTTCAAGCAGCTAGCACTAACCATTGTGCAGTTTCACTTCCAAGAGTATTTTGGCAGGTAATGACTAACCCAGGGAGACATAAAAATGCTTCCTGTCAGTGGACCTTTGAAAATAAGTCAAACAATTTTGAGGAGCCATGGGGGACTCTTCAGAGGATCATTTCAACAGTTCCCTTGAAATCTCCCTGAATCCTGGGGCCCAGAGGACAAAACTAGGAATTTCCTGCCAGCCGCCAGATCATTTCCCAGTGAAGTTGGATCTGTCTGAACTCCCTAGTGGTTCTGTTTCACCTACTTCAACCAGGATTAGAGCAGAGTGTGCTCCCTTAAAAGGAACTACGTTCCTGTGGTTTCAAGCAGCCAGCAGGAACTGTTGTGGAGTTTCACATCCAGGAGTTTTCAGGGAGCTCCTACCAATATTGGGAAGACATAAAAATGCTTTCTGCCAATAAACTCTTGAAAGTAAAACAACAAATTTTGGGAAGCCATGGGGGACTGGTGGGAGGATCATTCCACCAGAGTTTCACTGAAATCCCCAGAAAACCTGGGGCCCAGATGCCAGTAAGCTGGTAATTTCCAGCCAGCTTCCAGAGCGCTTCACAGTGAAGTGAAGTTGGGTTTGTCTGCACTCCCAAGTGGATCTGTTTCAAGCTACTTCAACCAGGCATGGAGCAGAGTGTGCTCCCTTTGAAGGAACTGCTTTCCTGAAGTTTCAAGCATCTAGCAGGAACCATTCTGGAGTTTCACTTCCAGGCAGTTTTAGGCAGCTTTTCCTAACTCAAATATTCTTCAAGACTACCTCCCTGTGGACTTTTGAAGGAATGTAGAGAAATTTTGGTAAGTAATGGGGGATTTGGGGGAGGATCATTCCACCAGAGTTTCTTTGAAACCACCCCCCCAAAAAAAAAGCTAAAGCCCAGAGGCTGGTAAACTGAGAATTTCCTGCCAGCTGCCAGAGTGCTTCCCAGTGAAGTTGGGAGTGCCTGCATTCCCAAGTGGTTCTGCTTCAGGCTATTTCATCATGGGGTGGACCACAATGTGCTTCCTTAGAAGAAATTGCATTCTTGTGCTTTCCAGCAGCTAGCACAAACCCTTATGGAGTTTCACTTCCAGGCGATTTCAGGCTGCTCCTGCCTAACCCAGGGAGACATAAAAAGGCTTCCTGCAGCAAACACTTGAAGGTAGGACAACCAATTTTGAGGACCCATGGTGGATTTTGGGGAGGATCATTCCTCCCAAGTTTCAATGAAATCCCCCCAAAAAACATGGGGCCCAGAAGCCTGTAAATTGGAAATTTCCTGCCAGGCACCAGAGCACTTCCCAGTGAAGTTGGGCCTGCCTGCACTCCCAAGCGGTTCTCCTTTGGACTAATTCAACCAGGGATGAAGCAGAGTGTGCTCCCTTAGAAGGAACTGTGTTCCTGTGGTTTCAAGCAGCTAACTCAAAACATAAAGTTTCACTTCAAGGCATTTTCAGGCAGCACCAGCCTAACCCATAGAGATTTAAAAGGCTTCCTGCTACTGATCCCTTGTATATAGGATGACCAATGTTGGGAAGCCATGGTGGACTGTTCAGTGGATCATTCCACCAGGGTTTTATTTAAATCCCAATGAAAACCTATTGCCCAGAGGCAGGTAAACTGGGAATTTCCTGCTATCTGCCAGAGCATTTCCAAGTGAAGTTGAGCCTGCCTACACGCCCAAGTGGTTCTGCTTCTGGTTACTTAACCAGGAATGGAGCAGATGTGCTCCTTTAGAAAGAACTGCTTTCCTGTTCTTTAAAGCAGCAAGTAGAAAGCATTGTGGAGTTTCACTTCCAGGCAATTTCAGGCAGCTCCTGCCTAACCAGGGGTGACATAAAAAGGCTTCCTGCCAGCGAAACTTTGAAGGTAGGATGGCCAATTTTCAGGAGCAATGGGGGACTGTTCCATCAGAGTAACATTGAAATCCCTTTGAAAACCTTGTTCCCAGAAGCCATTAAACTGAGAATTTCCTGAAAACCAACAGAGCAATTTCCAGTGAAGTTGGGCCTACCTGTGCTCCCAAGTGGTTCTGCTTTGGGCTACTTCAACCAGGGACAGAGAAGAATGTGCTCCCTTAGAAGAAACTGTGTTCCTATGGTTTCAAGCAGCTAGCATGAACCATTGTGGAGTTTCACTTCCAGGTGGTTTCAGGTAGCTTCTGCATAACCCAGGGAGAATTTAAAAGGCTTACTACCAGTGATTCCTTGAAGGTAGGATGACCAATTTGGGGCAGCCATGGGGACTAGTGGGAGGATCTATCCACCATGGATTTCAGTGAAATCTGTCCAAAAACTGGACCCCACAGGCAAGTAAATTGGGAATTTCCTGCCAGCCACCAGAGCACTTCCCATTGAAGTTGGGCCTGCCTGCACTCCCAAATGGTTCTTCTTTGGCTACTTCAACCAGGGATGGAGCAGAATGTGCTCACCTAGAAGGAAACTGTGTTCCTTTGGTTTCAAGTAGCTAGTATGAACAATTGTGGAGTTTCACTTCCAGGTGTTTTCAGGCAACTTCTGCCTAACCTGGGGAGATATAAAAAGGCTTCCTTCCTGTGAACCCTTGATGGTAGGATGACCAATGTTGGGGTGCCATGGGGGACTGGTGGGAGGATCAATACAAAAGTGTTTCATTGAAATCCCAATTAAAACCTCAGGCACATAGGCTGTTAAACTGGGAATTTCCTGCCAGACGCCATAGTGCTTCCAGTGAAGTTGGGCCTGCCTGCACTCCCAAGTGGCTCTGCTTTGGGCTACTCAATGAGGAAATGAGCATAGTGGGCTTTCATAGACAGAATTTTGTTCCTGTGGTTTCAAGCAGCTAGCACAAACTTTTGTGGAGTTTAACATCCAGGTGGTTTCAGGCAGCTCTTGCCTAACCAGAGAGATATATAAAGGTTTCCTTCCAGTGAACCATTGAAGGTAGGATGATAAATTTTGGGGAGCACTGGGGGAATGCTGTGAAGATCATTCCACCAGTGTTTTATTAAAATTTTTTCTGAAAACCTGGGGACAAGAGGAAAGAGAACTGGTAATTTTCTGCCAGCTGCCAGAGCACTTTTCTCTTAAGTTGAGCCTATGTTTGCTTCCAAATGTTTCTGCTTTGGGCTACTTCAATGAGGGATGTAGCATAGTGTGCTCCCTTAGCGGGAACTGCCTTCCTGTGGTTTCAAGCAACTAGCATGAACAATTGTGTAGTTTCACTTTCAGACAGTTTCAGGCAGCTTCTGCCTATCTTGGGGAGAACTGAAAAGGCTTCTTGCCAGCGGACCTTGGAAGGTAGGATGATCAATTTTGGAAAGCCATGGAAGGCTTGTGGGAGGATCATTCCACCAGAGTTTCATTGAAATTTCCTGAAAACCTAGGGCCCAGAAACTGGTAAACTGGGAATTTCCTGCTATCCACCAGAGTGCTTCCCTGTGAAATTCAGCCAATCTGCACTCACAAGTAGTTCTGCCTTTGGCTATTTCAACCACAGATGGAGCAGAGTGTGCTCCCTTAGAAGGAACAGCATTCCTGTGGTTTCAAGCAACTAGCATGAACCATTATGGAGCTTCACTTCCAGGCGGTTTCAGGCAGCTTCTGCCTAACCCCCTAGGATTATGTCTCCTAAGACATAAAAAGGCTTCCTTTCAGTAGACCTTTGAAGGTAGAATGACCAATTTTGGGAAGCCCTGGGGGAATGGTTGGAGGACCATTCCACCTGAGTTTCATTAAAATCCTTCCAAAAGCCGGTTAAAATGAGAATTTCCTGCTGGCAGTGAGAGCACTTCCCAATGAAGTTTTTCCTGCCTGCACTCCCAAGAGGTTTTCTGTCAGGCGACTTCATCCTGGGACAGAGCAGAGTGTGCTCCCTTTGAAGAAACTGCGTTCTTGTGGTTTCCAGCAACTAGCATGAACGGTTTTCTAGTGTCATTTCTAAGATGTTTCAGGCAGCTCCTGCCAAACCCAGTTAAACCTACAAAGGATTTTTGCCAGCAAACTGGGGTTGCTATGGGGGACTTGTTGAAGAATCAAACAGAGTTTCATTGAAATCTCCCCCAAAACCTTGAGCAGAAATTTTGGTATACTTGGAATTTCCTGCCAGCTGCTAGAGTGCTTCCCAGTGTAGTTGAGTCTTCCTGCACTCCCAAGTGCTTCTGCTTATGGCTACTTCAACCATGGATGGAGAAGAGTTTTCTCCCTTACAGGGAACTGTGTTCCTGTGGTTTCAAGCAGCTAGCACAAACCATTGTGGAGTTTCACTTCCAAGTGTTTTCAGGAATATCCTGCCTAACCCAGTGAGATATAAAAAGGGTTCCTGCCAATGAGCCCTTGAAGCCCATGACCAATGTTGGGGAGCATTTGAGTACTGGTGCAAGGATCATTCCACCAGAGTCTCATTGAATTCCCCCTGAAAACCTTGTGCAGAAAAGCCTGTAAGCTGGTAAGTTCCTCCCAGCAGCGAGAGTGCTTCCCAATGAAGTTGTGATTCCCTGCCCACCCAAGTGATTCTACTTTGGGCTACTTTAACCTGGGATGGAGTAGATTGTGCTCCCTTAGGAGGAACTGTGTTCCTATGATTTAAAGCAGGTAGCACAAACTGTTGCGGAGTTTTACTTCTGAGCATTTTCATTCAGGTCCTACCTTACCCAGTGAGAATGAAAGGGTTTCTGCCAGTGAACCCTTGAATATAGGTCGACCTATTTGGGGGAGCCATTGGGTACTGGTGTCAGAATCATTCCACCAGACTTTCGTTGAAATCCCTTTGTAAACCTTGGGCAGAGAGGCCAGTAAAAGGGAATTTCCTTTTAACAGCAAGAGTGCTTCAGAATGAACTTGTAACTGCCTGCACTCCCAACTTATTGTGCTTTGGTCTACTTTAACCATTGATAGAGAAGAGTATTCTCCATTAGAGGTAATAGCAGTCCTCTAATTTCAAGCAGCTAGCAGGAATTCAGTTCCTTCTAAGGGAGCACACTCTGTTCTGTCCCTGGTTGATGTAGCCCAAACCAGAATCACTTGAAGCACATGCAGGAACAACGTCATTGAGAAGCACTCTCGCTGCTGGCAGGAAGTTACCAGTTTACCGGCCTTTCTGCCCAAGGTTTTCAGGGGAATTTCAATGAAACTCTGGTGGAATGATCCTCTCACAAGTGCCCCATTACCTCCCAGAATATTCATCCAGCCTTCAAGGGTTTGCTGGCAGGAAACTTTTTTTTTTTTTTAATGTTTCCCTGGTTAGACAGGTACTGCCTGAAACAGCTTGAAGTGAAACTCAACAACTGTTCATGCTAGGTGCTTGGTATTACAGGAATGCAGTTACTTCTAAGTTAGCACATTCTGTCTTGTTTCTGGTTTAAGTAGCAATTATCAGGATCTCTTCTGAGCACATGCAGGAACAATTACATTTTAGAGCCCTCTTACAGCTAGTAAGAAATTAACAATTGACTGGAGTTTCTGAAAAAAAAAATGTCAGATGTATTTCAATGAAATTCTGGTGGAATGTTCTCTCACCAGTCTCACCTGGCTCCCCAAATTTGTTCATCCTATTTTCAAGTGTTCTCTTGTAAGAATACTTTTTATTTTTATGTTTTACTGTGTTATGCATGATCTGCCTGAATCCACTTGGAATTGTAGCTCAAGAAGGGTTTGTGCTAGCTACTTGAAATTAGAGGAACTCAGTTACTTTAAATGAGCACACTCTTTGTTTCTTATTGAAGTAGGAATAAGCAAAATTACTTCTGAGCATATGCAGGAACAATGTCATTGGGAAGCACTCTCACTGCTATCAGGAAATTAGCAATTGACTGCAATTTCTGAAAAAGTTTTCAGAGGGATTTCAATGAAACTCTGGTAGCATGATCCTCTCACCATTTCCACATGACTCATAATAATTGGTCATCCTATCTTTAGTGGTTTCTCTTGCAAGGACAACTTTTATGTTTCACTATATTATGCAAGATCTGCCTTAAACCACTGCAATTGAAACTCAGTAACAGTTTGTGGTAGTTACTTGAAACTACAGGAACTCAGTAACTTCTAAGTGGGCACTCTCTGTTTTATTTCTGGTTGGAGTGGCAAGAAGCAGAATCACTTCTCAGAACATGCAGGAATAACTTCATTTTGAAGCACTCTTGCTATGAGCAGAAAATTACAATTTTACCAGCATTTCTGAAAAAGTTTTTCAGAGGGATTTCAATGAACCTCTGATGGAATGATTCTACCACCAGACCCCCAATGCTCCCCAAAATTGGTCATCCTACCTTCAAGGGTTCGCTAGCAGGAACCCTTTTTATACTTCACTGTGTAAGGCAGGAGTTGCCTGAAACTTCTTTGTAGTGAATCTCCTCATTCATTCATGCAATCTGCTTGAAATTACAGGAAGGCAGTTCCTTCTAAGGGAGCACTCTGTGTTCCATCCCTGGTTGAAGTAGCCCAAAGCAGAATTACTTGGGAGCACAGGCAGGCACAACTTCATTGGGAAGCACTCTTGTTACTGGCAGGAAATTACCAGTTTACTGGCCTTTCTGCCAAACATTTTCAGAGGGATTTCAATTAAAATCTGGTGGAATGATCTTCTTACCTGTCCCACATGGCTCCCCAAATTTGGTCATCCTATTCTCAAGGATTCTCTTGCAAGAACATATTTTACATTTCACTGGGTTATGCAGGAACTGCCTGAAACTGTTTGGATGTGAAACTCAACCAAGCTTTGTGCTAGCTGCTTGAAATCACAGGAACTCAGTTCTTTCTAAGTAAGCATGTTCTGTTTTGTTTCTGGTTGAATTAGCAATAAGCAGAATCGCTTCTGAGCACATGCAGGAACAACCTCATTTTGAAGACCTCTTTCTGCCAGCAGGCAATTGCCAATTGACTGGAATTTCTAAAAAAAAAAAAAATTTTTTTGAGAGGGATTTCAATGAAACTCTGGCCATATGATCCTCTCACCATTCCTGTATGTCTCCCCAAAATTGGTCATCCTATCTTCAAGGGTTCTCTTGCATGAACAACTTTTATGTTTCACTGTGTTGTGTAGGATCTGCCTGAAACCGCTTGGAATTGAAACTCAACAACAGTTTTTGCTAGCTACTTGAAATTATAAGAATTCAAAGTGAGCACATTCTGTTTTGTTTCTGGTTGAAGTATCAATAAGCAGAATCACTTCTGAGAACATGCAGAAACAACTTCATTTTTAATAACTCTTGCTGCTAGCAGGAAATTACCAATTTACTGGAATTTTTAAAAAAGATTTTCAGAGGAATTTCAATAAAACTCTAGTGGAATGATCTGTGGGAATGACCTGCCCACTGCCTCAATTGTTCTAAGTCATTTGTGTCTTCTTCACATGCTGAGTTTTGGATTTTCTGAATCACATGACAAATATAAAGAATTTATATTCACAGAATAACAAATATCCCTCATACTCTTTTTTCCCCTTGTGGTATTGCAGAGACATCATGACTGTGAAGCCACATCTATTTTCCACAGTGTGATATCCCAGTCCCAGATGTAGCTCCACTTTCTGGTATGATTTGGTCCAAGAATAGACCAGACACATTATATATAAATGCTAATTTTAGATATTTATCCTGAATGGCTGATTTTAGGGAATGAGTTTATTTCTCTTATAACATAGTATATTAGGAAAATAAAGACAGTCTTTCCCTAAATTATTAAATAATCATGGCTACAAGGACTGATGTTTGTAATTTTCTTACATACACATTTGCAAATCAAATATAGAGTGTGGATTACCTTTCAAATTTTTAATTACTACATCTGAACTCAGAGGAGGCATCTTAAAAATACAAATTCACAAAACTAATCTACTTTATTCACTACCACACTTACATTTCTGATCTAGATACTTATTTACTACATTTAATTTAGGACTTCATGGTGTGACTAGGCTGTAAAAATTTTGGGTTGGGTTAGGATTAGGGTTAGGCAATGAATGTGTATATTGGAAATCATGAATATTCATAATGCACGTGTGAAATATGTATGAAAACATATATCAACATATGTTCTTAGTGGGGCAAGGTGGTGCATGCCTGTAATCTCAGCACTCAAGAGGCTGAGGCAGGAGGATCTAGAGTGAAAAGTCAGCCTCAGCAATGTCAAGGCACTAAGCAACTCAGTGAGACTCTGTCTCTAATAAAATATAAAATAGGGCTTGAGATGTGGCTCAGTGGTCAATTGCCTCTAAATTCAATCCCTGGTGCACCCCCCCAAAAAAAAAAATATATATATATATATATATATATATATATGCATATATTCTGAAACAGGGATGAGCATAATTACAGTCATAGGAATACACATTTTTTAACTTAAGGATGCATGAATATATCATATAAATGAATATAATAATATATATGCAAATATATCATTGAATATTAAAAATATATGTCAAAATACACATAGATATTCATATTACTATACATGCATTTATGTAAAATTACGTTAGGGTTACACTACTATTAAATTTTGGGTTGGGTTAGGGTTAGAGACTGAATATTCATTATAATGTACATGTGAAAACATGTATCAAAACCCATATAAACATATGTACTCTGAAACAGGAAAGAGTATAAGGTGAGACAAAGGAATATACAACTTTTTAACCTGGGGATGCATGGATATATCATATAAATGAATACATAATAATATATATGCTAATGTACCATTTATAATTGAATATGTAAGTCAAAATACACAGATATTAATATACATGTTTTATGTAAAATTAGGTTTAGTTATGGGGTAAGGTTAGGCTTAGTATTAAATTTTTTGTTAGGTTAGCATTAGATAATGAATATGTATATACAGAAACATAACTATTCATAAGAATGTATGCATGAAAATATATATGAACATACATATAAACATATATGTTCTGAAACAGAGACCAGCATAATGTGAGTCACAGAAATACACATTATTTTTAAACCTGGAGATGAATGGCTATGTCATATAAATGAATGTGTAATAATATATATGCAAATATACCATTGAAAATTAAGTATATAAGTGAAAATACACATAGATATTTATCTTGCTATACATGCTTTTATGTAAAATTAGGATTAGGTGCAGGGTTAAGTTTAGGCTACTATTTTTTGTTATTAATTTTTTATTTGTTTTAATTACATGGCAGTAGAATACATTTATGCACTATGATATACATAGATGGGATATAATTTCTCATTTTTCAAAGTGTACATGTTGCAGAATCATATTGGTCATGTAGTCACATATATACATACAGTAATAATGTCTGTTTCATTCCACTATCTTTCTCATTCCTACATCTCTCCCTCCCCTCCCTTCACTTCCCTATACCTAATCTAATGCTATTTTTCCCTAGTTCCCCCACCCCCGCCTTATTGTGAATTAGCATCCACATATTAGAGAAAACATTTGGCCTTTGGTTTTGTGGGATTGGCTTAATTCGCTTAGCATAGTATTCTCCAACTCCAACCATTTACTGGCAAATGCCCTAATTTCACCGTTCTTTAAAGCAGAGTAATATTCCATGGAGTATATACACCATATTTTCTTTATCCACTTGCTGGGGTTTTTTAGCTCCCCCAAACCGGAGTTTGGCCTTCTCTGGCCGGCAGAGAAGGCTGGGGGAACACGCCCCGGTGGTGAGGCGGAATCGGGAAGAGGTAAAAGTTGACTGGTGGCCACACTCAGCCCTCACAATGGAAGACAATCAGGCATACACCAGGGAGTCTGGTCAAGGCACAAGCTTGGTTTATTGAGGAAGTTGGACGGCCGTTATAGAAGACATGGGCCAATCAGCAGAAAGATCATAGGGGCACATAGGGAGCATGAGCAAATCACATTGGCAGAGCCATTAGCCTATCCTAGTGGCAGTCTGACCTTTCGGCATAAGTCAGGGGAAACGGCCCTTGGCTAGGCCACGTTCCCATATCAGGAAGTGGAGACAGCCAGAGAGTTTCTATCTACTGGCATGTTGTTAACGTACCCAACATCCACTCATCTATTTAGGGACACCTAGGTTGGTTCTGTAGTCTAGCTATTGTGAATTGAGCTGCTATAAACATTGATGTGGCTATGTCACTATACTATATTCTTAAATTATGGGTTGAGTTAGGGTTAGAAAATGAATATGTATATTGGAAGACAAGAATATTCATAAGAATGTACATGATGGAACTCTTGGAAGATGGCCGACAGGAGGGAGGTGCTCTCTGGACATAGTTACTAAAAGATGCTTAGTGGGAAGTCTGAGCACGTTACTAGCAATTCTCTTGCAACTGAAAGGGAGCTGAGACATTCGTGCACCTCTGGACTGTGAAATACAACTATCTCCGGACCACGACGGGCAGGGGCAGAGTTGGAGCGGTCCGCAGTCTGAAGCAGCGCTGTTGGCTGCCAGCTGCAGGCACAGCCGCCCGATAACATTGTGGCAAGGGGACGATCCACACAGCGGCTTTGAAACCGATCAGTGAGGAAGGATAGAAAGGAGCCTAGAAGCACGAGCAGTGTCCACGTAGAGCTCTTTCACACAACTTGCCAAGCCAATCCTGCACGCTCTGGAGTGACACAAAGGTCTGCGGAACTGCTGTTGAGCGGGAGGAGAGCACTGCCATCTTTGAGAACAACAGTGGCTGACTCGGACAAAGGAGCAAGACAGAAAGGAGGAGCAGCTACAGACAGCCAGGGAGCCGCAACTCTCTGAGAACTGAGCACACCTGGGTGAGGCTCGGGCAACCAGCAGGGGAGGGCGTGTCTGAGGCCGGTGCAGTGGCCCCAAAAAGGTACAACTGTGGGTGGGCATGGAGAAAGGGTGCCTTCTGGAGTGTCCCTTTCCCAGTGCCATTCATCTGCTGACACACAACCTCCCTGAGCCACTCTTCCGCTGTGCAATTCTACCATTGGCCAAAGGTGCAGCCTTGACCCTACTAACAGGATCAATGACTGTCTAGACGTGATCCGATACAATTGGTTTAAACTGGAAAGGAAGAAAAGGAGGGCTTCCCAGGGTCCATTTTGTTTGAGACTTGTTCCTGGGCTCGACTTTTTTTCTGTTGGTTTGTTTTTTTTTGTTGGGGTTTTGGGGATTGTTTTTTTGTTTTGTTTTGTTTTTTGTTTTTTGGTTTTTGTTTTGTTTTTGTTTTTTGGTTTTGTGTTGTTTTGCTTTGTTTTTTGCATTGAGTGTCAGTGTGTTTGTTTGCTTCTGCTCCTCTTTTCTTGCTTTCTTTTCTTCCTTCTCACTTTTGCATCTTTTCTTCTTCCTTCATCTTTCCTATTTACACCCTGCCAGTGCATACTCAACAGAGGCAAAAACAAGTTATACACAGAATTTGGGATTTCTAGAACGAGTGCAATAGAACTATATAGCAAAGCAGTATTGTATATACTTTACTCTCTATTTTGTTGACTCTCTCTCTCCTCTCTCTTACACCAATTCCTACTCTTTTGTCATTTTTTTTCCTTTCCATCTTACGTTATTTCTTCTCTTAACAGCTGCATAAGTTAGGTTTATATATAAATTGGTCTTTCCACCTAATTGTTCACTCCATTCTCTTTCCTCTCTCGTATACTGATAATAAACCACTTCCACTAAACCACTTCCATAGAACTCTCTTATCATACTTTCTAAGAAAGAAAAATTCAAGACACTCACTTCCTTCTTCCTAAACATATCACCTCTGTGTCCAGTACTTGAAGCTATAAAACCCCATCAGAAGTGTACAGAGTAAATTGGAAACAATATCTGGGTTAACTAAATCTATACATTGTGACCAAACTTGGATTTTCTGAATAGAAAGTGTTAGATTTTAAAGTGTAAAGAAATTATAAGGGGATCTGGTAGCATTGTACTATAGGAGCAACATAAGGCTTTAAGGTAAAATCGAAATAGTCAAGGTCCCACAATGCAGGAAGAAAAGATACACAAGCAACATGAAGAAACAAAGGAGGAAAGTGACACAAACAAATCAATATACCTCATCAGTAGATTCCATGGCAAGCACAGTTGGTGAAATGCCAGAGATGGAATTTAGAAATTACATATTCCAAATGTTTAAGAATGAAATAAAAAATGAGATAAGGGAGCAAATACAGGTGGCAAAAGATCATTTTGACAAAGAATTCCAAAAACAAATACAGGAAGTAAAAGATTACTTCAATAGGGAAATAGAGGCTCTAAAGAGAAACCAAACACAAATTCCAGAAATGAAAGAAGCAATAAACCAAAATAAAAGTTCAGTTGAAAGCATCACCAACAGAGTAGACCACTTGGAAGAAAGAACCTCAGACAATGAAGACAAAATATATATCCTAGAGAAAAATTTAGAGTACACAGCAAAACTCGTAGGTAATCAAGAACATAACATCCAAGAATTATAGGACAACATAAAAAAACCAAACATAAGAGTGATTGGCATACAGGAAGGGGCAGAGTTTCAAGCCAAAGGAATGAGTAATTTATCTAATGAAATAATTACAGAAAATTTTCCAAACTTGAGGAATGAATGGGAAAACCAAGTTCAAGAGGCTTTCCAAACACCAAACAAAATCACAACAGATCCACACCAAAACACATTATAATAAAAATGCCTAATATACTGAGCAAGGGGAGAATACTAAAAGCTATAAGAGAAAGGAAGCAGATTACATATAGGGGGAAACCAATCAGACTATGTTTATGTAAACTGCCTGGTACCGAAACCTGGGAGGAAAACTCGGAGGCAGAGTAAAGCTATTACTACTTTTACTTCTACTTTCTTAGAGAGAGCTTAGAGAGAGAAAGAAAGATTTTTCTTCTTCTTAGAAAGAGCTTAGAGAGAAAGATTAGAGATAGCTTTTTCTTCTTCTTCTTAGAGCTTAGAGAGAAAGAGCTTAGAAAGAGCTTAGAGAGAAAGATTAGAGATAGCTTTTTCTTCTTCTTCTTCTTAGAGCTTAGAGAGAAAGAGCTTTTCTTCTTAGAGCTTAGAGAGAAAGAGAGAGAGCTTGAAAGAGAGAGATTTCTTCTTTAGAGAGAGAGAGAGAGCTTAGCTTTTAGAGCTTCTTTCTTCTTTCTTCTTTCTTCCTCGGGAGCCTCTGCCTGACTCTGACCAGCAATTACTTCTTCTATCTGGTTTCTCTTCTGTAACCGCTCTGCCTACATTCTGGCCGCTCTGATTCTTTTCTTCTTCTCCAACCTGAACTCTTCTTCTGACTGAGCGACTGCATGACTGACTGAATGAATTCATTCTTCTCCTGACTCCGACCGCTTTCACCCGGTTATATACCTTTAGCTTTGCGGGTGCCTCACGTGCATTTACAGGTGCGTCACATTCATACTTATTATCAGGTGGAACTTATGGCTTCCAGCTGACCGCAATAGCCATCTCCCTAATTGGGGCTCCTTCATGTTCAGATTTTTCAACCCAGGCCTTAAAAGCAAGAAGATCCTGGAATAGCATATTCAAGCTCTGAAAGAAAAGGGATGTCAACCAAGAATCTTATATCCAGCAAAATTGAGCTTTAGATTTGAAGATGAAATAAAAAACCTTCCACGACAAGCAAAAGTTAAAAGATTTCACAACTCGAAAGCCAGAACTTCTGAACATCCTGGGCAACATTTTTCATGAAGAAGAAGAAAAAAATAACAATGAAAATCAAGAAAGGGAGATATTAAACTAAGGGAAATACTAACCAGAAGAGAAACCAAATCAAGCTGAAGACCATAATACAAATAAGAATGGATGGGAATAAAAATCACATTTCAATAGTTACTCTGAATGCTAATGGCCTAAACTCACCTATCAAAAGACACAGATTATCAGAATCGATTAAAAGAAATGACCCAACAATTTGCTGTCTCCAAGAAATACACCTCATAGAAATAGACATCAACAGACTGAAAGTGAAAGGCTGGGAAAAGTCTTATCACTCACATAGCCTGAGAAAGCAAGCAGGGGTTTCAATTCTCATATCAAATAAGGTAGACTTCAAACCAAAACTAATCAAGAGGGACAAAGATGGATATTTCTTACTACTTAAGGGAACCATTCATCAACAGGATATAACAATCATAAATCTATATGCCCCAAATAATGGATCACCTACATTCATCAAACAAACTCTTCTCAAGTTCAAGAGTAAAATATACTACAACACAGTTATTCTAGGAAACTTCAACACACCTCTCTCACAATGGATAGATCATCCAAACAAAAGCTAAACAAAGAAACTTTAAGCCTCCTTAAAACAATTAGTAATTTAGACCTAACAGACATATATAGAATATTTCATCCCTCAGTAAACGGAATACACTTTTTCTCAGCAGCACATGGCTCCTTCTCCAAAATAGACCATATATTATGTCATAAGGAAACTCTCAGCAAAATATAAAAATATAGAAATACTACCCTGCATGCTATCAGACCATGAAGGGATGAAATTGGAAATCAACAAAAAAAACAAGGAATAAGAAAAACTACTCCAACAACTGGAAGCTAAACAACATGCTACTGAATGAACAAGGGGTTGAAGCAGACATCAAAGAGGAGATTAAAAATTCCTACAGGTAAATGAGAACACAGATACATCATATAGAAATCTCTGGGACATTATGAAGGCAGTAGTAAGAGGAAAATTCATTGCACTGAGTTCATTCCTTAAAAGAAAAAAAAAAAAAAAATAATTGACTTAACATTACACCTCAAAGCACTAGAAAAAGAAGAATAGACCAATACCAAGAGCAGTAGAAGACAGGAAATAATTAAAATCAGAGCAGAAATTAATGAAATTGAGACTAAGGAAACCATTCAAAAAATTGACAAAACTAAAATTTGGTTCTTTGAAAAAATAAACAAAATTGATGGACCCTTAGCGATGCTAACAAAAAGAACAAGAGAAAAAACTCAAATTACTAACATTCATGATGAAAAATGGAAAATCACAACAAACAACTCAGATATACAGAAGATAATTAGAAATTAGTTTGAAACTTGTATTCTAACAAAATAGAAAATACTGAAAACATTGACAGATTTCTAGAGTCGTATGATTTGCCTAAATTGGAACTGGAGGCCATACACAACTTAAACAGATCGATTACAAGTGAAGAAATAGAAGATGACATAAAAAAGCTACCAACAAGGAAAAGTTCAGGACCTGATGGGTTTACAGCCAAGTTCTATAAGACTTTCAAAGAAGAACTAATACCAATGCTCTTCAAACTATTTCAAGAAATAGAAAAAGAGGGAGCTCTTCCAGGCTCTTTCTATGAGGCCAATATTACATTAATTCCAAAGCCAGGCAAAGACACATCCACAAAAGAAAACTTCAGGCCCATATCTTTAATGAACATAGATGCAAAAATCCTCAACAAAATCCCAGCAAATCGGATACAAAAATATAGTGCACCACGATCAAGTGGGGTTTATTCCAGGGATGCAAGGCTGGTTCAACATTTGGAAATCAATAAACATAATACATCACATCAATAGACTTAAAGACAAAAATCATATGATCATCTCAATAGACACAGAAAAAGCATTTGACAAAATACAACACCCGTTTATGTTCAAAACACTGGAAAACCTAGGAATATCAGGAACATATCTCAACATTATAAAAGCTATTTATGCAAGGCCCTGAGCTAACATTATCTTAAATGGAGAAAAATTGAAAGCATTCTCTCTAAAAACTGGAACAAGACAGGGATGCCCCCTTTCACCACATTCAGGGTGCAAAGAGGAAGAACTTGGAGTATAATGTGGAGGACTTGGAGGGCAGAAGAGAGATTCTAGAGGACTGCACCACCACTCAGTCTGTCCATTCTTGCTTCCCACCTGCAGCCCCTGCCTGGAATACAGACTCACTGACCCCACCCACTGACCCCTCCCAGATCCCAACTATTCTTGCCAGCAACCAGTTGGGATTCCAGCCTGCTGGGCTCCTGAACCCAACTGTCCCTCTACCTTCCCTCTCACCAAATAAAGATGAGAAGGAAATCCCAAGTACAATTCCTCTGCCTTCTCCCACTAACCCTTTTTCTCCCTTCAGGCCCACTCCCAAAGTGGGAACTACCTCTAATGAGTTTCACACACCTGATAAGAACTATGGGATCTCCCAATTCCCACCTCCATACACCTCATATCCAGGTCCCTTTCCCCTCCAAGCCTACCTCTTGCAGGATGGTATCCCCACCCCCCATGTGTATTGATTCTCCTCCTTCTCCTCCTCCTCCTCCTCCTCTTTCTCCTTCTTCTTCCTCTTTTTCCTCCTCTTACTCCTCCTCCTCCACCACCACCTCCTCCTCTTCCTCCTAATGGTCCCTCTCCTTTGGCTGCTCCTCCTGTGCCTCCTGCTGCTCCTCTTGCTCCTCCTCCTCATTTTTTCCCAAGCCCTACTCTAGTCCCTTCCACCTGCAACACCAATAGCTAGGGCCATAACTTAACCTCGCTGAGCACCTTACCCAGTATCCTATTGTGCAGCCTGAGGAGCTGCCCATGGACACTCCCCCTTCTATGGCTGTGATTTTTCCATCTTCTCCTACTTCCAGTGACAGTTCCTGTCCACACCCCAAGGTCCATGGCCCTAGACAGCACAAGCACCCAGCAAAGAGAACATTCTCCACTGGCCCCCCAACACCTCAGGTCTCCACAACAACCACAGTCTGTACCATTTTGTTGTCCCACAACCTACCCCTCATCCTGCTTCTGGGAACCCTTCTGGGCAACAAAGGAGAGCCTCTCTTCACAATGCCCCCATGCTTATCATGCTGCCAGTCATGGACCATTCACTGGCCTCCACCCTGGCACAGAGGGCCTCTTCTCCACCAACCTCCAAGTCTGACACCAAAGAGCCCATGGATACCACCCCTCCGTCCAAGGATGTCCTCTTGTAGTCAGCTCCTGCCTCCCAAGCTCTTATACTGACTCAATTTGGTAAGTATGGCAGACACATCGACAGCAATTTCTATAGTGTAGGCCTGATATTTGATATTTGATTTCTGCTTGCTATTTATTCCAAGTATTACTTTGGAGCTGAAATGTGCTTTACAAATGTTGGCTTTTGACAACATTCATAGCTGAAGATATAACTACCAATGAAGCAGTGCATGCACACACACAGAGAAGTGGGGAGAGGGAGAGAGAGAGAGAGAGAGAGAGAGAGAGAGAGAGAAAGAGAGAGAGAGACACCACAGTCTTTGTTTCTAAATGTCAGAAACAGGCAAACTTGAAATTTTTCTAAAACTATAAAGGAGACTAAAGAGATGTGTTAAGTGTATGAACTGTGTGACCCTGGACTTAAATAAAAACACAAAAAAAAAAAAAAAAAACAAAAAAAAAAAAAAAAAAAAAAAAAAAAAATCAAACATGGAGGATGCAAAATATTATTAAGGATATTCTTAGAACAACTACCAAATTAGGCTACAGATTGGAGGAAAGTATTGTATCAATATCAGCTTCCTGAATTTAGGAGTTTTCCAGGGTTATGAGAGAGAAGATGTTTTCCTGGACAATTCATACAGAGTAAAGGCATTAAAGTGTATAGAGGTATGAGACACAAATATTCTTCTCAAACTATTCAGAAAATTGAATTAGGGAAAGAGGAAATGATAAAGTATATGTGGTAAAATGTGAAGTCTGTGACTCATCCTGGCAATTCAAAATTATTCTCATTGAGAGGCAGTAAATAAATTTTGTCCAAGCAGTTTCAGTGGTCTTCCCTCCCCCACTATGAAGAAAAGTTTTGGATTCATTTGCAAATACACTTCAATATTTTACATGTATAGGTGCCTCTTTCAACTATTATAATATAGACCCGTCTCCCTCATTAATGATGTGTGAAAATCTTTAAAAGCTATTCAACAAGATTAATTCAACAAGATTGATTAGACCAATTAGGAAAGGCCATATAAGAATTCTATTAAGCAGTCTTATGACATTTCTATAAGTTTGAAATTACTGCAAAATTTTTAAAAAATTATAAAATTACTATAAAGAGCAAATAACACTGGATTGGAACTGATGTAAGAATTAATGTAGGTTATGTTTACACATAAAGCAGAATTGAGCTTTATAGGAGGAAATATGACCAGCCCAGAAACAGGGCAGCAATGAAGTTATGTAAGTCATCAAGAGTCTGATAGCACCATGACTTTGATCATAACACATGATGTGTGGCCTCAAGAGAACCCTGAGGTGCTCATTTACATGTTCCTGTACACTATGCTTTGCTTTGCTTCACATTCTTTATATTGAAGAAGTTGGAGAAGAGCAGCTTCAGATTTCTCAAAAAGATTAAATTTAATCTCACATATAGGGAGATATTTCTAACATGTGGGGTATGATAAATCACACCCTAATCTTACAGCTGAAAACTTTAGAGTGGGCAGATAAAGGTGAGCGGGCAGATAAAGGTGGGAGGGGGGAGTTCCCAGGGTCCACCGTCGCCTTTAAGACTCGGATGGGGTACTTTCCCCCTGCACAGGTCACGGGCAAGATTGCCAGAAAATCGATGGTCAATTCTCACCACGTAGTGACCAGACAGGTTTAGGAACTCGGGGTGGAAGGGGGGCTTACCGAAATCCAGCGATGCCGTGGAAAAAATGAACAGACGAATGGAAGCGGGTTAGATGCGCTTCTCCCTCTTCCTTTTGTTTCATCCTCCGCCCCTCCGCCTCCTTCCGTTGCATCAGAATCCTCCTCTGTAGACCCTCCTTCTCTTTCCACGTCATTCCCGGTGCCTTCACCACCACTATCCCCGCCCCACTCAACTTTCTGTTCCCAGTTCCGCGCCCCTTCCGCCATTATCCCCGCCCTCTTCGGCCATGCGGGCTTTGCTAGACGCACTGCCCCAAACTTTAGCCCCCACTCCCTTAGATTCTACAACGCGTTCTTTACCAGACGCGCTGCCTCAGGGTTTGGCCCTCTCCCCGATTTCTTCCCCAACGGCTTTGGCAGCAGCGCAGGGAGAGAGTTGCGCAATCCGCGCTTCTTCCCCAGCGTCTTCCACAGAGTTTCTCCCGGCCCCAGCGGCTCTCGTGGTGTCTCTACCCGACTCTCGGGATATTCTGCCGCCTTCTGTGTTCAGTCCTCCCCTGACCCGTTCGAGAAAGCAGGCAATTCTTTATTCAAAACACAAAATTTCTCGGGCTCCAGTCCATCGGCACCCACTGTGCATGCGTGCTCCAAGCTCTTCAGTCCATCCTCAACTCTGCGCGCCTTCCCCCTCCCCCGCCAGCAAACGGCGACCACCGCTGGAGCGGTGCACTCCCTGTCTGCGCTCCCAGCCCGCTGCCGCTACAGCAGCAGCGCACTCCTTACTCGCTTCCTTTGCTCTCTTACATCTGACACCCGACAAACATCACAACTTCTTAGCCTCGCGGTCACTTTCTGATCAACCGGCTCTGCTACTTAACTCCCTCCCCCTTCCTCAGATCCGCCATGTTCTTCCCCCCAAATCTGTCTCCACTTCCACTCCACCTCCGCCCTTCCTTGATCTGCCATCTTCTATCCCAACCCACGTGGTTTCCTCCGACTGCCTTTCAAGCACCGCCTTCCAAGCACAGCCTTACTGCGCACCTTCGCTGCTGCACCCAGCGGGCCAGCCCATGCCCTGCCTTATAGCAGCAGTGGCGGCAACCGCGGGAATCTTCCATCCCTTTTGCCTGTACTGGTGGCAGACCCTCCCTCCAGCCTTTCAAAGCCGCCTGCGGACTTGGGTAGCTTTTGCTCAGTTCTCCCTAATTTCTCACCCACTTCTTCCTTTGGTTAATCCCTTCAGTCTTTTGGCTCTCTCTCTCTTTTACATTCACGTGGGACACAGTCCCTCAGTTCCCATTCAGACTGGGAAATTCAATCAAAATTCACCTTTGCCTCTTTAGCTTCCAAAGTGCGCACAATTGTATTTTTTTTATGTTTTTATGTCCATACGTCTGTCCAAATTTCATGTAAATGTGATGTCACAAATAACAAACCGAGCGCTCATAAAAATTAAAATAATGGATCCAAATACCTTTAATTCATTTAAGTCAAAAATGTTCAATTCAAATTGGGTAAACAAATAAGTAAAGGTACCTTCAAATTTAATTCGCAAGTTTCTCCAGGACTTCTCTTCAGCAAAAAAAAAAAAAAAAAAAAAAAAAAAAAATGACTAATACTGTTCAGCCTCATATTTTGGTATTTGACACGAGATTATTCATTTGTAACTAACTTTGTTTGTTAAACAGCTAATTAATTTACAAGGTTAAATTGCTCACTGTTAAGCAAAAGCCCATTAACTATTCTAAGATGTCAGAAATTATTCAGGGCCCACAGGAAAGTCCTGCTATCTTCATGGAGAAACTCAGGGAGGCAATGAGAAAACACACCACCATGGATCCTGAATCCGCAGAGGGCCACATAATTTTAAAGGCCACATAAATTTATCACCCAGTCGGCCCCAGACATTCGGAGGAAGTTACAAAAATTGGCATATGGCCCTGATCAGTCTTTAGATGATATCCTCTGACTTGCTACTTCCGTCTTTTATAATAGAGACCTGAAGGAAATAAGGGTGAAAGAGCACAGAGACAGAAAAAAGACTGAGATGCTGGTATTAGCTCTTAAAGGAGTAAGCTCCCAGGGTGGAAAAGGAGTGAGAAATGCTCCCCAATCCACAAAAGGGACTTGTTTCCATTGTGGAGAAGAAGGACATTTCAAGCGGGAGTGCCCACAAGCAAAGCGGCCACCTCCGAAGCCCTGCCCTAAGTGTCAAGGCAACCACTGGAGGAGTGACTGTCCTGAGGGGCATAGGTCCTTGAGGCCAGACTCTTCCACACAGGCATGATGGGGCCCGGGGTCGATTCTGGCTCCCGTAACTCCTATCACCACAAGTGAGCCCCGGGTTTGCTTCTTCATAGGGAGCCAAAAGGTCAACTTCCTCTTAGATACTGGTGCCAGTTATTCTGTTCTCATGATGTATTCTGGACCCCTTTCCTCTAAAACCATGACGGTGCAAGGAGTGTCTGGAAGGTGTATAACTAGAAAGTTCACTCCCCCACTGAGTTGTGAGTGGGACGGGATGATGTTTTCTCATGCATTCCTGATAGTTCCAGAGTGCCCCACCCCTTTATTGGGTCGGGATTTACTTTCAAAACTTAAGACCTCTGTTACAATGAATTTGGGGCCAGAGGGACCATTATGTTTACCTTTATACATGTTAAAAATTTAAATTATCTCCATGGTATACATTGACATGTTCCAGATGCTGCAACATTTATTCAGTACTCATATTTTTTGTGTTCGCTCATAAAAGCTCTCGTCCCTGATGACTTTACAACCTTCCCCAGGCTTCAATCTGACCTGACTTCTAAAATGGGAACTCCAAACTACTTGTCCCCATCTTGTCGCCTCTGTTCAGCTGGAAGAAGCCAGATCCGGTCGTCATCCCATTCCTTACAGTAGTAAGGAGTTCCTAAAATTAAAAGGCAAATAAAGCCAGAATCTCATAGGCAGTCAGCATATATAGGTAAATCGAGTCAGGTCGAAGGCCAATTTTGGGAAGTTGGGAAACTGTCCCCTGAGGGATTGAAATGCTGATTCCCTCAGAGCCCTTATTCCACCCTTAACAACCTGCCCCAACCTGTTGCCGAGGTAAACCATCTCAGGAATTGCCCCTACAGGGAGCTATCTCAGATCTTTTGCGGAAATGTTTTCTCAGATCCACTCATTCCCCTTATAATATCAACTTCTTCTCTGCAGCCCCTCCTTTTTCACAGCTTGTGAGTACTCTTGCACTCTTTCAAACTTTCTCTCCTCTCGTGGGTATTGTGTTTCCCCGTCTAAGGTGCAACTTGCTCAGACCCAGGTGGTTTGCCTAAGAGTTCAGATTTCCCATCAGTCGAGGGCCATTACTGTAGACAGAAAGGCTCTCATCAAGGCCCTTCCATGTCCCAAGACAAAGGAAGAGATTCTTTCCTTCCTAGGCCTAGTGGGATATTTCCGTGCCTAGATTCCCAATTTTTCTCTTTATAGCTAAATGGATTGAGGAAAAGTTCCTCCCCGAAGGCATTCAGGCTGAGTTTAAGCATCTGCAGCAGGCACTGTCACAGGCCCCAGCTCTTCATCTCCCAGACCTTCTTCAGCCATTCACCCTTTGTGTCCATGAAATGAAGGGTTTGGCTCTTAGTGTTCTAGGCCAATACAAGGGCCCCACCTTTGCCTACCTTTCTAAACAGCTTGACCCCACCGTTCGTGGATGAGCCCCCTGTCTTCAGGCTCTGGCCGCTGCTTACCTACTTCTACAGGAATCTAAGAAGCTGAATTTGGTGCTCATGTCACTATTGCCTCTCCTCACCATTTAAAGACTAATGTATAAGAGCCTTCAAACTCTCCTGCCCTGTCACGTTCTGCTCCTCAACCTCTTTCCAGTCCTGCTCCTCTTTACACACAGTTTCCCTTCTCCCAGTCTCCTCAGAGCCCCCAGAACATGATTGTATGGAGATGCTTCAGGCTTTAAACTCCCGCAAGTCTCTCTTCTGCCCAAACTAATAGGGATCTCCCATTGTCCTTCACAACAAAGTGGAGACACCTACCCAAAGATCTTTCTTTTCCCATCTTGTCCTTCATCAGACATCAGCTATGGAAGTGCCAAGATTTTATTCTGCCTGACCCAAATAGACTCACTGCTTCATTTCCATTGACACCCGGTTCTTGGGTATATTTCTCCCCTCCCCAGGACACAGGAACAGTCTCCCTTGTCCCAAAGTGGACAAGACCTTTCCAGGTTGTGCTGTGCACACCCACAGCTGCTAAGCTTCATGAAACCTCAGGGAATTTAACTTCTTGGATTCATATTTCCAGACTGAAACCAGCTGATCAACCAACTGAAGATCCACAAAAGGACAACAACTACTTCAGTATACTTGCTCTCCCATTCCCACCGATCCCCTAAAAATTCGTTTCTCTTGTGTTCCTGATACCGACTCAAAATAATCTTCTCTGTTTTTCTTGTTTTAAACCTTTGACCAGTTTTTTCTTAGAGATTATCAACTGTTGAAAAAAACCAACGGATGACTTTCCAACCAGAGAGCCCTGCTGAGTCCTGCCCTTATGCTGCCACCTGACGCTCATTAAGATGTGCTTCGCACTCTCCATTGGCCTCTTCACCGTAAGTCCCATCTGGTGGAACACAGACCTATGGAAAATAAACCATCTCACCTTCTTTCCCTTTGTTGCTTCCATAATAGTGTTACCTGCAAACTCGCAAGACCCACAATTTCTACATGCTCTCCGGCTGACTCCCTCAGTGACTTTCTGCAGAAGCCTGGTTTGACACCCTCACCGACCTATGGCTTCAAAGAAAACTTCATCCATCCCATACCTGGACAGATTCATCTTTTCCACGCCTACCTCCTGGGAATTTTTTCACCCTCCAGCTGGACCTGCCTGCCCACATCCCCCCCCCCAAAAACTACCCCACGTCACCCCATTTCAGCTCTGAAGCAGCCAGATTGAAACACAATGCCCCGCTTCCTAAGAAAACAAAAAGGGGGGAATGTTGGATTCCAGGCAGGAGGCTGCGCCTCCCAGGCAGAAGGCCACACCTCCCCAGGTGCTTTGTGAAAAACTACACTTCCCAAGATCTTCAGCATGACCAGCAAACCTGACCAGCAAGTGCCCTGTCCACTACCTCCTGACCTCTGTTGGCCTATAGGGCAAGGACTCACTCCAGGGGGGGCTTTCTGACCCCCACTCTATTTAAGCCAGCCCCGGACTGAAATCGCTCTATGTTCACGCTTGCCTCTGTTCCTGCCTGTCCCTGATCTCGTCCATCCCTTTTCCCCCTTCCCTAATCCCCTTCCCTTCCATTCCTTTCCCTAACCTTGCCCACGTGGCACCCCAATAAACCCTTTTATTTCACTAACACGGTGTTCCCGGCTAAGTTAACTATGTTCAGCATTTTTCTAACAAGAAGTGCTAAGTATGTAAATACTGTAAGTGCTTAGGAAAAGGTATAAAAAGAGGCACTTTAGAAATAAGATAACATGACAAGGTGACTCATGATAAATCCATTGAGTAATAAAAATTTTAATAGGGAATTTTTAAAAAGAAATAATGCTCTAATACAATTTTGATTAAACAGATTTTGAAGGGTGAAAACAAGATCTTTCAAAGTGAAATTAATATTTGATAATTGCTTAGAAATGATACAAAACAGCCTCAAAGTTAAGCAACACTAACTCTATTTTTATTTTATAATGTATTTAAAATAATAGATAAAGGAGCTGGCATATGAGAAGAGTCACCAAAAGAGCTGAGGTTTATCTGTCAGATGCTGTTACCACCTTTGGGTTTTTATGTGGCTGGTCCTAATCTCAGGACAATAAACAAATGTGGATGCAGATTGTCTTCATTCCCTTCCTTCCTCCCTCTTCTATCTCCTTTTTGTTTGCTGATTTGTTTTTGTTGTTGCTGTTCTTTTAGTTTTTGTTCGCTTGTTTAATTGCTGCCCAGGATTGAATTTAGGCTCATTAGCCACTCAGCTATATTCCCATCTCCCAACCCTTTTCATTGTTTGTTTTGACATTTAGCTGCCTAGGGCCTGCTAAATTGCTGAGGTTGGCATGGAATGTATGATCCTCCTGCCCCAGCCTCTCAAAATGCTGGGATTACAGGTGTGCACTGCTATGCTTGTCTGCTCTTTCCATTTCTTTTTTTTTAATTCAAAGTTGTTGTATATAAGAGTAGAATGCATTACACTTCATAATACACATATAGAGCACATTTTTACATAACACTGTTTGCATAAAAAGTATATTCATACTATTTGTGTCTTCATACATATACTTAGGGTAATGATATCCATCTCATTCTACCATCTTTTTTTTCCCCTTTATACCCCCTTCCCTCCGCCATTCCCCTCCCACACCATTGACCTTTCTAGTGTTCCTCTAATCAACCTATGCTCCTTGTCCCAACCACACTGTGAATCAGTCTCCTTATATCAGAGAAAACATTCAGTATTTGGATTTTTGAGATTGGCAAACTTCACTTAGCATTATATTCTCCAACTTCATCCATTTACCTGTGAATGCCATTATTTTATTCTATTTTATTGCTGAGTAATATTCCATTGTGTATATACCACATTTTCTTTATCCACTCATCTACTGAGGGGCATCCAGGTTTGTTCCACAACCTCACTATTGTGAATTGTGCTGCTATAAACATTGATGTGGCTGTGTCACTGTAGTATGCTCTTTTTAAGTCCTTTGGCAATAGGCCCAGGAGTGGGATGGCTGGGCCATAAGGTGGTTCCATTCCCAGTTTTCCAAGGAATCTCCGTACTGCTTTCCATATTGGCTGCACCATTTTGCAGTCCCACTAGCAATGTATGAATATGCCTTTTCCCCCACATCCTCTCCAACATTTATTGTTGTTTGTGTTCTTAATAGCTGCTATTCTGACTTGAGTGAAATAAATTCTTAGAGTAGTTTTGATTTGCATTTCTCTAATTGCCAGAGAAGTTGAACATTTTTTTTTCATGTACTTGTTGATTGATTGTATATCTTCTTCTGAGAAGTGACTGTTCAGTTCCTTGGCCCATTTACTGATTTTTTTTTTTTTTTGGTGTTAAGATTTTTATGTTTTTTATATATTCTAGATAGCAATGCTCTATCTGACATGCGTGTAGTAAAGATTAATTCCCAATTAGTAGATTCTCTATTCACCTCACTGATTGTTTTTTGGTTTTTTTTTTTTTTTTTTTTTTTTTTTTTTTTTTGCTTGTTTGTTTGCTTTTGTTTTGTTTTGGTTTTGTTTTTGCTGAGAAGAAACTTTTTAGTTTGAATCCATCCCATTCATTAATTCTAGATTTTAATTCTTGTGCAATAGGAGTCTTATTAAGGAAGTAGGAGCCTAATCCAATATGATGGAGGTTTGGGCCTACTTTTTCTTCTAATAGACGCATGGTCTCTGGTCTAATTCCTAGGTCCTTGATCCACTTTGAGTTGAGTTTTGTGAATGGTGAGAGATAGAGGTTCGGTTTCATTTTGTTGCATATGGATTTCTAGTTATCCCAGAACCATTTGTTGAAGAGGCTATCTTTTCTCCAAAGCATGTTTTTGGCACCTTTATCTAATATAAGATAGCTTCTGTTGTGGGCATTAGTCTGTGTGTCATCTCTTCTGTACCATTGGTCTATGTGTCTATTTTGGTGCCAGTACCATGCTGTTTTTTGTTACTATTGCTCTGTAGTATAGTTTAAGGTCTGGTATTGTGATGCCACCTGCTTCCCTCTTCTTGCTAAGGATTGCTTTAACTATTCTGGGTCTCTTATTTTTCCAGATGAATTTCATGACTGCCTTTTCTATTTCTATAAGGAATGTCATTGGGATTTTGATTGGAATTACATTGAAACTGTATAATGCTTTTGGTAACATAGTCATTTTGACAATATTTATTCTGCCTATCCTAGAACAATGTAGATCTTTTCTTCTTCTAAGGTCTTCCTTAAGCATTTGACAAAATGCAGTACTCCTTTATGTTCAAAAACACTAGAAAAACTAGGGATAACAGGAATGTATCTCAACATTATAAAAGTTATCTATGCGAGCCCCAGGCTAGCATAATTTTAAATGGAGAAAAATTGAAATCATTCCCTCAAAAAACTGGAACAAGACAGGGATGCCACCCTTCACCACTGTTATTTAACATAGTACTTGAAACTCTGGCCAGAGCAATTAGACAGATGAAAGAAATTAAAGGGATTCAGATAGAAAAAGAAGAACTCAAATTAGCACTATTTGCTGATTCTACACCTAGAAGACTCAAAAAACTCCACCATAAAACTTTTAGAACTAGAATTCGGCAAAGTAGCAGGATACAAAATCAACACCCATAAATCAAAGGCACTTATGTACATCAGTGACAAATCCTCTGAAAGGGAAATGATGAAAACTACCCCATGTACAATAGCCTCAAGAAAAATAAAATACTTGGGTATCTTTCCTTTTCTTTCCCAGTCTTTCTTCTTACTCCCTGTCTCTTCCATAGCCCAGCTGTCCCATAGTTATGGGATAGATTGTGAGAAATAAAGTGCTCATAAACAGTACTGAAGACATATGGATTATTGGAGGAAGCTTACAAGAAATCAGGGACTGCTCCAAGAAGAGTTCAGTGGTGACAGGCTGACAGATGGCACCTTCATCTCTCCCAGTGCTTTGCCAAGCAGTGCCTCCATCCCTCATTGGGCTTTGTCCAGTGACACCTGGATAGACAAGTTGCACCCTTTCCACAGTGTTGTAAGTTCCCTGCTTATCACCACTCAAAGCAGGGTTGATATCTTAGGCTGCAGAAGCAGTAACATCATCAGCATTAGCTTGCTTAATTTACTTGTATGCCCAACATCCCAAGGAGCAACTATCCTGGCATACATACAAGAAAGTAGCTTTTGACAGGTAATTGTAACTTGTCCTAGTCCTACTGTGCATATGAAAAAGTCCATGTCAAAGGTAATATATATCTGGATTTTCTGGCCCAGCCCTTCTCACCTTGCTTCCTTAACTTGAAAAGGTCATTAGGAACAACAAGAAATTGAGGGACATGCTGTTTAACTGTCTTGCTTTTCTTTAGGGAAAATGCACTCCACACCCCATGCGCCTAAATGCCCTTAAAATCTTATTCCACCTATCTTACAAAATGTCCCTTGGGCACCAACAGGATGCACAAAGTAACCAAACTCCACAAAATCAATTCAATTCAAAGAGCAGCAGAATGTGATCAGCAGAATGACATTTACAACATTCTCCTTTGATGAGGGCACAGGTGCCTCCCATGCTTCAAGGAGCATATCTAGCATTATATTCTACTATGAATTCCCACCTTCCACATTGCAAGTTTCTTCATTATGCAAAGTCCTGGTTTGCATTTTGGAAGGCAGCATCAGAGTGTTTAAACACTCAACATGCAACTCTGTTAATCCTGGCTGAGTGAGGAGAAAGCATAACAAGTGGATAAAGGGCCAAGGAAGCTCAAGTCACTCTATGCCTAGCTTTTGTGAGGTTTTAACTAGTAGGTATTGAAGACATGGTGGGGAACATGCAAGTGCATATAAGATCTTCCCAAGCACATCAGCCAATCCCACAGATACTGTTGACTTTGCTATGCTAAGTAGTTAGTGTCTGCAAGGACAGTGGATAATGTACATTGTCAGAGGATCATCCCAGACTTACAGAGGATAGAGAGGCATTAATTCCCTTGTTTCTTTCTATACAGGGAGTAAATTTCCTTATTATATCCACAGGTGTGTCACCCAGGATTAGGGTCACAGGGTTAAGGTTAGGGTTATCAATAATGTGTAGGCCAGCAAAGGCTTAGTCATAGTCATTCATTTCCACATTAAAAGGAATCATTAGTTTTGGTGTCTTCAAAGGAAGGTGAATTTACACTCAAGTCCATAGGACAGTTGTCCAGCTGTGTCCATGTGATGTATGTGTTGTTCTAGTTTTACTATTTGTTTCCATTGCACAAAGGTGGCTGACTGAAAATGCCACAGGAGATGAGTGGAAGAGTACAGAGAACTGCATAATGAGGAATGATTTTTTTTTTTTTTTTTTTTTTTTTTTTTTTTGGTACCGGAGTTTGAACTCAGGGGCACTCGACCACTGGGCCACATCCTCAGCCCTTTTTTTTTTTTTTTTTTTTTTTTTTTTTTTTTTAATTAGAGACAGGGTCTCACTGAGTTGCTAAGTGCCTCGCCATTGCTGAGGCTGGCTTTGAACTCGCGATCCTCCTGCCTCAGCCTCCCAAGTGCTGGGATTACAGGCGTGCGCCACCGTGCCCAGCTTAGTGATGAATGATTTTATTCTGTACATCTGAGATGGTACTTCTCTATTATGCAAGTACATTAGCTCTAAGGATAAAATGTAGCAGATGTTAAGACATGCAATTTTGATTATTCAACAATACATAAGAAACTTATTGTGAGTGTGAAAAGTACCGGCCTGTGTCTTATCCACAGGTTTACAATACCACATTTCTTGTTCTAGTGTTCCCTGTGGATTTGGCAAAAAAGAAGTAGGTTGTTACAGGTTATAATGAAATGAAACATTCTCATTAAGAGATGAAAACTCCTGTGTTGGTAACATTTTCTATTTCTATGTCTTGATCTAATCTCTTTGCCCATAGACCTAGGAACTTACACCACTGAGGCCCTTTTGCCATCCCATAGCCAATAGACTCTATGGGGCCCCTATGAGAGGTCCTGTGTTAACATCAACAGCAATTGACCATGTTCCTGTGTGTGCATCAACCCTTGAATCCAGGTCTCCTCAGTTTCAATGGACACCAGGCAGGCAATGGGGTTTGTGTTACAGTCATGTTCATTAATGTCCTCATGGCCATTCTTAGTCATGTGGTTCATGTTGCCAAGGATCCATCTTCCATGTTTAGCTGCTGTTTTAGTGAGCCATTCACTCCTGAAATTAATTTACAGAAGCTAAGTTGTGAGGTAAGTGGAGATGTCAATGTATGTCCAAATTCTCAACTCCCTGCTGCACCATGAGCCATGTAGGGGTCATTAACCATGTCTGTTTGAGCATCATATACATTGTCTATGTACATTGCCAAGCAATAATTTAAGACCTTTTTGCTTGCCTTTCATGTGGCCCAACTGTAAGCTCATGTTTGAAGTAGTCAGTGTAAGTTTCCACACACCTGAGGGCAATCTTAAAGCTTTCAATAAGAGCAAGGGTCTGGGTGAAATCCACCTGCCTTTATCGGTCAGGTTTTCTCCCTTGATGCTCCCTCCCATCACATGAGGCATAGGTCATGATTGCTTTATGGAATAGGCAGTGGAGTCCTCAATCACACGAGTAATGTCTGGGAATCTTATGAGCTCCATATTCTTTGTTATGGGTGGAGAGTTTTCTTTATCTTATGAGCTATTTCTCCACAGTTAAAAAGCCACATCTTCAGCTAGCATATTTCCACCCATCTAACTTCACTTAGATTATCTGCTTCCTGATTCCCTAATGGAAGAGCATAGGTGTGGGTTGCCACAGACAGTTGCAAATGTGGCTGTTGATACCCATTGTCTTTGCCTATATTTGCTCCCTCGAACAGCTGTGACTAAGGCCCTAAGGGAACTTGTTTATTGCCCTGCTATTTTAAAGGGACCTTCTCAAACCCCTCAGGGAAGCAGAAAATACCTAATCTATAGAGCTGTTTGGGGGCTAATATGCCCTAGGCTTGTAATTGCCCTACAATGGTTTTTGGTTTAGAAAAGGGCTTGAGATATTGAAATTCCCAGTCCCTCCAGGCAAATCTTTTGCTATATCATACAATGGTTTTAACATTAGTCCTTAGTGTGGAATGGAGTGATGCCATCATTTCAACTTCCTATGATGGGGAATTGGGAAAATTTGGACTTTATGTACAACAGCAGGGCCCATCCAATAACCCCCCACCAAACACTTGCCAGACAGCTCAGATTCTTGCATCTTGGAGGAGTTGACATCCCATCTTTTTCTTGGAGGTTTGCCACCACTGTTTGAGTTGCTCTATCTAGATGAGGAAAAGACTTGGAATTGAATGCCACATCATCAAAATAATCAAACATTTGTACTTGTTCAAGTTTCATCCAGTTTATCAGAGCTGCTACCATGATTGCATAACATATGGTCAGGCTATGTAAATACTCTGTAGAAGAACAAAGTCCATTGCTGCCCTTTCCACATGACAGCACATCATCTTTGCTTTTTCTCATTGGACCTCTTGTATTGCCTTTGGCCTCTAGTTCTTCCATCTTCTAAGATATAGTCTATAAACCTCACTTCCTAATCTTTTCAGTTGATCCCATATGACCACATTATTTGTGACGTGAGAAACAAGAAATCCCAATCAAGAGTTCAGGATTGACCTCAGACCTCCATAACAGTGCCTCATAGATGCTTGGAGAATTGTCCTTTATTTCTGCTGTGAATGGTTCATTATCCAGATGAGTGTAGATTGCCACATGAACAGCCTGCTTCATCTCTAACATAGGAGGCCTTGCAGTTCTTCCATGGATTGCCATCACAGGGATAACATGTGTGACATTCATCATCAGTGTTCCAAATCCATAATAGCCATTCTATTACACTTTCCATATCTGTATGCCTAAACTTATTCCCCAGTTCTACTGAGCAGAGTGTAATCTCTTGTGGAAATATGCATGCGCTGGTGGGGAGGAGGCAGATCCAGTTGGAGTTCACAGCAAGTTCAAGGACCAAGCACAACTCCACTGCTCAGGAGCCACCCACCAGCCACATCTAGGGGCCATGTGGGCAACAACAGCACAAATTATTCTCTTTGAGCAACCAAGAAAGCCCAGCCCAGGCTATGACTTAAGCTCTCCCTAGCTCAACCACTGAGTGGCAGCACAGAGCAGCTGGGACTTGTGAACATCACATAACCTTGAATCCCATTTGATACACCACTCAATAGCTAGGTACCCTTTCCATGAACAAGGTTTGTACAGAGAAGCTCAGCCCCAAGTTCTGGCTTAGAACATGCCAACAGGAGGACCAACTCCAAAGACAGCACCTCACTGTTTTTCAGCACCACCCCTGGCCCTGCAGTGCTCTTGGGACATGTAACTCCTAAGAGTGGTGAGAATATTGGTTTTAGTGTGCCCACCAGAGGCTCCAGGACCATGTCTGGAACCCAGGCTCATCCATACTGACTCTGAGTCACTCCAGAGTGAAGCACAAAGGAAACTTGTGGATGTTTAGCTTGAAGCCACTCCAAAACTTGATGGTCAGCCTGGCTGATCCAATATCTGCCTGATTAGACTGTCTAGTGCTAGTTACACTGGCTCCCTTTCTTCTCACCTTTTTGACACAAGCTTTCTCTTTCTCTAGTGCTGTACATAAAATTCTGTTTTTTCTATTTCATCTGTCTATGTCCCTTCTTGCCATTTGACTAGATGCTGGGGAAAGAAGAGGTGTGTGGGAGATGTGTGGATCCTGAACTTATCCAAGTTTTCCGGGTCCCAGGGAAATGGTGGTGGAGCAGCCACCTTTATGAGAGCCTGCAGGAAGAAACTGTAAGGAGTATCAACTGATCTAAACAGACCCTCTTTTTTGAGCGGTATAGTTTTGTCAGAACACACTCCAGTGCCTGACTTTTTTAAATGTTTGTATCAGAACAGAACTGACACACTGTGAGCTCCCTATACTGAAAAATACAATTTCAGATGTTTTGTCACTGTATATTCCCATAAAACCATAATCCCAGTTAAGAAAATTCACCCATCTCTTACGCCCAAAATTTCCTCCTGCCTTTTTCTACACGCTACCCCTCCACATCCCAAGCAAGTGCCAATCTTTTTCACGTAACTATAGATACGTAATTATTTTTTAGAAATGTATATAATAAGTTGAAACAATGAGGCCTCTTTTGCTCCTTTGACCAAGTGTAAAGATTTTCAGAGGAACCCAAAGTTTTGTGTGTGCCTATTACCTGTTTCTTTGTTTGCTGAGTACCACAGCAAGGTTTTTTACCCAGATGTTGGTGGATAAACTGTTATTCAAAATAAAACTCCTGTGAATAGACTGATGAAAGACTTTGGATGAATATACAAAGGAAAGTAATGGTGGTGTTCTATGGTAGGTGTAGGCTTAACTTTAAAGTGAACGGACTTCCTGCCTGCTGAACAGATGGCACCACTCACACTGCAGAATATTTCTAGTTCCTCCACCTCATCAATGATGACAGAAGGAAAGACAGGCTCTCCCTTATGTTCTAGCAGCATCTCCCTCTCTCAGTATTGATTAGCAAATATGGGAGAGCAAGGATGCTATTGAAAAGGCCAGTTGATTCAAAGAAGTAGTTTGCTTAAACATATGACTTCCTCTGCTTGTTGACACAGCAGAAATTGGAAAGAGAATGGATATGGCTAAAACATTAAAGATTAAAAATGTCTTTCCAATACCAGAACAAAGCATAATGGTGGTAGGATGTCATCAACAATACTGGAAGGAGGGATACATGAGTTAATTTAGCTTAGAGAAGTATTGTGAAGTGACAGGTACCAGAAAACATGTATTTGTGGCTTCATGCAGAACTTCCATAGAAAATGCCTTTTCATTGAGCTACTGAAAAAAAAAAAAATACTATCTAGTTTTCCAAATAGTCAGCCAAAATTGTCTCTTAAGTAATATAACAAATAACTCTCAATAGAAACTGATGGAGCATGAAATAAATTAATGCAAAGCATTTTCTGGTATTGCTTCTAAATATGTAAGCCTGTTTCTGTCCCTTTTCTTCTTGAATCTTCAAATAAAACCCTTGAGTAGGGATTATTTTTTCATTTGATATCACCAATCATAAATCCTTAGCACTTACTCAAGAAAAGCTGAAAGTTAATATTTCTGAATGCTAAGATTGGTTTTCTCCTACACAAACATTGATTATAGAATCAACAGACATTTTTATTTCAAGATGACAGAGTAGGTACACAGATTTACTATGTTCTCCCCCTTAAAACAACATTTTAATAAATGTTCAGTAATACCAAAATTAGTAGAGAAATAAAAGCAAGAGATTATGGAAATCATGAAGGTATGTGTTCCTACATCTTTGGAAAACAAGAAGTTGGATGGAGAGGTGATGGATAAAATAATCAAGAAAAGACTTGGCCAAAAATTTGCAGTGTAAAGCCAGTCTGCTTTTGCTGATCCCTGGTTATAATAAAGGGAAGAAGAGCGAATAGTGACTGAAAATGATGAGATAAAAATTCTTTAAAACAAATAGTTGAGGCAGGTCCAGGACAGGACCACTGACCCACACAGAGGACCACCAACTCATGGGGAGGACCACACTGCAGCTCCCCATTTACCAACTCGTGCCCCTCTCAGCCCACCTCCATCTTCAAACACTGCAGCCATTGCCATAGCTCTACCCATGTAGTAACCTCCACTTGGGACAGGACCAGGACCTGGAGGCAGCTGCCTGCCACAACACTGCATCTCCAAACAGGCCACCCAATGCCATCATATGTCCTGCCCTTTCAGCCCATCTCTGAAAGTGGTCACCAGCACCTTGAGACACCTCCACCACCATCTTGGGTTACCTACACTGCCATCATTACCATCTTCTGTCTTGAGGCACCAGCCAGGGGCTGGAAACCCAACACCAAGGTTGGGTTTGACACTATTGCAACCACCAACTAGGATGTGGCCACTTCCACCTAAGGACAACAGCCAGGACCCCATCACCAAGGTTCCTGCAGGCTTGGTTATACTGTTGTACCCAATTTGCAGGAAGAAACCTCACAAGCCACTCACATATTAGCCTATGAAGACTTTATTCCGGCCGGGGCCACAAACTACGTCCAGCACAAAGCAGGATAATAGAAAATGGCACCTGCTCATAGCAAGGGCAGGGTTTATAAAGCACAGGGTTAATATGCCCTCAGGCCCTCAGGTGGAGATGGTTTAAGTGTGGGTCAATGGGCCCTCAAGGGTGGGTCAATGGGCCATCAGGTGGAGACAGTCCAAGTCCAGTTTAAGTCACCTTTGCTTATTACATTCCCCACTGGTCTTATTGGGAAGAACAAATCTTTGTTCTTCTCCATAATCTGCCATCCCCATGTTTGGTTGAGAAACCAGCAGGCAGAATCGAAGAGACTGAATGCAAGACTGAATACCAGCACTGGGGACTCCCCTGATAGTAGGCAGGAGGGGTGATATTGAAAGTCCTAAAGCTCCTCCTGGGAGGGGTAATTCCTGGAACAGGTTGGGACAGTGACAGGGTTGAGGAAGGGCTCTAAAGAAATTAACATTCCAATTCCAATTCTTCAGTGGACAGTTTCCCAACAGTCTTCAATTTCCCCAGACTCATTCAAAATTGGCTTTCTTGATCCAATCTGACTTGATTTACCTATATATACTGACTGCCTATGAAATTCTGGCTTTATTTCCCTTCTAATTTTAGGAACTCCTTACTACTGTAAGGAAAGGGGACAATGACCAGATCTGGCTTCTTCAAGTTGAACAGGGGCGATGAGATGGGGCAAATAGTTCAGAGTTCCCGTTTTAGAAGTCAGGTCAGATTGAAGCCTGGGAAAGAACAAGTTGTCATCAGGGACCAGCACTTCTATGAGAGAAATAAAAAATATGAGTACTGAATAAATGTTGCAGCATCTGGGACATGTCAACGTATACCATAAAGATGATAATTTCTCACCAGGAGGGGTGAGGGCTGAGAAGTTATCCTCATAATAAGGCCAGAGTGATTTATATGGGAAATATAAATCTTTAACATCTACAGAGTTATCAGGAATGTAAACACAACATTTAACTTTTAATCTTACAGATCAGATGTCTATCCTGATAAGATGGTAGTCAAGTTACTTAATGTGATCTGATCCTATAAAATCTTTCTACTGGCATGACCTCTAGTAGAGAACCCTTTATTTTTGTTACTTAGGGCTAGATAATCATACTACTGAATATTAAGCCTACCTGTGTAAGTTAGGAAGATCTGTATGCCTTAAACTAACTAAAAACTTTACTTAATAGTCTTAAGTGCCCAGGAATGGTTCTGTTTTGGTTTTAACTGTTTTTGCTATGTGTTTAAGATGAAGCAGTCAAACCAACTTTTGCTTTTATCCATTGCTAAGAGTCAGCTGATTTCTGATAGGAGTCACTCTTGGGGGAACTTGAGAGCAGCTTTTCTGTTCTGCTAGTGCTTTTTTTGCACTTGGATGGGTCCAGGTCTTGCTTGACTTTGTGGCTTCCCTTGGAAGCACCAGGGATGTCTCCCTTCTCTAGGACCCTCCTTTTTCATAGCAAGTGCACTGATTGGCTTCTGTGGCTCAGAGTTGCAAAGCTCTTCAGAGAAGTTCCTGATGCCTGGATTCAGACCAACTCTGAGGGCAAGAGCCAAATATTGGCTTTCTTGGCCCTTTTAATTTAACTTAATGTCTTGATCTTAAACATCTAGCAAGTTAGTCTCACCAGTCTTACATTAAGAGCACTGGGCTTTACTTTAATGCCTATAACCTTACTGTCATTTAGCCTTTCCATTAATTGGGGTTTGTACCATCCTAGGTGATTGCTTATTATCTTAAATTAACCCAGGTTGTGTCATTAAAGCAATACCTCTGCAAAACATTATCAGGAAACTTTTAGACAGTTTACAAGGAAAATACAAAATAAAATTAACAAGAGTAAAAACACATTTAGTTTGTGTAATAACCATCTTGAATTTTGACTGAGTTATATACTACAACCCCTGTTTCTTAACAACAAGAATCATTCTTTTGACCATAACCATAAACAAATTGACATTTGGCTTGCCCTGGAGCCACTCTGGCATGCAGTAAACATGGATGGAAGAGCCTTATTTTAGGCAAGGTGAAGCTCTTTATGAACCTTAGGTCAGGTGTTTTAGTTCTGAAACTGATCTCTGCTTTACAATATTAACCTTTATACAGATTAGGCTCTCATGAACTTAAAAAATACATTTAAATTGTACCCCAGTGTAAAAAGTAACATAAAACCTTATATCTTATTAACAACAGGGATAGTTGTAGAACACATTTTAAATAATATAAATGAATCTCTAATGTATTATCTTTATAAGCCTAAAATTACCATACAACTCTAGTTTGGAGAACACCAACTTGATATAATGCTCTTTTAGAGTTTTCACCTCAAGGCTTGTATACCTGAAAGATATGAACACATTTAACATACAAAGAAGAGTATTATCCACCATAATTACATTGACTTTTTAAAAAATATTTATTCATTTGCTTTTAGTTGTACACAATGCATTTATTTTTATGTGGTGCTGAGGATCAAACCCGGGCTGCGCACATGCTAGGTGAGCACTCTACTGCTGAGCCACATCCCCAGCCTGATGATATTTTTACATTAATCAAGTTTATCTCTTAAAGAAATAACATTATAACATTTAAAAATAATAGTTGTCACTCAACCACAGCTGTGTAATTCTTGATTTCTTTCAGATTACTTGTTCAAAAAACCAAAACTTAATCCTTGTCCTCTTACCACATAGATTAAACCTTGGTTTATATCAGTACATTAACATTTGATCTTAGGAAAAAAAAAACCTTAGTTTTTCCTGATTGTTTTATATACTTAGTTAACCAACTTTCACAGAGCTTTTACATCACTTAAGTGACCATAAATACAACCTTCTCATTTCTTTCTCCCATCTGTTAACCTCCTTTTTTGTTCACAATTTCAAACAATCCTTGTAATAATTTGAATTTAGGCAAACTTTTTATCTCAACAAAAAATATTGTTATTTACAGTTCTCCCAATGGAAACAGCAGAAACCTTTGAGCCTCTGCATACACAGAAATCTTTTATAAACCTTTATACAGAATCACACACATCTGTTAACCACTTCATAAGAACACAATGTTCAAGTATATAGAATTATACCTGTTGGAACTTCAACCTTTTTCAGTGATGACAAAGCAACCTAAAGCCTCTTTTTTTTTTTTAATTTACCAATTTAAGAAAACAATCAATAATGTTACTCAATGGAATTTAAGGAGTTAAGAGTACTTGATGGTATATTTAACAGTTAGCATTTTAACCTTGTAAATTAATCAGATGTCTAACAAACAAAATTACTCATAAATTCAACGTTCTTACATTTACACCAGAGAAGACTAACAATGAAAAGGCAGAAAAACCACAGAACAAGACACAAGGGAACAAGAACCAGGCGCCAAACCAAACAGGGAGCAGTGCAACGTCTTGCTAATGCTCCGGACAGTTCCCAACCAGACCAGTATCAGAGGACAGTGCGACATTTCGCTACTGCCCCGGACAGGAGTTTATGTGCCTCGCCAGGCACCTCATTGTCCCCAGCGGAGATCTCAAAGCCAGATACCAGATGTTATGGGGGGTGCCACTTACCTGTGGAGATTTTCTCCACTGGATGCTTGCTAATTCTTTTGATGTGTCCGTTCACTTCAGTAATCCAAAGGACAGAAGTCACATCCCAGGGCCTTGGAATGTCTCAAGGTGCGCACCCCCTGGGGCGGCACTCTGTCCGGGAGTCCCAGAGTGAAGGTCCAGCTTCAGAATTTGTGGTGGTAAAGAAAAGACCACCAACTCTAATTTTAAATCAAACTAAAGCAAGCTAGTTCTTTGACCACCAGAGAGACTTATGAGTTAAATTTCAGTTGTTTACCCAATTTAGATTGAACCTTTTAAATCACGTGAATCAAGGGTATTTGGATCCATTTATTTTAAATTTTTATGAGCATTCATTTTATATTTGTCAATCTTGATATCATGTACATGACATCTGGACATACGCACATATAGACATATAAACAGAACACAATGGTGCACACGTAACACAATAGCAGAGACCTTGTAGCTTTTTGCACTACATTGCAATGTTAAAAACTCCATAGTTGAATAAAAAATAGAACTGATCAAAACAACATTAACCTAAGTGCATAGGATCAAAATCATGAGCTCAAAAAATACATTATGGATCTCAAGAAAAAGCAAGAGTCTTAGAAAAATGACAGGTTGGTAATGCAAGTTCAGGTAAAAAGACATTTTTTTAACTTTTTTTTTTTTTTCATTTTTCTCGGGCTTAAGCTTGCTTCCCCGTTTTTATTTCAATGCAAGTCTGGCTGAGGTCTGGAAGAGTGGGGAACTGCAATTGTGAGCAGATACCTTATGCCTAAGGCAATTTTTTTCTAATCTCTGGCTCCTAGAGTTATACTGCCTTCTAGGGGGACCATTCAGTCAGTTTCCTATGGTGGCCAGTAAAACTTTTGCCAACTTTCGGGTTTGCCTTTCCTGGGGTGGGTCACAGTTGTTGTACTGTTGTACAGATGTTGCTGGGCAATTTCCATGAATTCAGACAATACCTTTCCCTCAAACCCTCCTAATTTCTGCAACTTCTTATTTATATCTGGGGCAGACTGAGTTACAAAAGCTAAAACAAATCTAGAGCCTCCTTACCTCCATCACTGTTGGGGTCCCAGTTCAGGTGAGCAGAAGGAAAGACCCTGTTGATCCCAACGAGGTCATCTGTAGGCAGGCCATTCGGTCCAAGGATGGACTGCTGGGCTTCCTGCCAGATCCACTCACACTCCTCAGATGGGAAAAGTGTTTGGAGGAGTTGGCCCAGGCGGGCCTTGCGGGGCTCCCCTACTGTGCTGCGTTCGCTACTCTCCCCGCTGCCCTGCCAGCTCAGGCTCCAGGCTGGCAGCGGAGGGAGGGAGGAAAAAATGAAGCCGATGAGAATGCTAGTACACAAACAAAGATCAGCCACACAAGAAATAAACAGACACAAGGACAAAAGACAACCAGACTGGGCCACACAGGGAGGCCCACCAGACAACCAAACTGGGTGCCACACAGAACCAGATTGGGCCGTACAGGGAGGCCCACCAGGTGGACAGGAGCAATGTCTCGCCCAGTCCCAGAACCAGATTTGGTCCACACAGGGAGGCCCACCAGGCGGACAGGAGCGACGTCTTGCCCTGTCCTGGGATTCGGTGTAAGTGACTGCGTCCAGTCTGACTTTGTCCCCCAAAAGAGCTCACCAGACAGGTAAACAGGCGTCCGGAGAACCGAGCGGCAGTCCTCTTGGGGTGAGGCTAAGAAACGACGTCTCTCAGGAGCTCTCCCTTACCCCAAGAAGGAGTCCGTGATCGGGCACTGGAGGCTGAATTTGGGCAAGGAGAATAAAGAATCTTGCTAGGGGACTCCAGATGTTGTACCCAATTTGCAGGAAAAAAGTCTCACAAGCCACTCACATATTAGCCAATGAAGACTTTATTCCGGCCTGGGGCCACAAACTACGTCCAGCACAAAGCAGGATAATAGAAAATGGCAACTGCTCATAGCAAGGGCAGGGTTTATAAAGCACAGGGTTAATATGCCCTCAGGCCCTCAGGTGGAGATGGTTTAAGTGTGGGTCAATGGGCCTCAAGGGTGGGTCAATGGGCCATCAGGTGGAGACAGTCCAAGTCCAGTTTAAGTCACCTTTGCTTATTACATTCCCACTGGTCTTATTGGGAAGAACAAATCTTTGTTCTTCTCCATAATCTGCCATCCCCATGTTTGGTTGAGAAACCAGCAGGCAGAATCGAAGAGACTGAATGCAAGACTGAATACCAGCACTGGGGACTCCCCTGATAGTAGGCAGGAGGGGTGATATTGAAAGTCCTAAAGCTCCTCCTGGGAGGGGTAATTCCTGGAACAGGTTGGGACAGTGACAGGGTTGAGGAAGGGCTCTAAAGAAATTAACATTCCAATTCCAATTCTTCAGTGGACAGTTTCCCAACAGTCTTCAATTTCCCCAGACTCATTCAAAATTGGCTTTCTTGATCCAATCTGACTTGATTTACCTATATATACTGACTGCCTATGAAATTCTGGCTTTATTTCCCTTCTAATTTTAGGAACTCCTTACTACTGTAAGGAAAGGGGACAATGACCAGATCTGGCTTCTTCAAGTTGAACAGGGGCGATGAGATGGGGCAAATAGTTCAGAGTTCCCGTTTTAGAAGTCAGGTCAGATTGAAGCCTGGGAAAGAACAAGTTGTCATCAGGGACCAGCACTTCTATGAGAGAAATAAAAAATATGAGTACTGAATAAATGTTGCAGCATCTGGGACATGTCAACGTATACCATAAAGATGATAATTTCTCACCAGGAGGGGTGAGGGCTGAGAAGTTATCCTCATAATAAGGCCAGAGTGATTTATATGGGAATATAAATCTTTAACATCTACAGAGTTATCAGGAATGTAAACACAACATTTAACTTTTAATCTTACAGATCAGATGTCTATCCTGATAAGATGGTAGTCAAGTTACTTAATGTGATCTGATCCTATAAAATCTTTCTACTGGCATGACCTCTAGTAGAGAACCCTTTATTTTTGTTACTTAGGGCTAGATAATCATACTACTGAATATTAAGCCTACCTGTGTAAGTTAGGAAGATCTGTATGCCTTAAACTAACTAAAAACTTTACTTAATAGTCTTAAGTGCCCAGGAATGGTTCTGTTTTGGTTTTAACTGTTTTTGCTATGTGTTTAAGATGAAGCAGTCAAACCAACTTTTGCTTTTATCCATTGCTAAGAGTCAGCTGATTTCTGATAGGAGTCACTCTTGGGGGAACTTGAGAGCAGCTTTTCTGTTCTGCTAGTGCTTTTTTTGCACTTGGATGGGTCCAGGTCTTGCTTGACTTTGTGGCTTCCCTTGGAAGCACCAGGGATGTCTCCCTTCTCTAGGACCCTCCTTTTTCATAGCAAGTGCACTGATTGGCTTCTGTGGCTCAGAGTTGCAAAGCTCTTCAGAGAAGTTCCCTGATGCCTGGATTCAGACCAACTCTGAGGGCAAGAGCCAAATATTGGCTTTCTTGGCCCTTTTAATTTAACTTAATGTCTTGATCTTAAACATCTAGCAAGTTAGTCTCACCAGTCTTACATTAAGAGCACTGGGCTTTACTTTAATGCCTATAACCTTACTGTCATTTAGCCTTTCCATTAATTGGGGTTTGTACCATCCTAGGTGATTGCTTATTATCTTAAATTAACCCAGGTTGTGTCATTAAAGCAATACCTCTGCAAAACATTATCAGGAAACTTTTAGACAGTTTACAAGGAAAATACAAAATAAAATTAACAAGAGTAAAAACACATTTAGTTTGTGTAATAACCATCTTGAATTTTGACTGAGTTATATACTACAACCCCTGTTTCTTAACAACAAGAATCATTCTTTTGACCATAACCATAAACAAATTGACATTTGGCTTGCCCTGGAGCCACTCTGGCATGCAGTAAACATGGATGGAAGAGCCTTATTTTAGGCAAGGTGAAGCTCTTTATGAACCTTAGGTCAGGTGTTTTAGTTCTGAAACTGATCTCTGCTTTACAATATTAACCTTTATACAGATTAGGCTCTCATGAACTTAAAAAATACATTTAAATTGTACCCCAGTGTAAAAAGTAACATAAAACCTTATATCTTATTAACAACAGGGATAGTTGTAGAACACATTTTAAATAATATAAATGAATCTCTAATGTATTATCTTTATAAGCCTAAAATTACCATACAACTCTAGTTTGGAGAACACCAACTTGATATAATGCTCTTTTAGAGTTTTCACCTCAAGGCTTGTATACCTGAAAGATATGAACACATTTAACATACAAAGAAGAGTATTATCCACCATAATTACATTGACTTTTTAAAAAATATTTATTCATTTGCTTTTAGTTGTACACAATGCATTTATTTTTATGTGGTGCTGAGGATCAAACCCGGGCTGCGCACATGCTAGGTGAGCACTCTACTGCTGAGCCACATCCCCAGCCTGATGATATTTTTACATTAATCAAGTTTATCTCTTAAAGAAATAACATTATAACATTTAAAAATAATAGTTGTCACTCAACCACAGCTGTGTAATTCTTGATTTCTTTCAGATTACTTGTTCAAAAAACCAAAACTTAATCCTTGTCCTCTTACCACATAGATTAAACCTTGGTTTATATCAGTACATTAACATTTGATCTTAGGAAAAAACCTTAGTTTTTCCTGATTGTTTTATATACTTAGTTAACCAACTTTCACAGAGCTTTTACATCACTTAAGTGACCATAAATACAACCTTCTCATTTCTTTCTCCCATCTGTTAACCTCCTTTTTTGTTCACAATTTCAAACAATCCTTGTAATAATTTGAATTTAGGCAAACTTTTTATCTCAAAAAAAAATATTGTTATTTACAGTTCTCCCAATGGAAACAGCAGAAACCTTTGAGCCTCTGCATACACAGAAATCTTTTATAAACCTTTATACAGAATCACACACATCTGTTAACCACTTCATAAGAACACAATGTTCAAGTATATAGAATTATACCTGTTGGAACTTCAACCTTTTTCAGTGATGACAAAGCAACCTAAAGCCTCTTTTTTTTTTTTAATTTACCAATTTAAGAAAACAATCAATAATGTTACTCAATGGAATTTAAGGAGTTAAGAGTACTTGATGGTATATTTAACAGTTAGCATTTTAACCTTGTAAATTAATCAGATGTCTAACAAACAAAATTACTCATAAATTCAACGTTCTTACATTTACACCAGAGAAGACTAACAATGAAAAGGCAGAAAAACCACAGAACAAGACACAAGGGAACAAGAACCAGGCGCCAAACCAAACAGGGAGCAGTGCAACGTCTTGCTAATGCTCCGGACAGTTCCCAACCAGACCAGTATCAGAGGACAGTGCGACATTTCGCTACTGCCCCGGACAGGAGTTTATGTGCCTCGCCAGGCACCTCATTGTCCCCAGCGGAGATCTCAAAGCCAGATACCAGATGTTATGGGGGTGCCACTTACCTGTGGAGATTTTCTCCACTGGATGCTTGCTAATTCTTTTGATGTGTCCGTTCACTTCAGTAATCCAAAGGACAGAAGTCACATCCCAGGGCCTTGGAATGTCTCAAGGTGCGCACCCCCTGGGGCGGCACTCTGTCCGGGAGTCCCAGAGTGAAGGTCCAGCTTCAGAATTTGTGGTGGTAAAGAAAAGACCACCAACTCTAATTTTAAATCAAACTAAAGCAAGCTAGTTCTTTGACCACCAGAGAGACTTATGAGTTAAATTTCAGTTGTTTACCCAATTTAGATTGAACCTTTTAAATCACGTGAATCAAGGGTATTTGGATCCATTTATTTTAAATTTTTATGAGCATTCATTTTATATTTGTCAATCTTGATATCATGTACATGACATCTGGACATACGCACATATAGACATATAAACAGAACACAATGGTGCACACGTAACACAATAGCAGAGACCTTGTAGCTTTTTGCACTACATTGCAATGTTAAAAACTCCATAGTTGAATAAAAAATAGAACTGATCAAAACAACATTAACCTAAGTGCATAGGATCAAAATCATGAGCTCAAAAAATACATTATGGATCTCAAGAAAAAGCAAGAGTCTTAGAAAAATGACAGGTTGGTAATGCAAGTTCAGGTAAAAAGACATTTTTTTAACTTTTTTTTTTTTTTCATTTTTCTCGGGCTTAAGCTTGCTTCCCCGTTTTTATTTCAATGCAAGTCTGGCTGAGGTCTGGAAGAGTGGGGAACTGCAATTGTGAGCAGATACCTTATGCCTAAGGCAATTTTTTTCTAATCTCTGGCTCCTAGAGTTATACTGCCTTCTAGGGGGACCATTCAGTCAGTTTCCTATGGTGGCCAGTAAAACTTTTGCCAACTTTCGGGTTTGCCTTTCCTGGGGTGGGTCACAGTTGTTGTACTGTTGTACAGATGTTGCTGGGCAATTTCCATGAATTCAGACAATACCTTTCCCTCAAACCCTCCTAATTTCTGCAACTTCTTATTTATATCTGGGGCAGACTGAGTTACAAAAGCTAAAACAAATCTAGAGCCTCCTTACCTCCATCACTGTTGGGGTCCCAGTTCAGGTGAGCAGAAGGAAAGACCCTGTTGATCCCAACGAGGTCATCTGTAGGCAGGCCATTCGGTCCAAGGATGGACTGCTGGGCTTCCTGCCAGATCCACTCACACTCCTCAGATGGGAAAAGTGTTTGGAGGAGTTGGCCCAGGCGGGCCTTGCGGGGCTCCCCCTACTGTGCTGCGTTCGCTACTCTCCCCGCTGCCCTGCCAGCTCAGGCTCCAGGCTGGCAGCGGAGGGAGGGAGGAAAAAATGAAGCCGATGAGAATGCTAGTACACAAACAAAGATCAGCCACACAAGAAATAAACAGACACAAGGACAAAAGACAACCAGACTGGGCCACACAGGGAGGCCCACCAGACAACCAAACTGGGTGCCACACAGAACCAGATTGGGCCGTACAGGGAGGCCCACCAGGTGGACAGGAGCAATGTCTCGCCCAGTCCCAGAACCAGATTTGGTCCACACAGGGAGGCCCACCAGGCGGACAGGAGCGACGTCTTGCCCTGTCCTGGGATTCGGTGTAAGTGACTGCGTCCAGTCTGACTTTGTCCCCCAAAAGAGCTCACCAGACAGGTAAACAGGCGTCCGGAGAACCGAGCGGCAGTCCTCTTGGGGTGAGGCTAAGAAACGACGTCTCTCAGGAGCTCTCCCTTACCCCAAGAAGGAGTCCGTGATCGGGCACTGGAGGCTGAATTTGGGCAAGGAGAATAAAGAATCTTGCTAGGGGACTCCAGATGTTGTACCCAATTTGCAGGAAAAAAGTCTCACAAGCCACTCACGTAATAGCCAATGAAGACTTTATTCTGGCTGGGGCCACAAAGTATGTCCATCACAAAGCAGGATAGTAGAAAATGGCAACTGCTCATAGCAATGGCAGGGTTTATAAAGCACAGGGTTAATACGCCCTCAGGCCCTCAGGTGGAGATGGTGTAAGTGTGGGTCAATAGGCCATCAAGGGTGGGTCAATGGGCCATCAGGTAGAGACAGTCCAAGTCCAGTTTGAGTCACCTTTGCTTATTACAATACCAGAGGTATCCCTGCTAGGTGTGCTAATAGCCACCATCTTGTTGCAGAGGAAGGAGAGAGCTTTGCATGGGGTCACCTCTTTCCCTCTCTTCTCCTGTTAATAGTCAACTTCTTTTGATTCCTCTTTCATCCTTCCTATGATCTAATACCTCTATATTCTTGCCTCCTACCTCATAAACATCACACCCTTCACACACACCTCACTTCTCTCTTAGTCCACCATTAGAAAGTGTAGACCCTTTTGCACACCTACTGTTTATATTGCAGATAATAATTTAACATAACATGTCTGTTTATTGTGACAAAAATGTAACTGTCTAAACAGAAACTATTTGGTTTAAGGCTGTATATTGTTTGCATTGGGTTCTGTTAATATTGATCTCCTCCTTAAAGGCAAGACATTAGAAACCTGCAGGGACACTATAAGATTATAGGGCAGAAACTGTAACGTGTCAGATCCATACTGCTCAAGGAGAAGACACACAGAAATTATAAAAAGACAAAAGAAGAAAGTGTCCCAAACAAACCAAGATGATACAATAATAGACTCCATTGACAGTACAGTATAAGAAATGTCAGAGAAGTTCAGAATGTACATAATTAAAATAACCTGCGAAGTAAAGAATGAGATAAGAAAACAAATGATCACTCCAATAAAGAGATAAGAAAAAAATACAGGCAACAAAAAGTTACTTCAAGAAAGAGAATAGAGATTCTGGAGGAAAAAAAAAAAAACACTGAAATCTTAGAAATGGAGGAAACAGTAAACCAAATTAAAAATTTAATGTCAAGCATCACTAACAGATTAGATCATTTGGAAGACAGAACCTCAGACAATGAAGACAAAATATACAATCTTGAAAATAAAGTCGACCACACAGTTAAGATGGTAAGAAACAATGAACAGAAACTCCAAGAATTATGGGACAGCATGAAAAGAGAAATTTAAGATTCACTGGGATATAGGAAGACACAGAGATTCAAACCAAAGGAATGTACAATCTTTTCAATGAAATAATATCAGAAAATTTACCAAACCTGAAGAATGAATTGGAAAATCAAGTACAACAAGCTTACAGGACACCAAATATACAAAATTACACAGATTCACACCAAGGCACACTATAATAAAAATGTCTAGAATACAGAATAAGGAAAAAAAATTTAAAAGCTACAAGAGAAATGTATCATATTACAAATAAGGGGAAGTCCATTCAGATCTCAGCAGATTCCTCAACCCAGACCCTCAAAGCTAAGAGGTCCTGGAACAACATATACCAAGCTCTGAAAGAAAATGAATGCCAACCAAGAATCTTATATCCAGCAAAATTAAGCTTCAAATTTGATGATGAAATGAAAACCTTCCATGATAAACAAAAGTTAAAAGAATTTATGAGAAAGCCTGCACTAGGGGGCATTCTCAGCAAAATATTCCAGCAGGAAGAATGAAAAAACAATAATGAAAATCAGCAAAAGGAGAAATGACACTAAAGGAAAATCCAATCAAAGGAGAAACCAAGTCAAGTAAAAAACCAAAAACAAGCCAAAATGACCAGGAAATATAAACCATATTTCAATAAAACCCTGAAAGTTATTGGCCTAACCTCATCAATTAAAAGACATAGACTAGCAGATTGAATTTTTTAAAAAGACCCAACAATATGGTGCCTTCAAGAGATGCATCTTATAGGAAAAGACATCCACAGACTGAAGGTGAAAGGATGGGGGGAAAAAAAATACCACTCTCATGGACCATATAGATAAGCAGGGGTTTCTAGAGTTAGATTAAGTGGACTTAAAATCAAAATCAGAAGGGATAAAGAAGAACATTTCATGCTGCTTAAGGGAATCATACATCAACAAGACATAACATTCATAAATATTTATGCCCCCCAAATTGAAGCATCTACATATATAAAACAAACCCTTCTAAATTTCAAGAATCAAGTAGACCACAACACAATAATACTGGGTGACTTTAAAGAGCTTTCAACACCTCTGGATAGAGCTTCTAAACAAAAACTAAACAAAGAAACTATAGAACTCAATAATTTAGACTTAACAGACATATATAGAATATTTCATTCATCAACAAGCAAATACACTTTTTTCTCAGCAGCACATGGATCCTTCTCTAAAATAGACCATATCTTACACCACAAAGCAACTCTTAACAAATACAAAAAAAAAAAAAAAATAGAAATACTACCCTACATTCTACCAGACCATAATGGAAAGAAATTAGAAATCAATGCTAAAGTAAAAAATAGAAGCTAATCCAACACCTTGAGATGAAATAATACACTATTGAATGACAATGGATAGCAGAAGACATCTGAGAAGAGATTTTTAACAAATTCCTAGAGGTAAATGGTTACTCCAATACAAGATACCAAAATCTCAGGGACACTATGAAGGCATTGCTAAGAGAAAATTTCATTGCATTGAGCTCATTCATTAAAAGAATAAAACGTCAAAAATATATATATAAATAAATAAACAACCTGATGTTATGTCTCAAACCCCAGAAAAAGAAAAAAAATCAACATCAAAAGTAGTGGAAGGCAAGAAAATTAAACTCAGAGCTGAAATCAAGATATTGAAACAAAGAAAATAATTTTAAAATTTGACAAAACGTGGGTTCTATGAAAACATAAATAAAATTGATAAGCCCTTAGCCACCCTAATGAAAAGAAGGGAGAGAAAACTCAAATGACTAAAATTCACAATGAAAAAGGAAATATTATGAAATATACTATTGAAATACAGAAGATAATTAGAAACTATTTTGAAAATTTCTACTCAAAATAGAAAAGCTCAATAACACCAACAAATGTCTAGAGATATGATCTGCCCAAAATGAATCAGGAAGACATACACAATTTAAACAAATCAATTTCAAGCAATGAAATAAAAGACACCATAAAAAAACCTACTAACCAAGAAAAGCCCAGGACCATATGGATACACAGCTGAGTTTTACAAGACCTTTAAAGAAGAAGTAATACCAATACTCCTCAAATTATTCCATGAAATAGAAAAGGAGGTAACCCTTCCACACTCATTCTATGAGGCTAGTATCACCCTAACACCTAAGCCAGAAAAAAACACATCAAGAAAATAAAACTTCAGACCAATATCCCTGCTAAGCATAGATACAAAAATTCTCAATAAAATTCTGGCAAATCTCATACAAAAACATATTAAAAATATAGTGCACCATGATCAAGTAGGGTTCATCCCGGGAATGAAGGTTGGTTCAACATTCAGAAATCAATACATGTAATTCATCGTTTCATTAGACTTAAAAGATTACAAAAGGAGAAGGAACATCAGTAGAGTACAGGCAAGGGAACAGGGGATGAGAGAAGAGATAGGGGAGATAAAACAGAAAAACTGTGGACTGAATTTGAGAAAATTATATTCCATGATTTTATAGTTATGTCAAGTGAACCCTAAAAATGTTTCCTTGTACAGTTTGCTGTGCCCTGTTTCCCACTTTTCTCATTGCTAGTCAACATATCCCAAGTAGGTGTTGATCTGGTCTCCATCACTAGAGATGTTTCATTACTTTTAAGAAATGTGTATAAATGAGTTTATACAAGGTGGCCTATTTGGCTCCTTTAACCAACCATAATGATTTTGAGAGGAAGAAAAATTTTTGTTTGTGTCAATGACCCATTCCTATGTTTTGCTATTTAGTATTCCCTTGTATGGGCAAATCATGGTGAGTTTGATCACCCAACTCTTGTTGGATAACTGTGTTGTAGTTTTCAGTTGCTAAAGGTAAAGCAAGTGTGAATGTCTCATGAAAGGCATTATAAGAACATATGAAGGATTCAAAGAGCTGCGTCATATGCCCAGAATAGGTTTAACTTTTTTTTTTTTTTTTTTTTTTTTTTTTTTTTTTTTTTTTTTGTGGTACCGGGGATTGAACTCAGGGGCACTCGACCTCTGGGCCACATCCCCAGCCCTTTTTTGTATTTTATTTAGAGACAGGGTCTCACTGAGTTGCTAAGTGCCTCACCATTGCTGAGGCTGGCTTTGAACTCGCGATCCTCCTGCCTCAGCCTCCCAAATTGCTGGGACTACAGGCATGCGCCACCGCGCCCGGCTGGTTTAACTTTTAAGTGGTTGGACTTCCTGCCCTCTGAAGGGATGCTACCACTAACAGTGCAGAAGAGTTTTACTTCCTACACTTTCTCACCAGCATTTTGTGTGGTCACATTTTTGAACTTCAGCTCCTCAACTGGTGTGCATTTTTTATGAAGCTGTTTGTTGATTATGGTAATGTGATTATTTGATGTTTACATGAATCCCTTAATGAAATCTCTTCTCAAAGCATTTTGCCCATGCTTCCTATTTTATTTTAATTTTCTAATATTTGGGCTTAGATTTTATCATATGACACAGAAAGACATTCTTTTTGCATAGGATTAGCAAATATTTTTCACCAATCTTTGCAATACTCTTTGATTCCTATAACAATGTCTTCCAAATATTTCTTCTTTAATTCAGTTGTCATTTTTGTTCGATTATTATTATTATTATTATTATTGTTATTATTATTTTGATACTGAGAATTGAACCCAGAGGTGCTTAACCACTGAGCCACATCCCCAGCCTTTTTTCATATTTCATTTAGAAACAGGGTCTCCCTGAGTTGCTAAGTGCCTCGCTAAGTTGCTGAGACTGGCTTTGAACTCAGGATCCTCCCATCTTAGCCTCCTGAGTGCTGGGATTACAGGCATGCACCACTGTGCCCAGCCTCCTTCATCACGTTTTTAATTTATTCTAATTTTTTATATATATCAGCAAAATGCAATTCAATTCATATTACACGTATATAGAATAATTTTTCTGGTTGTACACAAAGTAGAGTCACACCATTTATGTCTGCATATGGGTACTTAGGGTAATTATGTCCATCTTATTCCACTGTCTTTTCTCCCCCATGTCCCTTCCTTCCCTCTCCCTCCACTTTGCCCTATCTAAAGTTTGTCTATTCCTCCCATGCTCCTGCCCCATCCCCATTATGAATCAACATCCTTATATCAGAGAAAACATTCGACCTTTGGTTTTGGGGAATGGCTTACTTCACTTAGCATGATATTCTCCAACTCCATCCATTTACCTGCAAATTCCATGATCTTATTCTCTTTTAATACTGAGTAATATTCAATTGTGTATGTATATCACATTTTCTTTATCCATTCATCTACTGAAGGGCATCTAGGTTGGTTCCACAATTTAGCTATTGTGAATTGTGCTGCTATAAACATTGATGTGGCTGTGTCACTGTAGTATACTGTTTTTAAGTCCTTTGGGTATAAACCAAGGAGTTGAATAGCTGGGTCAAATGGTGTTTCCATTCCCAGTTTTACAAGGAATCTCCATATTGCTTTCCAGATTGGTTGCACCAATTTGCAGTCCCACCAGCAATATATGAGTGTGCCTTTTCCCTCACATCCTCGCCAACACTTATTGTTGTTTGTATTCTTAATAGAATTCTGACTGGGGTAAGATGAAATCTTAAACTAGTTTTAATTTGAATTTCTCTAATTGCTAGAGATGTTGAACATTTTTTCATATATTGATTATATATCATCTCCTGAGAAGTGTCTGTTCAGTTCCTTGGCCCATTTATTGATTGGGTTATTTTTTATTTTATTTTATTTTATTTTATTTTATTTTATTTTATTAGGTGTTAAGTTTTTTGAGTTCTTTATATGTCCTAGAGATTAGGGCTCTATCTGATGTGTGCATGGTAAAAATTTGTTCTTTTTCTGTAGACTTTCTCTTCATCTCACTGATTATTTCTTTTGCTGAGAAGAAGCTTTTCCATTTGAATTCACTCCATTTGTTGAGTCTTGATTTTATTTCGTGTGCTATAGAAGTCTTATTAAAGAAATTCAGGTCTAATCTGACATGATAAAGATTTGGGCCTACTTTTTCTTCTATCAGGTTCAGGGTCTCTAATATAATTTCTAGGTCCTTTATTCACTTTCAGTTGAGTTTTGTGCATGGTGAGAGATAGGGGTTTAATTTTATTTTGCTGCATATGGATTTCCAGTTTTCCTGGCACCATTTTTTGAAGAGGCTATTCTTTCTCCAATATGTTTTTGGTGCCTTTGTGTAATATGAGGTGATTGTATTTATGGGGGTTTGTCTCTGTGTCCTCTTTTCTGTACCATTGATCTACAAGTCTATTTTGGTGTCAATACCATGCCATTTTTGTTACTATTGCTCTGTAGTATATTAAATGCCACCTGTTTTACTCTTCTTGATAAGGATTGCTTTAGCTAGTCTGGGTCTTTTATTTTTCCAGATGAATTTAATAATTTAATGATTGCTTTTTCTATTTTTATGAGGAAAGTCATTGGGATTTATTTATTTTATTTATTTTATTTTATTTTATTTATTTATTTATTTATTTGGTATCAGGGATTGACTTCAGGGGCACTTGACCACTGGGCCACATCCTCAGCCCTTTTTTGTATTTTATTGGAGACAGGGTCTCACTGAGTTGCTAAGTGCATCACCATTGCTGAGGCTGGCTTTGAACTCGCGATCCTCCTGCCTCAGCCTCCCAAATGCTGGGATTACAGGAGTGCACCACCGCGCCCGGCTAGTCACTGAAATTTTGATTGGAATTGCACTGAATCTGTATACTGCTTTTGGTAGTATGGTGATTTTGACAATATTAATTCTGCCTATCCAAGAGCAAGGGATAAGGTCTTCTTTAATTTATTTCTTTAGTGTTCTGTAGTTTTTATTGTAGAGGTCTTTCACACCTTTTGTTAAGTTGATTCCCAAGTTGTTGTTTTTTTTTTTTTTGTTTTGTTTTGTTTTTTGTGTTTTTTTTTTTTTTTTTTGAGGCTATTATAAATGAGGTAGCTTTCCTCGTTTCTCTTTCAGAGAATTTGTCATTGATATACAGAAATGCCTTTGATTTATGAGTGTTGATTTTATATCCTGCTACTCTTCTGAATTCATTTATTAGTTCTAGAATTTTTCTGGTGGAATTTTTTGGATCCTCTAGGTATAGAATCATGTCATCTGCAAATAATGATAGTTTGAGTTCTTCTTTTCCTACCCATATCCCTTTAATTTCTTTCCTATGTCTAATTTCTCTGGCTAGAGTTTTAAGAACTATGTTAAATAGAAGTGGTGAAAGAGGGCATCCCTGTCTTGTTCCAGTTTTTAGAGGGAATGCTTTCAATTTTTCTCCATTTAAAATAATGATAACCTTGGGCTTAGTGTGTATAGCTTTTACAATGTTGAGATATGTTCCTATTATCCCTAGTTTTTCTAGTATTTGGAACATGAAATGGTGCTGTATTTTGTTGAATGCTCTTACTGAATTTATTAAGATAATCATATGATTCTTATCTTTAAGTCTATTGATGTGATGAATTACATTTATTAATTTCTGTATGTGGAACAAACCTTGCATCCCTGGGATGAACCCCACTTTATTGTGGTGCACTATCGTTTTGATGTTTTTGTATTCAATTTGCCAGAGTTTTATTGAGAATTTTTGCATCTATGTTCATTAGAGATATTGATCTGAAGTTTTCTTTCTTTGATGTATCTTTGTTTGGTTTTGGAATCAGGGTAATATTGGCCTCATAGAATTAGTTTGGAAGTGTTCCCTCTTTTTATATTTTATAAAATAATTTGAGGAATATTGGTATTAGTTCTTCTTTAAAGTTCTTGTAGAACTCTGCTGTGTATCCATCTGGTCCTGGGATTTTCTTGGTTGGTAGGCTTCTGATGGCATCTTCTATTTCATTGTTTGAAATTGATCTGCTTAACATGTGTATATCATCCTGATCAATTTGGGCAACTCATATGATTCTAGAAATTTGTCGATGCTTTTGATATTTTCTATTTATTGAAGTTCAAATTTTCAAAATAATTTCTCATTTTCTTCTATATTTCTGTAGTGTCCATAGTGATAATTCCTTTTTCAGCATGAATGTTAGTAATTTGAGTTTTTCTCTCCTTCTCTTTGTTAGCCTGGCTATGGGTCTGTCGATTTCATTTATTTTTTTCAAAGAACCAACTTTTTGTTTTGTCAATTTTTTCAATTGTTTCTTTTGTTTCAATTTTATTGATTTCCACTCTGATTTTAATTATTTCCTGTCTTCTAATGATTTTGGTGTTTATTTGTTCTTCTTTTTCTAGGTCTTTGAGAGGTAATGTTAGGTCATTTGTTTGTTGACTTTTTCTTCTTTTAAGAAATGAATTCCAGCCGGGCATGGTGGCGCACGCCTGTAATCCCAGCACTTTGGGAGGCTGAGACAGGAGGATCGCGAGTTCAAAGCCAGCCTCAGCAATGGCGAGGCACTTAGCAACTCAGTGAGACCCTGTCTCCATATAAAATAAAAAAAGGGCTGGGGATGTGGCCCAGTGGTTAAGTGCCCCTGAGTTCAATCCCCGGTACCACAAAAAAAAAAAAAAAAAGAAAGAAAGAAAGAAATGAATTCCATGCAATGAACTTTCCTCTTCATACAGCCTTCAGTGTCCTAGAGATTTCAATATGTTGTATCGATGTTCTCATTTACCTCTAAGAATTTTTAAATTTCCTCTTAGAGGTCTTCTACAATTTATTGTTCATTCAATAACATATTATTTAGTCTCCAGGTGTTGGAGTAGCTTCTATTTTTTTATTTAATCATTGATTTCTAATTTCATTCCATTATGATCTGATAGAATGCAGGGTAATATCTCTACTTTTTGGATTTACTAAGAGTAGCTTTATGGCATAAAATGGTCTATTTTAGAGAAGGATCTATGTGCTGCTGAGAAGAAAATGTATTCTCTTTTTGATGGATGAAATATATGTGTCAGCTAAGTCTAATTTATTGATTGTATTATTGAGTTCTATAGTTTTTTTTGTTCAGCTTTTGTTTGGAAGATCTATCCAGTGGTGAAAGAAGTTTCAGTCATCCGGAATTATTGTGTATGGTGTATTTGACTCTTGAACTTGAGGAAAGTTTGTTTGATGAACATAGATGCTCCATTGTTTGGGGCATATATATTATAATTGTTACATCTTCTTGATGTATGGTCCCCCTAAGCAGTATGTAATATCCTTCTTTATCCCTTTTGATTAACTTTGACTTGAAGTTTACTTTATTTAACATGAGGATGGAAATCCTTAATTGTTCCCACATCCATGTGAGTGGCATAGTTTTTTCCCAACATTTCACCTTCAGTCTGTGGATGTCTTTTCCTGTGAGATGAGTCTCTTGAAGGCAGCATACTGTTGGGTCCTTTTCTTAATCCAATCTACCAGTCTATGTCTTTTGATTGGTGAGCTTAGGCCATTAACATTCAGGGTTATTAGTGAGACAAGATTTGTATTCCCAGTCATTTTTATTTAATTTTGGTATTCAAGTTGACCTGCTTTCTCCTTTGATTGGTTTTTTTCTTTGGTGTAATAACTCCCTTTGCTGATTTTTTATTGTTGTTTTTCATAGCCTCCTCATGAAATATTTTGCTGAGGATGTTCTGTAGTGCAGGCTTTTTAGTTCTAAATTCTTTTAACTTTTGTTTATCATGGAAGGTTTATATTTCATTATCAAATATAGAGCTTAATTTTGCTTGTTGACATCCATTTTCTTTCAGAGCTTGGTATATGTTTTTCCAGGATCTTCTAGCTTTCAGGGTCTGGGTTGAAAATTCTGCATATATCCTAATTGCCTTCCCCTGATATGTGATTTGATTTCTTTCTCTTATGGCTTTTAAATTTTTTTCTTATTCTGTATGCTATACATTTTCATTATAATGTACCTTGGTGTGAATCTGTTGTGGTTTTGTACATTTGCTGTTCTGTATGCCTCTTGTATTTGATTTTCCAAATTATTCTTCATGTTTGGAATTTTTTCTGATATTATTTCATTGAATAGATTGTTCATTCCTTTGGTTTGGAACTCTGTGCCTTCCTCTATCCCAATAATTCTTAAATTTGGTCTTTTTATGTTATCCATTAATTCTTGAATGTTCTGCTCCTGGTTTCTTACCATCTTCACTGTGTGGTCAACTTTATTTTCAAGATTATAAATTTTGTCTTCATTGTCTCAGGTTCTGTCTACCAAGTGATCTAATCTGATGGTGGTGCTTTCTATTGAATTGTAATCTGGTTTATTGTTTATTTCATTTCAAGGATTTCTGCTTATTTTTATCAGAACCTCCATCTCCTTATAGAAGTAATCTTTTGCTTCCTCTATTTGCTTATGTAGCTCTTTATCAAAATGATCATTTTCTGCCTGTATTTGCTCTCTTATATTATCCTTTAATTCACGGAACATTTTAATTATGTACATCCTGAACTTCTTCTCATCATTTATTCTGCTGTGCTGGCCATGGATAGTACTAATAATGTAGTATCTTTGTTTGTTGGAGGCACTTTCTTCCCTTGCTTTTTTATGTTGTTCCTGTGTCTTCCCTTCTAGCACTATGGATCTGAGGTGTTATAGTTTTTATCTTACAGGCTTATAGTGTCCCTGCAGGGTTCCAATACCTCTACTTTAAGGGGGAGGACAATTTTAACAGATCCCAATACAAACAACATATAGCCTTAAACCAAATACCTGCTATTAAGACATTTATGGTTTTGTCACAATATACAAAAATGATGAGTTCATTCATTATCTACAATATAAACAGTAGGTTTGCAAAAGGGCTTACAGTTTCTGATTGTGGACAAAGAGAGATCCAGAAGTGGGGTGTAGGAAGAGATGTTGAGTGGGTAGAAGATGAGGGTACAGAGTTTTAGATCTTAGAAAGTATGAAAGAGGAATCTAAAGAAGTTTGCTAGTATCAGGAGAAAAGAAAGAAACTGATTTCTTGGAGAAAATAAGTGGGAAGACAATAGGGAAAATACAAAAAACAAACATAAAAATTAAGAAAAATTAAAATTGTAAAACTAAGAGATAAAAGAATATACAATAAAACTGTAATATACTATTCAGACATCCCAGTCCTCAGTAACCTAATTCATGCAAAGTACTTGGTTTCACAAACATTGGTGATATGAGGGCAGGAGAAGAGAGAGAGGGAAGAAAGAAAGAGAAAGAAAAGAAAACAAAATCTTAATGGAAAATACAAGGGGGTTGTTGTTGTTGTTGTTGTTGTTGTTGTTGTTGTTGGATTTTAGTATCTTTTCTTCTTCCCTTCTCATCTAATAGGTGGAGTTGTCTGTTGTTTGCTGTTAATTCCACCCTCAGGATGGTGAAGGTTATTAGGGTGTGAGGGTTGGTCTAGAAATGGAGCTTCTGGAGGTGGGGTATAACACTTTCCAGTCCCCAATGACAGACTACCCCAAGAATCTCCTTTGGGACCCACTCATGTGATGTGGTCACCTGGTCTTATATTGCTTGTAGACCTCACAATTCCTGGCCTCTAATTTAGTCTCTAAACTGTATCTCACTCACCCCCTCCCTTTCTACTTCCCAATCAGGAACCTCTCTCACCAGAGGTCTTGTGCACTGTGCTCTGGGGGCTGTGCACATGTCACAGAGAGCTGTTTTGTATTGGGTAGTTCAGAGCCAGGCTTTTCAAGCTACAGACTGGCCATGTAGCTGCAAGCACTGTTCTGGGTTAGTGGCTGCAGGGGATGGGGAGAGTTGGGGACTATAGGTACCTTGATATTTCTTCTAGGCCCCAGCCAGTATCCTAAGCTGGGAGTTGCCCCAACTAAAGATGGTGACAAGGATGTCCCAAGATGGAGGTGGCTGCTTTCAGAAGTGGGGTGTCAGGTCAGGTGGGGCCAGATGGCCAGATGGTGACATTGGGTGGCATGTTCAGAGATGCAACTCTGTGGTGTGCAGTGTTGTGGCTGGAAGCACTCTCCAGACCTTGTCTGGTGTCTGCAGGTGCAGGCTACCATGTGTAGGGGACTATGGCAGTGGTTACAGTGTCCCAAGATAGAGGCAACTGGGGGGAGTCCCACGTTGGTATATGAGGGTCCACACAGGAATGATGGCTGGAGGTCCTGCACATGGGCAGCAGCTGGGTGTCCTGTGTGGGAACAGTGGCCAGGATTCCTATGTGAGTGGGTATGGGAGCTGACACCAGTGGTCCTGCTCTGGCTCAGCAGCTGGAGGTCCTCCATGGGTGAACTGCTGCGAGTCTTGTGCTGATGCTGAGGCCTGGGGACCTGCATGGGCCAGTGGATGGGATTCCTGAGAGGGAGCAGCTGTCAGGGGTCCTCTAATAACTCACAGAGAAACAGTATTCCCACTATTTGAATCCCAGGTCACAGAGCAACACAGAATGCAGCCCCCCTCTATCCCCCCACCTTGGATCTTCCAGGTTTAACTTTTTATTGGGAACACTTCCTGGCTTCAGATGGGATGGGACCACTGACAGTGCCAAAGAGTTCTAGTTCTTACATTTTCTGACCAACAAGAGAGTGGAAAGGCAGGTCTGACAGATGTTTTTATAGGATTTCTTTTAATGTCCATTATACACTCTGGAAGAACAAGGACATATTTATTGAGGCCAAGTACTGGTTCAAAGAAATTATTTACTTAAAGATGTGACTTTTGCTGCTTGAGGATTTTTGGTGGAAATTGGCAAGAGTGAACATGACTTAAAAATAGAAAAATATACATATATTTTATGTATTATGTATTTTATATCTTCCCAGTGCCTAGAATAAAACATCCAGGTGTCTGAAAGTCCTTCATAACATTGACAGGATGAATATAGGGGTCAATTTTGCTGATGATAATACTATGAAGTAACAGGTGTCAGGAAACCTATAGATGGCTTCATCCAGAACCTTCACATTCAATGTCATTTCCATTGAGCAACTGAAAAACAGAGTCTGGTTTTCCAAACTGTCCATGAAAGTCACTTTATTATGTAAACAGTCATGCCCTGAATTTGTGATGTCACTGTGGCATACATGGTTCTCAGGCTTACTAACATGCAGAATCACCTGATGAACTTTAACACAAATACTCATTTTTTTTTGGCTTAGGAAATGGATTGTCTACATTTAGTGTGCTAAAAACACTTGGGAAGGTTGGTAGAGAGAAGTTTCTAGACTGCTTAAGTTTAGTCAATATACTGCAGGTTGAGGGCCACAGTTAGAGAAGCAAACACTTAAAGCCACCAAATATGAGCTTCTTTGTGACTGAAGCCTAGGAATGTAAGTTGAAAATCCCCTAGATGATTCTACTGTGTAGGGGATATAAGCACACATACCACATGATGACATTTTCCCCAATTTGGAGAGGTTGTTGTCCAGTACCTGTGGTAGAGGCTCTGGATCTCAAGAATCTGGTCTCCTGATCCACATTCCAATGGTGGCCCTGGATACATGAAATACTACTAGACAACATGGCATTAGATGTAAGGGACATTTAAATTAAGAGATTGTGGCCATCCTAGACAAAGGCCTATACCAGAATATGGTGGTGTGTTTCTGTGATGACAACAACACTGTTGGCTCCTGCAATGTATCTTCCCTGATTCATTATTTCTTCACATCCTCCAAAATATCTGACTTCTACATGAAATGAGAAATGCAGATTCATTTCTTCACATATTTTGAACACACTTTCTCTTTTATTGTCAATGTATCCTGATGATATTTCATTCACAGATTCACTATTAGGCAGAGATTAGTCACACAATATTTATTTTAATCTACAAAAGATTTTGGCTTTGGTTCGTGACCAAAGCCATCTTTTGCCTTGGTGAATATGATGTTCTGGAAAATTATTATTCAAAATGCTCCAGAGCATTAATTTTCTTTATGTCACATCTTTCTCTTATTTTATTCCTCCTTTATTAAAATGTGCAACCCTACATTTCACTCAAATACACAATTTCTTTAAATGCTCTTTCACTTTATTGGTTGTCTCTTTTTCCTCCAATAAGTAAGTTAGGACTAATAAAATTTTTGTTTGTACAGAATATTAAAACAAAAGTTCTCTTCCAGTGAACTATACCCCCCAGTCATTTTAGTTTTTATTTTGAGACAGGGTCTCACTATGTTGACGATATTACCCTAAAACTCATCAAAATCCTGACTAAGCCCATAAGTTTCTGATATTACACACATACATCACCACCACAACTGGATTGACTAGTAATTTTTAAGTACCCTTTTCTGATCTCTTAAGTATGAACCCATTATTTTTAGATGAAGGCCTCATCTTCACCATGGTATGGGAACTACTCTCTAATCAAACAGCATTCACCATTGCTGGCTGAAAATCTGGGCTATGCAGTGGGTGACCTGGGGTCCATTAGGCTTACTTCTGGTCATCATCTGGGTGATGAACATGGGAACATGTACAGACTGGGACCTGGAGAATAATAATATAGCATTCAGTCTCTGTTTAAGATCAGTGAATGGCCAAGGAGCCCAGGATGCCCTCCTGATTCTCAAGATTATCCCACTGTGTCTTGGGTCTTTATCACCCTTTGCGCTCTAGATATACATTTAGCTACCAGCATAGCATGAGTATGTGGATTTGAATCTTTACATAACCAGGAGTCCTGCCTCTTCTTTGGCTCCTCCCATCAAGTGTCTCAGGTAATGGTGCAGAAGAGCTCTTGGATTTCCCTCACCCCAGCCTTAGTAGCTCTAATCAGCCACCGAAATCCTCTAGCAACGTGCTTTTCAATCTGTTTACTCTGTAGCCCCAGGACTCCAGATTTATAGGCAGGTCTTTATCCAAAAGTGACTACTGAATCCCTGACTTATCATGACTCTGTGGTCAACATGGTCTAGAAATAAAATACAGGGATGACTCTCATCCCTCTGCAGCCTCTCAGAACAAACCTGTCCTCTTTAGCATGTAGACCCTGGTGATACTTGCCTTCACAGCTTCATTGGCCTCTGGGCTCCTGCAATAGAATGTGTGAGAGGAAGCTGATTCTGGTCCAGATGAGAAGATAGACATCCTGGCAATTATTTGTCTTCAGTCACAAGGAAAGGACAACTGCAATGATGGGAGAAGTCCTAGGTATGGGGGAGAAAGAACTCTCTGAAAACCAAGGCTACCTTACCCTGACATCTGAAAATTGGGGCAGTGGAACATTTTCATGAGCAGATATACAAATGTGGGTCCTGGGCCCCTCCCCTGTTTAAGAGCTTCCCAGGTGCTGAGGGGCCCTAAAGCCTGAAACTCAGGGACACAGAACCAGTGACATGTACCATCAATCCCAGGCCACCCTGCCAGGGTCAGACAATGCGTGGCACATGACACTAGCTGTGGTTAGATTCTGGGACAAAAGCCAATGGTCCTACCACACAGGCCACCATCCCCAGAATCTGTGGGGCTGCCCATATCTCACCAATACTTAAATGAGTTACCTGTTCTAGCCATACCAGTCTCTCCAATCACCTACATCAGCCACATGTACCCAATGCTCACCAGGATCCTGCATCCAAGTTGACCCACACTTGTTCCCTCAAGTGTCCACCAGAGCCTATATCCCACAGGGATCCACATTTTAGAGCCAGGTCATCATTACTGGTTTTACCCTGAGTTAATGAGGGACTAGAAGGGACAGAGAGTATCCCCCAGGCCACCCATGTATGGTAGATGGCTAATATGTATGGTAGAAGGGATTAGGAGAGTAAAAAGAGAGGAAGGGGGAGCTTGGGGAAAGGAAAAAGACACTGTATTTGGTTGACCCCTGACAATGACCCCCAAACTGCCAACTAGGTGCTGACAGAGGGCAGGTATCCAGGAAACTCAAGTTATCACAGGCAGTAGAGTCTGCCTCCTGTGATTCCATGCCAGAGCCCAGGAGAACCTGAGGGCCACCAGGCAGGAGAATCAGTGAAGAGGACATCAACGGAAGAATATTAAGGGTTTGGACATGAATAGGTACTAAAAAAGCCAGGATCAAGCTTGCATTTTGAAATGTGGCAGTGGGCAGCAGAACAGAGACCCACCATGAACCAGCCACCTGTGTTTTATGGTTCACACAATATGCTCATCCACCACTCCCCCCACCCCCTGAGAAGGCTTCTTTCTTGATCTTCAAAAGGGGGATTCTACTGAAACTGGAACCCACACAGATCAGAGAACACCCCTCACATTCTCCATGTTTACATCCCCAGCACCTGCTCCTTCCAATGTTGTGTTCACCCCACAGGGTGCTGAGCTTTCCTTGGAAATGTATACCAAGAGCAGCCCATTGTTGCAGCCCAAGAGGTGCTGCCTCCTGGATTCACTGAATTGGGCCTGGGATCTCTCTGATTCTGCCACTCACTGACCATGTGCCTCAATTTACCCCACTGTGGAACAAGATAAAAACCTACTTTATGGGCATGGGGAAGGAACTATGCACAGTTATGTGGCTAAAACACATGTAAGTACTGCAAACGGCATCACCTGTCCTGCTCTCTGGCCTAGGACAGCATCCATCGGGCCATAGTCAGGCCAGTCTGCTGTGAAAGGACAAGTCTCTTGACTGGAGAAACTTGAACCCAGTTTACATCATTATACTTGAGGTCTTCAATGCACTAGGGAATTATGGGTGAGGTGGAAATAGATCAGCCCTCCATTTTCAGACCCTTGTGGGTCATCCCAAGGAATAAGATCAAATTCAGACTTGTTTTTGAAGCTGGCTGCAACCCAGAATTTAGTTTTTTGGATGAGATGAAGTCCCGTGGTTGCCGTCTCCAATCACCTGGTTTTAGACATGGAAGCTGGGTGTATCTGTGATATGGAAAGTAGTGTCAGATAGGAGTTTAAAATAGCCTATGAATAAGGGGCACAACCACAGGACCCTGAAGACAGATAGCAGCATGCCTACCCAACTCCCAACTGGTAGACATTCTACAAAGTTAATTTGTTTGTTTGTTTACCAGGTATTAAACCTAGGGGCACTTAACCACTGAACCATATCCTTAGCCTTGTTTTATTTTTTATTTTTAGATTTTGAGACAAGTTCACACTAAGTTGTTAGGGTCTTACCAAGTTACTGAGGCTGCCTTTTAATTTGCAATCTTCCAGCCTTAGCTTCCCAATCTTCTGGGATTATGTGCATCTCACAAATGTTAGAAAAGCTGGTGGGGGCAGTTGGAGCATGACCCTGGTAAGATTAATGAGGACTTCCAAGATTAACCAGACTAATTCTGGAAAGGATCCTTCCATTATTGATTCTCTTGGATAAGTGAAGATAGTGAGATTGGAAGAGGGCACCCTGAGCCTGGAGATGCAACCTACAGTCCCCCAAATCCAGACAAGCCAGCAAACAGAGGTGGCTTAACTCAACTCATTCCCTTGTAGATCATTCAGCCTTCTGGGTGGCCTGCCTCTACCACATCAGCCTCCTTCATGTAACTACAGGTGGGGCATGGGGGTGTAAGTCCAGGAGCTGGCTATCCCCAGGGGCCAGGCTCCCCACGTGTAGGTGCTCACTATGCCACCCCTCTCTGCACTGCCACCAATAGCCAGGCAATGCATGATGGGAAAGGAGGTGTGAGTCTTCCCCTGTGCTAGTCCCAAGGGCTCTCTTCCTTGTCCCTCCACATCTGGCCAGGCTTTGGCCACTAGTGGAGCCTCCAGCCCCATGATCCTGAGGCATCTGCCTCCTTGCCTCTGGGTACCCTGGTTAAGATTATCTTTTAAACCCTGCAGGACAGACTACTTGGGTCACTGAACATGCCATAAAGTGGGAACAATGTTGGTATTGGAAGGTGTCACCTGGTCATGCAGATCACTAGGGGACAGGGGATCTGGCTCTGCAACAGAGTCATATTCCACCTTTTAAGTCCAGCCTTTGGCTTTGGCCAAAGTTGGCAGAAGTTGGGCATCAAAAATCAAAGAAAATTTCTATCTACTAAGGACCCCAGAATGAACAAGGGGAATTTTACAAACTCAGCCTACAATGTTGTGGGCCAGCCATGGGCTGTGTGTTTGAGCTGTGAGCATTTTGAACTCATGACTGGACTGGAATGACATTGCTGCTCTGTCTGGGCTGTGCACATATGTGTCCTTTTCACTTGCTCTGCCTTTTAATCCCACACAGCACCTGAGTTGGGTGTGACTTGCCAAGATGTCAGTCAATCTACTGTCCATAAGACATCACAAAGCTAGACTCAACCCCCTGAAACCTGATCCTTCACCTCATTTGGAAAGAACATTGCAGGAGCCCTGTTTGGGGAAATAGCTAAGATTGGGGTTGACTATGGGCCATGGACATTTTTGGGCATTGCCGCCTTCCGTAGTCTCACAGGACTTGGCCCAGGATCTCGAGAGACTTGAGCCGTGACTCAGTATATTGGGCCACCGCCATTCCTGCTCGGGCGCGTGGGATGAGACCTGAGAAAGAACGGACAGGGTTAACGCTATTGTGTATATATATTGTAGATTCTTGTAAGAGTACGTGCCTTGGTTTCTTGTGAGAGTGTGTATGTGGTGTTAGAAATTACAAGAGACATAAAGAGAAAGATAAAAGGATTTTTTCATTTCCATCCTGTCTCCGGGCTCCTTCCCACGGCGCCGCCGTTCCGGGCTGCAAATCCTTTTCCGGCGGCAACAGAACATTCCATTGAACCTCCCTTTGTGTGTCCCCCTCCCACCCCCGCCCCTGCCCATATAAGAATAAAGAATTCAGGTAGCTCTCTCTTTTTCCTTTTTTGTGACCTTAAGGTCATAAGAGCCATCCTGGGTTTTTCATATATATATATATATATATATATATATATATATATATATATATATATTTATTTATTTATTTATTTTTGAGTTGTAGTTGGACACCTTTACTTTATTTATTTTTACGTGGTGCTGAGGTTTGAACCCAGGGCCATGCACATGCTAGGCGAGTGCTCCACTACTGAGTCACAACCCCAGCCCCCAGCCCGGATTTTTAAAATGTATTTTCATGTGCTTGCATGCTTTCTTTGCCATTTTCTCAATTATTGATAGTCAGATTTTGTGAACCCAGCATAGCTTGTCGGACCAGTTAGTTAGCGATATCACATGCCCTTTGTGGGTCTTCCATTTTTTCTTTTTTCTTTATTTTTTTTCTTGTGGTACCGGGGGAATTAACTCAGGGCACTTGACCACTGGGTCACATCCCCAGCCCTTTTTTGTATTTTATTTAGAGGCAGGGTCTTACTGAGTTGCTAAGTGCCTCACCATTGCTGAGGCTGGCTTTAAACTCACAATCCTCCTGTCTCAGATTCCCAAAGTGCTGGAATTACAGGTGTGTGCCACCGCGCCCAGTGAGTCTTGCATTTTGATTCCAGGATCTGCACTAATCACAGCCAGCCCTGGCAGTTGTGCTGGGGACAGGGTGGGGGGTTGGGAACAGGGACAGAATCCAGATGCTAACCCAGCAAGTGTCCCCTCTCCACCAAGCACGAGTTCCCAATCCTGATGCCTCGGCCTGCTAATGCATAGGCCCCTTTCCAGTGCTGATTGGATCATTCTCTGCCACTCTCCACAACAAGCTCTCATCTGGGTCTGGAGAAAGGTGGAGGGCTCCCAGTCTGCTTGATACACAAAGGCCACTTATGGCCCAGCTGAGTGGTAGGGTACAGGCCCAGGTGGCCTGAACAGGGTCTGCAGCATCCTCACGTGGCTCACACTGGCTTCTGCCCTCCAGGACCTTGGGCACCAAAGCAAGGAGGGTGATGCTCAAGTCTGGAGGGGAGGAGGGAGGCTTGTAACCTTAGTAAGCAGGTATGCAAGTGGGCAGAAAAGACAGCTGTGGCCAGGCTCCTGTACTCTGATGTCTCAGACCAACAGCTACCACCACAGCTGTCCCACACTTCCTTGGCCAGCCAGTATGTCCCTGCCCTGCTGCAATGATGAGCTGGGACATTATGGGAGAGCTGGATTCTAACTACTAGAGTGGTATAGCCACCAGAGGGCACCCAATGAGTGTGGCATTGAGCAGGGGAAGTTCTCCATAGTAAAGCAGGGACCTACCCAGGGGAGTGTTTCTGTGCCAGGACACAGCTGAGCACAGGGCTTAAGCAGTGCCAACTCTGGTAAGCTCTACCTACATAACCAGTCTATATTGCCTAAAGATGAAAATAGATTGTAAACATAATCAAATATGTTTACTATAAACATAAATCACACCCTCATAATTAATGTTAAGATGAATAAAATTTGGGTTTTTTTAATATTTATTTTTTAGCTGTAGTTGGGCACAATACTTTTATTTTATTTATTTATTTTCATGTGGTGATGAGGATTGAACCCAGGGCCTTGCACGTGCTAGGTGAGCACTGTACCACTGAGCCACAAACCCAGCACATGATAAATAAACGTTTTGTTTTTATCCCATAGTTAACATTCAAACTTAAATAATTTAAATTTAATAAAACTTATCTGAGAAAGGGAAAACAAAAATTGGAATAATTGGCTTGCTTGGCAGTCCTCAGAATCAAAACATGGTCAAGGAATTAGGGCTTGCAGTGTCATGTGGCTGTATTTATGAACTGAAATGAGGCACAAAACACTTCATTGATTACAAATACAGTTTAGTGCATTACAACTCTGCAATGGTCTATTTTAGCTGCTGTAATTGCCTGAGTCTTAGCATTCCTTACAAGAAACTAGGCTGTCAGTTAGTTTAACCACTGAATTGGATTGAAATTTGTTACCAAGGATGCAACTATGAAGGCATCGTCTGGCCAAGTCTAATTGAATATTGCCAGTACAATTTGAAAGAAATGAATGAATAGCACACTTGATTTCCACAAATTTATTTAGAAAAAATATATATATATATAAAGATTGTTAATACTTTATATGATTTTAACATATTTTGAATCAAAGTAAAATGATTGTGGCCATAATTGAAATATTATCAACTCTGCTTTGAATATAACAAGTAAAAATAAAGTTGCATGTAAAAGTCTTGCAAGAAGTGTGAAAAAGGAATTTCACAATGAAAATAGTAAATAGTTCTTGGACTGGTGATTTAGAAGGTCCTACAGCATAAAGAATGATACATACAAAACAGAAGTGTAGTATATTTGAAACTCAATATCTACATGTAACATACTTAGAAACTCAACATATTTAGTGCAATTTGATCATAAAAACTTATTTTGCATAGCAAAGCACAGAATGTTGTATGTTGCCGCCTGAAGCGCTTGGAGCAACGGAGCCGCGGGAAGAAGTTCAGAGGCAAACTGGAGACAAACAGCTTTTTATTCTGATAACTTTTCTCTCTGGTTCTAACAACGATTAACAAACACCACACACACCACCAAAATGGCGCTGACCCGATCAGCAATTTCGGCCAAGTCACTCGAGATCCCGCGACAAGTCCCGTGAGACTACGGAAGGCGACAATGCCCAAATCTCCACGGCTCATAGTCAACTGCAATTCAAGCCATCTCCCCAAACAGGGCTCCTGCATTTCCCCCTTTTTGTTTTAAAAGAGGTAATGCTCTAGGACGTCTATGTGCAACCAACATTCTTACCCGTCATCGGATAATCAAGGCTGTGCCCTTGACTCCTGTCTTAGGTTGATATGTCGGTCACATGAGACTGTCCCGTGCGACTGTGCCTGTCTTAGGTTGTCCCCCTCTGGGGATCTTACCCGTCATTGGCTAACCAGCCATCCAATGGAGCCCTTTAGGATCGACTGTGTATGATGACTAACAGCCGTCCAATTGTGAGGAGATATTGCAGCTTTAAGGCGACAAGCCTTTTGGTGATGAGCCAAATTGCATAGCATAGCAAATTGTTTAAACAAATCAGCTGCCCTAAGTTCCATCAAGTAACACACTGAATTCTCTAGACAAATACCCGCAAGGCATTGTCCCGTAAAGTCCCAAACAATGAAAGATCAAAACGTCCATTTGTTATAACATGTTGATGTAGGAGGCCCCATGCATGTAGAGCAGAGGCCACACTGTTGGTGAGGTTGTTTGATGCTTGAGCAGCAGGGATGCTTGCGGCGGCCGCGATCCCTGCAGCTGTAGCAGCAGACGTCTTTTTTATGTTTAGACAATGCCACCGGCAAATCTTCAGGGCCCGCTACCTAGAAACTCAAGCATCAATTATTAAAGGAAAGGCAGTGCTATTGCAGCACTGAGTCAAGAGGCGAGTTGTCAAACTACAAAATAGAATAATTAGATTAGAAAATTAAAGTTGATTTTTGTTCACACACATCGCTGGTTGAGCTTCTACAAACATAAGTTGGAAAAATATCATATTTAGAACAAAACAAAGAAAGGCTGAGGGTAATTACTGCATTAAAGATAGATTATAGAAAAGGTAAAGGCACTTTAGAGAAATAATTTGTTAGCTGGAACCCTTGAGTCTCTGTATACAGAGCAATCTTTTACCTGTTGAGATAATTGAAATTAATGAGCTATTAAACAAATGAAGTTAATAACAAATAAACAATCTTATGTCAAAACACCAAAATATCAGGTTATATAGCACTAGTCATATTGTTTGCTAAAGAGAAGTCCCAGGGACACCTATAAATCAAAATTGAAAATACCTTCATTTATAAAATTATTTACTCTTAATTGAATACTCTTAACCTAGAATGAATTAAAGTTATTTGGATCCATATGTATATATATATTTTTTTTCATAAGCGCTTGTTATTTGTGATGTCACACTGGACAGATGCACAAACACACAAACATATATTTGTGACGTCACATTAACATGAAATGTAGACAAATATACAGACATAAAGACATGTATAAAAAGAAAAAAAAATACAATTGTGTGCACACTAAAGAGAGATCTCCTCGTCCCGGCCGGGAGGAATGACACTTAAGTTGTGAAATATTTTGAAGGACTCTTTTGAGGGAATCATTCTATACCTTCATCTTGGTCCTCTTGATTTTGTACCTTTTTTATTAATCTTGATTCTTCAATAACTTCATCTTGATCATTTTTTGATGTGGTACCTGTTTTATTAATCTAGATGGTATCCATATTGGAGAGGATTCGTGTTTTGGAAAAACACAAACAGATCCTCTTCCCCAAATTAATACTGGATCTGGACCCTTCCATGTACCTGAAAGAACATCCTTCCAGTAAACCAAAGGTTTATGTTGTTGGTGTGGATTCCAATGTCTGTCTCCAGCAGAATAACCATTAGAGTCTAAAGTTAAAAAATTTAAGGTAAACAGGGCAACTGCCAATCTGTCCTTAGGACTTTTCCAATTTCCTTCTTTTTGTTTTAATAACATAATTTTCAGTGTTCGGTTTGCTCTTTCAATAATGCCCTGACCCTGAGGATTGTATGGGATGCCTGTTTTATGGGATATATTGAATTTTGCACAAAACTGTTTGAAAGATGAGGACGTATATGCGGGGCCATTATCTGTTTTAAGCATTTTGGGGATGACCAATGTAGCAAAAGCTTGCAAACAATGAGATGTAACATCTTTAACTTTTTCTCCAGAATGTAAGGAAGCAAAAATCATGCCTGAGCATGTATCTATGGTCACATGAATAAATCGCAATTTTCCAAAACTTGGCTCATGAGTAACATCCATCTGCCACAAATGATTGGGCATTAATCCTCTAGGGTTAACACCAAAATGAGGATTGGGCAAATGTGTCATACAAGATTTACAATCTTTTACAATTGTTCTGGCTTGCTCCTTTGTGATTTTAAACCTACGCTGCAAGGTGGTGCTGTTGACATGAAACTGGGAGTGAAATAAAGTAGCTTGTTGTAGCACTGAAAGTATAAAGATTGTTTTTGTAAGTTCATCAGCCTTTTGATTACCTTCATGGAGGGGACCAGGCAAATTAGTATGTGCTCTAATATGGCCTACGAATAGAGGTTCTTTTCTTGCCCACAAAAGTTTTTGTATTTGATAAAACAATTTAAAGGCTGGAGTATGAGGTGCTATTGGTCCTGCTAACTCTAATTTTGGGACGGCTTGTACAATATAGTGGCTATCTGAAAAAATGTTTACGGGCTGGTCCCTAAAATTTTCCAGAGCTCTTACCACAGCTTCCAATTCCACTAATTGAGCTGATTTGTGTGCAGTTATGTAAGTCATATTTTCTTTTTTAGTGACTACTGTAGCAGTACCATTTGAGGACCCATCTGTAAATACATTAAATGCCTTAGGAATAGGTTGATTTTTTATTACCTGTGGAAATATAATAGGATGATTAATACAAAAAGATAATATAGGGGACTTAGAAAGATGATTATCAAAATTTGCAGAAGTAGAGCATTTAGCTATAGCCCAATCATTATCATTGAAGCATAAATATTCAATCTGTGATGATGAATAGGGAGTAATAATAGTAGCAGGGTGAATGCCAAATATTTTAGTAGAAGTCTTAAGTCCTTGAAAAATAAGTTTAGCCACCATGGAGGTATAAGATTCAATTATACTTTTAGGAGAGACGGGCAAATGTATCCATAATAAAGGCCCTTGTTGCCAAAATACTCCTGTGGGTGTATATTGTGAAGAAATAATAATCAACATCAGCGGTTGAGTTAAATCAAATCTGTCACAATGAGCTCCTTCGATGGCTTTTTCTACTAACTTTAAAGCTTTCCTAGCATCAGGAGTCAATGTTCGTGGTGAAGATGGATCAGGGTCTCCGCGAAGGATGTCAAATAAAGGTTTTAGTTGGCCAGTAGTGAGATTTAGTGTAGGGCGAAGCCAATTAATGTCTCCCAGTAGTTTTTGGAAATCATTGAGGGTGGTCAAATGTTCTTTATTTATTAGAATTTTTTGGGGTCTAACAAAAGTATCCATGATTTTAAATCCTAAATATAATATGGGCGATCTGGTTTGAACTTTTTCTTCTGCTATATATAATCCATATTTTTTTTTAAATTTTCTACTACGTCACTGAATATATTAAATAAGATTTTTTGATTAGGGTGGGCCAATAAAATATCATCCATGTAATGTAGACACATGAGGTTTGGATATTTATTTTTAATGGGTTGGATAGCCTTGTCCACATATATTTGGCATATGGTGGGGCTATTAGCCATTCCCTGTGGTAAAACCTTCCATTGATATCTCTGATCAGGCCATTATTGTTCATAGAAGGAAGTGAAAAAGCAAACCTGGGGGCATCCAGAGGATGTAGGGGAATAGAAAAGAAGCAATCCTTTATATCAAGAGTAATAAGATGGAAATTTTTTGGAATAGCTACGGGACTAGGAAGTCCAGGTTGAGTAGGGCCCATAACTTGCATGGTTTTATTAATTTGTCTAAGATCATGTAACAATCGCCATTTTCCTGACTTTTTCTTGATCACAAATATGGGGGAATTCCAGGGAGAGGTGGAAAGTTCTATATGACCTGCTTCTAATTGTTCCTGAACTAGTAGGTGGGCCGCTTGTAATTTCTCTTTAGATAGGGGCCACTGAGGGACCCACACTGGCTTATCAGAAAGCCATGGTATTTTCAAAATTATTTTCTCAGTGGCCCCCCCAAAAAAAATCTTTTTCCTTTATGATAATGATTACTTTTAGGGTTAAGATTACTCTGTACTTTTTGATAATGAGTTCTTTTATGGTTAAGATTACCCTGTAGGTTTTCACATTTAACATCTGCAGGCGTGGTTGCAAGGTGTACTCCCATTTGTTGCAAACTATCTCTTCCCCATAAAGTAACCGGTAGATTAGGTAAAACATAAGGCTGAAATGTTCCTTTATGGCCTTCATCATCCTCCCATTTTAAAATTACCGCACTTTTATCTGGGAGGTTATTATATCCCAAGCCTCTTAAACTGGTTGAAGCTTTTTGCAGAAGCCAGTGCTTGGGCCATTGGCGTAAATTAATAATGGAAGAATCAGCTCCAGTATCTATTAATCCCTCCATTTCTATTCCTTGGATTTTTATTTTACACATAGGCCTCCTTGAACAGTCTCGAACCCAGCAAGCCATGGGTCTTGAGTCAGTGGAACAAAATCCTCTATTGTTCCCTTCTTGAGGCATACCCATTTTAAATGAATTATGTAAATTGGGAAGGAGAAGCAACTGAGCAATTCTATCTCCTTGATTAACAGAACTTATACTTTGGGGTGAGCTAAGCATTATTTTTATTTCCCCTTTGTAGTCTGAGTTTATTACACCTGGGGTCATTTGCAAACCTAATAAGCTTTTAGGACTACGCCCGATAATAAGTCCTACAGTCCCTGAGGGAAGAGGTCCCCTGACTCCTGTGGGAATCAGTTGAACCCCCATTTCAGGTGTTAACACTATTTGGGCGGTGGAACAGAGGTCTAATCCTGCATTTCCTCTTGTTCCTCTGGCGAGGGAGTGGATGGGTAGTAGGGATTGTGTCGGGGAAGCATCTGAGTGGATGCTTGAGGATACTCCTCCTGCAATGCCCCGTACATTTGTGGGCCCCGGGGTATTGGGCCCCATGCCCCATTTTTTGAATTCCTGAACAAAGGATTTCCATGGATGTCAAATTTTGAATGGCACTTATTGGCCCAATCATTTCCCTTTTTACACCTGGGGCAGCGGCCTGGGGCACGGTATGAGCTTGGTCTTATTTCTCTTTTGGGATTTTGCCTAGAATTGCCTGATTGATTATGATAATTTTGCCTGGAATATCCTGATTGATTATAATGTCTACGTTTAGCCTTTGTGAAATTTCGAGGGGAAGCACCTCTCATTGAGGCTGCAATCACATTTCCTGTGACAAAGGCGTCATTTATATCTTTACATAGTTGTATATATACGGAAAGATCCTTTTTAGTTCTCCATGGCCTGATGGCTGCTTGGCACCATTTATTTGCATTTTCATAAGCTAATTGAACAACTAATGGCATAGCTTGGTCAACATCTGCAAGCACACTACCTGCAGTTCTCAAAAGTCAATCAGCAAAGTCAGCATACAGCTCATTAGGTCCTTGAATCACTTTTGACAAGCTACCTTGTAGATCCCCAGGTCCTTGTACAGTTTTCCATGCCTCTAAGGCAGCTGTGTTTATCTGAGCATATACATCTGGGTCATAATCTGTTTGAGCCTGTAAGTCTGCGAATTGCCCTTCTCCTGTAAGCATGTCTATATTATAGTTTTCAAACCCTGCAGCCGCGTTTCTTTTAGCTGTTTCTATACAAAGTTCTTGGAATTGCGATCGCCAAACCAAGAATTGCCCCCCGCTTAATGTTGCTTTACATAGACTTTTCCAGTCTGAGGGGGTTAAGCTAAAGGTGTTAAGGGACTCCAGCATACTCAACGTGAAAGGAGCTTGGGGCCCATAAGTCATTACTGCCTCTTTGAGATTTTTTATTGTTTTGAAATCTACTGACTGATGGACCCTCTGTCCATTTTTCTTTTCAAATGCTGGCGGTTCCCAATGTATCTTTGAGTTGCCCTCGAGAGCGCATAAGCGATCAGAAAGACTTTTTATTTCTGTTTCTAGGGTATGCAAATGCCTAGTAATACCCTTCATATTTTCTGTAATGGATTCCACCCATGGGGGAGTAGAGGACACAAGTGGTTCCTCTACCTGACGGTCCTTTTTCTCGGTCTTTTTTAGTTTCTTTTTCCTCATTTTCTCAGGATCACTTTTACTAGATTCCTCACCACTGCTAATTTCACTGACAGCAATATCCTGAGGCCCAGGTTGCATTAAGAGCAAGTATCCTTCAGCTATCACCAATAACTCCCGAATAGCTTTAATAGCTTGGATTTTTGTCATTTTTGGGACTCTTCTAATACTCTCTTTACTGGTCTTAGTTGGCCCAGTGGAAGCTACGCTTTTTTGATCACTTTCACTTTTTTCTTTATCCTCCTGACTGAGAACAAAGTCAGGTATATCAAGGAGTCTTTGCATAGCCTCTATCACTTGGGATTCAGTTATATTCGAACCCATCTTTAGAGACCTTTCAGTTCTTACCTGTCTGCTCCGAAGTTCCCCGTATGGGCCGCCACCTGTTGCCGCCTGAAGCGCTTGGAGCAACGGAGCCGCGGGAAGAAGTTCAGAGGCAAACTGGAGACAAACAGCTTTTTATTCTGATAACTTTTCTCTCTGGTTCTAACAACGATTAACACACGCCACACACACCACCAAAATGGCGCTGACCCGATCAGCAATTTCGACCAAGTCACTCGAGATCCCGCGACAAGTCCCGTGAGACTATGGAAGGCGACAATGCCCAAATCTCCACGGCTCATAGTCAACTGCAATTCAAGCCATCTCCCCAAACAGGGCTCCTGCAGTTGTATACTACTAATATAACTAAATGTGTAAGACACAAGGAAAAGAAATTATGAGCGTTATCAGAAAATAAATATTTCACAGCTGTGAACCTCTTTGGTATTCTTGTACCTATTAGGTCCTGATTTTTATCATACTGATGATGACCATTTGCCAGTCTTATTCACAGGATATTCCTATGGGCATGAGATCAGAGAGTTCTAGAGACACAGGGAAGTGATTTTTGATTGAACTAAAAGTTTCTACATCTGATGTTTCTACATCAGAGTTCCTTGGGAGAAAAATGATGATAAATATTTATTGCAAAAAAGTCAATAAAAGACCAGAAGTTTTTTTTTTTGTTTGTTTGTTTGTTGTTTTTTTTTTTTTTTTTTTTTTTTTTTTTTTTTTTTTTTTTGGTACTGGGGATTGAACTCAGGGGCACTCAACCACTGGGCAACATCCCCAGCCCTTTTTTTTATTAGAGACAGGGTCTCACTGAGTTGCTAAGTGCCCTGCCATTGCTGAGGCTGGCTTTGAACTTGCGATCCCCCTGCCTCAGTCTCCCAAGTGAAGACCAGAACTTTTGACTATATTATCCTTTACTAAGCATAATATTAATATTAAATTTGCTAGCAAAGTAGCAACAATATGGGTTTTGGTGTTAAATATAAATATCAACTTGAAATATCAAAATTCCCATCATTATTTCATTTAATTTGGCTTCTTAGAGTTTAGGCACAAAATTCTGAGAATCAATCATTTGTTTGAAAACCTTTGAAGTATTCTTATTGAAAATTATAAACTATTCTATTGGGCATGTATATTATGGTTTGGATCTTAAAGCTTATGAATTGAAGACTTGGTCCCTAGTTGATGGTGCCACTGGGAAGTGGGACCTCCTAAAGTTAGAATGTTAGGTCATTGGGGATGTGCCCTTGAAGGGTATATTGGGACCCCATGGCCATTCTCTTTTAATTTCCTTCCAAGGCACCATGATATGAGCTGCTTTGCTTCAGGATGTGCTCCTCACCATAATGTTTTGCCCAGCTACAGGCCATAAGATGTAGAGTCACCTATTCATGAACTGATAGGTGAGAGTTTATATGTTGATAAGGATTAATTCTTTTCTATCTTTTTCATGTATCTGCTCTTTTTGGGGATTTATGCTTTCACACACATTCATGATGATAGCTATTATCTTTCTCCTCTTGATATAATATTTCCTTACACATCATTTGTGAGGCATAACTGGTGGGCATGAATTTGAGACAACTGAAGCTAGACTTCAGACTTATGTGGGAAATACATATTCCAGAAAATTGGAAGCTGAAAACTGGACCAGTCTTCATGAAGAAATGCATAGCTGAAAGGTTAGCTCAGCCTTAAAAACTATGTGGTCAATAGTGATACCAAGAATACAGGGCAAAGAAAAATAAGATCATTAAAATCAAACTCAATGAGAAAATTTTGCAGATAATAAGGAGAAAAGTGCAGGTGTTGTGAGTCAAGCACATGTGTAAAATAGTCATTAAAGTAGCATATAGTTACCTTTAATTTATTCATATAGTAAAAAATCTGTACAACCACTATGGAAATCAGTATTGAGTCTCCTTTAAAGATTAGGCATAGAATTATCACATGACCCAGCTATAGAACTTCTTGGTATTTATCCTGAATAATTAAAGTCATCTTACTACAGTGACACATGTATACCCATGTTTATAGCAGCACAATGCAAAAAGAGCCAAAGTATGGAACCAGGCTAGGTGTCCATCAATGGATGAATGGATGAAGAAATTGTGAATATGTATATTCATTCATAAAGAAAAATGAAATTATGGCATTTTCAAGGAAAAATGGATGGAACTAGAGACCACTATGTTAAACAAAATAAGCCAAACTCAGAGGGTAAAATGTTACATGTTTTCTCTCATTTGCAGAAAGTAGACAGGAAAATAAAGAAAACAAAGGTGGTGTTGGATCTCTAAAAATAAAAGGGAGATCAAAAGAGGAAAGGAACCAACGAGTGTGAGATGAATTGCAAGAGGAGAAGTGCTGGGGAGTAATATTGGCCAAATTATATTGTTATATTGTGTTTATGTGTGAATATGCAACAACATATCCCATGAATATGTATAACTACAATGCGCCAATAAAAACGTGGAGGGGGGGAAGAAGCCAGGGCCAAAAAATTTAAGATGATTATATTATCCCCTCTGCTCACACCTTGGTTCATGGGAAAAGCTAGCCAGAGGTTGAGTGGTATGTCAAATATGGTCTGGGGTTATGTGAGACCCCAAGTCCCATCTGATCTCTGCTGCTGGCTGAGCTGGGGAGAACTTAAGCCCATAACCTTGGCTGAGCTGGGCTTCCCAGGTTGCTGAAAGAGAAAGAGTTGCCCACTGGACCCCTAGATGTGGGCTCATGCTTAATCCCTAAGCAGCAGGGATTCTGGAAAATTGTGTTTGGTTTGTGCGTCTGCTGTGTACATCAACTGGTAAATATTGGGGCTGAAACAATGCTGCTATTGGTGTGACATTCCCAGAATCAAGAAGCACCCTGTAGGGCTGGGGTTGTGGCTCAGCGGTAGAGCGCTTGCCTACCACGTGCGTGGCCTGAGTTCAATCCTCAGCACCACATAAAAATAAAGGCATTGCATACAACTAAAACAAATAAATAAATATTTTTGAAAAAATAAGCACCCTGTAGGATGAGTCAGATTTGTTCTGGGAAATAGGAGGAGATTGGAAGATGACAGGGTTGAAAATAAGGATGATATCCAGAACATCATTGGTTGCAGTATGGAGGATGATGGTGCACGGTTCTGTCATCTAAGAAGGAAATCAGAGTGTGATCCATGACAGGGAATGCAATGAGCAGAAAGGTTTTGTGGAGAAAGGCTCAATTTAGATGCTCTTGAGTGTTATCACGTTAGATCTGAAGAGTGTTATCTGGGACAAAGGGATGGTTCCAAATAGCATTGAGACAGGAGACTCTTGATGTAGTTGGGCCAGTAGATACCAGTCCCTTTGCTAGCTGCCTATGCTACCTAGGGCTGTGGACCTGTGGGAATGAACAGGAGCTGTCATTGGAGTTCAGAGAAAGTCTGGAAGTCACCACTGTAGAAGGGGGAGTAGTGTTCTTGGGATTGACTTAAGCAGGACAGTTGGCTGCCAGACTATGTGCACAAATGCATTATCTCTAGTTGTGAGAGAGACCTTTGTCATAGTTACAGGCTGACTGATGTAACAGGGTTACTGGTAGAAGTGACTTGTAGAGGACTGGATCAAGAACCATGTCAACTTAGTAACTGACCTTCCTTAACAAGACTCCTAAAGCGCAAGAAGTAAAATTAAGAATCAATAAATGGGATGAAATCAAACTAAAAAGCTTCATCTCGGCAAAGGAAACAATCAACAATGTGAACAGAAAGCCTACAGAATGGGATAAAATCTTTACCATGTGCACTTCAAATAGAGCATTAACTCCAGGATATATATATATTTAAAAAAAACTCAAAAAACTTAACACCAAAAAAACAAATAACCCAATCAATAAATGTGTTAAGGAACTGAAAACTGAACAGACACTTCAAAGAAGAAGAAACACAATCAATCAACAAATCAAAACTACTCTAAGATTTTATCTCACTCCAGTCTGAATGGCAATTACCAAGAATACAAGCAAAAATAAATGTTGGTGAGGATGTGGGGGGAAAGGACCACTCTCACATTGCTGGTGGGACTAAAAATTGGTGGAACCATTATGAAAAGCAGTATGGAGATTCCTCAGAAAACTTGGAATAGAACCACCACTTGACCCAACTATCCCACTCCTTGGTTTTATACCCAAAGGACTTAAAATCAGCATATTACAGTGACACAGCCATATCAATGTTTATAGCAGCTCAACTCACAATAGCTAAACTATGGACCCAACCTAGGTGCCCTTCAACAGATGAATGAATAAAGAAAATGTGATATATATACACAATGGAATATTACTCAACCTTAAAAAAAACAATGAAATGGGGTTGGGATTGTGACTCAGCGGTAGAGCGCTCGCCTGGCACGTGCGCGGCCCGGGTTCGATCCTCAGCACCACGTACAAATAAACCCATTATGTACAACTAAAGCAAATAAATAAATATTTAAAAAAAAAAAAACAATGAAATGATGGCATTTGCCCATATTAGAATATCATGCTAAGCAAAATAAGCCAATGCCCCCCTCAAAAAAATCTGAATGTGTTCTTTGATCTGCAGATGCTAATTCACAATCAGGAGGTGGCTAGGGAAGAATAGAGGTACTTTGGATTAGACAGAGGGGAGTGAAGGGAGGGGAAGAGTATGGAGATAGGAAATATAGTAGAATGAATCAGACATTATTACCCTATGTACATATATAACTACATGACTGGTGTGATTCTACAGCATGTACAACCAGAAAAATGAGAAATTAGACTCCATTTATGTATGATGTGTCAAAGAGCATTCTACTGTCATGTATAACTAATTAGAATAAATTCTTAAAATAAAAAAAATTTTTAAAAACAAAATCTGGTTCCTTATTGAAATCTCCTTAAGTGATATCAAGGAACTATGGTTAAATGCCATAAATGTACATCATTTTTGCTCCTGAAGAGGTTACAAAGAACTTATTCTGAGTCACCTCTCTTCTTGGTTCTAAGCAAAACCTCCTGCATCCTCCCAATCTCAGTTTTCAGGGGACAGAAGTTCAAACTTGCTTTGACATAGCACCAAAGAGATTTTTAAAAATTAATTAATTTATTTTTTTTAATTTTTTATTATTATAATTTGTTATATATGTTTGCAGAGTACATTTCATTTCATATTACATATAAAGAGCACAATTTTTCAAGTTGCTGGTTTTATATAAAGTATTTTTACAACAATTGTGTCTTCATACATGTATTTAGGGTAATGATAGCTAACTCAGTCTGCCATTATTCCTATCCCCGTGCCCCCTCCTCTCCCTCCCCCCTCCTTTTTCTATTTAAAGCTCTTTCATTCCTCTCATCGCCACTCTTTTGCCTTTATAAGTTAGTATCTTCATATCGAAGAGATAATTCGACCTTTGGGTTTTTGGGATTGTCTAACTTCACTTAGCATTATTTGCTCCAACTCCATCCATTTACCTGCATAATTTATTCTCTTTTAGTGCTGAGTAATATTCCATTGTGTTTATATACCAAAGTTTCCCTATCCATTTATCTGCTGATGGACATCAGGGTTGGTTCCACAATCTAGCTATTGTGAATTGTGCTGCTATAAACACTGATGTGGCTGTGTCCCTGTAGTAAGCTGTTTCTAAGTCCTTTGGGAATAAGCCAAGGAGTGAGATAGCTGGGTCAAATGGTGATTTCATTCCAAGTTTTCCTAGGAATCTCCATACTACTTTCCAGATTGGCTTCACCAATTTGCAGTTCCACCAGCAATGTAAGAGTGTGCCTTTTTCCCCACATCCTAACCAGCATTTATTGTTGTTTGTTTTTTTGATAGCTGCCATTCTGACTGGAGTAAGATAAAATCTTAGAGTTGTTTTGATTTGCATTTCTCTAATCACTAGAGATATTGAACATATTTTCATATATTTGTTGATTATTTGTATGTCATCTTCTGAGAAGTGTCTGTTTAGTTCCTCGGCCCATTTATTGAGTGGGTTATTTGTTTTTTTTGTGTTAAGGCTTTTAAGAGCTTTATAAATCCTTGAGGTTAATGTTCTATCTGATGTGCTTGTGGTAAAGATTTGCTCCCATTCTGTAGGTCCTCTATTTACCTCACTGATTGTTTCTTTTTCTTAGAAGAAGCTTTTTAGTTTGAATCTATCCCATTTGTTGATTCTTGGTTTTAGTTCTTGCACTATAGGGGTCTTATTGAGGAAGTTGGGGCCTAAACCAACATGATGGAGATTTGGGCCTACTTTTTCTTCTATTAGCTGTAAGGTCTCTGGTTTAATTCCTAGGCCCTTGATCCACTTTAAGTTTTGTGCATGGTGAGAGAAAGATATTTAATTTCATTTTATTACATGAGGATTTCCAGTTTTCCCAACACCATTTGTTGAAGAGGCTGTCTTTTCTCCAGTGAATGTTTTTGGCACCTTTGTCTAATATAAGATAACTGTAGGTATGGGGTTTGTCTCTGTGTCTTCTATTCTGTACCATTGGTCAACTGGACTATTTTGATGCCAATGCCATGCTGTTTTTGTTACTATTGCTTTGTAGTACAATTTAAGATCTGGAATAGTAATGCCATCCACTTCATTCTTCTTGCTAAGAATTGCTTTGGCTATTCTGGGTCTCTTATTTTTCCAGATGAATTTCATGATTGCTTTTTCTATTTCTATGAGGAATGATATTGGTATTTTGATTGGTATTGCATTGAATCTGTATAGTGCTTTTGGTAGAATAGTCATTTTGACAATATCAGTTCTACCTACCCAAGAACAAAGTAGATCTTTCCATCTTCTAAAATCTTCATTAATTTCTTTCTTTAGCATGCTAGAGTTTTCATTGTAGAGGTCTTTCACTTCTTTTGTTAAGTTGATTCCCAAATTTCTTTTTTTGAGGCTATAGTAAATGGGGTGGATTGCAGGAGCCCTAATAAAGGAGATAGCTAAGACTGCAGTTAGCTGTGAGCCATAAGCATTACCACCTTCCATGGTCTCGTGAGACTTGGCCCGGGACATTGTGGATCGGGTCGGAGCCATTTGCATGATCTCGCGAGACTTGGCCCGGGGATTGTGGGTCGTCCTCAGGGCCATTTTGTGCTTGTTGTTGTTGGAGGAGCATAGACGGTGTGTCGGGGTGTTGTTGGAGCCGGAGAGAGAAGCTGACAGAATAAAGAGCTTGTTTGTTTCCAGTCTGCCTCTGCGGCTTTGCTGCTCCATGCGGCCATCGCTTCAGGCGGCAACAGGTGGTGGCCCGTACGGGGACTTCGGAGCGGACAGGTAAGAACCAAAAGGTCTCTAAAGATAGGCTTGAATATAACTGAATCCCAAGTGATAGAGACTATGGAAAGACTCCTTGATATACCTGACTCCGTTGTCAGTGAGGAGGATTTAGAAAAAAGTGAAAGTGATCAAAAAAGCGTAGCTTCCACTGGGTCAACTAAGACCAGTAAAGAGAGTATTAGAAGAGTCCCAAAAATGACAAAAATCCAAGCTATTAGAGCTATTTGGGAGTTATTGGAGATAGCTGAAGAATACTTGCTCTTCATGGAACCTGGGACTCAGGATATTGCTGTCAGTGAAATTAGCAGTAGTGAGGAATCTAGTAAAAGTGATCCTGAGAAAATGAGGAAAAAGAAACTAAAAAAGACCAAGAAAAAGGGCTGTCAAGTAGAGGAACCACTTGTGTCCTCTACTCCCCCATGGGTGGAATCCATTACAGAAAATATGAAGGGTATTACTAGGCATTTGCATACCCTAGAAACAGAAATAAAAAGTCTTTCTGAATGCTTATGCGCTCTTGAGGGTAACTCACAGATACATTGGGAACTGCCAGCATTTGAAAAGAAAAATGGACAGAGGGTCCATCAGTCAGTAGATTTCAAAACAATAAAAAATCTCAAAGAGGCAGTAATGACTTATGGGCCCCAAGCTCCTTTCACGTTGAGTATGCTGGAGTCCCTTAACACCTTTAGCTTAACCCCCTCAGACTGGAAAAGTCTATGTAAAGCAGCATTAAGCAGGGGGCAATACTTGGTTTGGCGATCGCAATTCCAAGAACTTTGTATAGAAACGGCTAAAAGAAACGCAGCTGCACGGTTTGGAGACTATAATATAGAAATGCTCACAGGAGAAGGGCAATTTGCAGACTTACAGGCTCAAAAAGATTATGACCCAGGTGTATATGCTCAGATAAACGCAGCTGCCTTAGAGGCATGGAAAACTGTACAAGGACCTGGGGATCTACAAGGTAGCTTGTCAAAAGTGATTCAAGGACCTAATGAGCCATATGCTGACTTTGCTGATCGACTTTTGAGAACTGCAGGTAGAGTGTTTGCAGATGTTGATCAAGCTATGCCATTAGTTGTTCAATTAGCATACGAAAATGCTAATAAATACTGCCAGGAAGCCATTAGGCCATGGAGAACTAAAAAGGATCTTTCCGTATATATACAACTATGTAAAGATATAAATGACGCCTTTGTCACAGGAAATGTGATTGCAGCCTCGATGAGAGGTGCTTCCCCTCGAAATTTCACAAAGGCTCAACCTAGATATTATAATCAATCAGGATATTACATGCAAAATTATCATAATCAATAAGGCTATTCTAGGCAAAATCTCAAAAGAGAAATAAGACAAAGCTTATACCGTGCCCCAGGCCACTGCCCCAGGAGTAAAAAGGGAAATCATTGGGCCAATAAATGCCATTCAAAATTTGACATTTATGGAAATTATTTGTTCAGGAATTCAAAAAATGGGGCACAGGGCCCAATGCCCTGGGGCCCACAAATATATGAGGCATTGGAGGAGGAGTATCCTCAAGCATCCACTCAGATGCTTCCCTGACACAATCCCTACTACCCATCAACTCCCTTGCCAGAGGCACAGGAGGAAATGCAGGATTAGACCTCTGTTCCACCACCCGAATAGTGTTAACACCTGAAATGGGGGTTCAACTGATTCCCACAGGAGTCAGGGGACCTCTTCCCTCAGGGACTATAGGACTTATTCTCAGGCAAAGTCCTAAAAGTTTATTAGGTTTGCAAGTGACCCCAGGTGTAATAAACTCAGACTACAAAGGGGAAATAAAAATAATGCTTAGCTCACCCCAAAGTATAAGTTCTGTTAATCAAGGAGATAGAATTGCTCAGTTGCTTCTCCTTCCCAATTTACATAATTCATTTAAAATGAGTATGCCTCAAAAAAGGAACAAGAGAGGATTTTGTTCCACTGACTCGGGACCTATGGCTTGCTGGGTTCGGGATTGTTCAAGGAGGCCTATGTGTAAAATAAAAATCCAAGGAATAGAGATGGAAGGACTGATAGATACTGCAGCTGACTCTTCCATCATTAATCTACGGCAATGGCCCAAGCACTGGCCTCTGCAAAAAGCTTTAACCAGTTTAAGAGGCTTGGGATATAATAACCTCCCAGAGAAAACTGTGGTAATTTTAAAATGGGAGGATGATGAGGGGCATAAAGGAACATTTCAGCCTTATGTTTTACCTAACCTACCGGTTACTTTATGGGGAAGAGATATTTTGCAACAAATGGGAGTACACCTTGCAACCAAGCCTGCAGGTGTTAAAGGTGAAAATCTACAGGGTAATCTTAACACTAAAAGAAATCATTATCAAACAATACAGGGTAATCTTAACCCTAAAAGAAATTATTATCAAAAAGTACAGAGTAATCTTAACCCTAAAAGTAATCATTATCATAAGGGAAAAAGATTTTTTTTTTCGGGGCCACTGAGAAAATAATTTTGAAAATACCATGGCTTTCTGATAAGCCAGTGTGGGTCCCTCAGTGGCCCCTATCTAAAGATAAATTACAAGCAGCCCACCTACTAGTTCAGGAACAACTAGAAGCAGGACATATAGAACCTTCCACCTCTCCCTGGAATTCCCCCATATTTGTGCTCAAGAAAAAATCAGGAAAATGGCAATTGTTACATGATCTTAGACAAATTAATAAAACCATGCAAATCATGGGCCCTACTCAACCTGGACTTTCTAATCCTGTAGCTATTCCAAAAAATTTCCATCTTATTACTCTTGATATAAAGGATTGTTTCTTTTCCATTCCCCTACATCCTCTGGATGCCCCCAGGTTTGCTTTTTCAGTTCCTTCTATCAATAATAATGGCCCTGATAAAAGATATCAATGGAAAGTGCTACCGCAGGGAATGGCTAATAGCCCCACCGTATGCCAAATATATGTTGACAAAGCAATCCAACCCATTAAAAATAAATATCCAAACCTCATGTGTCTACATTACATGGATGATGTTTTACTGGCCCACCCTAATCAAAAAATCTTATTTAATATATTCAGTGATGTGGCAGAAAATTTTTTAAAATATGGATTATATATAGCAGAAGAAAAAGTTCAAACCAGATCGCCCATATTATATTTAGGATTTAAAATCATGGATACCTTTGTTAGACCCCCCAAATTTTTAATAAATAAAGAACATTTGACCACCCTCAATGATTTCCAAAAACTACTGGGAGACATTAATTGGCTTCGCCCTACACTAAACCTCACTACTGGCCAACTAAAACCTTTATCTGACATCCTTCGCGGGGATCCTGATCCATCTTCACCGCAAATATTGACTCCTGATGCTAGGAAATCTTTAAAGTTAGTAGAAAAACCCATCGAAGGAGCTCATTGTGATAGATTTGATTTAACTCAACTGCTGATATTATTATTTCTTCACAATATGCACCCACAGGAGTATTTTGGCAACAAGGGCCTTTATTATGGATACATTTGCCCGTCTCTCCTAAAAGTATAATTGAGTCTTATACCTCCATGGTGGCTAAACTTATTCTTCAAGGACTTAAGACTTCTACTAAAATGTTTGGCATTCACCCTGCTACTATTATTACTCCCTATTCATCATCACAGATTGAATATTTATGCTTCAATGATAATGATTGGGCTATAGCTAAATGCTCTACTTCTGCAAATTTTGATAATCATCTTCCGAAGTCTCCTATATTATCTTTTTGTATTAATCATCCTATTATATTTCCACAGATAATAAAAAATCAACCTATTACTAAGGCATTAAATGTATTTACAGATGGGTCCTCTAACAGTACTGCTGCAGTAGTCGCTAAAAAAGAAAATATGACTTACATAACTGCACACAAATCAGCTCAATTAGTGGAACTGGAAGCTGTGGTAAGAGCTCTGGAAAATTTTAGGGACCAGCCTGTAAACATTTTTTCAGATAGCCACTATATTGTACATGCCGTCCCAAAATTAGAGCTAGCAGGACCAATAGCACCTCATACTCCAGCCTTTAAATTGTTTTATCAAATACAAAAACTTTTGTGGGCAAGAAAAGAACCTCTATTCGTAGGCCATATTAGACACATACCAACTTGCCTGGTCCCCTTCATGAAGGTAATCAAAAGGCTGATGACCTTACCCAAACAATCTTTATACTTTCAGCGCTCCAGCAAGTTACTTTATTTCACTCCCAGTTTCACGTCAATAGCACCACCTTGCAGCGTAGGTTTAAAATCACAAAGGAGCAAGCCAGAACAATTGTAAAAGATTGTAAATCTTGTATGACACATTTGCCCAATCCTCATTATGGTGTTAATCCTAGAGGATTAATGCCCAATCATTTGTGGCAGATGGATGTTACTCATGAGCCAAGTTTTGGAAAATTGTGATTTATTCATGTGACCATAGATACATGCTCAGGCATGATTTTTGCTTCCTTACATTCTGGAGAAAAAGTTAAAGATGTTACATCTCATTGTTTGCAAGCTTTTGCTGCATTGGGCATCCCCAAAATGCTTAAAACAGATAATGGCCCTGCATATATGTCCTCATCTTTCAAACAGTTTTGCACAAAATTCAATATATCCCATAAATTTTTTAAGTGGCTTACTGTTTATTTCATTTCAAGAATTTCTGTTTGGTTTTTTCTCAAACTCTATTTCTTTCTTGAAGTACTCTTTTGTTACCTGGATTTGTTCTCTTATCTCTTTGTTGGTGTGATCGATGGTTGCCTGTATTTGATCTCTTATCTCTTTGTTGGAGAGATCAATTTTTGCCTGTATCTGTTCACTTATGTCATTTTTTAAATCTCTTATCATTTTAATTATGTATATCTGGAACTCTTTCTCTGACATTTCACCTACTGTGCTTTCTATGGCTTCTATTGTTGTAGTATCTTGGTTTGTTTATGGCATTTTCCTCCCTTTTTTTCATGATGTTTATGTATTTTTCTCTCTAATGGTAGAAGGGAAGACTTAGAGGTTGGCTTAGATGTTTAATTTAATCATTAGTATTTGGCTGTTGCTAGGAGAAGCAAGAGAAAGGCATCCCCATGTAAGATTCCCTATTAGTTCACAACAGCATAACTTGTTGCACCTTCTGGTGCATTCAGGTCCCCAGGACCTTAGTGATATCTTACCTGGACCTTTTTGTTGATCCTTGTTTGTAGCATCACTAACCTCACTTTTTAGGAAAATAACAATATTAGAGCTTTCAATGTACCCAATGTGTGTCCATATATCAGTTAGTTTCTATTTTTATATTTACAGGTTTGTCACTATAAACAGAAATGATGAGATCAGTTTTCTTATACCATATAGTCTCTATGTTTGCATGCTGGTTACAGTATCTAATGGTAGAAGGGGGGACTTAGAAGTTGGCTTAGACGTTTATGAAGTAAGATGTGAGAAAACAGAGGTATTAGATTATTTGACTAGTGAGAGTATAATCATTAGAATTTGGCTGTTACTAGGAGAAGCAAGAGAAAGGCATCCCCATGTAAGATTCCCTGTTAGTTCACAACAGCATAACTGGTGGTACCTTCTGATGCATCCTGGTCCCCAGGGACTTTAGTGATGTCTTACCTGGACCATTTTTTGTTCCTTGGTAGTAGTGTCACTAACTCAGATTTGTGGCAGTGGCAAACTCAGGTTTATAATTATATTGGTGTCAGGTTGAGTTGCTATGGAATCCCAGTGCAGTGTGTCTCTCTGGGCAGATGCGGGTTGCCTCTCTGATTTGTGGGGTGGAGTGGGCCTTTCTCGCCAGATCTTCTCCTGGCTGCCGTGTGGTGGAGCAGGCAGTCTGGCTTTCCTCTCCCCACTCTCCTCATCCTGGGTCTCCTCCCAGTCTAGTTGTTTAGGTGGAGTTTGGGCAGGTGGGCAGCAGGGCCCTTCCACAGGGTGGAGACAACAGCTCCTAGTCTTGGTGGTGGCATGAGCCGGCAGTTGGGCGGGCTGGTGGCTGGGCCATTCCTTCCGGTGGGTGTCTACCGTTTGTTCCGGTTGCAGCTGGGCAGGTCACAGTCCCCCAGGGAATGGACGGGGCCCTTTCTCTGGTTGGGCCCTCTCTGCAGCAGGGACCTGCTATTTCCAGCCCCGGTGGTGGTGGTGGCAGTGTGAGCCAGTGGTTGGGCGGGCTGGTGGCTGGGCTGCTCCTTCCCCCCAAAGGGATCTTATAAGCAGAAGGCAAAAACTAGTTTTGCAATACAGAGAATATGCAATATTACTGTTCAAAGAGTTTAAAACAAAGATATATGAGAAATATTTTTACTCATCTGTATGATTCTTAGTTCTGTACATTCTGCATGCCATGTGCCTAATACAAGTCACTTCCATGAGAGAGAAATACTGTGATGAAGGAAGCCATAGAAACAAGATTCAGTTTGGATCAGGTCATGGAGAGAATTTTCCAAATCTTTCTCATCAAGCTGAAGCCCCCAGCTCCTAGGACAAGAATCTGTTTCCCCTGTTCTGACACCAAATAGAGTAAATCACCATTTAGAGTGGGCCAAGAAGGTATGCTCAAAGAGACCACATTTTGTAGAGCTTACTTGAATTCAACACATTGTTCCCCTATCAACTTGAGAATCAATAATATGTTGCTTCCTAGACTTATTCCAGGAAGGCCACACCAACTGGCTTCTCATATATATTCAATAAAACATTGCTGAGTTTCCTCCACCATGAACCCAAATGGATCTAGAATATGACATTTTTATATTTGAATCTTTCCAACTCAACCAAGAATTCTGGGCTGAAGAGCTCAATTGGAAGAGAGACTAAGGGATGATGCTTTGGTGACAACTGGAACCCTACATCTTCTGAGGAGGCTGGAGCCCAGAGTAGGTTTTGGTCTCCCCATGAGCTGACCTTCTCCTGGGCTTCATGTGCTTCTTATTGATTGGACATGGTGCTCAAGACCCAAAGGCTACAGAAAAAAAAACAATACTATATGTTGTACATATAATCTACAGAGACAACATGGAGCAGAGCATGAGCTCTGAAGTCACACAGTCTGACTTCAAGTCCTGGCTGGGCCACTACCCCGTGACTGACCTCAGCAAGGCTGTGGAGCTTCAGTATGCTCTTACCAAATGTGTTCAAGGAAGTAAACATAAGAATATGCCTAGAAGTTCTGGTTGGGGTGTGTGGCAGCATGCTCTTAACTCAAGGTACTTCTCCTCAGAAGCTTAGGCTCAGCAGGTAAGACATTGGCTTTGAGGAAAGACCATCCTAGAAGCAAGGTGGAAAGATCCTCCTAGAAGCAAGTTGGAATCCAGTTCCTGGAGATGTCTCTGGAGGGGACTGGCAGGATATGAGTTGTCTGGGGTTGGGTTTTAAGCACCACCTGTACCACTCTTCCACATCCCAGCATCCCCCATATTCCACTGCTGCCCCCCTTGGTGCTCCCAAGGACAGGGTTGGCAACACACAGGGAGTGGGTGCTCAAGCTAACACCTTGGTCAGGGTTCCATGGAGCCTTGGGAACCAGTAAAGCACCCAGGAACAATGTAAGATTGGCATCAGTCCCAACAACCCACACCTAGTGACCCCCATAGTGCCACACACCTGTGAGGAAAGCCAGAGTCACCAGGAGCTACAAAGAGCAACCCACAGTGGACAGTGAGCCTCAGCCAGGGGACCTTCTCTTCACCACTGGCTTCCCTGCGAGCTCCCTGAACATCATTTCACTGTCATGTCTTCCAGTCAGACATCACAAGGACTGGATCAACCATGCATGTTTGTTTGGCCAACAGAAGTTGGCGAGTCCACGCCCAGCCCCCTGGGTCTCTTATCCCCTCTCTAGGTTGGACCCACCCCACATGCTCTGAAGGGGCAGTCTCCTCAGCAAGAGTGGTTGGGGACCAACTGGCCCTTCCTGGCAATCATCGGCCCATTGGCCTGACCTGCCATGCTCCAGTACATGGGTGGGATCTCTGCTGCTCCAACATCTGCCATCAACCCTACCTGCAGACACTTCCACCAGGATCCCTGTCTTTGTGTACCTTCCTCAGCTGTTGGCTACAGAGGCCCTCTCCTGCAGTAGGCACACTCCTCTCTCAGGATCCTCCCATGGACTCCTGGGATGGGTATGGAGAGGGGGCGAGGCTCCAGGAAAAAGTCCTCTCAGTCTGTTAGCAACAGAGATAGATTCTGACCTTCAGAACCTCAGGATACCTCTTCCCCAGCCCAGACAGATCCTCCTGCCTTCACCAACTAAGCAAGTCTACCAGGCTGAGGAGCCCATGACACCTGGTCACATACCTCCATTTTCCTTGGAAAAGCAAACAGAGGTGAGAGCCCAAGAGCAGCCACAGGAACTGATGGCAGCAGCAGTGACAGAGGCTGTGGTGGCACAGGAGAGGGACAGGAGGGGGAGGTGGGTAGCAAAGACAAGATATGCAGGACAATCAGGAAATTGGTGCCCCTAGCAATGGGGAAGCAGCACGCACACACACCAAACCTCTAGAGACACAGGAAATACCTTGCAAGAGAGGGACCAGGTGTCTCTAGTGAACTCCTTTGACAGCCACACTGCCCCCAGATGGCACATCCCTGCTGCACATATGCAGGTTTTGAGTGGCCTGATGCAAAATCAGCAGTCTCTGAGCCATCCCCAGGCTGCTCCATGCTGTCATACAAGTGTGTAAAGCAAAGGTTAGATGAAGACCTTCTGCCAAGTTCTCCAGGCTTTCATGAGTAAGGAGAGGAAGTGTAGGGGGAAGTCTTCAACTAACCCATCTGAGAGCTATCCTCCATCCACAGCGGCTAGCCAAAGGCTCCACAACAGAAAGAGTCCCATGCCAATGGCCTTGTAGCTGCTGCTACCACAACCCGTAACAGTGTCTATATCATTATAGTATGCTTATTTTAGACCTTTGGAGACAATACCAAGGAGTGAAAGAGAAAGGTCATGGGGTGATTCTAACCTTAGTTTTTTGAAGAATCTCCATAATGCTTTCCAGAGTGATCATACTAGTCTGCAGTCCTACCAATAGGTACAAGTGTACGTTTTCCCCCCACAACCTCACCAGCATTTATTTTTTTATTTGCAACTACTAGCACATACAAAAAAAGGAATAATACCTTGCATTCTATAAGATCATAATTGAATGAAATTAGAAATCATTGATAAAGCAAACAATAGAAGCTACTCTAACACCCGGAGACTACATTGAGTAACCAATGGGTAGCAGAAGAAATCAGGGATGAAATTTAAAAAAAAAAAAAAATACTTAGAAGTAAATGAGAATAATGACACAGCATAAAAAATCTATGGGACACTATGAAGGCAGCTCTAAAAGGAAAGTTCATTGCATTGAGCTCATTCATTAAAAAAATAAAAAGTCATCAAATAAATAACCTAATATTACATCTCAAAGCCCAAGAAAAAGAACAAACAATTAAAATCACAGCCATAATTAATGAAATTAATACAAAATAATTCAAAACATCAAGGAAAAGTTAGTTCTTTGAAAAAATAAAATTGATAAACCCATTCCCAAGGTAGCAAAGAGAGGGGAAATTCAAATTACTAAAATTTGTGATGAAAAAAGAAATATCATGACAGACACTATATATGAAATTCACACAATAATCAGAAACTATTTTGAAAATTTTTATTCCAATAAAATAGAAAATCTTGAAGACATTAACAAATGTCTATAAGTATCATGTAGTGTGGTCCAAAGTTGTTCTGGGAGGCAGGAGAAAAATGGAAGAGAAAAGCCTTGGAAGGAGAGGTGGTATCCATAGGTTCATCTTCTTCAGCTTGGAGGATGATGGTGCAGAAGTTCTGTGTGTCAGGAAGGAAGCATGATCCATGACTGGAAGCACTATAAGCAAAGCAGCATTGTGAAGAGAGGCTATCCATTGTTCCCCAGGAGAGCTCCCAGGGACGAAGTTATGGTTCAAATTTGGGTTGCGGTAAGAGACCAAAGTTTTGGGGAGGCCAGTGGAGACTGCTCCCTTTGCCGGTTGATTGTGCTGCCTAGGTCCATGGACCTGGGAGTATAGACATGATGTATCACTGGATAGGCAAGGTGATATGGGAAAACCACCAACATAGAAGGGGGAGTAGTGTCCATGGCAGTGTCCTCAGACTGCACAATGGGATGCTGGTTCAGGTGAGCAAAAGACTTGGCTCTGGTGGTGGAAGACAATTGTAGCTGTTAAGTTCTCCCCATGGTTATTGGGGTTGCAGTTGGAGGGGACTAGAGTTTGGGAAGTAATGAGGAGGAGGAGCAAGTGGAGGAGCAGGAGAAGGAGGATCAAGAGGAGGAGCATGAGGATCAGGAAGAGGAGAAGGATGGGGAGAAAGAGTAGGAGGAAAATCAATGCATATGAAGACAAGAGATTCCATTTTGCAGGGAGTAGCCTTGGAGGGAAAGATACCTGAATATGAGGTTTGGGAAGGTGAAAAATTGGAAGTGCCAAGGTTTTTTCAGATGTATAGGTTGGTGAAACTCAGTAGGGGTAACTCCTACATTGGAACTGGGCCTCAAGGGAGAAACAGGGTTAGTGGTAGGAGGCAGAGAAAGAGAAGTGGGGATTGCCTTCTCATCATTATTGTTTTATGGCAGGAATAGCTGGAACCTGGGAGGTTTCAGTGGGTAGGGTCAGTAAGTCTGCATTCCCAGCAGGGGCTGCAGGTGGGGAGAAAGAATGGACAGGCTGAGTGGTGGTGCAGGCCTCCACAGCCTTTCTTCTACCCTCCAAAGTCTCCAACAAGAACCTCCCTCAGCAGGGTGCTTAAGTCTTCTTCCAGACACAGAAGAGGCCACTTAGCAGGTTTGGGCAGTGACCATGGTAGGGCCATGGGCATAGGTTTCTTTCCCTTTTTGAGCCTCCAAGCCCTGGTTGGAGGACAGCTACCTGATGGACCATCCATAGGCTTTTGGTGCTGCACCCATTTGTTCAATCCCTGAGAGCCTCAAGAGATGAGTGGATGGTCCAGCCCACTTGTCTGCCAGTGAGGAGCAGCCTGAGTGTGGCTCCAAGAGCACTACTGCCTCTGCATCAGCCTGAGCCATGGTCAGCACTCCTGCAGTGGGTCTGTGGAAGCTGCAGAAGGAAGTGCCCCCACAAGAGTAGTTCTTAGGGGACTCCTGGGGCCTACCTTGAAAGGTATTTCTCCCCAGAGGCCCAGGTCTCCCTGAGTCTCCAAAGCATTCACTGGTGCTGCTTCCCCTTTGCTCTGGGCACCCCTTTCCAGATCCTCCTGCCTGTCTCTCCTTTGGGGACCCTCCTTCTCCTCCTCCTGATGGATCACATCTTCTTCAGGCTGCTCTTGGGCCCTCATCTCTATGTCCTCTGAATGAGGAACAAGGAGGTGAGTGAGTATCATGGGATCCACAGGCTAGTGGACCTGCTCATGTGGTGAAGACAGGAGGACTAGTCTGCACTCAGGAGAGATCCTTATGGTTATGGAGGGTCCAAACATTTGCATGAGTTTGTAGAGAACAGCACTGTCTGCTGAAGGCCGGCTTCAGCAAGGATGTCAAGGTCAGCCCAGCTGATGCTGGAGGGGAACGTAGACGAAATGCAATAATCCACACATGAGACAGGTTGCAGAAATCCAACTCACTCTACTTTTTCTCAGTACTGGTTTTTATACATTCCAGCAAATACAGTAGCTCACAATCCAACTACTGGGGGTTACATTAAAGAATTTCAGGAATTTTACACTTCGGCTACAGGAGGTTACATTAAGGAATCTCAGGAATTTCTGAGGTCATATAATCAGGGGAAAATCAAATATTTATCCTAAGTACACACTACAGGTTAATCCTATCTTATCCTAGATTTTGCTGAAGGTAAGGAAGAGTCTTTTACAAACACACAAAAAGACCATTAGTTTTTTTAATGGAGAGAAGTTTAGGAGGTGGGCAATGCGGCGCCCTGCAGAGAGGGGTTTTTGCAAAAGCTGATCTTTAACAGAACAAACTTGTCTATCTGGCACAGTTAGCTTCTGGCTAGATTCCACAGGGCCATAGAACTGGTTTTATTTTTGATAATTAAATGTATTAGAACCTGGTGGTCCTACAACAGAAATACATCAAGAGCACAGACAAAAGCACAGACAAAGTTACTACTTAGTGGTCACATAAAAGTGGCCTCTCATCAGCAAAGAGGAGCCAAGCTCAGACCCCCAGGCATTTGGAGGGAGCTTGGTCTCAAACTCATTTGCATAACCAAGGAAGAACCCAGATTCACAGTCCTGGATTAGCAGGTGGAGACCCAGTTCGATTCCTGGTTTGGAAGAACTTAGGCCCACACAGCCCTGAATTAACAGGTTGGGGGTCAAGCTTAATTTTAAACTGGGGAGATCTCAGACCCACAGCCCCGAACTAACGGGTTGGAGGTCGAGCTCAAATCCCCGAATGAGAAATACCGCATTAACTGTCTTTTTATGGGAGACTCCCCAGGACACCAGCAGCAGGATACCCAGAGAGGGGGCACCACCTTCAAGTGGATCTCTGTAGCAGTAAGCTGCGCCAGGCACCTGAGGATGGGGATCTTGGTGGAAATGCCTACAGGCAGGGCTGATGACAAATGATGGAGCATCAGGGTGATCCCTGTGAGCAGGAGCATCGTGGGTCAGAGGGATGGGTGCCTAATGGTCCAACTGGGCCAAGTGGTGGGCCTGTGGCCACACTTGCTGAAATAAAATTGCCTATCCAGAGAATTTGGTGTGGGTCAGTCTGACATGAGTGAAAATACTGGCTAGGACACCAGTTCCTCTGTAGCCCAAAAGCACACCATTGAGTTTAGCCCTTGTGCTCTCTGGCTGGAACACTTGATGGAGAAAAGGCTAGGAGCTGAGCAGGTTCATCAAAGGACGGCCCTAAGGGTAAAGAGCCACCTCCACTGTACACTGCTGCTCTGAGTTTAGAGCTACTCCAAACTGTGCTGCTTCTTTTCCAACAAGTACCACAAAATTATTCTCACCTCTTCAGAGTGTTATTCTGGGGATGCTTTCCTTTTGGTTATTTAGGCAGTCATACTACATGACTCCAAATGATATCTCTATGGATTCTGCTTGGCCTAACTATTGCCATCTAGAGTCATCGGTTACCCAATCAAACCTGCCATCAATTACCCAGAACAGCTCTAGTCAGTTTTTCTTCCATAATTTCCCAGCATGCTATAAATTTAGAAAACCATTAGAACAGTCAGTGGAAGTGTCCAGCAGGATTCTTGAGCCAGTAACAGTGCCTGACTCTTTGATATTAGCCTCCGTAAAATATGTATATTTGGGTTGGGATGAAGTCCCTTTTATTCTAACCAAAACATATACACATCCTTATTTCTGAATTATATCAAGGGGATCCAATATTTTTGCTGTTGCCTAGAACTACATTGCTCACAGGTCTCAGTCCATGTTTGGCTGACTGCATTGCTCAGGGACCAGGGTGATTCAGAACACCTTGTTTCAGAGGTCTCGGTCCATGGGGAGCCAAGCTTACACCAATTTCTACTCTTTTATCATTTCTTTTTCTTTTCCATCTTACTTTATATATAAATTGATCTTTCCACCTAATTGTCTACTCCATTCTCTTTCTTCTCTCGTCTACTGACTCTAAACCACTTCCACTAAACCACTTCAATAGAACTCCCTTTTCATACTTTCCAAGAAAGAACAATTCAAGACACTTCCTTCTTCCTAAACATAACACCTCTGTATCCAATACTGGAAGCTATAAAACCCCATCAAAAGCATACAGAGTAAATTAGAAATAATATCTGGGTTAACCAAATCTGTTCATTGTGATCAAACTTGGATTTTCTAAATAGAAAGTGTTAGGTTTTAAAGTGTAAAGGAATTATAAGGGGATCTGATAACATTGTACTACAGGAACAACATAAGGCTTTAAGGTAAAATCGAAATAGTCAAGGTCCCACAGTGCAGGAAGAAAAGACACACAAGCAACATGAAAAAACAAGGGAAGAAAGTGACACAAACAAATCAAGATACCTCATCAGTAGATTCCATGGCAAACACAGTTGGTCAAATGCCAGAGATGGAATTTAGAAATTACATATTCCAAATGTTTATGGAACTTAAGAATGAACTCAAAAATGAGATGAGGGAACAAGTACAGGAGGCAAAAGATCATTTTGACAAAGAACTCCAAAAACAAATACAGGAAGTAAAAGATTACTTCAATAGGGAAATAGAGGCTCTAAAGAGAAACCAAACACAAATTCCAGAAATGAAAGAGGCAATAAACCAAAATAAAAGTTCAATTGAAAGCATCTCCAACAGAGTAGACCACTTGGAAGAAAGAACCTCAGACAATGAAGACAAAATATATGTCCTAGAGAAGAATTTAGACTATACAGCAAAACTCGTTTGAAATCAAGAACATAACACCCAAGAATTATGAGACAGCATATAAAGACCAAACTTAAGAGTGATTGGCATAGAGGAAGGGGCAGAGTTTCAAGCCAAAGGAATGAGTAATTTATTTAACAAAATAATTACAGAAAATTTTCCAAACTTGAGGAATGAATGGGAAAACCAAGTTCAAGAGGCATACCGAACACCAAACAAACAAAATCTCAACAGATCCACACCAAAACACATTATAATGAAAATGCCTAATATACTGAGCAAGGAGAGAATACTAAAAGCCACAAGAGAAAGGAAGCAGATTACATATAGGGGGAAACCAATCAGACTATGTTCAGATTTTTCAACCCAGACCTTAAAAGCAAGAAGATCCTGGAATAGCATATTTCAAGCTCTGAAAGAAAAGGGATGTCAACCAAGAATCTTATATCCAGCAAAATTGAGCTTTAGATTCGAAGATGAAATAAAAACCTTCCACGACAAGCAAAAGTTAAAAGATTTCACAACTCAAAAGCCAGCACTTCTGAACATCCTGGGCAACATTTTTCATGAAGGAGAAGAGAAAGATAACAATGAAAATCAACAAAGGGAGATATTAAACTAACGGAAATACCAACCAGAAGAGAAGCCAAATCAAGCTAAAGACCATAATTCAAATAAAAATGGATGGGAATAAAAATCACATCTCAATAATAACCCTGAATGTTAATGGCCTAAACTCGCCAATCAAAAGACACAGATTATCAGAATGGAGTAAAAGAAATGACCCAACAATTTGGTGTCTCCAAGAAACACACCTCATAGAAAAAGACATCAATAGACTGAAAGTGAAAGGTTGGGGAAAGTCTTATCACTCACATGGCCGGTGGAAACAAGCAGGGGTTTCCATTCTCACATCAAATAAGATAGACTTCAAACCAAAACTAATCAAGAGGGACAAAGATGGATATTTCTTACTACTCAAGGGAACCATTCATCAACAGGATATAACAATCATAAATCTATATGCCCCAAATAATGGAGCACCTACATGCATCAAACAAACTCTTCTCAAGTTCAAGAGTAAAATAGACCACAACACAGTTATTCTAGGGGACTTCAACACACCTCTCTCACAATGGATAGATCATCAAAACAAAAGCAAAACAAAGAAACTTTAAGCCTCCTTAAAACAATTAACAACTTAGACCTAACGGACATATATAGAATATTTCATCCCTCAGTAAATGAATACACTTTTTTCTCAGCAGCACATGGCTCCTTCTCCAAAATAGACCATATATTAGGTCATAAGGAAACTCTCAGCAAATATAAAAAAATAGAGATACTACCCTGCATTCTATCAGACCATAAAGGGATGAAATTGGAAATCAACAACAAAACAAGGAATAAGAAAAACTACTCCAACAACTGGAAGCTAAACAACATGCTACTGAAGGAACAAGGGGTTGAAGAAGACATCAAAGAGGAGATTAAAAAATTCCTAGAGGTAAATGAGAACACAGATACAATGTATAGAAATCTCTGGGACACTATGAAGGCAGTAGTAAAAGGAAAATTCATTGCACTGAGTTCATTCCTTAAGAGGAATAAAAACCAACAAATAAATGACTTAACATCACACCTCAAAGCACTAGAAAAAGAAGAACAGACCAACACCAAGAGCAGTAGAAGACAGGAAATAATTAAAATCAGAGCAAAAATTAATGAAATTGAGACTAAGGAAACAATTCAAAGAATTGACAAAACTAAAAGTTGGTTCTTTGAAAAAATAAACAAAATTGACAGACCCTTAGTGATGCTGACAAAAAGAAGAAGAGAAAAAACTCAAATTACTAACATTTGTGATGAAAAAGGGAATATCACAACAAACACCTCAGGTACACAGAAGATAATTAGAAATTACTCTGAAAACTTATATTCTAATAAAACAGAAAATATTGAAAACATTGACAGATTTCTTGAGTCGTATGATTTGCCTAAACTAAAAATGGAGGCTATACACAACTTAGACCGATTACAAGTGAAGAAATAGAAGATGCCATCAAAAAGCTACCAACAAGGAAAAGTCCAGGACCTGATGGGTTTACAGCCGAGTTCTATAAGACTTTCAAAGAAGAACTAATACCAATGCTCTTCAAACTATTTCAAGAAATAGAAAAAGAGGGAGCTCTTCCAGACTCTTTCTATGTGGCCAATATCACATTAATTCCAAAGCCAGGCAAAGACACATCCAAAAAAGAAAACTTCAGGCCCATATCGTTAATGAACATAGGTGCAAAAATCCTCAACAAAATCCCAGCAAATCGGATACAAAAATATAGTGCACCACGATCAAGTGGGGTTTATTCCAGGGATACAAGGCTGGTTCAACATTTGGAAATCAATAAACATAATACATCACATCAATAGACTTAAAGACAAAAATCATATGATCATCTCAATAGACGCAGAAAAAGCATTTGACAAAATACAACACCCGTTTATGTTCAAAACACTGGAAAACCTAGGAATATCAGGAACTTATCTCAACATTATAAAAGCTATTTATGCAAGGCCCCAAGCTAACATTATCTTAAATGGAGAAAAATTGAAAGCATTCCCTCTAAAAACTGGAACAAGACAGGGATGCCCCCTTTCACCACTGTTATTTAACATAGTACTGGAAACTCTGGCCAGAGCAATTAGACAGATGAAAGAAATTAAAGGGATCAAGATAGGAAAAAAAGAGCTCAAATTAGCACTATTTGCTGATGACATGATAATCTACCTAGAAGACCCAAAAACCCCTACCAGAAAACTTTTACAACTAGTAAATGAATTTGGCAAAGTTGCAGGATACAAAATCAATACACATAAGTCAAAGGCATTTTTGTACATTAGCAACAAAGACTCTGAAAGAGAAATGATGAAAACTACCCCATTTACAATAGCATCAAAAAAATAAAATACCTGGAAATCAAACTAATAAAAGAGGTGAAAGACCTCTATAATGAAAATTATAGAACACTAAAGAAAGAAATTATAGATGAACTCAGAAGATGGAAAGACCTACCTTGCTCTTGGATAGGTAGAATTAATATTGTCAAAATGTCCATACTACCAAAAGCATTATACAGATTTAATGCAATTCCAATCAAAATCCCAATGTAATTCTTCAAAGAAATAGAAATAGCAGTCATGAAATTCATCTGGAAAAATAAGAGACCCAGAATAGCAAAAGCAATCCTGAGCAAGAAAAGTGAAGCAGGGGGCATCACCATACCGGACCTTAAATTATACTATAGAGCAATAGTAACAAAAACAGCATGGTATTGGCACAAAAACAGACTGGTGGACCAATGATACAGAATTGAGGACACAGAGATTAATACATATAATTTCAGCTATCTTATATTAGACAAAGGCGCCAATAATGTACAGTGGAGAAAGGATAGCCTCTTCAACAAATGGTGCTGGGAAAACTGGAAATCCATATGCAACAAATTGAAATTAAACCCTTATCTCTCACCATGCACAAAACTCAATTCAAAGTGGATCAAGGACCTAGGAATTAGACCAGAGACAATACGCCTAATAGAAGAAAAAGTAAGCTCCAATTTCCATCATGTCAGATTAGGCCCCAAGTTCCTTAATAAGAATCCTGTAGCGCAAGAATTACTACCAAGAATTAATGAATGGGATAGATTTAAACTAAAAAGCTTCTTCTCAGCAAAAGAAACAATCAGTGAGGTGAATAGAGAGCCAACTAATTGGGAACAAATATTTAATACATGCACATCAGACAGAGCACTAATTTCTAGAATATATAAAGAACTTAAAAAACTTTACACACAAAAAAAAACAAATAACCCAATCAATAAATGGGATAAGGAATTGAGAAGACACCTCTCAGAAGAAGATACACGATTAATCAACAAATACATGAAAAAATGTTCAACATCGCTGGCAATCAGAGAAATGCAAATCAAAATTACTCTAAGATTTCACTTTGCTCCAGTCAGAATGGCAGCTATCAAGAACACAAGTAACAATAAATGTTGGAGAGGATGTGGGGAAAAAGGCACACTCATACATTGCTGGTGGGACTGCAAAATGGTGCAACCGTTATGGAAAGCAGTATGGAGATTTCTTAGAAAACTGGAAATGGAACCACCCTATGACCCAGCCATCCCACTCCTGGGTCTATTCCCAAAGGACTTAAAAACAGCATATTACAGTGACAGCTATCTCAATGTTTGTAGCTGCGCAATTCACAATAGCTAGGTTGTGGAACCAACCTATATGTCCCTCAGTAAATGAGTGGATTAAGAAAATGTGGTATATATGCACAATGGAATTTTACTCAACAATAAAAGAAAATAAATTAATGGCATTTGCAGGTAAATGGATGAAATTGGAAGACATAATGCTAAGTGAAGTTAGTCAGTCTCAAAAATCCAAGTACCAAACGTTTTCTCTGATATAAGGAGGCTAGTTCATATTATTGTTGGATGGGGGGGGGGCGTACATAGGAGGACTAGAGGAACACTAGAATGGTCAAAGGCAAGGGAGGGTAATTGAGGGAGCAAGGGGGAGGGAGAGGGAGAAAAGGGGAAAAAAAAGAAAAGTTGGTTGAATGAGATGGATATCATTTTCCTAAATGCATGATTGAAGACCTGAATTGTACGAATATACTTTGTATACAAACAGTTGTATGTAAAAAGATGCTAAATACATGCACTATGAGTTGTACATATTAAAAATTATTAAAAAATAAAAGAAGAGTGACAAAATAGAATCTCCAAGGTCATGCCCCTAGTTACTTACTTCCTCCAGCCATGTTCCACCCACAGTTACCACCCAATACAGTCATCCTTTCAAATTATTAATCTACCCAATGGATTTATTTATTGATTAGGTCTCCACTCTCATAATCTAATTTCACCTCTGAACATTCCTGTATTAGTTCACATGAGCTTCTGAGGTACACCTAATCTCCAAAACATTTTGTGTCATCCCTGGTCCCCAAAGCTATGTACATCTCACTATGCAAAAATACACTTAGTGCATCTCCAAGAGTCCCCATAATTTTAACAGTTCCAGTATTTCCCAAAACAACATGTCCAAAGTCTCTTCTGATAACCAAGTCAAACTCTTGGTTGTGAGTCCTTGTAAAAATCAAAACCAACTTATGTGTATCTAATACATAGTACAGACTAACCTTTTCCATTTCAAAAGGGAGAAATGGACACATAAAAGAGATGAGAACAAATCAAGACTAAAACCCAGCTAAGCCAACAAGTCCTGTATCTTCATGTCCAGAACTAGGGCGCATAGTTGTGTAGAGTCAAAGGACTTGGGCAACCTTGTCCCATGGCCTCTCCCATAGGTTGGCTCTATCCTCAGCCAGCAACATTCCTTGGCAGGTGTTCCACAGTACTGTATCTCTTAATCACAGGGTCTCTACACAGCTTCAGCTTCCATCTCACAGCTTCACACATGACCCTTTAAGGGCTAACCTACATTCTGACCTCATTATACTTTGAACTGCCAGGCCTTCCTTTGAAATCTTATTGGAAGCCTCCATGACCTCCATGCCATATCCTTTAAATTCAGTCACACAATCACAGGACATGTGCAAAATGTAGATAATATCTTTGCCACAATGTACCATGAAAGGCCTCTAGTCCAATTTCCAATAGAGTCCCAGTTCCCATTGTTAGTGTGAGGTTAAAATTTTTCAAAAAGGAATTTCCTAAGGTAACGAACTGTCCTTGACCTGGAACCTAAATCAGGTGAAATAGCATCACTTTAACATCATGCTTCAGGGTTCCTTTCCCAGCAGTTCTATTTTAGAGTGGTCAATGGGCAGCTGGCACATGAGCTCATGTGTGACACTGCATGACATGTCCTGACACACACCATAGTGTGGTGTTCAGCCTTACAGGGGTTGTTTCTTCCAGCTTCACCAAGAAAAATAGCATCTAGAAAAGATACTTTATAATTCCAGGCTCTATTTTCCAGACATGTGTGCATTTGGCATTTTAAGAGGTCTGGGGCATTGTGGACAGGTGGTCCATGATTTGGGTGGTTATGCATATCTGATCAGGTGAGAGGGTGCCAAAACCCTGGTTATGGTGGTCTGAAATCTGAATTTACATAGTGTAAAGGAGAGTGTCATTCAAACCACTTTGCAGGTTCTTCTCAAAACCCCTGATGCAAATGGATATTCTGAGGTGGATGTACGCAATGTTGGGCCTGAAAATAGAAACATGCATGCAAACCTCTTATACTTATTCAGTTCAGTAAGTATGGCAGACACGTCAACAGCTATTTGTACACTATAGGCCTGGTGGGACATATTTGATGTTCTGATTTATGCTTGCTATTTCCCCCCAGTGTTACTTCTGAGTTGAAATGCTCTTTTCAAATGTTAAATTTTGACATAATAGCTAAGGATATTTTCACCAATTAAGCAACACAAACACAAACAGAAATGCCATAATCTTTGACTATAAATTTCTAAAGTAGGCAAACTTGAAAATTTTCCAAAAATATAAAGGAGACTAAAGATAACTATATGATAACAATATGAAATATGTGACCCTGGGTGGAATTCAGTGCTAAAAAATGAAAAATATTATCAAGGATTTTCTTAAGATGACTACCAAACCTGGGCAGTAGATTGAAGGAAAGTATTGTATCAACATTAGTTTTTTAAATTTAGGAAATTTCCAAAGTTATGAGATAGAATGTGTTTGCCTTGACAACTCACTACAAATTGAAGGTATTAAAGGGTACAGAGGCATATGGCACATAGATTCTTCTCAAAAGGTTCAGTAAAGTTGAATTAGAGAAGGAGGGAATGATAAAGTATATGTGACAAATGTTAAAAGTTTGCAAATCATCCTGGCAATGCAAAATAATTCTCACTTAGAATCAATAAATAAATTTTGTCCAGGCAGAGTCAGTGGTTTTCCCACCCCACACTGTGGAAAAAAACATTTTTTTTAATCCAGTTGCAAATTCACTTCAGTATTTTTCATCTATTGATGAATCTTTTGACTAGTTATAATATTCATCTGTCTCCCTCATTAATGATGCATTAAAATCTTTAACAATTGTTTTGCTCAGGAAGAGTGGTAAAATAAAATAACTACACCAAAAGAAAAAAGAAAAATAAATTAAGGCCAACCCGTGTTTTTTAGAAGGCTTCTGCAAAGGGATCTTCAAGGAAGCATAAAGAAAAGGATGAAAAGGGCCTCTTCCATTGTGTATCAATAAGCCTAGTATAAGGCCCAAAAGGAACCTCTGGGTACAATTGACAGTGGGGAACTCAAAGTTGATGGCATTGTAATAATGATAAGGGAGACAGGTCAGGCTCAAATATCCTGTGCTCCCACCTCTTAAATGCAATCCAGGTGAAAAAAAGATTAAAGCACAATTATCATATATGCCATATTGTCCATCCCTCTGCTGGGATGAAATTTGTTGTGTAAATTAAATGCACAGATAACATTCATAAAGATTGTTTCAGAACATGGATATAAGAAAGGGTCCAAAACTAGAGAAAATAAAAGGAAGTTATAGGTAAAGAAGTATATTTTAACATAGAAAATTAGAAGGTAAAAGAAATGTTTCTGGATGAGAAAGTATTTTGTCTGATAAAGTAACAGTTTGTACTAAAGTCCAAGATGAAAAAGAGGACAAAACTAAGGATGTAAACAAGTTTTGAATGTCTAAGTAAGTCACAGAAGGTTTACAGAAGGTAAATCTCAAAAGTTTGTGATTAAATTGGCTATAATTAGTGCAGTCAGTCAAAGGTATTTGAACTTCAATGTACTGATATTAAGCAAAGTCTGAAACTTTATCTGCTCTTATCTGTCAAGATAATTTTCTTGTATTTGTTAGGTTTTATTACTTGGGAAACTAAGTTTTAAAGGAATTATGGTTTGTACCTGTTTTAAGTCTTAAATGATTACTTTGTAACTGATTAAACAATAGTTATTTAGATTACAACAATATAGTTGGCACTAAATATTTGGGAGTAGGTATAAGTATGAGGATTGAACCCACTGCCTCACACATGGTAGGGAAGTGCTCTATCACCATACTACAACCCCAGCCCAACAATAAAGATGTTTAAATGTGACATCACCTGGTGTATCTGTATAACTCCTTGCTACAGAAATGTAATACACTGCTGGGCATGGTGCACATGCCTATGATCACAGTGGCTTGGGAGGCTAAGGCAGGACAATCATGAGTTCAGAGGCAGCCTCAGCAAAAGCAAGGCACTAAGAAACTCAGTGAGACCCTGTCTCTAAATAAAATACAAAAATAGGGCTGGGAATGTGGCTTAGTGGTTGAGTGCCCCTGAGTTCAATCCCTGGTACACCCCCCAAAAAAAGAAAGGAAATATAATATACAAGGAGGGTAAAAAAAGAAATAGAGGCTGGGAGGGTGTTTGGGAGGAACAGATAAAAGAAATTGCATGTGCCAGATGATCTAAAGTTTATTATGCAAGAAAATTATAATCATCATAAGTTTTGGAAGAAAAAATCTTCTTCTCTCTCTTCCTCTTCCTCCTCCTCGTTGTCCTCCTCCTCCTCGTTCTCCTCCTCTTTCTTCTCTTTCTTTTGTACTGAGGAATGAACCTAGGGGTTCTTTACCACTGAGCTACATTCCCAACCCTTTTTATTTTTTACTTTGAAACAGGATCTCACTAAATTGCTAGGGTTAGCCTGAAAATTGAGATCCTTCTGCCTCAGCTTCCCAAATCGCTGGGATTACATGGATGCACCACCATGCCTGGTTTCTCCATTTATTTACAAGTCTTTTTTTCTTGTTTCCTACCTCATCCATACCCCAACTATGCCAGAGCCCTGGGATAGGTTGTGGGAAAGCCAAAAAAAAAAAAAAAAGTGCCCAGAGACAGTATTGTAGACATATGACTTACTGGAGAGAGCTTACAAGAGATCAGCTTACAGAGATCAGAGCTTACAAGAGTTCAGTCGTGATAGGCTGACAGATGGCATCTGTCCAGAGGCAGCTGACTAGACAAATGGCATGTACCCTCAATTCCCTACCCATCAACACTCAGAGCAGAGCTGATGTCTTAGGCTGCAGAAGCAGTGACATCATCAGCATTGCCTTACTTAGTTTGCTTGTATGGGCAACAGACCAAGGAGCAACTGTCCTAGATTACATACAAGAAAGTAACTTTTGGAGGATCCAAGATGGTGGATTAGAGGAAGCCATTTTTCGGGGCTGCTCCATGGAAAGAATCCAACAAAGCAGATAAATAGCTTTTCAGCAAGTATATATAGACTGAGAATGTTCAACTCCTCGATGGTTTGAATACTGCAAATGGGGAGTGAGTAGGACATGCTGACTGCAGCCCTAGTGCCGCATGGCTTCAGCAGCACCACCCAGAGCACAAGCGGTGCTGAACAAAGCCAGAGCTGGGAGACCACAGGAGACCACGTGACTGCAACACCAGATCAAATCCACACTGGGCACGCCATAACCCTCAGCAGTGAAGCCAGCAAAAACAGCGTAATCAGAGGTGGGAGACCACAAGAGACTGTGGGACAACACCAGTTCAAATCCACACTCCACCGGACATGACCCTCAGCAGTGAAGCTGGAGAGAAAGCGGCGTGGAAACCAGTGAGCAGGCAAAGAGGAAACCGTGACTGGAAAGACCGTCAACAGTCAGCTGTGGAACGCGTATCCGAGTCCATCGTGACAACCCCCTGTGACCCTTCAACTGAGGAAGAACACGGAGAGTAGACGCCATCTGGACAGATTGATTTTTCAGGGCCAGCCACACAAAGCCCCATCCCCAGCATCAACTCCTTGATAACCAGGTACACAGACTTGACTCCACCCACAAATTCTCCGCATCAGCCAGGGCCGATCTGCCTGAGAGCTAATTTAACAAGCTGAGAGAGGAAGAGAAAGACTGACTGATTGAGACTTGTGGGTTTGACTTTTGTTTTGTTTTGTTTTGTTTGTTTTGTTTTTCTTTCTTTCTTTTCTTCTTTCTCTTTTTCTTTTCCTCTTTTCTCTCTTTTCTTCTTCCCTCATCTTTCTTATCTACAACCTGCCCCTATATTCTCAACAGAGACGAAAACAAGTTGCACACAAGAATTAGGAATTTTAGAACTGGGGCAACTAAATAGTACATCAAAGGGGTGTTATATATAGTCTCCTCCCTATTTTTTTTTTACTCACTCTGTCTACTCTCTTTCACTAATTCTTACTACCCAGACATTTTCTAATTTCTCTCAACGTTTGCATAAGCTTGGCTTAAATATACATCGGTCTCCACACTAAATTGTTCACTCCAATTCCTTTCCTCTCTCTTCTGCTATTAAACTACTTCCATAGATTTCTATTTTTACACTTCCTAAGGGGGGTGGAGCAATATCCTTCCTTCCTTCCTCCTAAGCATATCACCTTTGTACCCAATATCTGAAATTATAAACCCCATTACAATCACTCAGAGTATACTGGAGACAATATCTAAATTCTCTAACTCTGTACATTGTGACCAAATTGTGATTAACTGAATATAAAATGTCTGGTTTTAAAGGTGTATAAGGGGAGCTGATAGCATTGTACAACAGGAGCATCATTAGCCCTTAAGGTAAAAACAAAAACGTCAAGTTTCCACAGTGCTAAAAGAAAAGACTCACAAGCAATATGAAGAAAACAAGAGAAGAAAATGTCCCAAACAAATCAATATACCTCCTTAGCAGATTCCCTGGCAAGTACAGTAGATCTAATGTCAGAACAGGAATTCAGGAAATACATAAACCAAATGTTTGTGAAGCTCAAGGATGAATTCAAGAAGAAGGTGAGAGAGCAAATACAGGTAGTAAAAGATCACTTTGACAAAGAACTTCATAGACAAATATAAGAAGCAAAAGACTACTTCAATAGAGAGATAGAGGTTCTAAAGAGAAACCAAACAGAAATTCTGGAAATGAAGGAAGCAATAAACCAAATTTAATGTTCTATTGAAAACATCACCAATAGATTAGACCACCTGGAAGAAAGGACCTCAGATAATGAAGACAAAATATACAATCTGGAAAAAATGTAGAATACACAGCAAGAATGGTAATAAATCAAGAACAGAACATTCAAGAAATATGGGACAACATAAAAAGACCAAATTTAAGAGTGATTGGGGTAGAGGAAGATGCACAGTTCCAAGCCAGAGGAATGAGTAATTTATTCAATGAAATAATAGCAGAAAATTTTCCAAACTTGAGGAGTGAATGGGAAAACCAAGGTCAAGAGGCTTACCAAACACCAAACGTACAAAATCAAAACAGATCCACACCAAGGCACATCATAATGAAAATGCCTAATAACAAGGAGAGAATATTAAAAGCCACAAGAGAAAGGAAGCAGATTTCATATAGGGAGAAACCAAATAGACTATGTTCAGATTTTTCAATCCAGACCTTAAAAGCTAGAAGATCCTGGAATAGCCTATTTCAAGCTCTGAAAGAAAAGGTATGTCAACCATGAATCTTACACCCAGCAAAATTAAGCTTTAGATTCGAAGATGAAATAAAAACCTTCTTTGACAAACAAAAGTTAAAAGAGTTCACAGCTCGAAAGCCAGCACTTCTGAACATCCTGGGCAAAATATTCCATGAAGAAGAAAAGACAAATAGCAATGAAAATCAACAAAGGGAGATATTAAACTAAAGGAATTAGCAACCAGAGGAGAAACCAAATCAAGTTAAATACCATAAACAAATAAAAGTGGATGGGAATATAAATCACATCTCAATAATAACCTTGAATGTTAATGGCCTAAATTCACCATTCAAAAGACACAGATTGTCAGACTGGATTAAAAGAAATGACCCAAAAATATGCTGTCTCCAAGAAACCCACCTCATAGAAAAAGACATCAATAGACTGAAAGTGAAAGGCTGGGGAAAATCTTACCACTCACATGGGCTGCGGAAGCAAGCAGGGTTTCCAATCTCATATGAAATAAGGTAGACTTCAAGCCAAAGTTAATCAAAGGGGACAAAGATGGATATTTCTTACTGATTAAGGGAACCATTCATCAACAAAATATAACAATTCTAAATCTGTATGCCCCAAATAATGGAGCACCTACATTCATCAAACAAACCCTTCTCAACTTCAAGAGTAAAATAGATCACAACACAGTTATCCTAGAGGACTTCAACACACCTCTCTCACCACTGGATAGATCATCCAAACAAAAGCTAAATAAAGTAAGTTTAGGTCTCATTAAAACAATTAATAACTTAGACCTAATGGACATATATAGTATATTTTATCCCTCAGTATGTGAATACACTTTCTTCTCAGCAGCACATGGCTCCTTCTCCAAATAGACGATATATTATGCCACAAGGCAACTCTCAGCAAATATAAAAAAGTAGAGATACTACCCTGCATTCTATCAGACCATAATGGGATGAAATTGGAAATCAATGATAAAACAAGAAATAAATAAATAAATAAAAAACTACTACAACAACTGGAAGCTAAACAACATGCTACTGAAGGAACAAGGGGTTGAAGAAGACATCAAGGAGGAGGTTAAAAAATTCTGAGAGGTAATCGAGAACACAGATACATCTTATAGAAATCTCTGGGACACTATGAAGGCAGTATTAAGAGGAAAATTCATGGCACTGAGTTCATTCCTTAAAAGGAAAAAAAAAACAAATAAATGACTGAACATCACACCTCAAAGCACTAGAAAAAGAAAAACAGACCAACACTAAGAGCAGTAGAAGACAGGAAATAATTAAAATCAGAGCTGAGACTAAGAAAACAATTCAAAGAATTGACAAAACTGAAAGTTGGTTCTTTGAAAAAATAAATAAAATTGACAGGCCCTTAGCGATGCTAATGAAAAGAAGAAGAGAAAAATCTCAAATCACTAACATCCATGATGAAAAAGGAAATATCACAACAAGCACCTCAGATATACAGAAGATAAATAGAAATTACTTTGAAAACTTGTACTCTAATAAAATAGAAAATATTGAAGACATTGACAGATTTCTAGAGTCATATGAATTGCCCAAATGGGAACTGGAGGGTATACACAATTTAAATAGATCAATTTCAAGTGAGGAAGTAGAAGACGCCATCAAAAAGCTACCAGTTAGAAAAAGCCCAGGACCTGATAGATTTACAGTTGAGTTCTACAAGACCTTCAAAGAAGAACTAATACCAATGCTTTTCAACTTATTTCAAGAAATAGAAAAAGAGGGAGTTCTTCCAGACTCTTTCTATGAGGCCAATATCACATTAATTCCAAAGCCATGCAAAGACACAGCCAAAAAGGAAAACTTCAAGCCAATATCTTTAATGAACATAGATGCAAAAATTCTCAACAAAATCCTGACAAATCGAATACAAAAACATATAAAAAGATAGTGCACCATGATCAAGTGGGGTTTCTCCCAGGGATGCAAGGTTGGTTCAACCTACGGAAATCACATCAATAGACTTAAAGATAAAAATCATATGATCATCTCAATAGATGCAGAAAAAGCATTCAACAAAATACAACACCCCTTTATGTTCAAAACACTAGAAAAACTAGGAATAAAAAGAATATATATCAACATTATAAAAGCTATTTATGAAAAGCCCCAGGTTAACATTATCTTAAATGGAGAAAAATTGAAAGCATTCCCTCTAAAAACTGGAACAAGACAGGGATGCCCCCTTTCACCACTGTTATTTAACATAGTACTTGAAACTCTGGCCAGAGCAATTAGACAGACAAAAGAAATTAAAGGGATCCAGATAGGAAAAGAAGAGCTCAAATTAGCACTATTTGCTGATGACATGATAATATACCTAGAAGACCCAAAAAACTCTACCAGAAAACTTTTACAACTAGTAAATGAATTCAGCAAAGTAGCAGGATACAAAATCAATACCCATAAGTCAAAGGCATTTTTGTACATCAGTGACAAATCCTCCGAAAGGGAAATGAGGAAAACTACCCCATTTACAATAGCATCAAAAAAATAAAATACCTGGGAATCAACTTAACGAAAGAGGTGAAAGACCTCTATAAAGAAAACTATAGAACACTAAAGAAAGAAATTATAGAAGGCCTCAGAAGATGGAAAGCCCTACCTTGTTCTTGGATAGGCAGAATTAATATTGTCAAAATGTCCATACTACCAAAAGCATTATACAGATTTAATGCAATTCCAATCAAAATCCCAATAACATTCCTCAAAGAAATAGGAAAAGCAGTCATGAAATTCATCTGGAAAAATAAGAGACCCAGAATAGCAAAAGCAATCCTTATCAAGAAAAGTGAAGCAGGTGGCATCACCATACCAGACTTTAAATTTTACTATAGAGCAATAGTAACAAAAACAGCATGGTATTGGCATCAAAACAGACTGGTAGACCAATGGTACATAATTGAGGACACAGAGACTAATACATATAATTTCAGCTATCTTATGTTAGACAAAGGTGCCAAAAATGTACAGTGGAGAAAGGATAGCCTCTTCAACAAATGGTGCTGGGAAAACTGGAAATCCATATGAAACAAAATGAAATTAAACCCTTATCTCTCACCATGCACAAAACTCAATTCAAAGTGGATCAAGGACCTAGGAATTAGACCAGAGACAATACACCTAATAGAAGAAAAAGTAAGCTCCAATTTCCAACATGTCATATTAGGCCCCAAGTTTCTTAATAAGAATCCTGTAGTGCAAGAATTAGTATCAAGAATTAATGAATGGGATAGATTTAAACTAAAAAGCTTCTTCTAAGCAAAGAAACAATCAGGGAGGTGAATAGAGAGCCAACTATCTGGGAACAAATATTTAATACATGCACATCAGACAGAGCACTAATTTCTAGAATATATAAAGAACTCAAAAAACTTAACACCAAAAAAACAAATAACCCAATCAATAAATGGGATAAGGAATTGAAAAGACACTTCTCAGAAGAAGATACACAATTAATCAACAAATACATGAAAAAATGCTCAACATCACTGGCAATTAGAGAGATGCAAATCAAAACTACTCTAAGATTTCATTTTCACTCCAGTCAGAATGGCAGCTATTAAGAATACAAACAATAAATATTGGAGAGGATGTGGGGGAAAAGGCACACTTGTACATTGCTGGTGGGACTGCAAAATGGTGCAACCATTATGGAAAGCAGTATGGAGATTGCTTGGAAAACTGGGAATGGAACCACCCTTTGACCCAGCCGTCCCACTCCTGGGTCTATTCCCAAAGCACTTAAAAACAGCATACCATAGTGACACAGCCACTTCAATGTTTATAGCAGCACAATTCACAATAGCTAGGTTGTGGAACCAACCTAGATGTCCCTCAGTAGACAAGTGGATTAAGAAAAGGTGGTATATACACACAATGGAATTTTACTCAGCAATAAAAGAGAATAAGATAATGGCATTTGCAGGTAAATGGATGAAGTTGGAGAATATAATGCTAAGCGAAGTTAGTCAATCTCAAAAATCCAAATACAAATGTTTTCTCTGATATAAGGAGGCAGATTCACAGTGGTTTTTGGGTGTCAGGGTACATAGGAGGATTAGAGGAACACTAGAATGGTCAAAGGGGAGGAGGGAGGAAAAGGAAAAGAAAAAGGTAGTATAATAAGATGGATATCATTATCCTAAATGCATGATTGAAGACTTGAATAGTATGAATATACTTTGTATACAAACAGTGTTATGTAAAAAGAGGCTCTATATGTATATTATGAATTGTAATGCATACTACTATTACAAATACAACAACTTTGAATTAAAATAAATAAATAAATAAATTTTTTTAAAAGAAAGTAACTTTTGACAAATAATTATAATTTGCCCTAGTCCCAGTTTGCATAAGAGAAAGCCAATATCCTTCAAGATAATATGTATCTGGATTTTCTGGCCCAGGCCAGCTCTCATTGTGTCCTTAACTTGGCTATGTCATTGGGAACAGAAAGGGGAAATTCAGGGACATGGTTTTTTACTGTCCCAGTTTTCTTTAGGGAACATACACTCTACACCCCATATGTCTGAATGCCCTTACAATCTTTTTATTTTTTATATCTATTTATTTGTTTTAGGCGTACATACTGGCTTTTATTTTTACGTGGTGCTGAGGATCAAACCCGGGTCACACACCTGCTTAGGTGAGTGCTAAACCACTGAGCCACAACCCCAGCCCCGCCCTTACAATCTTATCCTGCCTATCTTCTGCAATGTCCCTCAGGCAGCACATTAGGATGTACAATGTAACCAAGTTCCACAAAAGTAATTCAAAGAGCAGCATAATGTGATCAGCCCTGATGTAAGAGTAAGAAAATTGAATACAACATATGCCCAGATAGTAGGGAGAAGACACAGGACCAAGTAGAAACAGGATCAATACAGTTTACCAATGGCCTTAATATGAGTTTGTGACCTACGTAGACCCAAAGACATTTAAAGCTAATCATCAGAAATATGTGCATAACATTCTGTTTGATGAGGGCACAGGTGCCTCCCATGCTACAATGAGCGTGTGCTGGGGACCAGCCCCAGCCAGGGGGTACAATGCAAGCGCTCAAGAAGTACGAAGGCAGAGAAGCAGCGATGGGGAAAATAACACACTGACACATGAGTCAGGCTGTGGAATCTTCTCTCTTCACTTTGTTGTAGGTTTTCAAGCATAATTTTTGGCAGTACAGATTGTTTATACTTTCTTTGGTGATTTCATTACAGACATGACTTAATTTATAGATTACATTTTAGACATATTAAATTTCTTATTTTATATATTTCAAGGTTTTGAGGTCACTTGCACCTTTTCAAGGCCCTGTACATGTCTGCCTGGGCATATTATAATTTTGTCATTATTTATCTAATTAGTTTGGGTGAAAATTTATTTCTCACGGATTCCCTGAAACTGAATCCGCACACCATTTCTCTGCACACCATTCAGTCTGTCTAATAAAAGTCAACTTTCTCTGTCTGGGATTCCAAAGCACTATTGTTTTTCTTTTTATAGCAGTTGTTTATAAAACCTAGAAGCAGGGAAAAGAGGGAGGCAAGGCTGAATATTAGCTCTGTAAGACTTTTTGCTCTAAGGGATTTATATCTACTCTAAAAGTAAGAGAAATTTCTTTTTAATCACAAAAAGACTCTTAAAGCTTATTAACTAGAAATTAAGTACTTATAGAAAAAGGTTTGTGTTACTCTTTTCAAGAAAAGATAAATGTACAGAGTTAGTCTGGATCTAAATAATTGAAATAGCGACAACTGGTGGCCATATATGTGAGTAAAGAACTGAATAGAACCTTCACAGTCAAAGTTAACTCTTTCAGTACCATGATATCTTTCATGAAAAAGAGGAGAGGGCTTTATCAACAGAAAGGTTATAGGGAAGCATAGAAAATATGAGCAAATCACATTGGAGTAACAGCCATTAGCCAATCCTTGTGGTGGTTTGATTTTTCATCATATGTCAGGGCAGCACCCCTGGGCCAGGCCAAGTCTATATATCAGGAAGTCATGTTTTTGGCTGACGTGTTCTCAATGTCCCCAACATTTCTTTTCCCCTTTTCTGTTGATGGGAGTCCACCATACTCAAGAATGCGTCTGTCTTAGGTTCCCCCCCTCTGGGGGCGTTACCCATCTTTGACTGCCATTCTAGCACTTCAGGTGGACTTACCCAAGGCCAGCAAGCCATGGTGGCTGGGGGGAAGACATGGGACAGAACAGTCACCTTTGGGAAGGCTTCCCATGGATGATTTAGACTTCCACATCCTGTCAAGGTCCGTGGCCTAGTTCATAGGGCTCCCAATCATCATTGCTGAGGGCAGCATATTGTTGGTGGACCACCAGAGGCTGTACTGATCTTGCCCTATCCTCAAGGAAGATGCCACTAAGATGCTATAGAAAATGCCACAACAAGCATGTCTAGCATTATTCTACTCTGAAGTCCCACCTTCCACATTTGCATAGCTTCTTCATTAAGCAAAGTCCTGGTTTGGATTATGGAAGGCAGCAGCTGGGCATTTAAATATTCAACCTGGAATTCATTGTCAATCCTTGCTGACTGAAGATAAAGTGTAACAATTGGGTAAAGCCACCAGGAAACTCTGTGCCTAGCTCTTGCCAGGTTGCAGCTAGTAGCTGTCAAAAACATGGTGGGGAGTGTGCAAGTACATTAAAGGACTTTTCCAAGATCATCAGCCAATCCCACAGATACTGTTGACTTGATCATACTAAGTAGTCAGTGTCTATGGGGACAGTGGCTAAATTACATGATCAACAGGGGTCCAGCTCAGATTTACAGAGGATAGAGAGGTGTTGCTGCCATTGTTTCTTTCTTTACAGGGAGGAACTTTCCTTTTCATTTACACCAGTGTTGCACACAGCCACCCCAAGCTGTCAACAGTGGACCCCAGCAAAGGTTTAGTCAGTTATTCATTTCCACATCAAATGTAAGTCATGATTTTTGGTATCTTTAAAGGAAGGTGAATTTACATTCAAGTCCACAGGACAATTGTCCAGCTATGTCCATGAGCTGCAGGTGTTGCTCTACTTTTACTATTTGCTTCCATTGCACAAAAGTGGCTGACTGAAGATGCTATGTCTCCTATGGGAGACAGGTGGAGGACAGAGACAGCTCACTGCATAACCAGGAATCATTTTATTCTGCACCTCTGTGATGATACTTGTCTATCATGCCAATACATTAGCTCTAAGGATAAAATGTAACAGGTGTTAAGACATGCAAATATGATTATTCAACAATATATAAACAACCTGATCATCCTGAGTGAGAATAGTATCAGCCTGTGTCCCATGCCCAAGTTTAAAATAACCATATTTCTTGTCTCAGTGGTCCCTGTGGTTTGGGAAACCAAAAGTATGACAACAGTGAAGTTATTACAGATCATAATAAAATGAGACATTCTCACTTAGAGATGAAAAGTCTGTGTTGGTAATTTTTTTATATTTCTATGTCTTGATATAGTCCATTTGCCCTTAGACATATGAAACCACATCATTGAGGACCTTTTGCCATTCCCATGGACATCAGACTCTATGGGGTCCCCGAGGCAGGTCCTGTGGCCTCATCAACAGCAACTGACCCTGTGTTCTCATGTGTGCAGTGCAGTTGTCCTTCTCAAGCGTCAACCTTAGAATTCAGCTTTCCTCAAGTTCTTCTGCAGATATCAGGCAGGCATGGAGGCTTGTGCTGCAGTCATGTCATGTTCACTGATGTCCCAATGGCCATCCTTAGTCACTTGGTCTATACTGCCAAGGAACCATCCTCCATATTTAGCTGTTATTTTTATTGGGCCATTCAATCTTGAAATTAACCTACTGAAGCTGGGTTATAAGGTAAGTGGAGATGCCAATGTATGTCCAAATTCTCAGCTCTTCCTGCACCATGAAGCCTGTAAGGGGCCATTGTCCATGTCTGTATGAGCAACATACACATTGCCTGTATCTGTAGAAGCACCATACACAATGCCAAGCAAGTTAAGTCTTATATGTTTACCGTCTGTGAGTCCCTTCTGCAATAGCATGCCTATAGTATCTCAGTGTGTGTATCCACAAACCTTAGGGCAAACTTAAAGCTTCCTATAGGGGCAAAGGTCTAAGTGAAGTCTACCTGCCACTATTGGACAGGCTGCTTACCTTGACTTGCCTTTCCATCACCTGAGGCACAGGTCATGGCTCTTTTATGGAACAGGCAAAGGAAGCCTCAAACACACATAATGTCTGAGTATCTTGGGAGCTCCTTATTCTTCATTATGGGTGGAGAATTTTCTTGTGATCTGTTTTTCTATATAGCCAAAAGGTTACATCTCCAGCTTGCACATTTCCAGCCATACTTAGGTTATCTACTTCCTGATTCCCTGGTGGAAGAGCATGGTAGTGGGCTGCCATATAATACCCAGTCAGTTCCAGATGTGGCAGTTGATCCCAAATGTCTTTGAATATCTTTGCCCCCTTACATAGCTGTAACTAGGCCCTAAGGGAATTCATTTATTGCCCTTATGTTGCCACAGGACTCACTCAAACACTTCCGGGCAGCAAAAAAACATCCAATTCATAGGGCTGTTCTTGGGCTAATATACTGAAGGCTTGTAATTACAATAATTTTTGTTTTAGAAAAGAGCTTTAAAAGTTCAAGTTCTCAGTCCCACCAGGCTAATCATTTTGTAAAATCATATGATATTTTTAACATTAGTGATAAGTATGAAATGGAGTGATGCCAACATCTCAACGTTCAGGAAGGTCTGTGACTGGGAGTAGGGAAATCTTGGACTTTATCTACAACAGTGGGGCCTAACCAGATAACCCCCAAACACTTGACAGGCAGGCCAGGTCCTTGCAACTGGGAGGAGTTGACATCTCATCTTCTGTCATGGAGGTGTGCTACCACTGTTTGAACTGCTGTCTCTAGGGCAGGGAAAGACTCAGAAATTAACATCACATCATCAGTATAACAAAACATTATTACTGCTCCTGGTTTTGTTCACCAGGCCACAGCTTCCACCCCCAACCCATAACTTTTGCTCAGGCTATGTAAATACACTTGTGGAAGAATAAAGTCCATTGCTGACCTTCCCACATGAAAGCACATTGTCCTTGCCTTTTCTCCTTGGACCTCCCTCTATTTCTTCCACCTTCTGAACTATACTCTGTATTCCTCACCTCCTGATCTTTTCAGCTGATCCCATATAGCCACATCTTGTGTGGGCTTGAAAAACAGAAAATCCCACTCAAGGGGTCAGGTTTAATCCCATAATGCTTCCTCATAGCCACCTGGAAATGGTCCTTCATTTTTGCTGTGAATGGTTCACTATCAGAACCAGTGCAGATTGCTGCATGAAGGGCCTGCTTCATCCCTGACTCCCTTAGAAAGTCTTGCAGTTCTTCTATAGATTGCCATCACAGGAGTGCGATGGGTGAATCCCCCATATCACACCACGCATTGTTACAGACAGCTATCAGCCAAGACAATAAAGAAATGGCAGTGTCCTCATCCACAGCTGAATATAAACACTGCTGAAGGGTAGGGTGTGTGGTGACTGATTTGATTTTACTCATTTCACTCCCCAATAAGGAGTACAACTTTAGCACCAGTGTCCTAAAGCCACAACAGGCATTCTGTTAATTTTTCCCTAGTTTTCTGTATAAACTGTAACCCAGTTATACCAACTGAATAGAGTATAATCTCTCATGGACATATACATGTGCCAGTGAGGAGGGGGCAAGTGCTCAACATATACACATACTGACCATGTTTGGTTTTTATCTTTTGAGTTATAACCCCTGGCACTGGAACCTAAGTCAGATAATCCAGTTCCCATCATCTTCTTCTGAGGTACTGAGAATACAAGGGTCCCATTTATGGGGGTTCCAGTCCTGAGCAGGTAAACTAGGTTGTAGAGTCCATGATATCTGGTCACCCCTTTTTTCCTTGTATAAAGGAAACAATATTGACATCTCAAAGGCAACCTGAAAAATGAATGGTGGCAGCAAAGGCAGCTAATGAAGAAGAGAATCACTGAAACACACAGGCAGGATGATGGGGAAAAGGATGCCCCTAGCAATGGGGAAGTAGGACCATCCAAACTGGCATGTTCACAAAGACCATATTTTGTTGATCTTACTTGAATCCAACACATTGTTCCCCTATCAACCTGAGAATCAATGATATGTTTTCTTTCTAGACCTGTTTCAGGAAGGCCACACCAACTGGCTTCTTTTCTATATGGAATAATTCACTGCTGAGTTTCCTTCAGCATGAATCCAAATGGATTTAAAATATAACTTTTCCATATTTGAACCCTTGGAACTCAACCAAGAAGAAATCTGGGCTGCAGGGCTTAATTTGGAGAGAGATGGAGGGATGATGCTCTGTTGACAACTGGGAACCTACATCTTCTGAGAAAACTGGAGCCCAGTGTGGGTAATTCATGTGCTCCTTATTGATTGCACATGGTGCTCAAGACCCAAGGGCTACAGAAAAGAAAGAGTGTTACATCTTACATATATAATCTGTGGAGGTACCAGGCAGCAGAGCATGAGCTCTGCAGTCACATGGTCTGGGTTTAAAGCCTGGCTGGGCCCGCTACCAGGTGATTGGCCTCAGGAATGGTATGGGGCTTCAGTACATTCTTACCAAATGCTTTCAAATAAGTGAATAGTCTGCCTAGGGGAAAGGGATGGCACTGGACTGCAACATTCAACCAGCTTAAGGCACCACTCCCTCTCCTCAGAAGCCCAGGCCCCACAAGGATGGCTGACTACCTTAGGGAAGGTACAGTGTGACAACGTGGCATTGAGGCACTGGAGAGGTTGCTGGAGGGACTGGCAGAATATAAGTTGCCCTGTTGCTGGGTTTTCAGTACCACCTGCTTTCTGTGCCATGTCCCAGCAATTCTCCATCCCGCATCCCAGCGCCCCCAACACTCTCCCATCCCCCTCTATGCTTTAAAGGAGAGGACTGGGAACACATAAGCTAGTGCACCGGGCCAGGCACCACGAAGCCTTCAGAATGGGTATCCAGGACACAGGAGCAATGTGGGATGCCCCCTACATTCATAACAGTTCCCTTGTAGTGCCCCAGGTGCCGTCACACACCTGCAAGGAGCAGAGGGAAGTCCCCAGGAGCTACAAAGGACAGCCCCGCAGTGGGAAGTGAGCCTTGTCCTTTGCCCTGGGGTCCTCCTATTGACAAACCTGGGTTTTCTGCCAGCTTCCTGTGAGCCCTTTCTCTATCATGTGTTCCAGCAAGAGGTCACAAGGTCTGAACTGCACAGGGTAACTTTTTGCCAACAGAAGATGGCAGTGTTCAAGACCGGTACCTTGGTCTCTTTTCCTGCATCAGAATTGGACCCCCACCACGTACTCTGAATGTCCAGTATTGTCAGTAAGCACCATCGGGTGCCCTGTGGCCTGGCCTTGTCCTGCCCTCACCTACCAATCAGCCTCAAACGAGAAATGCCTGCCACAGGGTGGGATCACCTTGCTGCCCAAGCACCTGCCATCTGTACTACCTGCTGGCACTTAAAACAAAGATCACTGTCCTAGTATGCCTTGTTCAGCTGCTCTAGCAGACTTTGCATTCCTCCCTAGGAATCCTCTGGTCTGACTCCTGGGGAAACTCCCCTGGAGAAAGTCTGTGCTATCTACTAGCAAATCACATGTGTTCAGATCATTCAGAACCATAAGGATACCTCTACCCTGGCACAGACCCATTCTCCTGCCTTCAACATCTGAGCATCTAGACCAGACTGTGGAGCTCTGACACCCAGTCACCTCCCTTTTCTTCTGGAAGAAACAGAGGTGAGGGCCCAAAAGCAGCCTGAAGAACTGATGGCAGCCACTACAGCAGCAACTGAGGAAGATAACCATGATCAAGAAACAGAACAGCAGAACAATAGGGAATGGGGTGACCCTGTCAGTGGCAAAGTAGCACCATCCCAGCCTCTGGAGAACTCATTTCTGAGCCCAGTCCAGGGCCTTAGGAGCCAAATACCTTGAATGACAGCACCCAGGAGTCCCCTGTGAACTTCTCCCCTGATGAGCATGGAGGTATCCCCAGCTCACACAGCCCTGCTAAAGGTATGCTGAGTCTGGGGCAGCATGATACAAAAGCAGGAGGAGTGCTACCAAAGCCAGCCTCAGATTGCTCCACCCTGCCAGAAAAGTGGGCCAAGTAAGGGCTGGATGAACACCATCTTCCCAACTCTCCAGGCTCCCAGGGGTCAAGCAAGGGATGCAGGACAAAAAGCCCTTACCTAGTCCATTTTGGAGCTGACCTCCACCCACAGCTGCTAGGCAGAGTCCCACAAGAGAAAGAGGCCCATGCCAATGGCCCTGCTGCTGCCATTGCCACTACTGTGGCATGGAGGTGAGCTGCCCCACCTTCTAAACATCCTCTTGTTTCTATGGAGGAACACTTGGGCACCTTGTGGGAAAAGGTCCTGGGTCAGAAGAAGAGCAGGATCTTGGAGGATGACATGGAAGCCCTAGAGGATAAAACTAAGGCTATGGCAGCCTATATCACCACTCAGCCTTCCCTTTCTTTCTCACAATGTGCCTAGGCCCCTGCAGGAACTGTACACTCACTGACCCTGCCCACTGACACTTTCCAGATCCCAGCTATTCCTGCCACCTCTCAGCTGGCATCCCAGGATGCTGATCCTGTCTGTCCCTCTACCTTCACCCATACCAAATAATGATAAGAGGAATCCCTAGTTGTCTTCCTCTGCCTCCCCCCTCTAGCACTAGTCTTCCCTTGAGGCCCAGTCCCAGCGTGGAGGTTCTTGCTAGTGAATATCAACACTCTACTCACTTAAGAGCTGCAGCACCTCCCATTTCTCACCTCCCCATACCTCCTATCCCTGAGCCTTTTCTTCTTGCAGAATGGAATTCCCATCCCCCATGTACATAGATTCTTCTCCTCCTCCTTCTCTTTCCTTCTCCACCTTTCTTCTAGTCCCTTCCACCCTCAACTCAATTTACATTAGCCAGCCAAACAACAGCAAAAGTCTCTTCCACCACTAGAGTCAATGCATCTATGCCCCGACCTAGAAGGCAGCGGTACAGCCTGAGGTCACTGCTATGGACACTAGTTCCCCTTCTAAAGATGTGATTTTCTGACCACCCCCAACAGCAGCTCCTGCACATTTCCCCAGCTCCACCACCCTAGGCAGCACAGGCAGCCAACAAAGGGACTCCACTGGCCAACCTACACCTGAGTCTTCCACCCCAACCCCAATTGGAACCATCCCTTTGTCCCAAAAACTAGTCCCCCATATGGGAGCCCTCTTGGACAACAAGGGAGAGCCTCTCTCCACAACACCCCTCTGCTCATCATGTTCCCAGTCATGGATCTGTAATTGGCCTCCTTCTTAGCAGGCAGAGCCTGTGTACCATCATCCTCCAAGCCTGCCACCAAAGACGCTATGGATATCCCCAGTCTCCTCCTGTCTCCCAGAACAACTCCAGCCCATACTATAGGGTGTTTCCTGGTTCCAGGAACCTCCCTCCAAGTGGCAGCATTGCCTCAGACACAGTCTCCACTAGTTGGCGAGCACAGCAAGTGCAAGGACCAAACACAACTCTACAGTATCCAAGGTGGATAGGAACCAACCCTCAGTCCACATCTAGGGCTCCTGGTGGGCAGCAAGAGCATAACTCTTTCTCCTTGGGCAACCCAGAAACTCCAGCACTGGCTATGGGTTTAACCTCTCCCACAGCTCAACCACAGAGTGGCAGCACAACACAGCCGGGATTTGAAGGTGTGCCATCACCTCAGAAATGATTTGGCATGTCACTCCACATCAGGACAGCCTTTCCCAAGAACCCAGGTGTTGTGAATATGAGCACAGTCACAAGATCTGACTGATGAGACTTGCCACCAGTAGAATTGACTCCAAGGCAGCACTTGGCTACTGCCAGCACCACTTATGTACCTGCCATGATCTTGGGACCTTATGCTGCTAGTAGTAAAGGAAACTCTGGGTTTGGTGTGACTACCTCAGGTTCCATGTTCAAGTCTGGAGCCCAGTCTCAACCATACTAGATCTGAGGCATCCCTCTGTGGAGCACAGTGGAGCTCAGTGGACACTCAACTTGATACACTCAGGCTTGATAACTAGCCTGGCTGATATGAGCTCTGGACCATTTTTTCTGGCCTTGGACTTGGCTAGGGTGTACATTACTAGTTACAGGTGCTTCCTCTCTCCTCATTTGTTTGCCTCAATGGCTTTCTCTTTACTCAGTGTTATACATAAACTCCTGTTATTTCTAATTCATCTGTCTCTGTTCATGTGTATTCCTTGCTCTTTGACTAGATAGTGGGGAAAGAAGTAGCGTGTGTGCATGGGGATGTGTGGAGCCCAACATTACAGAAATTTTCTGGGTCCCAGGGAAATGGACATGAAGCCTTTATGACAATTTGCAGAATAAAGCTAAATGAGACATCAACTAACACACCAGACTCACTATTCTGGAGTGTTATACTTTTGTCAGAACATACTACTGTGCCTAACCCTTTAAACGTGTATTTGAATAGTACTGACATACCAAAAGCCTCATATACAGAAAGAATACAATTTCACAATTGTTGTGGCTGACCATTCCCTTAAAACCATTGGCCCAGTGAATAATATGAACCTATCTCTTATTCCCCAAAGTTTCCTATTGCCCCTTCCTGTGCCCTGTCTTCTGCCTTTCTCCATGCTACCTATCCATGTCTCCAGGCAGGTGATCTGCTTTCCATCACTGTACATGTGTCATCATTTTTTGAGAAATCTATGTAAACATATTTGTACAAGGTCACCTCTTTGATTTCAAGAGGAAGCAACAGTTTTGTGTGAGCATATGACCTATTCCTTTGTTTTGCAGAATCATATTTCATTGTATAGATGTACCACAGTTAAGTTTATTCACACAGCTCTTAGTGGATGAATATGCTACCTTTTTCAGTTATTAAAACTAAAGCTAGTATGAATGTCTCACAAAAGACATTGTAGGACATAAAAAGGAATAGAAGTCCAGTATCATATGCTGAAATAACAGGCTAATTTCCTGCCTTCTGAAGAAATAGTACCAATAACAGTGCAGAACAATTCTAGTTCCTACACATTCTCACCAACATTTTGTGTGGTCAGACTGTTAAACTTTAGCTCTTCAACTGGTGTGCAGTTGTATCCTCTTATGATCTCAAGTTTTATGAAACTGTTGACTGAGATAGGTAAATTTTCATGTGATTATTTGATGTGTATATGACCCCCTTAATGAAATCTCTTTTCAAATAATTTTATCAGTGCTTTCAAGTTTATTTTAATTTTCTAATACTTGGATTTAGCATTTTTTCATATAGAAAGAAGTTCTTTTTGGATATTATTTGCCTTTTCTACCAGTCTTTGTCCTGCTCTTTCATTCTTATAGCAGTATCTTCCAAATATCTCTTCCTAATCTTGGTTGTCATATTTGCTCTTTTCTGGTTCTTGCTATGATATTGTCTGTAGGTAATCTTCATCTCACCCAAGAGCATAAAGACTTTGTCCCACATTTAGTACCACAGAAATTTCATAGATGTATGTTTTGTATTTTGGTCCTTGATCTATTTTCTTTAAATCTTTTTTAAAAAATATTTTTTAATTGTCAATAGACCTTTATTTTATTAATTTACATGTGTGGTGCTGAGAATCAAACCCAGTGCCTCACACATGCTAAGCAAGCTCTCTACCACTGAGCCACAACCTCAGCCCCTCATTTAATTTTTATATACTAGGAAGTAGGAGACATAGTTCCTATTTTTGTATTCCATACCCATATAATACATGAGTCCAGAACCATTTTCCAGAAAGTTTCCTCTTCTTCCACTACACTGCCTTTGTACCTTTCTTCAAAATCAATTGTCCCTATATGTATGACTCTGGAATTCTCAATTCTGTTCCACTTATCTGTTATATCTGACTCCTAATTATAGTAAATTCTCTGCCTGACTGCTGCTGTTCAGTTACTTATGCAAATTGGCTTCCAGCATTATGGCATACAATTTTACCACACATAGCTAGATATATCTAAAAGGCATTTTATAAAACCATTCAGCATGTGTCTAACTGGGATTACTTCCAAAAGTCACTTTAAGAGGTATAAAACTTCCATATCAGCCGGGCGCGGTGGCGCACTCCTGTAATCCCAACACTTGGGAGGCTGAGGCAGGAGGATCAAGAGTTCAAAGCCAGCCTCAGCAATGGCGAGGCACTTAGCAACTCAGTGAGACCCTGTCTCTAATAAAAAATACAAAAAAGGGGGGGGCTGGGGATTTGGCCCAGTGGTCAAGTGCCCCTGAGTTCAATCCCCAGTACCAAAAAAAAAAAAAAAAAAAAAAAACTTCCATGTTATACAACCTGAAAAGCTCAAACAAACTTATAGTAATGTGTCACCAAAAAATACTGTCTGGCACATATAGGGCATATACAGAAATCACACACAAATGCATTTCAAGGTCTCAACAGAAGACCAGATCAAGCAGAAAAAAGCAAACAAAAAAACATATTATAACTTGAAGAACTTGAAATAATCTGGTCAGACAAAGAAAAGATGTGAAGAAAAGAAATAAGAGAGCGTGTAAGACACTTTGGACACCATTAAACGAACAGATGTCCACATTTTTGGAACATCTAAAGGTGAGCAGAGTAGAGGTAAGAACATAGAAAACCTATTCAACAAATTCATAGCTGAAAACTTCCCTGATCTTCAAAGATATGGACATCCATGTAAAGGAAGTTTATGAGGTCCCTGACATTGCCTGAACAGATATTCACATGGTGAATCATACTCAACTAGCCAAAATACAAGACAGAGAAATAATTCAAAAATCTACACGAAAAGGCATCAAATGAATTTGATTTCTCAGACGGGAGGGAATGGAATGACATATTTCAAGTGCCACAAGAAAAATAACTGCCAACTAAGATGACTATACCAAGCAAGGCTATTTTTCTGATATATATATATATATATATATATATATATATATATATATATATATATATATTAAAAAAAAGAAGAAGAAGAACTTCCAGGACAAACAAGTGAGGGAATTTATACCAACTCCAAAAGGTTCTTGTGTTCTATATCAGAAGAATCACATAAAAACACAAGTGAGAAAGGAACAAGATTCTTGATTCTTTAGGCTCAGGCACAAAGGAGGAAGCTGTGGTGGACAGAAATGCTAGGCTGACTCAAATAAAGGACAGTTGTGCACATCTTTTATGGCATCTACAGGGTAGGCAGGGAATTATCCTACTGAGTTCATTACATGCAGAGGTGGAGTTTCAGTTGTGCCTGTGCTCTTCCTCATCATGTTTCTTCATGTGTCTCATGTCTTGTTGTCATCTTAAGTCTCTACCTCAGGGGGGTGACTTTTTACTATGTTAATGAAGTAAAGGTAGGTATGGACTACTTTAGTGAATAATCTACACATGTACTTGATTCTCAACACATGGACTTTTCCCCTTATCATGTGAGAAAGTTTCTAATTGGGCTTTGGAATAGGGCTCTGATCTGTGGGTTTGGTTTTAATGATCTTACTTTTCTTGGACCTGGCTTCTTGTTATCTCTGTCGACCACACAGTCTTTTAAGGCTGAGCTGACTTTCCAGCTTCCCATCTCCAGGTATATTACCTTTATTGCATAGCCTTAAAGACTGGTCCAGTTTTCAACTCCCAGTTTTCTGCAATGTGTGTTTACCCCATAAGACTGAAGCCTACCTAGATTTACTGTCTCAAATTGAGGACCACCAGACCTGCCTTACAAAAGATGCTTAAGGAAATCTTACATAAAGAACTGAAGAGGGGCTGGGGCTATGGCTCAGTGGTAGAGTGCTTATCTCACATGTGAGAGGCCGTGGGTTCAATCCTCAGCACCACATAAATAAAATAAAGGTATTGTGTCCACCAACAACTAAAAAATTTTTTTAAAAAAAATAACTGAAAGAAAGATAGCTATTATCATGAAGGTGTGTGAAAGCATAAATCCCAATACAAGGGCAGATACACAAAAGGAAAATAGAAAAGAATCAAACCTTATCAATACAGTAAGCCTTCTCAGTTCATGGTCATGTGGCTCCATCTCTTATAGCCTGCAGCTGGGCAAACCATTATGGTAGGGAGCTCATACTGAAGCAAAACTGCTCACATCATGGTGGCTAGGAAAAAAATAAAAAGAAAGAAAAAGATAATGGGCTAGGGTTCCAATATACCCTTTAAGATCCCACCCACAATGTCCTAACATCCTAACTTTGGGAGTCCCCTCCTCTTCCCAGTAGTTTGTAGCTCACAATATGAATACTTCAAAGGTTTTCAAATGAATGACTGATTCAAAATTTTGTGCCTAAACTATAGGCGGCTACAATACTGCTGGCAAATTGAATGAAAGAATGATCGAATATTTTAAAAGGTGAATAATGTTCAATTCTCCATGCTTACTAAAAATATGTCAGAAAACTTCTAGTCTTTAATTGACCATCAGTAATAAATATTAATCATCATTTTTCTATGACAAGGATCCCTGATGGTAATGTCAGATATGGAATATTTTCATTCAACTTAGACAATGAAAAAATCATCTCTCTGGGTCTCTAGAACTCACTAAACTTGTGCCCACAGGCATGTCCTGTGAATTAGGCTAGCAAATGGTCATATTCCATTGATCTCTTGTCATCAGTATGATAAAACTCAGTATCCTAATATTTTAAAGATCAAATAGGTACAAGAATATCTAAGAGGTTAATAACTGGAAATATTTATATTCTGATAGTATGCTTATAATCTTTTGTGTACCACAGATTTAGTTATGTTAGTATTATATGACATATCACACTTTGTTATGCAAAGTAAGTGTCTTTTATGTTCAAATTAGACTAAAATACCTTGCATTCCTAAGGATGTTACATGTAGTTATTGTTTCAAATATATTACACTTCTATTTTGTATGTATCATTCTTTATGCTATAGGTCTTTCCTATAACACAAGTTCAAGAACCATTTATCATTATGGAATTCCTTTTTTATAATTCTCACAAGACTTACAAGTTAATTGTTTTGATTGTTGTAGTCAAAGCAAAGTTATAATATTTCAGTTATTACCAACTTCATTTTACTTTGATTCAAAAAAATGTTAAAATCATATAAAGTATTAACAGTTTGTAAATATGATTTTTCTAAATTAATTTGTGGAAATCAAATGTGCTATTTATCCATATCTTCCAAATTGTATTGGCAACATTAAATTAGACTTGGCCTGATGATGCCTTCACAGTTGAGTCCTTGGTAACAAACCCCAATCCAATTTGGTAGTTAAACTAATTGACATCCTAAGTTTCTTGAAAGGAATAGCTAAAATCAGGCAATGATAGCAACTGAGCTTGTCCACTGAAGAACTGTAATGAGTTACACTGTCTTTGTAATCAATAAAGTGTTTTTGTGCCTCACTTCAGTTCATAAATACTGCGACACGGCACTGCAAGCCCTAGTTCTTTGACCATGTTTTGATTCTGAGGGCTGCCAATCTTTACTTGTTTTTTTGTTTGTTTTTTCTTTTTCTTTTTCTTTTTTTTTTTTTCTTGCTCAGATAAGTTTTACTCAGTTTAACTTATCTAAGGGTTTTTTTCCTTTGAATATTAACTATGGATTAAAAACTAAAAATTTATTCATTTATTTTATTCATTCTAAATGTTTAGATTTTAACCCATATTATGAGGAAGTGATTTATGTTTATAATCTATTTACAGCTTTGGAAATACAGGGTGAGTATGTAGGTAGAGCTGAGGAGAGTTGGCCCTGAATTCAGCCTCGCACGCCAAGCACAGAATGGCCCTCTGGGTAGGTCCCTAGTTTGGGATAAGAAACTTCGCTCTAGACCCTGCTCCCACCAGGTGCCCTGCAGTGGCCATGACGCTCCAGTAGTTAAGATCCAGCCCTCCTATAATGTCTCAGCTCACTGTTGCACTGCCCACATACGACATACTGGTTTGCCAAGGAAGAGCACCAACTGTGGCATCCTGGAGGGTTTAAAGCTATGGTGGCAGCTGGTGGTCAGAGAGGTCAAAGAGCAGAAGTCCAGTCACAGCTGCCACCTTTGCCAACTCGCATCGCTGCTCACCTAGGTAACAAGCTGCCCTCCAACTCCCCAGACTCAGCACCACCCTCCTCACATTGGTGCCAGAGGGTCTTGGGTAGGGCAGGAGTCAGGGTGCTCTGCTTGAGGATGTTGTGGACCCTGTCCACGCCCCTAATGCCTGAACCCAACCACCCAACTTGGCAGTGGCCTTCCTGGCTCCCACCGCCTAGACACCCTCCACTGCTCCCCAGGCACAGATGAGCATGGGGCGAGGGGCCTGTGCGCTGGCAGGCAGAGGTATCAGGGTTGAGAACAGGCACTTGGTGGGAAGGGGTACCTTCTGGATTAGCACCGAGATTCTGCCCCCCTCCCTCCCACATAACGGCCAAAGCTGGAGGCGGTTAGTGTAGCTACTGGAACCAAACTGCAGGGCTCCCCACAAAGGGCATGGTGGTCTGTTTCTACACTTTCCATTCATTCTTTTTCAGGTTCTGAGCAGACAGAAAGATCCTATTATTTCTGACCCCCATCTCTAGGGGCTGAGTTCATGGTCAGGTTTGGCCAAAGTGACAGGCTGGATTTAGAAAGTAGAATATGATGACCCTGTCAGAAGAGCCCCATCCCCTGCCCCCTAGTGGCCAGCATGTACAGGTGACACCAACCAACACTGCCCTCACCCTCTGATGTGTTCAGTCATCTAAGGAGTGTGCCCCTCAGGGATATGCAAGCTTATCTCCACCAGGGTGCCTGGAGATGAGGGGACAGATGTTCCAGGGTAATAGGGCCACAGATCCCAGCTAGTGGCCAAAGCCTGGCCAGATGTGGAGGAACTGCCAGAAGAGCCCTTGGGGCAAGCTCAGGTGACAGCTTCCAGCACCTGAAAGGATCCTCATACATCCAGGTGGCAGGGTAGATAGGAGTGGTCTAGGGCACCTACACATGTGGGAGCCCAGCCAGGGCTTGCACCTTCCCCCCACCTCACCCCTAAGCCCCACACCCCATCTCGCAGCTACATGGAGAAGGCTGATGTGGGAGAAGGGCAGACCACCCAGTACTACCACTAAATGATATACCAGGGAGCTGAGACACCTCTGTTTGCTGGTTTGTCTGGATGTAGGGTGCTGAATGTTGCCAACTGCCTCCTCTGGTTCAGCGTGCCCTCCTCCAATCCCAGTTTCTTCACCTGTCCAAGAGAATCAATAATGGCTGGGTTCTTTCCAGGATTAGTCTGGATAATCTTGATAAGTCCTCATTAATCTGCCCAGTGTCAGAATCCAGCTCCCACCTTCTTTTTTCTAACTTTGTTATTCAGAGCCTGAAAAAAAAATAGTCAATAGTGCTCAAACTGGTAGCTTCAAACAGCTCACAGTTAAGGAAGCTGTGCTGAATGGTTTGGTGGCCACTGAAGTGTGGATGTGGTTTTATATTGGAAAGATCATAAACAAGCATGGCATCATTGGCTATAATGTTTGAAGACCAATCTTTAACATCTGATTATTATATTTGATTTATTGTTTGAGTTTTCTTGGACCATATGTGATCAGATTGCTATCTGAATAAAATAAGATGTGTCAGGAAAAAAATTGCAGAATGCCTATGGGTGGGGATTCATGTGGGGAGACTGATATCCTTGGCTTCAGGGACCAAGGGGGGCCCTTTCTTCATAGGCTGTTTCAACTTGGGCAACACCTTCAGTGTCCAAAAACAGGTGCTTTAAGATGATAACCACAGGACGTTATCTTACCCCAAAGCCCAAATTCCTAGGTGCAACCAGCTTTAAATATGAGTCTGAATTTTATCCTTGTTTCCTGGGATAACCTGCAATGGCCTTTTAATAGAGGGCTACTCCACTTCCATTCTATCCCTCCTTTTCCCAGTGCATTGAGGACTTCATTACAATGACACGAATTGGGAACAATTTGGCCTTCCACAGCAGGCTGGCCTAAGGCCTGACAGATGTCTGTGCTAGGCAAGAGAGTCAGGGAAGGATCCTCTACCCTACTTACATGTGTTTCAGCCACATACCTTGGCACTTACCAGTACATGGGATTTTTTTTATCTTGTGCCACAGTGGGGTAAATTGAGGCATATGTGGTCAGTAGGTTTCAGAGTCAGGGAGACCCTAAGCTCAGTGCAGCACCTCTAGAAGGCAGCACCACTTAGGCTTCACCAGTGGGCTATTCTTGTCATGTATTGTCTAGGAAAGCTCAATACCCTGTGGGGGGCAGGGAGCACAATATGGGAAGGAGCAAATTCTGGGGGACCTAAAAATGGGGAATGAGAAGGGTGTTCTCTGATCTGTGTGAGCTCCAGTGCCTGTGTGGATTTTAATAGAGCCCCCCTTTTGTAGATCAAGAAAGAAGGCTTTGGCAGGGGGATATGGGCACTTTCTGAAACTGGCAGATGGATGGGTAATGTGGTGACTCTGTTCTGCTGCCCCACTGCCACCTGCCAAGCGCGAGCCCAGCCTTGGCTCTCACAGAACCCATTCGTGTCCAATTCCATACTGTCCTTCCCTTCATGTTACCTTGCCTAATTCCCCTGCCTGTGGCTCTCAGTCTCCCCTAGTCCCTGGCATGGGATCACAGGAGCCAAAACTGTTGCCTATGACTACCTGAGATCCAGAGATCTCTGGTCTCTGCTACATCTAGTGGCAGGGTGAATGGCAAAGTCCCAGGTCAGCCAAGTGCAGGGTCTTTTTTCCTTTCCCCTTCCCTTACCTTCCTCTTTGCTTATCCTATCCCCCTCCTTTCAACACTAGCAGACATCTACCAGGCATGGCTGGCTTGGGGACTCCTCTCTGTCCCTTCCAGTCCCTCACTACCTGAGTAAAGCTGGTCTTCATAGGGATGGTTTGACTTGTTAGTATTCTCTAGACCAAACTGGAACCAAGAGGACAATGGGCCCTAGTCCAGGACCTGTAGCTGAGACTATCATGACCAGCATGTTTGGGGCCTTCTAAGGGGTTTTCAGACAGCAGAGTTCTGGGTAGTCCCCACAGATAGAGTAGTCAGACACCTTGACTATATATGGCCCTCCCGGGACTGGCTGTAAAGTATGGATCTTGGTGGGATACAGAGTCTTATGCATACTTCAGGGGACAAGTGTGGGTCCACTAGGCTGGCAGGATCCTGGTGGGCACTGGGCATATGGAATTGGGTTAGGTGGGATGGGCAGAATTGCACCCTGGCTGAGGATCCAGGGACTGGTATGGCCAGAATAGGCAGTGAGGCCCTCAAATATAGGTGACACATTGGCTGCCCTGCTGGGTCATGGGATGATGGCCTGTGTGGCAGGACCACTGGCCCTTGTCCCAGAATCTAAGCACAGATAGCCTAGATAGCCTCCTGTGCAAGGCATTATCTGGCCCTGGCAGGATGGCCTGGGATTGATGGTCCATGCCACTGGTTGTGTCCCTGAGTCTCAGACTTTGGGGCCCCTTAGAACCTGGGAAGCTCTTAAACAGGATAGGGGCCCAGGACACACATTCATATATCTGCCCATGAAATGCTCCACTGCCCCAACATCTCAGTTTTCAGGGTGAAGCAGCCATAGTTATCAGAGTATTCTTTCTCCCACATACGCAGGACCTCTCCCACTTTTGAAGTCATCCTTTCCTTGTAAGTGTAGACAAATAATTGTCAGGCTGTCTGTTTTCTCATCTGGACTGACCCCTGGTACCAGAATCACCTGTATCTCATATATTCCATTGCAGGAGCCCAGGAGATCAATGAAGCTGTGAAGGCATGTATGGCCAGTGTGGGTGGATCCTTTGTATGCTGAATGGGACAAGATTGTTCTGATGAGGCTGCAAAGGGATAAGAGTCATCCCTATATTTTCTTTCTAGACCACCTTGATGATATAGAAAGAATCCCTGCCCTCCAGCTGTCACATTTGGATAGAGACCTGCCTATCAACCTGTAGTCCTGGGGCCACAGAGGAGGAAACAGATTGGAGAGCACTTTGATAGAAGATTCCAGTGGCTGATTAGAGCTACAAAGACTGAGTAGTGGGAAAGTCAAGGGCTCCTCTGAACACCTACCTTCCTGGGACACTTAATGAGAGGGCCAAGAGAAAAAGGAAGGCTCCTGAGTAGCTGGTAGCTGAAGGGATAGAGTGAACACAAGGGGTGATAAAGGCCCAGGCCACAGTGGGATGATCGTGGGGATCAGAGGGACATCCCAGACTCTTTGGCCTCTCACTAGTATGAAGTACATGGGAAGTTATGTTATTCTCCAGGTCCCATTATGTACTTGTTCCTGTGTCCACCTCCCAGTAATGAAAACTAGAAGAAAGCCTAATGGAGCCCAGAACACACAGTGCATAGACCAGTTTCTCAGCCAGCAGCAGCTGATACTATTTGATTTGCCCACATTGGATGTTCCTGTAGTCATCAGTAATGACCAGGAGGTTTGTAGCTGTGTCAACATGCAAGATCATATCCATGATGAAACAAAAACAAGTAGCTCAGTACATAGAATATAGTCTCATTTTTCATTTCCACTGCAAAGTCCAAAATTAGATTTTTTCATGGAGTCTGGCTCCACTGGCAAGATCATAATATCATAGGTATGTCTTGTGCTATAGGTGACTCTTAATTCACAGAATTCTTTTGTTTATTTACTCTAAATTTTAGGACCTTAATTGAACCTTTTTTCCTTTTGACTATAGGGTCTCTGCTACCAGAACCCTTTTCCTACCACACTGATGAATGGAAAAATGAATGATAATAAACACAAAGAAAAGCAGCAATATTAAATAATGTTTCTGTTTTCACATTTTATTACTTCAGTGTTTAGGATATAATTTGAGGCTTTTGTTTCCATATTTGCAACAAATTACATTTATAGTTCTGATGATAGATGGGGTATCTCTGCAGATGACCATATGGCCACATAGGTAACATTCCGGGAGTACAAAGATAGTAGGAGGATTGGCATCTTCATGCAGAGTACTTTCCATACTATGTGGGATATGAGGCCTTAATCAAAACAATAATGGGCTCAAATTTAAGAGGTAAAAGAAAGGTTCTTAAAAGTATTAATCAAACCAGAAGTGATGGTGCACACCTGTAATCCCAGCAACTCAGGAACCTAAGACAGGAGGATGGCAAATTCCAGGCCAGCTTCACCAACTTAGTGAGACCCTGTCTCAAAATTTTAAAAAGGGTTGGGGTGCAGCTCAGTAATAGAGAACTGTTGGTTCAATCTTCAGTACAAAGAAATTTTATTAGTTGAAATTGACTTATTAGAGAGAAAATGGGCAATGAATAATATAAATGATCATTTTAAAGAATTAGATATTTAATTCAAGTGTGGGGCTGCTCTTTTCAATAGAGGAGGAAAGAAGGAAGAGGATGAGGTAGCCTAAAGAAAATACTCAGGAGCTCTCTGAAAAATAATTGTACAGAACATCTCCAAGGGAAAAGATAGCTTTGATCACCAATGTAACTTTTTTTTAAAATCATATACTTTTTAATTTGTAACAAAACGTTATCTTAAAAGAACGAGTGGTTTAAGAAGAAATAACTCAATTAAAAAGATATTTCTATTATAATTCCCAAAAACACTAGTAATTATCGAAAAAAGAAGTGGTTCTCTTTGAAAAGTGGTTGCAGTTCTAGCTTTACAGTCACAAACTCTTTTGTTGAATTACATTAAATAAATTGGTTGTTAAAAACCAGCACTTACAAAAGTAATTCTGATGCCCAAGTATGGGACGGGCTCCATGACCATAAAACTATGCCAGCTCTACCTTTTAAATAGTTTGCCAAGATGAGTGTGTTATTATCCAGGCTTGGCTGAAACAATCCACTGTCAACAAGCTACTTTAATGTACTGTCTCTATTGAAAATCATAGTAATCCAACAATACATTACGATATTTTCCTATCACTGCAGAAATTCTCACCACAGGCAACACTTCGTCTCCAACAAAGAAGCCTCACATCCTACATATTCAAAAAACCCCATCCTGACCAGCACTGTGTGGCTGCCAAGAGGAACATCTATGTGCTTGACAGTGCACAAAACTGGCTCTTTTTTCCCCCTTTCTTTCTTTTTTTTTTTATTTTTTATTCTAATTTGTTACATATGGCAGCAGAATGCATTATAATTCATATTACACATATAGAGTACAATTTTTAATCTTATTGTTTCCTATTTCCCCAAAACTTGTTCATAATTTATATCACACTGGCATCAGCATGACACGTTCTAGCCGGGCGCAGTGGCACACGCTTGTAATCCCAGCACTTGGGAGGCTGAGGCAGGAGGATCACGAGTTCAAAGCCAGCCTCAGCAATGTCGAGGCACTTAGCAACTCAGTGAGACCCTGTCTCTAATAAAATACAAAAAAAGGGGGGGGCTGGTCAAGTGCCCCTGAGTTCAATCCCCGGTACAAAAAAAAAAAAAAAAAAAAAAAAACATAACACGTTCTAATACAAGATGCTTCGGTAAAGTAACATTAGGAAAAAGAAAGTAACTCTAGAGCATCCATTTGTAGTTTTAAAAGCTCAATATCTCAGAGACTGCTTTGTTCTCTTGAATAACAAGAAAAAAATCAGAGAAAATTCTTCAGAATTCGGTGATTTTTGTTTCAACAGTTCCAATTAAAATTACATTAAGATGTTTCTAACCCATACCCCATCTGTTTCCTAGTACAGTGAAGACAATGAATGAACTTTCAAAAATAATGGCATACACAACATACTTGGTATTTACAATGGCTTGTAACAAATACATACCTGAAAATAATTTCTAATTTTCAATTTATTATTTCTATTTAGTCACAGAAAAGATTAACACTCTCCAAGAAATTTATTTTAGCATATGCCATATATAGATATGATTTTATATGAAGAGAAACCATGGCAGAACTAATGGGGTGCCCAAAGGAAATCAAATAATGGGAATAAAGGAAATCTTCCATATAAAGACTTCTGATCTGTATTACTTCTTTTTTTTTTTCTCCAAAATACAAAACCTTAGTATTAGAAGCAAAGAGAAAAACAGCAAAGAAGAAAACAGTAAAATAGAAGACCAAGGATAAGAACTGTTCTATACAGATGCATTGCATATGTAGTATATATGTATGGGCTGAGTTATAATAAAAATGCTTATGTATTATAGTCAATTCTCAGAGTTAGAAAAGCAATTTCCAATCAAGCATGATTGGACTGACACTTCCTCAGTCTTCAATCACATGATGAATTAAAGCTGTAGAGCAGTCACTTCTGATCAGCAATATCATGATAAATGCTTGACAAGATATAATTTTTCTTCTTGTTCACTTGTAAAAATTGGTGCCTTTTTGTAATGTTCTACAAGTTCTTCCATGGTGCTGAATTTACGCTGCCCAATGCAGTAGACAGTCTCTTTTAGTTGGACTATAAAATGTTTTTTTTCCCCTTGTGCTTTTAGTGATAACGAGAAATAATTTGGTGAAGATTCACTATCACATATGAGGAAGTCCCCTTCATGCCCTCTTTCATTTAATGCCATTTCTGCTTGATGCCTGGTGACTTTGCCATAATACCAAGGATTGCCAGCAAACTTTCCAGTGAGTGAAGGCCTAATGTAATCACACTATGGAGGTGATGGCTCCAAACCTGAGGTTAATGGATTATTCTGCATAATGGTAACATAGTTTTTTGGTACCAGACCAACCATTCCATTGATCTTCCTGCATTTCCACCATTCTGGGTCATTTTCCGGTTTTTCAATAACATCCATTACATCACCTTTCTCAAAATTAAGTTCTTCATCATTGGATGAGCTGAATGGGTAAAGAGCCTGTACCACATGCAACACTTGCCCACTATTTAAGTTATTGACAACTGCTGCTAATTTGTCTGACAGAGAACCCACATGGTCACCCAAGGGACCGTCACCTTTTTCAGTTAAATAGTTTGAAGGGAACCATCCAATTTGTCCATTGTAGCTACCCCGCCACCACCCATCACTGCATTTCTCTATGTCGATCACCTTCGTCCCTTTTATCAATGACAATTCATCCTCTCTCTCAGCCATGTAGTTAAATTTCATAGAGGCAGGCATGTTGAAGTCACAGAGACGTTCCCCTGGGTCAACAAAGCTATCATCAGCAGGAGATGCAGAATCTGGAACACTAGGTTTTTCTTTTCACTTTTCCAATACCTAAAGTATCCTTTAGGTTTTTTACAAAAAGATGCTTTTCCGTTTTTAATTTCCATGTAATTAGAAGGCACAAATCTGTTTTATTCATGGAATTTCAAACTCTCCACCAGGATTTAGAATCATCCAGAAGCCATAATCTCTCATTCTTCTTGATGTCCAATTCTTGTTCTTGATGGGCCACATAATCAAATTTGGCTACTACTACCACTTCTTCTGTCATCTTTTAGCAGCTTTAGCAGTTCCCTCTGCCAAGCCCAAGTGGCTCCAGTCACTTGAGGAGGGCACCAGGACGCCACCACGGCCGAGGGGATGGCTGTTACGGCAAGAGGCTTGTGCTCCGCAGCAGCGTAGCTCTTTGGAGAAAGGCCAGCGCACGGCAAGAGAGTAGAACCCAATTTTTCATATCTCTGGTTGTATACAAAGTATATTCACACCATTCATGTCTTCATACATGTACTTAGGGTAATGATGTCCATTTCATTTCACCATCTTTTCTACCCCAAGCCCCCTTTATATACTCAATGGAATATTACTCAGCAATAAGAGAATAAAATCATGGCATTTGCAGGTAAATGGATGGAGTTGGAGAATATAATGCTAAATGAAGTTAACCAATCCCAAAAAGCCAAATACTGAATGTTTTCTCTGATATAAGAAGGCTGATTCATAGTGGGCTTGGGAGGGGGAGCATGGGAGCATTAGATGAACTAATGTAGCTTTTGTAGATTAAAATAAATATCAGGTGACTAATCTCTGCCTGATGGTGAATCTGTGAATGAAGTATCATCTGGACACATTGATAGTAAAAGAGCTATTATATTCCAAAGATGAGAAGAGAGTGAACCTGTTCTCCCATTTCATGCAGAGGTCAGATATTGGTGAAGGATGAGCAGAAATCAGGAGTGTCAGGAAAGACACATTGCAGAAGCCAACAGTGTTGAGTTCATCATGGGAATACAACATCATGTACTGGTGTAGTCCTTTTTCTAGAATGACCATAATTTCTTCATTTAAATGTCCATTACCCACTTATGTATGATGTGTCAAAATGCATTCTATTGTTATGTATAACTAATTAGAACAAATTAAAAAAGGAAAAAATGCCCTTTACATCTAATGAATCCAGGGTCACCATTGATGCATGGATCAAAACATCAGATTCTAGGACTCACTTGACAACCAGAAGCACCACCACAGGTACTGGATGCCAGCCTTTCCAAAGTGGGGAAAAGACCATCATGTGGGATGTGTGTTGACATGCCCTACACATTAGAATCATCGACGGGATTTTCACATTACATTCCTGGGCATCTCAGCCACAAAGCTCAGACTCAATGGCTCCAAGTGTTTGCCTCTCTGTATGAGGTCCCCAAGTCAGCAGTATCCTGGCTGAACTCTCCCAGTCTAGAAACTGCTCCATCCCAACCTCCCCAGGTAGTCTCAGCACACTAAGTGTGGAGAATCCTTTATCTAAGCCACTAGAAGACATTAGCATTTATGTTCAAGATCACAAGGTGATTCTACACATTATTAGGACAGAAAACCATCAATGCCACAATGACATCACAATTTTAGGCACCAGACCTCACCTAGTCCCCAAAAAGAATGCAGAGACAAATGCACAGGTGATTTTTCCTGGTCATGTGGTGGAGAGGAGGGGGTGTGTGCAGATGTCTTACCTTGAAACTTCTGCATTCTTCAGCTCACCCATAGAGTAGCTTGCAGCCAGGGCTCTGGTTCCTTGATCTGGGAAAGCAGCTTTCCTAGCTGCCAATTGGGCCTGATGTCCTTATGAGAGACCATGGGACACAAAAGGCATCAGAAAGCCCATCCACCAAGATCCTTCTGTGGGGAATCCTAGCAGTTGTGTCAATAGATGCATCCACACTTCAGGTACAAGGGTTTTTCAAGATAGGTGAGGCAGATAGGACATCTGCATGCTTCTTGGAAGAGTTTAGCCATGGCCCATTTTAGGGTTAAATACACATGGGAGGAGGGCTGGGGTTGTGGCTCAGCGGTAGAGTGCTCACCTAGCATGTGCGCGGCCCGGGTTCGATCCTCAGCTCCACGTAAAAATAAAGGCATTGTGTACAACTACAACAAATAAATATTTTTTAAAAATACACATGGGAGGGAATTTCCATGATTTCCTTAACAATTAGTTTCAAAATTCCAGGACTTTTATGTGCTCAGAGTTATTATATTGCAACTTTGTCATTGCCAGAACAACACCATAAAAGTATCTCCCTATCTTCAGAGATTTTAAGTTGTATTTGGAAAAAAGTCACAAATGGTCACTGTGCTTTGAGCTGAGGTGGAGGAAAGGGCCTCTGCTCCTGGAGTCAATCAATCTGTGCCAATAAATTTATGTCAGAAGCAGTGAAGGTGTTGTCATCTCACAATACACAAGGGACCCCTAGCAACTATAATGGATGCAAATAAGAGATACATCCCTCTGCAACCCCTGAACTGCATGCCCCACTCCATGACCACCACCCCTAGAAGTGATCCAGGGTGACACTTAGTGAGCCTGATGGCACATATTGGATTGAGTACTTAACAATTTCCCCTCGTCACCCTGGGTCATAACTGCTATTGATAGACATCTGAGAAGGGGAAAACAGATACAACACAGAGGACTCACCTGTGCTATTGGAATTTTCTGTCCTCTAGCTGCTTCAAAGGTAGCTCAAGTCAAGTGTCAGAAACACACCAGGGCTTTTAATTTGGGAGATCCCCTCCTCCTTCCCTGTTCACACCTCCCACTGCCTCCATAACCTAATCAGCTTTTAATCCATTATATCAAGAGAACAGGGTTTGTTGTTGTTTTGGGTATGAGGGATTAAACCCAGGGAAACTTTACCATTGACCTATATCCCTGACCCTTTTTATTATTATTTGATTTTGAGACAGGGTCTCACTAAATTGTCTAGGGCTTAATTAAGTTGCTGAGGCTGGTCTTGAACCTGCAATCCTCTTGCTTCAGTCTCCCTTATCACTGGAATTACAGTGACTCTGTTAACAGGAAACTTAATAAAATTCATGACAGGACTTTTTTTAATATGAAGATATGATTAATTACCTTATTTATATTAGTTTATACCTAGCATACTAATTTCACATCCTTTTTGAGTAGGAATAGTTACTTATTTTTTCCCATCCTTTGTGAGTAGAGATAATTATACACATTACACGTTTAAAGCTTTGCTTATAATTCTAATATGGATTATTCAGCATGATTGCTTGTATAATATCATAGAATGCTAAAGTTCATACACATCAGAATTAGAGGTCACAGAGGCATGCATTGAGAGAATTTTAGAGTTTCTTTATTTTCATTTGTTTATCTTTGGTGATGAAAATTTTTGAGAATTCATCGGAATAACTTAAACTGGAAAAAGTGACTATTAACATCCTAGTGGGTTTCAGGCACTTCACAGCATCAAAACTAACCCTGGGGGAGAAAAAAAGGGGACATTTTCTCAGACACAAACCATTCATAGTGAGGAATACTGTGTTATCTTTTCTTTCTAACAAGTCTGAGTCTTTTAATCTCCTTCTGTGTGCTGGCATCTTTATAGCTTTTTTCAAATTTTAAATAACATGAATATAAACCAGATTTTCCTACCTCACAACAGATCATGTAGTATATGAATTCCCTACTTTTTCATACCTCATTTAAGAAGTCCTTATTCTGTTCCTCTTCAAACGTGACCCTCATGGGATAACATGAGGCAGAGAAACTTGGATTTGAAATAAAATGACTGATTAACTGAAGTGATCATATTTAGTTCTGTTTAATTCATGAATCCACAACATTTTTATCAAATTTCAAATAATTTGAATGTAATGGTCCCATTCAAATATTGCTTTGTCCTGGGATGAGATGACTCTAGGGAAACCAGCCTCAGAGCAATGGGAATGGTCTCTGGAGATAAGCTTGTAGGAGGCCAGTGTCGCAAAGTTATAAGGGGTTGGGGTCTTTAGCCCCCCCCACCCCGTACCCGGGATGGACCTCTTTTGTCCAGCAAAAGAGGCCAGAGAGGCCTACCCCAATGAAGATACTAGATTGGGAAAGCGAAGGCCGCGGATATTCCCTCCCCCGCCCTCAAAGGACACAGGAACATACCGGGGAGTCCAGTCAGTCAATGCTGGAACTCGGTTTTTTGAGGAAGTTGGACGGTCTTATAGAGGACATGGGCCAATCAACAGAAAGATCATAGGGACACATAAGGAGCATGGGCAGATGCCATTGGCGGAGCCATTGGCCTATCCCTGGGGTGGTTTCAGTTCTCACAGCCATGCCCCCTGCTTAGCCTAGGTCCTGTAACAGGGCGTGGTAATGTGGCAAGCAGCCAGAAAGCCAGAGCTTTTTCATCCCCTTTGCAGACAGTGTAAGTTCCCAACAGGCCAGACTAATGGAAAATGGTCTACCAGTTTGTTTCATTTCTCAAATGATCATTTGGTGTTCATTTTTGCTGGATTCCCTGGTCATTTCATATTCAAATGCAAAGAGAAGCCAACCTCCATGTGTTTTCTATTTATTTTAAAAAAACTGAAAAAGACACAACTCTAACTAAAAATGGTGAACAATGTTTTGCAAATAGGGTCTCTAATTTCTAATGAAAGACAAAATATGGTGGAAATAACTAATATTGAGCTATTAACAAAAAATTCAGTTTGGAAACAACTTTGACTTTGAGTTTCAGTGGAATTTGTCAGTCAATAGGGCTTATTTTGGGGTAGAAAGGTGGGCACCATATGTCTCATAGGAGGCATGAAACACCTTGGACTGTTTATTAATACTGTTGGTTTACCTGGCAGAGAATCAAGAATCATGATGTTCCCCTTAATGGACAAAAGCACAGGTTTCCTTTGAGCGTCCAAGAGACCATGTTCTGTCATCTGTGGAGTGATATGTGAGCAGCATTGCCAGCAATGGAAGAGACAAGAATATGTTGCAAAGAGGTCTGGACAGTGCCCAGATGTAAGATAGTTTGTGGAAAACAGCAGAAGCAAGGACCTAAACCCCTGGAGCAATGGTGGGATAGAGATAGAAGCACTCAAATGACAGAGAAGACTAAAGCAGACAGTGTTAAGAGAGAACAACTCCCTGGCCAGAAGGGTCTAGCCAGGCAGTAGCATGACCATAGGAGAGGGAGACACTAGTCATGGCAGGAGAGGAGGAACCTTCAGAAAAGTAGGTCCTGACATACAAAATCTATGGGTGAATGTCCATGATTCTACAGCACCAGTGAGAGTTAATAGGGGTCCAGGGTTGGGGTGATGGTCTGTCAGGTCTCACCTGCCAAAAACCAGAGTAGCTGAACTGCAATGTGGGTATTAGGGACCAGAGATATGGAACACAGGTGTGCAGCTTTCAGATTCCATTTGCCACTTTATGAAACAAATTTTGTAAATTATTGGAATACTGATGGCATCTTAAGATAATATTATTAAGTCCCAGTCACTGAGCCAACACTGAAGACTTAACAGCTTCCCCCTAGAGTGCCCTTGCTTCCCAATGCTGTATCCCCCAAACCCCCTTCTTCCACAGCTGCAGAGGAAGTTTCCTCAGTCGTTTCCACCAGGAAAAAGGAATCATACTATATGTCCACTATCAGAACCTCCACTCTTTCTACCCCTCTGCTGATTGCAAATAAGAGTGATGACCTGTTTCTTGCTGGCACTAAGGATTATATCCATATAAGAATTCAACAGAAACTAGAGAAGGCATTTAAGAAGAAATTTACGGCATTTAAGAAGAAATTAAGAAGGCATTTAAGAAGAAATTTAAGGCATTTAAGAAGGCATTTAAGAAGTAATTGAGCATATTGGGAAGTAATTCAGCTACTGGGTGATCAGCACAAAAACATAGACCAGTTACTGGTAGAGATTGGACTGACCAAGGATGATCGTGGGTTTTAAGTGCTTGTAGCTCACTGAAGCTTAAGTGAGGATTACCTTGCAATGAGTAGAATTTCCCTTCTGTCCCTTATCACAAGTTTAAACTCCTCACTGCTTGTATAATGTAACCATTTGGGGTTCACTTTTAACTTGGATGAATATAACTCATTCATGTAATAAGCTGAAAAGAGCCATGCAGTCTAGTCTAGAAGTCCCTCATTTAAATATAGGTTAAGAGGTAGGTGCCTGGCAGTGTCCACCCTGAAACAAAGCAATAACATGTTTCAGCAAAACCCAGAGCCCCAAGATCACAGATGGCTGTGTCTGGCCAGAAGCTCCTCAGCTCTCCCTTGAACAAGAGTCCCCTGCTCTAACAGTAACATGACCTGAACAATAAGGAGAAGATGAGATAAGGCAACAATGGTAGTTATAGCACTATAGGACCTTTGGTAATAAAAAGAGTTCCTGGTGTCTCTAACCTGACCAGGCAGGCAGAACTCAGACCACCTCCCTTCCAGTGAGGTGATGCAACATCTGGCTTTCCATGAAGTTTTTCTTTTTGATTAGACACATTCTAGCTAAGGGGTGTCCAAAACAAAAGAATGTGAGGTCAGCCTAATATCAGTTAAACTTTTGACAAGGAAACAATACCAAACTGATGTTATGAGTCCTGCAGCTAGCTATAGAGCTTGCAACTCACTAACAACAGCTCCCCAGTGCCGGGTGAAGTAATAAACTGGTTTATGTTTTTCTTTTTCCTTTCCAGTTTTAATGTTATGTGATGTGTTTTAAAACCTAATTTAAGTAACTTAAATTAAAAATATGTATAATTACTATGAACAGCATTGGCTTTTAACAATAGCACACAACTGGTACTTTTGAATCATTTTCATCACACGTATTAAGAAACAAAATTTCTGAATTTTGCTATGTTTTTACATGATATTGAATTTCAAGTGAAAAGAATTACTTTTATTTAGAAATTTCTTTTCAATGTATTGCTTTTTGGCCAGTGGTTACTTCCAGGAGGGCATTTATATAATAAACAAAGTTAAATTGGGGTTTTCTACTTCATTATCATATACTAAATTTTGCTATATTATTATAAATTTATATCTAATAATGTTTATTACATTAGTACATATTATATAAGTATATTTATATATGTATTATAGATATTACAATACATATATAAGTGTGTAAATATTACATGGTTTTATTTAGTGGGTAAAAACTTTTTAATGTTAAATTGATGGCTTCTTTTACATTTAAATCTTTTTTTAAATATTTATTTATTTGTTTTAGTTGTACATAATGCCATTATTTTTACGTGGTGCTGAAGATCAAACCCAGGCTGCGCACGTGCGAGGCAAGCGCTCTACCACTGAGCCACAACCCCAGCCCCTACATTTAAATTTTAATGCCTCCTAAAATGTTAATGTTAAGAGTTGTTATACTACATTGTTAGGGAATATTAAGGTTTAGATATGAAGTACCCCCCAAAAGATCATGTGTTGGAAACATGATATCCAATATAGCAATGCTCAGAGGTAAATAATTAGATTATGAGAGCTATAATTTCATCAGTAGATTAATCTATTTGATGGATTAATGATTTGCATGGACTACTGTATAATAACTTTAGGCAGCAATCTTTTGAAAGGATTGGAAAGAGTAATAGGTGCCCATGGCAGTCAAGGCCAGAATGGATGAGCAGAGTATCTGATACCAGGGGCGTAACCTAAACTGGAAATTAAATTTCAGGTTTTCTAACACCAAAAAGCACTGGTCTGATAAAATATTAAACTCTTATGATGGTGAAAATACATCTTCTATCTTCATATTGTGCAGGGATTTACCCATTTTTTAACTGGATGCATATACACCATGTATTTTTACCACCCATACTCCATTGACATAAGATGGGACTATGTCCTGATAAATGCAAAAAGTCAAAAATTTATAAGTGAAAAATGCATTTTCAGGTGCAGTGGCACAAGCCTGTAATCCCAGCTGCTTGGGAGGCTGAGGCAAGAGGATTGTGAGTTCAAAGCCAGCATCAGCAAAAAGCAAGGCTCTAAGCAACTCAGTGAGACTCTGTCTCTAAATTAAAAATACAAACATAGGGCTAGGGATGTGACTCAGTGGTTGAGTGCCCTTGAGTTCCATGCCCAGTATCAAAAAAAAAAAAAAAATGCACCTAATTCATTTGTTAATGGGTTATCTTAAAAGCAGATCTGCTCTAAAAGCCAGTATGATCACTGGTGGCTCCTGGTCTCTGGACATGTGCTGCCCTGCACTGCCTCAGGACTCTGCCAGAAAGAAGGCTTTTCCTCATGTGAACCAGATTTGTGAGCAAAAATAAACTTTTTTTAGTTTAAACCTATCCAGTCTGGGGTACTATGCTCTTTGCCACAGAAAAATGACTATTGGATTTATGAAACTTGATTTAGGAAATATTCCATACCTTTCTGCTGTGTCTCACATGTGTACCAAGTGGGAAAGTTTTAAACTTTAAACAAAGTGATTTGTTTCTAAATGATATTGTGAGTAAAAGTGTATTTGAAAAAAAAAAAAAAAAAACTAAATGAGGCACTTGAAGCAAAGACTTCAGTAATTAGAATAGATACTTAATGGGTGGGGGAGCATATTTACCTTAATCAGGATAAATGAAATCTGACAGTACCCAGACTCATAACAGGACAGATACTCAGGAAGCCATGATAGTTTTCTTCGGATTTGTAGAAGCAAAATTTGGACACAGTGACTCAGCCTCAAAACTTTAGTGAAAAAAAAAAAAAAAAACTTTAGTGAGTGCAAAGATATGTGATCCATCACTAATGATATAAAAGAACATGATTTAAAACTTGATAACCAGGAATATCCCTAAGTAGCATAAGCAGGGTCACCCAGAGTGTAATTAATAGCACAGTGCTGGCTGATAGGAGCACATCAATTCTGAAACTCTGTCCAGAAACCACATTCTAAACTTAGTGGAATGTTACTTGTTGACTAACAGTTTCTTTGCAAACACCCACAGTCCACTGTTGCTTGTACCCAAGTCAAATATCAAAAGGGATGGCTGGAGGTGAACTAAAGGAAGCCCTGGACACAGATTACATGTTTGAGTCTCTCAGCACGCTGTGTGTTTATGTTTGAAATATCCTGGTGGACATGCTTAAGTTCCTCAGAAATGGTATGTTGATTGTTGGCTATGTCAACACCTAATGCCCTGATCTCTGGGAAAGAAAGTAAAAAAGTAAATTAACAATTACACAGGTCCAGCCTACAATTGACTGCCCAGCTCTATAGAGTCAGAATTGCATTTTAACAATACTTCCATGGAATTTAATATACATCCTAGTTTGAGAAGCCATATTTTCAGCAAATGCTACACAAAGAAGCCAGGAGAACCATGCATATGTTCTTAAATATCCCTGTAGATGTACTGCTAAACTTCAATGAGAAAGATGCAAAGCATTTTAACTAATATCCTTTAATCCCATGTATCCAAAATTATCACCATTTCTACATGAGGCCCTACTCACAGTTGAAGTGCTCAATATCTGCCAATGCCACTTATTTGACATCACATGACCTAAACATTAAATATTTGCATAAAAACCCCCAGTGAGCTCTAATCTATACTCAGAAGTAAGAACAGTTGCTCGGGTAGCATAAAAATTTTAGGTGCCAGAATTCAACCAATGCTCAGATTTCATGGAAAGCTGTTTGAATGGTTGCTTTTTTTAGAGACGTTTATTGGTTGAGGAAGTGTTGTATAGATTTCTTACCCTAACAATTCAGTATCCTTAGATTCAGGTGTAAAATAGCTCTTAGTTGGGGCTCAGCATATGCACCCCCAGTCCCTATATGGAGCTTTTTATGGTGTGACATGTATGTTGATCCAAGACGCAAAGAAAAGACCACCAACTCCAATTTTAAATTAAAGCAAGCTTATATTGTATACACACAAAGAGAGCTGGCCAGTGGCTGCCCCTCCCAAACACTGGGCTTGGGGTCAGCCCCGCTCTCAGGAAAGACAAGATTTTTATAGTTCAAAGAGTTACAAAAAATCTTGGGAACTTACAGCTAACAAGGTCAGACATGTGTAATTCAAGAGCAAGTAGCAAACTAATAATCTACATGGCATTGCATTCCAAGGAAGGGAGTAATAGTCAAACCCCACATCAAAAGTTTATGAGGCACCGTTAGTTTTAGAGAGAGAGAGAGAGAGTTGTTATCTGGTCAAGGAAAGCCAGGCCTGACTGAGCTCAAGGCCTGGGCATGAATGCCAAACAATTTTAAAACATCAAGAATCCTAGCATTTCATAGAAAACTGAAGTGGGCTTTTCATAACTTTTTGACAGGATGGCTCCCGGTCTTAAGATGGAATTAGGCTGGTTTATCAATGTGCACCCCCAGTCCCTATATGGTGTTTTTATGGTGTGACATGTGCACCCCCAGTGTCCCTATATGGTGCTTTTTATGATGTAACATGTCACCTGGGTAAGCAGGTAGTTTTAAGTAATGATACAAATACTTTTTACTAAACAAATATGTTTGTTTTAATAAATACAAGAATAAAATATAAATAAAATATAATTAGTACACCAAACCCAGTTTTCTTCATTGCCATTGCCTAGAAGAAGGGTAAGTTTTATTTTTTCCATTTATTGGTTCATTATAATAGTACATAATGGTGAAATTTATTGCTACATATTCATACATGCACACAATATAACAATATAATTTACCCAATATCACTCCCCAGCATTTTCCCTGGAATTTTATTTTTGTTTTTATTTTGTTTTGGTGCTAGACATTGAACTCAAGGCCTTGTGCATGCTAAACATGCTCTCCACCACTGAGCCATACCCCCTGCCCTGAAGGTTACTTTTTAAAAGAAAGTTAAAGTTGATTTAAAGAAAAAATATCCATATATAATAGTTCAGGTGCCCATAGATGTGGCAGTAGTGTGAAAGAGCTAGTTAAATCTCATTGCATCAGTTTAATTTGGAAGTTCAAATACCTTTCTCTTGGTGTATTTTAAATCCTAACAAAGGAAGAAACAGAGGGAATTATTTAGGGCATGCAAAGAAAAAGGAATAAGACTCACCTTCAAAGTTCTACTAAAACACCATTTATTTCCTGCTATTAGTATGTTCCCTTTTGAGTCAATTTTATATTTTAACAATTATGTAAGCAGTTATCAAATCTTAGGTGGATTGTCACCTATTATTCTCTCTGAGAATAATGTCAGTCTTTCCATTGACAGACCTAATCATTCAAATTTCCAAGTTTAGACCAAATTTTTCAAACTTATGGATAGGGATGAATGTAAGTATTGCCAAAGTTCACATTTTAGGATCAAGTGGGCCAAATGAACTCAATTTTGAGATGTTCACGTATTTTTCATGTGGTCAATGTAATTTGTATTTTTATTATTTTGCTTCCACACCTAGAAACTAAACTCTAAGGAATGAAGCCATGTTTATTTCTGTTTTGTATCCTCAGTGGCAACAAAATAGCATGTTAAAGTAGACAAACAATTTTTTTTCCTTTCTCTTTTTTCTTCTTCCTGCAATGCTGGTAACCAAATCCAGGGCCTTGCATACTCTAGGCAAGCACTCTATCACTGAACTACACATTCCCAGTCCAACACACAAATTTCTATGACAAATCACAGGTATGTCCATCTAAGACTTAAAACTTTTATTACGGAAAAATTGAAAGACACCTCATCAGTGCATCATGTAGCAACTTTTAAACTCTGTTTCATGGAGAGGTAGGATGAAAGAGAGAAAAATATCAGTTAAATTTGTGTTTTCTCTTCAGTAATAGAAAGAGCAAAATACAGTACACCATTGGAAAGAAGCTATTGTAAGAGTTACACAGCAACCAGAGGGAGGAGAGGCTCCTAACCTCCACTGCCAGCATTATGTAAGCAATGATGAGCTGGGTATGGGCCCAGGTGAGGGCTCTATAGAGCAGCCTCATAGGCCATGATCTGATAAATAAATTGGCAAAGGTGTGAATCAGGTAGTCAGCTTCTACCATCATGGCCCAGCAAAAGAAACCAAATACCTGTCCTGGATGGAGTCCATGCCACCAAGCAGAGAAGGCGAAGGTCTGCAACAATGGCCAGCCCCTGCTGTACTGGAAAATAAGCCGTCGGAGCCACTGAGCTGTGCTTTGGTTCCACTTTCTTGTGAACAGAGATATCCTATGGGTTGTTTCCAGTGTCCAAATGTCCACATCAGGGATATATCCCTCCTCACCAGGGTTTGGACTGAGCTCAGACCCAAAGCCCGCTGCATGGAGGAGAGATTCATCCAGGATCCAGTGGGAGTAGTAGGTGAGTTTGAAGAGGCTGGCTGTGGACCACATGACATAGATGCACTCAAGTTGCTGGCAACCTGTCAGTCCTGCTCCTGCACTCACCACCCGGCTCAGGGCCACCTTTAGGCAATCCAGTCCAAGAATCTGCAGGCCTCTCCAAGTCAGAGCCCAGAAAGAAAGTCTGGAACATAAAGAACTGGGCCCTTCAACACGAGCCTGAAATCTCTGGTAGGAACACAAAGGGCCTCCCAGAAGACCAGGGAAAAAGAGCAAGTAGCTGAAATAGGGCAGAGCCTTACACAGACGCTCAGACAAAGACCTCCTGTTCTGGATGCTTCCTGATGAAGCCTCCACTTTCCCCTCACAAATGTCCAGAGAGAGAGATGTGACCCTCTGAGTCAAGAGCATGAGAGAAGAAAGAGTGATGAAGAACCTGAAAGAGAGATTTTTTTAAATGTAGAAACATCTAATATTTATTCTCTCTTCTATTCAAGCCTGCCACACAGGACCCCATAGAGAATCATGCCCCACAAAAACTCTTGGATAAATTCAGAACCACACACTACTCCAGACAGGATCAAAAGGTAAAATGGGGAAATTAATCATTAGTCAGAGATGTAAATGAGAGGACAATGAAGAATATTGTAAACAAATATACATTATAATATTTCTAAGAATGGCTTATAAAGATTTAGACACCAGCTGGGCACGGTGGCGCACGCCTGTAATCCCAGCACTTTGGGAGGCTGAAGCAGGAGGATCGCAAGTTCAAAGCCAGCCTCAGCAATGGCAAGGCACTTAGTAACTCAGTGAGACCCTGTCTCTAAATAAAATACAAAAAAGGGCTGGGGATGTGGCCCAGTGGTCAAGTGCCCCTGAGTTCAATCCCCGGTACCACAAAAAAAAAAAAAAAAAAAAAAAAAAAAAAAAAAAAAAAGATTTAGACACCAGAGATATCCTATGGGTGATATAGGATATCTATGTCACAGAGTCGGGCACAGTGGCATATGCCTGTAATCCCAGTGGTTGGGGAGGCTGAGACAAGAGGATCACAAGTTCAAAGCCAGCCTCAGCAAAAAAAGTGAGGCACTAAGCAATTCAGTGAGACCCTGTCTCTAAATAAAATACAAAATAGGGCTGGGGATGTAGCTCAGTGGTTGAGTGCCCCTGACTTCAATTCCCAGTACCCAACCCCAAATTTTAGATCAGAAATTTGCCACAGAACAAACAAAAACTTAATAGTGAAAATACCACAGGAAGTTGCAGATTCTGAATTAACCAGGCCCTGACTGCAAGATTCTGCATGATCTGAGATTTATGCTGAGGAATGGTTCAGGGTATGTGGTGAATTATTAGCGATTTGAATTTGGTTCCTCACCAGCCACCTGAACTCTCACTGCTTCACCATGGAAGATCCTGTTAAGATTATTTAGAAGAACAATTAGTGAAAATTACAGTGGCACCTTCTATGATTAGGAAAGTTATTCTGTGGCAGAAAACAGCATTGCTGCCCAAACACAGCTATTCTCATCTGTTTTTTTTTTTGTTTGTTTGTTTGTTTGTTTTTGTACCAGGGATTGAAATCAGGGGCACTGGACCACTGGGCCACATCCCCAGCCCTTTTTTATATTTTATTAGAGACAGGGTCTCACTGAGTTGCTTAGTGCCTCGCCATTGCTGAAGCTGGCTTTGAACTAGTGATCCTCCTGCTTCAGCCTCCCAAGTGCTGGGATTCCAGGCATGTACCACCGCACCGGCTAGCTGTTCTCATCTGTATATCTGAAGATTTAAAGATATCTGCCCCCCTCATCCTAACTGACAGTCATGAAGACTCCAAATGCCTCCAGCCTGCTGACTTACCTTCTGTTATGAGCCAAATATGCCCCCCACCAAAAAATAATTCATATGCTGAGGTCCTAACCCCTAGTTGCTCCAAGTATGACTGTATTTGAGATAGGGTCTTTAAAGAGGTAATTAAAATGAGGTCACATGGGTGAGCTCTAATCCAACAGAACTAAAGTTCTCATGAGAAGAGGATATTAGGATATAGACATACACTGGGGAAAGACACAGAAAAGACAGTCAAGAAGGGAGACCTCAGGAGCAACCAATCCTGCCCACACCTTTACCTTGGACTTTCAGCCTCCAGAATTGTGAAGAAATAAAATTCTGTTGTTTAAGTTGCCCAGTCTAAGGTGCTTTTTTATGGCAGCTCTAGCAGACTAACACACATTCTCATTTCAGGTCTGCCTCAACCTTCCTTTCCTCCAGCCAGTTCCTGTTCAACTCACCCTTCCAGCCCCTATCAGGTCCTGGTTTCTACTAAAATCCTGATTCACCACAGCCCATTCAGTACCTCCTATGTCCTGCCCAGCTGCCATTTTGTCTTATCCTCAGAGAAGCAAGCCGGAAGCCTTTGGTGAAAACTGTCATCATTATCAATATAATCCTTCTCCTCTTCCTCCTCCTCCTCATCATCATCATAGAGGGTCCATAGCCTCTGTTCTCTGAGTGACACAGAGAACCACACCAGCCAATAAATAGAGGAAGTCAGAAACATTAGGCATCAAAATCACAAAGATACTCATTTTCCTAATCTCACTGACTCATGAAAATACTTCTCTAGGTTGCAATTAGCTCCTGGTTATTGTTTTTATCTATTCCTAGATTGGATGACTACCCTTCTTGGGAGAAGACTCTTCATGGAAGTCTGTATGAAGATAAAATTCTTACCCAGTTGCTGCCTCTTTCTCAGCAGCTGCCATAGGAAGACAGCCAGGGTTCACAGTGTATCTATACCTGATGGCTGTGTGTCTAAACTTCCCACACAGAATTGAGCAAACTATTCTGTCACTTCCAGGTAGGCCTCTGAGACTCCTGCTTCATCCTCCCTCTTTGATACAATGACAATTATAACTAAGCACCAGACACTGTGCTACATAGACAACAAGTGTCATCAAACAATTATACTTACAGTCATTATTTCTAACATTCAAAACACTCTTGCTAGCCCCACATTTTTTTTCCAGAAAAAGAGACAGGGTCTGAGAGAAACTAAATAACATGTTCAAGACCACACTCCTCAAATGTGAAAGAATTAGGATTCAAATTCAGCACCCATGTTCTCTCCATAACTATGGTACAAGAAAATCCCAGGTCAGCTCAGCACAATCAAATGAGCAGGGTACTTTACCTTGTAGAAGGAGTCTCTTGCAGATAATACTCGGTGTAGTGCAGACCCAGGTGACACAGGGTCTGCCAGCCCATCTGAAAAAGGAAAGTTTGCCTGTGGACTTCCTGTGGGCCAAGAGAAGAGACCAAAACCACGGTGCAGAGAGCAGGGATAAAAACAAGGAGAGCAAATGAACCCATGGCAGCCAAGGCCAGGGCACCTCCTCCAGCCAGGAGAAAGAGGTATCTGAAAGAAAAAGGACAGGCATATGATTCACATCAAAATTCATTCCAGGAAAGCCAATTGAAGTAGGCCCCAATGTAACACCTAAAAAAGCCATGATGTTATCACACCAAGCCTTCCTTTCATTCTTCTGAAGGAAACAATCATGAGAGAAAAAAACAGGGCCAACTTGTAAAACACTACCTCAGGAGACAAACCCTGACTCCTGCCCGGGTGACTCTGGCAACCCCTCTCTTAAGGGAGTACCCACTATTCAAGTGCTTCCGGTCCAAAGTATTCCACCACTGGCCCTAGCAATCCTGGAGGGCTTGCTGATAGAGGCATCTTTAAAAGCTACTGGTGCGTTGTCTGACTGAGAAGTGATATGAACCAAGTGAGGAGGATCCAGAAGATCTCTCTAGACCTGCCCTCATGAAGTGAGTGTCTTTTCTTCTCACAGGGTTTACACTGCCTCAAAGCATTTTGGAGAGCCCAGGAGAGATAAGAGACTCAATACTTCCTTTGGATAAGTGTTTGAAAACTGGATGATAAAATCTTTTTAATCTCCCCTTCATCCTTGCTACTGAACTCTAGATTTTATGAGTTCATGTTTTGGTTTTGGTTTTTAAGTTTTGAAAGTTTATCAATCCTCTTATGACAAATGTGCACAATCACTGCAGATCAAGTTGTTGCAGAATCTGTCTTCCTTTTTTTTTTTTTTTTTTTTTTTTTTTTTTTGTGGTACTGGGGATTGAACTCAGAGGCACTTAACCACTGGGCCACACTCCCAGCCCTTTTTTTGTATTTTATTAGAGACAGGGTCTCACTGAGTTACTAAGTGCCTCGCCATTGCTGAGGCTGGCTTTGAACTCATGATTCTCCTGCCTCAGCCTCCCAAGTGCTGGGATTACAGGCATGCGCCACCGTGCCCGGCTCTGTCTTCCTTTTTCCTAGCACCAACATTGATCTTCTCAGTCCCCCTGACTTTTTTTCATTCTGTTCTCACATTCCTTTGGCCATTTTCTTGAGGTCTTTTTCTTCCCCTACTAGCCATATCTTACAAGTCTGGGTTTGGGTTCATTTTTCTTTGCATGATCCAAGGAATCATAAATCACAACAATTGTCACTACAAAAACAGGGTTGTAACCCAAATACAAAGATGACATTGGGTGTGATTTTGTACATTTGGGCTAATTTTTCCCAAATTTCTTTCTTGATACTACTGCCTTCCTAAGGTACAGGACATCAGTGACCACTCAATTCCATTGAAGTAGTTAGTTGGTCATGAACTTCCTGGTCTGGATAGTTTCTGTGTCTCCATGATACTGATAGATCTTCAGGCAGCCAGGGAGGAAAGATACAATTGTTTGGTTTGATTTGGGTTGGGTTGGGTTTTTTTTTTGTTTTGTTTTGTTTTGTTTTGTTTTCTCAGTGTTGTAAAATACCCACATCAAAGAAATGGCTTGTGAACCATGCCTCCCTCAGAAGCCAAGTGGATAAGGATCTGCAGAAGCCTAGGAAAGTTCATGTAATGTAGACTGAGTTCTTTCTGTATTATGTGGTTTTTGTTAAATTGGTGCTTAATTAATAAAGCTGAATAAAGGGATCAGAAACAGTGTGCAAAAGGACTTATCAGGGACAGGAAGATGAGTCAAAGAAGCCCACGTTTTCTCTAACAGCTCAGAAGCAGGAAACACTGTCACAGATGTATATAGTGACTCCATGGCACAGTGCCAGGCACAGATTGGCAGGAATTACTTTCCCCAAAGAGCTGTAAGAGGCATTGCTACACAAAGCCTTGGGCCATTCCTGGGCTTTTGACCCTGTGCTTAGGGTGACTCATCCCCACAGCATTCCAGTTCATACTGTGGCCTAAGTCCTCACTTCCTTTGGGAAAATAAGGGCAGGGTGGGAAGACACTCTCTTCTAACACAATAGAAGGAGAAGCTGGAAACAAGTCTCCTGCCCAGAGGCAACTGCCCTCAGGGACTTAAAAACATTAAAATGTCTACATGTGTATACAATGTAAGATATATAATTTATTGAATTCTTTCCATTCCATTCCATTCCAGGTGTTGTGTTAATAATCCTTTATAAGAAATAGTATTATTTAATCCTTAAAATAACACCCTGAAAGAGGCATTATTATTTCTGTTTTACAGATCAGGAAACGGCACCTCAGAAAGTATTTACTCTTATATACAAGGGCACTCAGTAGGTCGAGTTAGGATTCCATAGACTGGCTCTAAAGTGAGTAATGTTAAACCTACAGTAACTCCCTGAGGATTAACCCTTATTTTCTGCTAGTTCTGCTTTAGTATTTTGTGAATTTTTTTTAATTTATTTTAGTTGTACACAATGCCTTTATTTATTTTCATGTGGTGCTGAGGATGGAACCCGGGCCACGCACGCGCTAGGCGAGTGCTCCACCACTGAGCCACAACCCCCCCAGCCACAATATTTTGTGATTCTCATCAAATATGAACAAACTTCTTTATGAAAATATTTCCCTACTGTCTAGATTTTATAAGAAACCCAGAAATGAAGGTAAAGGCCATCAACCAGTTATGAACAAAGGATATTCTGTTGGAACATACTGCTTTTGCTGAGGTTTGGTGAAATGCAGTTTAATGAAACTCAGCAACTCTGATTATTAAATGTGGCTAGAATTTTTATTTAAGAAACACCATTTTAAGAGCTCTAGAAGTGTAGCGCAAGTGACAGAAATGCTTGTCTAGCGCATGAGTCCCTAAGATTGTATTTCTAGCACTCAATCTAGGCCTGAGGGGGAAAAAAGGGAGAAGAAGGGGGAAAAAAGAAAGCCAATTCCAAACCCACAAAAGAAATTCTGATATATAGGGCGTCAAGTCCTTATGACTTAAAGCCTTTAAGGCAGTCTTGTTTCCAAAATTAGAGAATTATTAGGAGGTGGGCCGAGACATAATGGCCAAATTTGAGGGCCTTTGGGCAATGTCTCATCAACGAGGCTGTCAGGCCTATACACCCCGTAGTCCCAAATCCTTATACTATTCTTTCCCTAATTCCTTCTACATCTACCTATTTTTCAGTTATTGACCTTAAAGATGCGTTTTTCACGGTCCCTTTAGCCCAGGAGTCACAAGACCTCTTCGCCTTCACCTGGACTGACCCTGACACGCAACGGTCTCAACAACTGACTTGGACAGTCCTTCCTCAAGGTTTTCGAGACAGCCCTCACATCTTTGGACAGACACTGGCTGCTGACCTCAAAGACCTTAAATTCTCTGACTCCACTCTCCTACAGTACGTAGATGATCTTCTCCTTTGCAGCCCCTCCTTTTTCACAGCTCGTGAAGACTCTTTCACTCTTTTAAACTTTCTCTCCTCTCGTGGGTATCGTGTTTCCCCATCTAAAGTGCAACTTGCTCAGACCCAGGTAATTTACCTAGGAGTTCAGATTTCCCATCAGTCAAAGGCCATTACTATAGACAGAAAGGCTCTCATCAAAGAGCTCCCGTGTCCCAAGACTAAGGAAGAGATTCTTTCCTTCCTAGGCCTAGCGGGATATTTTCGTGCCTGGATACCCAATTTTTCTCTTTATGCAAAGCCCCTATATGAGGCAGCTAAAGAGATAGAGGAAAAGTTCCTCCCCAAAAACATTCAGGCTGAGTTTAAACATCTACAGCGGGCACTGTCACAGGCCCCAGCCCTTCATCTCCCAGACCTTCTCCAGCCATTCACCCTTTATGTCCATGAAATGAAGGGCTTAGCTCTCGGTGTTCTAGGACAATTCAAGGGCCCCACCTTTGCCCCAGTTGCCTATCTCTCTAAACAACTTGACCCCACTGTTCGCGGATGGGCCCCTGTCTACGGGCTCTGGCTGCTACTTACCTACTCCTACAGGAATCAAAAAAGCTGACCTTTGGTGCTCATATCACTATTGCCTCTCCCTCACCATTTAAAAGATTTACTAACCTATAAGAGCCTTCAAACTCTCCCACCCTGTCGTGTTCTCTCTCTCCTTGTTTCCTTTCTAAACGACTCTTCAATCTCTTTCCAACCCTGTTCCTCTTTACACCCAGCTTCCCTCCTCCAGTCTCCTCAAAACCCCCAGAGCATGATTGTATAGAGATGCTTGAGGCCCTAATCCCTCACCCCTCACACATCCAAGAGGGACCACTTCCTGACTCTTCCCTAATTTGGTTCACAGATGGCAGCTCTTTCTTTAAGGATGGGGCAACGTTTTGCCGGTTACGCTGTAGTCTCCCTATCAGAGGTCATTGAGGCAGCCCCCCTCCCTTCCAACACTACGAATCAACAGGCTGAACTAACAGCTGTTAGTCGTGCCTTTGAATTAGCAGCTGACCAAAACCTCACCCTTTACACAGACTCAAAATATGTTTACCATATTTTGCTTTCCCATTCAGCAATTTGGAAGGAACGAGGGCTCCTGACCACAAAAGGGTCTACAGTTACTAATTCTAAATTAATATCAAAACTTTTACAAGCCTCTCTTCTGCCCAAATTAATAGGAATTTCCCATTGTCCTTCACACCAAAGTGGAGACTCTCCCATAGTTCAGGGAAACACGAAGGCTGATAGGGAAGCAAGGAAAGCAGCACTATCTTCTCCTTCTCTCCTAGCTCCAGTCCAATCCACTACTCAAACCTCCACGTCTCCTTCAGTACAGTCAATCCTCTCCTATCTCCATTCTCTATTCCAAATTTTCACTTTCCAAAAGTTTCTCCATCAATCTACTTCTCTCAACATTCCTTGGCGCTTTCACATCCCATATCACCCCAAGTCTTCAGGAAAGGTAGAGAGGACCAACAGAACTCTTAAAAATATTCTGATTAAACTCTCCCTAGAACTTCGCTTAGACTGGGTCAAATTACTTCCCCTTGCGCTCTTCAGGCTTCGAGTCCTCCCAAAGAAACCTTCCTTATTATCCCCTTTTGAGGTTATGTTTGGGCGACCAGTTCTTCCACCTGGAGTTTCCCCAACTCAGGGACCCTTACCCAAAGATCTCTCTTCTCCTCTCTTATCCTTCATCAGACATCAGATATGGACATGCCAAGATTTCATTCTACCTGACCCAGGTAGACTCACTGCTTCATTCCCATTAACACCCGGTTCTTGGGTATATTTCTCCCCTCCACAAGACACAAAATCGGTCTCCCTTGTCCCAAAGTGGACAGGCCCCTTCCAGGTTGTGCTGTGCACACCCACAGCTGCTAAGCTTCGTGAAACCTTAATAAATTCTAACATATTCCACTAAACCTTTTTTGAAAATGGATACTATCTCCAATGTGTTGAAGTTATTGGACATAAAAAAATCATTCCAATCAAGTTATCAAATCTCTAGTGATAATTTTTGAACCTGAAATTGAGATAAACTAATCTACAAAGATTTGTTTTGACATTGTTCTGAGAAATCATTTTTTAAATCACATTGTTATAAATGTAACATCGGTGTTACTTTGCATGAAATTTAATTTTATTGAAAATGATCAAATTCCATAAAGTTAGGACTGTTCAAGACTATCTGGGCTTTATGGTTGGCCCAAAGAGATACATTTGGGGACTTCCTATTCCATCTTAACATCCATTTCTCCTAAGTTTATTTTGCATCCATTTCCCACTTAATGTGAACCTATCCAATTTTGAGTCAATGCAGACATGATATCAATTTCCAGGTCAGTTTTACTCTATGATATATATTCATTGTCAAGAAACCAACAACCAGTGGCAGGGATGGTGAGCTAAAAATAAGTGTAATTAATATGTAATCTTCATAGGTTCATTCCACTCTTTGCTTTCTATTATAGTATTCCCAGGCATAAGAACAAAATTAGCAATCCAGCCTACCTGGCCCGAGCAGAAAATGAATCCATAATGCAGAGATAATTAAACAGAAGTGCAAAAGGAAAAGCAGCCACTTGATAAAGTGACACAGGATGGAAGAAGAATTGCTGAAGCCAATCCATTATGAACTGGAACAGACACTACCTTGCTAGAATACTTAATTGGTGCCTTCCTGCAAGAGAAACCACACAAGGCTCTCTGGTCTTTTTATATGTTTTAGGAAGGCCTTGCTAAGCAAAATACAGACAAAAGCACTGGTGATAAGTAGGACAAAAGTTTGACTTTCTGATAAAGGGAAATGCACTATGGAAACCAAAACACAACTCAATGTTATTACTTTGCTTTGAGAAGCTGTGGTTTTTAAATTACATAGCATGTTATTTGCCTTTCCAGTCATTATACTGTCATATTTTCTACACTAAGTTAATGAAAAAAAAAATCTCATTTTCCAGTTGTGTTCAAACAACTCCTTGGACTAGGAAGGAGGAACAAGAAGAGGAGCAGGTAGAGGGAAGCAGGTTCTAAACGCAAAAAACAAGATTTCCCTTTCTAACTACCACTCTCCTCCTCCTATTACTTTTTTTTTTTTTTTTTTTTTTTTTTTTTTTTTTTTTTTTTTGGTATCAGTATCCTTTATGCATCTATTTCTTGGTTAGTTTATTTCCTGCCCTTTAAAGGAAAAATGTGAGCTCTACAAGGAAAGGACTTTGTTTTATTTGGTGCTATACTCCCAGCACTCAGAGAAGTGCTGCATATATACTTTGTACTCCATAAATATTTGTTAAAGTTTAAAAGGTTTTGCAGAAGTAAAAGTATGGAGAGGAAACATTTTTAAGTAGTCTTTTCTTTGGGGTATGAACAAGTGATACAGACGACTTTCTAGAGGTAAGACAAGAATGAGAGGACATTTCTCTCATGAATAGTGGAGATTCATCTGCATTACAGGACTGTTCCTAACCAGCTGCTTTTTCATCTCCAAAAGACATGAAAGAGCAAGTAGCCTTGGCAGGGGTTAGTATTTTCCACAACAGGTATTTTGTCACAACAATGGAAAGCAAAAAACTAGAGGTAGTTACTTCACGAAGACTCTACACTCATGAATGAGACTAGCATCTTTATTGAAAGGCCTGAGTGAACCTGTTTGCTCTTTCCACTATATAAGGATGCAGCCAGAGGCATTAGCTATGAGGATTGGACCCTTACCAGACATACAATCTCCAGTGCTTAGATTTTGAATATCCCAGCCTCTAGAACTATGGGCAATAAATTTATTTTGTTTATAAGTTACCCAATTTAAGGTAGTTTGTTAGAGCAGCTAAGATGGCCTGAGACAGATGGTCAAGAAGGGTCTTCCTGAGCATAATGGTTCTTTTTTTTTTTTTTCCCCTATCAATTTGGCAAGGCTACAATATTCAGTCTTCCAATAAAACACTAATATAAGTGCTCTGTGAAGGTGTTTTATTGGATGTGATTAAAATCTAACCAGTTGACTTTAAGGAAGAGAGTTTATCCTAGATTATTCTAGATAATCTTTGTGGGCCTGATCCAAACAGTTACAAGGCCTTAAGAACAGAACTGAGGCTTCCCTGAAGAAGAAATTCCACCTTTGGACAGCAGTTACACCCTTTGTATAAGAGTTCCAGCTTGTTCTACAGATTCTGGACTTGCCTAGCCAGGGCCCCACAATCACATAAACCAATCCTTTGCAATAAACCTCTTGATATATGTCTCTGGCTGGTTCTGTTTCTCTGGATGAACACTGAGTATGTGACATCTGAGGTCAGAGATGTTAGGGATGGAGGTCAATTGGAAGCAGTTGAGGGTGGAAAGTCAGTTTGGCTTCTTGGAGGAAAAAAAAAAAAAATGGGGCCCAGAGAAAGAGGAAGAGAAGCATGAAATGCACGACAGGAGATGTAGCCTGGCTGGATCTGATCCAGAGACAGGTTATGGAAAGATTTTAAAAGGAATAGAAAGTAAATAATTAGATTTTTTGTCTTGTTTTGTTTTTTGGTACCAAGGATTGAGCCCGGAAGTGCTTCACCACTGAGCATGTCACATCCCCAGCCCTTTTTTCCTTTTCTTTTTTTAAATTTTGAGACAGGGTCTCATTAAGTTGCTTAGGGCCTCACTAAATTGCTGAGACTGGCCTGGAATTTGTGATCCTCCTGCTTCAGCATCCCAAGTCAAGGCTTCTGAATTTGATTTTTAAAGGATGGTTTTACTGTAAAAGAATGACCTGGATGGGAGTTGGGGGTGGGAGTAATTTTAGAGATCAAAGATGGAAGGAACAGGGCTGGGGTTGTAGCTCAGGGGTAGAGCACATGCCTAATACGTGTGAGGCCCTGGATTCAATCCTCAGCACCACATAAAAATAAATAAATAAAATAAAGGTACTGTGTCCATTTACAACAAAAAATATTTAAAAAAAAAAAAAAGGATGGAAGGAACAACAGTGGAGAGACATGCAGGGGATTAGAGATGGTGGGGCAAATGGTGCAAAGTAGAAGAAATGAAGTCCAACAAAAGCTTGCAGGTGAATTAAGTATGTGGTGATGAGGTATGCTAAGGGTGAATTTCCAGTTGCTTAAGCAACTGGGAGAAGGGTGGAGATCTGAGAGAGATCAAGGAACAAATGATTGGAAAGAGGGCAAGGGCATTAATGGAAAGCTCCCATTCTGGACAATTTAGGTTTGATAAGACTTTGAGACATCCAAATGGAGGTGCCAAGAAGTCAATCTAATATCAGGTGTGAAGCTTGGCAGAGCACAGAACTAGAGATATTAACTTGAAAAAAAACAGGAGGTAGGGGCTAGGGTTGTGGCTCAGTGGTACAGCATTCGCCTAGCATGTGCGCAGCCCGGGTTCGATCCTCAGCACCACGTAAAAGTAAACGCATTGTGTACAACTAAAGCAAATAAATAAATATTTAAAAAAAAAAAAAAAAAAAAAAGAAAGAAAGAAAAGAAAACAGCAGGTAGAGGACCGCACCTGACCTATGGGAAAGACGAGATCGCTCAGAATAAGAAAGGGGCTACGGGTTGGGAGGACTGCAACGAAACTGAAAGGAATACTCTTGGAGGTCAGAGGGACACCTTCATAGTGTGATCACAAGCATTAAAGCTGGTAGGGATGTAAAATAGGTCATAATGCTGTGAGCTGGACTGGAATAAACGTTTTAAAATGGAGTCGATGCAGCCTTGGTCAGCGATAAAGCCCTCAGTGGGCCAGGCGTAGTGACGCGCCCGCGTGCACACCGCCACCCTCAAGGCAAGGCCTGAGAGCTTCCCATGCCTTCTCCCGGCCCCGCCCCTCCCCGCACCGCGCGCAAGCCCAGCGGCTCCGCCCCATCCCAACCCTAGCAGGCTGTCCAATCGCTTATAGAGATCGTCGCTTTATCCAGTCTGTGGTGTTGATCTCGGCTCCAGCTGTAGACCGGGCCCTTACCATGGCGGAGAAGACTCAAAAGAGGTACGTCTGCTGCTTGGGGAAAGACTGTTCTCAACTTTCCTCACTGGTAGAACCTATTTCTGGTCGCCAGTGTTGGGGACTGAAGTGGCATCTCATCCCGGGCCGTTGGGCTGATTGGTACCTAAACCCAAGACCTAGCGTCTGCTGAGAGAGGTGGTGACCCAGTCGGGGTAGAGAGGGCGGACAAGGGATACAGATTGGGTGTCGAGAAGGTTTTTGTTCTTGCTTCTCTTACTTCTTCCGCCGCGGCACGCCTGCGCAGAAGAGTCCCAGCCTCTTTCCCTGACGCCCGGTGAGATCGCGCTTCATTTCTCCCGTACTATGTTGCCGTTGCGCAGATGGCCTGTTGCTGGACTACGCTGTGTTACAAGACGCTCGCGCCAATGCAGGCCACACCCTAGTACCTTTGGGTCTTGAGGATAGGAGTGGAGGTGTAAACTGATTCGAGGTTGCGCGTCAAAAATGGGGCCGCACCTCAGCCGGATTTGTGACTTGTTATGCGAGACGTGTGAGAACTCCCTGTAAACGTGGGGGACAGGAACTGTGTGCTTGCTTCTTCGCTAGGGACTAATGTTCCACCTAGAAACAGCTTGGATGAGAGAAGTGCACACGTAAAAGCATTTCCAAAAGCAACAGTGTTGAGCGCCCTCTGCTGACTGGCAAAGCCGACCTTGGTTTTGCTGCCGTAAGTTGAAATTTAGGCTTTTCTTCCATTTAAAGGGGGTAGTTTGTAATCTTTTCCAGAACTAAAGAAAAACAGATTACTATAAATATTGTGTACCATATATTCCTAGCATAAGGTGAAGAGGGAGGTATTACTGACTTATTCTATTAGGTCTGCATATCTGCCTTCCCCTCGGAGCTGTCTGCTACCCGCTGGACCCCACTACTCAGAGGTGCAGCGGGGTCCACGTTTTGTTTAATTGTTAAGTGCGTCACGAAGAAGCCTGCAGGCCTCCACATAAACACTACTTAGGATCTCTTCCTAGGACATAAAAACCAAAGACAGACCATGTGTGAGTCACTCCTACCCTCAGTTGCATCGCTCTTTAAATAATGAAAAGGAAAACTTAAGCAAGAAATAAGGTCTAAAACAAGAGACATTTTGTAGAAGCTAATTGTAGTTGAACAGGGCTTAATAACATTTCATTTTAACACAAAAACCCACGTCAAATGAAAAGTATCAGAAAAGTGGCACTTATGAATGGTGATATGTTTAAGAACAGAATCATTCATTTATCACAGGAAAAAATATGTAGAGTGACAGGATGTTTCCAGACAACTTTGAACTAACAGAAAAGAGATGACTGATGTCAGGACTTTGCTTTAAGAAATTCCAATCTCTGAATGTGTTTCCTTATTTGTAATCTGAGAAGGTTGAAAGAGATGATTTTCCACTTTGTTATTCTACTCTTACTAAAATTTTCTTTCTTTTTTGCTCTCAGTAAGAAAGTTATATGTTTTCTGTGATTTCAGCAGATTGATTCTTGACAGGACATAGGATAATTCTGAAAGATCACTTGGTAGGATTTCATGAAATTATTAGAAAGTCAGTGCCTGATAAAATAATGGAATCAGATACAGCTGTCTCATCTTGCAACCAATTCATGAAATAGACCCAAGAATTGTTCATTTTTTTCTATTTTATACACGTGTGTGGGTATGTGTATATACATATATGTGTGTGCAAATTTTATTTTTAACTTAGAACTCAAAAAATAAGTTGCGGTAGGAAAGTTGTCCACTGAAATTTGCAGAAAATTTTTGTCTTTTTTTTTTTTTTTTTTTTTTTTTTTGTGGTACCTGGGATTGAACTCAGGGGATTGAACTCAGGGGCACTCGACCACTGGGTCACATCCCCAGCCCTTTTTTTTTTTTTGTATTTTATTTAGAGACAGGGTCTCACTGAGTTGCTAAGTGCTTTGCCATTGCTGAGGCTGGCTTTGAACTCACGATCCTCCTGCCTCAGCCACCACGCCCGGCTAAATTGGTGTGATTTTTAAAATATTTTGAGAATTGCTTTACATTTATATTGGGGAATATTGGGGATTCTGGAATGTAAATGATGAAGAGACATATTTAAGGGAGAATCCATACTTTTTTTGACTCTTGGAGCTATATTTTTAGAATTCTCTCATAAGTCCAGATCTGTATTTTCAGTGGTTATTGGGAATATCTCCTTTCTTTTCCATAAATACTTAAGACTGAATTTATCTTGAAATGTGCCCTCCTCCCATAGACTTTCTCTGTTGGTGCCATCAGTCCTGCAATTCAGAAACTTAGAAGCTTTGATCTTGCTCTCTGGCTCCTCACCTTTGCTTGGTTTTCTGACACTAATGGAATTGAGTCAGCACAACTGATCTTGAGCCCCTCTCTCCATCTGGAATCATCCCCTCCAGGAAGGGGACAGAATGGTTGACCAGTTTCCTTATTTCACTCTTCACCCCTCTCCCACATCCCTCTGTAGTCAAACATATTTCCCTGGCTCTGAGAAGAAAGTAAATACATATTTTGTGGTCTACAGGCCATAACAAGGAATAGGAAGTAAACACCTCCAATTTTTCCTCAAAGCCAGATTTTATTAATTATAGTACTTGTTGGCAAGTCTTATATCAGTTTCCTAGCCATACCTGCAGCTTCTAAGTATTGCCACCACCTTTCAGGCCCAGGTTCTCTCTGCAGAATTAGGCTCCCTACGCCTTCTCCCCACTACCATCACCAAATACAAGCACCAGTTATCCAAATATAGTTTGGCTGTTGTTGGCTTGGGAATGAGAAGCCTTTAGGAACATCTTATTTACAAGCGTGAATCTACTATACAGATTTGTTCATGGGTGGTCCTTCCTTTGCTTCCCAGCCTCATCTGCCCTTTTGTCTGCCTGCCTTGGATATTTCTACTAATTTCAGTGATGTTCAACCTGGAAAGAGAGGTTTTCCTTTTGTTACTTTGTAGTCTTTGCCTAGATGTGTGTAATATGGTATTTTAAATAGGTAAAATTGTGTTTTAATATTTTCACAAGAGCCTTCTTACATAAAAAATTTGTACTTTCCTCTTATTTAATACTGATTGTACTTTTTATCAAACTAATGGATGCACACAAGTATATACTTCATTAAACAGTTTATTTGGAAAACTGCAACCCTTGTCTTTAATCTCTATCCTAGTGAATGTTTAATTTACTTTGGTCATGTTTTTCATTCCTAGGAGTGCTTTTCATAGACTCTTATTCTTCTTTCTTAGACTTCTATCTTGATTTTTAAATGCAAAAATAATCTGATTCCTCTGGATTAATTATAAGTTGTTTGTTTGTTTGTTCATTTTTAATTTATACTACCTGCTACCTGGATTTGACTGTGTTCTTGGACTTTTTTTTTCCCCTCTGTTTTTTTTCTTTTTCTCTTTTTAGTTGAGAGCATTCCTCAAATGTCTGATAATATTTGGTTCTCTGTACATTATTAAAAAATGAAGACTAAAAACCTGGTAGCTCTGGGTGTATTCATAAGAGGATCCTCTGATGAGCCTCAGGGTAGGAAAAGGCAGGCAGGAAACCAGTCTTTTCACTGAAGAATTCAGAACATATGGTAGTTTCTTCATACTGCCTGAAATTCTTTGTGAGGGCCAGGGAGGCACACAGGGAAAGTAGAGCTGATGGTTTCCCTATTTACTCTGGCCATCATTCCCCACTTACCTCTGGGACTGGTATCTTGAGCAGAGCACCTCAGAGAGGAGTCTTTTAGCTGTGCATACTGGGGTGGGGAAGGGCCCAGGTATCCAACAGCTCTACTTTATATCCTTTATCTCTCATCTCCACTGGTCTCCACCCCAACTCCATACTCACTTCCCTAAATAACCTAGTGCCTGTTAACTGTTTTTCTTCTGTTTACAGTCTCCTAGAAATCTGTTGACATCTTTACCTGCTATTGCTTCTTCTCTTGCTCTTTGTTGTTTTTGAGTAATACCTCTTTTCTTTATTAGAGGAATAAAAGTTTTAGAGGAGTAAAGTTATAGAGAGATGAGTTGTGAATGTAGAACAGATTTTTTTGTAAAAGACCAGATAGCAAATATTTTAGGCTTTGCAGGTCTCACAGTCTTGCAGCTACTGAACTCTGTAGCACCAATACTGCCATGGACAGTATATTTAATGAATGAGCTTAGACAGCCCTTGTTATAAACAATTACGTTTATTTAAATAGAAATAGCATTCTAATCTTTTTATATACTTTCACTTTATTGTTAGGAAGTACATAGTTGCTGGGTGCCGTGGTGCACACCTGTAATCCCAGCACTTGGGAGGCTGAGGCAGGAGGATCCTGAGTTCAAAGCCAGCCTCAGCAGTGCCAAGGCACTTAACTCAGTGAGAGACCCTGTCTCTAATAAAATACAAAAAAGGATTGGGATGTGGCCCAGTGGTCAAGTGCCCCTGAATTAAATCCCTGGTACCAAAAAAAAAAAAAAAAAAAGGAAGTACATAGTTGATGCCTGTATTTTTATCCCCTCTTCCAAAATTATTAACAACATTTCATTGTTGCCTCTCTAAAGACAACTAGTATTCATTTTTTAAAGAATATTTATTTATTTGCTTTTAGTTATACACAATGCATTTATTTTTATGTGGTGCTGAGGATCCAACCCAGGCTGCACGCAACGTGCTAGGCAAGCACTCTACCACTGAGCCACAACCCCAGCCCCTAGTATTCATTTTTTTATCTGTGATTCCAATGATAGTTCGTAAGTATTCAAATAATCATTGAGGAGCACTCGTTTAAAAGAACAACACAAATCCATTTTTTAAAAATGAAATCTTTCAGCACTTTTTTATTGAAAAAGTCTCATAACTAGAAAATGCCACTAATTTTTATGTTATCTACCATAAGTTAAAAATCAGCATTTTTGCGCATGAATATTTAAAAGGTAAAAATAAAATACATTGATAAGAGTAAAACACTTCAGTTTAGGTTTCCAGTCCTTGCTGGTTGCAGAACATATTTACTGAAATGAGAAAACAACTTTTTGAAAAGTTATAAATTGATGCAATAACATTTTGGTCAACAAAGCTTCAATTGTTTCACTTACCATTGGGGTGGGGGGGTGGTTGTGGTGGTGGTGATGGGATTGAACCCAGGGCCTTGTACATGTAAGGCAGGCACTGTACCAACTGAGCTACATGCCCACCCCACTTAATACTGTACTTAAAATGCAAAATTCACAGCTTAAATGGTAGTTTCTAGGATCTTAGTGGCTTTATGGAACTATGTTTCTTATAATATTGGGAACAAGGCAAAAAGTCTGCTCTAGTGATTTCTCTATAATATTGTCTTGGAAGGCTAACCCAAAGCAGTAAGGCAAGAAAAAGAAATGATAGGCGTGCCTATCTGAACAGAAAAAAATAAAACTGTGCCGGTCGCAGTGGCGCATGCCTGTAATCCCAGAGGCTGGGGAGGCTGAGACAGGAGGATCACAAGTTCAAAGCCAGCTTCAGCAAAAGCAAGGTACTAAGCAACTCAGAGAGACCCTGTCTCTAAATAAAATACAAAATAAGGCTGGGGTTGCGGCTCAGTAGGCAAATGCCCCTCATTTGTTTAGTCCCCAATACTAAAAATAAAATTGTGTATGTTCATAGGCAATGTAATTTCTTTATGTAGAAAATTCCCAACAATCTACAAAAGTGGGTTTAGGGGTTGGGGTGTGGCTTATGATAGAGTGCTTACATAGCAAGTACAGGGCCCTTGATTTGATCCCTAGCACTGAAAAATGAAAAATGTGTTTAGCAAGATCTCAAGGTATAAGGACAATGTACAAAATTAATGTATTTCTTTATAGTACTAGCAGTGAGCAACTATAAATCAAAACATGCTTATTTCCCCTGCTTACAAAAATAGTGGCATATTACATACTGCCCATTTTTTGGCTTTGCTGTTTTTACTTAACAATGTAGCTTGGAAACCATTCCAAAATCTTTACATGAAGAATTGGTCATTCCTTTTAATAACTGTATGTTAATTCCTAGAGTACCATAATTTATTAACCAGTCCACTACTGATGGGTATTTAGGTAGTTTTCAGCTTTATGCTATTTAGAAGCAGTGCTGGTGTTAAATTCAAAGGAAAGATCCAAAGCTCTTTTCTTCTTAAACATTTTAACAGTATATATGATTTTGGCCTGAGAAATGTATAATGTATTAAAACCTTGCCCTCTTAAAATTGACATTCCATTTTTCCATAAATTGTTTTAAGTTTTTCCTTACTACAGTGCCAGCATAGCCCCCCGCTTTTTTTTTTTTTTTTTTTTTTTTCTTTTTAATACCAAGGATTGAACACAGAGGAGCCACATCCCAAGCCCCTTTTTGTATTTTATTTAGAGACAGAGTCTCACTGAATTGCTGAGAGCCTCACTAAGTTGGTGAGGCTGACTTTGAACCTTGGATCCTCCTTCCTCAGCCACCATAGCCTCTGGGATTACAGTCGTGGGCACCACTGCACAAGGCCCAGCATAGCTTCTATTTTTAGTCTTTCTCATGATGAAAGTTACCCTTTTCTTCCTGTAGTGTGAAGATTGCTCCTGGCGCAGTTGTATGTGTAGAAAGTGAAATCAGAGGAGATGTAACTATAGGTAAGAAAATGATTTATTAATGTTGTTTCTTAAGAATTGACGTATGTAATCTATTTTAGTGCTTACCTTTAGATACTACCTTCTATGTCTCTTTTATAGGTGTCCTAATTGTATTGACAAAACAATGTGTTTTCTCCTGTGTTTAATATTCCTAAAAGAATATGATATGGTGGAGGCCATGTTTAAACTTCTAGCTGAAATACTAATGAGGCAGTGTTTATTTATTCATATGAGACATAGCAGTTGTGTACCTGTGATGTATGTGCCAAGCACTGTTGGCACCAGGGACAGAGCAGTGAGCATAACAGAGAAACGGCCTGCCTCTGTCTGTGGAGCTTGCATTCTAGAGTGCTTATTAAGAGCATGCACCATGGAGTCCACAAATTGTTAGTTTGCTCTGTACTCCCTACCTGCTAGGTTATTTCGGACATGTTACTTAACCTTGCTAACTTTCATTTTCTCATCTGTGTAATTGTGTATATCAAGATGAGGTTTACCTGCATGTAGTGGTAGCTTAAGCACACAAATATTTCTTCTTATATATGAAAGTTTAGAAGTAAATAATTAATGGCTCATCAATTGATTGTCCAGCATGGAGCTCTAGTCTTGCAGGCCAGGAAGTGATTCTAGACTACCAAGAATCACCTTGAATGACAACAGGGAGGTATGTAAACAAAAGGACATGTATCATAGGAGAGTCAGCTCCTTTTAAACAGCTCCACCTCCAAATCCATGTTACATTTTATTTTAATTCTCTTTTTTCCCCCCAGTACTGGAATTGAACCCAGGATGCTCTACCACTGGGCTACATCCCCAGCCCTTTTTGTTTTTTTATTTTGAGACAGGATCTTGCTGAGTTGCCAAGGCTGTCCACAAATTTGCAATCCTCCTGTCTCTGCCTTCCAAGTAGCTGGGATTACAGGTGTGTGTAACACATCTGGCTCTAAATTTTTAAAACAAGAAAATTTACTCAGATACTTCACAGAAACAAATCAGTTTTTTAAATTAAGGAAAAGGTTCAGAAGAGTGATATAATTACAGTGTTATATCTTCCACAGTTCTTACCTCACCTTTTTTATACATGTTTCCTTCTTTTATTTTTCTACACCCAAGCCTCACAATTCTTATCTCTAATGTTTCTTGCCATATATATATATATATATATATATATACACACACACACGTGTATATATGTATATATAAATATGTTATTTTTATATATAAAAACATGAGTGTATAAATATTCCAGAATTGGTATATTGGTATTTAGATAATCATTTCTATTATTTTTTTATTTTTATTTTTTGTGTTGGTGTTGATGGACCTTTATTTTATTTATTTATATGTGGTGTTGAGAATCGAACCCAGGGCCTCACACATGCTAGGCAAGTGCTCTACCACTGAGCCACAACCCCAGCCCAATCATTTCTGTTATTGTTATATTTGGTGTAAAATATCTCTAATCTTTTGGCTGCTATTAATTAATTTTCTAAAAGAACATATCAGATTTTAAAACCTCCTGAGAGATATAATTATAAAGTTAAATCCAGGCAGAGAGTAAAGATAAGTTATCCGATTATAACTCTCCTCACCAGTCTTGTCATTTTAGAACTTTTGTTGTTTTTGTGTTTCAATAAATAACTGGTTTAAGTCTTTTTCTTATGTCTTATGTGCTTATAGAATTGGAAATCTGAGTACTTAATGAACCCTATTTTCTGGGTTAAGTACCAGTAAACTCAAATGTAGTTTGTAGGTTTTTCAGGCTGTTTTGTGCCACTTTCCATCCTCTAGTCATTTTTATTTATTTATCTATTTATTTATTTACTTTAGTTGTACACAATGCAATGCATTTATGTTTACATGGTGCTGAGGATCGAACCCGGGCCGCACACATGCAAGGCGAGCGCTCTGCCGCTGAGCCACAACCCCAGCCCCATCCTCTAATCATTTATACTTTTACAAATTATTCCATTCTACAATATTTCAGGAAGAAAGTAATTTTTTTCTTTTCATGTTTCATGTTAGTGGAACATTAAACCAGATCTGTTTTCCAAGAAAATCAAGTAATTTAGTTTATCAGAGAAATTAGAAGCTTGAAAATACAGTTCTTAGCCAGGAACCTTTGACTTGAAGCTCTGCTAATGCCTCACCCCCTCACTAGAGGCTGCTTAGAAATAGACCTTAGGAGCCAGGCGCAGTGGCACACGCCTGTAATCCCAGCACTTGGGAGGCTGAGGCAGGAGAATCACGAGTTCAAAGCCAGCCTCAGGAATGGTGAGGCACTTAGCAACTCAGTGAGACCCTGTCTCTAATAAAAATACAAAAAAGGGCAGGTATGTGGCCCAGTGGTTGAGTGCCCCTGAGTTCAATCCCCGGTACCGAAAGAAAGAAATAGACCTTAGGAAAAATAACAGCTCTCCTGATCATTATAACTTGGATAAAGTTTCATAGCATCAGGCCTGTTTTTAATTAAGCTGCCTTGATTCTTGGGACATGAATTATTTCCTGTAAATCTTCATTTTGAGAGCTAAAGAATATTTCAGAAAGATACCTCCAAGCACAGTCCTCTAGTCCATTAGAAGTTGAGGGGCAGACTACTGGTGTTAGGCCAGGGCTTGTTTGGGACATTATAATATGAAGGCAGAACTCTTTGTACTAGAAGTGCTTTGTCTCACTTAATTCATTCTCTCCAGCAGATTTTTAATACTAATCAAAAGCCTCCTTTTTATTGTAGGAGTGTTTTTCAGTATGGCTGAACGGTGGCTTTGACTTGAGAAATCATTGCTTATAGAAAGGAGCTCAAATGGGTACTTCAACTTATAGGTCAAGGGAATTTAATTTTCTGAAGAGAAAACTTGGGGCTTTTTAAATTACTTATGACATAAGAAAACGTATACAAAGATTGCTTTCTGTAGCAAAGGTAGACAGGAAAAGTGCCCCTTACCAAATGAGGGAAATGGAAATGTGATACAAGAAATGTCTTTCTGGCTGTGTTGCCTCAAGCCCAGCCAACCATTTAGAAAAATAATTCATCCACCAGTTAAAGCAGCTCCAACTCAGGCCACATTTATCCAAACAAGGAGATAAGCCAAATAGGATTTCAGCACATTTGGTAAGAAAATACACTAACTGCTCTGCCAGAAAGAGTTCCAAGAAGGTTCACAAGAGACTTAAAAGAAAAAAAACTTTCCATAGTGACAGATTTTTTTTTTAAAGCATTTTAACATTAAGACCTTTAAACTTGGTTTGAATTCAGACCCATTCTAGTTAAAAGTGCTCATGGTGTGCAGGAAAGAGTGGAGTAAACTATACCTGCATTTCCATGTGCTGTTACTAATTGTGTTTTTATTACTGGGCTCTCTGCTGTCCAGTCTCCTGCACAAAACCTTGCAGAGACAAAGGTGGATTGTCCACATCATTCGTTGAAGCTACAGGCTCCTTGAAGAAGTTTGTCTAACCAAAATTTTAGCAGTCACATATTCTGAAGTACATGTATGCAAATCTCTCTAGTCTTTTCCCAAAATGACCTACAAGAGGGTTTAGGGGAACTGTCCAGTTTACTACTGCCCATCTCATTTGCTGTCACCTTACAAAGTTGATAGTTTCACCTCTTAATCCATTTTTGTCCCATCATCCCAGATATGGAAAACCTATAAAAATTTAAATTGGCCAGGCACGGTGGCGCATGCCTGTAATCCCAGCACTTGGGAGGCTGAGGCAGGAGGATCACGAGTTCAAAGCCAGCCTCAGCGATGGCGAGGCACTTAGCAACTCAGTGAGACCCTGTCTCTAATAAAATACAAACAAAGGGCTGGGGATGTGGCCCAGTCGAGTGCCCCTGAGTTCAGTCCCCTGAGTTCAAAAAAAACTTAAATTGAACAAGAAATATACCATTTATGGGAACTAAATAATTAACTAATTGAAAATTTAGGGATTAATGGGCAGTTATTGCAACCTTTGAACACTAGGACCTGTAATTTGGCAGTGCTGCCAGCAGATGGCGGTGGTGTCTAAGTCACAGGTCACCTGTGCTGCTGCTATGCTTTACCTCACAGGGCCCTCAGATTTATAATCAAGAGTTTTCCAGTTACCTATTACAAAACTTAATAATTATAACAATAATAAAACACCTGATTAAACTGACTTCAGCTTTGTTTTAAAGTATTGTATCAGCCATCTTGTAGGGCTGGAGGTGTAGCTCAGTAGAAAGCTTTCCTAGCATGCTCCAGACCTGGGTTCAATCTCTACCGCTACAAAAGAAAACGGGATCTTCTGGGATTTGTCTCTCCTTTTTTTTTTTTTTAATTGTGCTTATTTGTTTGGACTTTTTAATATGATGATCATGTATTACATAATTTTTGAAAGAGAAAAATTTAAATGTCAATTATTTTCAGAAGTGCCCTTTAGGCTGGGTGAAGTGTTGCGCGCCTATAATCCTAGCGGCTGGGGATGCTGAGACAGCAGGATCTGGAATTCAAAGCCAGCCTCAGCAATAAGGCACTAAGCAACTCACTGAGACCCTATCTCTAAATAAAATACAAAATAGGGCTGGGGATGTGTCTCAGGGCCAAGTGCCCCTGAGTTCAATCCCTGGTACCATCCCCCCAAAAAAGTATACTTTATAGGAACTTATAAAGACATACACAAGTCTTAGTGGTACCTGTGGCTTATTAATCTATCTAGAGGTATCTCCTTACAAGTGGTGCTTGTCAGAAGCTACAGTTTGAGAGCCATCAGAATGTCTAGTGCCTCTGGCTACTTAATTAGCAGGGACAAAAGATTTGCTTTCTATCACAGCCATGGTGATCTCTGCCTCATGTCTAACATCTTTAAAACTGCTTATAGAAAACACTTATTAATCTTTTTTTATCATCCTATAATAAGGTATGAAATTTCCCCCCTTGATTAAAAGTAAGTATACTTTGATACCTTAATAGAAGAGGAAAGCAGACACTTCTGTTTCTTGGACCTGAATATTTATTTATTTATTTATTTATTACAGTAACTTGTTAACTCTTAGTCACAAGTCACAAATAGTGATGAACTTCTCATTTTTAACATGGGTCAAGATCCTATGATCTCCTTTTAAAACATTTTTTTTCCCATATAATCCACATTGCAGCCCATTGAGGTAAGATCTCATCCTTTTATAGATGAGAAGGTTGACCTTTGAGAGAAGAAGCACATAACCTTTAAGTGATAGAACCTGGAGTCTAGACTTTCTAGAAAGGATGGGTGCTGGCTGTGGCTTTAATTACAAAGAACCTAAAATAGGTTCCCTTTAATATGAAACATTTTGAAGTAAAATATAAATCTAGTATTGTGCAAACTACAACTTTTAATTGGCTCATACAGCTGGAAGACTTAGGAATGTCTCCTTTCAAAGGAATCTAGTATTTGTGTCAGCATCATTTAGTACCTCTCCTTCAAAGGTTTATAACATCTCAGTGCTCATTATTAAGGAGTCAGTTAAGTAAATTGTGGCATATTACTATGATGTGAGATACCTTATACCCAGTAAAAGAATATCTACCTAGATATGTTTACATGAAAAAAATTATCATTTAGAGAAGTAGGCACTTGTATAGTTTTTCTACAAGTTGTATTATTTTTGAACTTTTGAATGAGATATAGCTTACATATAGCAATATTTACAGATACAATATTTACATATAGCAACATTTATTTTAAGAATAGTTGTCTCTAGGAAATCAAATAAGTGTGATAGAACCTTTCACTTTTTGCCTGACTTTGAATTTTTGGCAATGATCTATAGATAGATAAAGGGGATCAGATGTCATAAAGATATAGGGAAGATCAGTGGAGTAGATGTAAGAGAATGGGAGGGAGAAAGGGAAATGGAAAGATAAATTAATTTGACAAATCATGTTATATTCATATGTAAAGATAACAGGGAATTTCACTTTTATGTATATGTAGAAGAAAGGAAGTTTAATAGAATTTTATATGTAACTGTTGAAGATTTGGGGAATCAGAGGTGGCAGAAATTTCAAGGCCACTCTCATGCTTTCTTATCAGACAGTGCATCTTGGGACATGCATCTTGTTTTGGCCCCCACTCTCTTTATCAATCCCTGCAGTTCTTTATTGTCAGGAAAAAGAATAAGCTGCACTGAGGCTCCCTCCCATTCTCTTATTTAGTTTAATACATTTGTAAGTGTGTTAAACATTCCCAGTTTTCAAGATAACAAGTTCAAAGGGGCAAAAATAGCATTTGTTTGTTTGTTTGTTTGTTTGTTTGTTTGTTTGTTTGGTGCTGGGGATCCAAACCCAGGGCCTCCTATATGCCAAGCGTACACTCTACCACTGAGCCACACCCCCACTCCAGCAAGTGTTCATTTTTTGTTTTCCTGTACTATATAGTGCTGCATCTTACCTACCACAAACAGATAATGATTTTTTTTTTAATTAACAATTAAATACTGGATTTCCTGGACAGGGTCACCTTCCTGACCCCCTCCCCACCCTCCGTCGATCCTCTGTTCACCCTTCCTTACTTTCAGAGTCAGTTACTCCTTATCCAGTTGTTCACCAATAGAAGTCTTGATATTGAGGAATGAGTGAGATGTGTGTTGGAGACAGACTAAGAGAAGGATATGTTTTCTCATCAGTAGTTTGGTTATTACCAGAACATGAGGCCTGTGGGTAGATAAAAGCCGGGGAAGGGGAGTGTGCTAGCATTCCAGATCAGGTCCCTCATTAGGAGGGCAATATCATTGTCTTGCTCTTGAAGTGTATGTGATAAGGCCCCTCCTTGTTCCCCTAGATTTGAGGTTGGAGGCATCACCTCAGGTCTCTGTGCACCAGAGTCTTAGGACCTCAATGTTTACCTGTGGCTCCTTCTGTTTCCCTTTCACCTTTTCTACTTTAACCAGTCAAAATCATATCCAAGATCAGACAACAGAAGCTCTGCCTCCCTCCAGTGGGCATGCTTGCATTAAGGATAGTGACAAACAAAGCTGAGATTACATCCCATATATGTTGACTTCTGTCTATTCATATTTCCTCTTAATCATGTAGTAAGTAATAAGAGGAATCCTGTGAAGCACTAGCACAAGAGAGTACCACATTATAAGCAGAGAGCCTCACGTTTTTGAGAGAAAGGAAGAAAGAAAATCACTTAAGAAAAAGAAAAAAAAGATCAAATAATCTTTTTTTAAAAATATTGTTCTAGTTGTAGACAGACACAGTACCTTTATTTTATTTATTTGCTTTTATGTGGTGCTGAGGATCCAACCCAGTGCCTCACACATGCAAGGCAGACACTACCAACGGAGCCGTAACCCCAGCCAGGAATTACTTTTTATTGCCACCTATGTAGCACATGCCTTATCTCCACCATCATCTCATCTAACCTATACAACAACCCTGCAAGATTGCTATCTCATAACCCAAGGTTCCTGGCTAAGATCACAGATACTTCAAAATGAGGTTGAGCCAGAACTGTCTGGCTTTCATGCCTATACTCTTTCACTCACCTTGACTTGAGATCTGGCACTAACTACTGATAACAGGACATATTATTTGTAAAGTACATAGCCTGTTCCTTCCAATACCTTGCCCACCCTTGGTCATGTCCCACCCCACTGTTGGAAGCATGATCTCCACCGATAATTTCTTCTCAAATGATTTTTTGACAGGACCAAGGACGGTGATTCACCCCAAAGCACGAATTATTGCTGAAGCTGGGCCAATAGTGATTGGTGAAGGTAACCTGATAGAAGAACAGGCCCTCATCATAAATGCGTAAGACTCTTACAGATACTGTGAACTAAGCACAACCTGTAACAGTTTTCATCAATATTAGTTTTGGGGGCTTGGCTGTAGCTCACTCCTCACAGAACACTGGCCTAACGTGTGAAGCCCTGGATTCAATCCCCAGCACTGAAGAAAAAAAAAATTAAAAATTACAGCTGACATTTGGAATCCCACTGTTTTAGAGCTAGAGAAACATGAAAGATCTTTTTCAGCACAAATAAATGAGGAACCCAAAAAACAGGTAGAAGAAAAGACTTCCCCAGGGTAAGATAGCTTACTGATTGATGGCTGACTAGAATCTCCACCTCTGGGTCCAGTGACCTTCCCCTTTTGCATCATCTTGTCATCCTTCCCTTAAGCAAACACTTCCTGAGCACCTCCAACCTCCAAGTGCTATGAAGAGTTTTGGTTGGATTTCTTGGTTCTGATTGAAATGTTACTCATGCCCCCAAAGTTTGAGCTTAACTCAACTGTATGTTTTCCCATGTTCTGCACAGTAATACCCTGAGTTACAGGTGAAAAATTTGTGATCCTAGAGGTAATTTTTAAACTTCAAAGATAAAAATATAATAAAATATTAGAACATGTATGTGATCTTAGGTGAACTAACCCATGAAATTTTCATAAGCATGTAAGCTTTCTAGATAAAAAATTTGGTAGGAAAATTTGGCTTACACCTAATTTATAGCAACAATATATGGAATTTGTAAGAAAGACCTTGGGAAAATATTTAACTGTGATAAAAAGACTGATTTGTCTAAACGCTTACTTAGGATTTGGAAGTTTCTTAGTATATTAAGCAGTTTCTCTTTAAAATACATTTGGCACCTTCAGTTAACAAAAGCAATATTCTGCAGTTACTCAACTGTCAGATAAACACCATTTTAAACGGTTTCCTCCTCTAAGAGCACAAGCATTTTGTCTTCAAATATTTCAAATAATATCATAAAATAATTATTTTATGTGCATATCTGCTTATATTTTATAATCTTAAATGATTAATAAGAATGGAAAAGTTTCAAGTTAGGCATGAATTTGATTCTAATTTAACAGGCTAAACGTAGAGTCAGCCTCCTATTTTTAACCTTGTTCTAGAGTGGGCCCTCTGAATTCTGAGTTTAAGAAATAAAGGAAGGCTGTTCCTACATACATTTCTGATCAACAAAAATCAAGCCATCTTTAACATAAAGAAGAAATGATTCACTTGGACCAAGAAATAACTGATATAGTTGTATATTTTAAGCTTGATGGAAGTAAAATTGAGAGGATTAACCCAAATTCTTAAAGGAAAGGGAAACAGCTTATTGTGTTACTGGTTTTTTTTTATTTATTTATTTTTTTTTTTATCATTTATCTCTTCTTTTTATAGTCATCCAGATAATATCACCCCTGACACTGAAGATCCAGAACCTAAACCTATGATCATCGGCACCAACAATGTGTTTGAAGTTGGCTGTTGTATCTTTTACTAATCTACCATAAATCATTCCCAGATGTCCTTTGGTCCCGAGATCTCCTTCTGTAGAAATTATCAGGATTTATCTATCAAATATATCTATAATATATATTATAATGACATCTTTAAGAGTACATTGTCTTGCTATTTGTACAGACTTATTTGCAGTATATTAAAAAATCTTTTCTGGGGTTGAAGTTGTCTTGTAGCTCAGTCAATGGTAAAGTACATGCCTAGCTGTGTGAGGTTTGATCCTCAGCACTACAAAAAAAAAAAAATATATATATATTTCCTGATCTATTGAATAACTCAGTAGAATAAATACCGTATACCATTTTCTGACACACGAGCATACATCTTCCAGCTCAGCATTTTGAAAGTCCTTTTGTTGGAACTACAACTTATTGTCAAGTAGCCATGACTGAATAGCAGTGGACACAAAAATAGTAATTCTGGCTTCTATCCTGATTTAAGAACCACACCTTTGTCAGTTTGGTATCTGTATCATTTTAGATAGACAATATGTTGTCTGATTCAAAAATACGGTGGGCAGGGGTGAAAATATTTCATTCTGTATGTGTTGTTTCTTTTCTCCCAGGTTGTCACCAGTTCTTTTGCTTTGTCTTATACTCTGAAAAGATAGTAAAACTTTTCTATGGTGTCAGCAAAATATAAAACACTATATGTCAACAGTATTTCAGTGACTGGATAATGGATAGTTTTTTCTTAAAATAATTGTGAAAATATAAAATCAAGGCTTATGGTACTCTTTAAAATAAAAAGGAGTCCTTTATTTATACCTAGAGATACTTATGCTTAAGGATTAAACTTTATTACAGGGCTGGGGTTGTGGCTCTGTGGCAGAGCACTTGCCTGGCATGTGTGAGACACTGGGTTCAACCCTCAACAGCACATAAAAATAAATAAAATAAAGGTATTGTGTCTGTCTAGAACTAAAAAATATTTAAAAAAAAAAAAAAAAACCACTTTATTACAGATTTCCCTGAGCAAAGAATTCTGACAAGGGAGAACCTGCAAAGTCCTTCCCATGCCTCTGTGCTCCAGTGTAATGTAAGGACATATTGTGTAAGTGGGGGGGAGGGATGAATATATTTATAGTATTTGCTTAACTGAGGCTCACAGATTCCCAAGCCATGAAAATGGGGGATAATAATGTCATTGAATCAAAAGGTAAGCTATGTTCAGAGTTTATTACGTCCTTTCTCTTTGTCATGTCCTGGAAACAACTGAAGTTCCAACTTTAACAAAGTGGTATGCTTGGAATTGGACTAAAGTCATTGTCAAACTAATACTTTGCCTCAAAAGAACCTAATCTAGTTATGTAGTTATTTGATAATGTGGTTAAATAAATTAAAATTAAAAGTCTGCTGTGTATTTTTAGGTTGGGATTAGATTAAACCATAAAGTTCCATTGAAAGATTTGAAAAAGATTTCTATTAAATCCTAGTGTGGGTGATATTTTAGTTGATTGGTATGATCATAGAACTAAAGAAAAAAAATCAGTTACTAGAGCAGGTTTCTTTCTTTTATTATAGAACTACTTTTTCCCCAGCCAATCAACAACAAATATCATCTACTCTCCAAAATTGGGTCAAGTCACCAGAACTGCTGGGAACCAGCTCCAAGAGCTTGATGCAGAAAGAACCTGAAAAGTGACACTTCTTTCAGAACAGTAGTTGATATTTGTTGGTTCTGAATGGCATGAGGAAAAAAAAATGTTTCTTTTTTTAAATAAGATCCTAATTTTTGTTAACCTACTTAACGGACTTAATTTTAATTTGGATTATCAATTATTATCATCATTGGCATTCTTTTTTTATTGTAAGCTTACTATGTGTCAAACCTGTGCTTAGTATGTTTATTTTCTCATTGATCCTTAAAGTTAACTGTGAAGTGAGGTAGTCTCTCCATTTTATAAATAAACTTGAGCTCAAAGACCAGTGACATGCTCAAGGCCACAAAACTAGTCAGCAGCAGAGCTCTGTTTTGAATCCATCTGACACTGCTTTGCACTGCCTTCCTCTGTGCTTTCTATACAAACTCTGAACTGAAGCACTTTCTTCATTTTTTTTCTGAAGTCCAGTTTGCATTTTTATACCTAAAGTTCAGAAAGAAAGAAAAAAAGAAGAGTATAACAACATAAAGTGTTATATGATGTCCTAAGTTGCAATTTTTTCTGTTTTTGCTGCAGCATATGTAGGCAGAAATGTAATATTGACAAGTGGTTGCATCATTGGGGCTTGTTGCAACCTAAATACTTTTGAAGTCATCCCTGAGAATACAGTGATCTATGGTGCAGACTGCCTTCGTCGGGTGCAAACTGAGCGACCACAGGTACTAAAACAACCTCTCTTTTAAAAAAAGAGTTCCTTCTAGGACTGCTAACCCTCCCAAAAACACCAGTTAATTGTCTTTGTGGGCAGCAAGTTCATTTAAAAAGCAAATGATTAGTCCAGGTGCGGTGGCACACGCCTGTAATCCCTGCACTTGGGAAGCTGAGGCATGAGGATCGCGAGTTCAAAGCCAGCCTCAGCAATGGTGAGGCACTTAGCAACTCAGTGAGACCCTGTCTCTAAAAAAATACAAAAAGGCTGAGGATGTGGCTCAGTGGTCGAGTGCCCCTGAGTTCAATCCCCAGTACCAAAAAAAAAAAAGCAAATGATTAGGAGCTGAGGTATAGCTCAGTTGTTTGAGTGCATACTTAACAAGCATGAAGCCCTAGGTTTGATCCCAACCACCACCAAAAAAAAAAAAAAAGCAAACGAATACAATAAAACATCAGAGAAACATCCCTAAGAAACTTGGACTTATTTGCAGCTCAATCATTTGTTTAGGTTATCCTGTGTATATGTGTATATACAATATACAAATGACAACGACAAGTTATAAGGAAAAGAAAATCCAGAGTTGCTATTCCTGGTCTTAGCATTTTCACTGAAGATGCATCATCAAACCTTATAGACCATATTGATTCACTTCTAAAATATCAATCTTCAAGGCCCTACCAAATTTAATACTCGGCCTCTAACTTGGATCTGTTTATGAGGTTATTGGCATAACACAGATTGATTATAAAAGCAGCTTCTGAATAAGCAAGTGTGTCTGGATATTTTAATAAACCAGATCAAGAATAATGAATGTATATTTCAATCTTAATATTAGAATAGAAGATGAAAAATATAAGGGGCTGGGATTGTGACTCAGCAGTAGAGCACTCGCCTAGCATGTGCGCAGCCCAGGTTCGATCCTCAGCACCACATAAAAATAAACGCATTGTGTACAACTAAAGCAAATAAATAAATATTTTTTTAAAAAAAAGAAAAATATAAGACATCTGGGACTTCCTTTGAACATAAAACATTTCGATTGAAGTTTTGAGCCTCATTCTTGACATACTCAATATATATTCCTTTAGTTACTTTGTCTCCTTTGCCTTCCCTCAAAGAAAATATTTTCAAGACATTTATTGCTTTGCCTCTGATTCTTAGACATATTTTATCAGATATTAAAACTCAATTCTTTCTGGGTTACACTCTATTTTTGTAATGTTTGGCATTATTATTATTACAAGCAACTACTACTATAAACTAAAAAGAAAACATCAGTAATTTCTTTTACAATCTTTCTCTATGTAACAGCAAAAATGATTAAAGACAGAATGAAGCAGGAGTTGGGAAAGGGAAATTAGAATTAAGTAAGCAAGAATCTGTAGTTTAATTTTTAATGTTGTATAATACTATTTTCCAAATTTCACTGATCATAAGGATTATATAGAGGTTTTAATAAAAGCAGAGATTCCTCAGACTTATTGAGTCACACTGTCTAGGCACAGACCTAAAAAATCCATATTTTTCACAAGTACCCCAAGTGAGTTTTACATTCAGTTTGAGCAGTGTTGGCATTTGAAGACTAAAGATTGATGACTGTCTTATCTGTATAGAAAGCAATATACTCTGGATATTTTACAAGGGTGGTTTTCTCTAATTAACACTCTTTTGCCTTTTAGAAGCCAGGATAATCTACAAAAGCCAGTTTAGAAACATTTATGTGTGTGTGTGTGTGTGTGTGTGTATATATATATATATATATATATATATTTTTTTTTTTTTTTTTTTTTTTTTTTTTTTTTGGTACTGGGGATTGAACTCATGGGCACTTGACCACTGGGCCACATCCCCAGCCCTTTTTTGTATTTTATTAGAAGCAGGGTCTCACTGAGTTACTAAGTGCCTGGCCATTGCTGAGGCTGGCTTTGAACTCGCGATCCTCCTGCCTCAGCCTCCCAAAGTGCTGGGATTACAGGTGTGCGCCACCGCGCCCAGCTTATGTATATATTTTTATGTATAATTCTTTTGCCTTTTTCTTGTTACCAAATAATATATATTATAAATTTTTTTAATTGTCAGTGAACCTTATTTGTTTATATGTGTTGCCGAGAATCGACCCCAGTGCCTCATACATGCTAGGTAAGCGCTCTACCACTGAGTCACCACCCCTGCCCAATATATTTTTATTATATATTTTAAAAACACAAACAGGTGGGCTGGGGATGTGGCTCAGCGGTAGAGCACTCACCTAGCACGTGCGCGACCTGGGTTCGATCCTCAGCACCACGTAAAAATAAAATGCATTGTGTACAACTAAAAGCAAATAAATAAATATTAAAAAAAAAACAGGTAAGAAATAATGAAAATTACCTATCATTCTCAGACCTAATAGGAACCATTTCTACCTAATATTCTTGACTTTGCTTTCTACCATTCAGTCTTAATTATCTTATCTTTCTAGCCACAGACACTACAACTGGATTTCTTGATGAAAATCTTGCCAAATTATCACCACCTAAAGAAGACTATGAAAGGAAGCTCAACTCCAGTTAAGAACTGAGAATATGGTTTATCAAAATAACGTTCAGTGTTTGTACATTCTTAGTAGCTCACAGAATAATGTGTGTTGACTTTATTTGATAAAACTGAGAGAGGAAAGTAATGGATTTCCATTGTAACAGTCCTTTATAATTTATATAAAATGTATTATTTTCCTGTGCCTTTGCTCCTTTCTGATAATTTACATTCATTTTTCTTTTGTTATATAAAATGTTAGCCACAAATTGATTATGTAAAAGACTACCTATGATAAGAAATGGCATGTGATTATGTATTTATATTCTAGCATATACTAAACTAAATAAAAGTGCAAGTCTGCTTCAATCAGTTTGGCTTGCATTAATCTTCCCAAAATAGCTATCTTATTTTTTATTATTAATTTTTTGATGCATTCAAGCTAATGTGTTTATTTACCTTTTCCTCTTGTGGATTTGTAGCTATTTAAAGTTTCAGAAGAAATTTCAGCAGCTATTGAATTAGTTTAGACTTCACTTTGTTTTTAAGAAAATTTTTTTTCTTTTCAGCAAAACAAAGTAATCAGGGAAAGATGTCTTCAACAGAACATAAATTCAGAAAGAATGCTGTCTAAGAAGACAATATCAGTGATATTCCTGGGTTTCTGAGGACAATAAAACTAAAAGATTTTGAAATTTGTATAAATTTATGAAATTATTTTGATATAGCAATAATCACTAGTTATTGAATTTGTTGAAATGTTGGTTAATTGCACAGTAGGCAAAATTTTGAGAATTTTATTACAAATCCAAATTTTTGTTTTGTTTTGTTTTTGATACTGGGGATTGAACTCAGGGCCTCCTGTTGCTAAGCATGTACTCTATCATCGAGTCACACTCCCAGCCCCTCAGTTTCTTTGAATAATTCAAGTGCATACATTTAATAGAACACACTTTTCAACTTTTGAATCAGTAGGGAAAAATAAGATAATACAAAAATAAAAAGACTTAAGATTTTGTTCCCAAAATTTAATTGTAGTTATGGATAGAGAAAACTGTGTTTTTAAATTTCTGAAACTAACAGTACAAATTAGCCTAATTGTTCCTAATATGAATGACTTGATTTTGGTAAGAATAGTCACAACTCAAGTTGGAGAACCATACTGTAGTGAACTGAACATAGAACTTTTGAAAAAAGAACGTGCCCAGTTTTTTATAACTACCATTTACTTCTCAACCTCTAATAAAATTACAAAACTGTCTTTGAAATTCTTTTTTTATATGTATATATTTTTTAGACATTGATGGACCTTTATTTTATTCATTTGTTTATATGTGGTGCTGAGAATCAAACCCAGTGCCTCACACATGCTAGGCAAGTGCTCTACCACTGAGCCACAACCCCAGCCCTGTCTTTGAAATTCTATAGTGGTTCTAAACTGTTCTCTGAATAAGCTCTGATAAACTGCATAAATGGCTTCTCCAAAATACTGCTAGTATGTGAGAGCAACAGTGAGACACCTCCTAAGGACTTGGTACAAAGAACCCCCAGACTGATAGACTTCCTGAATCACCATGTAGGGCTAGGGGTGGCACTCAGTGGTAGAGCACTGACCCAGCATGCACAAGGCCTGAGTTTGATCCCAACACTGGAAAAAAAAAAACAAACACAGTGATAAAAGCCTCGGTGCTTACCGGGTACTCTGTTAGCTGTTAAGGAATGTTAACTGATTCAAGGAAGGAAAATATAAACAGAAATGGTGAACTTTTCAAAACAGGTTTTTGGAGAGAAACAAAATATGACAGTGTGCACTGTTATCCCTGAAGAGGAGGTTCTGAATCCAGGAGATGTGAGCAGTTAAGTGATCAGAGGTTCTGTCTGTTTGAAGTAGGACCGGTTTATCAATACCTGCTGTGACTTGGGAATAACAAAAATTTTGACTCTAATGACAAGCTTTGTTTAACAACCTTCTGATTGTAAATACGGCCTTCAGATTATTCTCATTCAGAAAAAGGAGGAACTCTAGATGAGGGCACCCAAATTCCATTCTGCACATAGAAAATTTAGAGAACCTATCTGATTTGTACATTCATCTGTGAATTTAGTTTGTGTGGGTTTTTAATTCTTTTTTTTTAAATATTTATTTATTTACTTTAGTTGTACACAATGCAATGCATTTATGTTTACGTGGTGCTGAGGATCGAACCCGGGCCGCGCACGTGGGAGGCAATAGCTCTGCCGCTGAGCCACAACCCCAGCCCCCGGGGGTTTTAATTCTTTTAATCAAGTAGATAATACTCTCCCTGTAAGGCAGAAAAGGCAAGCAAGACCAGGAACCAGGGGCCAAGAATGAGGCACCATAAAAAGATATATTGGGGGGGTCGGGGGGCGCGCTCCCAGGCAAGGTTCACTGGTCCATGAGGGGGTGAGGGCCAGAGAGTTGGCGCGTGTGAAAGGTAAGTACAATGCTTATAAAGGGAAGCAAAAGGTAGGAGGGTCTAGTCCATCTAAACTGGCAGTGTGTTGGTTGAGCTGAGTTAGGGGCATCTGTCGCTGATGTGAGATGGCAGTGTGGTCACATCAGTGCTGGAGGTCCCTTGGTCGTTGAGGTCAGTCGTGTCAGCTTCTGGTTGGCCATTTCAGGCCCCCTCAGTCAGTTGGGAAGTCCCTGATCACAGCCCCCATGGAAGGGGAGAAGGAAGGGAGGGCTGCTGACCCAACACTTCCTATTTTGCAGATGTGGAAATTGAGGCCTAGAGAGGTTAATTATCTGTCCAAGGTGACTCAGCTCTTAAGTGGCATTTGGACTCCAAAGTTCATGATCTGAACCATATTCTATGTTGCCTTGTTGGAAGATTTTTTAAAACCTTTTAAGATAGTGCTTCCAAATACTAATTAAGAAAACAGATATGGATTTACCTTTTTTCAAGTCTTCACAATCTGCATGAGACAAAAGAATAGGAAATTTTTTTAAAATAATTACTTGATATACTGAATTCAATTAAAACATACCTAAGCAGGGATCCCAAGCTCAGGCTCCAGGTCATTCTGTCCAAAGCTATAAACTGGGTCTGCTTTCTGCTTGTTATTACTAATTAACTGGTAGTAATTTGCAGTGTGTTTAGTTTTTCACTGGTTAAAAGTGATTCAATTTCATTTTAAACAATTCAGGAGATGGGGGGGAATGCTTCTAATTTCATGGTTCACCCTCAAACACCACCAGTTTTATCATTTTGGGGACTAACTCTTCGCCTGCAGTCCGTCATTAAAGAAGGTAAATGAAGATTTCTTTCCCATGCTTTTGTTTTAAAGCTTCATAATTCCTACTGCAGACCTGAAGCTTTACCACAAGAGGGCATCAGTGCCCAGCATGGTTCTTCCACCACTAGCTAGCAAAAAAACACCATGCTGTTGGAGACTTTTTTACCCTTAGTAATCTGACCCATTTTAGGAACACTGTAGACTTTGATACTTTACTAAACATAAACTAGGAACAGCTTTACTCCAGCTTCCTTCAAAGGGTGACATATTTAAATATTTTAGAGCAATCTCTGAGACTAGGCATGCAACACTAAATACACTCAAAGAGAGGTGCAAGAATTTTGACCTCCCACAGAGAAGCATGATTAGTCCCACTGAAACCTAGCAAAGAATGGTTTTGGTCAAATCTTCCTCATTAGCATTCCTCTCATTAGGATTTCAGCAAAACTTCTTTCTTTCATGTGAGTCTGAGTGGTGCAAAGTCCCTGAATTTAGATTTTCCACATCTTAAACCAGCTCAATATTCTTCCCCTACCTGTATGGCTCAGACCTTTGAACCAGTCTCTGCTCCATGTGAAAAATACTGCCAGATGCTCAAGCCCACCTCATTTTCACAACTAGTCAGTAACCTATGCCCTGGTGAGTCAATCACATCTCTCCCTGCATTGTATGCTTTCCAAAAGTTAATTTTATTTGTTCCCAACTTTGTTTATGCAATTTGTAGTTAATAATCATAATTTAATTAAAAAATAAAAAATCAGTACAAAAATCAAACAATTATGAGTGTGAATAAAGCTGTAACCTGGGGCTGGGATTGTGGCTCAGCGGTAGAGCACTCGTCTAGCGCGTGCGCAACCCGGGTTCGATCCTCAGCACCACATACAAATAAACGCATTGTGTACAACTAAAAGCAAATAAATAAATATTAAAAAAAAAAAAAAGCTGTAACCTTTATGAAAATAAGTTTAGTGTTTGGGAAAGATCTGATAAAGACTTTTTTTAAATGCTGTGGAATTAGGGGTACACAAAATGCTGTGAAAGTTTGAATGAAGGAGAGGGGAACACCAAAATATAAGGATTTTGTTCTCATTTTGCTTCACAGATGTTTGGAGTACTCACTCCACTAAAACTGAAATTGATAATGACTCCCTCCTGCTGTGTTAATAGATGTCTCACAAGGGGTTGGGGTTGTGGCTCAGTGGTAGAGCGCTTGCCTCAAATGTGTGAGGTACTGGGTTCGATCCTCAGCATAAAAACAAAATAAAAATAAATATATTGTGTCCATCTACAACTAAAACAATATTTAAAAATAAAAATAGATGTCTTACAAGCAGTCCTATCAGCAGGCCCACACTCCAAGTTTTTAGCTTGACATCAAAGGAATGATGGGTGAATGTTTTGTTGTTTCTGTTTTAAATTTAAAATAAAATTCTGATGATATATATTATCATTTCATGAATCCCTGTTCTAGAAAGCTGACTTTTCCATTTAACTCACTACAGATTCTGTATGAGTAGGGAAGCAAGGCTTCTACAGCACAGCTTCAAAATTGCCAAATGTAGGAATAGCCAAACAAATTGCCCAAGCCCTCAGTCTTTCCTCTGTGATCTATGTATACTTTCAAGAGAATAACCTCATTTTCATGAAGATAGCATTTTAGAGTCCCTTATCACTGAAGTAGATGTGCTTGATTTTAACAGAACAGATTTTTAGAATTTAATCCTTTTTTTTTTTTTTTGGCCAAGCTGGGGATGGAACCCAGGGCCTCATATAGGCTAGACAAGCTCTCTACCACTGAACTGCACCCCCAGCTTAGAACTTTGTCACCTTTTAATGTAGTTAAAAGTTAAAGGCCTGTTAGTTAACAAAAATGTATTTAAAGCTAGGCACAGTGGCACACACTGGGAGGCTGAGATAGGAGGATCACAAATTCAAAGACAGCCTCAGCAAAAGCGAGGCTCTAAGCAACTCAGTGAGACCCTGTCTCTAAATAAAATACAAAATAGGGCTGGGGGTGTGGCTCAGTGGTTGAGTGCCCCTGAGTTCAATCCCCAGTTCCAAAAAAAAAGGTTTCGTCTTTCAACTTACAACTGTGCCTAAAATGTTTCCTTTTTATTAATGCAGGCTGGCACAATTGTGAATGTGTGATATATATTGTTTAAATGATTACAGCCCTAAAGGGAAGATTGTGATTGAGGGTTTACCCCTGTAGCCAGGAAAGCTTTGCCATGGTCTTCCATATCCTTTGTAATCAGAAGAATGGCCCACACCTTATCCCAGATGGCATTCTTTACATTTAAACTTTATTATAACGTAACAAAAAGAACAGAAAGCTCTTTGCTAAATTATAAGCAAGTTATTAGATTTAGGGATGGAAGAGCACTTGCCTAGCATGTGCTAGGCCCCAAGTTCAATCTCAAGCACTGCAAAAAAAAAAAAAAAAAAATTAAAGTTTGCTTGTGCCACGTGACAAAATCAAGTACATCTTAGTTTTAAATACTAATATGTGAAAAGAGCTATACACTGTCATCTCAGCCACTCAGGATGCTAAGGCAGAAGAATCACAAGTTCAAAGCCAGCCTTAACAATTTAGCAAAACTCAGTGACTTAGAACCTGTGTCAAAATAAAAAGGACTGGGCTGGGGTTGTGGCTCAGTGGCAGAGCGCTCGCCTTGCACGTGCGCAGCCTGGGTTCGATCCTCAGCACCATGTAAACATAAATGCATTGCATTGTCTACAACTAAAAGTAAATAAATAAATATTTTAAAAAAATAAAAAGGACTGAGGATGTAACTCAGTGGCAAAGCACCTCTGGATTCAATCCCCAATACAAAAAAAAAAAATATATATATATATATATGAAGAGAGAAAACTCTCATGCTATAAGTGATATTCTGCTGAAGTGGCCTCCCTCTTTCTGCTTCATAGGAGGCCCCTCCCTGTATTACAGCTTTGCACAAAAGAAGAGCCACATTAGACGAAGTTCAAGCATCCACCCTCCCTGACTTCTTCCTTCTGGGCTGCTATTAAAAAATATCATAAATTGTGTGGCTTATTAGAAATTTATTTCCCACATTTCTGGCAGTTGAGAAGTCTAAGATCAAGGCATCAGGAGATCTGGTGTCTGGTGAGGGCAGCTTCCTGGCTCATAGGGCACCTTCAGCAAACAACTCCCCTGGGCCTCTTTTATAAGTCACTTAGCCCACTCATGAGGACTCCACCCTCATGACCTAACTGTATTCCAATGGCCCCACCTCCTAATGCCATCTCCCTGGGGAGGTAGAATTTCAATATGATTTCTGAGTAGACCACAAATATTTAGACCATAACATCCAACTTCCCCTTCCTAATAGATTCTCAATTTTGTTCAACTATCCACTCAAACCATGGATTAAGCTTAATCAGTCCATTCTAATGAATATTTGACCTTTCACTGGTTCACAAGGGCATGTGTAACTTAAATTTTGCCTAAAACAATCTAAGGGAAGAACTTACATTTCATAGTTGAGGGAAGAGATTTTCCTTCTCCCACTGGATATGAATAGGAGAACATGCTGCCTATTTACTGCTGGCAGCTACCTTACCACCATGAGGGAAAGCAGCAGTAAAAAAAGATAGAAGAAATGTAGATGCTTCAAGACAAGGCTGAGTCCAACTTTAGAACCTAATCCTAGACTTTCATAGATACATAAGACATTTTCTGAGTGTTTAAGCAAATGTGAGCTGGGGTTGCCTGTTACTTGCAGAAATCTGTGCCCCAACTGAAACAAAAATATCAAAAATTTGCCTCAACTTTGTGGGGCCCTGCTCTGCTAGTGTAGTAAGCACCTCCCTGGCCCAATACTGCTGGCTACTGCAAGGGTGGAGAATTAAGAGGGTCAAGAGTGTTATGTCAATTCACATAGGTAATAAATTAACATTTGTTAGTTTCTTCCTGGGTGCTGTGTGTCTTCCTAGTGGATTATCTTACTGAAACCTCACAAAAACCTTATGATTAAGGTTTAACTGTGAGGAAATCTAGCCCAGGATTAAACAAATTGCCCAGGGATGAGTGGTAGGTAGCAGAGCCTGGATTCAAGCAAGACACTCTCCCTTCCATACCTATTTGGGCCCATCTTTGATAAATTACAAATTCAGTAGAGACCAAATATATATATAGTCTACAGGGACTGCGGTTGTAACTCAATAGTAGAGTCCTTGCTTAGCATGTGTGAGGCACTGGGTTCGATCCTTAGCACCACATAAAAACAAATAAATAAAGGTTAAAAAAGTAATGCAATACTAAAAAATAAATAAATAGTCTACAAAAAGGTTAATTTCAATGTGAAATAATCTTAGTACCCTTAACAGAACATTTACTAAGTTTGGTGCATGGATCATGGTGTACATTCAAAAAGGATATTAATAATATTCACAAGGTTAAACTCGTTCTTTTTTTTAATTTTTTTATTCAGTGTTGTATATATAACAGTAGCATGCTTTACAATTCGTAGTACACATAAAGAGCACCTTTTTACATATCACTGTTAATATACAAAGTATATTCATATCTTTCATGTCTTCAAACATGCATTTAGGGTAATGATAACCCTCTCATTCTACCATCTTTTTTGTTTTTCTTCCTCTCTTTGTACCCCTTTGCTCCCTCCCTTGCCATCCCTCCCCATTGACCTTTCTGGTGTTCCTCTAATCTTCCTATGCTCCCCAATCCAACCCCACTGCAAATCAGCTTCCTTATATCAGAGAAAACCTTCGGTATTTGGATTTTTGAGATTTGCTAACTTCACTTAGCGTTATATTCTCCAATTTCATCAATTTACCTGCGAATGCCATTATTTTATTCTCTTTTATTGCTGAGTAAAATTCCATTGTGTATATATACCACATTTTCTTTATCCACTCATCTACTGAGGGGCATCTAGGTTGTTCCACAATCTAGCTATTGTGAATTGTGCTGCTATAAACATTGATGTGGCTGTGTCCCTGTAGTATGCTGTTTTTAAGTCCTTTGGAAATAAGCCCAGTAGAGGGATGACTGGGTGATATGCTGGTTCCATTCCCAGTTTTCCAAGGAATCTCCATACTGCTTTCCATAATGGCTGTACCATTTTGCAGTACCAACAGCAATGTATGAATGTGCCTATTTCCCCACATCCTCTCCAACATTTATTGTTGTTTGTGTTCTTAATAGCTGACATTCTAACTGAAGTAAAATGATTAAACTCATTCTTTGAGGTCAATTAATTATAAAAAATTTATTAATAAAATTTCAACTGCTTCTACATAGTACTTTATTTTAATGGCAAAAACATAAGAAAATGTACATACTATAACAGTTAATAACTACTATAACAGTTAATAATATTAACTGAGCCACCAGGTAAAGGAACTAAAGAAAATTTACCAAGTAACAACAACTTTATCCTTTAGAAAGATATCTTATTTAGAAAGATATCTTCTTTAGAAAGAAGCTTAGAGTCTAAATGAGAGAGAGAGTGAAAATAGCAGGCATATGTTTACTTAGCCTGTAGTCCATGGATTATACATGAAATGTGTGTGTGTGTATATGTGTGTGTGTTTTCTGAAGAGAGGGCCTATAACTTCCATGAACTTCTTAAAGAATTCTGGCCATTACTACTCTCAAAAAGCCAAAAAAGGACAACTGAAATTTTTCAGCAGGAAAAAATGACTAATATAATCGTAATGTTTGCTTCCATTTACATTTCTTTCTCAGTGTTAATTATTTGATTAAATCATGTATTTTGTTTTTTCCTAGTTAAGACTTTTTGGGTCATGAGATAAAACCACTACTTCAAACCAGCTTAAGCAAAAAGGCTTTCCTGGAAGTCTCTTGAGATAGCTAATGGAATCCAAGGGCATGGAGTTTAGCTGGCCCCACAGAGGATAGGGCCAGGAAACCAGCAGTCAGTTTCCATCACTTTCCTTCTCGCAAATTTGCCTGGTCTGTGGATCTTTTGGCAAACCAGCATTCATTGCTTATGCATGCGCAAGACCCAGTGCACTTGATCCTTAGTTTATGTATCCTCCCTTTATTGACCTGCAGGGTGACTAAATAGCATCTCACAGTCCTGATTCAAAGTTCCCAGGATGGAGAATCTGCAAATCCCATCAACACAGGAATGAGATCCTGTGTAGCAAGCCTGACTATTGTTCCTAAGTGTGAACTGAGGCAATTCAGCAGAGAGGCAGGGGCAAGAGACTACCAGCAGTGTCGCCTACCCTGCTCATTTCCACTCATTTAAAGAGGAATATGCTCTTTTTATTTGTTGTTTTTCAGTGCTGGGGATTGAACCCAAAGGCACTCACTGTACCACTGAGCTACATCCCCAACCTTTGTATTTTATTTTTGAGCCAGGGCCTTACTAAGTAGCTAAAAGCTGGACCCCAACTTGCAATCCTACTGCCTCAGCCTTCCCAGATGCTGCTGTTACAGGTCTAGGCCTAGGCCACAGCTAGAGATGAGTCTCTCTAGTTGAAGCTGCCAAATAGGTTAAAATTGTTCTCTCATGCCCATTTGCCCTCTTTGTTTATTTATTTAGTTAGTTTTGGTACCAAGGATTGGACCCAAGGGCGCTTAACCACTGAGCTACAACGCAGTCCTTTTTATTTTTTATTTTGAGACAGGGTCTCACTAGGTTGCTTACAGCCGCACTAAGTTGCTGAGGCTGGCTGTGAACCTGTTCTCCTCATGCCTCAGCCTCCCAAGCAACTGGAATTACAGGTGTGTACCACCACACCCAGCAAGGAATTGCTTTTTTAAGTATGCTGTATTTCAGGAAATTTTTTCACTTATACTAGACTCTTTAGAATCTGAAAATGCTCTCCTTTCCTAGAAGATGGTAATTAAGATAAAAGACTTAAACAGTGGTCTTACTTTTATATCAAAGTCTCCAATATTTTGATCCAGCTCTTTTCTCTTGATTGCAAACTAACTTTGAGGATTTGTATCATTTCATATATTACAGTTTCTGATCCTCTCCACAATCTCCACCACCAGCCCCTACACATGTTAGATTTTTTTTTTAAATGGTCCTTTCTTGAATATTTAGCTTAAAAGTTGTCACTATTGACCAACTGTAAATCATCTAAGAGGTGGTCAAAGGACAAAACTACAGCAAATTAAGGATTTTAATTGGCTTTATTTTCCATTTTAGAATCAGGCAATACTTCATTCCATGAAACATATCAATGAGTATTCCTATGAACTGAGCCAAAGAAGTTGGTTTTACAGTCAGAAAAGCCTGAAGAAAACAAAAACAAAAGAACAAAAAGAATTGGTCATTTCAAAGTTACTTTCCCTGTAAGGTTAGGGTAGGACAGTAGAAAAATAATTGGTCAATGTCAGGTTACTTTTTGTGTAAAATAAAGCAAAGGGAACTTCATTATCATGCCAAATAAAATTGGCCAGTTCGGTGACTGTGGGTATAACTCAGTGTAGAGCACCTTCCTAGCATGTGCAAAGCCCTGAGTTCAATCCCCAGCACAAGAAAAGAAAAAAGACTGGGAAAATTGGCTAGTATCTCTCTCTAATCATGATTTCTCAGAAGGTCAGATGAACAGCTTAGTGGCACCTTGGTGAAGTGAAACTTTTACATGACAATATGTTAGTCAGCTTCCCATTGCTATGACAAAATACCTGAGAAAATCAGCTTAAAATGAGGAAAGATTTATTTGGGTTCATAGTTTCAGAGGTTTTAATCCATGGTCCCTTGGCCCTCTTGCCTTTGAGCCTGTGATAGGTAAGGCAACACATCATGGAGGAAGCACATGGCAGAACAAACTATCTATATCATGGCCACTGGGAGGGAGGATAGGCCAGGGTCCTAGTGTTCCCTTCAAGGGCACACCCCCACTGACCTCACTTCCTTCCACTAGATCCCACTTTATAAAGGTTGCATCACCTCCCAACAGCACCACAAGCTGGTTACTGTGCCATTAGCACACAGCCTTTGGGGGACATTTCACATCCAAACCAACACAGACACCATTTTGATTTTTAGTCAGGACTACTAAAGATTAGTGCAGGATTTTAGTACAAAATAATGCAACTGTAATTTTTATTTAACAAGGTGAATCTCAACCTGTAGTGTTCTTTATATATTTTATTTCATTAAACCTCTAGCATTTCCATGAGTGCTATGAGATCTATAGTTTTTTTAAAAAATGAATTTAAAGAAGATTGCTTTGAGGATGAACTTATTTTTTAATATCCAATCATATAATAGGGAACATGGAAACCTTGGTGAGGAATCGTGTTCAAATGCATGCATACAGGATATAATGAAGGGAAAACCTAATAAAACCTCTAGCTTCATATACTTTTAGTTGACTTTAAAAATGTCTGATTTTGGAGGTTACACAGCTAAGCAATATAGTATTTGTTGGTTCTAGGCAGAAGGCTGCGCCTCCCAGGCAGAAGGCCACACCTCCCCAGGTGCCTTGTGAAAAACTACAGCTCCCGGGATCCTCAGCGTGACCAAAAAACCTGACCAGCAAGTCCCTTGTCCACTACCACTACCTCCCCCCATGACCTCTGCTGGCCTATAGGACAAGGACTCACTCCAAGGGGGTTTTATGGCCCCCTACTCTATTTAAGCCAGCCCCGGACTGAAATCTCCCCTTTTGTTCCTGCTCTCCCTTGTTCCTGCCGCTCTCTGTTCCTGCTCTCCGCTCCCGCGTGCTCCAGCTCCCGTCCTTTCCCCGCGGTTTGTCCCCATCCCCTCCACGTGTTTCTTTGGTAATTCAATAAACCCCTTTCCTTTTCCTATACGACAGTTCGAGCCTCGGTCCCTTCCTGCAAATTTCGCTAACAGTATTAGTTTCCTACTATCTGTGCTATAGATGAATCTCTAGTCATGCTGCCTAATGGGTTAAAATTGTTCTCCTGTGGAAGCTGCCCTTTTGCTCTCCTCCCTTATTCTGAATCTTAATGATTAACTGAAAGGTTAGCTATTCCTTTTAAAAGGAACTTTCTAATCAGCGACTTTTCTTTAGAGTCACAGAACCCAGAACATTTGGTTGATAATCTACAAATTACATCAGAATGTGTAACATCCCTCCTTGCTCTTTAGTTCTGTACATCAACAAACAAAAGGCATATAAATTGCCGTGATATTTAACTTGTAGAAAAGAAATATGTTTGTCTAAAGAATTACAGAACCAGCCCCTGAAGGTCAAAGTTGAGTTTGATTGTGATGTTCCAGCCAGAAAAACCGAGAAACATATGCCCTGAATGACAAAAGACCCCATATAGTACGTAGTCTCCCTGCCCATTGCCCCCTGCACCTATTTTTCTTCCCTATAAAGCCCCTTTCTCATACCTGATTTTCTGTTTTGGGGGACAATAGCTCTCCACATCTTCTCAGGGGATCAGCCACTGCCTAAACCTAATTTCCTTCCCACCAACTCTTGTCTCCTGATTTTTTTAAAAATATTTATTTATTTATTTTAGTTGTACACAATGCATTTATGTTTATGTGGTGCTGAGGATCGAACCGGGGCGCGCGCACGTTCGAGGAGAGCGCTCTGCTGCTGAGCCCCAGCCCCAGCCCCTTGTCTCCTGATTCTTAACTTCAAAGCAATGAGCAGGAGCTGGGCGTGGTGGCGCACGCCTGTAATCCCAGCACTTGGGAGGCTGAGGCAGGAGGATCAGGAGTTCAAAGCCAGCCTCAGCAATGGTGAGGTACTTAGCAACTCAGTGAGACCCTGTCTCTAATAAAATACAAAAAGGGCTGGGGATGTGGCCCAGTGGTCGAGTGCCCCTGAGTTCAATCCCCAGTACAAAAAAAAAAAAAAAAAGCAGTGAGCAGCTGGACTTGGGTGCAGTAATAAAGAGACTCACACCCCATTATCTGATATTCATGATAGTGGGCAGCAGTTGGACACCTCCTTCAGCTCCAATGATTCTGGTCTAGAGCCTCATTTACCTGGGAACCTCACAGAGTTATACCCAGATTAATGAGAAGTCTGTGGAAACCATCAGCTCATTGATCATCAACCCGGGCTGTGCATCAACACCCCAGTCTTCAAAATCTCCACAAAATTTAACTCTTCCAGGGGGCACATGTCCCCAAGGTTGAAGATGACCACATATGAAGAAGTTTTCAGACAAAATATGTGGTACAGTTTGCAAAAGAATGCTTAATGACTTTTTTTCATATTTTATTTTTATGATAAATATAGTATTCTGTACATAAAATTTGGAAATAAAAGAAAAAGGTAATGCATTTGAAACTCCAAAATAAAGAGACCACTGCTGGTACCATTTTAATTTCCCACTAATGTTTTTCTTATCCATATTTTTATATAACCAGGCCTTAGTACATAAATACATAAAGATTGTTTGCTATCTTCACACTACAGATCCGTTTTTCATTCAAAGCAGGCAGTAGGATTATGAATAAATAATAAGTATAAAGTTTATCATTGCCTTTCTTTGCCATTCCCCCCCACCCACTCTTATCTCTCCTCGATCAATATAAGGACTCACAAAAGCAGACCATTAAAACACAAAAACAGCATTACCAGTACAGGCTCTCTTGAACTGCCTTTGACTTCAGATTCTAAGGACCCATTTGCTTTTTCATTCCTGTAAATTCTTACTTGGAGGCACCTGGAAATTCTTGAGAGGATCTTTGAATCCACAGTCCTGAATTTTGAGGATGACCTAAGCTCACGTCCCCTCTCTGCCTTTCCACAGCCTCTCCCAAAGATGGTACAACTGAGATAGAACATGAGATCCCTGCCCCACAGGGAGCACCTACTCTGACCTCACACCACCAAGTGACCTGCAAGCTGCCAGGGTGCAGTGGCTTTGCCTGCCCTTCCGGTGAAGGTGTTAGTTGTCCCCCTCAAAACAGAAGTCCTTTCCATGAGCAGCTGTACTCTTCTCTGGAAATCTAGATTCTCTGAATAGTTTATATTTCAGTTAGGTTTATGTGCATAATTATTTTGCATAATCATGAAGGGCTACTCAGGGAGAAATAAAACTGTTTAAAGGAAGGATCACACATATACTAGATTTATATGCGCACACACACATATATATATTGTTCATGAGTATAGGGTAAAGATTATGTGTTATGAGTACATTTTCTTTCTTTCTTTCTTTCTTTCTTTGGTACTGGGGATTAAACCCAGGGGTGCTTAATCACTGAGTCACATCCCCAGCACCTTTTTTTAAATTTTGAGGCAGGGTCTTACTAAGTTGCTTAAGCCCTTGCTCAGTTGCTAAGGCTGGCTTTGAACTTGTGATTCTCCTGTCTCAGCCTCCCAAACTGCTGGGATTATAGGCATGTGTCACAGCTCCTGGCCTATGAATACATTTTTTGTTTGAAAAGAAGAGTGAGTGAGACTTCATTTTAGAAGTCCCGCATGTCCATTGTTATCTGTTAAATAAACTAGGACACCATGGTTCCAGGACTAAGCTCCTGTACTGGCCCCAACAAACTAGACAACAACTGAAATTAAATTTTTATCTGATCTTTTCAGAAACCAGGAGAGATAACAGGCAAGTTTCCTAAACAGGCCTGTTTCATGATAATAAAGTTCTCTCTGCTTCAATCCTTTAAAATAAATAATCAATTATTTTTCTATCTTTCTGTTTTCCTGTCCAACCTTACCCCACCTGACAAGAAAAGTGACTTTGAAATTACCAATCTGCTCTCTATTCTTTGTTTCTACTTTTATCAGTTCTTCTCTGTCTACAAACTAATCTATTTGCTCAGCCTACTAGAATATTCATTCTATTTTATGGAATGAAGTGTTGCCCAATTCTAGAATCAAAAATAAAGCCAATTGGGCTGGGGTTGTGGCTCAGCGGCAGAGTGCTCGCCTCGTACGTGCGCTGCCCGGGTTCGATCCTCAGCACCACATAAACATAAATGCATTGCATTGTGTACAACTAAAGTAAATAAATAAATATTTTTTAAAAAAATAAAAAATAAAAAAAATAAAGCCAATTAAGATCTTCAAATAAGTTGTTGTAATTTTGTCTTTTGACAGATCCATGAGCAGGTACAGAAAGGACAAAAGTCTCTCTCCCTCATATTTGCCCCTGCAGAGCCCTCATCAACACTTTCCAGCTCTGTTTGTAAAAGTACCACTATTTTACATAGTAAACATTAAAGAAAAATTTAGCAAGAATGATTCCCTTGCTTCCCAACAAAAAGTCCATTAAGAGGGACTGGAGTAAGAAAATGTGGTATACACAATGAAATATTAGTCATTAAAGAAGAATGAAATGTAATTTGTAGATGCACAGATGGATCGGAAGGACATTTAAGTGAAGTGAGCCAGGCGCAGACATTCTGCGTGTTCTCATTCATATATGGAAGCTAAAAAAGTTGATCTCATAAAAGTTAAGAGTAGAATAGTGGATGCCAGAGACCAGGAAGGAGAGTAGTGAGGGGAGATAGAGGGAAACTGGTTAATAAGGAGAAAAATAGTTACATGGAAGGAAAACGTTGTTTAAAAAAAAAATTTCCATCTCCACAAATTATTATGAACCTATCTGTTAAAATAAGACTGGATCGATTTTTATAAATGATCACATCTTGCAATTGTAAAATACTGTAATTCTATAAAGAACTTTTATAAGCAGTTATATTTTCTCATTTAAACTTAAAATTTATGCTCAGAGTTGTAAAAATTTCAGACACTTCCAAACCTATAAAATTTTGCTATTTCAAAGTAGTTCAGGAGTTTATAACAATGTAGACATAGAAATACATATCATCATAAAGATTACAATTTATGTTGGTCCTTTTTTCCCTCATAACAAGAAATCACAGGATTTGTTGAGACCTACAGTTTAGTCAGCTGGTGCCAACAATAGTATTTGAACTATGACCTTGATTTAAATAGAAAGTAAGATTCCAGCTGGGCATGGTGGTGCATACCTGTGATCCCAGAGGCTGAGGAAGCTGAGGCAAGAGGATTGAGAGTTCAAAGCCAACCTCAGCAATTTAGCAAGGCTTTAAGCAATTTAGCGAGACCCTGTCTCAAAATAAAATATGAAAAAGGGCTAGGGATATGACTCAGTGTGGTTCAGCACTCCTGGGTTCAATCCTCAGTACCAAAAAAGAAAGAGAGAAAAAAAAAAAAAACATAACATTCCATCTCTTTTTTTCTCAGGCCACATCATGCCCAAAAACCATGTATCATGTAGACAGAAGGCTAGCATTTTAGGATTTTATATCTAGAAGGGACATGAGAGATCTTTGAGAAAAATCCTTTCATTTTTGTTTGTTTTTGTTTTTGTAATACTGGGGTTGAAACCAGGGACACTCTATCATTGAGTTACATCCTCAGTCCTTATTTTTGCCCTATTTTTTTGATTGGTGCATTACAGTTGTATATAATGGTAGGATGTGTTGTCAAGTCACTCGAGATCCTGGGCCAAGTCCCGTGAGACTACGGAAGGCGACGATGCCCAAATCTCCATGGCTCATAGTCAACCGCAATTCAAGCCATCTCCCCAAACAGGGCTCCTGCAGTTGTCACTTATCTGTACATGGACACAATATAATATAATCTAGCCAATATCTTTCCCTAGTATTTCCCCTTTCCCTTCTGTCCTCCTTTCCCCAGTTCCTTTCTTCTACTCTAATGATCTCCAGAGGAATATCTTCTAATGTTCCATAGCACAATAGGGTGACTGTAGTTCATAACAATTTATTATTCATATTCTATTTAAAAATCTAGAAGAGTTTAAAGTTTCCCAAACATGAAGAAATGACAAATGTTGAAGGAGATGCAAATGCTAATTACCCTGATTTGATCATTACACATTGTACATATACATCAAATATCATACCATACCCCATAAATATAAATAATTATTACTTGTCAATTAAAATAGAAAAAAGTCCAAAAAAAAACCTTCAATTTCTTAGAATCTAAGAAAAAATAAAGCCTTCATAATTGATTGTTCATTAGAATATCATTCCAAAATTTTCATTAATTTTCATGCCACCTTAGAAGTATGTTAAGATAAAGAAAGTGTATGCACTGGAATAAAGTATAAATGAACAAATCAACCAGACCAATATGGAGAAGCTGATGTATCATCCCTAAAGACTAACCACTGTGTGACTGATCGTGAGCAATTTGGTTTTGAGAACTGGTATACAAAGCAGTTAGTAGAAAGAAAACCTATAACATGATAGGTGCTAATAAATGGTGACTAAGATATTACAATTCATAACCAATATTATATTTCTCTTTTCAAATATCCATGTTATTTCACCAAAGTTATGGCTATGTCCATTTTTAAGGCTTTAAAATAATTTTATAAGACACTATGTAGTTGAATCCTCCAACAAAGTATAGCACCAAGCTCTCCTAGGCTATATGTGAGTCCATTCCTCTTCTAACCTAGTATTTTCTGAGGCTTGTTTCAGGAAATAAAATAGAATGATTAAACTCACCGTATACTTTTGCCATGTTTGGCTCTTTCATCTCTGGAAAATTTGGAGGCAGTAAGGTTCTTAATATATTGGTCTGAAAAACATCTCTGCAATTCTTGGTGACCTGACAAACAAGAAGAAAGAGTTAGAACATTGTTCTTGTCGCATACAAGAGAAGGTTTCAACAAGAAGGCCCTCACAAAAATTTCCAATGCCGGTCAGAGAAGCTGCAGAATCCAACCAAAAATGATTTTCCTCTTATCCCTCATCTGTATCTGAGATTGCTGCCCTCAAGAATCAATTGTGAAGCCCTGAGGGCCCAGCACAATCCAAGAGTCTCCCAGTGTTCAAATGTAGACTGAGAACCCCAGCTTCTACAGCAGACAGTAATTGGCCTCAGTGGCACCACTGCAGACCTTAGAAAGCTCCAGGGCTGCAGGTGTAGCTCAGTAGTAGAGTGTGAGTTTAGCAAACACAAGGCTCTGGGTTCAATCCCTGCACCATAGGTAAATGAAAAAACAAATAAATAACCCAGCAGACCTTTATCTGGGCACACCAGCCAAGTCTCCTTCATATCCCAGAGTTAGAATAGAACCTCCATCCCAGCAGCATAAGTGAACTCCCTCATACCGTGTCTCAGTCTGCAATTCAAGTAGGCTAATAGAGAAGTAGTTGGATGTAATAAACTGCAAAAAGTAAAAGAAACTCCATGGTGATCACATAACGGCATTTGGAAGGGGGAAGCCAGCAGCCAGCTCTGCCTCTGTCAAACTCTGATGTGGCCCCTTTACCTCTCCCTGACTTCCCTCTTCCCAATTGTCTGAGGACAGCCTGAGGAAGGCTGAATAATCTGGAGGTCTGGGGAGCTGCTAGGGGCAAGGTAGGTGGTATGGGGGAGGACAGAGGAGACTGAGTTAGAGATTATCTAAAGTCCCAGTTGAGGGGTTGGAAAGGCAGTATGGGTGGGGTGTTTTCCTCTCATCACTTCTTCTCTTGCTGGAATTCAGGCCTAATGGCCTCCCTCTAGATTGTTACCCTGATTACTAGGTCCCACTGCCAGCCTGCCCCTGATCACTTTGGCCTCCAGGCTGCAGCCAGAGCTATGTCTCTAATCACATGGCTCCCTGCTTCCCAGGGCCCAATTCTAAGACAGGATAAACCTGAGGTTTTCAGTCAGCATCCCTGGGCCTCCCAGTCATACCCACAACCTGCCTGTCCAGCCCCATCTCCTGAATTTCCACCTCATATCCCAGATTTTGGGTCTTTGGATGTCATTTGCTGCTTCTGTGTGCTTATTCAGTTTCTTCTCTCTTTTTGGAATCTCCTTTCAAGGTTTAAGCCAGGGTGTAGCTCAGTGGTGTTAGAATGTGCAAGGCCCAACATTCAATCACTAACATTGAAAAGAAAAAAAAGAAAAGAAAAAAATAAATATTTTGGTCAGACATCTTGTCCTCAATGAAAAAACATATAGAGACACACAGATGTGTTGCAAAACAAGTAGACTCGTGAGTAGATAACACACAGGCACTCAGACATATTCAGGTATTCAGACACATGTGTAAACATGCAGAGACATGCAGATACTCAGACATACGTATAGACATATATGTAAAGACACTTGCACACACAGAGACACACATCCAAACACACACACAGATAGACTCTCAGAAACCACATACACATTCAGACACATTAAAAAAACCACATAGACACACATGTACACACACATGCAACTACTTCACATTCCAAGACTGGGCTAAATCCCCTTCTCTAGGCTCCCACAGCACTTTATCCAGACCTCTTTCACTGCACTGACCTGCTTTTACAGACAAATCTGTCCTCCTATCTCAGTGACAAATCGTTCCAGGCTAGAGCCCTTCCCTTTAAAATCTTAAACAATTCACCTACCTTAGAACCTGTCTGGTTCATAGTGGACCATCAATCAAGTTTGCTAAACTGAACCAATCATTCCACAACAGGCCAGAAGGACTAGGATGTGGAATGGCTCCCAGAATAACCAAATCTAAAATTTATCCTCCTCTCTGTACCTCTGGGCAAGGGCAGATTACTGCAACTGTAAAGAATATGGTAATTGGGCTGGGGTGTAGCTCAGTGGTAGAGCCCATACTTAGCTGAGTTCAGGGTCAATCCCCAGCACCATTTTTAAAAATCCCAGCACCATTTTAAAAAATCTTTTTTTTTAATATTTATTTTTTTGCTTTAGTTGTACACAATGCGTTTATTTTTACGTGGTGCTGAGGATTGAACCCGGCCGCGCACGTACTAGGTGAGCGCTCTGCCGTTGAGCCACAACCCCAGCCCCTAAAAAATCTTTTTAAGGTAGTCGACAGTACCAGCAGCAATTCATTATTCAAGTTTTACTCTGCCTCTTAAATTTTTTAAAAAGAAATTGTCGTGGCTGGTGTTGTGGCTCAGCGGTAGAGTGTTCGCCTAGCACGTGTGCGGCCCGGGTTCAATCCTCAGCACCACGTAAAAACAAAAAGGCACTGTGTACAAATAAATATTTTTTAAAAAGAAAGAAATTGTCCCTTCTTTTTTTTTTTTTTTTTTTTTTTTTTGGTACCGGGGATTGAACTCAGGGGCACTCGACCACTGGGCCACATCCGCAGCCCTTTTTTGTATTTTATTAGAGACAGGGTCTCACTGAGTTACTAAGTGCCTCACCATTGCTGAGGCTGGCTTTGAACTCGTGATCCTCCTGCCTCAGCCTCCCAAAGTGCTGAGATTACAGGTGTGTGCCACCGCGCCCGGCTATGTCCCTTCTCTTTTGACACAGCTGTTAGCTGTTGAATTCAAAGGCTTCTCAAATTTGAGATATGTGGTAGAGTGAACTAAGTTAATGCCACTTCTACACAGCCAAAAAGGAATCAGCAAAGAAACTTTCTTAGAGCTTCATTCAGCACATATTTCACTCCCTGTTTATCTCCTAGATTAAAAAACTCTTTGATGGCAGGAGCTATGTCTGATTGCTTTATATTTCCCACAGCTCCTGGTGGAACGCTTTCAGGATGAATGACAAAGAGCTGGAGGAGAAGAAGGGATAGGATAGGGCCTTCTGGAATTCCCAGAGGGAAAAAATGACATGCAACTTGGAAATGTAATAAAACCTTCAAAAATATGCACACCTTCTGCATAAATTGTGGAAACTCAGGTTCGCTCCCCAGCGCGCGTGCACACAGACACACACACACACACACACACACAGGAAAAAAGAAAGAAAGAAAAGAAAAAAAAAGTAGAAAGAAAGGCCATAGCTTTGGGACCTGGCTGTAATTCCAGTTGTGCAACACACAAGCTATGCCACCCTTAGCTTCTTGAGTCTTGGTTTCCTCATCTATAAAGGAGGGAAAAAAACCTCACAGGGCAGTTGTTGAACACTTAAAACAGTGCCAGGCACATAGGATCTGTTCTACACTCATTTGCTCTCTATTAATAGTATTATTGTTATTATTATGTGAGTCCTTAGTAAATTTGAATTTAGAGCAGAAAGCTGTTAAAACATGGTATGTTTGGGAATTTGGAGAAATATCTAGGAGAAATCCCCTCTGAATGTAAGCAGAAACAAGCCCTCCTCCCCCACATTATGAAAGCAATCTGTTAAAACCTTAGACTGGAGCACAGGCCAGAAGCTTCCTTGGCAAAACAAGGCAGGTAGGCTTCACCCACCATGTGCAGCTAGAGGTAGAAGAAGTCTCTGGTCACTAACAGGATCAGCTCTCAAGCCCAGTTTAGGTTCCACATGGCAGCAAGTTTCCACCTAGAGAGGGGAACCAGTTTGGCAAACCCAGGTAACAGGTGGCCCTCATAGTATTGCTCTTAGATGACCTACTTGTCCAGAATACCAGCTCCTGAGAAGACAAACCAGGAGGAACAAGATGGGCATCAAGAACCACACAGAATAGGGTGCAGCTGGATAGCAAGAACAACTCTTAATGTTCTACAGCACAGTTAAGTAACTATGGTTGACAACAATTAATCAAATACTTCAAAACAACTGGTAGAGAGGATTTTTAATGTTCACAGCACCAAGAAATGATAAATGTCTCAGGTGACATATTTTTAATCACCCTGATAATAATCATTACACACTGTATGTATTGGAATGTCAGACTGTACCCCATAAACATGTACAATTACCATGTGTCATTTAAAATATATTAAAAATTAAAATAGCATAATTAATTTTTTGAAAACCGCACAGAAGCCCTGTGTGTAGTGATGAAATCGTGTGCTTTTCCCTCAGCCTCTGGTACCCCTAGTCCTACCCTGTGGGATTGGCAGCTAAGACAAAGTAGAAACCTAGGGTCTAGTTGGAGGATGCAGAATCCCTAAACCCAAAGGACATGAATTATTTAATTTCCTCTTGCCTGAGCACTGGCTCAGGAACCTGTAGGGTTTTGGAGGTGGGTGTGGGGGGAGGTCAGTGGTTCTAGCGATGGGCAGTTAGCAGACAAAGCTGGGAACATAGGATGGAAGCCCCACATCCTACTGAATCCAAATAGATTAAATTTTCAGTTGCTAATGTTGGTCAACTTTGTTCTTCCCAGTAAAGTTTTTGTGCAGAAAGACATAGCATGCAGGTGCACACATGAAGCTCACCTGCAGATATTTTTATAATAATATCACCCAGTGTTTTGCAGTCTCTAAAACATTCATAAACACAGACTCACTTATTCCTCAGAACAACCCTGTGAGGTAGAAAGAAGGGGCAATTTTTAAAGCACCATGTAACAGATGAAGACTTAGCAATGTTATATATACTATCCCACAGCTAATAAGTGGCAGATCTGAAAGTAGAAAAAGGGATCCTGTGTAGTGTCCTTCCCATGACACTAGACTAAGCCATCTCTATTTGGAGGGGTTTTGCAGCTATTTTTAAATCCCAGCTGGCTCTGTTGAGCCAGATCCAATCAACTCCAGGAGACCAGCTTCATTCTCCCCCTGCTTCCCTCCTCCTCACCCACCCCTGCATTTCTGTGGTTTATTTACATTATGAACCACTAATGGCTCCCTTTACTTAACCTAGTTTGAAATGGGTTTCTGTCAGACACTTGCAAACAAGTCTACTGACCAATGCATAAATAGAGATTTAAGTAGAGGGAGCAGAAGCCAAAGGACACATTGAAAGGTAGAGAACAAGTGAGCTGTGAGAATGCTACTTTCCAGCACTCATACAGTCTGCAGACAGTAAGCCCTCAAGACAGATTTGGTGAATAAATGGCAGATGCAACTGATGAGCACCTGCTTCTGAGAGGACAGAGTGGCACATTAGCCACCAGTCTTGCTTTGGGTCCCAGACTCCTTTCCAGACTTGTGTTTCATCTTAGAGTGAGTCCCAGCTATGTGTGCCCTTAGTCAAACACCATGACTCTGGGCAGGGCCACACTGAGATTCCTGTCTTCCTATTGCCATACCATGGCCACCACCCTCTGCATACTGGAGGTGATTCTAGAGCAGAGATCTTTTTTGGCAAGAGGAGAAGGAATACCTGTCAACTGGAGTTGGGACACACCAATCACCTGCATTATGCAGCTCCCTGGCTCTAGTCTTACAACCAAAAGAATCTCATTTGCTTTCTGTCCTCACAATGACTAGAAAAGCTTGAGGGAGTTTGGGGGATGAAAAGAGTTGTCCAAAGAACATACAAATTTCAGTGAGCTAGGAGGAATGAGTTCAAGAGATCTGTTGTGCAACACAGTGACTATAGCTAATAACAACGCATTGTATGTAGTTGTCCCTTGGTATCTGAGGAGATTGGTTCCATGACTCCTGCAGATACCAAAATCCACAGATGCTTATATACAATGACAGTATTTGCAAATAACCTACCCACAATGTCCCATATGCTTTAAATCATCTCTAAATAACTTATAATAAATAATTAATATAATGTAAATGTTATGTAAATAGCTATTATACTGTTACTTGGGAAATCATGACAAGAAAAAAGGTCAGTACATGCTCAGGACAGACATAATTTTTCCAACTACTTTTGATCCATTGTTGCTTGAATCTGCAGATGTGGGACCCCCCGATAGGGAAGGCCTACTGTACTTGAAAATTGTTAAAAGAGTAGATCTTAAGGGTTCTTACCACACACACACACACACACACACACACAAAGCTAAGTATGTGAGGAAATGGATATGTTAATTAGCTTGATTTAATTACTTCACAATGTGTGTTGTATATATAGAATAGCACATTGTAGGCCATAAATAAATAAAATTTTTACTTGTCAATTAAGATAAGGTTGAGCATTCAAGTCTTACAAATGAGATTAAGTCTCCAGAAGATCAGTCAACTTGCCAAAGGGCACAATGCTGGCAGACAGCCACATCATAATGTTCATCAAAGTCTTTTGTAAGTGCCACACTGTCACCTTATTTCCCTTCACTCAGAGTTGTTCTCCTTTCTAGGTACTTCCTCAATCCAACCTTTCTTTTCTAACTGACCTTACTTAGTCTTTAGGGATGGACCCTTTAAGCACTCTGGGGAGCAGAGACCTTTTTTGGCAAGAGGAGAAGGAATACCTGTCACCTGGAGTTGCGACACATCAATCACCTGCATTATGCAGCTCCTGGGGCTTTGATGTCTGAGCTGCCTGATCCCAACCCTGTGGCCAGTTCTTGTGACCCCAAGATCCAATCCCTTTGGTTGTATACATCCTGCCGCCAACATACCCCTCAATCTGACCACAATATTCTAATAACTGAGCTATTTGGAAGGAGAAAGGAACACAGAACGAGAATAAGTTATAGCTCTGCTCTCTACAACTCATGTCTTCCAGGGAGCAGAACCATAAATTAATAATTGCAGTATGATGTAATAACTGCAATAATTAAAATAACTATAGCATTCCATGTTGAAAGCAGAGGCCATAGTTACTATGATGCCTAAGATAATTAGAAAACCTTTGATTTGGGTCTTGAAGGATGAATAGAAGTTTGCCAGTGGAAACTTTACTTCAGATTGCTTTCTCTGGAAGTTATCATCATTTACTCCATTATATGGATACCAGTTCATCTGGTCAGGTGTCATAATGCCAAACCAAGAGCTGGGCAAGGATTCCCTTGTTTAATAGAATATCCTCATGGGATCAGTGCCTTGGGATTTGCATGTGACCTACAATCTTTGTTTCAATGTAACATCTTCCATAGCAATTAAAAATACTCTACCCCAAAATTGACATTGAATTCCCTTCTCTGCACCCAATTAAAAAAAGAAAAGCATTAGTAGATCTAAAATAAGCCCAGATTAGAAATAGGCTGTTTAAAAATCAATAAACTCCTCTTAATCCCTCCAAAGGAAAAAGACAGGTTCCTCTTTCTTCCCTAAAAAGTCAGTATTTATACAAAGTCTCACACCACCGGCCTCAGAAACGCAGAGGTGGCCCCAGTTCCACCAGCTGCCCGCACCCTCGGAATCTTGCAAGACTTATTTGGCTATAACTAATCTCAGCTCCAGGCTTGCTTACATTTTTGGGTTACCCTTTAGCCTGGAATGCAGCTCAATGTTCTCATTAGAGCTGTCTTCTAGCCCCAGCCCTCCCTCTTTTGTTGCTGTTACTTTCGGTCCTGCCATTAGTAATCTTGACTGCTCCCAGCAGGCAGCCAGACCCTGGTGTGTTCCCCATCAATCTGACACTTTCCCTTCCCGGGCCAGGCCAGATCGAGGCCATAGACTACTCCCTCTGTCCCTCCCTTGTCCATATAGCCAGGTGCAGCTGCAGCCCTTCCAAAGTTTTTACAGTTAAGATTTAAGAAAAAATAACTCTTAAGAGTGTAGACAGAATTGTGGACAAACTGTCAAGATAGCCAAGAAGACAGTCTGTCCTAGAGGCCCTGGAATGCCATTTGCATAGATGACAGGCACTTTTGCAGTCCACTTACTTGCTCAATAAAAAGTCCCTCAGTAGAGATTTTGGATCTCCTTGCTCACCAGCGATATGTCTAGCCCTGAAAAGTGATAATATGTGTGTGTTTCCAATAAACTTGAGTTTAAGTTTTTTTTCAAAGTATAAAATATGTTTTAGGATTTTTATGGGAAAATGTTAAAGAAAATACCCATAACCCACCACCCAGCATCAAACACTGTTAGTTTTTTGTCATAATCTTTATTTTAAAATATTAACCTGGCCCAGTGACTGGCATGTCTATAATCCCAGCAATAGGGGAGGTTGAGACAGGAGGATCTCAAGTAGGAGGCCAACCTGGGCAATTTAGTGAGACCCTGTCTCAAAATAAAACTTAAAAGGGCTGGAGATGTAGCTCAATTGTAAAGCACCCCTGGATTCAGACTCTAATACCTGTTCCCCTCCCAAAATATATATTTCATTGTATGTTTCATTACAGAAGAATATGTACTTTAATACAATTCAGTGAGAATAACATTTAACTTCTGTAACTTTTTTTTCCTTTTTTCTTCAAAAAATTCATAATGTCAGTCTAATTATGAGAAAAATGTCCATCAAATTCCATTAGGGAGCTATTGGATGGCCAGCCCATGTTCAGGGTAGGTCTCCCAGAAGAAAAAAAAAAAATTCCATTAGGGAGAAATCCTATAAATACTTGACCAATAGTCCTCAAAATTTTCAAACTCATCAAAAACAAGGAAACTCAGAAAATGACATAGCCTAGAGGAATCTTAGAGGACAAGATCACTAAACATAGTACCCTGGATGGAATCCTGGAATGGAAAAATGAACTTTAAAAATCCTATTAAATCCAGGCGCTGTGGTACACTTCTGTAATTCCAGCAACTCTGTAATCCCAGTGATTCAGGAGGCTGAAGCAGGTGGATCACAAGTTCAAAGACAGACTCAGCAATTCAATGAGGCCCTAAACAACTTGGCAAGACCCTGTCTAAAAATAAAAAATAAAAAATGGGCTGAGGAGTGGGGCGCAGTGGTGCACGCCTATAATCCCAGCTGAGGCAGGAGGATCACAAGTTCAAAGCCAGCCTCAGCAATGGTGAGGCACTTAGCAACTCAGTGAGACCCTGTCTCTAATACAAAAAAAGGGCTGGGGATGTGGCCCAGTGGTCCAGTGCCCCTGAGTTCAATCTCCAGTACCAAAAAAAAAAAAAAAAAAAAAAGGGCTGAGGATATGGCTGAAGTGGTTAAGCCATAAGTGGGTTCAATCCCCATAGCAAAAAAAAAAAAGCACAATTACATTAATAAAATAAAGGTCCAACAACAACTAATATATATATATATATTTATATTTATATTTATATATATTAAAAAAGAATGCATATTAGTTAACTTTATGTATCAATATTAGTTCATCAGTAGTGACAAATGCAAAATGCTAACAATAGTGGAAACAATGTACTGGGTATATGGGAACTCTATAATCTTTGCAACTTTTCTGTAAATCTAAAACTATTCTCAAATAAAAATTTATTTTTAACAAGTATGACATTATTATTGAGAGAAAAAAATTCAAATAATGCAGAAGCATGTAAAATAAAAGACAATAGCCCTCTGCTTTCGTGTCCCTACCTCACAATTGGCACAAGCCTTATTTTCGGGGAATGGTTTCTCTCTACTGCATAGTTGAACTCATGTTGCAAGTCCAGTTTTGAATCCTGGCTTTTTGTTTGTTTGTTTAATAATACAGTGTAAGCATTTTACCATGTCCTTAAGAACACTTCTTAAAGACATTGTGATAGTTTGTGTAATATTCATTGCACTGTTTTCTTGCCAAAATTAACTGTGATCTAATCCTTATGTTTCCATGAGGTTGCTTTCATTATCTACATCTACAGAAAACTGCTCCTCCGTTTTCTCCAACAATAGGAAAGTCAGCAAAATCTTCCACCCTTTCTCTCCTGGGGCCTCCACAAAACTTGTTTAGTCAAATGTACTACAACAAGAGTTCAAATTTAAAGCTTTCTTTCATTTTTTCTTTTCATTTTTCTTTCATTTTTTTCTATTTTTATTCCTCATGATAAAGGGACTTTTAATCCGTTAGGGATAATTCAGATGCTGTCATTGCTCATGGCTAAAATGAAGAATATCTGAATGTTGAGGGTAGTGGATTGAATAGTGTCTTCTCCAAATTTATATCCACCCAGATCTTATTCCCAAAGAGTCCTTGGAATAATGTGATCTTATTCAAATGTAGGATCTTTACAGATGCAATGTGGCAAAATGTGGTCATACTAGGTTAGGGCAGGCCCTAAATCCAATGACGGGTGTCCTTATAAAAAGGCCATGTACTACAGTTAAGAACAAGAATGTTCCCCAAAGGTCTATGTGTTAGAGGGTTGGTCCCTTGCTGTTGGGAAGTGGTAGAAATGTGAAGAGGTGGAGCCTTGTGGGAGGTATTTCTATCACTGGGGACCTGCTCTTAGTTTTTAGTTTTTTTGGGGTTTTTTTGTACCAGGGATTGAACTCAGGGGCACTCGACCACTGCGCCACATCCCCAGCCCTTTTTTGTATTTTATTAGAGACAGGGTCTCACTGAGTTACTAAGTGCCTCACCATTGCTGAGGCTGGCTTTGAACTCGTGATCCTCCTGCCTCAGCCTCCCACGTGCTGGATTACAGGCGTGCACCACTGCACACAGCCAGGACCTACTTTTTTTTTTTTTTTTTTTTTTTGTGGTACCGGGGATTGAACTCAGGGGCACTCAACCTCTGGGCCACATCCCCAGCCCTTTTTTGTATTTTATTTAGAGACAGGGTCTCACTGAGTTGCTAAGTGCCTCGCCATTGCTGAGGCTGGCTTTGAACTCGCGATCCTCCTGCCTCAGCCTCCCAAAGTGCTGGGATTACAGGCGTGCGCCACCGCGCCCGGCTAGGACCTACTTTTAAAAGGGAACTCTCCCCTTCCCCTGCCCTCTCTCTCTCTCACTCTCTCTCTCCTTCTTGGTCATGAGGAAAATGGTTTTGCCCCAGTACATGCTTTCACCCATGCCTTGCCATGGGCCCAAAAGTAATGGAACCTACCATGGTCTAAACCTCCAACACTGTGGGCTACATTGAACCTTTCCTCTCTGGGGGAGGGGTTTTGGGGATAAAACCCATGGGTGCTATACCACTGATCTACATCCCAATCCCTTTTTTTTTTTTTATTTTGAGACAGAATCTCACCAAGTTCCCCATGCTGACCTCAAACTTGCAATCCTCCTGCCTCGTCTCCCGAGTAGCTGGGATAATAGTCATGTACTGCTACACACAACAGCCTTTCCTCTTTTTAAGTTGTTCATCTTGGAATTTTGTTACAGTAACAGAGAGATGGCTCACACCATGAGAAGGCACATAGATATACACATAGAGAATGCCATTTGAAGATGCAGACAGAGATCATAGTGATGCATCTACAGGCCATGGAACATCCAGGATTGCCAGTCACCACCAGAAGCCAGGAGAGTGGCATGGAACAGATTTTCCCCCAGAGCCTGAAAGAAGGAACCAACCCTGTTGACTCTGATTTTTGATTTCTAGACTCCAGAATCATGAAATAAATTTCTGGGGTTTTTAAGTGACCTGGTTTGTGATATTCTATGACAACAGCCCCAGGAAACCAAACCCAGTGCCCTGTGTCCTCAGAGGACCTGGGTCTATGTAGAGGTCTGGCACATGTGTGGGGAAAAAACAAGTGTTCTCTCTGCCAGGTGTCTAAGGGGATTCACAGACCACATGGGTGAAGTATCAAGCAGAAGGCCTACGTCCAGTGTTTGGTGGCCATTTCTTTCTGATCAGATAGCCAAAGGACTACAACAATCACTCCCCCACCTTTTAAATTGCACCCATATTACTTCTAGAAGATTTAAATTGGCACTTGCCAGAATATTCCTCTAATACATAAAACCTTCAAGTCAAAAATATGTTAATCTCAAAGCTTCAGATATAACAGAATAAATCACTTCAGCATTTTATTTCATCTTGAATCATCTATAGTGAATTTGCTTTGGGAACACATACACACACGTACACAACTGTAACAGTTGACTGCTATATTTATTTTCCAATTTTTTTTTTCTAAATTGAGCATATCTTACTTTTATAATGAAAATGTTGTAAGTTTCTTTTTGAAGGAGGTACTTCATTAGCCACAAAAGCTGATTGTGGGTGGACAGATTCCCTTCAAGAAGAGAGGATGGAGGTTGGTGAAGAGAATGTGAGATATTGGCAGGAGCTTCTCAAATCCAAGAAATAATTGTCTTTAAAGTGCCATAAGGTATCATGACATGCCTGAGGCAAGTGTGTCAAGGGACAGATTCTCCTGGTTAGGGTGAGGATGGTGCCAGAGAGCAGTCTTAAAGAAGTTTAATGACTCGGTATAACTCTGAGGTCAGAATGGCAAGACAAAATACTTCTCAGGCTTTTCTTGCAGTGATGAGAATGAAAAGGGGAAACTTCTATTCACTGCAAGCAGGTGGCCCACACCTGCCAGTGTCCTGAAGGTCCCAGTGTCACTTTCTGTATTACTTGTCTAAACTTGCATAACTTCAAGAATAACTGGCTTAACACACATTTGTCATCTCAGAATTTCTTCTGGTAAAGAATCCATGAGGGGCTGGGATTGTGGCTCAGCGGTAGAGCGCTCGCCTAGCACGTGCGCAGCCGGGTTCAATTCTCAGCACCACGTAAAAATAAAAACACATTATGTACAACTAAAGCAAATAAATAAATATTTTTAAAAAAAAGAATCCATGAGTGATCCAGGCATGGTGGCACACACTTGAAATCCCAGCGGTTCAAGAGGCTGAAGCAGGAGGATCAAAGCCAACCTCAGCAAAACTAAGGCACTAAGCAATTCAGTGAGAACCTGTCTCTAACTAAAATGCAAAAACTAGGGCTGGTGATGTGGCTCAGTAGTCATATGCCCCTGACTTCAATCCCTGGTACCAACAACAACAACAACAAAAATCCATGAGTGAATTGTAGGATAATTCTGGCTCAGGATCTCTCATGAAGTTACATGATCTCAGCTGAGGCTGTCATCATGTGAAGCATTGACTGGGACTGGAGGATCTGCTTCAAAGGTGGCTGGAGGATCTGCTTCAAAGGTGGCTCACTTACGTGGCTGGCAATTTGGTGCTGGCTATTGACAGGATGCCTCTGGACTCCTCCACAAGGGTGATTTCTCCCAGAGCAAATAATCGAAGAATGAGCGAAGTGGATGATGTGATCTTTTATGACCTAGTCTTAGAAGTCATACACTCTATCATCTCTGCAATATCCTATTGGTTACACAAGTTGGCCCCCTTTGTGTGGGAGGGAGCTACACACATACACAAAGACAAAACCAGGAGGTGATGATCACTGGGCATCATTTTGGAGGCTGGCTGCCAACCTCTCTGCAGCACTAAGCCATGCATATAGCTTCATCATTGGATCCATAGCTAGAACTGAATGAAGGGAAACAAACTCTGGGGCTAAGAACTTCAAAACCTGAGCAACAATATATTCTTTCTAATATGCCTAGACATATTGGGGATCTAGGAAAGATCTTGAGGATGAGAAAACCATGCAAATCCCACACTCCACCCCAACTCAATGTGAATCTGCAAAATCCTATTTAATCATTCTTTCCCTTTTGATAACCATTTTACAAACCACAAGATGCACAGATCCTAGGTGTACATTTGCCCAATTTGTTGTTGTTGTTTGCTTTTTTGTTTTGTCTGTTTTCATGGCATTGGGGATGAACCAGAACTCACATATGTTAAGCAAGAGCTTTGAGCCACATCCCTAGCCTCTAGTTTCAAATAATGTCTTATAGCTGCAAAACCCCAGACCCTATCAAAAATATTCCCTCTTGCTCCTTTCCAGTCCACTGCCCACCTCTGCACCACACACCTCACACTGAGGCAACCATTGTACTGACATCTTTTTACTGCAGAATTTTATGTATTCTAGAATTTTCAATAAATGGAATCATACAGTTTTTACTTTTTCATCTGGTTTCTTTTTTTTTTTTTAATCAGCATGTCAATTCACCCATGTTCAACAACCAGGAATTTGCTTCCAACTTACTATTTTGAAAATTTCTAAGGTTGGGAAGAATTTCAAGATAGTATCATGAATTCTTACGGGCCACCCCTTGACAAGGTCTGTAAATGGTTAATCTGCCACAATTCATTTATTCAATCTCTCATCCTTTCTTTTTATGGAATCATTTGAAAGTTAAAGATATCAAGAGACAGTTCATCCCTAAATACTTCAGCATATGCTACTAAGAGCAAAGACATTCTCCTACAGGACTACAGTAATACAATACCATTATGATTCCAAGACAATTGACACTGGTACTATAATATTCTCCAATATAATGGCCATGTTTAATTTTTCCAGTAGCATTCTCTAGGAAAGGGCAAGAAAACATCCTAGGAGGTATAATGGAGTCTAGGAATATAGGGTCAGTTGTTCTGGGCTTGTCCCTTCCTTTTCCTCACTTTCCTTTACCTCCTCCCACCTCCTCTCCTTCTCCCTGGTCATCCAGTGTACACCCTGCCCTCGTTTGGGTAGTCACTGAACTTTCTTGCACCTGCTCAACTCCTGGATGTTAATTTCAGCTTGATATATGGGAACTTTTCTTCCTTTTTATTGGTAGACATGCCTTTGCAGTACACCCAGTGCATTCCCATGCACACCTCCCCAGGGAATCAATTGGATGAATCTCTGTGATGGACAGGAAAATTATCATCCTTTCCTAGGATACCACAGACTCTGGGAAATAATCTTCCCTCCGGTGTGTTTGTATATGTGTGTGTCTGTGTGTATTCAGGTTTAACTTGCTATGCAAACCTCCCTCCCCTCCCCATTTCCTGCAACAAGGCACTGGAAAGGTTTCAGAGCAAACACTCCCTTCCCCTCCACGCACATACCACCCCAGCAGCTTCCATCTCAGGAGATTCCCTTCCTCTGCCAGCTCACTACCTTCATTGGAGTGAGCAGGAGATACCATCACTGCAGGAGCTAATCAGGGTCTTAAGTGGGATCAGGCTGGTTTTTAGAAATAGAATGTCTTGTTGATACCACCAGTTGCTGGTGACAAGTCCTGCTCCCCCAAATGTTGAAGTTTGAACATTAGAGAAGCTAAGGCAAGTGTATAAAGCAGGGTTTATTTAAAAGGGGTAACATAGACTTCTCCCAGGAGGGAGAAGGGGGCCATTACTGGTATCCTGGTACCCCAATAAGTGAGGGAGGTCTGCCTTTTTTATATGTCCCAGGCTTCCTTTGTTCTCCTGCTCTCTTCCCCTTATCTCTCTCCTTCCTGCTATAAGAGACCAGGCCTGGTGGGATGGCCAAAAGGTGAGAAGTAGATGGGCTGAAGGGGGAAGGGCAGGATGGTGCAGCCCAGGACACATTAATTAATAACTTTATAGCTCCTGTAGGGAGGGGCAATTCCTGGGACAGGTTACCTTGGCAACAGGTTGGGATAGGGACAGTTTCTTGATAAGGGTGGAGAAAGGGCTCTGAAGGAATTAACATTTCAATCCCTCAAGGGACAGTCTCCAACTTCCTGGGACTCTCTGAAAATTGGCTTTCTTGATCCAACCTGACTTGATTTACCTACCTGTACTGCCTGCCTATCTAATTCTTGCTTCATTGTCATTTTTCAAAACTGAGAACTGAGAGAAATCTCTTCAGGGAGCCCAGATAAAGAGTTTGCTGCATCATCTCATGCAGGAAGACTAACTTTTTATGATTGTTTGAGAGTTTTTGTTTGTTTTTGGATACTGCACCTTTAAAAAAAAAAAAAAAAAACTAAAGTCATATGTTGACTCAAATAACAATGCCATAGTGACTAACTCCTTTGGTAGAAATGAGAAAACCATAAACTGATGAAAATAGATAAGGAAGAATCACAGGAAGAGGGAAAGGATGGGAGAGGCATTTTACAGCTTATCAAGATCAAAGAACAGCAACTTATCTGAGGGAAAAAAAAAAAAAAAACTCAAACGCTCACATCACAGAACCATATCTAAAATTTGCTACATCCCTGCCACAGCACCCATCACAGTGGTTGACCAGAGTAGCCCAATAATTATTGTTACCCATCACATTTTCTCTAGCCACCATTTGTCACTTAGAATATTTAACACCTCCTTCCTTGATTCCTGCCTGGGGAGTTGCAATGATTCAGGCTGCAATATTTCAGTTGACCAGCAGGCGTCGCCAGCTAACATGATTCAAAGAAGCCTAAAAATGTGAGGTTCTTTTTCCTTACATAAAAATCTTATACAGCTTCAGCAACCTAGTGAGGCACTAAGCAACTCAGTGAGACACTGATCCAAAATAAAATACAAAAAAAAGGGCTGAGAATGTGATTCAGTAGATGAGTGCCCCAGGTTCAATTCCCAGTACCAAAAAGAAAAAAAAAGAAAAAGAAAAAGAAAACTTCTATGGAACCTAGATGTGGGCAAAGGAAAGTCCAAATTTCCAATTAGAGCTTCACAAGCTCTTCAGATTTGTTCCAACCTGATTTTCACAGCTTTAGTTCTTACCAATCACACATGACTTCTGAACATTTATTATTTATAAGGTGCTGGGACCTAGAGATAAAAAAAAAAAAAAATTAGAGATACTTAATTTCTGCTCTGGAGAAGTTAACCGTATGCTCTGCCTGGAAAGGGCAAAACTGCTGTGTTAAAGCATTGGTGAAGTTGCCATGACATGCACATGCAGGGTTACAGAAGATGCAATTGATTTATTTCTTAAGCAAGAGACCAGAGCTGAATGGTCCACACTGATGGGGCTGTTCAAATTCACTGGGTCAGTTTGATTGTATATCTTCTTCTAAGAAGTGTCTGTTCAGTTCCTTGGCCTACTTGTTGATTGGTTTTTTGTTTGTTTTTTTGTTTGTTTGTTTTTGGTGTTAAGATTTTTCAGTTCTTTGTATATTCTAGAGATTAGGGCTCTATCTGACATGCTTGTGGTAAAAATTTGTTCCCAATTAATAGGCTCTCTATTCACCTCACCGATTGTTTCTTATGCTGAGAAATCAATTGACAAATATATGAAAAAAATGTTCAACATCTCTAGCAATTCACAAGTACTCTAAGATTTCATCTCACTCCAGTCAGAATGGCAGCTATTAAGAATACAAACAACAAGCCAGGCGCAGTGGCACACGCCAGTAAATCCCAGAATTGAGGAGGCTGAGGCAGGAGGATCACGAGTTCAAAGCCAGCCTCAGCAATGGCGAGGCACTTAGCAACTCAGTGAGACCCTGTCTCTAATAAAAAATACAAAAAAGGGATGGGGATGTGGCCCAGTGGTCAAGTGCCCCTGAGTTCAATCCCCGGTACCAAAAATTTAAAAAATTTAAAAAAAAAAAAGGATACAAACAATAAGTGTTGGTGAGGATGTGGGGGAAAAGGCATCCTCATACATTGTTGGTGGGACTGCAAATTGGCCTAACCAATACGGAAAGCAGTATGGAGATTCCTTGGGAAACTTGGAATGGAACCATCATTTGCAAAATTTTTCATGAAGAAGAAGAGAAAAATAACAATGAAAATCAACAAAGGGAGATATTAAACTAAGGGAAATACCAACCAGAAGAGAAACCAAATCAAGCTAAAGACCATAATACAAATAAGAATGGATGGGAATAAAAATCACATCTCAATAATAGCCCTGAATGTTAATGGCCTAAACTTGCCATTCAAAAGACACAGATTATCAGAATGGATTAAAAGAAATGACCCAACAATTTGTTGTCTCCAAGAAACACACCTCGTAGAAAAAGACATCAATAGACTGAAAGTGAAAGGCTGGGAAAAGTCTTATCACTCACATGGCCTGTGGAAGCAAGCAGGGGTTTCCATTCTCATATCAAATAAGGTAGACATCAAACCAAAACTAATCAAGAGGGACAAAGATGGATATTTCTTACTACTTAAGGGAACCATTCATTAACAGGATATAACAATCATAAATCTATATGCCCCAAACAATGGAGCACCTACATTCATCAAACAAACGCTTCTCAAGTTCAAGAGTAAAATAGACCACAACACAGTTATTCTAGGGGACTTCAACACACCTCTCTCACCAATGGATAGATCATCCAAACAAAAGCTAAACAAAGAAACTTTAAGCCTCCTTAAAACAATTAATAATTTAGACCTAACAGACATATATAGACTATTTCATCCCTCAGTAAATGAATACACTTTTTTCTCAGCAGCACATAACTCCTTCTCCAAAATAGACCATATATTATGTCACAAGGCAACTCTCAGCAAATATTAAAAAAAAATAGAGATACTACCTGCATTCTATCAGACCATAAAGGGATGAAATTGGAAATCAATGACAAAACAAGGAATAAGAAAAACTACTCCAACAACTGGATGCTAAACAACATGCTACTGAATGAACAAGGGGTTGAAGAAGACATCAAAGAGGTGATTAAAAAATTCCTAGAGGTAAATGAGAACACAGATACATCATATAGAAATCTCTGGGACACTATGAAGGCAATAGTAAGAGGAAAATTCATTGCACTGAGTTCATTCCTTAAAAGGAAAAAATAAATAAATAAATAAATGACTTAACATCACACCTCAAAGCACTAGAAAAAGAACAGATCAACACCAAGAGCAGTAGAAGACAGGAAATAATTAAAATCAGAGCAGAAATTAATGAAATTGAGACTAAGGAAACAATTCAAAAAACTGACAAAACTAAAAGTTGGTTCTTTGAAAAAATAAACAAAATTGACAGACCCTTAGCGATGCTAACGAAAAGAAGAAGAGAAAAAACTCAAATTACTAACATTCGTGATGAAAGAGGGAATATCACAACAAACACCTCAGATATACAGAAGATAATTAGAAATTACTTTGAAAACTTGTACTCTAATAAAACAGAAAATATTGAAAGCATTGACAGATTTCTAGAGTCGTATGATTTGCCTAAACTGGAACTGGAGGATATAAACAATATAAACAGATCGATTAAAGCGAAGAAATAGAAGATGTCATCAAAAAGCTACCACCAAGGAAAAGTCCAGGACCTGATGGGTTTACAGCCAAATTCTACAAGACTTTCAAAGAAGAACTAATACTCTTCAAACTATTTCAAGAAATAGAAAAAGAGGGAGCTCTTCCAGACTCTTTCTATGAGGCCAATATTACATTAATTCCGAAGCCAGGCAAAGACACAGCCAAAAACAAAAACAAAAAAAACAAAAACAAAAAAAAAAAATCAGGCCAATATCTTTAATGAACATAGATGCAAAAGTCCTCAACAAAATTCTGGCAAATCGGATTCAAAAACACATCAAAAAGATAGTGCACCACGATCAAGTGGGGTTTATTCCAGGGATGCAAGGCTGGTTCAACATTCGAAAATCAATAAACATAATACATCACATCAATAGACTTAAAGATAAAAATCATATGATCATCTCAATAGATGCAGAAAAAGCATTTGACAAAATACAACACCCCTTTATGTTCAAAACACTGGAAAAACTAGGAATATCAGGAACTTATCTCAACATTATAAAAGCTATTTATGCAAGGCCCCGAGCTAACATTATCTTAAATGGAGAAAAATTGAAAGCATTCCCTCTAAAAACTGGAACAAGACAGGGATGCCCCCTTTCACCACTGCTATTTAACATAGTACTGGAAACTCTGGCCAGAGCAATTAGACAGACGAAAGAAATTAAAGGGATCCAGATAGGAAAAGAAGAGCTCAAATTAGCGCTATTTGCTGATGACATGATAATATACCTAGAAGACCCAAAAAACTCTACCAGAAAACTTTTACAACTGGTAAGTGAATTTGGCAAAGTAGCAGGATACAAAATTAATACCCATAAGTCAAAGGCATTTTTGTACATCAGCGACAAAGCCTCTAAAAGGGAAATGGTGAAAACTACCCCACTTAATAGCATCAAAAAAAAAAAAAAAAAAAAAAAAAAAAAGAACAACCTGGGAATCAACTTAACGAAAGAGGTGAAAGACCTCTATAACGAAAATCATAGAACACTAAAGAAAGAAATTATAGAAGAACTCAGAAGATGGAAAGACCTACCTTGCTCTAGGATAGGTAGAATTAATATTGTCAAAATGTCCATACTACCAAAAGCACTATACAGATTTAATGCAATTCCAATCAAAATCCCAATGTCATTCTTCAAAGAAATAGAAATAGCAGTCATGAAATTCATCTGGAAAAATAAGAGACCCAGAATAGCAAAAGCAATTCTGAGCAAGAAAAGTTAAGCAGGTGGCATCACCATACTAGACTTTAAATTATACTATAGAGCAATAGTAACAAAAACAGCATGGTATTGGCACCAAAACACACTGGTGGACCAATGGTACAGACTTGAGGACACAGAGACTAATACATATAATTTCAGCTCTCTTATATTAGACAAAGACGCCAAAAATGTACAGTGGAGAAAGGATAGCCTCTTCAACAAATGGTGCTGGCAAAACTGGAAATCCATATGCAACAAATTGAAATTAAACCCTTATCTCTCACCATGCACAAAACTCAATTCAAAGTGGATCAAGGACTTAGGAATTAGACCAGAGATAATATGCCTAATAGAAGAAAAAGTAAGCTCCAATTTCCAACATGTTGGATTAGGCCCCAAGTTCCTTAATAAGAATCCTGTAGCGCAAGAATTATTACCAAGAATTAATGAATGGGATAGATTTAAGCTAAAAAGCTTCTTCTCAGCAGAAGAAACAATCAGTGAGGTGAATAGAGAGCCAACTAATTGGGAACAAATATTTAATACATGCGCATCAGATAGAGCACTAATTTCTAGAATATATAAAGAACTCAAAAAACTTAACACCAAAAAAACAAATAACCCAATCAATAAATGGGCTAAGGAATTGAAAAGACACATCTCAGAAGAAGATACACAATTAATCAACAAATAGATGAAAAAATGCTCAATATCACTGGCAATTAGAGAAATGCAAATCAAAACTACTCTAAGATTTCATTTCACTCCAGTCAGAATGGCAGCTATCAAGAACACAAACAACAATAAATGTTGGAGAGGATGTGGGGAAAAAGGCACACTCATTCATTGCTGGTGGGACTGCCAAATGGCGCAACTGTTATGGAAAGCAGTATGGAGATTTTTTGGAAAACTGGGAATGGAACCACCCTATGACCCAGCCATCCCACTCCTGGGTCTATTCCCAAAGGACTTAAAAACAGCATATTATAGTGACACAGCCACTTCAATGTTTATAGCAGCACAATTCACAATAGCTAGGTTGTGGAACCAACCTAGATGTCCCTTAGTAGATGAGTGGATAAAGAAAATATGGTATATATACAAAATGTAATTTTACTCAGCAATAAAAGAGAATAAAATAATGGCATTTGCAGGTAAATGGATGAAGTTGGAAAATATAATGCTAAGTGAAATTAGTCAATCTCAAAAATCCAAATACCGAATGTTTTCTCTGATATAAGGAGGCTAGTTCACAGTATTGTTGGATGTGGGTACATAGGAGGATTAGAGGAACACTAGAATGGTCAAAGGGAAGGGAGGGGAAGGGAGGGAGCAAGGGGGGAGAGGGAGGGGGAGAAAAGAAAAAAAAAAAGAAAAGGTGGTTGAATGAGACGGATATCATTATCCTAAATGCATGATTGAAGACCTGAATTGTATGAATATACTTTGTATACAAACAGTTGTATGTAAAAAGATGCTATATATGTGCACTATGAATTGTAATTATTAGAAATAAAAAATAAATTTAAAAAAATCTTAACAAAAGATAAACAGGAAAAAACATTTTTAAAAAAGGATACAAACAACAATAAGTGTTGGCGAGGATGTGGTGGAAAAGGCACCCTCATACATTGTTGGTGGGACTGCAAATTGGCGTAGCCAATATGGAAAGCAGTATGGAGATTCCTTGGAAAACTTGGAATGGAACCACCATTTTACCCAGCTATCCCACTCCTTGGTCTATACCCAAAGGACTTTAAAACAGCATACTACAGGGACACAGCCACATCAATGTTTATAGCAGCACAATTCACAATAGTAAATTGTGGAACCAACCTAGATGCCCTTCAGTAGATGAATGGATAAAGAAAATGTGGAATATTATTCAGCATTAAAAGAGAATAAAATCATGGCATTTGCAGATAAACGGATGGAGTTAGAGAATATAATGCTAAGTGAAATTAGCCCATCCCAAAACACCAAATGCCAAATGATTTCTCTGATTTAAGGATGCTGATTCATAATATGCTGAGTGGGCAGAGATGGGAAGATTAGATGAACTCTAGGTAGGGCAAAGGGGAAAAGGGGAGGAAGGGTGTATATGAGTAGGAAAGACGGTGGAATGCAATGGTCATCCATACCCTAAGTATACGTATGAAGATACGAATGATGTGACTCTACTTTGTATACAACCAGAGATATGAAAAACTGTGCTTTATCTGTATAATATGAATTGTAATGCATTCTGTTGTCATATATAACAAATTAAAATTTTAAAAAAATAAAAATAAAATAATAATCCATTGGGTCAGTTAAGGAAGTGGCTTCTTCCCATCTTCTTGCATCATAGTTCAGAGGATGTTGTCCTTGGCTACACACTCAAACCTGGGTCATGATCACTTCTATGCTTTTGCCTGGAAGGGGAAGGGGAAGAGAAGTGGAGAGCAAACAATTTCCTTTTAAGTAAAGAACAGAGGTCACGCCTCTCATTTCCATTCACATTATAGAATTGAGACCTAGTCCTATGGCCTCATCTAGCTTCAAGGAAGGCTGAAAAATATAGGTCTTTCACTAGGCCACAATGTACCTAGCTGGTACATTGTTGAGCAACCAACAATCTGGTCAGAAGCTCTCTTTCAACCTAACTTTATTATTATTATTTTTTAAATCTCATTTATTTATTGGTACTAGGGATTGAACCCAGTGGCACTCTAGCACTGAGACAAAGGTGGTCTGCAGGGGATAGAAGGCTAAGGTAGGTGTGCAGAGCGAAGCAAGGCTGAGGGTCGGTAAAGACGTTTGGGGGTTTCTTCCTTATCTCCAATTTCTGATTCCCAATTCATACTTGAAGCTGGGCTTCATTTTCCACCACTGTAGCCCCCCTTGTCTGTAGTTTTACTTTCCATGGCTTTGCTTACCTGCAATCAACCCTGGTCTAAAAACATAAATGGAAAATTCCAGAAAGAAATAATTCATAAGTTTTAAATAGTTTTTATGACAGCATGTTGTTATAATGGTTCTATTTCACTATTTGTCATTGTTGTTAATCTCTTACCATACTTAATTTATAAATTAAACTTTATCACAGGTAGAGTTCAGTACTTTCCATGGTTTCAGGCATCTGTGGAATGTCAGTGCCTTGGTTTTTGTTTGTTTGCATGTGATGGTCCTGGAGATTGAGCTCAAGCGCATGCTTTACCACTGCACTACATCCCCAGTCCACATCTGTGGAATGTCTTAGAATATATCCCCTATGGATGGGGGGAAGGGGTGCAGTGGTACTTGGGTTCCATAATACCTTCCATACAATAGCTCCCCTCTTTGTTCCTCTTTAAATAGCATGAGTAATAAGTTGTTTATGACGTAGGCTAAGCTAATGATACTACTGCAGAAAAGACTCCTCATATAGCTCAAAAAGGATAGTTTATCTATCAATGGGCAGGCAGTTTGAGGAGGTCAGGGGCTCTGCTGCACTAGGACATGAGGCTCCTTCTGTCTTATTTCTCAGCCAAACATTCCTAGAGTGTTGTTTTTCTCTGCAAGACCAAAACTGGCTCCCAGCATTACACTTGCATAGCATATCAGAGAGGCCCAGGATATATAAGGGTGAGATTCATAAATAGTACACACTATTCTGATCACAGCTCATTGGCCAGAACTTAATAATAACCACACCTATCTAGCTGCAAAAGAGTCTGGGAAATATAGACCTTAACTGGATAGCTACATGTCCAGAAGAAACTCTGTTTTATGGAAGAAGGGAAGAATGCAATAATGGAGGGACAATTAGATGTCTGCTCCAGGTAATTTCTGTAAATTGCACCCAAAGAACCACAACTTGAACTTCTCCACAAAGCTTTTCTTAACTGATTCAGGCTGAGCTGACATCTCTCAACTCTGTATCTGATTAGCGTGTATCACTGCACTGCATTCACCCATTTAAGTGGAAAGACAACTAATTCTGTCCCTCGTCCTTAATAGTTGAACTCTCCCCAACTTTTATGTTTGGCACATTGCTGAATAGAATAAAGCTGACATTCAGGCTCCTTTACAGCTAGGTATAGCCATATAATTAAGTTTGGCCAGTGAAATTAAAGTGGGAATGACATGTGACAGCTTTGAGGAAACTTTCATAGAAGATAGCACAATGCACCTTTTGCCATTTCTTCCTCTCTTTCCCATTTCTGTTTGGTTGGAATAGCAATGTAATGGCTGGAGCGGTGGCATCCACCTAAGACTATGAGATGATGTTGGGAATGGAAGCCATGCACATTAGGGCAGTAAGAGAAATTTCATATTAGCTCTAGGCTACAATATTCATTATTTTTTTAGAGAAAAATAAAATTGCATTTCAGGTCACTGTTATTTTGTGTTTCTCTGTTATACCCAGCCAAACCTAATCCTTATCCTACTACTTATATTCTTGAAATTGTCCCATAGACTGTGAGCCATGGAAAGCAAAGACTGATTCTTATTCCTCTTTACATTTCCAGTGCTCTTTCTTCAGATTATATTCATGTATATGAGACAAATTTCACTTCGACCCTACTCAGACTGGCTCCATCCTACAAATGGTCCCCTAGACCATCTGGGTAATGTTACCAGGTTTGCCAGTGCCCTCACTCTTTTACTTCCATGAGTGTGATTTCAAGTCCACCCATTATCCTTAGACTCTTGCTCTCAGCTGGTGATCTTGCTGCTACCACAAAGAAACAGAAATGGCTGAGGTAGCAGTTGCCCCTTCTTCCCAAAACCAAATGCCATCCATTCTACCACAAGTATGGCTCTCTGTTTTTGCTTTACATCTTGGTCACAAGTCCTACAGAGGAACACACACTGTCTAGTGTCCCTTCTTTCTCTTGTTCTCAATCTTTTGTATCCTTCCTACAGATTCCAAAATATGCACAAGTCATTTTCAACAAGACACACACACACACACACACACACACACACACACACACACACCCTTAACACACCATCTTCACTCATATGCCCTTTGCCACTAAACTTCTCCAAAGACTGGTATATGCCTACTGCCTCCAACCACCTCAATTCCTACTCAGTCTTCAGCTTACTCATGTCCTCACCAAAGATGCTCCTGTTGCTACCAGCAGGTATATTCCCATCCTTTTCTACTCTCAGCAGTGGTGAACCATGCACCCTGGCTGCTATGCACCCTGGGTCTCCTATTGTCCTGATCTCTTCCCCAGCTCGCTGCATACCCTTCTTCTGCTGCTCAGCTATCAAAATAACCACTGACCTGATGGTACCTGACGGTACTAGATGCCTTCACTTTCTCACTCTGTCCTGGAAGTAGGACTGCCTTTACTTCCAAAGGCCTCTGGCATCCTCTGGATGTAGGTGGATGACTCCTGCATTTATTTCTCCAGTCCAGACCCACTCAGACACATCCTCTTTGGGCTGCCTACAATGCATCATTCTGAAATACTAACCTCTAGCCATTCCCTCCAAAACATATATCAAGTTGTACAAGCCAGAAACCTGGCTTCTTAACATTTCCCTCACCCCATATCCACTGTCTCCCTAAACAGTACTGATTTTTTTCATAACTTTATTTTTTACTTATTTTTTGTGGTACTGAGGATCAAACCCAGCGCCTCACACATGTTAGGCCAGTGCTCTACCACTGCGCTACAGTCACAGCCCAAACAGTATTGATTTTTTTCTTTTTCTTTTTTTTTTTTTCTTTTTTGGGAATTGAACTCAGGGGCACTCAACCACTGGACCACATCCCCAATCCTATTTTGTATTTTATTTAGAGACAGGGTCTCACTAAGTTGCTTTGCATCTCACTGTTGCTGAGGCTGGCTTTGAACTCAAGATCTTCCTTTCTCAGCCCCCTGAGCCGCTGGGATTACAGGCGTGCACCACCACACCCAGCAGCCAAACAGTATTGATTTCAATCTTTAAAATATCTCCCAAGTGTGTCCACTTCCCTCCTTTCTATAAAGGTCACCCAGAATCTCCCCTTTTCCCTCCGGGGTTCCTGTGATAACTTCTTAGCTGTGGCTTTCTATGCCCACCTTAATTCCCTCTAGTCTGTTCCTCAAACAGCTTTGCAAAAATAACAGTTTCAAAACACAAATCAGAGCACAGCACCCTCCTGCTTAAAAACCTTCAACAGTTTCCCATTGATCACAGGACTGAGAAAAGGCATCTCCCTAAATGTCCCACAGGGTCTCCATGGTCTCCTCCTTATTCTCCAGCATCCTTCTATTCTCCTACCATTACACACTGTTCCATATTTGTCATGATTCCTTCCAGGGCATAACATTGGCATGAGGTGCTCCCCATGCCTGGACAGCACCGCTTCCCCAACTCAGATTCAGCTTCTGAACCCCTGGCTTAGCTACTCTAGCGATACTTCCTCAGTGATTGCTCTGAATCAACTGGCTGAGTTTTGAACTTGTTTTACTCACAGTTATATCCTTTCTTTCTGTCCCACTCATTACAATGCAATTTTCCTTTTGTTTGTGTGATTGGTTGATTGATGTCCCATATAAGTGGTTAGATGTTCTGTGTGGTTCTTTTTCCCTCCAACTAAACCACCGGTGTCCTGAAAAAAGGGACATGTCTTAACACTTACTAATGTCTTCAAAGGGTCTAGCCTGTTGCTAGGTGTCTAGCTGTGATTGGAATAGTTAGCAGGAGCTAAGCTCCTTTTCACAAATATATGGATTTAGCTATAAATAACACAAATCATACCTTAAATGTACCATATAACCTTGTGTGCAAGATTACAATGTTCCTGGCTCATGCTATAGGTAATTTAAGTAGCTACCTGTTAGCCTGCAAGTCACTAGAGTTACAGGGAAGATGCAGTTCAGCCATAATTTGTGCATGCATTTAATCAACAAATGCTCATGGATAGATAACCTGTCAGGAAGAGTGGTAAGCAATGGGGGATACAGAGATGAATAAAATACAGCAGCTGATGATGGTGCTGCCTATACAGTTGTGTGCTATAAGGGGAGGAGCTTAGAAATCCAACTAATATTTCCCTAGGCAAGCTCCATGGCAGACGGGCAACCTCTGCTCAGAGGGAGCATCTTTATCAGTGAAACCAAAGGGATAATGTGGAAGTTTAAGGTCATGGTTGAGGGATAATTGCTTCAGGCTCTGAAAGAGAAAAATGCACCCTAAAGTAAAAGCCATCCTTAAAAGAAGGCTCTGAGAGTAGAAAGGGGGAAATGACAGATCAGTGAGGGGGCCAAGCAGACCCTGAGAAAATGATTTACCAGAGTATAATCTTCTGAGGTAAAGGTGCTTGACCATTAGCCTCAGGTGTTCTGTCCCAGAAGAAGTTTGGGCCACCAAGGAGCACCAACAGAGAGTAGGTAGGGAGCAAGAGGAAGGGGGAGTCACCACCAGGAGAAAAAAGCCAGTTCATTTTATCATTTTGCTCTGAAATATTTTATACTGTAGACATGCTGTCTCCACCTCATAGACACCTCCAAGGGCTAAGAGTGAACCCACCCAGGCAAGAAGAACCCAGCGCCCTGGCCCCCACCCCAGGTGTAGGGGAAATATGCCAAACCTGGAATGCTAATATGCTAATTAGCAGCAAGCCCCCACCCACACATCACAATGGGCCAGTGAAGTAAGGTAATCTGGTGAGGCAAACCAGGCAGAAAACAGGCAGTTTCATAATGTTCTGTGCAGCTGGGAGTGTTTATTTTCATGATTTAGGGCATTGGCAGAGAGGAGGGCAAGGAAGAGAAAGATAAGGACTAAGGTTTGTCCCATGTTGCTTCAAGCTGGGGAGGGTTTGATTTTTTTTTTTTTTTTTTTTTGGTGCCGGGGATTGAACTCAGGGGCACTCGACCACTGGGCCACATCACCAGCCCTTTTTTGTATTTTATTTAGAGACAGGGTCTCACTGAGTTGCTAAGTGCCTCGCCATTGCTGAGGCTGGCTTTGAACTCGCGATCCTCCTGCCTCAGCCTCCCAAAGTGCTGGGATTACAGGTGTGCGCCACCGCGCCCGGCTAGGGTTTGATTTTTTCAGTGCTAGGGATTCCTTTCATACAGAACTTCCTTCTAGGCCTCTATCTAAAGGTATCTTTTTATTTCCTTTAGGAAAAAAAAAAAAAAACCTCATACGTGTTTAAGCCAGGGAACAAGTCAATGAGGGGTGGCCTGCTTTCCAGACACAGTGCCGAAGCTCCGGGAAGGTGGGCGATTGGCTGAAGGCCACAAATGGTTGGTCACCTGGCAGAGCTAGGCCCCCTCTGCCTGCTTTCAAAATCTACTCTTTTCATTTGAAGAGAAGAGCAAACCTGCCTCATGGGGTTGTGAAGATTAAATAAGGTCCCCAGTTGAGCATATCACAGAAAGTCTTGGTTCCCTTCCTCTCCCTGCAACCAAGAGTAAACCAACCACTGATAAACCAGAGGGCAGAGTTCCTGGCCTGGCCCATTGTGATGGGTGGTGGGAAAGGCTGGGCGGAGCATGAATAGGAGAAAGCTTGGTGGTGGTAGGCTGGAGTCAGGGGAAGTTTCTAAGATCACCATCAATTACTCTCAAAAAACATTTCATTCCATTTTTTATGTGGTGCCTAACTAGACGCAGTGCCAGAGACTCCAATCTGAGACAGACACTGGAAATAAGCAAAGGATGGAAAAAATTTTCCAAGCCCTCTGACCTACCACCTATAGACAAGGCTCCCTCATTATAATAAATTTGTATTTATTATTATCCTGAAATAAAATTTAAAAATCAATATGATTTATCCTTAGTAGGTTTTTGATTGGGAGGGCATATGAAGGACCTTTTTTTAAAAAAAAAATATTTATTTACTTTAGTTGTACACAATGCAATGCATTTATGTTTACGTGGTGCTGAGTTTTGAACCCAGGCCGCACACGTGCTAGGTGAGCGCTCTGCTGCTGAGCCACAACCCCAGCCCTGAAGGACCTTTCTGAGGTGCTGATGTGTTAGTTACTTGGCAATAGTCTTATATAAAAATTCATTGGACAAGGAATTTTTGTATTCATTTTTATTAGCTGCACATGAATCTAGAATTATTTCTATGAAAATTTCAATTAAAAGTGAATCTACAATTATCTCCATGAAAATTCAATTAAAAGTGAAATCTAAAGTTATTTTCATACAAATTTCAATTAAAAGTGAGGTGCAGGTAAATTTTGTGTTATATATATACCACAATTTTTAAAAATGAAATGCACTTTATACCCATTGAATTGGCAGAAATTGAGAAGTTTAATATTCCATCTGGCAATGATGTGGTGAGAAGGGAAATTCTTAAAACACCGGTGGGAACATAAATTAGTAAAATCACTACAGAGAACAATTCAGAATTACCTAGCAAAATTGGAAATACAAGTGCCTTATAAGCCAGAAATTCCAGTTCTAATATACTAGTGAGAAACACTCTCACATGGAAACAAAGATATATGTATGTGACATTCTTTGGAATATTGTTACTAATAGTACAAAATTTAAAATTAATAAGTTCAAAATTAAAAGCAAAATGCTCACCAGGTTTTTGTTTTTTTTTTTTTTTCTTTTAAAACTAAAATCAGATACTGTGCAACAATCAATGTAGAACAGGAATTGTGGATGGAAATTTGTTTTCTTTAAATATTTTTCCATATCTTAATTTAGGAATAGGTCAATTGAGGCAATCTAATCTGACAAACAGAAAGGAAACAGGTGAATTAAAACTGAACAGAGACACAGAGATTCTTTGGACCATCATTAAGCATGTCAATATATGTATAATGGGAGCCCCAGAAGAGAGGAGAGAGAGAATGGAGCCTAGAGTATTTGAAGAAATAATGATGAGAAACTCCCCAAATTGGATGAGAAACATAAATATTCACAGACAGAACCTCACTGAATCCTAAGTAGGATAAACTCAAAGAGATAAACATCTAAAAACATCATAATCCAAATGTTGAAAGATGAAGAGAGACTCTTGAAACAGCAAGAAAGAAGTAAGTTAATCACATAGGATGAATCCTTAGTATGATCATTAGAAACATGGAGACCAGAATATACTAGGGAGATACATTCAAAGAGCTGAGATAAAAGATTGCCAATCAAGAATTATACATTTAGCAAGGCTATCATTTTTGGAGTGCTGGAGCTATACAAGTGCTCCACCACTGAGCTACATCCTCATCCCTACATTCACAAGTTTTGAAAAAAAAAAAAAAAACTGAGAGTAGTCATTGTTTAGAAAACCTACTCTATAAGAAATGCTCAAAGAGTTTAACCAGATTGAAAGGATACAGGTAGTATCTCCAACCCACACAAATAAATAACACCAGTAAAGAAATCTAGATAGGGGGCTGGGGTTGTGGCTCAGCAGTAGAGTGCTCGCCTAGCATGTGCGTGGCCCCGGGTTCAATTCTCAGCACCACATAAAAATAAATGCATTGTGTACAACTAAAGCAAAAGAATAAATATTTTTTTTAAAAAAGAAATCTAGATAGGTAAATATGAAAGAAAGTATAAGTGAACTTTTGGGTTTTTTTTTTTAATACTTATTTACTTTAGTTGTACACAATACAATGCATTTTACGTTTATGTGGTGCTGAGGATTGAACCTGGGCTGCGCACGTGCAAGGCGAGCGCTTGCCGCTGAGCCACAACCCCAGCCCAGATTTTTGGTTTTTAAGTCTTATTTTCTACCTGACTTAAAAAGACAACTGCATACTGACTTCCCACCTGCACAGCCACACTGCAGCCTGGAGGAGAACCAAAGAGAGAGGCCTGCCCTGGGCCCACAACCTGAAGAGGCACTCCACACTGGGGTTCCTTGCTCACCAAAGCGTAGTTGCACAGCCCAACATTAGCGTGGGGCTGCCACTGCCACAAAACTGGGATAGCATTATGAAGGCAGTTCTAAGAAGAAAGTTCATTGCATTGAGTTCATTCCTTTAAAGAAGAAAAAGTCAACAAATAAATGAACTAACATTACAGCTCAAAGCCCTAGAAGAAGAAGAACAACTCAACCCCCAAAGCAGTAGAAGACAGGAAATAATTAAAATCAGAGCTGAAATCAATGATATTGAAATTAAAAAAAAAAAAATTTAAAAAATTGACAAAACTAAAAGTTGGTTCTTTGAAAAAATAATAAAATTGACAGACCCTTATCCAGGCTAACAAAAGAGAAAGAGAGAAATCTCAAATTACTAACACATATGATGAAAAAGGAAATATCACAACAGACACTACAGAAACACAGAAGATAATTAGAAATTATGTTGAAAACTTGTACTCCAATAAAATACAAAATATCAAAGGCATCGACAAATTTCTAGAGTCCTATGATTTGCCCAAATTGAATCAGGATGATATGCACTATTTAAACAGATCAATTTCAAGCAAAGAAATAGAGGACACCATCAGAAGCCTACCAACCAAGAAAAACCCAGGACTGGATGGATACACAGCTGAGTTCTACAAGACCTTTAAAGAATAACTAACACTAATATTTCTCAAACTATTTCATGAAATAGAAAAAGAGGGAACACTTCCAAACACATTCTATGAGGCCACTATCACCCTGATTCCAAAACCAGACAAAGATACAGCAAAGAGCCAGGCGTGGTGGCGCACACCTGTAATCCCAGCACTTGGTAGGCTGAGGCAGGAGGATCACAAGTTCAAAGCCAGCCTCAGCAATGGCGAGGCACTTAGCAACTCAGTGAGACCCTGTCTCTAATAAAATTCAAAAAAGGGCTGGGGATGTGGCCCAGTGGTTGAGTGCCCCTGAGTTCAATCCCCAGTTTAAAAAAAAAAAAAAAAAAGACACATCAAAGAAAGAAAACTTCAGACCAATATCTCTAATGAATATAGATGCAAAAATTCTCAATAAAATTTTGGCAAATCAAATACAAAAACATATAAAAAAGATAGTGTACCACGATCAAGTAGGGTTCATTCCAGGGCTACAAGGTTGGTTCAACATATGGAAATCAATAAATGTAATTCATCCCATCAATAGACTCAAAGATAAAAATCAGAGAAAGCATTTGACAAAATACAGCACCCCTTTGTGTTCAAAATGCTAGAAAAACTAGGGATAACAGGAACATACCTCAACATTGTAAAAGCTATCTATGCTAAGCCCCAGGCCAACCTCATTCTAAGTGGAGAAAAACTGAAAGCATTTCCTTTAAAAACTGGAACAAGACAGGGATGCCCACTTTCACCACTTCTATATAACAGTTCTTGAAACTCCAGCCAGAGCAATTAGACAGACAAAAGAAAATAAAGGAATACAGATAGGAAGAGAAGAACTCAAATTATCACTACTTGCAGATGATATGATTCTATACATAGAAGACACAAAAAATTCCAACAGAAATCTTCTAGAACTAACAAATGAATTCAGCGAAGTAGCTGGATATAGAATCAACACCCATAAATCAAAGGCATTTCTGTACCTCAGTGACAAATCCTCAGAAAGAGAAACTAGGAAATCCACCCCATTTACAATAGCCTCAAAAAAATAAAATAAAATACTTGGGAATCAACTTAAGAAGTGAAAACCTCTACAATGAAAACTGCAGTATGCTAAAGAAAGAAATTAAAGCTCTTAGAAGATGGAAAGATTTACCTTGTTCTTGGATAGGTATAATTAATATTGTCAAAATGACCATACTACCAAAAGCATAGATTCAATGAAATCCCAATAACATTTCTCATAGAAATGGAAAAAGCAGTCATGAAATTCATCTGGAAAAATAAGAGACCCAGAATAGCTAAAGCAATACTTAGCAAGAAGAGTGAAGCTGGTGGCGTTACTATTCCAGACCTTAAACTATAGTACAAAGCAATAGTAACACAAACAGCATGGTACTGGCACCAAAATAGACCTGTGACCAATGGTACAGAATAAAGGACACAGAGACTAACCCACATATCTATAGTTATCTTATGTTGGACAAAGGCACCAAAAATGTACATTGGAGATAAGATAGCCTCTTCAACAAATGGTGTTAGGAAAACTGGAAATCCACAAGTAACAAAATGAAATTAAATCTCTCTCACCATGCACAAAATTCAACTCAAAGTGGATCAAGGACCTAGAAATTAAACCAGACACCTTGCGCCTAATAGAAGAAAAAGTAGGCCCAAATCTCTATCATGTCAGATTAGGCCCCAAATTCTTTAATAAGACCCCTATAGCACAAGAATTAAAACCAAGAATCAATAAGTGGGATGGATTCAAACTAAAAAGTTTCTTCTTGGAAAAAGAAACAATCAGTGAGGTGAATAGAAACCCTACAGAATGGGAGCAAATCTTTACCATAAGCATGTCAGATAGAGCACTAATCTCTAAGATATATAAAGCACTCAAAAACCTTAATACCAAAAAAAAAAAAAAAAAAAAAAAAAAAACCCACAAATAACCCAATCAATAAATGGGACAAGGAACTGAACAGACACTTCACAGGAAAGGATATACAATATTAATCAACAAATATATGGAAAAATGTTCAACATCTCTAGCAATTAGAGAAATGCAAATCAAAAACTGCTCTAAGATTTCATCTTACTCCAGTCAGAATGGCAGTTATTAAGAATGCAAACAACAGTAAGTGTTGGCAAGGATGAGGGGAAAAAGGCACACTCACACATTGCTGGTGGGGCTGCAAATTGGTACAGCCAATATGGAAAGCAGTATGGAGATTCCTTGTAAAACTGGGAATGTAACCACCATTTGACCCAGCTATCCCACTCCTTGGTCTATACCCAAAGGACTTAAAAACAGCATACTATAGGGACACAGAAACATCAATGTTTATAGCAGCACAATTCACAATAGCTAAACTGTGGAACCAACCCAGATGCCCTTCAGCAGATAAATGGATAAAGAAAATGTGGTATATATACAAATGGAATATTACTCAGCAATAAAAGAGAATAAAATAATGGTATTTGCAGGTAAATGGATGGAGTTGGAGAAAATAATGCGAAGTGAAGTAAGTCAATCCCAATAAAACAAATGCTGAATGATTTCTTTGATATGAGGAGGCTGACTCATGGTGATGAGCGGGGGGAGCATGGGAGGAATCAAGAAACTTTAAATAGATCAAAGGAGAGGGAGGGACAGGGAGGGGGCAAAGGGGTAGGTGGCATGAGTTATTACCCTAAGTACATGTATGAAGACACGAATGGTGTGAAAATACTTTGTGTAGAACCGGTGACTTGAAAAATTTTGCTCAATATATGTAATATGACATGAATAGCATTCTGCAAGCATGTATAACAAATTAAAATAAATAAATAATATAATAAAAAAGACAAATGCATAATCTATAATTATAAACTATGTTAGGTTTATTTTGTATGATTATAATAACACAAATTAGTGAGAATGTAATGAAGCTTTATAGGAACAGAATTCTTGTATACTGCTAAAATTAAGTTGGCATTAATTTTAAAAGATTGTGGGGCTGGGGTTGTGGCTCAGTGGTAGAGGACTCGCCTAGCACGTACGCGGCCCAGGTTCGATCCTCAGCACCACGTAAAAAGTAGTGATTGTGTACAACTAAAGCAAATAAATAAATATTTTTTAAAAAATTTTTAAAAGATTGTTATAAATTAAGGTGTCAATGGTAATGACCAGGGCAACAAAGCAGATTAAAAAGAAAATATGTAGATGGAGGGGGAAAAAAGATGGCGGACAGCAGAGAAGCACACTCGGGAGACTGGCAATAAAACAGGCTTATCGGGAAGATTGAACGCGTTCTTAGCAACATTCCCGCAACTGGAAGGGAGCTGAGACATCTGCGCACATACAGACGGTGAAAATACAAGAAACTCCACACCGCTGACGCACAGAGTCCAGTGCCAGCGGCCCCACAGGCCGAACCAGCATTAACGGCGCAGCTGCTGTGGTAGCATTGCAGTACGGGAAGTGCAGACCATGGCAAAAAACAGCGCAGAATGAAAAGAGAGCCAGACTCACAGACTTCTTTCGCGTAAATTGCGGAACGGGACCTGCACATATCAGAGTGACACACAGGACCGGGATACTGCTGTCGGGACTGGGGAAGGCGCTTCCATTCTGGAGAAGGGCTGCGGCTGACCGGGACAAAGAAACGGAGAAGAAAAACAGTTGCAGGCATCCAAGGAACGATCCAGAGCCCGGAGAACAGCAAACACCTGGTGAGACGTGCACAGGCAGCCCGAAGGAAAGAGCCTACCTGAGGCCAGCGCAGCAACCACAAGAGCTATAACCGGGGGCGGGCGTGGGGAATGCATGTCTTTTTGATGAACGCTTTCATGATGCTATTCACGTACTGACACCCCCCACCCCCCAGCCATTATTCCTCTGTGCCAATCTGCCGCTGGCCAAAGCTGCAGACTAGACTCTGCTGTGACTGTCTGGGCATGGTCCAAGTCAACTGGCTTAAACTCCGACTCTGTTTTGTTTTTTTGTTGTTGTTGTTGTTGTTGTTCTTTTTGATAGTGGGATTATTTGTGTGTCTGTGTTCCTCTTTCCTTTCTTCCTTCTCACTTTAGTCTCTTCTGCCCTCATCTTATCTACTTACACCCTGTCATTGTGTACTCATCAAAGGTGAAAACAAGGTATACGCAGAAATTGCGACTTCTAGGCGTGGGGCAATTGAAATATACAGAAAAGCGGTGTTATATATAGTTTAATCTCTATTTTTCTTGACTCAGTTTCTCTCTCCTCTCTCTTACAATAATTCTTAATTCTTTATTATCTTGCATTGTTCCTTTTTATTTTTTTCTTTTCCATCTTCCTTTATCTTTCTTCTCTCAAAGGCTAAATAAGTTGGGTTTATATACAAATCGTCTTTCCTCTAAATCGTTCACTCCATTCTCTTTTCTGTCCTGTCTGCTGATATTAAACCACTTCTATAGAATTCTACTGTTATACTTCCTAAGAAAGAACATCTCAGTAATCTCACTTGCTTCTTCCTAAACATATCATCTCTGTATCCAATACTGAAACTGTAAACCCCAACGCAAGCATACAGAGTAAATTGGAAACAATATCTGAGTTAACTAAATCTGTACATTGTGATCAAACTGGGATTTGCTGTAAAGAAAGTGTTAGAGCTTAAATTGTAAGGTATTTATAAGGGGACCTGACAGCATTGTACCACAGGAGAAACATAAGGCTATAAGGTGAAATTGAAATAGGCAAGGTCCCACAGTGCTAGGAGAATAGACACACAAGCATTATGAAGAAGCAAGGGAAGAAAGTAGCTGAAACCAACCAACAGGCCTCCTCAATTGATTCCATGGCAAGCACAGTTGGTCAAATGTCAGAGATGGAATTTAGAAATTACATATTCCAAATGTTTATGGATCTTAAGATTGAAATAAAAAATGAGATGAGAGAGCAAGTAGAGGCAGTAAAAGAGCATTTTGACAAAGAACTCCAAAAACAAATACAAGAAGCAAAAGATTACTTCAATAGGGAGATAGAGATTCTAAAGAAAAACCAAACAGAAATTCTGGAAATGAAAGAAGAAATAAACCAAACTAAATGCTCAATTGAAAGCATCACCAACAGATTAGATCACCTGGAAGAAAGGACCTCAGATAATGAAGCCAAAATATTTATCCTGGAGAAAAATCTAGAGGACACGACAAAAGAAGTAAGAAAACAAGAACAGAGCATTCAGGAATTAGCATAAAAAGACCAAACTTAAGAGTGATTGGTGTTGAAGAAGGTGCAGAGTTTCAAACCAAAGGAATGAGTAATTTATTCAATGAAATAATAGCAGAAAATTTTCTACACATGAGGAACAAATGGCAAAACCAAGTTCAAGAGGCTTACCAAACACCAAACGTACAAAACCACAACAGATCCACACCAAGGCACATTATAATAAAATTGCCTAATATACTAGGCAAGGAGAGAATACTAAAAGCCACAAGAGAAAGGAAGCAGATTACATATAGGGGGAAACCGATCAGATTATGCTCAGATTTTTCAACCCAGACCTTAAAAGCTAAAAGATCCTGGAATAACATATTTCAAGCTCTGAAAGAAAAGGGTTGTCAACCAAGAATCTTATATCCAGCAAAATTGAGCTTTAGATTCGAAGATGAAATAAAAACCTTCCATGACAAACAAAAGTTAAAAGATTTCACAACTCGAAAGCCAGCACTTCTGAACATCTTGGGCAAAATTTTCCATGAAGAAGAAGAGAAAAATAACATTGAAAACCAACAAAGGGAGATAGTAAACTAAAGGAATTACCAACCAGAGGAGAACCCAAATCAAGCTAATTACCATAATACATTTTAAAATGGATGGAAATAAGAATCACATCTCAATAATAACCCTGAATGTTAATGGTCTAAACTCACCATTTAAAAGACACAGATTGTCAGATTGGATTAAAAGGAACAACCCAACAATTTGTTGCCTACAAGAAACACACCTCATAGAAAAAGACATCAAGCAATTGAAGGTGAAAGGCTGGGAAAAGTCTTATCATGCACATGGGCTGCGGAAGCAGGCAGGGGTTTTCATTCTCATATCAAATAAAGTAGACTTCAAGCCAAAGCTAATCAAAAGAGATAAAGATGGATATTTCTTACTACTTAAGGGAACCATTCATCAACAAGATATAACAATTATAAATCTATATGCCCCAAATAATGGAGCACCAACATTCATCACACAAACCCTTCTCAAGTTCAAGAGTAAAATAGACCACAACACAGTTATTCTAGGGGACTTCAACACACCTCTCTCACCAATGGATAGATCATCCAAACAAAAGCTAAATAAAGAAACATTAGGCCTCGTTAAAACAATTAATAACTTAGACCTAACGGACATATATAGAATATTTCATCCCTCAGTAAGCGAATACACTTTCTTCTCAGCAGCACATGGCTCCTTCTCCAAAATTGACCATATATTATGTCACAAGGCAACTCTCAGCAAATATAAAAAAAAATAGAAATCCTACCTTGCATTCTATCAGACCATAATGGGATGAAATTGGAAATCAATGATAACACAAGAAATAAAAAAAACTACTCTAACAGCTGGAAGCTAAACAACATGCTACTGAATGAACAAGGGGTTGAAGAAGACATCAAGGAGGAGATTAAAAAATTCCTAGAAGTAAATGAGAATGCTGATACATCATACAGAAATCTCTGGGACACCATGAAGGCAGTAGTAAGAGGAAAATTCATTGCACCGAATTCCTTCATTAAAAGAAAAAAACAACAACAAATAAAGGATTTAACATCACACCTCAAAGCACTAGAAAAAGAGGAACAGATCAACACTAAGAGCAGTAGAAGACAGGAAATAATTAAAATCAGAGCTGAAATTAATGAAATTGAGACTAAAGAAACAATTCAAAGAATTGACAAAACCAAAAGTTGGTTCTTTGAAAAAATAAATAAAATTGACAGACCACTAGCAATGCTAACAAAAAGAAGAAGAGAAAAAACTCAAATTACTAGCATCCATGATGAAAAAGGAAATATCACAACAAACACCTCAGATATACAGGAGATAATTAGAAATTACTTTGAAAAATTGTACTCTAATAAAATAGAAAATACTGAAAGCATAGACAGATTTCTAGAGTCGTATGAACAGAGGCTATACACAATTTAAATAAATCAATTTCAAGTGAAGAAATAGAAGACACTATCAAAAAACTTCCAACAAAAAAAAGTCCAGGTCCTGATGGGTTTACAGCCAAGTTCTACAAGACCTTCAAAGAAGAACTAATACCGATGCTCTTCAAATTATTTCAAGAAACAGAAAAAGAGAAAGCTCTTCCAGACTCTTTCTATGAGGCCAATATCACATTAATTCCAAAGCCACGCAAAGACACAGCCAAAAAAGAAAACTTCAGGCCAATATCTTTAATGAACATAGATGCAAAAATCCTCAATAAAATTCTGGCAAATCAGATTAAAAAACATATCAGAAAGATAGTGCACCATGATCAAGTGGGGTTTATCCCAGGGATACAAGGCTGGTTCAACATTCAGAAATCAATAAACATAATACATCACATCAATAGACTTAAAGATAAAAACCATATGATCATCTCAATAGACGCAGAGAAAGCATTTGACAAAATACAACACTCCTTTATGTTCAAAGCTCTAGAAAAATTAGGAATAACAGGAACATATCTCAACATTATAAAAGCTATCTATGCAAAACCTCAAGCTAACATTATCTTAAATGAAGAAAAATTGAAAGCATTCCCTCTAAAAACTGGAACAAGACAGGGATGCCCCCTCTCACCACTGCTATTTAACATAGCACTGGAAACGCTGGCCAGAGCAATTAGACGGACAAAAGAAATTAAAGGGATCCAGATAGGAAAAGAAGAGCTCAAATTAGCACTATTTGCTGATGACATGATAATATACCTAGAAGACCCAAAAAACTCTACCAGAAAACTTTTACAACTAAATGAATTCAACAAAGTAGCAGGATACAAAATCAATACCCATAAGTCAAAGGCATTTTTGTACATCAGTGACAAAGCCTCTGAAAGGGAAATGATGAAAGCTACTCCATTTACAATAGCATAAAAAAAAAAAAATACCTGGGAATCAACTTAACGAAAGAGGTGAAGGACCTCTATAATGAAAACTATAGAACACTAAAGAAAGAAATCGAAGAAGACCTCAGAAGATGGAAAGACCTACCTTGTTCTTGGATAGGTAGAATTAATATTGTCAAAATGTCCATACTACCAAAAGCATTATACAGATTTAATGCAATTCCAATCAAAATCCCAATGACCTTTCTCAAAGAAATAGAAAAAACAGTCATGAAATTCATCTGGAAAAATAAGAGACCCAGAATAGCTAAAGCAATCCTGAGCAAGAAAAGTTAAGCAGGTGGCATCACCATACCAGACTTTAAAATATACTATAGAGCAATAGTAACAAAAGCAGCATGGTACTGGCACCAAAACAGACCAGTAGACCAATGGTACAGAATTGAGAACACAGAGACTAATACATATAATTTCAGCTATCTTATATTTGACAAAGGTGCCAAAAATGTACAGTGGAGAAAGGATAGCCTCTTCAACAAATGGTGCTGGGAAAACTGGAAAGCCATATGCAACAAAATGAAATTAAACCTGTATCTCTCACCATGCACAAAATTCAATTCAAAGTGGATCAAGGACTTAGGAATTAGACCAGAGACAATACACCTAATAGAAGAAAAAGTAAGCTACAATTTCCAACATGTTGGATTAGGCTCCAAGTTCCTTAACGAGAATCCTGTAGTGCAAGAATTATTACCAAGAATTAATGAATGGGATAGATTTAAGCTAAAAAGCTTCTTCTCAGCAAAAGAAGCAATAAGTGAGGTTAATAGAGAACCAACTAACTGGGAACAAATATTTAATACATGCACATCAGATAGAGCACTAATTTCTAGAATATATAAAGAACTCAAAAAACTCAACACCAAAAAAAAACAAATAATCCAATCGATAAATGGGCTAAGGAATTGAAAAGACACTTCTCAGAAGAAGATACACGATTAATCAACAAATACATGAAAAAGTGCTCAACATCGCTGGCAATTAGAGAAATGCAAATCAAAACTACTCTAAGATTTCATTTCACTCCAGTCAGAATGGCAGCTATCAAGAACACAACAATAAATGTTGGAGAGGATGTGGGGAAAAAGGCACACTCATATATTGCTGGTGGGACTGCAAAATGGTACAACCATTATGGAAAGCAGTTTGGAGATTTCTTGGGAAAATGGAAATGGAACCACCCTATGACCCAGCCATCCCACTCCTGGGTCTATTCCCAAAGAATGTAAAAACAGCATATTACAGTGACACAGCTACCTCAATGTTTATAGCAGCACAATTCACAATAGCTAGGTTGTGGAACCAAACTAGATGTCCCTCGGTAGATGAATGGATAAAGAAAATGTGGTATATATACACAATGGAATTTTATTCAGCAATAAAAGAGAATAAAATAATGACATTCGCAGGTTAATGGATGAAGTTGGAGAATATAATGCTAAGTGAAATCAGTCAATCTCAAAAATCCAAATACCAAATGTTTCCTCTGATATAAGGAAGCCGGTTCACAGTATTGATGGGTCGGGGTACATAGGAGGACTAGAGGAACACTAGAATGGTCAAAGGGAAGGGAGGGGAAGGGAGGGTGCAAGGGGGAAGTGGGAAAAAGTGGTTGAATAAGATGGATATCATTATTCTAAATGCACGATTGAAGACTTGAATGCTGTGAATATACTTTGAATACAAAGTTTTATGTAAAAAGATGCTCTATATGTATAGTATGAACTGTAATACATACTACTATAAATAAAATTTAAAAAAAGAAAATATGTAGCAAAAGAAATAGAGAATAAAATGGCACATGAGAAAATACCTATTTAATACAAAAGAAACCAGTAATAAGGGGAAAGAGGAACAAAATGTATCCACAATCTGTATGCAAAATAATAGCATTTATTTTCATCAACTGATGAAATCATAATGTTTGTATTTCTCTCATCAACAATAATTCAATATTTGCTAATTCACCCAGGAGTAATAATCCTAGTGCCTGCAATCCTGGTGACTCTGGAAGATGAGGCAAGAGGATGGAAAAAAATTCAAGGCCATCCATATATATATATAAGGCATATATTTGCTAATTTGGTTTTTCCAGCAAATTTATAGAATATAACTGATATATGGGCTTGGGCCCACAGGCCACCCCCACCCCCAGGAACAAACTTAGCAAGCTTGTTTCATTTTCCCCTGGCAGGAGCCAATAGGTTTAAAGGTCACTCTGGTGTTTAGCCAATGGGTTTAAAGGTCACTCTGGTAGCCAATAGATTTAAAGGTCACTCTAGTACACCCCCACCAGAAATCCCTACTTAAGCTCCTGCCCATGTGGAGCTCACATGACAACAACTCTTCCTAGCTGAGAAGAGGCAGCCACTGAACCAACCATAGACTACCCATCGCCTCCAGCCTGATGGCAGCTGCCCCCGCACCCACAGTTCCAGAGGCTGGCTCCCTGCTCTAGCCCATCGTGCCCCTCACCTTTGCCGCTCACTGTGCCCCGGAGCCCGCTTGGACTGTAGCACCCTGACCATGGCTGCAGCTGTGGGACGAGTCCTCTTCGCCTTCGTGCTCCTCCTCACCCTGTGCAGCTGGCCAGCCACCAGCCAGGACTGTGGTGGGCAGAGCCAGTGCGGGACAGCAGCGCACTGTCCAGCCGGCATGAGTCTTGTGCAGGATAGCTGCAACTGCTGCATCGACTGTGCCAAGCAGCTGGGCGAACTGTGCACCGACCCCTGACTCCTCTCTCCCTGCACCTCTTCTACCTCCAACCAGCCATAAAGGCTGGTGAATAAATCTCTTGGCTGCACGGTTGTCTCTGGTGTGATTTTTGCTCTTCAATAACTACTGCAAAAATTTTTAAATCTCTCAATATTTGTTTTTTGACTATAATGAAATTAAATTAGAAATCAATAAGACAGGAACTTGAAGCATTCACAAATACATGTGAAATAATACATTCCTAAATAATCAATGGAACAAAGGCATTAAAAGCACAAAATATTTTATGCCCATTTAAAAAATTTTAATTAAATAGTTGCAAAATATGTTTGGCATATTGTAAATGTTATCATTTAAAAATAAAATTAGGGGGCTGGACTTGTGGCTCAGTAGTAGAGCGCTTGCCTAGCACGTTTGAGGCACTGGGTTAGATTCTGAGCACCACATACAAATAAATAAATAAAATAAAAAATTTCATCATCAACTAATAAAAAAATATTTTTAAATAAAATTAAGGTGGGGATATGACTCAGTGGTTAACTGACCCTGTACCCTGGGGACCCCCGAAAAATAAAAATAAAAGTTAATTGGGTGCAGTGGATATCCCTCTAATCACAGCTACTCAGAAGGTTGAAACAGGAGCATCATGAGTTTAAGGTCAGATACAGCAAGACCCTATCTGAGAGAGAGAGAGAGAGAGAGAGAGACAGAGAGAGAGGAAATTTAAAAGTTATAAGCAAAAATAAAACATACCAAACTTATGGGGTGACATTTAAACAGTGAAGAGAATGATACAGAATCAATAACCTAATCTTTTCTTAAGAAATGAGAAAAGGAAAAAACAAATGCAATCAAAGGCAAGAAGGAAAGAAACAATAAGAATTAGAACAGGGCTGAGTTTGTGGTTCATGGGCTGGGTTGTGGCTCAGTGGTAGAGTGCTCACCTAGCATGTGTGAGGCACTGGGTTCGATCCTCAGCACCACATAAAAAAATAAACAAAATAAAGTATTGTGTCCATCTATGACAAATAAACAAATAAATAAAAGAATTAGAACAGAAAAATAAATACAACAGGGAATATTTAATAAAGAAAATTAAACCAACTAAAATACCTTTTTAAATGTAAGAGAGAAAAAAATTACTTAAAACTGTATTTTTGAAATTATATATAGACTGACAATTAGTTTTACCATAAAAAAAAGTTCTATCAGAATATTTTCAAAACTCTTTGTTTCTTCTTTCCATCAACTTTCTTTTCTTCTTTCCTCTCTTTCCTCCTCTCTTTTCTTCTATTCCTCTCTGCTCCTGGCAATTATTTGGCTCTGAAGTTTTCTTTTATCATATTAAAATAGTCAGTCCTGATTTCTTTTATTTTTAAACAGCTTCATTGAGGTGAAATTTATATACAACAAAATTTTCCTTTTTAAAACATACAATTGTATGTTTTAAATTGTATGTTTATACAATCTGGCCATGATGGCACACATCTGTAATTCCAGCTACTTGGGAGATTGAGGCAAGAGGATTGCAAAATTGAGCCCACCCTGGGCAACTTAGACCCTGTCCAAAAATAAAAAATAAAAAAGGACTGGGATATATCTCAGGGATTGAGTGCCCCTGGATTCAATCCCCAGTACTGCAAATAAAAGAATAAAGTGTACAATTCACCAAATTGTCAGAATCACAACCAAATTTCAGATCATTTTCCTCACCCAAAAAAGAAATCCTACACTCTTTAGCAATCATACACCATTCTCCCTCTTTCCACAGACCCTGGAACACAATAATCTACTATTGATTTCCAAGGATTTTCCCATTATGAACATTTCATTTTGTACCTGGCTTCTTCACTTAGCATAATTTTTTCAAGATTAATCTTAGTTGCAACATGTACAAGTACTGCATTTCTTTTTATGCCTGAATAATATTCTATTACATAGATATCCCACATTTTCTTTACTCATTCATCACATGATTAACTTTTGAGTTGTCTCCACTTTTCAACTACATAAATAACACTGGTATAAACATTCTTGAACAAGTTTATTATATGGTCATACTGCAGTTCTTTTGGATACATTCATAGGAATGGAATTTCTAGATCACATAATAACTCTATGTTTACCTTTTTGAGGAATTGACAAACCATTTTTCCAATATTTGAACCATTTTAAAAATCCCATTAGCATGTTTGAAAGTTCTAATTTCTCCATATGTCTGCCAACACTCATTATTGTCTAGCTTTTAAAAGTTTTTTGCTTTCTTTTGATTAATGTTTTCATGATTTATCATGTCCTATTCTTTAACTGTCAAGCTACTTACATTGTTGTATTTGAAGTAGACATATAGAATTCCATAATTTATTTTATCTTTTCTGCCAGTTTATTTTCATTAGTAAATTTATACCACTTACATTTAATGTTATTATTGATATATTAAAGCTTATGTCTATCATTTTATTTATTATTTTCTCTTCTTTCTTTTATCATTTTTATGTTTTTTTCTGTCTTCCTGCAGATTATTTGTTTATTTTTCAGAATTCCATTTTCTGTTATACTATTATTTGATATATCTTTTTGATTGCCTCTTAGTGGTCACTGAAGGTATTATATATACATATCTAATCACAGTTTTATTATGTTAATATACTTAAGCCCAGCTCTATTTGGAAACAATTTTTTGAAATATTTTTTTGAATTGTTGATGGACCTTTATTTTATTCACTTATTCATATGCGATGCTGAGAATCAAATCCAGTGCCTCACAAATGCTAGGCAAGTGCTCTACCACTAGACCACAAACCCAGTCCCAGAAACTATTTTTTAATAATAATTTTTTTCTTAAAAATAATGACATGTCAAGGACAATTTTTTTTATTGTTTTAGTTGTAGTGGACATAATACCTTTATTTTGTTTATGTGGTGCTGAGGATTGAACCCAGGGCCTCGAACATTCGAGACAAGCACTCTACTGCTAAGCCATAGCCCTAGCCCCCAAGGACAAATGTTATACTAGATCAAATATAGGAAAAAATAAGGACTGACTTGGATAATCTTAGCCCTTTGCCTTCTATTTCTCAGCTATAAATCTACCCTTGTATGTTCTCTCTCCTATTATCAACCCATCAACCTACCTCAGAAATATCAATTCCAGCTGAATGGTACTTTCTCTTCATGAGCCAATACTTCAAGTTTCTAGTTTCTAGATACAGGTGACTCCCAACCTTTAGTTATTCCAACACTATAACTCTTGTCACTTCCTGCAGCCCTATAGGTATCTCAGTATTCCTTTTTACCCTTTCAGCCTTTCTAACACCTATAACAATTTCTCTATATAAAATACCCTCTGTTGATAAACCTCATGTGATTTTTATTCTCCTAACTGGATCCTGTACACTAATGATGACCAAAGGGAAAGCAAAGGGCCAGGAATGACTTTATACTAACCTCCTACCATGTACCACATATACTCATGCACTGCTTAGCAACAATGTTCATTGTGAGTACATCATAGAGCATTAGTCAAACTAAGATGCCTACAAAGTCACAAGGTGATATAATCTTATTGGACCACCATTATATATGCAGTATGTCAATTGAAATTGTTATATGGTGTATGATTATACATAAATAATAAATATTAATGATAATTTACAAGTCTATTAATAAATGTATATTTTATGTCTATCACTTATTGAGTACATATTATACGATGCTCAGCATGGCTACTTCTCATTTTTTTAAGAGTTTTTTATTTTTTAGTTGTTAATGGACATTTATTTAATTTATTTATTTATATGCGGTGCTGAGGATCGAACCCAATGCCTCACATATGCTAAGCAAGTACTCTGCCACTCAGCCACAACCCCAGCCTCTCATTTTTTTTCTCAGTTTCAGCTTGAGTTTTATCTCAGAGCTTTCACTGATCACCTTATCTAAAAGAGATACCATTCCTTGTTCATCTCTGCCTCAGCTCCTACACTCTCTCCTTCATAGGATACAAAAAAATATGTAATAACTTTATTTTTCTAGTCTTTCTTCCCTATTAGAATGTGAAATTCATAGAGGAAGACCTATATTGGTCATACTTGCCATAGTATCCTTAAAGCCCCACACAGTGTTTGACTCATGGTAAATATACATAAGTATCTTTTAAATATTGGTGTATCTGTTATGTATTACTTCTTAAAAACCACCCCAAAACTGAGTGGCTTGAAGCAAATACAGTTGATTATTTTTCAAGAGTCTGTGGTTTGTCCAGGTGGTTCTTTTCCTGGTCTTGCCTGGACTTGTTCAAGAAGCTGAATGCAAATGGTGGGCTAGCTGGGTCTGGGAGGTTTAAGTCAGTAGAACTAGTTAGAAGGCTGGGATCTCTCATTTTAAGTAGTGTGGCCCAAACTTCTTTACATGACATCTGCATTCCAAGGAGGTCAACCCAGTATGCAAATGCTCATCAAGCTTCCGCTGTGTCATGGTTATGTCTCACTAGTCAAGTCATAGAGCCAAGTCCAGAGTCGACATGGGAGGAGACTACCTAAGGGCTTAAGTACAGTGAATACCAGTAGACTGACTCACTGAAGCAGTCATCAGTGTAACCGCAGTTTGTAATTTTATATACATTATCACTAATATTGACACATAGTTGTTATTGTCATCCCTTTGTACAATTGAGAAATCTAAGGTTCTCAGAGTTCAAGGAACTTGCTCAAGGTTTATAGTTTCTAAGTAGTGGGAAAATTCTGTTTTTTTATTCCAAATCCTGTGGCCTTGTACCTACTAAATCTTCTTCTGGGAAGACCTGGGGTAGGAAAGTGGATACAACTCAGGAAAGAACTCCAACCCATATTTTGATTTTAATGCTAAGCACAATGAGCCTTGTCCAGTGCTTACATACACTGGACAAAATGAGTTAGATAATATGGACTGAGGAGATTTTAAAAATGGCTTACTTGTCACCTCAAAAGGCAAGACAATTCATGCTCACAATGGTAATTATATGGTTCCTCAGTTGTGGTAGTGCAATATTTCATATATGACTCTGCCATAGCGCCTACCTCTGTACTGTTAATTGTTCAAAATTTATTATGAGCTGTTGCAGGTTGTGAAGTCCACATTGCCTTGTACATTACCTGAAGCACAGCAGGTTCTCTACAAATATCTGTTGAATGAATGAAGAACAGAGGTCAAAGAGGCCAAAGATGAACTCCTTGAACATTTGCGGGGGACCCCAAGAAGAATCAATAAATAACCAGGGAGTGAAGCATTAAATAAAATGAACAACAAATTGTGTACTATTTGAAAAACAAAGAGAAATTCAAGGAAGCAGATGTTATGGTTACGCAAATAAGTCAAACTTTGTGACCTTAATAAAAGCTAATTTAAAATTGATTTGTGCTTTTAAGCATTTTGTTCATTTTTTTAATTTACAAAGTTTCTAATTCATGTCAGCATGTTCTGCTCATTTTTCTATTTCATTTTGTTTTCTTGATTCTTTTCCCCAATGCTTCTTATCCACAATTTCGACAGTCCACACTGAGGAATCGCACCCCACAGTACAGCCTTCTATCCTTTGCTTGTTCTTCCCCTTTCAGCATTGATTTCAAGAACTTTTTTTTTTTTCTACAATTGAAAGCAAATTGTCCCAAAGAAAATTTGTTGAAAACCACAGGAGTTGGCAGGTTTTATCTCTAGTGATATTGAACTATGGAGGATTTGGACTCTGGTAACAACAGTCACAGCTGTGTGCAGAGTAAAATAAATAAAATTAAAATTAGCTTTGAAAATTTAACTGGGGATGGGATCCCATGAAAATAGAAGAGAGTAGAAGGAAAGAGTTGAGGGAATGGAGAAGGGCCAGGAAAAGGAAGGAAGGGTGGAATGAAATTGACCAAACTGTCAGATGTACATATATGAATATAACACAGTGAATTTCACCTTTATGTATAACTACCAGTAGAGACAGGGATTAGGGGGAGGGAAGAAGAGAGGGAAAGATGAAGTACTGGGGACTAAATTGGAGCAAAGTATATTCCATGCTTTTATAATTGTGTCAAAATGAATCCTAATATTACATATGGCTATAATATGCTAATACAAAAAATTTAAGAAGTCCACACACTGATTTTGGCATATACAACTATTTGCGATCGGTATAACCTATTAAATATCAAGTTTTTAATTCTGCAAACATAATAATTATTTCAAAGTCACTTAAGTGGTACATCTATTGTTTCATTTAAGTTTGTATAGGTATTCTATGTCTGAACAGTAGAACAAAATGGGTTAAGCAGTGTGGGGAATGCTGGGTTAAGATGACCACCTGACCCACCTGGCCTGTCTTTAAGGCAGTGGTTCTTAACCAAGATGATTTTATCCCCAGGGGGCATTTAACAATGTCTGGAGATGTTTTGGGTTGTTATGACTAAGGGAAGGAGTACTACTGGCATCTAGTGGGTAGAAGCCTTTTGTCCTACAGTGCATAGGACAGCCCCCCACAATGGTCAATAGTGCTGAGGTTGAAAAACCCTGCTTAGGACAATAAGACTGGCTTAGGAAAGCGCTTCTCCAGCACAGCACCTTGCTCAAGACCCCAAGCTGGGAAAGTCCACACTGAGATCAGGGATCCCAGTGGGGGTACTCCAAAGGCCCCTCTGAGGCTAAGAAAAAAACATTGCTTCCTGCCAGTGTCCTTCCTGGTCTCACTTTTATGTCTCTCACATGAAATGGCCGCCATGATACCTCCCAATTAGTACTAATGATGTAATTAAGTGCTTTAAAACATATGACAATGCTTTGTTCAGGTTAAGTCCTGAACTGACATCAGCTATTATGATGAATAATAAGGCCACAGGTATCCAAATGGTACAAGAGAGGTGGACCCTGAACTTGCAGGACTCTGCACTGTGTAGGGGTGTCATTTCAACTCAGCTAACAAGTATGTGTCAGATGCTGGAGGTGGAAAAAAGAGAGACACAGTCTACCTCTGTAAGGCAGCAGTAATGGAGTGGTTCTTGAACCTTCTCTAGCCCAGTGGTTGAGCAGGGCTTTGGAAGCAGGCTTTCTGGGTTCACATCCTTCCTCTGCCACATACTAGATGTGTGAACTCAGGCAAGGTGTACAACCTTTCTGTGTCTCCCTTGCTCCTCTGTAAAATGAGGATCATAGTATCTACCTCATAGTATCCCAGTGACCATGCCTGGCACACAGGTAGTACAACATCAGTGTGAGCTGCTGTTATTAATACCCCATGTTTCCCACAGTGCTTTCTGACTTCATCTTCACCATACCTTCCAAATTTATTTTGTCAAAATTCACTGCAGATTCCCTAAGGGTTAAAGTCAGGACTGTTTTTGTCATGAGGCATCTCCACTCCCTAACATGTTGTACTCAGAAACTTTGGTTGGATCAATAAATGAAAGGATAAGCCCTCTGTTTCCAAGAATCATACCACTTAGTAGAGGCCTGTCAATAAATATTTGCGAAGGAATGCTTGTAATTATTAAAATAGGAGCATTTATTGATTCCACAAGTATTTACTGGTCATCTACTCTCTAATATCTGAATGAGATAGGAAGCCAGTGGAGTGATCTGAGCACAGTAGTGACATGACTTACACTTCAAAGGATTACTTTGTGCCATAAAGTCTATATTGCCCCTGTAAGGAGCCCATGTCATACTGGATGCTGTGACATAGCAGATGAAAACTGCATTTGAGTTGACTGACAGGAGGGTTCAAGAAACCTCACCATTTGGCAGGGTGGGGGTGGGGATTTGCCATGGCCTGAGGCAGAGAACAGAGTGAGAGGAGACAGGAGGAAATGCACTAGAGAGATCAGCAAAGTCCTGTCACAATGAACAGGTGCTGCTCCTGACGCATCCCTTGATTTCATGGTCTTATTGGTTTTTAGTAGACAGGAACTATATTGGAGTGGGGTAGAAGTTACTCCCACCAGTATTTCCTTCCACCAGTAACTCTTACTTGGTCCACAGTCTCAAGGAATACACACATAATTCCTGAGGGGAGGGACACTTTGACACCAATGCAGCATATTGGTGCTGGGGGAATTTTGACTTTCCTCATACTCTAAACTATACTTCTAGACCCAGGGACTTGTATATGTAGCACCTCCCTCTCAGACATACTTGTCTGGGGCAAGAAAATGGATAACAAATCTCCCTGGTTTCCCAAAGGCAGGTGATCTTATTCTTGGGGGTCTACTCTCTGTACCAGCTTGTCCCATCATTGCTCCATGCATATGGGCATCTCAGGTCTTCATGTAAGTCAATCTTGGGTGGTCTCACACCCTGGCCCTTCAGCCATGCCTGAACATGTCTGAGTATCCAGTTAGACTCTTTTGCTGGCAATCCTCATGATCTGTATAAATATGTCTACATCACAAACAGGAGTTATGTACATCCACAGAAGTGCTTGTTTATGTAGATGGCATGCCATGTCTCACTGAGATAAAATTATAGAAACATGTTTTTAAATCTGTATGCTAGAGTTTCCATTCAAATCCACATTCACAGGATTGGGCTGTGGAAAAGAGCATTACTTCTCTATGTTAGTATAAACATGAACAAAGAGATCATTTCTATGTTATTATAATCACTCTAGTTTTAGATTAATTGGGGAACAAAGGAATTTTCCATCAAGGTTTTGGCCATTTACTTCAAAGTCCATTGGCTGACAATATGTCCTTTCTCTTCCTTCTTTTGATCATATTTCTTTTCTTTTTTTTTTTTTAACTACATTTCAACACAAACACTCAATCATTCTGGGCTTAGGATACAGGACAGGTGATGAGAAAGGAAAGATTAACACAAACTGGGAGAGAGTGGGGCAATTGGACCTCCATTGTCTCCCACTAGAATCCATGTCAACCCCTTCTCAACTCATAGCCCCTGGCTCTGTTTCTGTGGATGAGCTACAGAATATGCTACTGCTTTTGCTCCAAACCCACCCTTGCACCTGACCCAGGATTCAGGAAAGCTGAAGTAAGGGATCCTACAGATTTGGCTAGTTTGTTTCCCATACCAACAACAGAGACATCAAATCTGCAGAAACCTGCATAAGTTGGAACAGCACTTGACCTAGTAGGATATTCTGAGTATATACTGCTACTATGCTAATTGGTCTTCCAAATCTACTGCAAGTTCCTCCTGTGGCCAACCCTAACTGGTAACATGTAAGAAGGGGGTTATGGGTAGCCTCATTCAACTCAGCTGAATTTTAACGTTGCAAAGCTGCCACAAATACCACCAGCCCCATGGGTGACAGTGCCATCTTCTAGCACTGAGACTGCAGCTCTCCCTTGAGAACCCCTCACCTGAGTCCAGCCTTCTCTTTCCAGCTCACTGTGCCTATTCACACCAGCACAGAGGTAGTGGCAAGTCTGTAGTCTAAGTCCATGTCCAACAGAGAAATGAGATGCCCAAACCAGGGCTTCTCCAGGAACCCTCACTGCCTATGAGTGACTGCCTGCCTATGAGTAACTCCCTATTCACATGGGTTCACAGAAGAGAAGTATTTTCTTCCCTTGGATGGTGTGGAGATAATCACCCTTCATTGTGACCCCTGAACTCCTCCCCATTCTAATAGAATCTATGGGAGGGAGGGTGACAGTAACAGAGCCCATTCCACCACTGCCTGGTCACTTCTGGGGAAATACGTCTGGTTCTGGTCATTGGCAACTCCTCACAGTATTAGCAGTTCTCATCCACAGCTTTTAGCCTTCTCCTTAATTCCAGTCTAGCAAGAAAAGTTCTACTAAGCATCCCAGGTCATAGTTCTCCTTGGAAGTTTCCCAGACACTAAAGTTCCTACTGTTAGGAACACCAATTAAGGATGTTTTGAAGATGTACTTTTTCCAAAGAGAAGAAATATATACATGAGTTCACTGTAAACCCAGCTATTATTCCAATTTCTGACATCTCAAAAGGAGTGGACATAAATAGAAAAATTGGGTATTCAAGGCAGGTATACTTAACAGGAGATGATGAAGAGAGTGAAGCATGTTAAAACTTTCACTGAAATGACTAGAACCCTTTGTGTATTCCAGTCTCTGGAAAGCACACTGGAATGTAGGAGAAGCAGAGGGGAAACTATCATCAAGCCTGATTATGGGCCATGTATCATCTGCCTTGATCCTCAATCTCCATGATGGACATTCTTAGTTCCAAGAAAAGGAGAAGAAATTCAGAGAGTGAGGCAGCATCTCTAATATCACAGTGCTAATTAGGAAGAGCCAGAATTCCAACCCAGGTCTGCACAGCAAAGATAAAATTCTTTCTACTATGTCTTGTTTCTTTCAAAGGGAGATGGATGTAGTATCACACATTTTAGAATTATACATCCTTGTCAGTTACTGTTGAATGGGTACAGAGTTTCAGTTAAGATGATGAAAAGGTTCTACAGATAGTTGTGACTGAGAATGCACTTAGTGCCACTAAACTGTATTTTTTTTTTCCTGATACTGGGGATTGAACTCAGGGGCACTCAACCACTGGACTGGGCTACATCCCCAGCTCTTTTTTTTTTTTTTTTTTTTTTTTTTTGTATTTTTTTAGAGCTAGGGTCTCACTGAGTTACTAAGTGCCTCACCATTGCTGAGGCTGGCTTTGAACTCATGATCCTCCTGCCTCAGCCTCCCAAGTGCTGGGATTACAGGCATGCTCCACTGCGCCCAGCCTGAACTATATATTTGAACACAGCTAAAATGGCAAATGTTATGGTAGATACATTTTACCAAAATTTGCACATGTTGTTGAGGATCAAATCCAGGACCTTATGCATGCTAGGCAAGCTTTACCATTGAGCTACACCCAGCCCAACCACAATTTTAAAATACCCAGTTAAAAAAACTTATATACTGGATAACACATGAATTCTCCACCCCCATCACCCTTCCAACACGTGTATTGGCCAAGCCAGTTTGTTTCTGTTTTCCCTTTAGCTCATGAGGATAAAAAGAATCAGTCTGCAGATAAGCTAAGGTAGAAAGAAAAGCATGAGCATATTATCTTATAAAGAAACTTGTACCACACACACAAAAAAAAATGAGTCTAGTATGAAATCAGTGAGTCAACAATATGCATTTGGGAAAAGAAATGAACACAATTAAAACATCTACCCCTTTTTTCTGATAAGGTTATGGATGAAGAAAAGCAGAAAACTTCCTAATTAGGTGTTTTATAAGAACAATGCATGATATCTTAAGCAAGAGACTCTCTAGCCACAAGCCAAGGAGATTAAGTATAAGTGTGGGGAGTCCACATATTATGAAACTGGAACCCCAAGTAAGATAGCAGGCCAGTTTGACACTTCAATGTATTATAAATCAAAACCAGATATCTAAAGCCAAAAGCTTCTGGAAAAGGAATCAGAGTATGAAGAGTAAAACAAGGAGACCAGAATAAAACTATGTATACTTTAAAAAAATTTTTTTTAGTTGTAGATGGACACAACAACTTTATTTTGTTTATTTTCTTTTATGTGGTTCTGAGGATGGAACCCATTGCCTCACACATACTAGGCAAATGCTCTACTAACTGAGCTACAATCCCAGTCCAAATCACTTGTACTTTTAAGCAAGAAAGGACTTAAGTATGATTTGGAATTGTAAAAATTAAACCATTGCAGAATGATTATGCAGTAGACAAGAAAAAATATCCACCACCCTAACATCACATTATTATTTATTTTTTAGCATTATTTCCAAAGACAGTTTTAACTCCACTTTCCTTTTGCTATTACTCTGATTAGAAACCTGAAGTGGCTTTTGTTTTAGTCAGCTTTTCTGCTGCTGTGACCACAAAACCTGATGAAAACAATTTTAAAAAAATTTTTTAGTTGTAGATGGGCACAATAACTTTATTTTATTTATTTATTTTTTTTTATGTGGTGCTGAGAATTGAACCCAGTGCCTCACCTGCTAGGCTAGTGCTCTACCACTGAGCTACAACCATAGTCCAGATGAGATCAATTTTAAGGAGAAAGTTTATTTGGGGGTTCCCAGTTTCAGAGGTCTCAGTCCTTAGACAGCTGGCTCCATTCCTTGGGGCTTGAGCTGAAGCTAACCATCGTAGCAGAATAATATGGCAGAGAAAACCAGCTCAAGACATGATGGTCAGGAAGCAGAGAGATCTCTGCTCATGAAGGGCAAAATATAAACCCCACAGGCATGCCCCCAAGGATCCCCAGACATACCCTACCTGCCTATGGTTACCACAAAGTTAATCCCTATCAGGAGATTAGTGCACTGGTTAGGTAAAACTCTTATAACCCAATCATTTCACCTCTAATCCTTCTTGCATTGTCTCACATATGAGCTTTTAGGGGACACCTAATATCCAAACCATAACAGTTTCCCAGTTCTTAAAAATGTCTTAGCCTGTCATTCAAACATCTTCAAAATCTGATGCCAACATAACACGTCCATCTCATCTTCCACAATCTTCCTAATGAATTCTTTGCTCTGGTAAAACCATTTGGTTCACTGTCTCTGAAACTTACTTTGATCTTTCCCATACGTGTCCACACCTTTTCAGAACATCTTCTCCCTCTTCTCTTCTCCTTTCCAATTTAAAACTGTCTTCTAAGATCCAGTTAAAATCTTCTTTCCTTGGGTCTTTCCCTAGCCAGCCCAGCTGACAGTGAGTCACCCTTCTTGGGAAAGCCTTTAATAAATATTGTCCTTATAATTCTCTGGACAATTAACCATTGACTGCTTTATAGTTTTTATTGTTGTCTTCAACACTTATGTCTATTTATTTATTTATTTATTTATTTATTTATTTATTTATTTATTTAGACAGGGTCTCATTATATTGCCTGGGCTGGCCTTGAATTCCCAAGTTCAAGTGACCCTCTTGCCTCAACCTCCCAAGTAGCTGTGACAACAGGCATGTGCCACTACACTCAGCTATGTAAATCTTTTTGTTTGCTTTCTTGTTTGTTTTTGATTTTGCAGTGCAAGGAATCAAACTCGGGGTATGCAAATCTTTATTGATACATTGTATGTGTGAGTGTCTGTGTGTCTTGTGTGTTTGTATTATCTCCTTAATTAGATTATAAAATCAGGGGAGGAGTTACAGTTGCTCCTCAACTTATGATGGGGCTAAGTCCTAATAAACTCAACTTGGATTGAAAAAAAAAATGGAAAATGTAGTGAATGTACCTAGCCTACCAAACATCCTAGCTTAGCAGCACAGTGCATGGTAGGAAATCAGTTGTTAGCACTCAAAATTGTGTGGCTGATGAAGCTGCAATTTGCTGCCCTGCCCAGAATCTCAACAGACTATCTATAATACCATATGCTGCTAGCATAGGAAGAGTTCAAATTCAAAAATTCAAAGTAGTTTCTCCTGTGTGCATATTGCTTTCACACCATCATAAAGTTGAAAAACCATAGGTTGAACCATCCTAAGTCAGGGACACACACACACACACTCACACACACACACACACAGTCAAGCAAGTAGCAAATTCCTCCTGGTGTGCCACTAGGTATGAGGTTCTCAACTAGGTTTTATCTGTCAGAGAAGAGACCATGCAACTCACACTTCTGCCCCTCTGTGCACCCCTCTCCATCCCTACTTCACTCAAAGACAGGAAAAATTGCTGACTCATTATGAAATGTTTCAGAAGCTGTCATTTCTACCTTAAAAGACAGCAGCATCATGGCAAGATTCCCTAAACTTCACACCTTCTGCCTCCTGCATCCTGAGGTAATTAGCAGAAGAGGTCAAGATCAGTGTCTGTGGGCTGTCAAGCCTGGCCAAGTCTCTGTTCTTGCTTCTCTCTGCTTACAATGGAGCAGGTCAGATAGCTTGAGGCTACTTTGTGGCTAGAATCACCTTGGATTCAAGGGGATAGAGGACAGAAAGTCCCACTTTGTCTTAGCCTAAGCCACATTCTTTAACCCCCACCTCTGCCAAAGCAGCCCACAAAGAAGATTGCTATTTTTTCTTTTTCTTTTCTTTCTTTCTCTCTCTCTCTTTTTTTTTTTTTTTTTTTTTTTTTTTTTTTTTTGGTACCAGGAATTGAACCCAGGGGCATTTAACCACTGAGCCACATCTGATTTCTTATATTTATTTTGAGACAGGGTCTTGCTAAATTGTTGAGGGCCTCACTAAGTTGCTGAGGCTGGCCTAGAATTCACAATCCTTCTCTCAGCCTCCTGAGCTGCTGGGATTACAGGTATGGGCCACCATGCCCAACAGGTTACAATCTATTAATAAAGTCCTGCTTTGTTTCCCATTTGACTATTATTTCCTGCATATAAGCTCCATGGAGCTATAGGAAGTCCTGAGCTCCTGTCTATAATATAACCTAACACTGGCAACATCTCACTTCTAACTTCTAATACTGCTTTTGTTTAATTACTGTAATAGTCTTTAGAAAGTCTTCTAAACTTTTATGGAATCACAAATTTATGACTGAAATAATCTCTGAATTAATCAAAAGCAATTTCAAATATTTAGTAAAAAAAAAAAAATAGCAGTTAATTAAGTAGAAAATGTCCTTAGAATATCTTTATTTCATATCTGTGATCCCCCATTCTCACCACTATTTTAAAAAAAAGTCACACTAGAAAAGAAGGTAAACTGATCAATGTTAATCTGCTGCACAATACAATTTTAAAGACACAGAAAACGTCACATTCTATTTTGGGGAAAGGAAGCCTTCTGGACTTAGACAACTTCTCATAAGCAAAAGCAATCAACAGGAAGCAGCTCTGGAGCAAAGAGCTTTTCGCTCTTCCTGATGTTTTAGTTATTGTGAGATTTTCACCCCATGCCCATGAGATTTCTGTATTATTATTACCAAAGCTCTATTTCAGTATTTTTAAATTTTCTACAAAGCTGGCAGTGGTGGCGCATACCTGTAATCTAAGAGTCTCAGGAGGCTGAGGAAGGAGGACTGTAAAGGCCAGCCTCAGCAACTTAGTGAAGCCCTAAGCAACTTAGTGATATCCTGTCTCAAAATAAATAATAAAAAGGGCTGGGGATGTGGCTCAGTGGTTAAGTGCCGCTGGGTTCAATCCCTGGTACCAAGAGAAAAAAAAAAAGTATTCAAATTACCAAGGCATCCTAAACTTTGCTCAGGTGAAAATGGACATTGCTTTAAGGGCACTGTAATGGAAGGAGGCTTACAGAGTAGCTAGAGCTGATGCTGGCGGTGAACAACAGAGTCCAGAGCACTGAATGGAATGTCAGAATTCACAAAACAGGACCTTTTCTGAAAAGGTGAAAGGTGAAGGAAAGCCTCAGAGTTTATCTTTAAGGAGATGGCAGTCATGTGCCATAAGAATAAATCAGCTATGACACAGATTGAGAAGAGAGGCCCCAAATCCTCAGAAAAAAACAGAGGGACTGTGGGAATTGAGAAGTTGCCAGAAGCAGCAAGAAGGAAGGCATGTGCCTTCTGAATTCCTTCAGCCATCCTGTCCTTTTGACCATCTTGCCAGCCAAACACACTCTGGATGCTGCTGACTGGATGATGGTTGCACTGTTTGTCTTAAACACAATCTGAGTCCCACATTCTGGAATAGAATGTTTGCTTAAGTGAGGAAGAATAAATACTCCCAGAGGCAATCTCTGAGTGGTAGAATTATATTTTCTTCTTACTTTATTGTATTGATCAAACTCTCTACAATAAAAAGTGCTACTTTTATAATTTTAAAAAGCACTAATTGCTTTAATTGCTCAAAGATTTATCTAAACATTGTATTTGTTTCTTCTTATTGCTGCTAGGATTGACCCCAGGGCATGTGCTCCACCACTGAGCTACACCTTCAGCCCCTAAAAATTATATTTGAAGCTGTGGAAAGGGGAAGCACATCCTGGTGAAGTACTGATCTGCAGAGCTGAAGAAGAGGAGGAACCAGTGGCCCAATGATGTTACTGAGAAACTGATTACTTTCTCCTTTCTTTTCTACCTTCTTTGGTTTCCCCTCCTAAACTGACTTCCCACGTACTGGAAAAAATGTTGCTGCAAGAGTTCCATCTGTTCACCACACCAGCTAGGAGAGTGCTATCTGATAGGAAGAGAATGCAAACTGTCTCAGTCTGTTTTATGCTGCTATAATACCACAGATCGGGAATTTATAAAGAACAGAAATTTATTTTCTCACAGTTCTGGAGGCTGGGAAGTACAAAAATAAGCAGATTCCAGTAGGGGAGATGGGAGATTAGAAAAATAAAGACTCACATAGGCAGATTGTTGAAGTTAACAGCTGGGATTGAGTGGAGCACTGCTCTCTGATGGAGAAGCAGGTCTAAAGAATTATGCTAGATAAAACAAATTTTAAAAGTTAATTAAAAAAAGAATTACACTAGCAATCTTTATTATATATGTTTAATCAGATTAAAGACTATGCAAGCATTATTCTTTGGGTTATTTTTGTTGTTTTTTTAATAACTTTATTTATTTATTTTTCATGTGATGCTGAGGATCAAAACCAGTGGCTTACATGTGCTAGGCAAGCTCTCTACCACTGAGCCACAACTGCAGCCCCAAGCATTATTCTTTGTATTCATGAAAGTTACAGAGTTAGCAACATTATGCAGCTTATTCCTCAGTTACATTCTACAATTGCAATGTGCAATGTTAGGAGATTTGTGTAGCTCTCAAGAAACTCCATTGTTTAAAGTTACTGTTATGCGGGCAGGTTCAGGAGCAGCAGAGCTGGTAAAACATTGTGGTTGTTTAGAAAAAGAGTTCCTTTATTACCAGGAGCTGCGTGCCTGAGATCAAGGTTGAAGCTGATAAGACTCTTGCACTAATGTACTCATGGAGAGCATTGCCATAGCAACTAGGCATCCTGCACCTCCGCACAGAAATTTTCCCAGGCACCAAGCATGCCACAGCCATGAAGTCACCAGGCACCCCAATTTCAGACAGTGCTCTCCAATTTACTGTCACCACTTCACAGTCTGGTAAGAGCTGCATGCTCTTGAGCAGAGGCAGGCTGCATCCTCAAATGGCAGAAGATGGAAGGGAGCCAGATAACAAGCGAAAGCTGCATGAAGACTTGCATTAACTCCCCATTAACAAAGAAGACCCCCCTCATGGCCTAATCCCCCCTAAAGGGCTCACCTCTACGTGTGATTTTTGTTGGGAGGAACTGGGGATTCAACCCAGGGGCACTTTATCACTGAACTACATCCCCAGCCCCCCAACCTTTTGTTGGGATTACAGATGTGCACCACCATGCCCAGCATTCACCTCTAAGTACTATCACATTGATAGCACTTAAATTTTGAAGGGGACACATTCAAACAAACAACATGTGTAATTTTAAATTTTCTAGTGATTCCATTTTTTAAAAATGAGTAAGTGGAAGAGGGTATAATTAATCCTAATAATATGTTTTGTTTAACCCAATATACACAAAGTATTATCTTAACATGTAGTCGATATAAAATTGGTAGATATTTTATACTGTTTTCCTTTTGTAGTAAATCTTCAAAATCCAATGTGTATTTATAGACCATCTCAATTCACAGAACACATGTGGCCAATGGCTAGTACTCTACAAGCACAGATCTAGAAGAGGGAACATGCTTCTGTCCTAGCATTGCTAACCAGAGTTGATATTCTCTCTGATTGTACTGAATTAGTCTCTATACCTAATAGGCTATATGCCAAAGACTCTATACCAACATCAGACAGCTATGACTTTGTACCAATGATATAGCTTGGAGAATGGATTGTGCAGATTGGCTGAAGTTTGGCATGACTGAAATTGTCAGAATAATGCCCCTCTCCCTGAAGATGTCCATGTGCTAATTCCTGGAACCCATGGATATATTTATTTAATGGCAAAGGAGATTTGCAGATGGGATTAAGTTTGCTAATCAGCTGTTCCCAAGTTGAGATTATACTGGTGAGCCCACAGTAATCAGAAGCATCCTTGTACATGGAAGAGGAAGGCAGAAGAGAAAAAACCAGAGAGAGAGAGAAAGCAATGTGAACTGACCAGCTCTATGCTACTGGCTTCAGAGCTGGAGAAAGGGAATCCAAAGCCAAGGGACACAGGCAACCTCTTAGAAGCTGGAAAAGGCAAGGAAAGTGATTCTCCCTCAGAGCCTCCAGAAGGATCACAGCCCTGCTGGCACCTTGACTACAGACCATTGAGACTAGTGTTGGGCTTCTGACCTCCAGAACTATAATAAATGCATGTTGTTTTAAAACACTAAATTTTAGTAATTTCTCATAGCAATCTTGGGAAACTAAGTCAGTGATCCATTTCTGAAGTGCACAGACTTCATGGATAAAGAATGGAAACTCAGGGCTGGGGTGTGGCTCAGTGGTAGAGCACTTGCCTAGCATGCGTGAGGCACTGTGTTTGAATCTCAGCACCACATATATAAATAGGTAAATAAAATAAAGGTCCATCAACAACTAATAAAAAATATTTTAAAAAAAAAGAATGGAAAGTCAAATTTTTTAAATTTTTTTTTTAGTTGTAGTTGGACACAATACCTTTATTTTATTTATGTATTTTTATGTGGTGCTGAGGATGGACCCAGCACCTTGCACGTGCTAGGTGAGCACTCTACCGCTGAGCCTTAAACCCAGCCCCAGAAACTCAAATTCGTAATGAAAAGAACTAAAACTTTTCGTAAAAATAGAAGTTTGGGGTTCCAAAAGTTTTTGGGTTTTTTTTTTTTTTTTTTTTTTTTTTTTTTTTTTTTTTTTTTGGTACCAGGGATTGAACTCAGGGCACTCGACCACTGGGCCACATCCCCAGCCATTTTTTTTTTTTTTTTTTTTTTTTTTTGTATTTTATTAGAGAGACAGGGTCTCACCGAGTTGCTAAGTGCCTTGCCATGGCTGAGGCTGGCTTTGAACTCACGATCCTCCTGCCTCAGCCTCCCAAATACTGGGATTACAGGCGTGCGCCACCACGCCCGGCCCAAAAGTTTTAAGTATCAAAATAAAGCCATGAAGGATTTTGTGCTATCAATGGGACTCAACAGAGAATAAAGAATTGGACACCTCCATTGCTTGGGAGACCAGACAATGATTTCCTAAACCAAGGGAAGATAGTTGGAGAGTAATATGTTGATATCACCTAAAGGTGTCATTGCTCCTTCATGCTCAATACCTGCAGAGTAAGCAATGATAGAGTCCCATAGTTATTTAGGAGGGTCTGAGAGTAAAGCAGTCTCCTCCCCCACTTTCTACCAGAACCATAGGAGCCAATGGGGTAGCTTGGGCAGAGGACGTCTGAGGCAACCCTCCCACTTTCTCCAGCACCTGCGGTCATGACAATGAGGGTTTAGAGTATATGAACCAAAAACTGGAGACCATGATAAGACTATGGTAAGAACATTCATAGGTATTGAATCTAACATCTTAGCATATGCCAGGGGGACAAGTAAGCATCACAAAGCAAGATGGAAAATAATGTATCTCAGCAGAGTGGCCTGTATGGACCTGGGAAAAAGAATAGAGCCCACTGTCCCATCAACCTTATGGCAATACTTAAGACTCAAGAATTTAGAATCATCTCTATAGAGCTGGAGTAGTGGAAATTTGAAAAAGTTTGTGTATGGGCTTGGGTTGTAGCTCAGTGGTAGACTGCTTGCCTACCATGTGTGAGGCACTGGGTTCAAATCTCACACTCCATCAACAACTAAATGTGTGTGTGTGTGTGTGTGTGTGTGTGTGTGTGTGTGTGTATGGGCACAGAAAAATTCCAAGTCATCAGTTAAGTGAAGAAAGCAAATTGCAGGGATATTATGTGGGGCACAATCCCACAAGACTATTCAATTATATGGAAAGAGAGAAGTAAATGTATATACAATATGTTAATGTAAATATGCAGAAGAAATTTTGGAAAAACCTACTCCCAATTGCTTGCAGTGATAGAGAAGGATATTGAAGTCAGGAAGCAGGCAGAGGTAATTAAAGGTGGTTTCAGAATTACCCAGAAGGTGAGAAAATTTGTAATGGGGAATATTTTTATATATCACTTAGATAATTAAAGATTAGTTATTTTAAATATCTAGAACTGGGCATGGTGGCACATGCCTGTAAGCTCAGTGACTCAGGAGGCTGAGGCAGAATGATCACAAGTTCAAAGCCAGCCTCAGCAAATTAGTGAGACCTTAAGGAACTTAGCGAGACCATGTCCCAAAATAAAAAACAAATGGGCTGGTGATATGGCTCAATGGTTAAGCAGCCCTCAGTTCAATCTCCAATGCCAAAAAATAAAAATAATAAATATTTAGAGCTATTAATATAATCTTACATAGGCTAATAAAATCAGAAAGCACTGAAAAAGTAGGTCATGGAGGTGTGCCCTTGGGGATTATATTTTGTCTCTTCCTCTTCCCTTTTTCTCTGTTGCCCAGCTGCCATGAGCTGAGCAGTTTTCTTCCTCTGTGGACCTCTAGCATGATGTCCTACCTCACCTTTGGCCCAGAACAATGGAGTTGAACAACTACGGACTGAGAACTCTGAAACTGTGAGCCAAAATAAATTTTTACTCCTCTAAGTTGTTCTCATCAGGTATTTTGAAAGCACTGAAAAAGGACCTCTACCAATTCAAGCAAGTATATGGAACTTAGAACCCTGTCTACACATTCTCTGGTTCTCCCACCTTTTATTAGTCAGTTTTGTGTTACTATAACAAAATACCTGAGGCAATTAACTTACAAAGAGAAAACTCTTATGTGTTAGTCAACATTGCATCACCATGATCAAAATACCTGAGAGAGGTATTTTACTAAAATTCCAATGGCATTCTTCATAGAACTAGAAAAAGCAATCATGAAATTCATTATTCAAAATAAGAGAGCCAGAATAGCCAAAGTAATTCTTAGCAATAAAAGTAAAGCAGGAGGTATCACAATACCAGAACTTTAAGTTATATTACAGAGCCATAGTAACAAAAACAGCATGGTATTGGCACCAAAACAGATATGTAGAGCAATGGCACAGAATAGAAGACACAGAAACAAACCCACATAAATACAGTTATCTCACACTAGACAAAGTCACCAAAAATATACACTGGAGAAAAGACAGCCTCTACAACAAATGGTGCTGGGAAAACTGAAAATCCATATGTAGCAAAAATGAAATTAAACACCTATCTCTTACACTGCACAAAAATCAACTTAAAGTGTGTCAATGACTTAGGCACTAGAACAGAGACTCTGTACCTAATAGAAGAAAAAGTAGGTTCAAATCTCCACCATGTTGGCTTAGGAACTGACTTTCTTAACAAAACTCCTAAAGTGCAAGAAGTAAAATCAAAAATCATAAATGGGATGTTATCAAACTAAAAAACTTCTTCACAGCAAAAGGAAATATCAATAATATGAAGAGAGAGCCTACAGAATGGGATAAAATCTTTACCACATACACCTCATAGAGAGCATTAATCTCCAGGATGTATAAAGAACTCACAAAGCTTAACATTAAAAAAAAAATCAATAAATGGGCTAAGGAAAAGAACAGACATTTCACAGAAGAAGAAATATGATTGATCAACAAATAAATGAAAAAATGCTCAACATCTCTAGCAATTAGAGATATGCAAATTAAAACTACACTGAGATTCCATCTTATGCCCATCAGAATGGCAATTATCAAGAATACAAGCATCAATAAATGTTGGCAAGGATGTGGGGGAAAAGGTACACTCGGACATTGCTGGTGGGATTGCAAAGTGGTGCAACCACTCTGGAAAGCAGTATGGAGATTCCTCAGAAAACTTGGAACAGAACCACTACTTGACCCAGCTATCCCACTTCTCAGTTTACACTCAAAGGTTTTAAAATTAGCATACTACAGAGATGCAGCCAGATCAATGTTTATAGCAGCTCAATTCACAATAGCTAAACTATAGAACCAAACTAGGTGCCCTTCAACAGATGAATGGATAAAGAAATTGTGGAATGTATACAATAGAATATTATTCAGCCTTATAGTAGAATGAAATTATGGCATTTGCTGGTAAATGGATGGAACTGGAGAATATCATGCTAACTAGAATAAGCCAATCCCAGAGAACAAAGTCCAAATGTTTGCTCCGGATGCTAATTCACAATAAGGTTTGGCTGGGAGAGGGGGAGGCTAGAGAAGATTAGAGGTACTTTGGATTAGACAGAAGGGAATGAAGGGAGGGGAGCGGGTATGGGGACAGGAAAGATAGTAAAATGAATCGAACATTATTACCCTATGTGCACATATGATTACATGACAGGTATAACTCTACATCATGTACAACCAGAAGAATGAGAAGTTATACTCCATCTATGTATATGTCAAAATGCATTCTACCATCATGTATAACTAATTAGAACAAATTTTAAAAATCTGGTTTCTATGGACAGATCTCTGGAAGTCGATGAATTGCTAAAATTTTATGCAAATTTTGTGAGTATGTGAATGTTTGCTTTTGTTTATGGAGACATTCTGCCATTTTTATCAAATGTTCAAGAATTGCATTCTCTCATCCAGTTTATAATAAACCAGTTAAACTGCAAGCCACCAGAAAAATCTTTTGTGGAGGTCAGGAATATTTTTTTCCCCTGCTTTTACCATATAGAACTTTTAGAAAAGCTTGGATTACAGTTATACAATACACTACAGTCTCTGAAGCACCATATCTAGGTCTGTGTGTGCTCTCCAGGAACTTTCTGCATAAAATTGTGTGATGGTAAGGGATGCAGAAAACTTAAGAGATCATTTGGTTCAAATTTCTCATTTTATGCACAAAGGTAAGAAGGCCTAGTTATGAAGTAACTGCTTGAAGTGACACTAATAACAGTAGAGGTGCATAGACGAAGAGCTTGGTGGTTGAAATGCTTATGAGGGAGCCCCTTCTGGCCACCTGCCTCAGTGAAATCTCAGGTGAACCATAATTTCAATGAAAACTTCCTAACATATTTAACGTATTAAATTTGTTAACATATTAAACATATTAAATATGTTAACATATTTAAACTGCTTCCCCTGCCTAAATCCTACAAAATGGATATTTTCTTCTAATGGAGGATTTTGGGGGACACAAAGTCACCATTCTAAATATTTCTGTACTGTCACTCTAACATAAATAAATAATATGGGAAAGGTCTTTTACATAGAAGCTTATCCAGTGCCCAGATAATATGAAAAGTAAGAAACCACCTAAATCTCCAGTACTTAGGGACTGATTATGGAAGTGAGGTAAGTTCACTCAAGTATTACCTTGAAGGACCGGCAGTGGGCCCTTCTAATCAATATAGGGCAAAGATTGAGAGGGTTATGGAAAGTCACAAGCCTCTTTCTCTACAGCCTGCTTTGGATGAATTTCTTCTTTTCTTTTGTTTTCCCATATTAAAAAATAGAAAGCTCTGAAATCCAGAGATTTGTTTATCATCCAACAATGGATGCATTAGACTATTTTTAATAAGTTAAAAAATGAAATGCAGCTGGGCGCAGTGGCACACGCCTGTAAGCCCAGAACTTGGAAGGCTGAAGCAGGAGGATCACAAATTCAAAGCCAGCCTCAGCAATGGCAAGGCACTTAGCAACTCAGTGAGATCCTGTCTCTAATAAAATACAAAAAAGGGCTGGGGATGTGGCGCAGTGGTTGAGTGCCCCTGAATTCAATCCAATCCTTTTCCAAAAAGGAAAAAAAAAAAAAAAAAAGAAATGTATGTGTGTTGGTAAAAGAACACAGTTAATTTGACACAGTTCTTAGCACCTTTTCTAACCAAAGCAGATAACAATTATTATCATATTAATAACTTATTGTTATGTATTTATTTCAATATTGAGTGCTGACTGTATGGGGAATGCTTTACTGTGTGATTAGCATTATCTCATTTTATTTTATTTACCACAATGCTGGGGATGAAACACAGGGCCCTGGACATGTTAGGCAAGTCTCTACCACTAAGCCATTCCTCCACACCTGTTTTAGTCAGTTTTTTAATCACTGTGACCAAAAGACCCCACAAAAGACTCTATAACTCTGGGCCCCAATTGGGGCATAATATAATGGTAGAAAAGTATGGTGAAGAAAAAGAGCTCAAGGTATGACAACAGGAAGCTGAGAGAGCTCTGCTCACCAAAGTATAAACCCCAATGGCTTGCCTCCAGTGACCCACCTCCTCCAGCCGCTCCCTAACTGCCTGCAGTTACCACCCAGTAATCCATTCAAGTAAACCAATGCACTATCAGGTTAAAGTTCTTATAACCCAAACATTTCTCCTCTAAACTTTCTTGCATTGTCATACACAAGCTTTTAGGCAACACCTCATATCTAAACCATAACAAGTCTTTATTCTCATTTTATACATTCTATAGTACATGATCCAGCCAGTGTCTCATTGTACTTTTCTCCCAGGCTAATTATATCTAAGTGAGGTGCCATGACCTTGATGGATGGTGGTATCTGCGTATGATCTAGGAATACTAGCAGCCAGCTTTCCAGGCTTTGACAAGCTTCTGCTCTGCACAATCAAGAGAAGAACTACACAGGAAATGCAAAGAAGCTGGGTTTCCAGAGAAAACAGCTGGCTACACAGGAGAAAGGCACTGCCAGAGGCCAGGATCCCCAAGCACCTGAAGAAAGGGCCATTCCCTGGTCCAGCTGAACATTAGCTAAACAGTGCAGGCTTCACTTGGCAGTCTGAACCCCTAAGTGCAGTCATGGTCATGGTTGAAAGGCGAGTGACCACACCGAGAGACCGAAAGACAGAGATACTGCTAAGAGATTTATTGGAAGGCGAGGTGGCTGCCGGAACAGGGAGAAGAGCAGTAGCAGTAGACATAGTGGCAGCATCTTGTAAGTGGGAGCAGCAGCAGGGAGCAGGAAGCAGGGGCTTCCGCAGAGAGAGAGTGTACATGCAAGCTTCAGCTTATATCTACTGTTTGGTGTATCTGTCATATGCTAATTAGGCCATGAGGGTCTGAAGATACTGGTTCTAGGCATGTCAGGCACATATGGTTTTAGGTACACAGGATTAGGCACGTAGGCTTAAGTGGTACATGCAGCTCTGACTGGCCTCGAGGGTAGCTTTGACTGGCCTCGAAGGAAAGCTTTGACTGGCCTTGAGGAGAGCATTGGTGGGAGAAGGTGGGGCAGTGGGTATAGCACCATCCCTGGGTGGGAACTGAGACTTAAGCTGTTTTCTGAGAAATGGGGACCTACTGATATTCCTAAAAGTCCTCCCTTTTTGTTGTTTTAAGGGAACAGGGTCGCCGTCATCTTGTCTGGCTACTCCCTGCTTGGAGGGGGTGTTGAGGGGAGGAGGAAAGAGGAGGAATGTTAGGAAAGAAGGACTGCTACTGTGTAGATCCAGGCACTGAAGATGTGGATTTCCTCCAGGCTGAATTCAATGAAAGTTCCTTTTAACCATGGGGTGTTTATGGCTTCAATCCATTCTGGAGCACTGGGATGGGAGGAATCAGCCAACTGTCTTATTGGAAAGCCTCTAGAAATTTTATAAATTGGTTTTGCCACATTGTTGGTTTAGAGACACCAGATGAGTCCTAGGTCAGAAACAAGAAGGAGAAAATAAGAGACAATATATTAGTCTTTGGCAAGTGGTCCAGTGTGGAGGGCTGACAGAGAAAATACTCATAGCCAGGAGAAAACAAATCATAGCATATAAGCTTATGAATCCTGGGTGGCAGGCCAGTGATGCTTCTTTTGTTGTATTTTTCCTTTGTGGTTCCATGGTCAGGAAGAAAACTTTTTCAGCAATCAGTGAGATGCTTCCATGAAAAGTAGATACCATCTGAGTTGGTGAGTAGCTGGTATTCCCTGAGAAGCTGGTTAAAATTTTAGTTAGAGATTTTACTTAGTTGTCCCTGCAGGAATTTTATGACACAGGGAAGGAAAGCACAGAACAGGAGAACTCCAACTAGAGGTTCCAATACCGGGAGAGCCCAGCTGATGAATGGGTTTGTGAACATGTCTTAATGAGATTGTTGTGCCCGTCGTAATTTTTTTCTCTTTTATAATTGTTCTTATAATCATTTAACCTTTGTTGGTGATGAGTTCTGCTCTCCCAAAATGTTGAAGTTTGAACACCAGAGAAGCAAGCTGAGGCAAGCATATAAAGCAGAGTCTATCTAAAAGGGGTAACATAGACCTCTCCCGGCAGGGAGATGGTGGCCACTGCTGGTATCTTGATATCCCCATAAGAGAGGCAGGTCTGCCTTTTTTATGTCCCAGGGCTTTCTTTGCTCTCCTGCTCTCTTCCCCTCATCTCTCTCCTTCCTGCATACATGACCAGGCCTGGTGGGATGGCCAAAGGTGAGAAGCAGATGGACTAAAGGGGGAAGGACAAGATGGTGCAGCCCAGGACACATGAATTAACAACTGTATAGCTCCCTGTAAGGAGGGGCAATTCCTGGAATAGATTGCCTTGGCAACAGGTTGGGGCAGGAGCAAGTTTTTGATAAGGGAGGAGGAAGGTCTCTGAAGGAATTAACATTCCAATCCCTCAGGGGACAATCTCCCAACAGTCTCCAATATCCCCCTACTCACTCAAAATTGGCTTTCTTGATTTGGCCTGACTTAATTTACCTATCTATACTGACTGCCTTTCAGATTCTAGCTTCATTCCCCTTTTAAATTTTAGGAACTCCTTACTACTGTAAGGAAACAGGACAATGACCAGATCTGGCTTCTTCAAGTTGGAAGGGGCCAATGAGATGGGGCAAGTAGTTTGAAGTTCCCTTTTTAGAAGTCAGATCAGATTGAAGCCTGGGGAAGAACAGGTTGTAAAGTCATCAGGGACGAGAGCTTCTATGAGAGAAACAAAAAACATGAGTACTAAATAAATTTTGCAACATCTGGAACTTGTCAATGTATATCATGAAGATGATAGCAGTCAATAATTTCTCACCAGGAGGTGTGAGGGCTGAAAAGTTGTCCCATAATAAGGCCAGAGTGGACAAGGCCTTTATTTGGGAATATAAATCATTAACATCCCCAGAGTACTAATTCTTAGGGCTAATACAAGTGTATATCTTAAGTTACATTTAACTATTATTTTTTAAAATGTCCAGGAATGGCTGTGTTTTGGTTTTAACTGTTTCTGCTAACTGTTAAGATGAAGCAGGTCAAACTGGCTTTCGTTTCTCTCTATTGTTAACAGTCGGCTGAGTTCCCATGGGAGTCACTCTTGCAGGAACTTGAGCAGCTTTTTAGTTCTATTAGTGCCATTTGCACTAGGATGGGTCCAGGTCTTGCTTGAGCATGTGACTTCCCTTGGAAGCATCAGGGATGTCTCCCTTCTCCAAGGACCCTCCTTTTCATAGCAAGTGCACTGATTGGCTTTCTGTTCTCCAGTGGTCTCATTAATCTCCCTGATTCGGAGGTTATGTGGTCCAGAGTTGCAAAGCTCTTTAGAGAAGTTCCCTGTTCCCTGGATTCAGACTGACTCTGAGGGCAAGAGCCAAATGTCAGGTTTTTTTTGGCCCTTTTAATTTAACTTTAAGTTTTGACCTTAAACATCTAGCAAATTAGTCTAACTAGTCTTAAATTAAGAGTACTGGGCTTTAATTTAATGTTTATAACTTTACAGTCATTTGCCCTTTTTATTAATTGGGGTCTGTACTATCCTATCTGTCCTATAGGTGATGGCTTAAATTAACCCAGGTTTTGTTCTTGTAGCAATACCTCTGTAAAACATTAACAGGCAACATTTAGGCAGTTTATAAGAAAATTACAAAATAAAATTAACAAGAGTAAAAGCATATTTAGTTTGTGTAATAACTATCTTGAATTTTGACTGAGTTGTACATGATAACCCCTGTTTGAGATCCTAGTAGTCTTATCAACAAAAATCACTCTTTTGAACATAACATTAAATAAATTGAAGTTTGGACTACTCTGGAGTCATTCTGGCATGTAGTAAGGTGGGAGGCAGAGCCTTATTTCAGGTAAGGTGGGGGCTCTTTATAATTCTTAGGTCAAGTATTCTAGATCTGAAGCTGATATTTGCTTCTTAAATAGAATTTTATAGAGTTTACATATATTGTTGCTCGAGTTCACATGAACATTAGCTAACATAATATGATATTATGTTTAAAACAAATTAAAGACTGAGAGCTATTAACCTTTTGTGGAAAAGTAGCAAAATGTTTTTGTGTTTTACAATATTAATCTTTACATTGATTAGGCTCTCATTAACTTAAAAAAAATCTAAATTGTCCTCCAGTGTAAAATGTAACATAAGACTTTATATTTTATTGATAACAGGTCCAGTTGTAGAACATGTTTTAAATGATATAAATAAATTCCCAATATGTTATCTTTATAAGCCTAAAATTACCATACAACTCTAGTTTGGAGAACACCAGCTTGATATAATGCTCTCTTAAACCTTTTACCTTAAGGCTTGTATATCTGAAAGATATGAACACATTTAATATACAAAAATGAGTAATAGCACCTAAATTACATTGATGTTTTTATATTAATCAAGTTTAGCACTTAAAAAAAATAACATTACAATATTTTAAAATAACAGTTGTTGTTTAATCACAGCTGTATAATTCTTAATTCCTTTAAGATTACTTGCTCAAAAAGAACACAAAACTTAATAAACACAATGTTATGGGTAAATTAATGTTTTAAGAAATCTTTGTCCTCTTACCACATAGACTAAACCTTGGTTTATATCAGTACGTGAACATTTGACCTTAGGGGGGAAAAAAACTTTAAATAGCTTTTTCTGATTGTTTTATATACTTATTTAACCAACTTACACAGACCTTTTACATAAACCCTCTTATTTAAAGACTTTCTTATCTTGAAACATTTTCTTTTCTTTCTATCAAATTTCCATATCTACAACCTTCTAATTATTTTCTCCAATCTGTTAACTCTCTTTTCTGTTCACATTTTAAAACAATCCTTGTAATAATTTGAATTTAGGCTAATTATTTCATTTTAATAAAAATATTTTGTTATTTACAATACTCTTAATTGGAACAGTTAAAACTTTTGAGCCATTGTATATATAGAAATCTTCTATAAACCTTTGTATATAGTCACATCTGTTTACCATTTCATGAGAACACAATGTTTAAGTACATAGAATTAGACCTGTTGGAACTTTAAATTCTTAGTAACCTTTTTTAGTGATGACAAAGCAATTTTAAAACCCTTTTTTCTTTTCATTGATCAACTTATGAAAACAATCAATAATGTTACCCAATGGAATTCAAGGAATTAAGAGTATTTGATGGTATTTTTAACAGTTAGCATTTTAACCTTGTAAATTAATCAGATGTCTAACAAACAAAATTACTCACAAATATGAGTAATCCCATGTCAAATCTATTTTATTTATTTTACCAAAACATCAGACAAGTGTATTGAACACTATTAGCCATTTCTTTCTTGTTGAAGAAAAGTCCTAGAACCAAGGGATATAAGACATTTTATAGACAACATTTTATTAGTTTTTTGACCACCTAGAGAGACTTGTGAGTTGCTCAATTTTAAAGACATCTTTTTTTCATTTGTTTACCCACTTTAAATGGAACCTTTCTAAGTCACATGAATTAAAGGTATTTGGATCCATTTTTTATAAATTTTTATGAGTGCTCATTTTCTATTTGCCAATCTTGATATCATGTACATGATATATGGACATACACACATATAGACATACAACACATAACACAAGTATGCACACATAACACAATAGCAAAAGCCTTGTAGCTTTTTGTAGGTGAATCTCCATTGCAATGGTACAGATGTTTAAAAACTCCATAGTTGAATAAAAAATAGAAAAACATTCAGTTGACGAAGGAGTAGAAAGAGCAGGCAGCTTGAAAGCTAGTAGAATTTCATTGGGATTGTAAGGAGCATAAAGGGCTGGGTTTGAGTGGAGGAGGAAGAAAACTTAGATATAAAGAAATCTCTGTCCATTTTTTTGATAGCTCACAATAAAGGGGCCAGCGGTTTTAGTTGTCCAGAGGGTAAGTGGGCCAATCTTGGGTGGAAAGTGAAAAGCTTAATGAGCTTTTTATTCTTTTTTTTTTCTTTTTTGGTCTAATATCTGGGGTCAGGCTGAGGGTGACTAGGTTGTCTTATTGTTGACTGCAGCCTGGTTCAGAGGGTACAGCTCAATTAATCCCCTGAACCCCGAGTTCAGGTAGTTTCAGAATTTTATACACAGCAAGTAAGGGGAGGGGCTCAGAAGTTCACAGTTTACAGAAGTTCACATAAAAGGAGGTTTTTTTCTTTGACTGTTCTGGGAAACTTAACCCTTCAAGGACAACACCTCTCCTTTCTTTCCTCCCTGCTGCCAGATGTTACTTCTCTTATCTTAGAAATGTAGACATTTCTGTGAAGGTCCTGCTCAAGGCCAGAGACCTTGTTAAAGAATTTATCATTTTATTATCACACTAGCATTTGCAAACACACTTCTACTAATTACTATACTGGGTACGTGTTTGTGAAAAACAAGTAAAGGGGCACCCAGCACCTGGAGTGCTGATTCCTTCTAGGCCAGTGGCCAAATAACAGAGTAACAGGAAAATGGGAAGTTTGTCTACATTGAACTTTTTGTAGATTCTTTTGCTGACAGTCTTAAAATCAGCCATGGTGAAGATTTCTGGAGAAGCTTAGTTAAGATTTTCTGTGGAAGGGGGGGTGCCACTACAGTCTAACAGGCACTTAAGAGGGGAGTCGGCTGGGAGAGAGGAGTTTCCCCCCATGGTGTGAGGAGGAGTGATCATATATTGACTGGAGAGGTGTCCCACTTGAGCTAAATATCAAACGGAGTCTCAAACCAAAGGGTTTGGTTGTCACTGGAGCCCGTTGGGTGAGGGGCCCTCCTGCAGGGCCAAGAGAGCTGTGAGTTACTTAGCACCAGGCTTTTCATAGCAGTGGAGGGGGAGAGAGAGACCCACACTCATAGAGGGGAGGGGGTTTTGTCCTCTCACGCCAAACGAGACGTGAAGGGCAGGGAGTACTCCAAGAGGTCCACTATGACCATATGAAGGTCTGAGTGGGGTGTGTTCCTCCCCCTCGGGCCACTGCAGCAACTGCCTGTTAAGGATCAGATCCCCGTTAATGTGACCTGATGGGTTTAGGAGTCCAGGGAGGGGGAAAACTCACCAATTAGAAGATCTGTGTGGATGTGAAGAAGACTATTGAGAAAATGGGTGCAGGTTGGTCTTTCCAAAGTCTCTGGTGGGTATTTACCTCTTATAATGGGAATGGAGTCCTACCTAGTGGCAGGGGAGCCCCATCCCGGGTTTGGCACCAATAAAAGGCAAGTGACCACACTGAGAGACAGAAATACTGCTAAGAGATTTATTGGAAGGCAAGGTGGCTGCCGGAACAGGGAAGAGAGCAGTAGCAGTAGACATAGTGGCAGCATCTTTTAAGTGGGGGCAGCAGCAGGGAGCAGGAAGCAGGGGCTTCGGCAGAGAGAGTGTATGTGTGTACATAGGTTTAGGCATGTAGTCTTAGGCATTGCATGCAGCTGTGACTGGCCTTGAGGGGAGCTTTGACTGGCCTTGAGGGGAGCATTGGTGGGAGAAGGCAGGGCAATGGGTATAGCACCATCCCTGGGTGGGAACTGAGACTTAAGCTGTTTTCTGAGAAATGGGGACCTATATTCCTAACAATGGTGAAGGCCAGGTTCATATGTGTTGTGATCTCTACACCATGAGTCAGGTGGTATGGAAAATAGAAATCCCCGAGAGGTAAAAGACATGTGGAATTGTCCTTTTATGAGCTCCATTGTCCACACCCCAACTGCAGTTATTTACCCCAGGCTGGTCCCCTTTTAAACCAAATAGAGAAAGAGAGAATTCAGTCCCCTCAGTGCTAGTTCTGTTGGGTTTTTTTTTTTTTTTTTTTTTTTAGTTGCTGGGGTTTTTTAGTTTCCCCCGACCTGGGTTTAGCTTCTTCTGGCCAGCGGAGAAGGCTAGCAGAGGCGGCTGGAGGCCCACGCCAGCCCTCAGATGGAAGACAATCAGGGACGCACCAGGGAGCCCGGTCAGAGCTGGAACTCGTTTACTGAAGAAGATGGACGGCGTTTATAGAAGACATGGGCCAATCAGCAGAAAGGTCATAGGGACACATAAGGAGTATGGGTGGATTACATTGGCGGAGCCCCTGGCCTATCCTTAGGGTGGTTTCAGTTCTCACGACATGTCAAGGGAATGCCTCCTGATTAGGCCAAGTTCCGTATCAGGGAGTGGGAGGCAACCAGAGAGTTAAGTTTATCTATTCTTTCAGCCAATGTGTTCTTAAGTCCCCAACAAGTTCTACAGAAAATCCCTGGCAGTGCTTTCTGCTCTCCTCTCAAGGGTGTGGTGGAGAAAATTTAACCCAGTCAGCAAAGTGTTGGGCCACTAAATGGCTTCAGTTCTAGAAAACTGAAAAAAGCTAAGCCAGTCCTAACCCTGAAATCAGAGGCTTTCATCTTTTATTCCTCTCATTTCTTTCCTTTTTTCAAATTTGAATTTTGTTTTTATTAAAAAGCACATTACATAGTTTTAAACTAAATACTGCTAGAATGTTAAAGAAAAACCAGTGTCCCTGTTGTATTCCTCCTCATTTCTAATTATCTCTCTTAGTTGTTTTTTGTTTGTATCTACTTCCTATTTTTAAAAATATAATCCTATCCAGCAATTTCTAAATTTTTCAGTTTTAGATGTCCACTACTGCCTTTCTAGTATGAAAGATGAAGATCTAGTCAATTTTAAAAAATGATGAAAACCTAAGAGAAACAATTACACATGTACCCAAGGAGATGAATACAGGTCTTTACAGTATGGTTTATCATGGTAAAAAAACAGCCATGTGCCCAACATAGGGGGATGGATAAATAAGACATGCCTGGCAGTACAACTTCACAGTTGTAAAACAAAAGAGGTAGTCCTCTGTGTATGGGCACAGAAAGAATTGAGTGAAGAGAGCAAATTGCAGGACATTATATAGGGTATGACTCCGAAAGACTGCTCAGAGAAGTGAGCCTATGTACAATATGTAAGTGTAAACACACATGGAAGAAAGTTTGGGGAAAAAAATCTATAAATTGCTCACAGCGGTGGAGAGGGCTATTGGGAACCATGACTGGTATATCAGGTAGTAGTAATTAAAGATGGTTTCCAAATTCTTTGGAAGGTGAGAAATATTTTAAGTGTGGGAATATTTTTACATATCACTTAGGTAACTAAAAATTAATTTGTAAAAAAGAGAAAAAAGATAAAGACCTACAGCTTTAATGTACATTTGTCTCCCATATACATTTCTCCTCCTGCTGCTCATAAAATCTGATTAAATCAATGTTTGGGGTTTCCATAATTCTGACCTTTAATTTTATTCTGAGCAAGACAAAACCTGTCAGAGAGAACCCCTTTGGTGTTCTCTTCCTTGTTCATTGCTTTGTTCCATTTAGTGATTTGCAGGGAATAACAAATCTTTCTTTCTTTCACCCAAAGTCCATTTCTTCATTCTCCAGTCATCTCTGGCTCCTCTAATGCCTTGACTTGTGTGCATTCTTAGACTCTGTGAGATGATAAAAAAAAAGTCTTGAGTCATTTCCCTTCCCAAGGGTACTTTCACAATTTTATTAGGAAATGCTGAATGATTAAAAAATATATATATGCAGGACCCAAGAAAGGAGTTTGTGAGGCAGAATTTCAGGTGCTGGGGGAGGAGTTTGCAGACCTGGGCACTTGGGTGACATCCTTTTTATTTTCTCTGTTCTGCCTGTGTGACAGGAATCCTCAGGGGAGGCCAAAGGAGAAAGACAAAGGAATCCAGGGCTTCTGAAGAAGGACTGGTTCGCTGGAACTGGCCAGTCCCTCCCATGGCTTGCTAAATAGAACTCTTGAGTAACTTGTCCCATGAAGTCATTCTCATAGGTGGAGGAGGCAGGGAAAGAAGCAGCTGTTTGCAGTTCCAGGTCAAAGGTAGCTTGGAGAGAACGTCATTGGCACATTCTTTTCCTGAGCTCAGTGTCATCTTTGTTTTCAGTGTTCCCAGGGAGCTGTCTGAGCAGCAGGCCTGCCCATGCCCCACCTCGCGATAAAGGCTGTCCCTGGGCAACTTGGACTGAGAGCCCACATTCCACTCCTGTTCTTTATCGAAAAAACATTCCTGACTGAAAGGGGAAGATCAGTGAGAAGTGCTGATAGACAGGGGTCTTCACTGACAGCAAAGAGGGCTGGCCCCAGACGCAGGGGCGAGTGGGATTCTGAGGAAAAGGAGCATTGGGAGAAGTCAGGCTTGAGCATTGTGAGAGCAAAACACTCTGGTGTCCCATTCCCCAACCCTTTCATTTGTCCACAATGGGAGGGAGGGCAGCCACAGGCCCGTGTCACAGGGTCCTCTAGCTGACAGACATGCTTTGTCTTGTGCAATGTTCAGTGAAAGAGCTGAACACAAACTCTGTCTACTGGAAATTTATGTTCTCTGTTAAAGTAAATAAATAACATAGAAAGACCTGTTGGAGAAAGGGCAAAGAGAAAGGAAGAAGTGGACTCAAAGGCCAATTATATATCAGAAAAAAAAAATCTCTTACATATCTTTAAAAATGCCCCCACTTTCTTTCTGAGAGATTTTTGTATTCTCATATGAGATCTTAATTAAATAATAGTTTCTTTTATGCAGGCACATTGGTTCTCTTCATGAAGGAAAAACAGACATTGTTTTTCCTGACCATGAATCTTGTAGGAAGGATTGTTCACACACATACACACACACACACACACACACACACACACACACACACACACATGCATCACTGTGCACTTTGCAAACCCGGCCTATACAGGGATGGTAATTTGTTTCCAGAAATTGTTTCAACTGCTTTTCTGAGGCCTCAAGTCCTGTTCTTTTTCCATGTTAATGGCCTCACTGGACAGGGGCCATGTGAATAAGGGACAGCCAGCCTAGAGGATTCTTCTTTGACTATTACCTTCTCTTAGTCACTCCCCAGAGGGTGAGGCTTCTGAGATTCTCCTGTCCTTTGTTAGTAGGAAAGTTGTACTAGAATTTTCCTCAGCTCCCAGCAGAGGGCTTCTCGCTCTCCAGTGCTGGGGATAGAAACCAGGGCCCTGGGCATACTAGGCAAGTAAGCTACCACTGAGCTACCAGCCAACCCAGCAGAGGGCTTCCTGAACTCCAACATGCACACAAATCATCTGAGCATCTGTTTCAAATGCAGATTCCAGTTCAGGAGGCCCAAGGCAGGGCCTGAGTATGAGCATTTCTAACTTGTTCCCAGGGGATACCAGTAGGCTGGTGCAGACAGTACTCTGATTAGTGAAGCCCTGGAGGAATTTGCTCTAGAAACAGACAACATCCCCAGGAACACCTAAAGAATTTGTACTCAGTCCCCTGGGCTTCTGAGGCTCCTCCTCCTCTCTATGGCCTCAGTTTCTCTGGGCTGCCCTGGTGCTCCTGGTCTACATTCTGTCCTGGGCTACTCAAGGACGGAGGTATACCATACATGCTACCTTCTTCTTGCTTCTCACTGAACGCTTATTGAATCTATAATAATGGTGGCAACCAGCTAAACTCTGCAGCAAGTACTATGCTAATTCGGTACTCCAGGTATATTAATCATTCCTAATATGGATACCTCTAATCCAGGGAAGGACACCAAGTCTCCCCAGAATTTAAATGACTTGTGTTGTGGTTTGAATGAGAGGTGTCCCCCAAAAGCTCATGTGTGAGACAATGCAAGACTGTTTAGAGGAGAAATTATTGGGTTGTGAGAGGCTTAACCCAATCAGTGAATTAATCCCCTGATGGGATTAATTGAGTGGTAACTGAAGATGGGTAGAGTGTGGCTGGAAGAGGTGGGCAATGGGAATGTGGCTTTCAGGTATATATTTTGTAACTGGTGAGTAGATTCTCTCTCTCTCTCTCTCTCCCCTCCCCCCACCCTTTCTTGATCATCCTGTGAGCTACTTCACTCTGCCACACTTTTCTGTCATGATGTTTAGCCTCACCTGGAGCCACAAGGAATGGAGGCTGCTGTCTATGGATTGAAACCTCTGAAACTGTGAGCCTCCAAATAACTGTTTTCTTCTCTAAAATTGTTCTGGTTGTGTTTATAAGTTGAAGCAATGAAAAAGCTGACTAAAACAACTTGCCCAAAGTTACACACTAATGGGCGATGGAGCTGGGGACCCTAATCACTGTTCTATGCTTCTGCCCAATTAGAAATGTGGATGGAAAATGCCTGTAGGGATCTGAAGAGCAAGCTTCATTGTGGAATCTAGGCCCAGCTCTGGGACCTGTGCTTAATGTCCCTACTTGTGTGACCCTGACCTCATCAACTAGACTCACCGCAATCAGGCACTGGTGTGGGGTTATCTTACACACTGGCTGCAGGCAAAAACCAAAATGGGTGATAATCTTCCCATCATGAGGTTTTGAGAAAGATGAAGTCCCAGAGGTAAATGGGTTTATCTCAGACAGTGGCCCTTAGATAACCTTTGCTTCTACTTTCAGCTCTCAGTCAACTCTGGCATTCCTTTTATTTTTCCCTCTCCAGAAGACTGAATAAGTGAGTAGGGAAGGCATTTATTTTCTTTGGAATATTTAAGACTCAACTGTCTACTGCAGTGACTGAAAAAGAGATACAGATATCCTATTCCCAAACAGCAAAGATCAAAAGGTCAGGAGAGACCTTGTTATCTTATATGAACACACACAAATATGCACAAGCTACACATATATGCATATATACACACAAAAGAACACACGACTTGCCAAGCAAATAAAGGATTCGAGGCTAGGAGGGAGAACATGCCCACACTTGTGAAAATGGTCTTTTAAAAAGAATTTGGGGCAAATTCATCCTCATTATCTGCTTCTTCGTCTTTCATGTAAATCTTGAGCTACCTCTCACTTCATTAAATGTATTTCTCAGCTTCTCATCACTGTAACAAGATACCTGAGATAATTAACTTATTAAAAGAAATTATTCTTTTATTCTGGATCACTATTTTAGAGATCTCAATGCATGAAGAGTTAGCCCCATTGCTTTGGGCCTGCGATAAAGCATATTATGGAAGAAGAGTGTGGCAGAGATAAACTGCTCACCTCATGATTAGGAAGCAAGAGAGGAAGGCATCAGGGTCCCACAATCCTCTTTGGAAGCATGCCCCAATGACCTTACATCCTCCCATTTGGGCCCACCTTTTAAAGTTTCCTCCACCTCCCAATAGCACCACCCTAGAGTCCAAGGCCTTTGGGGGATATTTGACATCCAAACTATAGCATTAAACTCACTGTGGAGGGCTGGGGTTGTGGCTCAGCAGCTGGTTGGATCCTCAGCACCACGTAAAGATAAAGGCATTGTGTACAACAAAAACAAATAAGTAAACATTAAAAAAAAAACTCACTATGGAAAGTGTTCACTGGTGCTCATCGTTTTTGACATTCTTGATTCTCTACAGCTCAATTCGATCTCTCCACAGGGGGCCTGGGAAATAAACCATCCTGTATCCTTCACCTTTATTAAAGTTCTTGGGGGTTATTTTGTCTGTTTTATATATATTTATTTTTGTACTGAAGACTAAACCCAGGTGCACTTAACCACTGAGACACATCCCCAGCCCTTTTTTGTATTTTGTTTTTCTTTTTTTGGGGTACCAGGGATTAAATTCAGGAGCACTTGACCACTGAGCCACATCCACACCCCTATTTTGTATCTAATTTAGAGACACGGTCTCATTGAATTGCCTAGCACCTCGCTTTTGCTGAGGCTGGCTTTGAACACGTGATCCTCCTGTCTCAGCCTCCCAAGCCACTGGAATTACAGGCATGTGCCACTGAGCCCGGCCCTTTTTGATATTTTATTTAGAGACAGGGTCTCACTGAGTAGCTTAGGGTCTCACTAAGTTGCTGAGGCTGGCTTTGAACTCGAGATTCTCCTGCCTCAGCCTCCTGAGCCGCTGGGATTACAGACATGCACCACTATACCTGGCTTCAAGTTCTTGTTTTGACACCTCACTCTATTCATGATCTGACTTTTTCTGCAGGAGGACATTTCCCTCTCCCTATCCTCTACCTTTCTAAGGGCCTTTCCTTGTTCTTGTGTCTACTAGTTTTTTGTTTGTTTGTTTGTTTGTTTGTTTGTTTGTTTGTTTTTTGTTTTCCTGGCAATTTTTTCCGTCACCAACTCAGCAGCCTCCATGGACTTCCACACCATCTGTTTATCATTCTCTTCCAAACCTTCTTCATTCCTCCACTCTCTAGGATCTTCTTCAGATGTCCTAGTCTCTCCTAGCTCCCTGTTCTACAAACATCCATGAATATCCTTTTCTTACTATTTTGTGACCTCTGCAGTTCTAGGGACCTTTATCTCCATTTATTTTACACAAGCAGATCACAGGAAACTACTGCAGCCCCACTCCGGGTTCCTGGGGGTCTCCTCTCTGCTCTGCACTGTCACACATCCTTTTTTTCCTGATGAAAAAAGGATGTGTGACATCCTCCTCAGTGTCCTCCTTAATTTACTTGCATCTTCACCTAGTGTTAAAATTTGAATGTGGTTTGTCTCCTCTGAAACACACATTGAAATTTGATGGCTATCATGTCAGTGTTGAGAGGTGGGCTCTTTCAGAGATGATTGGGTCATTCTGAGGGATTCACTCCTGTCTGCAGGAGTGAGATTGTTTATAACCATGTGATCAGTTTGTTATAAAGTAAGGCTGCCCTTCATGTTTTGTTTTTTCTCACACCCACCTGCTTGCCCTTCCACTTTCACAAGAAGCCAAGCAGATGCTGGTGCTTTCTCGAATTTCCCAGTCTCCAGAATTATGCCAAAGTAAACCTCATTCCTTTAGAAATGACTGAGTATCGGGTATTTTGTTATAGCAACAGAAAATAGACTAAGATACCCAGCCTAGAGACTGCCCACAGTTAAGCGACCAATCCTCCCTGGTGAGTCATTTCCTGCCCTCATCATCTCTATGAGGTTCTCCCCAAGTATTCATTTCTTTGAGTGTCTCCTTCAGAAACCTCATAAAGCCCTGCTCTGGGTAATCTGCATCTTCCACTTTCTTTCCTCTGCTGTCAGGCCAGCAACTGAGGCACCTGCTGGCTTTACTTCCAACTCTTACTTAAACTCCATGAAGGCTTTCACAGTGCCTCAGCCACCTCCTTCTCATAGTTTTACCGAGCCCATCACACCTATACTTGGGTCCTTCAGTTCCCAGCCCACTTTTTCTTCCCACTCTTTAGGTATCCTTCTTTACTCAAAAATCTTGTGAGTATCTAAAGTAAGAGGGTTATTCATTTCCTTTCTCCTTGTCAACCTTCTCCTAGTCACAATATTTGTTATTTTAAACTTATAACACTGTAACATCCTCAACTGCACAACCCCATTCTCTCCTCCATTCTAAAGCACCGTTGGACTTATTACTCATAAGACCACATTCCTCCCTTGTTAAAAATCATAGATTTCAATTATCACCAAAGAAAATCTAAATGATTTTGACCTGCATGTATGATCATTTCCCACACTTACCCCCATTTTCTCTGCCATTAACCTTTGCTAGTGTGATTTTCCTAGTTCCAAGGCCTTCTCTCCCTCGTTGCCATATGATCAAATCTCATCTTACCTTAGAGGCAAGCTCAAAAGCCATGTTGGCTAAGAAGTTGCCCCTAAACTCTCCTGCTTGAAATGATCTCTACCACTGTTACTTTTATTTTATCAAAATTTCTTGAATCCTCTTGTAGTATTCATAACTTTCCACCCTATTCTAGTGTTAACACACATAATTATAAATTACTATAAGTTCCTTAAAAGCAAAACTTTGTTCTATACATCACTGTACAGTATACCCCATAGCTGCTGCTGGTTAGCATAGCTTGAGTCAGGGATTTCTACTCTTTTGAAACAGGTAGCCAAGATGCGGCCCATGGTGGGATCATTTTATTGAGCAGACTCCTAGTTCCACATCTTGTACATCTCTCAAAATGGGGCAAACTGTATACATAGGCTCTTAGGGGATTTGACATCCAAACTACAGCAGAAGTAAATCACTGCTTAGTGCGACTCATTGTCATTTTAACAGTGTATCTTCTTCTTGCCTATTTATTAAATCAGGACTTCTATAAGTCCCAGTGGTCAACCTAATTGTGTATGTGCATGGTACTGGAGATTTAACACAGGGGCACTGAGCCACATCTCCAGCCCCTTTTTTATTTATTTTTTATTCTGGAACAGGTTCTCCCTAAATTTCCGAGATTGCCCTAGAAATTGCAGTACTCTGCCTCAGCCTCCCAAGTAGCTGGGATTACAGGTATACGTCACCATGTGCAGCTGATACTCTATTTCTAATTAGAATATATACTTGAAGGAAATAAGATCTATTCTTGTGTGTGTGTGTGTGTGTGAGAGAGAGAGAGAGAGAGAGAGAGAGAGAGAGAGAGAGAGATTGATTGATTGATTCTGGGAATTAAACCCAGTACATGCTAGGCAAATACTCTTCTACTGAGTTACACCCCAGTTGTCTTTCTTTTAAAGTACCTTAAAATCAAACTTTCTCTTAATCTAGACAGATCCTACTTCCAACCAAAACAGTTAATAAAGTTTCCATGTATCAGGCCCCTGATGAAAAATGGCACCAAGTCTATGGTTACCTTTTTTGATTACAGTGCTTTGTTATTATACAATTCCTCAGTATTTTTATTGATTTCTTCTCTTTCAGATTTACCCTCATCTATATTTTGACTCTCAGCATTTATAGATTTGATATGCTATATGAGAGTATCTTTGATTTTTTGCCCACATTTTTTAGGCCACATATTTGCCTACATCATTATTTGTCATAAAAAGTTATGTGCATGTTCCTTAAGATGAGTGTTTCTGGCATGGTTCCAAGGGCCAGGGCTGTGTGACTCAGATAGGAAATGTGTCAAGGAGAGTTGATTTTGTCACTTTGAGCTTTTTTACACTTTGAGATTTTTGATGTCCACAGTGTGCATTTTTGCCCCCTTTTATCAATACCACCTACAAAAAAGTCAGTAACTGAACTTCCCAGAACCATAAGTCCTGGGGTCTTTGAAAGTTGAAGAAGGCTGGGGTTGTGGCTCAGCAGTAGAGCGCTCGTCTTCCACATGTGAGGCCTTGGGTTTGATCATCAGCCCCATGTAAAAAGTAAATAAATAAATAAATAAATAAATAAATAAAAGTAAGTTGGAGAAATGTTAAGAAAAAACTTTTGTTTCAGCTGAAAAAGAGGGAAGTAATGTAAGAATCTGATAAAGTGGACTTTTAACACCTTACACAGTGGCCAAACATCTATATGAAAAGGAGATTAGTTTATCCAGATGACACACTAGCCAAATATATAATATATAATGAATTGTTCCCCATAGATTTAAGTTTCCTAGTTTTAACAAATAAAAGTACAGGATGCCCCATTAAGTTTGAATATGAAATAAATAATGCTTTTCTTTCCCAAATATAACTACATCCCATGCAATACTTGGGACATACTTGTAATGATTAATTTTATGTATCAACTTGACAGGCCAAGAGGTGCCCAGATATTTGGTTAAACATTATTCTTGGGGTATATGTGAGGGTGTTTCTGGATAAGATTAATAGTTGAGTCAGTAGATAGAATAATCAGATTGCCCTCCCCAATGTAGGTGGGCCTCATACAAATCATGGCCTCATACAAATCATGGAAGACTTGAATAGAACAAAAGCCCAAGCAAGAGAGAATTCACTCTCACTCTCTGACAATCTTTGAGCAGGAACATCCATCTTCTGCCTTCAAACTCAGACTGGAATTTCAACAGTGGTTCTCCTGGTTTTCAGGTCCCTACACTATAGATCTTGGAACTTCTCAACCTCCATACATGTAAACCAGATTGTTATGATAGATGATAGAAATGATGATGATGATTGATAGATAGATAGATAGATAGATAGATAGATAGATTTCCTAATTATCTGGAGAACCCTAACACCATATTTATACTGAAAAATTAAAACAAATTTTTAATTAAAAATTGTTAAATTGTTTATGTGAAATTGAAATTTAACCACATCTTGTGTTTTTTCTAGAAACCCTAGTTGATCAGATATTTTGGTTTTATAAAAACGCTGTGAATTTTGCTTTTTAAGGCAATAATGATTTGAAATTTATTTTATTTATTAACACATTAATTTACAAATTAATGGGTTTCACTGTAACATTTTCATACATGCATGTATTGTGTATTGATCAAATCCACCCTCCCTTAATAATGATTTTTTAAAGGTACATATTTATGGAAATTAAGCTCTTCCCATAGTTAATATACCATCCTTGAATCTGAATTTTAGACTGTTTTACTATGTTTCAGACTGTCTTTCATATGGCCCACACCCTTAGCATGGGACCCTAAAGTGTCCTAGGTTGACAGTGGATAAATTGAGGTGGTGCTCTATATTGTTAGTGTGCCCTTTATTAATTTGTTTGCATCTAACTTTCAATACATAGTAGTGCTTAGTTCAGTGTCACAACACTTGATACTCTTTTAGTGGTGCTGTATTCATCTACTCTAGGACCATCTATCATGTGTATATTTCATGTGAAGGACATTTCTAAGCTTTATGAGATGTACAAAGATTTACACAATTCATTCAGCGACTCTTTATTGAAAGCCTATTGTGCCAGACACTATTAAAGGTGTGGGGGATGCTATGGAGTTCCCACCTTGGGGGACACATAGTTTATTGAAGAAGGACGTATCATAGGGTGATAAAGGGAACCAGGATCCTCAACCCCAAGGGACATGCAGTTCTGTTAACTATCAAGGTTTGTTTCACTGAATGTAATACATAAGCTCAATTCCTTAAGATGACAATGAGAAGTTTTTAAGTTGTGTTGGAGAAAAGAAAGAATATAAGAGGTAACTGGAAGAGATGGGTTCTAGTGGGAAGAAAAATGATGACTGATGAGGTAATAGGCCAAGTTTCTGCTTGGTAATGTGTATGGAATTAACCCTCTTTCAATACTCCACAGGATCTTCAATTAAATATCAATTTTCTCATTAATGTGCTGTGGCACTGGATGTGTTTGGGATGATATGACAAAATGGTGAGTATGTCCTCATTGTGGGTATAAAATAAGGCCCTTGATGGGTGGCCCAACCTATCTGAATGACATTGTGGGGATCCTCATTTCTCATATTTGATATAAGGTAAAGGATCCACTTACATTTCAAATTCAGTTGTTGCTAAGACAACCTCATAATCCATGCAAATATTTGGACTTTTGTGTGAGAGAGTGAAGATACTCCTGGTGTGAGCCATAACAGCACTTGGCATCAGTTGTTACTTCTGTTTCAAGCAAACCAAAGGCTAATTAAGCAAGAAAAAAAAGAAAGGATGTTAGGGGAAAAGATTGTCTTGGAAGAACATGGGAGAGCTTGCAGACTCAAAGGAAGAGTTGCCAGGTCTTGGGAAAGACAGGGGAACAGGAAGCCAGGGTTCCTTTAGCGGCCAGAGCTTATGACTATTTTTCTGGGCTGCTATTGTCATGTGTTTGAAACCTACTTACTGATCATCTCTGTCCATGTTTTCACATTTTTGCAAGAGAATCTAGTTAGTATAGCTTGAGTCAGGAGTTTCCACCCTTTCGGGACAGTTAGAAGGGATGTGGGCCATAATAGGATAGTTAGATAAGGCAGACTCCTGTTTCCATGTCTTGCACATTTCTCAAAAATACGTGGAATTGCCTGGCGTGGTGGGGCACGCCTGTAATCCCAGCACTTGGGAGGCTGAGGCACGAGGATTGCGAGCTCAAAGCCAGCCTCAGCAATGGCGAGGCACTTAGCAACTCAGTGAGACCCTGTCTCTAATAAAATACAAAAAAGGGCTGGGGATGTGGCCCAGTGGTCGAGTGCTCCTGAGTTCAATCCCCGGTACAAAAAAAAAAAAAAAAAAAATACGTGGAATAGTGTAGTTTGGAATTCTTATACTGTTATATCCTTCTTTTTTTATTAACTGAGAGTTTTAAATCATTCTATCCCCATCTCACAACTACTAATTTGGAAATTATACATTCCTTTTGTTCTTTTAATGGTCATCCTAAAAATTCCAATTTGTGTATTTAATGCGTCAAAGTTAATTAATGTCTGTACTATCTCCCAGTCAATGCAAAGATCTTAGAATACTTAAAATTCCTGCCCCCTAACTACTTATAAATTATTATCTTTATTTATTGTAATTCAAATTTTAAAATACAACCAAAATTATTAATGAATATATATAGTCAATATTTATTTGCATTTACTATTTTCTTTGCTTTTCATTCTTTTTATGCCTCACATATTTCATTTAGATTCACTTATGTCTCAGGTATATCCTTTTTCACTTTCTTTGACAGGTTTTGTTAATGATGAAAATTACAATTTTTATTTATCTGGAACATTTGTTTATTTTGTCCTTATTCTTTGTGTTAGCCAACTTTTTGTTGATGTAACCAAAATATTTGACAAGAACAACTTAGAGGGGCTGGAGTTGTAGCTCAGTGGTGGAGTGCTTGCCTGCTTTGTGTGAGGCACTAGGTTTGCTTGTCAGCACCACATAAAAATAAATGAATAAAATAAAGGTATTGTGTCCATCTACAACTAAAAATGTTAAAAAAAAAAAAAAAAAAAAAAAAAAAAAAGAAAAGAAAAAAAAAGAACAACTTAGAGGAGGAAAAGTTTATTTTGGACTCATGGTTTCAAAGGTTTCAGTCCACAGTCAGCAGAGTCCATTGCTCTGGGCCCCACATGGAGCATAAAATCATGGCAGAAGGGCATGGCAGAGGAAAGCAACTCAGGACATGGCAGCCAGGAAGCAGAGAGAAAGGAGGAACCAGGGGGATAAGACATAATCCCCAAGGGCATGACCTCACCCACACCCCACCTTCTTCTTTTTTTTTTTTTTTTAATATTTATTTATTTGCTTTAGTTGTACACAATGCAATGCATCTATGTTTACGTGGTGCTGAGGATCGAACCCGGGCCGTGCTCGAGCGAGGCGAGAGCTCTGCCGCTGAGCCACAACTCCATCTTCTTACAGTTACTACTCAATTAGTCTTTTCAAATTGTTAACCCATCAAATAGATTAATCCACTGATTAGGTGACAGCTTTCATAATCAAATCAGTTTACTTCCTGCACAGGATCTTTTGGGGAACACCTGTATCCAAACCCAACATTAGCAAATTATTTTTTCAGTACATCAAAGATATCATATAACTATCTTTCTAGCTTCCATTGTTGCTGTTAAAAATCTTCTGTTGGGGCTGGAATTGTGGCTCAGTGGTTGAGTGCTTGCCTGGCATGTGGTTCAATTCTCAGTACAACATATAAATAAATAAAATAAAAGATTCATTAATAATTTTTTTAAAAAGACTAAAAAAACCTTATGTCAGTGTAGCTACAGCTACTTTAAGTGCAATATTTTCCTCCTTCCTTTCTTCTTTTCTTTGTCCCCCAGCCTCAGCTGCTTGTAAGATTTTTCTCTTCATCCTTAGTTTTTGTAATTTTTCTGTGATATGTCTAAGTATGTTTTTCTCTTCCTTCTTTGAATCTGATGGGCTTCCTGAATCTCTGGATCAGTGTCTAGATCAGTTCTGAAAATATTCAAATATTGCTTCTGCTGACTTGTCCTCCCACTTCTAGAATTCCTATTTAACACTATCTGTCATGTCTCAATTTCTCTGTTATATTTTCCATCTTTTTTTGCTTTGTGTTTCATTTAGAAAATTTTATTTTTCTTCATTAATCATTTCTTCATTTTTCTTTTTTCTAAATACTTTTTTAGATGTTGATAGACCTTTATTTTATTTGTTTATTTATTTATTTATTTATTTATTTATTTATTTATATGTGGTGCTAAGAATCAAACCCAGGGCCTCACACATGCTAGGCAAATGCTCTTACCACTGAGCCACAACTCCAGCCCCTGTTTCTTCATCATTCTCTGACTTTCTACTTTAGGTTAAGACCTCTTAAACTTAGTTATTTTTAAAATATACTGACACTTTTTATAGTTTATAAATTTCTTGCAGATATTTCTAAATGTGTGTTTTATTTATTTAAAGAAAGATATTTTATAATTTATAACTGATAAGTCAATAATCTAAAGTCTGCTTGGGATTTTTCTCTGTTGTTTCTATTGGTTTCCTCATATGCTTGAATATTTTTAATTATATGGTGCTCATTGGCTTAGAATATTATTTGTGGAGATGCTCTGTAACCTAAGATGAAGTTGCCCTTCAGGAGAAATTGTATTTGCTTTTTTTTCTATCTAGTATCACTTTAAACTTCATTTAGAGCTTAAGGTTTCTCAGACCACCCAAGTTTTTTGACCTGTGGAGAAACTGTCTATTATTACTACTTCCCATGAATTTTGTTTTTCTCCCTTGCACCTTCTAAGTTAAGTCTCCTCAAACTTCTGGAGGGTGGATGAAGGAAAATGAATTTACCGTGAGAGTCCCATTTAATGTAAAGGCTTCCATTAAATCTTTATCTTTAGAGGGTCCTAGACTTTGGATTCTGTCCCTCTTGCATTAAGAGTCTGTAAAAAAAAAAAACACTGCTTAGTTTCTCAAATGAATTTGGCAAACACACTCAAGACAAAAACAGTTCAAACTTTATGCTGATCTCTGGATTTTTGCTTTCTCTTAGCTTTTGGCCTGATATTTCTTTTTTTATTTGGTCAGCAAATTGATGCTTTTATGAAGAATTTTTTAAATTTTTTATTTATCCTTTTCAAATGCTGTTAACCTGACTTACCATTAAAAAAAAAAAAAATGTCTGGCCACAGAGAATGAATGTTCCTGTTCCTCAAGCCCTCAATTTCTTTCTCTCATCTCTCTCTTTCCCTCTCTCATCTCTATCTCTTTCAGAATTTATCACTGCATTCTCAACTGTCAGATGAATCAACCCTGTAAGTCAAGCATTTAGTGATCTTTGGAGGACTAGAGGTTTATAAGTGTCTTGAGGCAAATAATTCTAAATGGACTTGAAGGCAGGCAAAATTTTCATTCTAGGGTCTTTGAAATACTTCCTGCATCCTGCACGGAAAGTTCTCACTCCATACATAAACTTTGTGCCTGCCAAGAAGCCACAGGTGGTGATGTACCCAGGGAAGAATGTAGTTCTTCCCCGTGATCTCTGTCTCTCATTGTGGTAGACTTAGGGAGTACTCAATGTATTCCTAGTGGATGGGATCTGGCTAAACAAAGATTGGCACTTGCACCTCACAAAGTCATCTTCTGCTTTTTTTTGCTCATGAATTCTCTGATTCAATATTGCTATGGCTTGAATGTTATTGTCCCCCTTCAGAATTCATGTTGAAACTTAATCCAACACAGCCATGTATGGAGGTGTGGTCTTTGGGAGGTGATTGGGATTGGGTATCCTTATAAAAAAGTCTTAATGGAAGAAGTTCTTCCCTTTTGTCTTTCCACCTTCTGCCATTTAATAACACAGTGTTCCTCCCCTCCAGAGAATGCAGCATCAAGGCACTATCCTGGAAGAAGAGAGCAACTCAACCCAGACATCCAAATATGCCTTGCCTACACCTTGATACTACATTTCCCATCATCCAGAACTGTGAGAAATAATTTTTTTCTTTGTAAAGTACCCAGTCTGTGGTATTCTGTTATAGTAGCACAAACAGACTAAGACACCTATAAAGACTGTATGGGAAAAGAGAATGTAGGAAACGTAGCTGGCTGGGAGAAGATGGAGAATTTGATTGTTTCTGCTCTTGGTGTTCAAGTGATCTTTTCAGTCACTTCATAAAATTTCAGTAAGTCAATCATTTCTTATTATTGTGTTGAATTGTTTGAAGGAAATGCAAAAACTATCAATGGATATAATGTCAAAATTGATTATGAGATTCCCATGGGAGACTGATCATATCTGCTTTAGTTCTCATTTGTTTGTATGGGTGGTCCCTGTAACTTCATGCAGCCTTTAATGAGTATGGTAATATTCGGTACTCCAGAAAAATGAACACAAAGAGGAGAAGGTAACTTCCATCTAAATACTCGGGGATGAAATCTTTAGATGAGAATACTTTGACAGCAGATATTGCCTAAGCGGAATATTTTAAAGAGAAGAAAGACACAATAATCCTTTGTATTTGTAGACTCAGGTTCAACTAGCATTTACCAATGACCTGTTACGCAATAGGCATTAGCCTAGGCATTTTAAGAAACATTTAAGTTCAGAACAAAAGAATAATGTCCCTTCTTAGGACTGAGAAAGGAAGAAAGGGTCTCACTAGACATTATCCCATGTAGGGAAAAATATTTCAGGAATATTTTCTGGAGGCTCAAGGGCACATTTTGAAGCATAGCTTTGAATAATGCACCACTCAGTTAAGCCATTAATTCCTCTGAAAAATGTGGTAAGAGTATTGGACATAAAAGGGTCAGATTTTCTCCATATTAGTTCATCTTACATGTTAACTTTAAGGAAAGATTTTGCAATGTGCTATTTCTGTGAAACCTGCCATACACAGGGTGAGGATACTCAGCACATGACACACAAAAAGTGACATTCAAATCTATTCAAGGAAGAGAGCATCGTGCGTCCACATGGGGAGGTTTTTCTGCAGGAAGAATCACCCTGCTTTTATATTTTTAATGGTATGTATTATATACTACCTTCCACTATAGCTATTTGTTTTGTTGTTGTTGTTTTAAATATTTATTTGTTTTTTAGTTGTACACAATGCCTTTATTTTTACGTGGTGCTGAGGATCGAACCCGGGCCACACACGTGCTAGGCGAGCGCTCTACCACTGAGCCACAACCCCAGCTCCCACTATAGCTATTTCTGTGTGCCTTCTATCTCCTATTAAGCCTCTGGTTTCAGGGCATCTGGGGCTTTATTTACCAAAGCACTTAGGCAATGAATTGCCTACTACAGGTAAAATAACAAGAGGCTGCACAGAGCATAGAGATCAGGTTCTAAACCTGCCCTTGCCACTAAAGATGAGACAAACACAAGTGTAGCAGATGCTTGTTCTTTTTTTCTTGCCATTGTCTGTTCTTTCTTTTTCTCAATAGCAGGATCCCAGTTTTCATCAAGTATCCTTTCCTTGCATATACTGTCTATGCCCTTTGGGGAAATCTGACCCTACTCCTGGCTCATCATATCACATCCTGTTTGATTTCATCCTGGCCACAGGATTCCATCAAAGATGGATCTCCCTCCAGGCCAATGAAATGTAAGATAGGTGACATTTGCTAGATGTTTCAAGGAAAAAAGTCTATGGGTGCTGTCTTTAGAGATATTCTTTTCCACGCAAACATGAATGAAAAAGACTAAGCCCATGAATGATGTTGGCAGTTATCTTGAGACCACAGAGAAGCCAGCCTCATGATACAACAGGTAGTATAGAAGGCAGAGAAAAACTGGGATTTTCTTGAGATTATTGAGCCTTGGATCAAAGTTTGCCTGAAAACCACCATACACCTGGTCTTATCAGTTATATGAGCCAGTAACTTCCCTTTGTTGTATAATCTGTTTGGGATTGGATTTTCTGTTATTTTCAATCAAAAGATTCCTGTTATGATTTGGATATGAGGTGTCCCCCAGAAGCCCCTGTTAGTGCAGGAATGATAGATTATTAGAGCTGTAACCTAATCAGTGCATCCTAGTTTGAATGGACTGACTGGTGGTAACTGTAAGCAGGTGGGGTATGACTAGAGGAGGTACATCTTCCCTGGGGCCCCTCCCTTCCGGCCCCTGCCCCTCTCTGCTTCCTGACTCTGTACTGAACCAAATAGCTTTCCTCCTTTGGGCCCTTCCCCCATTGTCCCAGAGCAATGGAGTCAGAGGTCTGAGACCTCTGAAACCATGAAACTAAATACGTTTTTCCTCCTTTAAGTTGTTTTTGTAGGGCGTTTTGGTCACAGTGATGCAAAAGCTGACTCAAACAATTCCTAACTAATATAATGGGGTTTAGACATGATAATCAATGAAGACCCCTTTTAGCTTTTAATATTCAATGATTCTGTTAAGAACCCTACCAAAAAGTAAACTATTTTTGCTACGAAATATGAGAAGTCAGTAAATGTTAACCAAGCTGGATACCTCCATAGAGAGAGTTGACCATAGAGCCAAACATTGAGACACCAGAGAAACTCCCCAGGTGTCCAGGCTGTATTCCTTTCTTCTGCCTAGCTGCTGATATCCCTCAGACTAGACCATTCTCTACAGGACCCCAGCTACATATTTTCCCAATCACCCTCTGAGGGTGTCCAACTTGGAAGTTCACTTGACCAACTTAACTAAGAGTCTTTACAGAAAGATAGTCTATCTTATTTTTCTTTGTGTATCTAGTACTCAGAATATTGCCTAGCATACCATAAGCACCTAATAAATATGAGGATTAAATAAGTGGATTAATTTATCCAACTATTTTTTTTTTTTTGTAGTTGCAAATGGACAGCATGCCTTTATTTTATTTATTTTTGTATGCGGTGCTAAGGATTGAATCCAGTGCCTCACACATGCTAAGCAAGGGCTCTGCCACTAAGCCACAGCCCCAGCCCGAATTTATCCAACTATTATTAGACATCTACTATATGCCAGGTTCTGAATGGAGTGCACAAAACAAAGCCATTGTTTTGTGGATGACAAGCTGTTGTGGCATTTTCTATAAAGCCCTCTCCTTTTTCATGAAAGATATCATGGTGTTGAAAGAGTTAACTTTGACTTCTACTTGCTGTTCAGTTCTTTATTCACATATATGGCCACCAGGTATTGCTATTTCAATTATTTAGATCCAGACTAATTCTGTACATATTTATCTTTTCTTGAAAAGAGTAACACAAACCTTTTTCTATAAGTACTTAATTTCTAGTTAATAAGCTTTAAGATTCTTTTTGTGATTAAAAGTAAATTTCTCTTACTTTTAAAGTAGATATAAATCCCTTAGAGCAGAAAAAGTCTTTCATCCAGCCTTGCCTCCCTCTTTTCCCTGCTTCTAGATCTTATAAACAACTGCTATAAAAGAAAAACAATAGTGCTTTGGAATCCCAGATAGAGAGAGTTGACTTTTATCAAACAAGTTCAAACAGTATACAGAAAGAATGACTAAGTTAGAGATATGAGGTAAAAATTATAACATACGCAGATAGTTACGTACAGTTCTTGTAACTCTCCATCTGTACAAAACATGTATGTCTGATATGTAATCAGTAAATGATTCAACCTCTTTCCTAAGTTTTATGATGTAAAAGAATGTGTAATGCCAAGAAATGTTGCTTATATACTTGTACAAACTGAAAATAAACCAGCAGAAGATTCCACAGCCTGACTCGTGTGTCGGTGTGTTATTTTCCCCATCGCTGCTTCTCTGCCTCCGTACTTCGCTGAGCGCTCGCGTTGTACCCCCTGACTGGGGCTGGCCCCCAGCAACAAGCAGAGGCTTCTGGGGTGTTCTCAATATTTCATTGCATAGAACAGGTAGCTAATTATTTGGGTAGGTTTATGCTGTAAAAATTCATCAAGTTGTTCACTTAGGATCTGTGTGGCTTCTGTATCTTTGTTTTACTTAAATAAAATGCTTACAAAAGCAAAACAAGTAGGAAGTTCTTATTCTAAGGGTGTTTACCTTGCAGTCAGAAGTGAGAGACAATACAATATATAAAAATCTAACATGTTGGGAGGTAACAAGTACCATAAAATTGGAATTTAAGAACAAAGAACAAATTCAGTGAGTGCTAGGATGTGACAAATTGACTGCCCTCAGAAAGTGGTCAGTAGTACAGAGTCCCAACCTTCCAGTCATCTGTCTGAGAAGCTCAGTTTCCAACATGTTTTCTGAGGCCTGGCTGGTGTCTTCCTCTGCTGCTGCTGAGCTAAACTGAGGATGGTCATTCCACGAGTGGATGTGGGAGCAGGAAAAGAATGTATGAGCTTGTAAAATGTGACTCACAAAATAGCACTGGAATCTCTATCCCCAGCACTGTTTCTCCAAGCCCTGAAGACACTCTCTCAGACTGTCAGCACGCCATTTTTCATGGTTAGTATGAAAAACGTTTGGATTGCAGAAATAGAAAAGACTGTTTTCACCAAGCCCAGAAGGGATTTTTGTAGAATTTGTTGTGTGTCCAGCACTGTGGAAGTTAATTCTAATTTCAGTTCTGAGATGCAATTCTAAGAAAAGGAGTATAACAGCCCCCTTATCCACAGAACATATCTTCCATGACATTCAGCAGATGCCTGAAACTCTGGATAATACCAAACACTATAAATACTGTTTTTCTTACACATGCCTATGATAAATTTTAATTTATAAAATAGGCACAGTAAGACATTAATAGCAACAACTAATAATAAAATAGAATAATCATACTGTAGTAAAAGTTATTTAATACTTTTATTTGTTTATTTCTGGAATTTTTCATTTAATATTTTTGGACTGCAATTGACTGCTAATAACTGAAACCACAGAAAGAGAAATCTTGTGTAAGGGAGGAGAACTGGTATATATCACCTTGTTAAGTAACAAGATCTATACACAAAAATCAATTATAGAAAAATATGGGAATTTAAAGTCAGATATTGTGTGCCTCTCCTTTGTAACATTTGTCACATTTGCAATTGCAATTTTATTTTTAAAGGTGGGGTTTCTTTGCTTTTCCTATACTGGCCTCATTCATACTAAGCATGTGCTATATAACTGAGCTGCACCCTCAGCCCCTTCATGTGCATTTTTAATTGTCTCCTTACTAGCCTATCAGATGTATAAGTCAGGAATTAGGTCTATGTTTGTTCACCATTGTAGTACTCAGAATGAAGCAGTATGCCTGGCACCAAGTAGGCACATGCAGGAGCCCTGTTTGGGGAGATGGCTTAATTTGCGGTTGACTATGGGCCATGGAGATTTGGGCATTGCCGCCTTCCATAGTCTCACGGGACTTGGCCTGGGATCTCGAGTGACTTGAGCCGAGATTGCTGAGCGGGTCAGCGCCATTTTTTTGGTGGTGTGTGGTGCGTGTTAGTCGTTGTTAGAGCCAGAGAGAAAAGTTAACAGAATAAAAAGCTGTTTGTTTCCAGTTCACCTCTGAACTTCTTCCTGCGGCTTCGTTGCTCCAAGCGGCCATCGCTTCAGGTGACAACAGGCACACATTTGTAGTGAAGTAATTAAATGTAAAATGGAAACCACATCAGAAAGACATAGTAATTTAGAGGTCGATGGCACAGGCTATGCAGTAAGATAGATCTGCCACTTCCTAACTGATGAATGGTGCATCCTTAGGTGATATCTTTAAACTCTGAGTTTTATTTAGTTTGCTCCTTTATAAAATGGGGAGAATTACTGTTTCCACTTCAAGAATTGAATGAAAGACAAGTATGAAGTTCCTAACATATAATAACTGCTCAATAAGTTGTACTTACTGTTTTAAGTCAGCTTTTTTGCTGCTACTACTTAAAGACCCGACCAGAATAACTGTAGAGAAGGAAAAGTTTATTTGAGAGCTCAGTTTCAGACGTTTCAGTCCATTGACAGCTGGCTCCATTCCTCCTGACTCAAGATGGGGCTGAGCATCATGGTGGATGAGTGTGGCAGAGGAAAGCAGCTTACATGATCAGAAAGCAGAAAGAGAGAGACTCCACTCACCAGATAGAAAATACGTACCTCAAAGGCATGCCCCAATGACCCACCTCCTCTAGCCACAGCCTACCCACCTTCAGTTACCACTCAATTAATCCCACCATGGGATTAATTCACTGATTTAGTTAAGGCTCTCATAACTCAATCATTTCCCCTCTAAACCTTTTTGCATCGTCTCACATATGAGCTTCTAGGGGACATATCACATCCAAACCATAACACTTATGATTACTAGTTTTCAAAGAATTACAATAGTTTTTTTTTAATATAGTTTCATTGCAAAAATATCAGAAATTATTAATCCAGTTTCTAGTTTTCACTTCTAAAAGAAGAAGAAGAATGTTTATCCCATATTTGGGTATTCTTCACATACTCTTTACACTTGATGAACCTCCACTCCCACCAAAAAAACAACAGTGTTTTAGTGTTTGTGTTTCACTTGTTGAAAGCCAAAGACCTGGCTACTTAGCTACTGCCCTGCCAACCCTGCAGCAGTGAAAGAATTGCAAAACATCAACTGCCTATGTAAAATAGGCAGCCTCTATAGGGCCACAGAATTTGGGGGTCTTGGGTTATATAGTACTGAGCACTCAGGAACAGATATGGCTGTTGAACCTACCATCCCCCTAAGCGATGCATGAGCCCACAGCAAGTCTGCAGGGCCCAGCTTCTCTAGACTCTTCCTGTGGAATAACAAAAAGGCTGCCCTTCCATCAGGGGCCATGGGCAGTAATTAGTATAAATATCATGTATTCTCATCCCACTGCCACAAGTCACAATTTATCTATTTATTTAAAATAAATTTTTCATTTAATTTAAAAATTTTTTAATTAAGATTAAATAAAAATTGTATAGTGTACATCATGATGTTTTGAAATATATATATATATATATATATATATATATATATGTCATGGAATGGTTAAATCCTACTAATTAATATATGCATACCTCACTTTTCTTTTTGTGGTGAGAACACTGAAATCTACTCTTAGCAATTTTCAAGTTACTACACTACTATTAACTCTAGTCACCACAGATCTCTCACATGAGCTATTGAAAAATAGCATGCAGAAGACATTCAGTGAACATAAATGAGTATTTAAATGTGTAATTTACTTTTTTAAGAACCCAATAATTTTATTAGAATCTCAAATCCTTTAATTAAACAGAATGTCAGGACTTCAATAATTCCAATTGAAAGCAGAGAATCTTCCTTTGCATTTAAACTGAACCCAGCCTTCTACAGCTGTGAAATAGAGAAATTGCCTTTACATTCAAACATGATGAACTATGCATTCTGCATAAGAGAAGAAAGGCAAATAAGGTTGGTGAGCATAAGAAATAAAATGGTCTACCTGATAGTTTACTAGCAAAGAAAGCAATTTATATCCAGGTTTGATCTACATGACAAAAGCCAGCCAGACTGGCCACATGTGTAGTCAAGCTCCAAAATCTAATCTCCCTTCCCCATTCTAGGTGGCAGACTGTCTCCCAATTTTTTTTTTTTTTTTTTTTTTTTTTTTTTTTTTTTGTGGTACTGGGGATTGAACTCAGGGGCACTCGACCACTGGGTCACATCCCCAGCCCTTTTTTGTATTTTATTTAGAGACAGGGTCTCACTGAGTTGCTAAGTGCCTCACCATTGCTGAGGCTGGTTTTGAACTCGAGATCCTCCTGCCTCAGCCTCCCAAAGTGCTGGGATTATAGGCATGCACCACCGCGCCCGGCTTGTCTCCCAAATTTTATCCTTAGATGTAATTCTTTTATTTCTTTTTATTTCCTTATATTTCTTTCAAATGCCACTTCTGTTGAAAGCATCTCTTATTAACACTCTGGTGTGAGTTGATATAAACAACCCTTATCTTTGCCCCATCTAGACAGGGAGAAGAGGAGAAAAAGACTAAGCTGCAAAGATGTAGGGCACTGGGTAATGGGGGATGGTTTGTCTCACTCTACTGCATAGTTATAGAAAGCTGGGTCAAGTTTGAATGCAAGATGATGCTCTGCTTACAAGTGGAATAGTTAAGTTCCTGATGTTCTCTTTAATTACAGGATTTTTATAAGTTCCATTTATTTTTGTGATTCTAAATTATAGGATTCTTGTAAAAATAACTCACACATTTATTATCCATTCATTTATGTCCATTGCATGCCTATTTCACACTAATCATTTTTTCAGGGAAGGCTACCTTTTGTGGAACATAGGGCAAGCAGACAAATAAAGACCATGGCACACTCCTTCTCATGTCCCTCAATCCTGTCCCCATTTCATCCCACATCTGGACAGGCCATGTATAAACCTTACAGAAACCGCATCCAACTTGCCTAAGCTCTGTCCACACCCTGGGGCTGTAGACTAAGGAGCATGGGTGAGAGGAATTGGCCTACAGAATCTGAAGTGGGATTGGGGCCATCTGTTCAGGTAATTGCAAGGTATGAGTTTCTGAAGCATTGTCCAGAGGGTCCTGTGGGCATACCCATTTGGCTGCCCGATCTCTTCACCTCTTAAGACCAGTAGGCTAGGCAGACAGAGAGGGCACTCTGAAACTTGACTGGATACAAGGCAGTCCAATTCTAGATGCTGAGAATTGGTAAAGAAAATGTACAGAAATCTCCACTTTCATGGTGCTTCCATTTCAGTGAATGGAGACAAAGTATAAACAAATACATGAGGACCAAATATATAGTGTATTTAACAGTAATGAGTACAATCAGCCTCCAAATCCACTAATTCTGCATCTGCAGATTCAACCAACTGTGGATTGAAAACATTTGACAAAAATTGCATCTAAGCCAGGCATGCAGGTGGTACATGCTTGTAATCTCATCAACTCAGGAGGCTGAGGCAGGGGATTACAAATTCAAGGCCAGGGGCTAGGGATATAGCTCAGTTGGTAGCATGCTGGCCTTGCATGCACAAGGCTCTGGGTTCTAATACCCAGCACCAAAAAAAAAAAAAAAAAAAAAAAAAGAGTTTAAGGCCAGCTTCAACAACTGAGACCTTGCCTCAAAATTTTTTAAAAAGCTGGGGTCAGGAGTGGTGGGGGCTGGACATGTAGCTCAACAGTAGAGTGGCCCTGGGTTTAATCACCAGTACTGAAAGAAGTAAGGAAGGAAAGAAAGAAAGAAAGAAAAAATTTTCATCTATACTAAAAAACATACAGACTTTTTTTCTGGTCATTATTCCCTAAATGACACAATATAACAACCATTTACATAACCTTTAGGGATTATTGAAAGTATACAGGAGAATTGCAGGTCATAGGCAATTACAACATCATTTTAAATAAAGTAATCGAGCATCCTTGAATTTTGGTATCTGTGGAGTTCCTGAGACCAATGCCCTTTGATACTGAGGGATCACTGTATTCTAGAGAAAAGAAGAAAATAGAGTGAACATTTTTAAATAATGTGGGTCAAAGAAGGTGTATTAGATCCCTGGGGCTGCTGTAGTAAAGTATCACTAACTAAGTGGCTTAAGTAACAAATTGTGTCACTAAAGTCCAAAATGAAAGCAGGGTTTGTTCCTTCTGAATACTGTAAGGGAGAATAAATTCCACGTCTCTTTACCAGTTCTGGTAGCCTCAGGCTTTCTTTGGCTTATAGATGGCAGGCATAGCTCCTATGTCTTCTTGTCTTCCCTCTATGCATGTCTCTGTCCAAATCAGCCCTTTCTAAAAATGCAACAGTCATATTGGATTAGGGCCCACCCACCCTATTGACCTCATTTTAACTTGATGACCTGAAAAGACCCTATCCTTAAATACAGTCACCTTCACATGTACCAGAGGTTAAAAACTCGATATGTCTTTTGGGGGGAACACAATTCAACCCATAACAGAAGACACCACTGTGAAGATGGCATTTGAGTCTGAAAGTAAGGAAGTGGTGAGCCATGTCAGAGGTGGAGGAAGGGTAGTGCAGCCCAGGAAATAGCAAGTGCAAAAGCCTGGCTTGCTCCTTCCTCCAACATTTTGATGAATTAACCTATTATGTCCCATTATCCTATATACATGACACCTATAAAAAAACCTATAAAATTTTATAGCATACCTATAAAATTGCTCAATATGCTTTTACAGGTGTCCTATATATAGAATGATGGGACACAATGGGAATTAAGATGGTGGCTTGGGCTGGGGTTGTGGCTTAGCGGTAGAGCGCTCACCTAGCACGTGCGCGGCCCGGGTTCGATCCTCAGCACCATGTACAAATAAAAAACCCATTGTGTACAACTAAAGCAAATAAATAAATATTTAAAAAAAAAAGATGGTGGCTTGGATAGAGGAATAAACTTGTAATTTTTTATAGCACAGTAGTATAGATATGGATGACAGCAATTAATTGTATATTATAAAATAACTAGTAGAGAGAATTTTGAATGTTCCTACACAAATAAATGATAAATGTTTGAAGTGGTAGATATGCCAAGTACCCTGATCTGATCATTACATATTGTGATTGTGTATATGTACTGAAATACTACAGTTACCTCATAAATACATACAATTACTGTCTTTTTTCTTTCTTCTTCTTTTTTTTTTAATAAAAAGAAGATAGTGGACTGGGATTGTGGCTCAGTGGTAGAGTGCTCGCTTAGCATGTGCGAGGCCCGGGTTCATTCCTCAGCACCATGTAAAAATAAAAATGCATTGTGTACAACTAAAGCAAATAAATAAATATTAAAAAAAGAAGAAGGGCTGGGATTGTGGCTCAGCGGTAGAGCACTTGCCTAGCACGTGCGCGACCCGGGTTCGATCCTCAGCACCACGTACAAATAAACGCATTGTGTACAACTAAAAGCAAATAAATAAATATTAAAAAAAAAGAAGAAGAAGAAGATGATGATGATGATGAAGAAGAGGAAGAAGAAGAAGAAGAAGAAGAAGAAGAAGAAGAAGAAGAAGAAGAAGAAGAAGAAGAAGAAGAAGAAGAAGGAGAAGAAGAGAGGAGAAGAAGAAGAAAGAAGAAGGAGGAGGAGGAGGAGGGGAGGAGGAGGGGAAGGAGGAGGGGGAGGAGGAGGGGGAGGAGGAGGGGGAGGAGGAGGAGGAGGAGGAGAAGAAGGAGAAGAAGAAGAAGAAGAAGAAGAAGAAGAAGAAGAAGAAGAAGAAGAAGAAGAAGAAGAAGAAGAAGAAGAAGAAGAAGAAGAAGAAGAAGAAGAAGAAGAAGAAGAAGAAGAAGAAGAAGAAGAAGAAGAAGAAGAAGAAGAAGAAGAAGAAGAAGAAGAAGAAGAAGAAGAAGAAGAAGAAGAAGAAGAAGAAGAAGGAAGAAGAAGAAGAAGAAGGAAGGAGGAGGAGGAGGAGGAGGAGGAGGAGGAGGAGGAGATAGTTGCCCAGGAGGTCAAGGAAAGAGTTTTAAAACAGAATGATACAGTAGGCTCATAAATGAACACCTGCCTCCCCAACATTTCAAAATGAGTTAATTCTTGGGGTGCTCCATAATCTCATGGTCTATCCATGTAAAACACCAAAAACTCTTATATGTCCTGACAGCACAGTATAAGGTCATGGAAGGCAAGGAGTGAGTTGCCTTCATCCTTATATCTTCATGGTGACCAGTAAATGTTTGTGAGTGATGCTGAAGGTGCATTTGCAACATACCCTTCATCTCCAATCCTCAAAACGGCTTGTATCCAAAAGCGCAGGGAGAGCTCATGGGACAAAAGGGAATTTGGCTGGAGGCAGGTAAAATGACAAAGACAACTGAGTGGTGTTTATCACTAAAGGGTGCCTGTTAAATTTTGCTGTCATCTGTTGTCATGCTCCTGTCATGATCAGCTCTAGTAATATGACTGTCAGCTAACTTAGGGAGGTTATTGGTAGTTTTAATTCAAATTTCTTATTTTTAAAAACCCGCCTGCCTTTGAAAACAAGAGAAGTAAAAAAGAATACAGAATAGATTGCTATACTTAAAAATCTAGGTTAAGAGTAGCCTTTAATGGAAATCTGATGGTCAAGGTTAGGGACGCATCTCAGTGGAAGGGGCCATGCATGCGCAAAGCCCTGGGTTAGATCCTGGCACCACAAAAAGGTGAAAAACAACAACTGCAACAACAACAACAAAGGAGTTCTCTGTGATTTATCTCATTTTAACTCACATCAGGAGTGAAATCAGTAGTTCTGCCCAATTTTCTGCCTTCACTTATCTCCAAGTTGGAATGTTCTCTCCAGCCGTCAGCCATCACCCTTCCCAAGCGCCTCTCACATCTCTTCTGCCCTGCCCTGGCCTCAGATAATAATCCTTTCCACGCAGGCTTTGTTCCTGCCATGTATGGAATACTTCAGAGCAAACATTTGACATATAAAAGAACCAAAGTCCCTTCATTCCATTCCATTCCATTCACTGTCCTTTCACATTCCACACCTCACTCCGCACCCCCCACCCCTGTTTTTGTTTTGTTTTGTTTTTCCAGCACGTGATTCCCCAATTCCACCTGATTTAGCCCAGGCTTGTTGTAAGACTAAGTCCTTTGTTTCTGTTCTCCTTGTGGTTCTGGGCATCCTTCCTTGCTGCCCCCAAGCCTGCAACAGTCTCCTCCTTGTCTGTTAAAAGACTGTTCCCCATCCAAATCCACGTGTGACTCTGGCCCTGCAGCTGTTTCCTGATGGGAGAAGCATATTTGGCTTCTCTTTGGGGCTGGGACAGGAAGAACCAAAAAAGGCTTAAAGAATGGCAGAGGGAGAGGAAAAACAAAACTCAGCCAGCTCCAGAGCCTTGAGCTTTCTGGGATTTTCAAAGTATAAATGTTCACTGTGGCTTCCTTTCTAGGGCTTCAAGAGCTGCCCTAGGCCTGGTGATTTGTTTCAGTAGGAATGGGAGAATGGGAAAGGAATAAATACGAACAAAAGGTCCTGTGTATGCTCTGCAAGGTCTCCTTGGAACCCGTTAGCATCCAAATATGATTAAAGTGATCAGAAACTAGCCATAGCAAGCCCTGCACATTCATATTCCTTGTATAATATTTTTTTTTCTTTTCGTGGTGCTAAGAATTGAACCCTCTCATGCTAGGCAAGCATTCTACCACTGAGTTATATAACCCAGCTTTTATATAAATTATTTCTTCACATACACAAAACCCACTGTGGGTAGGTTCTACAATCTTCATTTTGCAAATTGGGAAACAGGTTTGCTGTGCCCAGTCACAGCAATGGTAAGGGATACAGCCTGAACTCAATTCAGTTCTTAGCTCAAAGTCTATATTCCTTTATTTCCTTTTATTTTAAAATAAATGTTACTGTTTTACTGAATATCTAAGTAACTTATTCTTTTTAGAACTGAAAAAGACAACACAAAATATAAAATAAAAATTACTCGCTTGGCACAGTGGTGCAACCTGTAATCCCAGTGACTCTGGACGCTGAGGCAGGAGCATTGCAAGTTCAAAGTCAGCCTCAGCTGGGAGCTAGGAGCCTAAGGTGCTTGGGTCCTGGATTTTCAGTGAACTTAACTGTGTGACCTTGGGCAAGTCACTTACACTGTCTGTGCTTCAGTCTCCCTGTCTTGTAAAATGAGAGTAAAACCTACCTCACAGGGTTGTTGTGGAGATTAATTAGTCTGTAAAGCATTTAAGCTTCTTGAAGAAGGTGCTGTATAAATAAATGCAAAATAATATCTATTAAGGTTGGTTTATTTTGGGGGGAAGAAAAAAAAAAGCCGGCCTCAGCAACTTAGCGAGACACTAAGCAACTCAGTGAGACCTTGTCTCTAAATAAAATACAAAAAGGAGATAGGGGTGTGGCTCAGTGTTTAAGTGCCCAGTACAAAAGAAAAAAAATCACTCATCATTCCATCTAGAGATGTTAATAACAATTGGCATTTTAGTATACTTTTCTCCAGTTTAAATTGTACTATTTTATGACCTGCTTTTTGCTGTTGCTTTGTTTGCTTGTTTGTTTATAAGTAGACTATTTCTTTAACAGTAGCTTTAGATTCCCAGCAAAATTGAGAGGAACCCACAGATAATTCTCATACATCCCCTTCCCCCACATAGTCAAAGCCTCCCCATTATCATCATCCCACATTATCAACATCCCCCAGTGCACCACTAGTATGTTACACTGCTTACCATTAACCTAGATAGTTACACCCTTATCACCCGAAGTCTATAGTTTACACTAAGTTTCACTCTTTTTTTTTTTTTTTTTTTTTTTGGTACTGGAGACTCGACTCTGGCACTAGACCACTAAGCCACATCCCCAGCCCCAGTCCTGTTTTGTATTTTATTTAGAGACAGGGTCTCTCTGAGTTGCTTAGCACCTCACTTTTGCTGAGGCTGGCTTTGAACTTGGGATCTTCCTGTCTTAGTCCCTGAGCCACTGGGATTACAGGTATGTGCCACCTCACCCAGCAAGGTTCACTCTTTATATTATACATTTGGTGGGTTTGAATAAAGGTTTAACAACATGTGTCCACCACGATGGTGTCATGCAGAATGGTTTCACTGCCCTAAATCCTCTGTGCTTTGTCTATTCATCATTCCTTGCCCCCAACTCTGTGAGCAATGAGCTTTTTACTGTCTCTATAGTTTGTCTTTGTTTGCCCTTTCTAGACTGTCATGTCAGTGGACTCAGGCAGTATGTACACAGCCTTTTCAGATTTGCTTCTTTCACTTAGTAATATGCATTTAAGTTTCCTCTATGTCTTTTTATGGCTTGACAGTTCATTTCTTTACAAATTGGAATAATATTCCATGGTCAGTATGTACTAGTTTTTCCATTCACAACTTTTTTTTAGATAGTAGTAGTATGTATTACAATTCATAGTGCACATATAGAGCATCTTTTTACACAAAACAGTTTGTATACAAAGTATATTCATAGCATTCGAGTCTTCAATCATGCATTTAGATTAATGATATCCATCTTAATTCAACAACTTTTTCTTTATTTTCCCCTCCATCCCCCCTTGCTCCCTCCCTTCCTCTCCCTTCCCTTTTACCATTATAGTGTTCCTCTAGTCCTCCTATGTCCCCCAATCCAACAATACTGTGAACCAGCCTCCTTATATCAGAGGAAACATTCGGTATTTGGATTTTTGAGATTGACTAATTTCACTCAGCATTATGTTCTCCAACTTCATCCATTTACCAGCAAGTGCCATTATTTTATTCTCTTTTATTGTTGAGCAAAATTCCATTGTGTATATATACCACATTTTCTTTATCCACTCATCTACTGAGGGACATCTAGGTTGGTTCCACAATCTAGCTATTGTGAATTGTACTGCTATAAACACTGAAGTGGCTGTATTACTCTAATATGCTGTTTTTAAGTCCTTTGGGAACAGACCCAGGAGTGGGATGGCTGGGTCATAGGGTGGTTGTCGGGATTGCTGCGTTACTTCTTAATGGGGCCAAGGTCTAAAGCTACCCCCCTTTTTGGGCCCAAAAAGGGGGCTCCTTCTGCCAGCAGAAAGAGTTAAAGTAGCTTACCTGGTGAAGATAGGCTTAACGGGCAAAAGTCGCCGAGTGTCTTACCCCCGCCTGATTGACGGACACCACGCCACACCCGGGGAGTTTTGGTAGAAAGCAATGCCAAAACTCGGTTTATTGAGGAAGTTGGACGGTCTTATATAGGACATGGGCCAATCAACAGAAAGATCATAGGGACACATAAGGATCATGGGCGGATGCCATTGGCGGAGCCATTGTCCTATCTTTGAGGTGGTTTCAGTTCTCACAGCCACGCCCCCTGCTTAGCCTAGGTCCTGTAACAGGGTGTGGTAATGTAGCAAGCAGCCAGAAAGCAGTGTAAGGTCCCGACATTTCCCCGTTTTTTTTTTTTTTCAAAATGGGGCTCCCCCATTTTGTTTTAAAAAATGGGGTGTCCATCGGGTGGACACACCCAGGGCCAGCAAGTGGCCAGGGGAAGGACATGGGACAGGACAGTCGCCTTTGGGAAGGCTTTTCAAGGATGGCTGGTTTAGACCTCCGCACCTTGTGAAGGACCATGGCCAAGTCTGTAGGGCTCTCACTCAGCATCACTGAAGGCATTATTGGCAGACCACCAAGCTGTACACAGGGCCCAAAGGTGAACACAAGGAAAATGACAGTCAGGGATTTCACAAAAAAAAGGAGAAGGTAGGGATTAGACAGATATAAAGTCCAGCATGAGGAAGTAACCGCTTAAGCTAAAGCCGACCCATTTAGTTCAGTCCAAAGGAAGCCGTCTAGAACAAAGTCTGGACAGTGGCAACGAAATAGCACTTTTCTCTCAGGAATAGGCATAGTCCCTCTTCTCTCGTCGCAGAGAGTTGAAATACTGACAAAGGGAGAGTCCAAGGCAACAGTGCACATGATGAACATCAGGATAGAGATGATGAGAAGTCCAATCACAACGAGACAGAGGGTCCATCATGGTTTTTTCATTCCTGTGGAAAAAGGGAAAAAAACCACCCCTCAAGAGCATGTGCTCTTGGGTAGTCATTTTGTTCTAATTGGCAGTATTTGAGGTCCCTAGCAGGTACCCAAATAGGGTTTGGTTCTCCAATTGGAAAGACACATAGGTAGGGTGTCTGGTTGGATCAATGTCTCTGAAAGACAGTCAAAGGCTGATGCTTGGAAAAATTTAAACATCACTGTTTTTAACTGATCATGGGGGCTGTTTCCCCCTTTTTGTTTTATTTTAACCTGGGTTAAAGCATCTTTAAATCCTCAAGTGGAGAGCATTTAATAAGCCATTGAGTGAAGACAGATACCAACTATCTATGAGATTTTGGCTTTTTTACCCTTCTAATTTTAGGAACTCCTTACTACTTTAAGGGAATAGGACGACGATCGAATCTGGCTTCTTCAAGCTGAAAGTGGGCGAAGTGATGGGGGAAGTAGTTTGGAGTTCCCTTATTAGAAGTCAGGTCAGATTGAAGCCTGGGGAAGGTTGTAAAGTCACCAGGTATGGGAGCTTCTATTAGAGAAACAAAAAACATGAGTACTGAATAAATGTTACAGCATCTGGAACATTTCAATGTATACCATGAGGATGATAATTTAAATCTTTAGCATGTATAGAGTTATCAGGAACGTAAACACAACATTTAATGTTACAGATGTTTATCTAGATAAGATGGTAATTAAGCTACTTAATGTCATCTGATCCTATAAAATTTTTCTATTGGCATGACCTCTGTGTCTAGTAGATAACTCTTTTATCTCTTTCACTTAGGGCTAGATAATCATCCTACTGAATATTAAGCCTACCTGTGTAGGTTAGGAAGATCTGTAGGCCTTAAACGGACTAAAAACTTTTGACTTGGCAGTTACTTAGTTGTTAAACTGTTTACAAGTGTATATCTGAAGTTACCTTCATTTCTAAAAAATGCCCAGGAATGGCTGTATTTTTGGTTTTAACTGTTTTTGCTAGGTGTTTAAAATGAAGTTAAGTCGAACTGACTTTTGCCTTTATCTATTGCTAAGAGTCAGTTGAAGTCCCATGGGAGTAATTTTGGGGGAACTCGAGAACAGCTTTTTCCATTCTGCTAGTGCCTTCCATGAGGATGGATCCAGGTCTTGCTTGACCATGTGGCTTCTCTTGGAAGCAGCAGGGATGCCTCCCTTTTTTAGGACCCTCCTCTTCATAGCAAGGTCACTGTTTGGCTTTCTTTTCTCTATAGGTCTCACAACCTCTCTGATCGGGAAGTTATGTGGCCCAGAGTTGCAAAGCTTTTTAGAGAACCTCCCTGTCTCCTGGATTCAGACTTGACTCTGAGGGCAAGAACCAAATATTGGTTTTCTTGACCCTTTTAATTTAGCTTAAAATCTTGATTTTAAACATCTAGCAAGCTAATCTTAAATTAAGATTACTGGGCTTTAACTTTAATGCTTATAAACTTACAGTTGTCATTTACTCTTTATTAGCTGGGGTCTGTGGTACAAAACATTAACAGGCAAACTTAAAAACACATTTAGTTTGTGTAATAATCATCTTGGATTTTGAGTTATATACTATAATCTCTGTTTCTGAACAACAAGAATCACTCTCTAGACCATACATTCTGGCATGTAAGACCAGAGCCTTATCTTATCTCAGGTATGGTGGGATTCTTTAATCTTAGGTCAGGTGTTTTAATTTTGAAGTTGATCCCTGTTTCTTAAACAAAATTTCACAGTGTTTACATACATTGCTGCTTGAGCTTTCATGAACTTTAGCTGACAAAATATCACATTTAGAATGGATTAAAGAAATTTTGAGAGTATTTAACCTTTTTGGAAAAGTAGCAAAATGCTTTTACAATATACAATTACATTGATGTCTTTATAAATCAAGTTTAGCTTTTAAAGAAATAACCTTATAATATTTTAAATTAATAGTTGTTGTTTAACAATAGCTGTATAATTTTTAATTTCCTTTAGGTTACTTGTTTAAAAAAAAATAAAACCCAAAACTTAACAAATATAATGTTATATAGAAATCTTTTATAAACCTTTATATAGAATCATACACATCTGTTAACCACTTTATAAGAACATAATATTTATGCATATAAAATTAGACCTGTTGAAATTTTAATCTGTTTCATTGATGACAAAGACTAATTTATGAAAACAATCAATAATGTTACTCGATGTGTTAGAATTTGTTAGGACAAGAAGTTACCCTGGAACGCCGTGTTGAAAAGGGATGGTTTATTGGGGTGCCACGTGGCGTGGTAGGGGACAAAAATGGCATGGAGGGAAGGGAAGGTGATGGCCAGGGCATCTGCTAGTCAGGTTTTCAGGCCAGGCTGAGGCACCTGGGAAATGTAGTCTTTTTCACAAAGTATCTGGGAGGTGTGGCCTTCCACCTAGGAGGTGCAGCCTCCTGCCTGGAACCCAGCACAATGGAATTTAAGAAGTTATCTGATGGCATATTTAACAGTATTTTAACCTTGAAAGTTAATGTCTAACAAACAAAGTTACTTATAAATTTACTTTTCTTACATTTACTCTAGAGAAGAGACACGATAAAAAGGCAGAAAAACTGTAGAATACAAGACAAGACATAAGATGGCAAGAACTAGGAATTATTATTATTATTGTTATTATTTTCTGTTTGATGTGGCAGTTCACTCTAGTAATCCAAAAACAGAAGGCACATCTTGGGGCCTTGGAACTTTTCCAAGGTGCGCATCCCCTTGGATGGCATTCTATCTTGGAGTTCCAGAGCGAAGGTCCAGCTTTAGAATTTGTGATGGTAAAGCACTTTTAAATCACGTGAGTTAAAGGTATTTGGATCCATATTTTAAATTTTCATGAGCGCTCAGTCTACACACACAAACATACAAACAGAACACAAGTGTACACACAACATAACCAAAACATCAGTATGGGTGCACAAAATTAGAATTATGAGCTCAAAAAATCTTAGAAAAATGACAGGCTGATAAAAAGACATTTTAACCTTTTTTTTTTTTTTTTTCTTTTGGGGCTTGAGCTTACTTTTCCATTTGCATTTCAGTGTGAGTCCTGATTTAGGTCTGGAAGGGTGGGGGACTGCAATTATGAGCAGGTGCCTTCTCCTAAGGCACTTTTTTTTTTTTTTTTTTTAAGGCCTAAACCAGTTGAGTTTCCCTAAGAGCTCCTGCAGCTCTACCAAAGAGTAAGGGGACAGACAGAATCTAATTTAAGTTCAGCTCCTAAGATTTTAAAAAGAGGTATAGTTTGAACCTTGTTGACAGAAGGATGGGCTATCGGCATGTGTCCCCAGGGCTTTGCCTTTGTAAGGCAGGGCGCAGTGGCCAGAGTGAGGGTGGGGGGGAGGAACCTTTCTTGATGGAGAATTGAGCAAGGTTGCCCAGGCTTAAGGCTCAGGCAAATTGCCTTGGCTCGGCTGTTTTGGCGCATAAGTCTTGGCTCAAGGAATAGAAGTCTATTCGTGCTGTAGCCAGCCAGTGAAGGGATCTAGAGGACACAGGCTGTATGCAGCCGCTGGGCTCAGACAAAGAACGTAGGCCACTCGCAGCTGCCGAGAGGGACTGCGTTGCACAGGCAGGAGAAAGCTGGCACCCCAGCCATAGCGAATTGGCTCGTCCGGCGGGCCGCCCCAGCCATTGACCCAGGGAACCCCGCGGGAGCCGGTGTGCAGCATGAATGCTGCATTGGTCCCGCTGAGCTGCGCTGGCCGCCTGCGTGTCCCGCCATGCACGGTCGCAGGAGATGACGTCAACAGTGCGACGGTGGCAGTGCTTTTGGGCGGCCATTTTACACACACCATTGGCAGCCCGTTGCCAGGCAACGACCGGATGTACCCGCGAGCGTTTGGCCCTGCAGGCGACTCTGGTTTGGATTTCGTTTGCCTCCAACTGCAGGCAGCAGCGCTTTTGCCATCGCTCCCCCTCGCACCCCACTGTGCCGGGATGCCCCGAGGCGTCCCAGCTGGCAAGGCCCCGTGCACGCCCGGCCGCGCCCCCAGCGGTTTGGACGCAAGCTGCAAGCCGCATGCCAGGCAGGCCGAGACACAAGCCCGGACCATGCAGCAGTACACTTTTTCTTTTCGCCGAGCCACGGAACTGCGAGCCCCGGTGATGGTGGCAGCCATGTACCCGGGACGAAAGCCCGGGGCCACGCGGCAGAGGCAGCAGCCCACCGTCTGTACACCCCTAGCGATCCCATATGGTTGCCACCCACATGGTGCTGCAGAGGGCAGCTGTTCTTTGTTCTTAAGTTTGGGCTCGCTCTGAGTTTTTTCCACACCCAGGCTGGCGCTCCCTTCAGTGAGCGCGTTTTTCCCGGACATCTTTCTGTTCTCCCCCACCAGGCACATACAAAAATTGCAGGTTTACTTGCGGAGAGGTTCCCGAAAAGAGAGAGGAAGAAAGAGAGAGAAAGTGGATGAGAAAGAGAGAGAAAGATACATGGTTGCCTCATTTTCTAGAGGATACTTTTGCCAGAGAGACGCTGCATCTCTAACCGATTGTTAAGCCTATCGATAATTTTCTTTTGTTTTCGTGCCCCGCGCTTGGGCGCCAACTGTCGGGATTGCTGCGTTACTTCTTAATGGGGCCGAGGTCTAAAGCTACCCCCCTTTTTGGGCCCAAAAAGGGGGCTCCTTCTGCCAGCAGAAAGAGTTAAAGTAGCTTACCTGGCGAAGATAGGCTTAACGGGCAAAAGTCGCCGAGTGTCTTACCCCCACCTGATTGACGGACACCACGCCACACCTGGGGAGTTTTGGTAGAAAGCAATGCCAAAAACTCGGTTTATTGAGGAAGTTGGATGGTCTTATATAGGACATGGGCCAATCAACAGAAAGATCATAGGGACACATAAGGATCATGGGCGGATGCCATTGGCGGAGCCATTGGCCTATCTTTGGGGTGGTTTCAATTCTCACAGCCACGCCCCCTGCTTAGCCTAGGTCCTGTAACAGGGTGTGGTAATGTAGCAAGCAGCCAGAAAGCAGTGTAAGGTCCCGACAGGTGGTTCCATTCCCAGTTTTCCAAGAAATCTCCATACTGCTTTCCATAACGGTTGTACCATTTTGCAGTCCCACCAGCAATGTATGAGTGTGCCTTTTTCCCTACATCCTCTCCAACATTTATTGTTGTTTGTGTTCTTGATAGCTGTCATTCTGACTGGAGTGAAATGAAATCTTAGAGTAGTTTTGATTTGCAATTCTCTAATTGCCAGTGATGTTGAGCATTTTTTTATGTATTTGTTGATTAATTGTGTATCTTCTTCTGAGATGTGTCTTTTCAATTTCTTAGCCCATTTATTGATTGGGTTATTTGTTTTTTTGGTGTTAAGTTTTTTGAGTTCTCTATATATTCTAGAAATTAGTGCTCTATCTGATGCGCATGTATTAAATATTTGTTCCCATTTAGTTGGCTCTCTATTCACCTCACTGATTGTTTCTTTTGCTGAGAAGAAGCTTTTTAGCTTAAATCTATCCCATTCATTAATTCTTGATGTTAATTCTTGTGCTACAGGATTCTTATTAAGGAACTTGGGGCCTAATCTGACATGTTTGAAATTGGAGCTTACTTTTTCTTCTATTAGGTGTATTGTCTCTGGTCTAATTCCTAGGTCCTTGATCCACTTGGAATTGAATATTGTGCATGGTGAGAGATAAGGGTTTAATTTCAATTTGTTGCATATGGATTTCCAGTTTCCCCAGCACCATTTGTTGAAAAGGCTATCCTTTCTCCACTGTACATTTTTGGCACCTTTGTCTAATATAAGATAGCTGAAATTATATGTATTAGTCTCTGTGTCCTCAATTCTGTACCATTGGTCTACCAGTCTGTTTTGGTGCCAATACCATACTGTTTTTGTTACTATTGCTCTATAGTATAATTTAAAGTCTGGTATGGTGATGCCACCTGCTTCACTTTTCTTGCTCAGGATTGCTTTGGCTATTCTGGGTCTCTTATTTTTCCAGATGAATTTCATGACTGCTTTTTCTGTTTCTTTGAGAAATGTCATTGGGATTTTGATTGGAATTGCATTAAATCTGTATAATGCTTTTGGTAGTATGGACATTTTGACAATATTAATTCTACCTATCCAAGAGCAAGGTAGGTCTGTCCATCTTCTGAGGTCTTCTATGATTTCTTTCTTTAGTGTTCTATAGTTTTCATTACAGAGGTCCTTCACCTCTTTTGTTAAGTTGATTCCCAGGGTTTTTTTTTTTTTTTTTTTTTTTTTTTTATGCTGTTGTAAATGGGGTAGTTTTCATCATTTCCCTTTCAGAGGCTTTGTCACTGATGTACAAAAATGCCTTTGACTTATGGGTATTGATTTTGTATCCTGCTACTTTGCCAAATTCATTTACTAGTTGTAAAAGTTTTCTGGTAGAGTTTTTTGGGTCTTCTAGGTATATTATCATGTCATCAGCAAATAGTGCTAATTTGAGCTCTTCTTTTCCTATCTGGATCCCTTTAATTTCTTTTGTCTGTCTAATTGCTCTGGCCAGAGTTTCAAGTACTATGTTAAATAGCAGTGGTGAAAGGGGGCATCCCTGTCTTGTTCCAATTTTTAGAGAGAATGCTTTCAATTTTTCTCCATTTAAGATAATGTTAGCTTGAGGTTTTGCATAGATAGCTTTTATAATGAGATATGTTCCTGTAATTCCTAATTTTTCTAGAGCTTTGAACATAAAGGGGTGTTGTATTTTGTCAAATGCTTTTTCTGCGTCTATTGAGATGATCATATGGTTTTTATCTTTAAGTCTATTGATGTGATATATTATGTTCATTGATTTCCAAATGTTGAACCAACCTTGCATCCCTGGGATAAACCCCACTTAATCGTGGTGCACTATCTTTTTGATATGTTTTTGTATCCGATTTGCCAGAATTTTGTTGAGGACTTTTGCACCTATGTTCATTAAAGATATGGGCCTAAAGTTTTCTTTTTTGGCTGTGTCTTTGCCTGGCTTTGGAATTAATGTGATATTGGCCTCATAGAAAGAGTCTGGAAGAGCTCCCTCTTTTTCTATTTCTTGAAATAATTTGAAGAGCATTGGTATTAGTTCTTCTTCGAAAGTCTTGTGGAACTTGGCTGTAAACCCATCAGGACCTGGACTTTTTCTTTTTGGTAGTTTTTTGATGGCATCTTCTATTTCTTCACTTGAAATTGATTTGTTTAAATTGTGTATAGCCTCCAGTTCCAGTTTAGGCAAATCATACGACTCTAGAAATCTGTCAATGCTTTCAATATTTTCTATTTTATTAGAATACAAGTTTTCGAAGTAATTTCTAATTATCTCCTGTATATCTGAGGTGTTTGTTGTGATATTTCCTTTTTCATCACAGATGTTAGTAATTTGGGTTTTTTCTCTTCTTCTTTTTGTTAGCGTCACTAGGGTTCTGTCAATTTTATTTATTTTTTCAAAAAAACAACTTTTGGTTTTGTTAATTCTTTGAATTGTTTCTTTAGTCTCAATTTCATTAATTTCAGCTCTGATTTTAATTATTTCCTGTTTTCTACTGCTCTTAATGTTGATCTGTTCCTCTTTTTCTAGTGCTTTGAGGTGTGATGTTAAGTCATTTTTTTTTCTTTTAAGAAAGAAATTCAGTGCAATGAATTTTCTTCTTACTACTGCCTTCATAGTGTCACAGAGATTTCTATATGATGCATCTGTGTTTTCATTTACTTCTAGAAATTTTTTAGTCTCCTCCTTGATGTCTTCTTCAACCCCTTGTTCATTCAGTAGCATGTTGTTTAGCTTCCAGTTGTTGGAGTAGTTTTTTTTATTTCTTGTTTTATCATTGATTTCCAATTTCATCCCATTATAGTCTGATAGAATAGAAAAAATATTTCTATTTTTTTATATTTGCTGAGAGTTGCCTTGTGACATAATATATGGTCAATTTTGGAGAAGGAGCCATATGCTGCTGAGAAGAAAGTGTATTTGATTACTGAGGGATGAAATATTCTATATATGTCCATTAGGTTTAAGTTATTGTTTTAATGAGGCCTAAATTTCTTTATTTAGCTTTTTTTTTTTTTTTTTTTTAAATATTTATTTATTTTTTGTTTGGATGATCTATGTTTACGTGGTGCTGAGAATGGTGATGCGAGAGGTGTGTTGAAGCCCCTTTATTTAGCTTTTGTTTGGATGATCCCTAGAATAACTATGTTGTGGTCTATTTTACTCTTGAACTTGAGAAGGGTTTGTTTGATGAATGTAGGTGCTCCATTATTTGGGGCATATAGATTTATAATTGTTATATCCTGTTGATGAATGGTTCCCTTAAGTAGTAAGAAATATCCATCTTTGTCCCTTTTGATTAGCTTTGGCTTGAAGTCTACCTTATTTGATATGAGTCCATTCACAACTTGTACAACTAGAAAGACAACTTGATCACTTCCAAGTTTTGACAAGTATGGATAAAGCTGCTGTGAATATCCACATACAGATTTCTGAGAGGACAGAAGTTTTCAGCTCATTCAGGTGAATACCAAGGAGTACAAGTACTGGATCACATGGTAGAAGTATGTTTAGTTTGTAAGAGATTGCCACACTGTCTTACAAAAAAGCTATAGCATTTTGCATTTCCTTCAGTAACGAATGAGAGTTCACGTATTTTACCAGCATTTAGTGGTGTTTCTGGATTTTTCCCATTCTCATGTCTGTATTGGTATCTCATTGTCATTTTAATTTGCTTTTTCCTCATGACATGCGATATGGAGCATCCTTTCATCCTTGTTTTCTATCTATTTATCTTTGGTAAGGTGTCTGGTAAGGTCATCAGCCCATTTTTAAATTGGATTGTTTGTTTTCTTATTGTTCAGTATGAAGGGTTCTTTGTATACTCGGGGTAATAAGCCTTTATCAAATATGTCTTTTACAAATATTTTTCCCAGTATGTTGCTTGTCTTTTGCAGAGAAAAAAAAATTAATTAATTTTGATGAAGTTCAACTTCTTTCTTTCTTTCATGGATCCTGCCTTTGGTTTCATATCTAAAAATCATCACCAAGCCCGAGGTTATCTAGATTTTTTTCCTACTTTATTTTATAGGAGTTTTGTAATTTTATGTTTTACATTTAGGTCTGTGACCCATTTGGAGTTCACTCCTGAAGGATTTAAGGTTGATGTGTGGTTTCATTTTTTTGCATATGGATACTCCATTGTCCTGGTACAATTTTGCTGCATAGTGTTGCCTTTGCTCCTTTGTAAAAGATTAGATGATTGCATTTATGTGAATATTTTTCAGCAGTCTCTATTCTGCTCCATTGATATGTTTTTCTGTTTTTCACCAACAGCCTTGGTTATCTTTGCTTTTCAGTAGGACTTGAAATCAGGTAGTATCAGTCCTCCAACTTTGTCTATTGTTTAAGAAGCAATGTATCTCCATGAGACATTGAACCAATTTAATTAATGCCCTTAATGATTAATTTCCTAGTTTATAATTGACATGTCATAACTGAGAACCTGAAAACTGAAATGCCAACTGTTTCATCATTTTGGATTCTCCTATGTGTCTGGATCCTGGTCACAGTCACCATGTAACCCATGGAATCATCAGCAATGGAAGGCACTCTTTTAAGCTTCTGAAGTATTTAAGTAAATTTTTAAAAATCTCCTTGGTTGCCTGCAGAGGGATAAGCAGGGCTGCCATAGAACAGTCACTCCTCACATAACTGGGGAACTCAGCTTAATGGGAAGAGCTCTAGGGATTTTTGCCTTGTCATTTCCTCCTTCCACACACACACACACACACACACACACACACACACACACAAATGTAGCCTGTATTCTGGAACACTGTCAACTCTTCCTGCCCTATCTGACTGTAAAATTAAACAGGGGATCACAAATAATAGACCAGTCCAAAAATACATTTGGGGAATTCTGTCAAATAGAACTACTGACGTCAATGACTTCTACATAGCCTCTGATATTTAGTCCAAACAATAAGGAGAAGGATCACAAATCCCAGTGTTGGTTCTGCTGGGTAGTGCTGAGTGGAGGAAATGGAGCCAAGCAGAGGCTCAACACAGCTTGGCTAGCTCTTGTGTCCACTATCTATTGTTGCCTAGTAAATTGCTCCAGAACACAGCAGGTTGTTACAACAAATATCCTATTTCATGATTTGTGGGTCAGGAATTTGGGAGAGTTTGACCAGACAACTTTTTTTCTCTGTGTGATATCCATTGAAGCCATTATGTTCAGCAGGCAAATGGTCTCCTCTGGAGAGTCCACTGTGGCTCTACTCATCCATCTAGAGCCTCAGTGAACTTGGCTGGTACTACTGACCAGAGCATGTTCATGTGGCCTCTACAGCATGGTAGTTTCATGGTAGTCAGACTTCTTACCTGTTGGCTTAGGACTCTCAGAAAAAAAAAGTATTCTAAGAGGCCAGGGTAGAAGCTACAAAAGTTATTGTGTCCTTCCTCAGAAGTTTCAGAATGTCACTTCTGTAGTATTATTTTATGAGTCAAACAGACCTCTAAGAATAGACAAGCCTCAAAAGGAGCAGTAATTGCCACTTCTCAATGGGAGAAGTATCAAAAATCTGTGTCCATTATCAACCTAGAATGTTGGATAATAAAAGGAGTTTTTACCCAGAAGTGGACCACCTGCACACATATCCTTTCATTTCTCCAGCTTCCCCTTTAGCAAAAGGGAGGAGACCAGAGAGATGCCAAGCAGGTCTTAAAAACACATCCTCCCAAATTCTCTTGGAGGCTGAGAATTGCCGCAAACATCCTAGAGACCCAGAGACCAGAGCCTCCCTTGTGAACAGCTCTCTTCTTTAAAACCACTTTCTCAGACCTCTCTCCTTAAGCTTATTATCTATCTCTACCACAAACTCTTATGCATCTGAAAGTCCTGAAAAACTAGAGATGTTCTTCCTGCAGCAATATATTTTGGCTTGATGAATAAACCAAAGCTCATGTCCCAAACATCCTACAAACATTCAAGGGCATGTGTGTCATTGTCCCTTTTCTGTTGCCATAACAAAATACTTGAGACCAGGTGACCTTTTAAAAAAATTTTTTTTTGTAGTTGTAGATGGACAGCATGACTTTATTTTATTTGTTTATTTTTATGTGGTTCTAAGGATCAAACCCAGTGCCTCACAAGTGCTAGGCAATTTCTCCGCCACTGAGCTACAGCCCAGCCCAACCAAGTGATTTTTTTTTTTTTTTTTTTTTTTTTTTTTTGGTACTGGGGAGTAAATCCAGGGATGCTAAACCACTGAGCCACATACCCAGCCCTCTTTTGTATTTTATTTAGAGACAGGGTCTCACTGAGTTATTTAGAGCCTTGCTAAGTTGTTGAGGCTGGCTTTGAAATTGTGATACTCCTGCCTCAGCCTCCAGAGCCGCTGGAATTACAGGCATGCACCACCATACCCGGCCCAGCCAAGTGATTTTTAAAGAATAGAAATCTTATTTGATTCATGTTTCTGGAGCCTGGAAAGTCCAAGAGCATTGTGCTGGAATCTTGTGGGCATCTGGTGAGGGCTTTAGTTCTGCATCATAACATGGTGGAGGGCATCAAGTGGTGATACAGTACAAATATACTACATTCAGGTCTCTCCTTCTCTTATAAAGCCACGAATGCCATCATGAGGGCCCCACTGTCATGACCTCATCTAATCTTATCTCTCAAAGTTCCCACTTCCAAAAAACATTACATAGGAATTTGGGGATTGAGTTTCCAATGCATGAACTTTTGGAGAATCCATTCAAACCATGGTACAAATGCAGAATCTTTTCTTTATCTTTTTTTTTTTTTTTTTTTTTTTTTTTGGTACTGGGGATTGAACTCAGGGCCACTCGACCACTGGGCCACATCCCCAGCCCTTTTTTGTATTTTATTAGAGACAGGGTCTCACTGAGTTGCTAAGTGCCTCGCCATTGCTGAGGCTGGCTTTGAACTCATGCTCCTCCTGCCTCAGCCTCCCAAGTGCTAGGAACTTTTCTATTATACGTTCTAGTTCCTATGAAGCAAGACTATGTGTGAAGACAATATATCCAATCCACAACAGACATTTATTACCCTCAATGATAGAGCAAACACAGAGCTGGACCCCAGCAGTATGAAGGAAGAGGAAGAAATGCAATGTCCCCACATACTTAATGGCTCATAGGTAATAATAATAGCCCAGTATTTTACAAATACCTTTTCAAAAGGCCCCTCTGAGTAGGAACTTATCATCTGTTCTCATTTGTAGATGAGAAAAGAATCAGGCTTGAGAGGTTGGGTGACTTGCTTAAAGACAAACAGTAACCATTCAATCCCTTCCTAAAGATAAAAAAACGCCCCCAGAAAAGAAGCAAGATGCATCTCTAGGTATTTCCAGAGAGGCGTATTGGGAGTTTTAGTTAGAATTTTCATTGCTGTGACCAAAGACTTGACAAAAACAATGTAAAGGGTGAAAAGTTTATTTGGTGCTCACAGTCTCAGAGGTTCAGTTCATGATCAGTCAACTACCTAGCTCTAGGTCCAAGGTGAGGTAGGACATCATGGTTGAAGGGCAGAGGGAAGCAGCTCAGAACATGGCAACAGGGAGCAGAGATAGAGCTCTGCTCACCAGGGACAAAATATAAACCCAAAGTCACATCCCCAATTACCAACCTCCTCTACCCACACCCTATCTGCCTACAATTATCATCCAGTTAATACATGTTAGTGGTTAATCCGCTGATTCAGTTGCAACTTTAATAATTTCCCTTATGAAAATTCTTGCATCGTCTCACACATGAGCTTTTGGGAGACACTTTATATCTAAATCATAATGCTGGGGATGCTGGATTTTCTAATGCCCCCTCACTCACATTTAGATAACTGGAGCTAAGAGTAAGGGACTGGAAAGGGAATACTTGGAACAGGACCCCATTTTTTCAGTTCAACTGCCACTTTCCAGCCCCCTTTGTCTTATTTGGCATTTTTAAATGCATCCGTCCCCTCTGGAGATAGGTCTGGCAATATACAAAAAAAATGAAACTATTCATATCTTTGACCCCATTCTTTTGCTTTTGGAATATACTCCATGGAAATATACAAAAGAGAAAAGAAAGCAAAAGCCCACAAATGTTTATGGTAACACCATTCATAATAGTGAAAAAGTGGGATGTGACCCAATGCCCCAAATTGGGAAAAGGTTACACAAACTGAGATACTTTGAGACAATGGAATGTTACGTTGCTAGTGAAGGGAATTGAGTTTACAGAGTGTGTTGATACATCAAAGTGCACATGTAAGGTAATGCTAAAAGAGAATAATGCAAAAGAAAATGTACACACTGGCTCCAAATATAAATCAACTGTTTGATCATTGATAAGGATCAGAAATAAGCAGAAAGCTGCAAAAACTTAAACAAACTCTTAAGTTTATAGCATTTTTTTTCTTCTAAATTTCATAGTACCACAAAAACAATAAATTTTGGTTTGGAGGTAGTGAAGGGAGAGGGGATTTCCTAATCTGGAGGCTCAATGGACATTGGCAATCCATGTGTCTCTAAGAACAGTGAAATGTGTGCCCATCTACTTAATGGAAACACAATGTTTGGAACCTGGCAGGGACAACTTGCTTACACTCCCAGAGCCACATTTTTACTAAGCACATATCATTCTTCAGAGGAGACTAACAAACTAGAGCTCAATTCAGGAGAATAATAAACAGCCTCAGCAAAAACGAGGCACTAAGCAATTTGGTGAGACCCTGTCTCTAAACAAAATACAAATTAGGGCTGGGGTTGTAGCTCATAAGTAGAACACACCATAGAAAATAAATAAATAAAATAAAGGTACAAAAAATATTACATTAAATAAAGCATATAAATAGGTATTCTTATATTTTCTTCACCAACTCCTTGGAGTATATCTGGATATGAACCCTCAGTCTAAGGACCATAGCTCTTGCCAACTAAGAGGCAAGTTCAATTTATCAGGGTTTAAAAGAATGGGATATCTGATTAGTACTGCAGCACTGAAAAATTTTAGGTCCATTGGTAGATATTGGCACTGAGATTTGAACAACTTTTCCCAAGCCAGTTTAAAAGTATGACCAATAAAAAAAAATAATAAAAATAAATAAATAGAAAGCTTTAAAAATAAAAGAAAAGTTTTCCCCATTGGATTTCAATAGTGCTATCATTTAATGATTAATTCACTTATTAATTCAACACTTATTAAAAACCTACTATGGGGCTGGGATTGAGGATCAGTGGTAGAGCACTTGCCTGGCACGTGTGAGGTACTAGGTTAGATCCTCAGCATCACATAAAGATAAAAATGAATTAAAAAAAAAAAAAGGCATTGTGTCCATCTACAACTTAAAGATTTTTTTTAACAAAAACTACCATGTGCCAATTAAGCACTGTGTGCTAGGCATTAAGGAAAGAAGAAGAGGAGGAGGAGGAGAAAGTAGAAGTTTTCTGAGTTTATGGAGATCATAAGTATATGAGACAGAAAATCACATGTAAGTAAATCAATATCTAATTATATATTGAGATCCCTGCTAAAATACAGGGGGATGGAAAGAGGGAGGTGGCTACTTTAGATAAGGTACTTGAAACAGGCCTTTTAGGGAAATGATATCTATCCCAAGAACTGAAAATAGAAGAGAGACTGCTACAAAGAAGACATAAACAGCACATTGCCAGACACAAAACATAACATCCAAAATCCCCTAAGTGGAAGGGCAAACTTAAATTCATCTTTCAGATGTCCTCAGAGCCCATCACATCTGTTTAAAACACCCTCTGCAAATCCTTGAGCATCATTTTAGATGCTTGATAGGCTGAGTAAACAGACATCTGGCTCTATGAACAGCTTTCCTATTATTAGGCAATTGATAGTCCCATTGAATGTAGCATATGTCTCTTTTCTTGGTTGAGGCTTCCTGGCCACTGTGACAGGTGACACAAAAACAAGATGACTTCACTGCTACAGACAAGCACCCACTAGCCCTGACAATGCTGAACCCTCCTATGTGAGCTGGGTCATAACCCATACCTGGAAATATCAAAGAAAACAGCAAATTTGCTCCAAAGTTGTTCAAATTCCCAGCAAGTTTACCTGTTTTATCTCAAAAAGTGTAAGACTCTGGAATTAGCCCTTTGTTGGTTCTACGCCCACTGAAGAAATTCAAGTATGGTAGGTTGACTAGATTTATTATATGCACTATCGTCTGGGAATCACATTCTGCTCATTAGGTTGAGCTAAGTGCTGTCAGGAATTCCAGGAAGAGCTTTGCCAAATCGAGGGAGCAGATAAGTGGTATGGCTGTTTAAGTAAATCCAGATGGACCCGCAGGTACCATGGTGGCAGCTCCACACAGGGCAAAGTGTCTGAGCAGTCTGAACTCACTTAACCCTCAAAAGTTTGGAATTCAAAACACTAGTCCTTTGCTGTTTAGTTTCACTTGCTTTTTATATGTGCTTAGATGATAAGAAAGATTGAAAAGAAATCACCAAAAACACACTTTAGATTTAAAATAGGAATGGTAAATCTGCCTGTGAAGCCCAACTTGTCTCACATTCAAGAGGTCAAAATTAAACAAAATTCAACACCCAGCACCACCACGGCAGCTCTCAGAGGCATAATCAACACTCCTTTTAGTCTGGATATCTCCAATGAAAAACACTGGGAAGGAAAGTCCCCTCAACTTTGTTTATAGAGAGATAACCCTTAAGCCATTAAAACTTAGGCATTATAGTGGTAAAATAGCAAAAGAGAAAATAACAGAGCCATTTCTAATAGAAAAATTTTGTCACCTTAAATAAATTCAAATCAACGTGACAGGCACCCCACAGCACACTATGAATGTAATTTGAGCCATTTTCAGTAATTGTTTGTAAACTTAAAACAGGTCACAACCAAACGTGCCAAAATTCAACAAGGGAAGAACATAACCTAGAAAATATTTGTTTGATTTTGTTTAATTTTCATCTCCAGCAAAATCCCCAAGGTGCCAAATAACAGATGGCAAGTAAGTAAGCACTGTAAAAAGGAACAAATAAAATATACAGCCAAACTAACTTCAGTTATTTCAAAAAAAATTTTAAATGATTGATTAAAACAAACAGAACAGGAAGCTGCATACCATGATTTGCAACAAACATTTAACAAGATCTCTTAGGGTCTCTGCTTGATCAGCAAGATCAAGTCTGCCGGAGTGCTGGCTTCACAGAGACAGAACAGCTTCCTGGCTGGTAGAACAGCTGGAGTGAATTGTTCAATCTGCAGAGTGATCTGGGAACCTAGGAAGTGTCTGAGTGTCCAGTGCCATAGTTTCGTCAGCCTCCTAAATGAAAACAGAGAAGACAAGCCTATCAGGTTTATAATTTACCCTATATTGTAAGGGACAATTGACATATTGGAGAGTGTCATGCAGGCATCCACCCACCCTTGCTAGCTGTAGGATGGTCTCTGAGCTTCAATTTCCTTCTCTGAAACTTAGTAAAATGAGAATACTTCAAATGAGAATTAAGCTACACAACAAAAGTAAAATACCCCAGAGAGAACTTCAGTAAATGTCAGTTTCCTTCTAGTTTTAGAAAGTGCTAGGATTCAATATCATCCCAATAGCTGAGATGGATAAATTAAAAATTCAATACAAAATGTCATAGAACAATATGCACCTTGTCTTAAATGTACAAAGACAAAAATGGGAGAATTAATCTAATATCAACTTTGATTTTTAAAAAAATCTCCAATAATTTTTATTGGGCTATTAATTCTGCCTATAAAAAGATGCAGCCAGGGCTGGGGTTGTGGTTAACGGTAGAGTGCTTGCCTAGTATGTGTGAGGCACTGGATTCAATCCTCAGCACCACATAAAAATAAATAAATAAAATAAACGAGAGCTGGGATTGTGGCTCAGTGGTAGAGCGCTCGCCTAGCGCGTGCACGGCCTGGGTTCAATCCTCAGCACCACGTACGAATACAGGTATTGTGTACAACTAAAACAAATAAATAAATATCTAAATAAAATAAAATAAAGGCCTATCAACAACTAAAAATATATTTAAAAAAAAAAAAAAAAGATGCAGACGGACAAGCAGGCATGGTGGTGCATGCTTCTAATCCCAGAAACTAAGGAGGCAGAAGCAGGAGGATCAAGTTCAAAGCCAGTCCCAGCAATTTAGCAAGACCCTCAAAATAAATATAAAAAGACTGGGGATGTACTCAGTGGTAAAGAGCCCCTGGGTTCCACCCCAGTACCACAAATAAATAAATAAATAAATAAAAACACATACAATTTGAAGATATAGTACTAATGGTGTGGTATGGAATAGGGCTAATGACTAGATGTTGCAAACGGACAGAATTTGCTCAATAAGATGATACGTTTCCCCCAATTAAAAAAAAAAATGAGACCTTTCCCCTAAATAAGACATGTTAATGAATGATATTGGTTTCCTAATGAGGTAGTAGTAGGCCTTCATCAAGGTCTCCCAGGGATGGAATATTCTTATATTCAGTATCTCTCAACGTGTTTCTCAGATTGGGGATGTAGTTCAGTGGCAGAGCACTTGCCTAGCATGTATGAAGCCCTGGGTTTGATTTCAAATACCACCACCGAAAAAAAAAAGTCTCAAACACCTGAGGCCTCACTCCTGAGCTCTGGTCTCTGGTCCTCTGGTCCTCCAGGTCAGAGACTTTCTTGGCAGTGCCTGAAAGCAACCTAACAACCTGGGCTCATGCAGAGGGAAGCCCCTCCCATATTTGTAGACTAATCAGTTTTCACTCCCATGAAACTGCATGATTGTATTTCCCACCAAGGTCAGGGAGTAACAGAGTAAATAGCAAGGCCCAGCTCTGGGGGACTTCCATTCATCTTTAGGCCATGCTGGAATAATACCAAGTACACAATTAGCATGCTCCATACTTTTGACTAGAAGTTCCATATTTGACAACACTGTAATTGTAATCAGCTCAAGCTACTGTATATCTATTTAATGATAAAACTGCCTCTTGAAATATTTGGTATTTCAAGTTTTGCTTTGTTTTTTTCAATTGAGTGATTCTTTTCTTCCTTCTCTATGAATCAAAAGTATTGTAAAGATTTATAACTTAGTTCTACAAATTAATATCAGAGGTAATATTTAAATAAAAGTAGCAGAAAACATTGGGTCTGTGAAGAAAGACATTTCAAAAATACCCACAAATATAGATATGTAGACTCTGTTTTCTTTGAATAAGGCCTTATTTCTCCTCTAAGACCAAATTTAGTACATGCCAAAGTTATTAAAAACAAAGTCATTTTTAGTTATGAATGTAGAAGTATACTTTTTTTCTAATAAAAAAATGAAACATATTAATCATATCTAAAGTGATCAAAAAGAACCAAATGGACTTTTAGGGAGTTTTCCAAAAGCAAAAGAAAGGGGGAAGTGAACTGACACTAAATATGAGAGAATCCGGGTACATAAATTAATTTTGTCCAAATATATAAAACATTATTTTAGCAAAAACCAAAATGCAGCATGTTTCATGGGTTCAGAATTGCTACTGAAACATATGGCTAAACATATAAATTGTTATATAATTTATATTGTTATAAAAGCAGTAATCATGTGAATCAGTATAAAGGCATATTAAGCAGGCAAGACTTGTAAACCAAGTATATTGCAATTTTCTATTGTTAAACGTTATCAGTAATTTGGTGTCTCAGCCCTTCTCTTGTCATGCTTTACACTAAACAGAGCTTCACAGTTAAGAAAATATTTAGAATGCTTTCTTTGATTGCCTTGAACATGAAACACCTTAAATGAATTAAACCTGCTTAGTGCAGCCGACACTAATGTTTCCACTGGCTGGTAGTGCTAACTGTGGAGTTCAGGAAGGTAGAAAGATACCAGAATGGCCTCCAAAAATAACTGACATGTTTGTGGAGGCAGCTGCTTTCTTCCCTACACTGCACTACACTGGCTTTTCTCCAGCTCAAGTCATTTTCCTCAATGGGAACCTGTCTACAAACTAACACCCAGTCAGTTTGGTTGCCCTGCCCTCAAAATTTTGTTTACCTGGGGTTCTTCCTCAGCTCCCCACAAATCTTCTGCCTTCAGTCCTTCTTCTCTAGTTCATTGATTTAAAATGCAAATATTAAACTTAATATGACTTCTCTATACTGTCTGGAAGGGTTTATGCAGCAAAATAGCCCCCAAGGGGGTGGGGAGGAGAGGAGGTGGTAGGGGATTAGGGGGAGGACACAGTGCAGGGAATTAATCTACTATGGAAATACTTATTGCCTTGAATGCAAATATTTAAGAGGTGTAATTTAATTGTAAAGGGTCTATTAAGAACACATAATGATGGGCTGGGGTTGTGGCTCAGCGGTAGAGTGCTCGCCTAGAACGGGCGCGGCCCAGGTTCAATCCTCGGCACCACATAAACATAAATGCATTGCATTGTGTACAACTAAAGCAAATAAATAAATATTTAAAAAAAAGAACACATAATGAATTAAAAATAAATAAATAAAAGGTAGGGGCAGGGTTGTGGCTCAGTGGTAGAACTTGCCTAGCATGTGTGAGGCACTGGGTTCGATTCTCAGTACCACATATAAATAAATAAAATAAAGGTCCATTGACAACTAAAAAATATTTTTTAAAGAATCAAAAGGGGCGCTAAGGTTGTGGCTCAGCGGTAGAGCGCTCGCCTAGCACGTACGCGGCCCGGGGTTCAATCCTCAGCACCACATAAAAATAAACGAATTGTGTACAACTAAAACAAATATTTTTTAAAAAATCAAAAGGTATTTAATTGTATGGATATTGTGTATGCATCAAGTCAATAAACAAGAACATCTTCAAACTGCCTATTTGTGTTTCATTTTTTTCACAAGCCATGCATTTATGCATCTAGTGTCAAATTTGCAGCCCTGTCTAAGCTCAATGGCAGACATCTCAGTTTCCAAAAATCCTTTGGTTTCTCTGTATAAATAAATGAAATGAGATAGGTCTTATTTCTAAAACAACAACAACAAAACCAAAAGGAATGACAATCACACTATCTCTAAGTCAAACCAAGGGCAGAGTACAGGTAGGGATTTTTTGAAAATTCTTTATTATTATTATTATTATCATTATTATGGTGGTACTGGGGATTGAACCCAGGGTCTCATGCATATTAGGCAAGTACTCTATCACTAAACCACAACCCCAGTGTTTATTTTATTTTATTCTTGAAACAGGGTCTCATCAAGTTGCTGATGTTGGCCTCAAATTTGTGATCCTGTCTCAACCTCTTGAGAACTAAATTACAGGTGTATACCACCGCACCAGCCGGCAGCTGGGGAAATTAATGAACTCAATTGCAAAGACAGGTTTTATAATCTGTGAAGTGCTAAAATAGTGTCCGTGATTGGTATAGGTACAGGAAAACAAACTAAGAAAGGAAAAACTAGGAAAGGTCAGAGTTGTAGGACAAAGAGTGAAGTGTTCAGATTGGGAACGTCCCATCTTGCAGAGTGAAGTATTTAAGCAGTGATGTACCAGACACAATTAAAATTTCTCCTTGGAAGGTGAGTAAGACAGCATGGAAACAGATTTAGGAATCACCTGCATGGGCTGAGGCTTGAGGCTTCCAGTGGCTATAGGCACATGTAGAGGGAGCATCTATACTGTTTGCCCTTCACAGTATAGAGCCTACCGTTGCCTTCTTCCCTGGTACAGCTCAGTTGTTGAGGTGTCTCTTCTATGTCTACCATTTTTTTTGTTTTGGCTTATGCACACCCAAAGCATAAGAATGTGTCTAACTCACCTTGTCCAGAAGGCAGCTCAATGTCATGGACAAGTAGGCTCTTCCTGTGCAAAGTCCTTATCTGAACATGAGTGGATTTGGCCTGGGCTTGGGAATGAGAAATCCCTGCCTCCAGGACACAAAGCAGGGGACTAAGGGTGAGTGGAGAGGCACGACTTAAAGTGAAACACCCACTCAAAACAGTACCATTGAAAGCTGAGCGCAGTGGCTCACGCCTATAATCCCAACACTTGGGAGGCTGAGGCAGGAGGATAGCGAGTTCAAAGTCAGCCTCAGCCAATGGCAAAGCACTTAGCGACTCAGTGAGACCCTGTCTCTAATAAAATACAAAAAAGGGCTGGGGATATAGCCCAGTAGTCAAGTGCCCCTGAGTTCAATCCCCAGTACCAAAAAAACAAAAACAAAGACAAAAACAATACCATTGTGAAGGTCCTAGGAGGGGTGAAATCCAGGCAGAAGACCACCAGAGGGCAAATAGATCAAGTTAGATAGGGAGAGCAGAGGCTTAATGAATAAAGGGGAAACGTGACATGTGATGCTTTTCCCTAACCTGTCCCCCTCCCATCATATATGCCTGTCCAGACAGAAACTCTGCCATACTCTCTTCACCTTTCATCCAATATTGCTGGCTTTGGAGTAGCCTCAGGACATATGCCTCTGTGTGTGTGTGTGTGTGTGTGTGTGTGTGTGTGTGTGTGTGTGTGTGTGTGAGAGAGAGAGAGAGAGAGAGGGAGAGAGAGAGAGAGAGAGAGAGAGTTTTGTGCTGTTAACACCAAATACCACAGATTGGGTAAATTATAATAAACAGAAATGCATTGGCTCACAGTTCTGGAGGCTGGGAAGTACAATATCAAGGTCTTGGCATCTGTTGAAAGCCATCTCACTGCATGATAACAGGATAGACGGCATCAAATGGCAGAAAAGCAAAAAGAGAGGGGGAGAGTAGGAGGAAGAGAAGGAAGGAAGGAGGGAGGGAGGAAAAAGGGGCGAACCCACTCGTGCCATGACAGCATTAGTCCATTCATAAAGGCAGAACCCTCACTATCTAACACCTCCTTAAAGGTCACACCTCCCAGTACCACTACAATGGCAATTAAATTTCAACATGAGTTTTGGAGAGGGCAAATATTCAGACAGTCATACCACATGTAATTCGGTGTCTTTCTTTAAAGTCAGCTGTGGTGTGACCATCTGCAAAGACCCAAACTGTAAGCATCTCAAAGGCGAGGATGAATCAGAAGCACACCATTGGTGGTTTGTCCTAGAACCTTTGAGGAACTACCTCAGCCCTCTTCCTACCTGGGCTTGAATTAGAGGGGTGTCCATGAGATACCCAAAATCTAAGGGCTTAGTTTATTACCCAACTATGGCCTTGCCCTGGTCATACCTTGTTCTTCACACCATTCTATTCATTCTACCAGGTAGTCTTCTTGTTCCCCATCTGTTATTTCCCTCTTCCCTCACAGCCCAATGTTTACATCTTTTGGGGCAATGTTTATATCTCTTTTCTTTGACTCAGCACACTCAGAAAATTATGGTTTGGGTTAAATGTTTGACCTGGCTCTAGAATCTAATCTCTGTGCCTTCCTGCAAGGAGACCCTGCCTAATGCATCCAAGAAAGAGATCCTCATTCTTGTGTTTGTCTGGCCTATTAATTCCACATTTATGATAATCTTATCCCCATGTCTTCCACTGTGAAATATTACAGATTAAAAGTTATAGTTGTGATTAGAAAACATGTGATCATGAGCAAACTATAATAAAAATATCACTCAAATCAATAAATAAAAAACAGTTTACCTTTGTGTGGATGTGCAACATTTTGGTTATAATTTCCTCTTTTTGCATAAAATTAGAACCAGTTGCTATGTTTCCAGAAAGTGCTTTGCTTTGCCAAGCAAAATTGGCAGAGAAAATGTTCTTTCAATAAAAGGACACAAAATCCTAATATCTTTTCCTAGCTCTACTCTATAAAAATGCAGTCTCCACTGCATTTCCAAGCATCAGGGAATTATAACTTCCTCTCATCACCACCAACACTGCTACAGACAGAAAAAGAAAAGCCAACATCTTTATTAATTCTTTGAATAAATTGTTACTGCATATGTCAACTGCTGGGAAGTGGACTGGGCCTTGTGACAGGGCCAGCTTCATGGAAGCATGGTCCCTGGCCCACAGGTGCTCCTAATCTACCTGGGGCAATCCATGACAATTAGCCACACCAGGCAGTGTGCCTTGAATGCTATGAGAGTGGCAGGGAAGATCTCACATACCATCAAATTTCAGAAGAGAAGCTGGGCGTGGTGGCACACACCTGTAATCTCAGCACTTGGGAGGCTGAGGCAGGAGGATCACGAGTTCAAAGCCAGCCTCACCAATGGCGAAGCACTTAGCAACTCAGTGAAACCCTGTCTCTAATAAATACAAAAAAGGGCTGGGGATATGGCCCAGTGGTCCAGTGCCCCTGGGTTCAATCCCCAGTACCAAAAAAAATATATATATATATTTTCAGAAGAGAAGGAAAACATGTCCAGCTTAATGGAGGAAATTCAAGTTGAGTTGACCTTTTGTTTATTCAATAAATAATTCTTGGATGTCCCTGAGGACTGAATGGGGTGCTGTGCTTATGCCTGTGAAACAGAAGAGTGGGCCTAACAGACATGGTCTAAGGATCTTATGAGAGCATAGAGGGGATGGTCACATAATTATATAGTAATTCCCGATAAATTGTATGAAAGAGTAGAAGGGCATATGAGGGAACCAAGGAGGAAGTCAGGGAAGACTTCCCTAGGAAAGGGATGTAGAGCTGAGATCTATATAAGAACAGCAGTTAACCAGGCCAGAAAAGAAAAAAGAAAGAAAGAAAAGAAGGAAGGAAGGAAGGGAACAATGAAAGCAAAGTTTATGAGGTAGGAGTAAGCATGACAACTTAAATTTTAAATGTGCCAGGCAAAGTGACAAACTACCAGCTACTTGGGAAGCTGAGGCAGGAGGATCTCAAATTTGAGTCCAGCCTCAGCATCATAGCAAGACCTTATCTCAAAATAAAAATTTTAATAGAGGCTATGGATATAGCTTGGTAATAGAGTATTTTCCTAGCATGCAAAAGGCATGGAGATTATTTATTTTTGGTTGTAGCTAAAATATGTACCCAAAAATATTTTTAAAGAAAATGTTATGAATAAGACTATCACGACTTTTAAAAATTGTGGCTTTAGTTGGGTAAGTGTGTAGCTCAGGGGCAGAGTGCTTGACTAGCATGTGCAAGGCCCTGTATTTGATCCCCAGCACCACAAATAAATATATTATGTGGTTTTAAAACAACACTGGAACACCAACTTCTGATTATTGGATTGCAATAATTTTTAAAACATATAATAGTCAATGTTTTTGAGGATGTAGTGAATTAGAAACCTTTGAACAGTAATTTAGCAATGTAAATTGTAGAGACATTGGGCAATATATACGAAAATCATAAACACTCATTTTCAAAGTAGTTTTTGCTTCTAGAAACGAATCCTAAGCTAGATTCTACAGACAGAAAGTTCTCTATGCCTATATATTAATTGAAGCACTCTTTATAAAATGGCAAAAAAAAAGCCTTAAAACTGTCCAACAATTTTTGAATGCTTATGCAAGATAATATATATTGATTCAACAGGATATCACATTTCTCTCTTTAAAATATGGCTTATATAATGGGGAAAATACTTTTTTACAATGTTAAGTTTTAAAAGATAGATATAGAATTTGGTGTCCATTATAAGTAATTCTGCAAAAATGGTATACAGGGGCTGGGGTTGTGGCTCAGCGGCAGAGCGCTCGCCTACTACGTGCGCGGCCTGGGTTCAATCCTCAGCACCACGTAAAAATAAAGGCATTGTGTACAACTAAAACAAATAAATAAAAATATTTTTTAAAAAATGGTATACAGGAGGAAAACTCACTTTAAACCAAAATTTTAAACATGAGATTATCATTAGGCTATACATAATAGTTCTTTCTTCTTTTGTTCATTTCTAAAATGAGCATGTAATGCTTTATAATTATAAAATTTTAAGGAAAGTTATGGTTTAAAAAGATCAAATACTCATTCTTATTTGGAATTAACGAGTAAAGTGAAAATTTTTCTTTTTCTACTTTTGAAGATGACATGTTCTTCTCATTGTATTGAAGGCATTGGTGTGATCACAAAGGCTGATAAATGACAAAGATTTTGTGAGTCATCAGATATAGCTCCCTGGAGTATCGGGTGAAAATCCTAACCTGGGAGTTTTCTACTAAAAATGCTACAAAAATATAATCTTGTAGGGCTAGGTTGTGGTTCAGTGGCAGTGTGCATGCCTGGCTCATGTGAGGCACTGGGTTTGATTCTCAGAACCACATATAAATAAATAAATAAAATAAAGGTCTATTGACAACTAAAAAAAAAATTTTTAAATAATCTTGTAAATCTACCAAAGCTGAATATTCATTACTTCATTTATTGTCTAGTTACATAATGTCACACTCCATGCATCAATGCTAAAAACTCGAAACAAATTTCAACAACAGACATTAATATGGGGCTAGGTGAGTCAAAGACCCACCAAAAAGAGTTCAAAATGATTAAAATATTGTAAAGAGCTGTTTACAAAAACAAAATTGGTGCAGGAAGGAAGCAGATTTAACAGTCTAGATTGATCACTCCCTCTTCATTTTACTGCCTGGGCTTCAGGTCACCCTGGGGCAAGCTGGCTGAGAAGTGAGGAGGGGCTCAGGACAATGGAGCTGAGACTTGGGCACCAATAGGTGAGCCCTTACCCTAAATGGACATCGTAAATTTGATCTGCAAGAGATTTTATTTTTACCTCAGGCTCTGTCCTATGTCAAAATTTCCAATTATTTTCATGAATCCCATGACGAGTTTACACGGGTCCAAATAATGCTTCTTGCTTTTTAATATCCCCATTTTGCTATTAGATTTTGATGGATTAATTTTAATTTTTAATAGTGAACACAATCTATATTTTAGGCTAGGGAACATGAAGCCATTCTGCATTTAATGAGTTTCACCATTATGTACAATACAATGAACAGTGGTTTGTTTAAATTGGGCAAACATGAACAATACATATGCAGAATTTTTTTTTTAAAAAAAAAATCTTCTTTCTATTTATGGCACAGGCAAAATTGAATGGTAGGTGCAAAGAGAAAAAAAAAAAAAAAAAGAGTGAAAATCGAAACTTTCTGGAAGCCAGAAAGGCCAGAATAAGGCCAACATATTGTCACTCTTAGTTTCAGCTTTATGGGATGGGTACCAGAGGCAGCACAAAGGATGCTGTGATATGAGAAGTCCTGAACAGACTTCTCAGTCCCCATAGATCTTTCCTATAAATTAATCACAGTGCCTGAGGTCCTAGCATTTCAAATTTTCCCTGGAGTCTTGAAAGCTAATCATGTTTATTGTTCTACCTTGAATATTGCAAAGCACTTCTGGAATATTTCTCTGAAAATCCCTTGGGCTAGGAGCTCTAACCAGTTGATCAGAGTTGACAGGTGCATCAGAAGAGGCAGTTAAGAATGCTAAGAACTTAGGCTTTAGTGTTAAATTCTGCCTTTGCAACTTACTAGCTGAGAGTGACCTGCAGCAAGTTATCTTTTCTTAGTCTCAGTTTCTTCCTCAATAAAATAAAGTAATACTATTTACCTGGAATGGCAGTTGTAAGGAGAAACTACATGTAAAACACTTAAGCACAGCAGATACTATCTATTTAAGGACAATCAGGTCAGTGGGAAGTCATTCCTTAGCTCCTGGCTGTGCCTGTGCACCTCCCTCCGCTCGTGAGCATCTACCTCTTGCAGGTAGGCTGGAGAGACTGTTTCCAACTGCTGGACCCCATTTCCCTGCCAACCATGAGCTACAGGGACCTCCCAAGGCCAGGTAAGCACCTCTACTAACACCCAACCTGCACCCACATACAAACACCCTCTCAGGTCTGGCATCCTGGGTTCAAGCTGGGCATGGAAGATGAGAGAAGAGTCCTAAAACAACAACAACAAAAATAAATAAATAAAAGAACCAATAAAAAAGCACTATTAGCCGGGCGCGGTGGCGCACGCCTGTAATCCCAGCACTTTGGGAGGCTGAGGCAGGAGGATCATGAGTTCAAAGCCAGCCTCAGCAATGGCGAGGCACTTAGCAACTCAGTGAGACCCTGTCTCTAATAAAATACAAAAAAGGGCTAGGGATGTGGCCCAGTGGTCGAGTGCCGCTGAGTTCAACCCTGGTACCAAAAAAAAAAAAAAAAAAGCACTATTAAAACCAAAGCATCATATATATTTGAGATAAAACTATAAGCTAGGTATTTTTTTTTAATAGAGTTGGCTCTTAAACTGGAATAACTTTGGCATACATGTGGTTGCTGATTTTATATATATCATAAAACATTTTCTAAACAAATTGATTCTAACAGTTTTAGTCATATATATTATCAATAATAGGAATAAAAAATAATAAAAAGAGTTGAGAAGTATTATCTTCTGGAGATGGGTGTGGTGGTGCACACCTGTAATCCCAGCAACTCAAGAGGCAGAGGCAGGAGGATTGCAAGTTCAAAACCAGCCTCAGCAATTTAGTGAGGTGCTAAGCAGTGAGACCCTGTCTCTAAATAAAAATACAAAATAGGGCTGCAGATTTGGCTCAGTGGTCAAGAGCCCCTGAGTTCAATCCCCGGTACCCCAAATAAATAAAGAATAAATAAATAAATAAGGGTTGGGGATGTGGCTTAGTGGTTAAGTGCCCCGGGGTTCAATCCCCAGTACCAAAAAAAACAAAAACAAAAAAAGGAGTATTCTTTTCTGGAAGAAAAGATTATATAGGTTGATGTTGATTTTTCTTTAAATGTTCAGTAGAATTTTGGGGTTTTTGTTTGTTTTTCAGGAGGTGGGAGAAATAACAATTTAGATTTACAAAAAACTTAAGATGGCATAGTTTTCATACAACCCATATACAGTTTCCCCTATTATTAATACCTTAGATTAGTATGATACATGTATTAATTCATGAATATATTGATATTATTATCAGCTAAAGTCCATACTTTATTCAGATTTTCTTACTTTCTACCTTATGTTCTTTCTCAAGTCCAGAATCCCATCTACGCTATCACATCCATTTTCTTGCCATTTTCCCTTAAACTTTTCTTGATTGTGACAGTTTCTCAGACTTTCCTTGTTTTTTTTTTTTTTTAATATTTATTTATTTGCTTTAGTTGCACACAATGCATTTATTTTTACGTGGTGCTGAGGATTGAACCTGGGCTGCGCACGTGCTAGGCGAGTGCTCTACCGCTGAGCCACAACCCCAGCCCCACTTTCCTTGTTTTTACTGAGCTTAACAATCTCCAAGAGTAGTAATAAGGTATTCTGTAGGATTTCTACCTACTGGAATTTCTCCAATGTTTTTCTCAAGATTAGAATGAAGGTATGGGTTTCTTGGAGAAAGACCACTATTACTATCTACATGATTTATCATTGTTGATGTTGACCTTGAATCACCTGGCTGAATTAGTGTTTATAAAATTTCTCCACTGTAAATTTACTTTCTCTCCTCTCTACTTTTCATGTTTTGGAAAGAAACTTTTTTTTTTTTTTTTTTTTTTTTTTTTTTGGTACCAGGGATTGAACTCAGGGGCACTCGACCACTGGGCCACATCCCCAGCCCTTTTTTTTGTATTTTTTATTTAGAGACAGGGTCTCACAGAGTTGCTAAGTGCCTCACCATTGCTGAGGCTGGCTTTGAACTCGTGATCCTCCTGCCTCAGCCTCCCAAAGTGCTAGGATTACAGGCGTGCGCCACCGCGCCCGGCTGGAAAGAAACTTTTATATGCAGCCTGCAATTTAAATATTGAGAGCTATACTCCTCCTTCTTGAGGGTAGAGTACCCTTGCAAATTATATTAAATTATTTTGCATAGAAGATTTATCTCTTCTCTCCATTTATTTTCTTATTCAATTATTTATTTATACATGTATGGGCTCATAAAAATTCATTTTAAACTTTAGGTTACAATCCAATATATTAAAATTTTTTATCATCTTTAAATGATAATTATTTTAAATTTTTATCATCTTTTTAAAATTTTTATCATCTTTTAAAAATTTGTTCTAGCTTGGCCGTTGGGAGTTTTTTCAGCTGGCGCCTGTGTCTTTTTAACATATTCCCATTCATATGAAGTTTTGGTTTTAGGAGGGAAGCATGGGACAGTTTCTAAATTGTAAATTAAAGTTATTTAATGATTATACGACTACTCAGATTGTTTATTTCATCTTGGTTGAGTTTTTGTAGTTTGTGATTTTCAATAAATGAATTCATATCTTCTAAGTTATTAATTTGTTCTGCTCTTGACACTAATGAGCTATATGATCTTGGGAAACCCTTGAACTCTGGAACACAACAACTCGAATACAAATTTAAGAATTGGACCCAATGAGCTCTAAGAGCCTTTTCTATTATAACTTCCCATACTCTACTTGTTGCAAAGCCACAGCTGAGAGCCGGGCGTGGTGGCGCACACCTGTAATCCCAGCACTTTGGGAGGCTGAGGCAGGAGGATCGCGAGTTCAAAGCCAGCCTCAGCAATGGCAAGGCACTTAGCAACTCAGTGAGACCCTGTCTCTAATAAAATACAAAAAAGGGCTGGGGATGTGGCCCAGTGGTCGAGTGCCCCTGAGTTCAATCCCCAGTACCACAAAAAAAAAAAAAAAAAAAAAAAAAAAGCCACAGCTGAGTGCAGTGTGGTTAACTGATTCAGCAGGAATCAAATACTGAGATTTTTCTTGAGATGGTCAAAGTCTAACCAGGCAAGAGGCGGCCTTGTGCTCAGCCCTGGGTCATTGACCCTTAGCAAAGTTTCCTGACCATGCCTCCTCCTTTCCATCCCCGTTATCACCATGCTCCCATGAATGCTTAGACCGTTGAAATAATCTCCTCTTGGGTATCCCCACTTCCTATCTCTTTCTTGACAATTCACTTTACATTCTGTGATCTGGGTTATTTGAGAAATGTATGATGATTGAAGGTAGATTGAAGGAGATTTAGAAAGCCACTCCTCCAAGATTTCTCAAACTGTGCTCCTTTTCAAAGCTGCTATGCACACAGATACACATCTGTATTAGGCTGGTTTTGTCATTACTATAATGAAACACCTGAACATGACTGCTTACAAAGAAAAAAAGTTTATTTTGGCTCATGGTTCTGGAGGTCCAAGGTCAAGAATCTGTATCTGGTGATGGCCTTCTTGCTGGCAGAGTCCCAAGGAAGTTCAGGGCATCACATTACAAGAGACCGGGAGAGCCTACATGAGCATATGTCCTCTGGTCTCTCTTATAAAACAGCAGAATTCAATTATTGGGGCTGTACCCTGATGACCTTATCTAATTGTAATAACCTTCCAAAGTTAACACATCATAGTTGGATTAAGTTTCCACCCTCTTAATACCTCACAATGGGGATTAAATTTCAACATATGAACCCTTGGGGGACATACTGAAATGATATCCAAACCATAGCAGTGATGTAAACTACTTGAGAAAATTCCATATTCCCTTTTGGAGATTCATAACTCACAATTGTATATTCAAGGGTCTGAGAAGTCCTACAATAAAGAAACTTTCTAAATATTACTTAATCAAGAGTTCTCAGTCTAATTTGACCAGAAAAAAAAATTTAAGTTGCTACAAAATATCTATTAACATATATGTTGATACATATAATACGTATGTAATACATATAGTGTTCTGAAGAATATAGTTGTAAATTTCTAATTTGCCCATTTTCTAGATAAGGAAATGAGTTTAGAGAAGTTAAATGATTTGTGCAAAATCACAGGACTACTTAGTGGTAAAGCTGGATCTTAAACCCAGGTTTCCCAAATTCCTAATGGTCTGGTATTCTTTTTTTTTTTTTTTTTTTTAATTAGTTTTAACATGACAGTAGAATGCACTTTGATACATCATATATAATGGAGTATAATTTCTCATTCTTCTGGTTATACATGATGTAGAATCCCACCAGTCATATAGTTATATATGTACATAGGGTAATAATGTCTGATTTATTCTACTATCCTTCCTACCCTCATGCCCCCCTCCCTTCACTTCCCTCTACCTAATCTAAAGTAACTCTATTCTTCCCTAGCCCTCCTCCCCCATTGTGAATTAACTTCCACATATCAGAGAAAACTTTTGCCTTTGATTTATTTCACTTAACATATTCTCCAGCACCATCCATTTACCCACAAATGCCATCATTTCATTCTTGTTTAAGGCTGAGTAATATTCCATCACACACACACACACACACACACACACACACACACATTTTTTTAATCCATTTATCTTTTGAAGGGCACCTAGGTTGATTCCACAGTTTAGCTATTGTGAATTGAGCTATTAACATTGATATGGCTGCATCACTGTAATATGCTGATTTTAATTCCTTTGGGTATCAATCAAGGAGTGGGATAGCTGGGTCAAATAGTGGTTCCTTTTCAAGTTTTTGGAGGAATCTTCATACTGCTTTCCATAATGGTTGCACCAATTTGCATTCCCACCAGCAATGTATGAGTGTACCTTTTCCTCCACATCCTCGTCAACATTTATTGTTGTTTGTATTTTTGTTAATTGCCATTCTGACTGGAGTGAGATGAAATCTCAGTGTAGTTTCCATTTGCATTTCTCTAATTGCTAAATATGTTGAGCATTTTTTCATATATTTGTTGATCAATCGTATTTCTTCGTCTGTGAAGTGTCTGTTCAGTTTGGTCTCGTATTCTTTGCATCATAACACATCATCACCTTTGAGCCAGGTCTTAAGGCTACTGAAAAATAATATGGCTTTTAAAATTAATTTTATTATAAAATATTGCTGCATATGAAAACTGTTTATAAAATGTATATTGGATATAAAATGATATTAAAATAAGTATCCATCACCCAGCTTAAGAAATAGAATATTGGGGCTGGGGTTGTTGCTCCGTGGTAGAGTGATCACCTAGCATGCATGAGGCACTGGGTTTGATCCTCAGCACCACACAAAAATAAAATAAAGATATTGTATCCATCTAAAACTAAAAAATAAATATAAAAAAAGAAATAGAATATTATAAAAACTTTGAAGATTCCGCAGGCCCCTCTCCATTGTACCACTTTGTGTTTTCATTGTTCTTATTGCATACTTGTTCTTCTTTAGAGTTTGCACATAATACACATATATTACACACACACATACATATCCCTAAAATACATTAACATGTTTTGCATATTTTGAAGCTTTAATTAAAGCATCACTCTATGTTCCTACAACTTGCAAAGGTTTTGCTTACTAATTTTTTGAGGTCCCTCTATGTTGATAAGTGTAGCCATAACTCACTCATAGTTATATAGAATTCTGGTGTATCAATATGTTACAATTTATTTATTCATTCTCCTGTCACTCAATATGAGAGTTGTTTCTTTCTGTCCTACTTTGTGTTGCTATTACAACATCTACTTGGAGCTGAGACTAGGTAACTAATAAATAACAGATTTGTTTTTTTCCTCACAGTTCTGGAGGCTGGGAAGTTCAAGATCAAGATGCCAGCAGGCTTGATTGTCTGGTGGGGGGCTTCTCTCTGATTCCAAGATGATGCCTTGATGCTGTATTCTCCAGAGGGGTCCTATGACCTCAAAAGGCAGAAGAGTCAGAAGAAGCAAAAAGCCAGCTGCTTGTGGTGGTGCATGCCTATAATTCCAGTGGCTGAGACAAGTTCAAAGCCAGCCTCAGCAACACATCAAGACCCTAAGTAATTTAGTGAGACCCTGTCTCTAAATAAAATATAAAAAATGGCTGGGGATGTGGCTCAGTGATTAAGCACCCCTGGGTTCATCCCCAGTACAAAAAAAAAAAAAAAAAAAAAAAAACCCTACAAAGCCAGACTCCTTCCATATGACCATTTTATAGTGGCATTATTCTATTCAGGAGGACAGAGTACTCATAATCAAACATCTTTTCAAAGACTCCACTTCCCACCACTGTTGACTAAGTTTCCAATACATGAATTTTGGGGGACACATTCAAACCAAATCACTTTTTTATTTTGGTCTATTACAAACAATGTTGCATAAATTGTTTTACATGTACACACATTTTTTTCTTATCTAATTTAGAGTATTAATGTCTTTAACCCTAACTTATATATAACAAATAAAATTCTAGAAATTAGTCATACAAAGGAAGAATAGATTTAAATGTACAGTCACATATGCTATTACTACTTTATGTATACATGTTTGTAAGCACAACTTCTTATATTCTTCTAGGCTATAACCTCAGAGAGAAAATGCTGAATTACAGCATATATACCCACCTTCAGATTTATTAGAGAACATAACATTGTTGTTCAATTTATAATTTACATTCTCTCCAGCAGTATAGAGGATTTCTTTGTTATACATCCTTGACATTATCTTGCCAAACATTTTTTTTAAAACTTTATATAATGCAAAAGTTCAAACAGGTGCAAGAATTATATTATAAACCATCCCTCAGCTTTGACATTTACCAACTCAGGGCCGATATTCCATGCCCTTCTTAGGGTATTTTAAAGCTAACCCCAAATATTATATCACTTTATCTATAAACATTTCAGAATGTGTCCTTGGAAATTAAGGAGACTTTTAAAAATTGTAAAGTAAGCCAGATGCAGTGGTGTATGTCTGTAATCCCAGTGACTTGGAAGGATGAGGCAAGAGGATTGCAAGTTCAAGGCCAGCCTCAGCAACTTAGTGAGGCCCTAAGCAACTTAGCCAGACCCTATCTCAAAATTAAAATTTTAAAAATGGGCTGAGGATTTGGCTCAGTGATCAAGCACCCTGGGGTTCAAATCCTGGTACCAAAACACAAAATAAATAAATAAATATTATAGAGTAAAATGCACAAATATTAAGAGGGTTGCTCAGTGGTAAATTTTTTTTTATATGTTTACAGGTGCTAAACTACCAGTTAGATTAAGATCTAGACTATTTCCAGCTTTTTTGGAAGTTTTGTTTGTGTATCCTTTAAATTTATGAGAACAATATAAGTATCTTGCCTAAAATTTAACAGTAAGTTTTTAATATCATAAAATAGCTATTGGATGTTCAAATTTTTCCAATTGTCACATACCTTTGTTTTTGTTATCTTATTGCCTGCACAAATCAGTGTCCAAATAAAAACTATCCTTCCCCACCTCTGCAATTTTTCTGCAGTTTCCTTTCATTCAGATTTTGTTGAAGGCAGTGTCATAATGCTATTTTTAAAAAATATTTATTTATTTGCTTTTAGTTGTACACAATGCATTTTTACGTGGTGCTGAGGGTTGAACCTGGGCTACACACGTGCTAGGTGAGCGTTCTACCGCTGAGCCACAACCCCAGCCCCTCATAATGCTATTTAACACATTTCTCTGTTCCCTACACTTCTAGTAATGTGTTTGTTAGATTCAGAGGATTGAGCAGATTTGGAATCAAATTTTCAACAAGAACATTTCATAAGTGGCAGTATGTTCTTCCACCAGGAGGTACATAATAAAGTTTGGTTGTTTCTGCTTTGTAAGTAATGGCAGTGATCAATGATCATTATTTCTGAGTTCATTATTTCTCTGGTGATTGCAAAATTTTGAGAATCTACCACTTCTTTTTCTTTTATTAGTTAGACTATTTCTCTAATGATGAGTTTTCCACATCAATTAGTTGGTTAACCTGAGATGCAGTTTGTACAGGAATATGCCATACTTTAAATTTGATGATGTGATTTTATTTTTCTATTCCCTGATTTACTAATGAGATTTTCATAGATTTCATGCTTTTTTTTTTTCTTCTGTGCATTGCCTGCTCTTTTTTTTTTTTTTTTTTCCTTTTGCCCCACTGGACTGTATGTCTCTGCTTATTAATATTTCACAGCTGTTAACATATTCTGGATACTAATTCTTTGTTGGATGCAAATCTCTCTCAGTTTGTAGCATTCAAACTTTGGCCTCTGAGGATTTCTCTTACTTTGTTATCACCTTGGACATACATTGAAAAGATGTTCATTCCATCATGTAAAGGGCACAGATACACACAACTAACAACATGTGGTATAAATGTAATGTGAACTTTACTGCAGAATTGGCAGGCAGTAAGTCAGCAGAGTACTGGGTACTCCATTCTCTCACTATCCTATAGTTAAATGTACTTGGATAAGGAATAGCTAATTTGTGGAGAAATTTGATTATGACAGACAATATAGGAGTTTCCTAGTCAATGAAACTAACTTATTTAAAAGGAGGAGCCTCTGAATTTCAGCCACTGGCAAACTGTTCTGCTGGACATTGTGGCTCATGCCTGTAACTGCAGCAGATCCAGGAGGCTTTGGCAGGAAGATCATGGGTTTAAAACCAGTCTCAACAATTTAGCAAGGCCCTAAGCAACTTGATGAGATCCCGTCTCTAAATAAAATACAAAAAAGGGCTGGGTGTATGGCTCAGTGGTTAAGTACACCTGGGTTCAATAGCTGGTACCAAAAACAAAACAAAACAAAGCACAAAACTATTCTTCTGCTGAGCTAACACAGATCTGCTGAGGCAGCTTCTTGCTAAAATACAGAAGTGGGAAAGGAAATGGGCTTCCAGAGCCATCTGGATTCTCTCTCCCTATATCTGAGGTGTTTTGTAAGGGGATATTTTGGGGCTTTCTAGCTTGCCATTTTCCCAGAAATGGAAGTCTTCCAAAAGACATTTTAAGGTCAATAGAATGCTCATAATCCGACTGTGCACAGAATAACATAAGCCAAGTTACATGTTGCTATTGGGTTAATCTTCCTAAAACTTTCACCTGTTCATGTTAGTCTCTGGCTGAAAATCTTTCAGTAGTATGTGCATACTAATTCTTATGCATTAATGTCCTCAAATAAACATTTTCAATCTTGTCCCAATTCAGCTCTCTAGCCTTACCTTTACACAGATTTCCACCCTACTACATAGAAATGACCATTAAGAAAACCAAGAAATTCTATTGCTTTCCTTCTTCCCTCCAGTTATCCAAGTCAGAAGCATTCTCTTAAGACACAAACATTCTCAGTTTTCTATGAAGTGTCCTTTGACCTTTTCCAGCCCCTGTGAACTATTCATTGAGTAGAAGTGATGACTTTTGATAGTTAGTGATCACTAAATACCCATGTGCTCCCCATGTTTCCTAGCCTCTTGTGCAGTTGGGCTGGAGCTGTTGTGATGCTGGGGATTGAACCCAGGGCCTTCTGCATGTGAGGCAAGCACTCTACCAACTGAGCTATATCCCCAGCCCAAGCATGCTTTCTTTACACCTTCTTTCCACTACTGTGGTAACTGTTGTGTTGTAGATTGTGTTACTACAATGTTAAAGAGAAAAACATCTTGTTCACATTGAACATCATGTGAATAAGAAACAAACCATAAAACTTGGAGAGTTGATTTTTTTTTTTTAGCATTGACTAGCCTATCCTTTTTAATACAAGGCCTTACTTCATTTGAACAACGTAAAAGTATATTATTTTTTGACTCTGATACTATTTTTCTTTCCCTTACGCATTACTATTACCTACCATGTATTTATGTATTTAGTTTAGTTTTTGTGTTTTTGTTTATTTGTTTTTGTTTTTGTTCTTGTTTTTTAACTTTGAGACAGGATCTTGCTAGTTGTTTAGGGCCCTGCTAAATTCAAGGCTGGCCTTGAATTTGTAATCCTTCTGCCTCAGCCTCCTGAGCCCCTGGGATTATAGGTGTAATTATGTTCTTATAGCTCAAGTTGACCAGTCCAGGGCATCTCACACAACCTGAGCCAATGAATTCCTCTCCATGATTGGAACTTAAAGAGTCAATTTAGGGGCTGAGGTCGTGGCTCAGCAATAGAGCACTCGCCTAGTATATAAATGTAGTATATAAACCCATTTTTTAAAAAAATCGAGGAACACATACAATTGAGTGACCCTGGGTTCAATCCTCAGTGCCACGTAGAAATAAATGAATAAAATAAAAGTATTGTGTGCAACTACAACTAAAAAATAAATGTTTAAGGGGAAAAAAAGAGTCAATTTAGACTTTTTTAGTGACTAGAGCTCTAGGATATAAACTAGGAGCTGCCAACATGTGGAGAAAACAGGCCTGCCAGGTGACTGAGTGGACACAGGGAAGCAGACCCTACTTCCAGTTGTTTCTGAGACTCACATGTTGTTGTTGTTGTTTCTTTTTCTGACTTTTTTTTTCCTTAGAGAAGGAAAAGTTCATTTTGGCTTATAGTTTCAGAGGTCTCAGTGCATGGTGGACCAACTCTGGGCCTGAGGTGAGACAGAATATCATGGCAGAAGGGTGTGACAAAGGAAAGTTGCTCAGCTCATGGCAGCCAACAAGCAAAGAAAGAAAGTGAGCTAGAGAGAAAGAGCAAGAGAGTTTCCTAGGAGTGCATGCTTCTAATGACCTCACTGTAAGGCCCCACTTCTTGTATGGGATATTCAACATTTTATTAAAATAGACTTTGGGATAGATGGTGGATGATTTTGTCCGACCACAGGCTCTTCTGAGAGTTCTGAGCACATTTAAGGTAGGCCAGGCTGTGTTAAATACATTTTTTACTTTATACATTTTCAACTTACTAGGGGTTTACCAGACATAACCCCACTGTAAGTTGAGGAGCCTCTATAGCTCTTCCTTCCTATGGCTGAGTTGCACTTCATTGCATGGGTATATCTTAGTTTGTTTATCCATTCACCAGTTGAAAGATGTTTTGGTTGTTTTCAGTCTCATAAAGTCATTAAAAACATTGGGGGATGAGAATAGGAAAGACAGTAGAATGAATTGGATGTAACTTTTCTATGTTCGTATATGAATACATGACCAGTGTAACTCCACATCATGTACAACCACAAGAATGGAATCCTAATTAGAATAAGCAATACTCCAAGTATGTATAATATGTCAAAATACATTCTATTGTCATGTATATCTAAAAAAACAAATAAAATAAATAAAATAAAAACTAAGGATAACAAGAAAGAAAAACATTCACATACAGGCTTTTGTGTAAATATGACTGTTTATTTCACTTGGGTAAATACCCAGTAGTGGGATTACTGAGTTTAAGGTCCATTTTTTTTTCCTTTTTTTTTTTTGTACCAGGGATTGAATCTAGGGGTGCTAAGCCACATCCCAGCCCTTTTTCATATTTCATTTAGAAAAGGCATCTCGCTGAGTTGTTTAGGGCTGCTCTAAATTGCTGAGGCTGGCTTTGAACTCTCGATCCTCCTGTCTTAGCCTACCAAGCTGCTGGGAATAAGGCATGTGCTACCACATGCAGTTGTAAGGTACGTTTTTAAGAAGTCAAATTGTTTTCCAAACACCAAAATATGAGAGTTCCATTTGTTCCACATCCTCATCAGTACTAGGTATTATCAGTGTTTAAAACTTTAGCCATTTGGGCTGGAGGTGTAACTCAATGGTAAAACTCTTACCTGGCATGCATGAGGCCCTGGGTTGAGCCTTCAGTACTGACAAAATATAAAAAGAAACTAAAATTTTTGTCATTTTGATAGGGAGAAATATGACCTCACTGTAGTTTTGATTTTCTCATAACTAATTATATTGAGCATTTTTTCATGTGTCTGATTGTCTTTCTTATATTTTCTTAGGGTTGGGAATGTTCTCAGAGGTAGAGTGCATAACCAGAATGTGCAAGGCCTTGGATTTGATCTTCAGTAGCCTCCCCTTGTCCCCACAAAATCGTGTGTTTCTTCTTTGCTGAAGCACCTGTCAAATCTTTAAAATTGGTTTGTTCTCTTGTTATTGGGTTTTGAATATTCTTTAAGATATTATTTTCTTTAATTTCAAAATAATAACTATGCTTTTCCAGTTAGAAATGTAGTATATAAACCAATTTTTTAAAAAAATCAAGGAACACATACAATTTTAAGAAAATAAGAACAAAATTATAGAATTTTGCCTTGATTCTTTTAACAACAAAAGAACAAAACTTTAAGACACCAAGGAACAGAGATTGATCAAAGACAAGTCATTCTGCTGATGCCAAGAACTATTCCAAAGTCACCACACTTTTTCCATCCCACTACTTTAGGTAAGATATCCTCCTGTACATGGACTTCCAAAATGGTGTGGCCCATGTGGTCTAAGGGGTGGAAACAGACCACTGCCAAGTTCCACCAGCATGACCAAGACCCTGCTCTAAGATGGGCATGTTGTCTATAATTTTTTCCCTCTTTTTTGAGATAGGCTCTTGCTTTGTTGCCTAGGCTGGTCTCCTAAGCTCAAGTAATACCCTTGCTTCAACCTCCCAAGTAGCTGATACTATTGGCACATGCCAGGTGTATACACTTTTTTTTTTTTTTTTAAAGAATTTATTTTATTTTATTTTATTTATTTATTTTTTGGTACCGGAGATTGAACTCAGGGGCACTTGACCACTGGGCCACATCCCCAGCCCCTTTTTTTTGTATTTTATTAGAGACAGGGTCTCACTGTTGCTAAGTGCCTCGCCATTGCTGAGGCTGGCTTTGAACTCGCGATCCTCCTGCCTCAGCCTCCCAAAGTGCTGGGATTACAGGCGTGCGCCACCGTGCCCGGCTTGTATACACTTTTTTAAAAAATGTTTTTTAGTTGTAGATGAACACCATGCCTTTATTTTATTTATTTATTTATTTATTTTTTGTGGTACCGGGGACTGAACTCAGGGGCACTTGACCACTGGGTCACATCCCCAGCCCTTTTTTGTATTTTATTTAGAGACAGGGTCTCACTGAGTTGCTAAGTGCCTCGCCATTGCTGATGGCTGGCTTTGAACTCGCGATCCTCCTGCCTCAGCCTCCCAAAGTGCTGGGATTACAGGCGTGCGCCACCGCGCCCGGCTTATTTTATTTATTTTTATGTGGTGCTGAGGATTGAATCCAGTGCCTTATATGCTAGGCACGTGCTCCACCACTGAACTATAAACCCAACTCAGATGTATACACTTTTAATATCATCTCTTAGGTAGAAACAATGGCAACCACCATTCTCTTAGCTTCTATAAGGCTGTGCAATTGTGAAATCCAATCATAATTTTGTTATCTCACACAGATACTCAGGGGAGAGTCCTTCTCTTTTCTCTAAACTATTGAACACCAGGCAAGCACTCTTTCTTCACAAAAGAAGGGCTTCTCGGAGAATTCTACAAATGTTAAAGTTGTGGCTTGAATATGATGTGTCCTCCAAAAGTTCCTGTTACTGTAAGAGTATTTAGAGGTGAAATGATTAGATTATTAGAGCTGTAGCATAATCGGTCCATCCTGGTTTGCATGGACTGACTGGGTGTTAATTGTAGGCAGGTGGGGTGTGGCTGGATGAGGTAGGTCACTGGGGACATTCCCTGGAAGGGTTCATCTTCCCTGAGGCCATGTCCCCTCTCTTTTTCTGCTTCCCAGCTGCCATTAACTAAGTAGTTTCCCTCCTCTACACATTTTTGCCATGATGTTCTGCCTCACCTTAGGCCCAAAACCATGAACTGAATCTCTGAAATCATAAGCCAAAATAAACTTTTTCCTCTAAATTGCTCGTCAGATTAATTTTTCTTTTTTTTTTTTTTTTTTTTTTTAAATATTTATTTATTTACTTTAGTTGTACACAATGCAATGCTTTATGTTTAAATGGTGCTCGTCAGATTAATTTTTCTTGTCACAACAAAAAGCTAACACAATTCTGTTTCCTTGGTGTATGTGGGGGCAGTTGAGGGGGGGGATGCACGTGCACGCATGCGTGCAGACACATTTATATATTCCCTAGCTCTGTCCACCACAAGAGCTTATAATAACGAATGCAACTAATGCCCAGGTCTTGTTATGGAAATACCATTCTCCGTGGTATCTGTAGAAATGGCTGGTTCCAGGTCTGGAACATACACAGCACAAGATAAGTCTGCAATATCTTCTTGTACTGGAAAATAAGGAAATGCTCTTAAATGGGACATATTGAAATAAATCAGAAGGCAGCTTGAATGGGGGTTCCACTGGGCAGATTTGGTACAATTTGAATATTAAAATAAACAATGATAATAACAGATTACATCCCACTGAATAAAACAGAATCTATGAATCCACATCAACCTAGACAAATGAAATAGGAAAGACAGTGGAATGAATCGGACATAACTTTCCTGTGTTTCTATATGAATATATAATCAGTGAAACTCCACATCATGTACAACCACAAGAATGGGATCCTTAAAAAATTTAATTAATTTTAAAAAAAAATGAGATCCTAATTAGAATAAGTTATATTCTGTGTATGTACAATATGTCAAAATATACTCTATTGTCTTGTAAAAAGAACAAATAAAAATGCAAAAAAAAAAATAGACAAATGAATAAAAACACTGTGAGAAGACCAACTTTTTCCTTAGAGTAGAATGCTAACTAATACGTGTAAAAGAATTGGTAGAATTTTAAAGATTGCCACTTATCAATTATTATGATAAATCAGATATGAAACATCGACTGATGCTAAGCTGGATGGCAAGGTTCAGTAAGGAACCGGATATTTACACAGCTTCCAAGCTTCTCCCTGGAAAGTAGATATCAATTTCAAAAGGAAAAAGAGTTGCTTTGCCATCAGACACTATTAAAATCATTTTGGGACAAACTAACACCATGTGCTACCTATGGGGAATGCAGTAAGAAAAGCTCACAGCCACTTCTGTGATAATCCTGCCAAAAATGCATAGCCTTAACCTTAATAGCCTTAATCATGAGGAAAGAAACATCAGCCCAGCCCCACTGAGGGACAGTCTACAAAATGGCTGAGTTCTGGAATGAAGGAAACTAAAGAAACATAACAGCTCAGTGCAATGTGTGGCGCTGGATCAGATCCTTTTGCATTTAAGGCTATTATTTAGACAATTGGCAAAACTTGATGGTGTCTCTGGCTAAGGAGTAAATGGGAGTTCCCTGTACTATTCTTGTAATTTTTCTGTAAGTTTGAAATGATTTCAAAGTGAAAAGTGAAAAGAAACAAATCATAATTAGAGAAAAGCTAGAAGAGTGTGTGATTTATAGACAGATGAGGGAATAGGACAGAGCACTCAAATAACCTCTTCTTTGTGGCAAATGGATTTAATAAAGAAAAGCCTTTCAATTAAAGTATAAAAGGGCAAACACCACGGTAAGATATCAATATTTCCTACATAAACCTCTAGTGAAAACATTTCAGCAAATAAAAATTTTATTAATGAGCAAAAATACAACAGAAATAGATCAATCAGAAAAGGAGGCATGCCTACTAATGTCCATGCGATTATTGTCACTATCTCACAAACAACTATACATTGAAAAATAAGAATTTTAACTGAATGGAATCACATACAGTTCAAAATCCAACACAAAACATGGGGCCAAGAGCCAGAAGATATTCTCAGAATGGGTTTTAGTACCTAAATATAACCATCTGGAACTTTTTTTTTTTTTCTTTAAGAATCATCCTATCCAACCCTTTCAAATAAAGGATACACCTTTTATTAGGAAGTCTATATTTCATCATAAAGATAAAAGACACACAATGTCCTTAGCTGAGTTAATCTCCAGAGGAAAAGAAACTCTATTTTAGCATCACATGTCATACTATAAAGACATGGCTTATGGCAAATTTATTTCCTGTGATTATTCACGTGAAAACATCTCCAACAAGGACCTTATAAACTGGCAACTTATGTACTAACTTAAGTTTGTACTTCTGTTGAAATAAATATGTGGGGCTGGGGTTGTGGCTCAGTGATAGAGCTCTTGCCTAGCATGTGTGAGGCACTGGGTTTGATCCTTGGCACCACATAAAAATAAATAAATAAAATAAAGGTATTGTGTCCATCTACAACTAAACAATATTTAAAAATAATAAATAAATATGTGGGAGCTGGGTGTGGTGGCACACACCTGTAATCCCAGGAATTTGGGAGGCTGAGTCAGGTTCGCAAGTTTGAGGCCAGCTTCAGCAACTTATTGAGGCCCTAAGGAATTTGTCGAGACTTTGTCTCAAAATAAAGAATAAAAAAGGGCTGGGGATGTGGCTCAGTGGTAAAGTGCCCTCAATCCCCAGTGTCAAAAATAAATAAATAAATAAATAGGGCTGGGAATGTAACTCAGTGGTAGAGCACTGGCCTGAGTTCAATCCCTAGTACTGGAAAATAATAACAATAATATTAATTGATTAAATTAAATAAATATGTGTCAGCTGGATGTGGTGGTGGATGCCTATAGTCCTAGTTACTTGGGAGACTGAGGCAGGAGGATTGCTTGAGCCCAGGAGTTCAAGGCCAGCCTGAGCAACACAGTGAGACCGCATCTCTAATATTAATAACAATAATACATTTATGGTCTTGACAGCAGCTCTAAGCAGGAGGTAAACTATGATCACTAGCCCTATTTTATTAGTGAGGAAACTATATCTTAGCAAAGTAAGGTGACTTTCCAAAGTTGATTCTTACAGGTAGCAGAGCTCAAAATCAACCCAGACGTTTTATCTCTAAATGCACAGTAATCTCATGATACCATGTTCATTCAAAAGAACCACAAATAAACATAAGCAGTAACTTTGAGGTCAAATCATTGTTCATATTGTATATATAGATCAAAAACTCATTCACCCAATAATAGGAGACATGAAGTACTCATGGAACTTGTTTCTAAAACAGTTAACATTTATTGAAGTATTGATAGGTGCTTAAAATTATATCTACTATGTTACAAAAACTGAAGCATAAACCTTCTTCCATAATCTTCACATCCATACCCCTTACTATGTGTTGACTGGCTGTTGTTCAGACTGACATTCAAGATGCAAGGAAATTTTGCAGGGAATCAGACCAGGTTGTAGCCCAGAATCTGTGACAGCAAGTCTGATTATCTCTGGTCAGCCATAAATTAAGATCAGCACTCATAAAATAAGTTCCAGATAGCTTCAGAAAATAATGTTTTCGAAAAATATTTTCTACAATGCTTAACTGATGTGGCATCAAACTTGAAAAACAATTCAGTGGATTTGCATCATGGTTAAAAAAGAATCATCTAGCCAAGTCTGCCTGTAATGGTTTTCACATGTTTCAAATATGCCATAAGTAGACAAAATTGGAGTGTCAGATGAGGCTCTGTCACTATTTGGTCTCTAAAAGTCAATGAACATTTCAGCAAAATTCCTATATTTACTTTCATTTTTTTCCCTAAAAATCGCATTGAAATAAAGGCACAGATTGGAGACCATTATTTTTTTTAAAGTTATTCATTCTACAAATATTTATTGATGACATACCAGACACACACAATCTAAGTGAATATATCATTTTCTTATGTTCATAATAGAAATGAAGTAACTAAGTTTTATTTCATTTTGCTTTTGACATACGCTGCCCTTATGGGCCTCTACCTCCAGGGCTCATGGGTTCCTCCTGCCTCAGCCTCCCTAGTAGCTGGGACTAAGATGTGCACTACTATACCTGGCTAAATTAAGTAAATTTTGGTTAACATGCCAGTGGCAATACAAAACATATTTTGAAACCCAAAATATTTGTCATTTTAGAATCTTTTTAGATTTAGGCACATTCTGAAGTATTCATGTCAAATGCTATGGGTTTAATTGTCTCAGTTAATTATATCAGAACCAAAACAAACATCTGTGAATGTTTACAGAAGTAGAGAATGAGCTTTCTATGCTTGAAAAAAAAAAAGATGGAAGAGTAAGGTGGAAAAAGGTGGTTGAGAGTAGAAGAAGGAGGTGATAGGGAATTGTGTGAAAGGAAGATGAAACCTAGAGGGTTAGAGAACAAAATATGAACCTGATCACACTTCTTGCTTGCTCAACAGCCTTCAAATGCAGAAAACAAGGGTGCTGGATTCCCACCGACTGGCTCTTACTCTTTCCTGCAGGTGTAAGTCCCCTCTCAACACAGAGGGAAAAAGAATGCCAGACAGTCACTTTCCCAGGATTCATAGCAACGCTGGGTTCCTGTGATCTAGTTCTAGCCAATGAGATATGAGGAACTCTGCTAGAGGCTTCTGGAACAGACTGTTCTTCCTACTAACAGAGACTCTGCTTCCTTTTCCAGGTCATTGAGTATAACTGTGTAAGAAGGCTTGGACTTGCTGTAGCTATTTTAAGATTAAAAGGAGCCATATCAGGGGCTGGGATTGTGGCTCAGCGGTGGAGCGCTCGCCTGGCATGTGGGCGACCCGGGTTCGATCCTCAGCACCACGTACAAATAAAAAACGCATTTGTGTACAACTAAAGCAAATAAATAAAAATATTAAAAAAAAAAAAAAAGGAGCCATATCACGGGTTAGAAGAGTGAAAAAATTAAAAAGGTGAACCAAGCCAGGAACCACATCTCTCATATGAGAAACTGTTTAAAGTTTTTCTTGTTTAAGTCACTAGAAACAAGTTGTAGTTGTTGCTCACAGCTGAAAGTGTTCCAATGAATACATTTTAGTACTGCCTTAGGTTGAAGTTCAAACTATCTATATTTACTAAGGCCTTCAAAGCTTAATAATCTTGCCTCTGTTTACTTCTCTAAGCTCATCTCTCATCACTTTTCCATTTTGCATTCTTTTCAGCGTTTGCCGTTCACCAGTCAAAAGTTCTCTCTTCATCCTCTTAGGCTAGCTTCTGACTGGCTGTCTTCAGTCCTACCACACCTACTTTAACCAACCACTACTGCTCATCCTTTAGGACTCAGTGAACATCACCTCCTACTGGAAGCCTCTACTAACTTCCAGGACCCAGAATGTGTATTTGCCACTTTTTTTTAACCCCCCTAGAGCTGTGAACTTCCACAGTTATTACACATATTCCACTCTCAAAGGTCTGTGCCTCTCTTGTTCATTATTGGATTCTAAGAACCTATTATGGTAGTAAGCAGTCACATCTTGTAGAAAACATGAATAAGTTATAGGATATTGGAAGCAAATTAATTTCAAAGGTCAATTAGAAAAAGGCAAACAACCTGTACATGATACATATGTACAGGCTTTTTGTCAATTAAAAAATAATTTAAGGGAGGCTGAGGCAGGAGGATGGCGAGTTCAAAGCCAGCCTCAGCAGTGGCAAGGCACTTAGCAACTCAGTGAGACCCTGTCTCTAAATAAGATACAAAAAAAGGGCTGGCGATGTGGCTTCGTGTTCGAATGCCCCTGAGTTCAATCCCCGGTACCAAAATAATAATAAAATAATAATAATAATAATAATATTATTATTATATTATTATTATTCAAGGGCTGGGGGTGTAGCTCAGTAGTAAAGAGTTTGCCTTGCATGTGTGAGGCACTGGGCTCAATCCTCAGCACCACATAAAAATAAATAAAGATATTGTGTGTTCATCTACAACTAAATTTTTTTAAAATAATAATTATAATTTTAAAAACCCAAAAGGCAAATGTCCCACTATAAAATTATACAATGACAAGCAATTTTGTCATAAACAGATGAAAAGATGGTCAGTCCTGCTAACAACCAAAAAATGCAAATTAAAAGAATCACATTGTATCATTTTTCACCAAGAGATTTGTAAAATGAAAAAGATTTCTCCAGGGAAAGAATGGAAATATTTCTCCAGGAATGTTGTAATGAAATGGGCACTCTCATTCACTGTAGGGGTGAATGCAAACTGTATGAACATACGAACTTTCTTACCATAAACCTCAACACTTCAATAATGCTCACCATTTAACCTAGCAATTACCCTAGAATGCATTCTAAGGAAATGATCATGCAATTAACAAAGATGTTTGTATAAGGATGTTCATCACATCCCTGCTGAATATTTTAAAAACTCTAATCTAAGTGTCCATCCATATAGGACTTGTCCCCACACAGTGGAAATCTACATGGCTTTGAAAAAAGTTTGAAAACATATGGATGTCTTCATATGGATAAATATCATAATATATTTCTCTGGAAAAGCATTCATGTAGTATTAGTACATAACTATGCCATTTAAAAAAGGTTAAAACCTGATAAAACCATATTTAAAACAATTAAATTAGTAAATTGACTGAAACATGCTATTAAAAAAACATATTTGACTAAGATGAATATATCCAATCACTAGTTTCATTTTGTGATGCAGGAAGTTTATCGATGACCATATCTATTACATCTTACATATCAGAATCTGAATTGTACCCCCCAAATTGTGTATATTTATAATGTACAACCTGATGTGTTGAATTATTAAATCAAGCTAATTAATATATGTACTAAGTCACAAATTTATTTGTGGTGAAAAACTAAAAAAGATCTATTTTCCTAGCAATGTTTTTGTGTGTGTATGTGTTTTGTGTGTGTGTGTGTGTGTGTGTGTGTGTGTGTGTACTAGAGATCAAACACAGAGATGCTCTATCACTGAGCTATATCCCCAGCCCTTTTTATTTTATTTTGTAAATTTTGAGACAGGAGCTCACTAAATTGCTGAGGCTGGCCTTCAACTTTCAATATACTGCCTCAGCCTCCCAAATTGCTGGGATTATAAGCATGGGCCACCCCATCTCGCTATCAATTTTCAAGTATATAATACATTATTACTAACTATAGTCACCATGTGATACAATAGATCTCTTAAACTTATTTCTCCTGTTTAATTGAAATGTTGTGTCCTTTGACCAACATCTCTGCAGAGTCCCCTGAGACCCCCAGTAGTCTCACCCCTGTCCCTTGTAAACACCATTCTACTCAATGATCCATTCTGCTTCTAAGTTTGACTTCTTCAGATTCCACATTTAAGTGAGATCATGCAGTATTTGTCTTTTTGTGCCTGTCTCATTTCACTTAATATAATGTCCTCCAAGTTCATCAATGTTGTTACAAGTGACAGGACTTTCTTCTTTATTAAGGCTGAATAGTATTTTCTGTACCACCATTTCTTTATCCATTCATCTATTGATGGATACTTAGGGTTAATCCCATATCTTGGCTATTGTGACTAGTGTGCTACAATGAAAATGGGCGTGTAGATATTTCAACACACTGATTTATTTTTTCTTTGGATATATACCATTAGGGATCATACCATATGATCTTTGGATATATACCATATGTTGGATCAATTCTATATTTAATGTTTTAAGGATCTTCCATACTGTCTTCTATAACATTCAGCTACTTCAGTTGGTGAATGTCCAATTTACATTTATAATAGTCATCCTCAAGAATTACTACACATTTTAAATTCAAAATTACCAAAATTATCATAATGCTTCTGATTACCTGAAACCTAAATTTACACATGCTCATAGGAAGCTCTAGTTTTGCAACTTTTCAGTGGTTGATGCTTCCTTTACCTAACTAGACACACAGTTTGCCTTTTAAAAATGTATACATTTATTTCACTTTTGCACTGATTTGATTAAATTTTTCATAAGGAAAAAATGGCATTGGGGTTATGAACCCAGGGTGCTGGGGATAGAACTCAGGGCCTCAAGTGTGCTAGGTAAGTGCTCTACCGCTGACTGAGATATACCCCTGCCCAGGAAAAATAAATTTCTAATAAAAATGAATATGTGTTTGTTTTCTTCTTCCTGTTGAATATTTCTAAAAACGGGGAGAAATAGAAAATATTCATTCTATAATGAAATATGAAAAAGGGGAATCTGAATGCAAACTGATTTGAACCCTCCAGGTTACAGCCCCATGTTCACTCTACTGAGTCACCAGTTGCTGCCAAGGCTTAAGTCTTCTGGGGGTTCTACAACTTGAAGTTGATTCTCCATTTTCTCCCATTTCTCTTTATCCTTGTGAGTTTGTCTGAAAATAATGATGATAACAACAAAAAATCCTTTTTGTGTTGCAACTGGAGGTTTAAGGAGCGTGGGTAGAAATGTATATGTTTAACTTACCATCTTTAAACAGTAAAGTATGACTGATAATCCACATAAAAGTTGTAGCACAAGCTGGGTGTGTAACCCCAGTGACTAGGGAGGCTGAGGCAGGAAGATTGAAAAATTGCAAGTCCAAGGTCAGCCTCAGTAGTTTAGCAAGGCCCTCAGCAACTTAGCCCCTGTGTAAAAATAAAAAATTAAGAAGAACTGGTGTTGCCGTCTGAAGCGCTTGGAGCAACGGAGCCGCGGGAAGAAGTTCAGAGGCAAACTGGAGACAAACAGCTTTTTATTCTGATAACTTTTCTCTCTGGTTCTAACAACGACTAACACACGCCACACACACCACCAAAATGGCGCTGACCCGATCAGCAATTTCGGCCAAGTCACTCGAGATCCCGGGACAAGTCCCGTGAGACTACGGAAGGCGACAATGCCCAAATCTCCACGGCTCATAGTCAACCGCATTCAAGCCATCTCCCCAAACAGGGCTCCTGCAAACTGGGAATGTATTTTAGTGTTAAAACTCCCCTGGGTTTGATTCCCAGAACCATTACAAAAAAAATTGTAGCACATTCAGTCCATTGCTCAGTGCTGTTAGTTGCTATTATTTTTATTAGTGTTCTTATTCTCCTTTTACATCTGACTTCTTGGTATGTCTCTTTTCTGGCTATTCTTTCTCCTTGTTCTAAGCATAGATATTTCCTAAGATTTTATTTTCCGGCGTCTTATTGTTTAAGCTCACCTATGATTTCTATTTAGATGGCACTCAAGTATATATATTTTAATATATATATATATATATATATATATATATACATACATATATGTGTATATGTATATATATACATATATAAATGCATTAATATATTAATATGTATTTATTGACATAAATATATATTTTTACATATTTATTGTGTATTTACATATAAATGCTATATTTTATGTATAAATGTATAGATTTATTTATTTGTTATTGTCCCCTATGATTTTTGAGCTACAGACTCTTTTCCTAATTTTATTGTTACATTATAATTATATGTAATAGTAGGATTCACTGTTATATATTTGCACATAAACACAAAATAATTTGCTCAATTTATAGACCCATTTTTTCACTATCAGTGTGATCCTAACAACTAACATATCTCATAAAACCCATGCTGAACTCATTTATCTGTCTAACTAGTTCTTCTCATGACTTCTGCTTTTCTCTCCCTCCCTCCACTTTTTCCTCCTTCCTTCCTTTTTTGGAGATGTCATTCATTATTCTGCAAATCTTGAATTCTGGCTGTTAGGTCAGGTATCTTATGCTCCTTTAGCCCTGCATTCAATCATTTGTCAAATCATGTAACTTCTCCCCTGAAAATAACTTTCCTTTCTTCATTGCTCACCCATAGACCATTATATCATTGTTTCCATCTCCTGTCTTGTCTCACTCAAATCTACCTTACAAGCCACTGAAAATTTTTTGCTAAAGTGCGGTACGGTACTTGGTAATGACCAAGTGAAAGCCAGGCACAGTGGTACATACCTATAATCCCAGCTACTTGAGAGCTGAAGCAGGAGGATCACAATCTCAAAAATAGCCTCAGCAACTTAGCAAGATCCTGTCTCAGAATAAAAATGTAAATGGCTTGGGATGTAGCTCAGTGACAAAGTACTCCAGGTTCAATCCCCAGTATGGGGGAAAAAAAAAAAGGTGGGAGGGGGGCAGTGGCAAGGGGCTTGTGATATAATTCAATGGTAGAGCAATCTGGGCTCAGTCTTCAGAACTGAAAAAAAAAAAAAAAAAAGTGAACTAAATTTTCAGTCTTATCTCCTAACACTAACACTCACTTATAGGTTCTCTACATTCTAGACAAGTTAGACTACGCTAGACACTTAAAATTTATATATTTACTATTTGATATATGATTCTGACTGCTTTTCCAAAAGACCAAGAGACATTTGCTAATTTATTATTTGCCTGAGACCCAATTTCAAATCATACATGTTATAAAATTAGTGACATGAGTGTGCTTGCCAGATGTCCAACAGCCACACCTCATTTTGGCTGGGTCTCCCAATTGTTTTCTACTTATTATCACGTATCCAGCAACTTTTATCGAGGATCTGAAAGGAGTACCTGTATTTTTCAATCCCTCTGTACTGTCTTTTAGAGAAAAAGTGTATGCTACAAATAGCATTTGTGAGTTTGTTGTTTTATACATCTAACTTATGTTAGGGATTATTACTTGCTAATCCTTGAAAATGCCCAGTGAGCCAGGTGTGGTGGCTCATGCCTGGAATCCCACCCACTCAAGAGGCTGAAGCAAGAAAGACTAGACTCAACAACTTACTGAGGCCTTAAGCACCTTAGTGAGAGCCTGTCTAAAAATGAAAAATAAAAAAAGGGCTGAAGATGTAGCTCAAAAATTAAACCCAGTGGTTAGCAAAAAAAAAAAGAAAGCCCAGTGACATGTGGTTTCCAAAATCTTGCTTACATTGTTCCCAACCCCAGTATTTTTTTTTTAAATATTTATTTATTTGCTTTAGTTATACACAATGTGTTTTTATTTGTACGTGGTGCTGAGGATCGAACCCGGGGCGCGCACGTGCTAGGCGAGCGCAATACCGCTGAGCCACAATCCCAGCCCCCAACCCCAGTATTTTTTAAAAATACTTTTTAGTTGTTGATGGACCTTTATTTTATTCATTTATTTATATGTGGTGCTGAAAATCGAACCCAGTGCCTCACATATGCTAGGCAAGTGTTCTACCACTGAGCCACAAACCCAGCCCCCAGCCCCAGTATTTTAATTATATCTTAGTGCATAAGTAACCACTCCAAAACCTAATGACTTAAAACAATAACCATTTGTTTGCTCACAAAGGTATATGCAATTTGGACAGGATTCTGAGAAGATAGCTGGTCTCTGGTCCATGTGTACCAGCTATGGTGTCTAAACATGGAGGACTTGCCCCCTAAACAGCAGACTCACAGGCTGGTTGTCAGCACTGGCTGTTGGCAGGGAGCTCAGATGAGGCTCTAAACAACAGGGATAGGGTTTAAATTTCCTTCATGCAGGCCTCTCCAGGTGCCTGCCTGAGCTTTTCATTACATGGAGGTTGGGTTCCAAAAGGGAGGAAATAGAAGCTGCCAGGATTTTAGAATGCCTGTGCTCAGAATTCCCAGATTGTCACTTCCTCTGCATTCTATTGGTCAAAGAAGTTATAGGCTCAGCTCAGAATCAAGGGGAAGACATAAGGGCTGGTGGCATAGCTCAGTGGTAGAACACTTGCCTAGAATGCTCAAGTCTCTGGTTTCAGTCACCAACACTGTTAGAGAAAAAGGGAAGGAGGGACACATAAGCACTATCTCTTGATTATAGGAGTGGCTGCATGTTAAAAAAAAAATAAAAGAAAGAAAGGAAGGAAGGAAGAAAGAAAGAAAGAAAAAGGGAAATTATTTGGAGCTGTTGGAAGACTAGCTTACACTTATGCCAGTCACGGTGGCACATGCAGTGACACAGAAGCCTGAAGCAGGAGGATAACAAGTTTTAGCCTAAGAAACTTAGTGAGACCCTATCTCAAAATAAAAAGTAAAAAGAGCTGGGGATGCAGCCTAGTGGAAAAGTGCCACTAGATTCAATCCCCAGTACCAAAAAAAAAAAAAAAAAAAAAAAAAAGAAAGAAAAATATGCTTATTTCTTCCCATAAAATACCAGACTACCTCATCCCATGATAATCAGTTTATAGAGTAGGACAGGGGTGAGCAAAACACAGTCTGATGGCCAAATCTGAACTGTGGCCTATTTTCATATGGATCCTAAGATAAAAATGGCTTTTGTTTTTAAAGGATTATAAAAAGAAAGAAGACTACATAATAGGAATCATATGTATGACCTGCAAAACCTAAAATAATTATTCGCTATCTGGCCTTATACAGAAAATGTTTGCTAACCTCTGGTCTAGGATATTATCATCTAAGTCAGGTCCAGGTATAGATAGAGCTCCTTAAGAGCAGTTCCTTGACTGTGAGTCCTCAGACATATGAACCATGACCTCAAAGATGGGTTCTAGATGTAGGAATGCAAGGATCCACATTTGATCAGATTATTTGATCTGGAGACCAGTGAAATAAAAGATGAAATATTTGGTTGCCATACCACCAACACCTAAACAAGGTAGGGATAGAAAACCTCTAATAGACACTTCCATTTGAAAAAGGGAGAAAAAGGGAGAGACATGACAGAAACTGGTTCACAACAATTCTATGATCCGCTACTCCCTTAGTTAGGCCCACTCCTCCTCTTTAGGAATGATTCTTTGTCGTTCTTTGCTTCATCTTCTGAGCTACGTTTCCTTTTGGAATAACCAATAATCATAAATAAGTAGCTTCCTCAGCCTACTTCCTGCCTGTAAAGTTGAAAGCTCAGAGGCTTCTTTTTATTATAAACAGTCTCTATTTCAGTGCAAGCTACCAGAGATCCTTAAAAAATCATAGGTGTCTTATACTTCAAATTATAATCATCTCCCTTGAAAAAACCCATATTCATATTTCTTTTCAAGATAGACCCTTTCTCTACTTTGGGCTTGTGTGACATTGATATGAGGCAACTTCCTTCAGATTTTTAGAAGCCCTATTGTCTAGTTAAAGTAATCTATGAGACATTAGCATGGAATCTATGAGACATTGTCATATGCTGCATGTTTCAGTCAATAATGGATAACATATAAGATCATAACCTGTCTGTAACTGTCTTAGTTTGTGAAAATATGCTCTTTGATGTTTGCACAATGATAAGATCACCTAATAATGTACCAGAAATGTATCCTTATCCTCAAGTGACTCATGACTACCACCTTAAACATTTTGAAGTACAAACTTATGTATTTCTTGCATAATGAGTTACCCCAAAACTTAACAACTTTAAAAGAACAAACTGTTACTATCTCCATTAGTGTTAGTTAGGAGTTCAGGCTTGACTTAGCTGAATATCTTTGCCTCAAGATTTCTCAAGCCAGGCGTGGTGGCGAACGCCTGTAATCCTAGCACTTTGGGAGGCTGAGGCAGGAGGATCGCGAGTTCAAAGCCAGCCTCAGCAATGGCGAGGCACTTAGCAACTCAGTGAAACCCTGTCTCTAAATAAAATACAAAAAAGTGGCCCAGTGGTCGAGTGCCCCTGAGTTTAATCCCCGGTACCACAAAAAAAAAAAAAAAAAAAAAAGATTTCTCAAAATCTTGGTGTCAGAGAAGGCTTTGATCTTATTTTAATTATTCATGCCACCACTAGCCCCTCCAAACTCATGTCCTTCTCACAAACAAAATACATTCATTTAATCCCCCAAATCTTACTTAACTCATTCTAGCTCCAACTGTAATATCTAAAGTTCAAGTTCTCATCTACATATCATCTAATCAGATATGGGTGAAACTCAATGCACAATTCACCCTGAGGCAAAATTCCTCTCTACCTGTGACCTTGGAAATCAGTAAGTTGTGTACTTGTAAAATATTGTGTAGGATGGGCATAGGATAGAATTTTTATTGGTACCGTAAACCGGGATAAAAACTCTCGGGGGCAGAGTTAAGCTTTTACTACTTTTACTTCTACTTTCTTAGAGCTTAGAGAGGGAAAGAAAGATTTTTAGAGAGAAAGATTAAAGCAAGCTTTTCTTAGCTTAGAGTCTTAGCTTAGAGTAGAGTAAAGAAAGATAGAAAGATTAGAGGCCTAACTCTGACCAGTCATTACTTCTTCTATCTGGTTTCTCTTCTGTAACCGCTCTGCCTATGACCGCTGATTCTTCTGACCGACCGAGTGACTGCCCGGCTGACTGAATTCTCCGTTCTCCTAACTCGGACCGCTTTACCCGGTTATATACCTTCAGGTTTGCGGGTGCCTACAGGTGCGTATTCAGGCGGAAATGGCTTCCAGCTAGAGAATTAGGGGGAAGGAAAAGGCAGTGTTGAATCCCAAGCAAGTTCAAAACTTAACAGGACAAATACCATAAGGTCTTAAAGCTCAAGAATGATCCTATTCTGCTTGATGTTCCGCCTACTGACCAGATAGGTGGCATCCTGCCTTCTGGACCCATTAGGGTCCAACTTTGTGGTGGGTCCTGCCCCTTCAACCCTATGGAGTACCACTATGCAAGAAGCTTACTGCATAGTGGTCCTGCCCACAGTGGAGACAGCTTTGTCCCTCAGTCCACAAACTCTGGGTCTATGGTAGGAGTAGCAGTTCTGATGATCTCTGAATCTCCTTTAGGGTCCTTTTCCCTTTTTTTTGAAAAATAATGGCTTCCTTCAGTCCATCCCATTTTCTTTATTTCCTTTAGTCCTCACTAGCTGTGTTTCTGTTATTATATTCCCATGGCTTCTTTTGAAATGGTCTATGGTTCACAACCACAATAATCTTATCAAATGGTCCATTGGTCACATCCTTGGTGTTCTTTCATGAACTCACTTTCTCATTTTTTTGAATATGGAAAAGCTGAGAATTTTTCAAAACTTTTAAGTTGAGTTTCCTTTTTTCTTAACAATTCCTTTCTAAATTTATTTCTTACCTCCCATATTTCACTTTATAAGCAATGGGAAGGCACCAAGCTAATCCTTCAATACATTTCTTTCTTTTTTCTTTTAATTTTTGTAGTGCTGGGGATCAAACTCAGGGCCTCACACAGTATCTCTATCACTGAGTTACACCTCCAGCCCCCAATCTCATTCCCTGGAAGTTCTACCATCCACAAAAAATTAGAACATGAACACAATTCAGTCAAATTCTTTGTCACTTTATAACACAGATTTCCTTTCCACTAGCTTCCAATAACATCTTCTAAAAGCTTCCTGATTTCCATATGAGACCTTATTAGAATGCCTTTACTGTACATATTTCTACCAATATCCTGTTCATAATTACTTATATATTCTCTAAGACGATAATGGAAGTTTTCTTTATAGCTTTCCCTTTTTCTTTCTGAACCTCCACCAGAATCACCTTTAACAATCCCTTCACAGCAATCTTGGCTTTTTCTAGCATGCACCTTAAAAGTCTTCCAGCTTCTATCCATTACCTAGTTCCAAAGTACTTCTACATTTTTAGTGATTTGTGACTTCAGTCCCCCACTTCTTGGTATCAATTACTATCTTAACACAAACCTTATTAACAAAAACGATAGACTGAATGGTTTAAACTATTTCTCACAGGTATTGAGGCTAAGAAGTCCAACATCAAGGTGCCATATCATGTGGTTCCTGATGAGGGCCATCCTCCTGGCTTGTACAGGGACACCTTCTCACTATGTGCTCATAAAGCAGGGGGTGGGGTGAAGATTTGACCTTTTTCTCTTCTTATAAGGGCACAAACTCCATCATGGGGGTGCCTCCTCATGACCTCATTTAAACCTAAATACCTCTGAAAGGCCTTATCTCCTAATGCCTAATAATATGAATTTTAGGGAAACACATTCAGTTTCAGCTATAGACTCCACTTAGGGAGAATCTATTTCTCAGTTTATTCTTGTGGTGGTTGGCAGAATTTAGCTTCTCCTGGGTTATTGGGCTGAAAGCCAGTTCCTTGGCTCTTAGGTGGAAGCCTCTATGGTTCCTTACCACATGTACCTGTCCACATCAGACATTCATATTGTGTCCCTGGCTTCTACCAAAAGCAGCAAGTGAGAAAGTAAGAAAGAATAGCCTTAGTCTTTTTCCCCACATCCATCATTTTTGCCATACTCTATTCATTAAAAGCAAATCAGTTGGTCCAGCCCACGTTTGAGGGTGGAGATTACACAAAGGCTTGGAGAGCACACAAAGGCGTGAATACCAGGAGGTGGTTGGGGACCACTGTCAAGACTGCTTACCCCAGGGTGTTCTAGAACCATCCTTGTCCTGAACTTTACCTGCAGCCAGGTTTTCCTGGTAGTATCCTGGATTTTACTTTGACCTTAGACCATTTCTTATTTTGAGAGTTCTGTCTCTGAAGGAACTAGGAATGAGAACATTTTCTTTCAAATCCCACAAGTCACTTCATTTGTTTCTTCTAAATTCTGATGGAAAGCTGAACAGTTTCTTTTTTAGCTCACTTAACTTCTTTTGTACCTTATCATAAGCATCTAAAAGAAACCATTTATCTTTTCAACATTCTATCCAGACATATCCATAGTCAGGTCCACATGTTCATTAGGTGTCTTTTCTATCTTTCATGTAACTGTAGACTAATGTGGATAATTGCTCTTCCAATATATAAATTGGGTCCAGTCTACAATAATAACATTCTCACTGTCCTTTTTTATTTTTCCTTTCAGTACTGGGGATTGAACCCAGGGCTTCATTCATGCTAGGCAAGTGCTCTACCACTGACCTACATATACAACACTTTTTATTTTTATTTTGAAACAAGGTCTCACTAATTTGCCCTGGCTGTCCTTGAACTTGTTATCCTCTTGCCTCAGCTTTCCCATTAGCTGAGATTACAAGTGTGTGCACCACACCTGGCCTCACTGTCCTTTAAGAACCTCAAGGTTCTTCCAGCTTCTATCTTCCATTTGATCCCAAAGCCAGTGCCATGTGTCTTGGGTCTCTATTACAGCAGGATCCCACTTTGGTATGCAATTATGTTACAGTTATACATTGATGACCCTAAATCTTAGTGGCTTAAAACAATATTCACTTTTTACTAACAATTTTTTTTTTTTTTTTTTTTTTGGTACCGGGGATTGAACTCAGGGGCACTTGCCCTCTGGGCCACACCCTCAGCCCTTTTTGTATTTTATTTTTTTTTATTTTTTGGTACTAGGGATTGGACTCAGGGGCACTTGACCACTGGGCCACATCCCCAGCCCTTTTTTGAATTTTATTTAGAGACAGGGTCTCACTGAGTTGCTAAGTGCCTCGCCATTGCTGAGGCTGGCTTTGAACTGGTGATCCTCCTGCCTCAGCCTCCCAAGTGCTGGGATTACAGGCATGCGCCACCGCGCCCAGCTCTTTACTAACAATTTTGTAATGTGGGCAGCGTGTGCTGAAGAAAGCTCATCTCCTACATGAGCTGAAGCAGCTCAACTAGGGCTGGAGTATCTACTTTCAAGACAGTTCACTTACAAAGCTGGTAAATTGGTACTGGTTGTCTGCTAAGAGCCCAGCTCAGGTGGTAAGCCAGCAACCTGGACTCTCTTTCAGAAGTGCCTTTGCATGTGGCTGCATGGGCTTCCGCAAATGATCACAGGGAAGTGAGTAGATCTCAGAACTATTAAGGAGGTAAAAATCAGGGGGAAGTTGTGCTCCATTTGTGTACAATGTGTCTAAATGCATTCTGCTGTCAAGTAAGTTTAGAACAAATTAAAAGTAAAAAATTAAAATAGATCAGGGGGATGTTGCACAACTATGTGATTATACTTAACACTACTGAAATGTGTACTTAAAATGGCTGATAGTAAATTTTATATTATGTATCTTTTGCTACTATGAGAGAAAAAAAATACATAAATGTATAAGAACAGGAAAGACCATGATGGCCTGGAGGAGGATGGCAGCAGGGTGAGGGAGAGAGGATGACAGCAAGCAATAAAACAACCTCTGGCCTCAAGAACTTCCTTGGCTCTGTGGAAGATTTTAACAATCACAACACGTGGTAGACACTGCAGTTTTCTGTTGCAAAGCTAGCATAGGTATAAAGCCCATGCCATGCAAATAGCCTCAAAATAGACCTTTAATGTCTGCAATTCCCAGAGACAAACATTTAAGACATAATTATGGGTTTGGATTTCTTAGAGCAAGCCTCAAAAGGAATACTGCCAGAGAAACAGTGATGAGTCATAAAAACTACAGGTGCATACAATATTTTCTTTTCAATCTGGCATGTTACCTTGTAGGCCAGACAGAAATATGGTAGGGCATTGGACAGTGGAGAGGGCAGATGTCTCTTGGTCATTAGCCCAATTTTTCCAGGATATAACATCTCTTTGTTGTCTTATAATTCTTAGTAAGTCTGGAAACTATCGCTACCAAGTGATCTTACTTTTGAAACTTTCTTTGAAGTAGTAAACGAGTCATAAAGATCATTTATATCCAGATTGAACAAACATCCTCCCTCCCATCTCTCTTTCTCTCTCTCTCTTTCCCTTCTGTTATGAAGTTTTATAAATAGTGGAAGTCTGTTTATAGATTTTCCTTGGGTTTTGTTGATAATACGTTACTGATTTTTCTTCCAAATAAGTCTAAACCATTCTTCATAGAAAGGACAGCAAACAGGAATCCCTTTCCTTCTGCCATGTTATCCCATTCTTCTTTACTTTCCTGAAAACACCCTGCATTTCCCCTACCCAATGACTATAAAAACTCTGGGTATCCCTGTTGTCTTCTCAACTCTGTTGCTTGATGTGTCAAGACCATGGTGTGATCTTACCTTTTATTTGTTGAAATCTCATTAGTTGTTCCACTCTGTACAAGGTTTCTATCTAGGTTCTACCCCTCACAAAATAATGAATAAAGACCCACTCCATGACACTGCCCAGTGACCTTTCAATGACTCTCCATTCTAAGAGTCCTCCATTAATTCAGTCCTTCTCCCAAGATCTTGAAAGTATCCCATAATGCCATTCAAGTCCAAGAATTAGTACCTGATAAGATTTAATTCATTAAAAAATAACTGAGTGGCCAGGTGCAGTGGCACATGTCTTGATCCCAGTAACTGGGGAGCACAAGGCAGAAGAATCCAAGTTCATGGCCGGTAGGGTAATTTAGGGAGATCCTGTCTCAAAAAGGCTTGGAGATGTAGCTCAGTGGTAGTGCCCCTGGGTTCAATCCCTTTGACCAAAAAGCAATAAATAAATACATTTTAAAAAATTGTGTGCCTACTATGTGTTAGGCACTTTCTAGATGTTGGGAACAAAACAGTGAATAAGCCAGACGTGGCTCCTTTCATGGAACTGGGTTTTGTTTCTTATCCCACAGGTTTCTGACTTTTAACAATGGACAAAGTCCTGGTTTGGCTTAAATACAAAAAGAATCAGGTTCTATATTTGGAATTAAGCCACATTTCCCTGGGTGGGGGTAGGGAAGGTTTTCCCAGCATCCTGCAGTCACACAACATATTCTACCTATTAAGTGGGGTCTGACAGGAACCATCAAGGACTACATTAATTGTCATTTTTCTTGGGTCCCTGCCAGGCTCCAGCAAAACAATGCCTTTCTGTGGAATGTATTCAGTTTACAGGCAAGAATGGCCAAGGAGGGCAAAGTGCTGGTTACTGGCCAGTACAGGGGCCCAGGACCACCACTCAGCTATTGTTCAGGAAGACATTGCCCCCTCGTGGATCCTCATATAACTGAGGTAAAGCTGGCGATGGGATGCCAATTAACACAATCAATACATTAACATATGGGCAAAGTTTCCTGATTAATGGTAGCCTTGCTTCTTCTGAACTTTTTCAATTGCAGCTTCAATAGACTTTTGGTTTATTTTTCTCCAGGATATACTGTTCCTATGGAGAGCAATGACATTGTGACAGCAATGAAAGAGAAACGTTTTTCTCCCCTTTAACAACTTTTTTCTTTTTCAAAACCTTCAGACCACTGCCCCCAAGAAAAACTCAATATGTAAGCCTAAGTACCACTACTGCGTTTCTCTTTGTAACTCCTTTAAAGCAAAAAAAAAAAAAAAAAAAAAAAAAAAAGAAAGAAAGAAAGAAAGAAATAAGTAAAAAAGAAATAAAAAAGGAAAAAAAAATTGTTTTGCTTACTATAATTTGAACCAGAATTCTGTGATTATGTTGCTGTGGAGTTGTTTTGGGTATCTTGTCTCCACAACACCACTTCAAACTCCCTAAAGGAAAGGCCCTTATCTTCAAACTCCCACCATCTCCTCCACCCTGGCCCCAACTGCACTTAAACCAGTGTAAGGTAAGGAATGTCTAGTGGTGGTGGGGGGAGTAGGGGGGAGAGATAAACAGTTAAGCAAGCAAATAATAATTAGAAGTTGTGATTGGTGCTGGGCAGAAAGGGAACAGCAATGCACTGAGAGAGAATTCCTAGCTGTGAGAAGCGAGGAAGAGTCTATCAATATATGGAGTATAAATTTTTTTTTAAAGAAATTGTTTTTGGTACTGGGCATTGAACCAGGAACAATTTACCACTGAGCTACATCCCCAGTTCTTTTTATTTGAGACAGTGTCCCTAAATTGCTGAGGCTGACCTAAAATTTATGATCCTCCAGCCTCAGCCTCCTGAATCCCTAGGATTACAGGCATGCACCACCACGCCCTGCTTGAAATTTAAAGTCTGTAGCAGTCAGGTTTAAAAGCCTAAATATTTGAAGAAAAATTAAAAAAAAGGCCACTTCCTTAATAATAATGTTAACTTCCATGTATTGTAAAACCAAACTCGTCAAGAATTGAGCCCTATCAATCTGCATGTCCTCTAAAACCCTGGGAAATTAAATATAACTCTCCCATTTCATAGATGAGGAAACAAGCCATGCGATCCTTCTGAGATTGGAGAATAACCAGACCAGATGTTGAGTACTTGGTGCTTTGACCTTCTGCAGATTGTTGTACTGACCTCCAGTTCTGCTTGCAGTAAGGAGTACTCACTTAGCCAACAAGTATTTACTGAGTGCCAGGTAGCTCATCTAAATAGCAGTGGGATTAAAGAGATAAAAAAGGGCACAGACTTGCATTCCAGGAAGGAGCTCCGAAGAGTGAGGGAGACAGCCAGGTAAACAAATGGTTCCAGAATCGTCCAGTGGGACGTGCGAAGAGTCTGAACTGGGGCCATCGGAAGCGTACAGCAACAACGCAGTGGGTAGGCTGGAGATTTTTCATAGAACCCGGGCCTTTGAGATGGATTTGAAGCCAGGTCCTGAAAAAGCCAGCCCAGAGTGGGCGGTCCCCGGTATCACTAGAACTCTCCCATTTCAAGCTGCCAACTAAGAGAACTGGCTCTCAAATGGTACTAGCAAGGAGGGTAGGTTTAGGCATAGGTGTGCAATTTGTTCTCCGGGTGAAAAGCAGGCTAACAAAGTAGCACTGCCAGGTCCTTGCACTCAATGGTCCCGGTTCCAAGAAGCCCCTCTACAAACCCACGCGCGTAAACACGCGAGTTAGCCAACTCAGGGCAGGTTGGGACGCCGGGGTTCCCCGAGTAAATAGGAGGACCTAACCTTCTTCCCGCCAACTCCCGGGCCCTCGTTCTCCAAGCCACCGCGGAGTCGGGGTCTGGAGTCTGGGGTCGGCCGCTTCCGCCCGGCCAGCCGCCTTTCCCGGGGCACCCCATCCGGCTGCGGGGCAGCGGCACTCAGCGCGGCTCCTCCTCCCGCTGGGGGCTTCTCGTTCCCAGTCCCGTCCTTGTGGGCTGAAGCCTGCAGCCCACGTCCAGAGAGGGCGGAGGGAGGAGGAGAGGGAGGGAAGAGGAGAGGGGAGGGAGAAAGGGGAGAGAAAGGGAGCTGCTTCTATCCAGTACTTCCCAGAGCTTGCCAGGAGCGCGCACTCAGCGGCTTTACGGGTTCCAGCGTCCCAGCCGCGGTCCGCGCCACGACCACCTCTTCTTTCTCCTCTTCTCTGGCCACCACTTGTCCTCTCCTTCAGCAACTGCTAGGCTCGGGCAGCAGCAGCCCCCCAGCCTCATCTCGGCCACATCCCCAACTCTCAGGGCTCACTCCTGGGACGAGCGTCTTCGCCCCATCCTTTCTTCCTTCCTTCCCTCGCGCCCGCCCTCCCTTTCCAGGTCTCCCTCCGGGTCCCGATTGTCTCGGTCCCCAGCTTCGTCGGCTCCCGCCCGCGCCCTGCCCGTTCTCTTCCTCGCACTTCCTGAGTCGCGGGCCGCCGCAGTGTCGCCGCGCCGCGGGAGCCCAAGCCCCAGCCGCAGCTGCCCCGGCTCCAGTCCCCGCAGCCCGCGGCCCCCGCCCGAGGGAGCCCCGGCGCCCGGGGAAGGCAAAAGTGGGCGAGTGCGCCGTCGCCCAGCCCCGCGTCCCAGCCCTGCCCGGCGAGGAAGGACCGGGAAGATGAACAACGGCGGCAAAGTCGAGAAGGAGAACACCCCGAATGAGGCCAACCTTCAGGAGGAAGAGGTACTGAGGGGCTCGGTGCGGTGGCGAGTGCGACCTGGCTCGGAAGTGTGGGCTGGCGGGCGGGCGGCGGGCGCTGGCGCTAAAACGGGGTTCCCGGCTGCGCTCCGGGGAGGGGGCGCCGCGTTGAAAGGTTTGGGAATTACCCTTGCCTCAAGACGCAGCCCCGAATTGTGGCTCCGGGACTGTGTATTTGTGTCCACGCGCGACTGCGTGTCCACAATTGCGTAACTCTGAGGACTTTGGGGAGACTTTTTAAAGTATAATGGTCAGCTTTGTTTGCCTGGGGATTTTAAAAGCGGAATGGAGAGCTGACTCCTGAGTGACCTCAGACGATCGGGACCGGGAGGCGTTAGGACTTAGTTCTACGTGTGGAACTGAAACTTGGGGTGGGGGGAAAGAGGTTGGTTGAGGAAGAAACTCGGGGAAAAGTTCTCGTGAAAAGAAACCTCAGTTCTCTACCCGCTCCCTCTTTCACTGTTAAAAATTCTTGGTGAAATACCTAGCCGAGACAGTTTGGATTAATAGATAACTCATCAGCTGCATTCTTCTCTGATGAGTCAAAGACCCCCCGAAATTGGGCGATTAGCTTTTGTATGTTTCGGGGCGATGTGGAATGGGGGGAGCAGAATTAAAGAGTGAAAAATGCTCGTCGAGGATGTTTTAATAAGACATTGACTTAAGATTATAAATTTTATGTAGTGCGTCCGAAGTAATGATTTAAAAAAGTTTTGAAGCAGCGGAGCGTTCCTTTGATGGAAACACATTTAGTAAATGTGTGCCGGGGTGCAGAGCGGGGGAGGAACTCAGGAACAAATGTTTTAGAATTTTATAGTTAAGATATTTGTGATATATTATCATATGATTATGTTCCTGTAGGTACATTATCTGGAGTCCAAGAAATTGTTTTTCTTCCTTTTAAAGATCCCACATAGCTGAGTTCTTAAACATTCTAAAAGGAACTTAAGAGTGCACATGCAGGAAACATACATCTTAATATAATCTGTAAAGGGTTTTTACAGGTATTGCATCAAAATAAAGAACACAGAAGGTAAACCGATTCTAAAGCAGTTAGGGTGGTGAAATTATTGTTGAGACACCGTGTTGTGTGCAGATTGAAATTCTGAGAGTGAAACCAAACATTGCAGAGGAATTCATCAATGTACCTAGGACATGCACATTATCCACTTGTATAATGGGCTATTTAAGAGATAATAAGAGAGACCTAAAGTTATGCAAAACAGTGCAAAATATTTTTCTCTTAAAACACAGTTGTATGGTCGTGCAACCTAGGTGAATTACAATAAGCTGAAAATTGTTTTCTTACCTGAGGAAATCGCCTACTTTTATTATCACATATTATTTTGAAAAGTGTTGTTTACATGCTTATTGTTTTACAAGTATAGGAATATCACTATTCTTTTTCAAAGAGATGGATACTTGAATTTGCAAGTTTCACTCTTTTCTTGAACCTTACTGACCGCTCTGCATTTTATTTCCTGATCACTAACATTTTTTTTTAAATGATGCTAGTTTGCTTTTTTAGAAATTGCTATTTAATTAATTCACTTAGCACATCAAGATAATCACTGTTTCAGAAACCTATTTCAGTTAGATTGCCAATACCCTTTACTTCAGATAGATTACCCGTACCCTTTACTTCTAAAGGTAAAAGAGTGTCATGTGTGAAATCATCTTTCTCTACTGGTCCAATTGAGAAAACTTGAAACTGGGAAATAGTTAATCAGAACAACTAGATTTTTTGTTTGTTTTGTAGGCAGCAAAATAGGTTTGTGTGTGTGTCCCCCAAACCATACCTGCTTAACTTAAAATTATGTAGAGGAACTTAGTGTTTTTTTCTTGACCATCACAGATGAACAACTTCTAGGACTGAGGTATCAGGCCCTGTTTCAGTGTGATCTCAGTGCAGTCACTGTCCCTTTTTTTTTTTTTTTTTTTAATATTTATTTATTTTGCTTTAGTTGTACACAATGCGTTTTTACATGGTGCTGAGGATCGAACCCAGGCTGCCCACGTGCTAGGCGAGCATTCTACCACTGAGCCACAACCCCAGCCCCCACTGTCTCTTTTCCATTGTCCTGACTGGTATTTTGAAGATAGGAATGGCTTGTAGAACTCAATTTTTAGCAAAACGCTTGTTATTTAAATACAAGACAGGTGGAAAGGTTTCAGAATCTAGTTACACCCAAGGTAGAAAGTATAATATAGTTATAATGAAGAATGAGGGTTTATAATGTTAGAGATTCAGGGGGAAGAAGTTGGCCTGTTTTTGGTTTACATTTTGTTTTTGAAAAAATACTGGTATGTCTGCCCCCTCCCCTCTGAAACCACAAGTAAAATAAATACAGTATTTGGTGAGTCCCATTAATGTGCTTGACATTATACAAAACCACCACTCTGGACCCTTTTCCTGCCCACCCAGGGGATCAGCAATTTGTTCTCAAACACATTTAAAAGCCTTGGCGGTAAAATCTAGTAAACAGAACACACACATCTAACTTGTATATACGCATAATGGCAAGAGAGGAAAAATATGCTTGGTTGTAATCTCTGGAGGCCGTTGAACTGATGTGTAAAAATGAATCTAATCATAATTAAGAGAAAAGAGTTTATTCCCTAGATTGCTGGGGTTGTTTAGGCTTTCTTTCGTGTTGGAGAATCCAAGTTTGTTTGTTTTCTATTTTTGACACGAGTTCTTATCATTTAGTATTTGAGAGTTTCTCATTGCTTACTTGGCTCCAGTGGTATAGAATGAATGGTCTGGGGTTTAGAAGACTTTTTGCAGCTTTTTAAGGTTGGAAGTTTCTTGAGAATTTGTGCAGAATATGTACTTCTCCTTTGGATAGCATTTAAAACTTTGAGGAGAATAATTTTAAGATTTAGCTAGGCAACCGGGTAAAAGAGAATATATCTGGCTTTCTGTGTGTGTTCTTATGCAAGTTGTTTCTGTAAAGAAAAAACCAGTTGTCAAATCTTACTGGGTTATCTGAGATCTATAAGGTTTATATTTATATGTACAGGGTGTCAGATAATTTTTTTTAACTACTTTATAATTAATAAAATAATTTCTTGAATTTGTCTCCAGTTTTATGATCAGACTCTAATGAAGTTAATAAATACCTAATAGACCCACAATTATTTGTCTTAATTAGTTATCATTTGTAATTTTCAATATATTCTATCATATTGACTTTCTGTCTTGTAGTTAGAAATAATTTGTTTGCTGGGCACAGAATTTTCAAAATAGAAATTTCTATGGAAATCATATAAATATTTAATTTGGTTTTAGTTTTATTTAATCATGTCATTGTGTACTTTTTAGGCTGATTACAAATCACTTCCAACAGGCATTTTATTATGTTGAAGTAGTTTTATTTATAGTATAAGTCAGTTCAGTCACAGCAATTTCAGGAAAAACTAGAGAAGTGAAAAACTTGGCACCATTGGAATATTGATCGAAAAGATGTTTGTTTGGCAGATGTTGGGCAGAAATCATGTAAAGCAAAACCTTTCAGAGACTCATACAAACTTTACTTCATATTTCTTCCTTTAAAGTGTTTAGTAATTTTGCTAAAGTAAGAGGGTTGTAAAGACAATTGCTTTTTATACTTGGCACAGAGAAAGGGTAATGTCAGAGATGTAGCCATGTCAGGTTTTCATTGAGCTCTAAGATGAATCTACATGATGACTTTGGGAAGATACAGAATGGTCTTGTGCAATTTAACCAAATTTGGAGTTTTTGTTATTGCAAATCAACTCTAATACAAAAACTTATATTTCAGTTGTAGAATAGGATTTGGTGACAGTGATTTGGATGAAAATGTAGTGACCTCTTAGTAGAAGGATGCTGCAAGGCTACTGCCAATATTGCATGCAGTTTTGGGTTATTTTTCAGGGGGCACTTTTATAATTTCCTTGATAAACCATTATGTACACCTGTATTCTTGTTTCCAGTGGCATTTAATGTTTTTGGTTTAGATGAGGTAGAAGTTCTTTTTTGGAGGTGCTTTTGTATTATATTTGTAGGTTCATTTAATTTTTGCTTTGAGGATAAAAGTGGTTTAGTGCTGGAGATAGGGCAGTATCATGGGAACTTGGAGCTGTGTGGGTAAGGTGACAGAAAATAGTGTAGCTTTTTTGAAGGACTTTGGGAATTATGTATCAAAACATGTTCCAGCCCTTTTATTTAATACTTTTATAATTAGGAATTTACTCTAAGGAAAGAGGATATAATAAAGACTTATTTATAGAAATAGTTACTACAGTTACTTATGTTGAAAATTCACAAACTGTGTCTAATATAGGGAAATTACTAAGTAAAACATTATAAAGTTATAAAGGGAATATTATGCAGCCATTTAAGGCTATGCTTTTAAAGAGGAAAACATATATATATATATATATATACATATATATGCATGTATATATATATGTATATATATATATATATTTAAACATATAATATAATTAAAACATTTATTCTCTTTCAGTTCTATAGGCCATAAATTTGAAATCATGGTATTGGCAGGGCAGTGATGCACCCTGCAAAGTCGTAGGGAAAATTCTACCTTGCCTCTTTACATTTCTGGTGGCTTCAAATGTTCTGAAGACTATTTTTATTGAGAGGATAGTTTTCAAGTTGTAACATTAAATAAAAAGCAGATTTTGAAGTTTATGTCGTGTGATGCTCTTTATATTTATGTAAATAAAACCAAATGTAAACAAAATTCATGTAATTGATGGATTACAGATAGTATATTAATCGTTTTCTGATGCTTTCCTTTGTTTTCATTTTTTAAAAAAATATTTATTTATTTGCTTTAGCTGTACACAATGCGTTTATTTGTACGTGGTGCTGAGGATCAAACCAGGCCGAGTACGTGCTAGGCGAGCGCTCTACCGCTGAGCCACAATCCCAGCCCCTGTTTTCATTTTCTAAAGTGACTATGTGAACAGATGAGATGCCTTTTTGCTTTGAAGATTTATGAAATTCCTTTGTGATATCTGTAAGTATCACAAGTCAAGTCAAGCCGGTTGGTTATATGTAGTTTTGGTCACAATCCTGGCTGCATGAATCTAGCCTGTTCTCATGACCTTTTTCATATTTAACTCATCACTTTATCCTGGACCATTTTAGTATCTTTAGCTGTCTCCCTGTTCTAGCATCCTTCCTCAAACCATCCTTACATCATATAGTTGCATCTTGTGATATTTCAAATCCTAAAGTGCTACTCTAATCTCCACAAAATAAAGTTCAAATTCAACACTCAGGATTGTTCTAATGTACTTTTATGCTTTGCAGACCATTTGCTTCAACTTCCTCCTCTGTTCTCCCAAGGCAGCCTGCCTTGTTTCCAAGGCAGGATTCAAGTTTGAACCTGTATTTTTATACTAGCCTCTCAACTGTGTATCCCATCCCATAGAGATGATTAGAGGTGATATTTTTTTTTTCAGAAGTCCAGGAGTTACTTTGTTATTTCCATTAAACTCTGGATCATCACCCACCATTTTTGTTTGTTTTTTAAGATTGATGCCATTTTATAATAGTCTTGATGGCATTTTTTGATAGTCTTGATACTCAACATCTACCCAATAACAGTACCTGTGCACCAGGCAAGTACTGTACTATGCACACACACACACACACACACACACACACACACACACACACCACTTATTCTTTATAAATACTTTATTTTTTAAAAAAGTGGAATATCCTTACTGGTAAGGTTGGTGCTTATGAATTTGTATAGATAAGCTATTAACAAGTAGCCACTCATTTAATATTGAGAGGCCCCTTGCTCACTGGGGATTTAAAGAAGTTATGAATGGACCCACTGGGAAATGATCTGTCATCAGTAGCTTCTACTTGAGGGCACAGGTGAATGAATTCCTAGTCCATCTGATAGTCCATCCAATGTGGGACCACTCATCTCATGGTATCATTGGGTTCTCACCATTTGAATTTGGTTTCTGCAGTGAAACTCCCATTTGACCTTCTGGCCATAGGTTTCCGGAAGCCTTGGTTAGGTGGAAAAGCAGGGAGCTCCCTGTGTTCCCAAACAAGCCTGCTCTGTGTGACAGCCACTTTGGAATGTTTGTGTTCAGTTTCATTTGGCACCTTAGTGTCTGCCTGGGGGTAGGGGAAAGGGAATGCAAATGTTCCTCTTGAACAGTGCTTGCTTTGGTCAAAGGAAGAAAAAAAAAATTAGGAAAGAATGAGGAGAATGAACCTTAATAGCTGGAGCAAAAGTGACTGCATATTTCAGTGGGCTGGAGGCCATGGAGGTCCAGGTATTTAAATTGATGCTCTGTTGATAGAGGATGTCAGTGTCATCACCCTGGTGGAAATGAGCTTATTTATGGGGACGACTTGGATATGATTTCTCTCACTCATATGCACACGAGGAGAGTATTTTTAAACAACTTCAATGCATCCATCATGTGTGTGTATTTGCCAGAGAGGGAGTTTGAGAGGTGCTTGACCTGGAGCTTGAAACTGACTGAAGGGTACATGCTTGAGCTTATCAGAATAAAGTTGCCCCATTGGTCAATATTGCCGATAGCAGAAAAGAGAATTATTATAGTTATTCAGCCTATGAAATTATCAAATCGTTTTATCCATTCACTCAAGAAATAATAATCACTGAGTCTTACTGAATATTTTCTGGGCCGAGTATTAACTAGCCACTCCACATCCTCATGACAAGCTGCTGCAGGTATTTGGATCCTCATTTGATGGGGAGGCAAGTGAGGCACTGTGAGGTTAGGTTAATGGACTAGAGCCTTTATATGAAGATTATGGGGATGACAGGATACAGAAGAGGCATTTCCTGCCCTGAAGTTGCACACAGTTTAATGGGGATGGTCCTGTGTAAACAAACAGGTATAATAAAGCCTGGTGCTAATTGTTAGATTTGGGTATCAGCCAACCCCACCAGGAGAAGAGGTGACAAAGCTGTGTTCAAGAAAGTAGAAGAGACATTGGAGCTTGGAGTGAAATCTGAATTAAGACTTTGAGAAAAAGTTGTGACAGTGGGGGAAAGATGGTCTAGGCAAAGGGTCATCACTATGTGAACACACAAAGTCTTAGGTAGGAGAGAGGAAGGGGGAGTAAGGGAGAAACTGGAGAGGGGACATTGTCCAGCAGCTTGCCTTCCATGGTACAAAGTAGGACTCTGTCCTTTGATGGAGAACTGGGGTATATATGTGGCAGAAGGTGGCATCCTTGGGACTTTTCAGTTGAAGGGACATGCAATGGGCTTTAGAAGAGTTATGGAAAATGATTAATGAGGCTACTACTGCAGGAGTCCTGGTTTCAAAAGTATAAGGCTGTGATAGCTGAAGCGGGGACATGAGGGCACTGTCATGGCCTTGGGTAACTATTTAATGTGCAAGAGGAAAGACTAGGAGACATCCTTGAGGCCTTTGGGGGGTCCCCTTTGGATGACTAGCTAAATGGTAATTGTATTTGTAGAAATACAAAAACAGAATTTTCAAGGTGAAGGGGGAAAAAGCAGCTTAGGAGGTAAAGATGTTGCAGAAGAAAGGTCTAATCTTAAAATAGAATTATCAGAACAATTCATGACTATATAGCTGGTAACTTAAAATGTGGGTCATGTGAATGTGTGCCCAGAAAATTGAATTCCCAATTCCTAGGATACCTTGTGAGGGTAAGCAAGAAAAGAAAAAAAAAAAATTACCTAATATATGAAGCCATGTTTAAAGAAACAAAGGTGGAGGTTAAAGGAGAATTGGAAATTATCAGGAAAAAAATTGCAACAATTTTTAGAAAGTCCTGTTTAATTTACTAACATATGGGCTGGGGGTGTGGCTCAGTGGTAGAGTGGTAGAGTACCTAGCATGTGCGTGGCCCTGGGTTCAATCCTCAGCACCATGTAAAAATAAATACATAAAATAAAAGATATTATGTCCAACTACAACTAAAAAACATTAACAAAAACAATTTACTAACATAAAGATGCACTACATAGGGGCTGGGGTTGTGGCTCAGTGCCTAGCATGTGTGGGGCACTGAGTTCGATTTTCAGCACCACGTATAAATAAATGAATAAAATAAGGTCCATCAACATCTAAAAAAGATGCAAAGCCAATTCAGTGAGACCCTGTCTCTAAATAAAATACAAAATAGAACTGGGGATGTGGCTCTGCGGTCAAGGTCCCTGATTTCAATCCCCAGTACCAAAAATTAAAAATTAAAAAAAAAAAAAACCCAAAACTTATCTATTAGGAAGGGGGCGGTGCTTAAAAAGAGTAGGTATATATGGTATTTCTCATATGCTTTTTGCTTTCATCGAGTCTCAGGGATTTGTTTACCTTTAAATTTGATATTAATTCCCTGGCTTTCATTTCTCCAACTTTTCTTTTCCCACCCTTTCACCTAGAAGGGAAAATCAACCTACCATAAAATCTAGAGAGGCTCAAATGTTTTTATAAAACAAAATTTCTCCAAGTTGCTTTGTTCTTTTTTGACTTCATTGGGGGTTGAGTGGATGTGCCTTTGGCCAGCAGCCCAAGCCCAGGAGGAGAGGTGACAGAGCTGTGTCCAAGAAAATAGAGGGTTCTGTGGGTCATATTTTCAATTTATCCCTTTCATGCTTTCCTAAAAGTTTGCTCCCTTTTCTAAAGCCCAGCTTAATGTCAGCTGAAAGAAAAGTAGTCCAGGAACTTAACAACTTCCATTTGAATTTCTTTTGTGTTTTAACCCCCCTACAACCATATGATGTACAATATGTAGGATGTTAAAAAAGAAGTGGCCTATTACATCCCGGAAGGTAGATCCAAATTCCAGTCCCTAATATTGTGTTGTTACACAAATTAAAAAGACGGGGAATGTTCAGGTAGCCTAGTTCAATCCTGTCAGCACCTAGGATTTTGCAAAAGTATAAGAAATCAGAGACTTAAAGGTGAGATCCTTCTCTCCAACCAAGAGGCCAACATCTACTTTTAATTAGTTCATATTTCTCATGAATTGAATTTAATGATGTTCCTTTAATTTTCCCGAATTCATACATGTCACCGGGAAGGTAATGCTGGTAGGTGGCCAACATTATATTGTAAGGATTATAAAATGTTCTCTTCTTGAACCCAAAGGATCTTGTTTTGTGAAAATGCCTCACCTATAGGATGGATAGTTGAGGCTTGGTGGGAAAAGGTGCACACTGAAAGTGCAATCTTATTACAGAAGTAGCAGAATTTCCTTTGTGCTCAGAGGGGAAGTGCTACAAAAGTGTAATTGCTTTACCCAGCATGTGTGATTTACAGGACTTAAGAATGTGTGAGTTTCCTGAGGCATCTGTTTTAAAATACAGTATTCCTCCAACCCCCTCAGGATCTGTTTGGGGAGGAGGAAGGAGGGAGGGAGGATTTGCCCCTGGATGCTGGCTGACTGGGAACAAAACCCTTGGTACGCGTGGTGCTGCTTTTTGGAACCTTCTTTATCAGAGTGGAAGGAAGAAGAAAATTGGTAAAGTGCTGGGATCTAGTGAGCTAGGCTCACTAGATTCTTCTAAACTTCAATTCCTTCTTTCCCAGGAACTCCAGGCATTTTCCAGTAAAGAGCCAAAGAATTGCTAGAGCTGATGTTAGACTGTTCTAATTGCAAAAATTTTCCTTTCAGTTTTCCCGAGTGTGTTTAGGAAAATTAGAGGGTGAATTGTAGATCAGGTGCAAATCCAAATATAATCAAACTTATAAAGCACTTATGATTTTTGCATGTTAATTAATTAAACATTTATCGAGGAAGTATCTCTATTCTGCTTTTTTTTTTCCCTTTTGGGGGTTCTAATGATTGAATCCAGGTCAGCCCTCTACCATTGAGCTACACCCCCAGTCTCTATACACAGCTTTTAATATTACTTCTTTTTTAAAAAATATTTATTTGTTTTAGTTGTACACAATGCCTTCAGTTTTACGTGGTGCTGAGGATTGAACCTGGGCCGGGCACGTGCTAGGCAAGTGCTCTACTGCTGAGCCACAATCCCAGCCCCCTAACATTACTTCTTAACAAGTCAAATGAAGCATTATCATCCCATGTTTAGGGATAAGAAAACTGAGGCTCTGAGAGATTAATTTGTCTGAGGTTTTACAGCTGGTTGATATGAGCTTAAAATTTTCCAGTGGCATACCAGGTTCATGTGATCTGGGCCCTGACCTCATCTGCAAGGAATCACAACGGAATTCATTATGCTTCAGTTGTTTGGGCCTTATTTAGGTATCTACAACTTGCCAAACTTGTTCCTGCCTCAGGGCCTTTGTGCTTGCCTTTCTGTATGCCTAAAAAGCCCTACAGCCAGATGTTTTACAGGGCAGCCACATCCTTGTCATTCATTCTGATCTCACTTCAGATATCATCCCAGAGAGACCTTTGACCCCAAGTTTAAATTAGCCCCATGTTCCCAATCCCCATCACACCCCTTTATTCTCCAGGTAGTGCTCTTAACCTTTGACATCCTCTTCTGTGCTTTTCGGACTTATCTTGTGCTCCTGGAATGTAACTCCCTGGAGCAGGGACTTTCTGTCTTAATACCTTAAAAAACCCAGCACTTAAAAAAAAAAAAAAAAAAAAAAAAAACCCAGCACTTCCCATACATTTATTACTTGTAAAATAAATACAAACCAGCCTTCAAACGCTGAAGCCTGTATAATACAACACACATACACGTTTTTCCCTGTTTTTCAGAATAAATTTTCATTATTTCTGCCTTTGAAGTGATCTTTTCTGGGTCTCCATCTTCACTTTATTATACCAGAAACCACAATTATCATCTTATATCCTTTTGAGTCAGAATTCTTGTGTGGATGGTAGGTGATAGTTCTCTTGTGGGGGTTAACAACATACTCATGCATGAAAGAATCTTTCTGGTACATAGTTCCATAGAACCAGGAGACAAATGCAGGCCTGGCATGGAGTGACTGAACTTTAAGTAAAAGTAGGGCAACACGAATGTGATTCCTGTTTTACAGATGTGACTCCGGGGTTGCCAGGGTTAATGTTAATATCCCAGGTGGAATTGATTTGGACATAGACTTACCACTTTTGGTCCTTTGGTTTAAAGCCTAGCCTCAAGGTCATTGTGCTTTCTTTTGCCTACCAAAAGGAAACAGTACATAACTCAGGATAGTGTTGACTTCAGATGGACATATCTAGCCTTTAAGTACCACAAAGGACCATCTAATTTGCTTTGCCAACTCTAGGGGAGCCTCCTCAGTAGCCTTACAGATTCTAGAGCTTTTTTTTCTCTTTTTGCCTCCTTGTAAAGCAGACAAAAGAAGTGTACAATGTAAATCAGTGTCATTTGTCCTTACACTGACAGGCCACGTGTTAATTGAACAGACCAGTATACTCATGAAAATGCAGACCATTGGATTATCCCAGTGGCATTTATGTCCATCTCTGACCTTGGTCAGACTTCTTCACTCTCATCATCCATTATCTGATAATCTCAGAACCAGTAGATTATAAATCTTTAGAGAAGTCAGTTCTTGACCAACTCATCAGTACTCCTCAGATGTTTTTCATCTCATTATTATCTCTGTGTTTTCTATGGGACCTAAGTCAGGTCACTTAAGCAGCTTGTCTTGGGTAAGTCATGAAGCTTTTGTTTCCTTAACTAAAGGTAGGGATTGTATAGAAAATGTTGCTGTGCATCAACAGAATCCTAACTCCCATATTTCCATTTTCCATTTCCTGGATGTGATAGGAATGTCTCATAACATGGGTGGGCTGTTTGGATAGACGTGCAGTTTTAAGCCTATTAATTGAAAGCCCTTTAGATCTCAGTTACCTCTGTTTCATTTGTTATATTGTGGAAGTTCTGGGCTTTGGAAGGTTTTTTGAAAAAAATTTCATATGCCTGGTTTTCATACCTGAAATTGTTTTGTTTTTTACTAAGCAAGCCAGTGCCTCTCCTTGTGAAATGGGTGGGAGTCTGTGGGTGTGAGCTAACGGCAGGAAATGACCCTCTCTAAACAAAAGGATTCTTTAAGGCCCATCCTGAGTCTTTGTGTTGAGGAGGAGTTATGCAGAAAACCAGAGCTAGGAAATGAATCTCAGCTTTAGCTATTCTAATGGAGGAGGGGAGAAAGGAGATATGCTCCCAGAACACCCTCCTGGAGTCTAAGTGCCTGGCGGCACCCACTGTGAGAGCCAAAGAAATGCAAGAGTAGGTCCACCTGCTTCTTCTGGACAGCTGGGCTACCTATTACACCCTAGAGGGGGAAAAGAGAGAAAAAAAAAAGAACCCACTTTGCAGAATTATACCCCGTGACATTCAGCCTTTACATGGGCTTTCAAATTTTGCTCAGAAAAGCCCATGACCCTCAAAATGCAGAAATACACATGGTATGCGGAAAGCAAAAGAAAAGAATTTTTGTATGTTGAATTCATAAATAAAAATTTGGGTACTGTAATTTGCTAATAAAAATCCTGGAAATAAATTTGAATTACGATGTTAACTATTATCTTTTCAGTTTGATTACTCCATAGTAAATTATGCTTATAAAAGGTAGTCTATAGACCAACAAAGAAGGAATTTGTAATCTTTGGGGTGTTCCCTCTTTCCACTTCAAAGTGACCGTTCATTGTATCAGCATTTGTTCAGCAGGATCCCGAATTTATATTTTGAGCTAAGTAGCTAGGTCTTTTTTTTTTTAATATTTATTTATTTGCTTTTAGTTGTACACAATGCGTTTATTTGTACGTGGTGCTGACGTGCCCGTGCTAGGAGCGCTCTACCGCTGAACCACAATCCCAGCCCAGTAGCTAGGTCTTATCAGAATTATTTTGCCTTTATAAATTCTTGCTGACTTGCATCATTGAACTTCTGTTCTTCTAGCACTTTTTTTTTTCTTTCAGGAATATAAACCTTCATATAAATAATTACAAACACTGTTTTTTTTTTAGAATGATTTTGTGGTTTACTTAATTTTTAGTTGAAAACATCAAACATCTTTTCAGAGAAAAAACATTGTTAACACCACTGTTTTTAGGATTTTTTATTATTACGATTATATTTTTAGAAAGGCAGGCTAATGTGTTTGGTGGGCAGCTGAGTGTGTTAGGGTGGAGGGGTGGAATATTTACTCGCAGCACCAGATATTTAACAGAATTGCAGAGATAAGATTAAAACTGCCACTCAGATCCCATTTTGAAAGGGTTTTGTTTATATAGTAAATGTGCCCGAAGACTGTGTTTTAAATATGAAGCAGGGGTGTGTTCAAAAGAAACCTGAATTATGGTAAATTCCAAAGTTTGTAGGTACAGTTTATTCTATTGCAAATTCCAGTGTCTGAAGTGTTGGTAGGTTTTTCTCATTTTCTTAATACATTTTAATTTTATTGTCATTTTTTGCATTGCTGGGGATTGAACGCAAGCAGGGCCTCCTACATGTTTGGGAAGTGCTCTACCACTGAGCCTCTTCTCAGCCCTTCTTATTAAAAATTTCAAACTGTTAACTTACAACATTAACCTTTTTCAAATTATCGATTTACAAATATAGAAATATATGTTGACTTGGATTCATTTGGAGGAGCTTAGGAACAGTATATGTTTGGCATGTTTTTTGTTCTTCTGGTATCACTTATTTTCCTGTTATTACCTATGCTTCCTATTTTCACCTAGTGGGCTCCACACTCTAAGCTGCCTACAACTGCAATATCCAGAGGCAGAATAATGGCACTTGGGTGATTGCATTGAGAATGTTTGTGTATCCGCCTTGCAAGCATTGCTCCAAAGACAATTCACAGTGGGTACATTGCTTGTAGGTTCATTTATGATAAAATAAAGATGGATTAAGGAATGTAGAACATCTGATTTTATTGGGTGCAGGAGCTGGTTTTTCTGTAACTCTAAACATTTATGAAACTACTGATGAGCCCCAAATGAAAGTAAAACAGGAATGTTTGTCCAAGCTTTCTATGTTCTTAAAAGATCAAAGGGAAGTATCTTGCCCTTTGCAGCACCAGCATCTGTTGCCATTTGGTCATAGTGCACCCAGCCTGCTGACCCTGAATCTAAGGAACAAAAACAAAAGTCCAGGGCTGGGATTGTGGCTCAGCGGTAGAGCGCTTGCCTAGCACCTGCCCGGCCGGTTCGATCCTCAGCGCCACGTAAAAATAAAGGCATTGTGTACAACTAAAACAAATAAATATTTATTAAAAAAAAAAAGTCCATGGGGAAGGAGCAGAGACTGTAAAGTACTATGGGCTTTGGCCAATATGCAACCAAGATATTTGGGGTTTTGGTTCTGGTTCTGGGGATAGAACCTAGGGCCTTGGGCATGCTAAGCATGTGCTTTACCACTGACCCATACTCCCAGCCCTACCTGAGATGTCTTGATCATTAACTATCCTCTCCTGTCTGTTCCAGGAAACCCCATGGGGATTTTCATCAACATGAAATTGCTTGTTTCTCTTGTTGTAATATCATGGGTCATGATTAGACAGATGGAGAAATCCTATTAGTGACCTTACCTTAAAGTCACCGAAAAAAGTGTTATTATTCCCAATACAATAATGAATCTTGGGTGCTCCTCCATCTAAGATGATCCAGATGTAGAAATCTAGCAGTTTTACCTGGTCCTTTATTCATTCCAGTTCTCTGATAGCTCTCTACTAGCCTAACAAGCATTATATTTTCCAAATTGAAGTTGCAATCATATTCCTTAGAGAACCTTCTATAAATACTGTCTTTCCTTCCCCAGTTTTAATGAATTAATTTGCAACCTAATAGAATTAGGGAATTTCGTATACAGGGATAGAATAAAGAGTAAGATCATGTTCATAGTAAAGCTCTGAGGTGGTTTCTAGGATAGTCAAGGTCCTCATATTAGAAATTTCTAGCAATCATTTCTATAGCAAGTGAGCCACGACAGAGATTCTCTGTGAAGCAGAGATTTTTGTGCCAGGACTTTTGTACCAGGCATGAGTGGTGCTCCCAGCAACTTGGGAGAAAGAGGCAGGAGGATTGGAAGTTCAAGGCCAGCCTCAGCAATTTATAGAGACCCTCAGCAACTTAGACCCTGTCTCAAAATGAAAAATAAAAAGGACTGAGGATGTAACTTGGTGGTAAAGTGCCCATGGGTTCAATTTCCAGTACCAGCAACAACAAAATAAAGTTTGTTTTTCTGATTGGCAAATAAACTCATTTGTATCATTTGTATCATCTCCCCCCCCCCATCAGAAAATACAGGTAAACAAAAAAGGAAAAAAGAAAATTGTACACTCCTTTCCTCAGATGTATCCTTTTCGCTGCACATATACACACAGACATGCATGCACACCAACTGTGTTAAGATCATAATGTGTTTTACATTTGATTTTTTTTTCACTCAACATTGTTGTGATTGCCTTTGCATGTCAGTAGTTTTCTTTCTGCAGCCACAATTTTTAATTCATAAAAATTGTGTCATAGTATGAATGTGTCTTAAATGTATTTATTAATCCATTCCTTATTATTGGGCATGGAACTTCTTTGCAGCTTTGTGATATAAACAGTACATCCTCCCACCTAATTCTGTGTGTATACCCTTAGTGATTTCCTTAGTCTTAGAAGTGGAATTTATAGGTGAAAAGTCATACATTCTTTTAAAGACATTTAATGTTTATTGGCAAGTCTTCTATAGAAATACTGTACTAACTTAATACCCAGCTCCAAGAGTATCAGCAGGTCCGTGTTCCTGCATCCTCTGCCCCTATAGTTTTAAAATGTTTCAAAGGTTTGGGGGCTGTAGCTCAGTGGCAGAGTGCTTGCCTAGCATGTGTGAGGCACTGGGTTTGATCCTCAGCACCACGTAAAAATAAGCAAAGGCATTCTGTCCATTTACAACAATAAATAAGTAAATAAATAAATAAAATGTTTCAGAAGTTGCTTCATCACTGTGGAGCTTTTCACATTTGTATTCTATCCCTGCTTCATAATTGATATTCCAGCCATATGCAACACCTGGATGTTACATATTGAGTTTTTTTTTTTTTTTTTTTTTTTTTTAACCATTTCAAGACAATGCCTGATTGTTTGTGTGTTGATAGGCACTACAATGGTTAGCAGATAATTTTTTTGGGAAATGTAATGAAAAGTGTTAATTTTGTGATTTGCTGGCTGTTAATGTCTGCTGATAAAGGGCAGTATATTTGAGTGTTTTGTGGAAGCATTGAATCAGCTCTAACATCTGTCAGGTTAACTAATAACACTGCCAGTTCAGCTGTACTGGAAGATGCATTCTGATTTTATAGATGTTACAGCATAGAAATGTGTCTCAGAATCAGTGGCTATGAACTCTGTTTTTCTGGTCACATGATTGGTTTGCCCCTGAGGTCTTAGACATTGGTCAGTTTCACAGAAATTTTGGTGGACAGCTAGCTGGTTACATATCTGGAAGGAACTTTATAATTACAGTTAAATCAACAGTACCTTTTATTGGGTACAGATCAAGATACACATCTACTTCTGAAAAATGTTCCCTTCCACTCCCTGTCGAGGAAGGCCTGGAGATCCAATGTGGAAGCCTCCACAATTACTCCTCAACCATTCAGGGCATTTTTTTTTTTTTTAATATTTATTTATTTACTTTAGTTTTACACAATGCAAATGCATTTATGTTTACATGGTGCTGAGGATCGAACCCGGGCCGCCCACGTGCGAGGCAAGCGCTCTGCCGCTGAGCCACCACCCCAGCCCATTCAGGGCATTCTTCAGCCCCCCACTGCACAGGCTGTTTTCGCTGTGGATGCCCACAACATCCACAATACCAAGAGCCAAATACTGCCTCAGGAGTGCAGCTCAAGTCTCCCCGTGTGGGCAGGGCAATCACCATTAACCCCAGCCCACAGGCCTACTTAATTGTTACCAGAACATTCTGTGGAGTGTATACCCGCCACAAAGCCTGCACACATGTTGTGTGAGTGTGACTCTAGGAAATGAGCAGATGTAAGTCTCAGTCTTGACTCATCCTGTTTGTTATATGAGTGAAATTTGCATCTCTTTGGGCATTTACTCTAACAATATTTCAGGGTAAATTCCCATTAAGCTCATGAAATACCGAATTTTTATGCATCTTAGCACCTTTCTCAAAGGAGCTATAAGCTTAGAAATTCAAAAAGAGAGATCAGCGTGGACCAGAGTAAAACAGGCCTTGTGGAAAAGTATGGGTCTTGAGGAACTCTTAAGGTTTAAATAAAGAGAAATGGGCCCTGAAGTAGGAAAATTTCACAGCTGTAAGTTGGAAGTAGGAAAGAACACAGCACACTTAACAAGGCTGGAAGACCCTGTATCTACCTGTTAATTTTGAAGGAATGAGAAGTAAATGAATGGTACATATTTGGGAGTATTTTAAAGAATTTTTATTTGTCTGTCATTGGTTTCCCAATCAGTACAAAGTTAAACATCTGTAGAACCCAATGCTAATATGCTAAGCCTTCCTTTCCTTTTCCTTTTTTTTTTTTTTTAATGTCTTAGTTAGCAAGGCCATGCAAGCTCTTCAGAGGAGTATACTGGTAAAACAAGGAATTTTTCTCTTTGACTCTGCCCCCTTAACGTCCTTGAAGCCATTTATCCCATGATTCCAATTATGATTCTGTTCTTTCATTCTGCCTTTTCTGAACAGCATAGCTGTTTATCAGTCATTGGTGGCTCTTAGTCTTGGAAACTAAATCTATAATTCTTAGGTAATATAGTCATTCCAAAGATAGTAAATTATAGTCATTCCAAAGATAAACTTCTACTGTATAGGCCCTGGTGATACAGTGAGCAGCAATCTAATAGTGTCCTTGATGGTAGTGAGGAAGTATATATGAAACAAACAAAAGTTAAGTAAATATCAAATTACAAACTGTTAAGTGCCATGAAGGACACGCCTAGCTGATGGATTGCAAAGGGGGCCTTTTCTACTTTATCTTAGTTGTATTCACCTTGGTTCATGTATGTTAACTCATTTAATCCTCACTACAGTATGACGTAGCTACCAAGCATTCTCATTCCTAAATTTACAGGCGAGGAAATGAGGTTAGTGAGTTGAATAACTTGCTCTAAGTTATAGCAAATAGAGCAGAAAGCCTGGATTTGAACCTAGGCAGTTAATTTAATCTGTCTTGTGACACTGCTAGTTTGGAGTCCTCTTTCCTTAGAGAAGTTTATTCCAAGGGATCTGGAGTTCTCCTAAGCCTAACACATCTCAAGATCCTGCCTTCATAGAGGAATTTGAGACATGGAACTTGCCTAAGCCCTTTCTGATAAGTCACGTGGTACCTTTTTGTCTAGGGGGCAAGTCAATTAGTTACAGCATTGCGAAGTGTCAGAAAATCTGGGTGGCCTTTGACTTCCCTTGCCACAATCAAGTCTTTACCCCCTTTCCCACTGTACCTGGGGGAACTCAAAAAATCAGATCCTCAAACCCTAAATTGACTCTCCTGTCTTTAGCTGGTTCAGCATTAATGGCAGAGGCCTCTTCCATATCTGTTGTCTCCATTAATCATTTGGCACCTGAAAACATTTAGAGGCTCCTTGATCAAAGATTTGATGTATATCAAAGTGTTCTGAAGATCTCAGAGTTCTCTACAGATGTACACCACCATTTTTATTCTTGTATTAAGACACAACATTTTTGAGATATAATTCACATACTTAAAAATCTTCCTGTTTAAAGTAAAATAATTGAATAGTTCTTGGTATATTCATGGAACTGTATAACTAACCATAACCACTATCTAACTTTTGAACATTTTCTTGCCCTCCTTCCCCTCTCAGGACCCATTAACCATCCACTCAACCATTTCCTCTTTCTCCAGCCTTGACAACTACTAAATTTACTTTTTATCTTTATGGAGTCCTATTAGGGACCTGTCTACAAATGGTATGATATCAGCCTTTTGTGTCCAGCTTAGTTTACTTAGCATAACTTTTTCAGTGATCATGCTGCAGCATGGAATGGATATTTTGCTGCTTTTTGTGGCTGAATAATATTTCCATTGTGTTGATGTACCACATTTTGTTTATCCATTCATCTGTTCATGAACATTTGGGTCGTTGCCACTTTTGGGTGCCCACTTCTTCCAAGACCCTTTCACCTCCAAGTCCCTGAATTTCTTGTTTACCTTGAGGGACTTTATTACCTATTAGCCCGTGGGGCTTTCTAGCCCTGTTGTCAGTTAACTGATTTAGTTGCATCCTGAATATGCTGTGTAGTATTTTTGTTTATATCCTTTCATGTGTCTGCCATGGTTTGGATCTGTTTTGAATGTGTCCTCCAAAGGTTTGTGTGCTGGAGGCCTGGTCTACAAAGTAATGATCTGGAGAAGTGGTCACTCTTTAAGAGGTGGGGCCTAGTAGAGAGGATCTAGTAGTTCCGGGTCCTGGGGGCCCACCCTGGGAAGGGGTTAATATAGTTTGCCTTGCTTAGAATTGGTGAGAGTGGATTGTTATGAGGCCTCTCCATGTTTGACCCCTCTGATTACCCTTCTGCTTCTCCATGGGAAGTAGCCAAGGGTCCTTGCCAGGGAGCCAGTGGCCATGCTGTATCAACCCTCCAGCTACCAGAAGCATGAGCCAAATTAACCTCTCCAGTTTATACCCAGCCCCTTGGTGACAGTCTACATATGTTTGTTAATTTGGACCTTGAACTTTTTTAAAATTAAGACAATTTATTCAACAAATACATATCAAACACCTACTATGTGGCAGACACAAGTTGGCTGTTGGAATTAATGCATAAGCCTAGAACCCTGTCTTTTAGGGGATTTATATTCTAGGAGAGTCTATATTCTTGGGTGCCCTTTCATTTTAAAAAAATATACAGTTATACAGCAAAAGTGAGGTGCTAAGGAACTCGGTGAGACCCTGTGTCTAAACAAAAATGCAAAATAGGGCTGGGGATGTGGCTCAGTAGTTGGGTGCCCTGAGTTCAATTGCTGGTACCCCCCCCCATAAAAAAGTACATTTAACTTGTTACTCTCTTACATTTCCAGCATTGGCTTCTAGATGTCTTAAAGAGTAGATTCTCAAACATTATTTGATAACTCGCATTAGAATTTTCTTAATAATTTTCAAAAATTTAACAAAATCATTTAATCCTGTCCCAACTGCGTGGGTTGCTGTCTTCCTACTGGCACTGTAAGCACAGTTTTGTTGAGTTTTATTCATGAAGGTCAAAGGCTACTAAGTATCCCCATGGAATAGAAGCAGTCTTGGGGAAAGCACATCTCTCACATCCTCCTGCACTCCACACACTCGCCTGCACTTTGCTCCTCTTCTCAGCTTGTTCGAGGAGGAGGCTCAATTATTTAAGAATTGGAATCTTGTGGGGGCCTCTGTGGTTGATAGAGGAGGGACTCAGGAGTGGGTTTCTCACTGTCAACATTAAAAGATTTTCTTCCAACCAAGGGGTGGAAGGCAGGCAGGGAAGGGGGGCCGTGCTGGGGAATGATAGTAGTCAAATTATAGTGTTATATTGTGTGCACATACAAATGTGTAATAACAAATTCCATCATTATGTACAACTGTAATGCACCAATAAAAAAAAAAAGTGGGAAAAAATTCTCTTCCTCCTCCTATTCATTAGTTCATTAGGGTTGACTGGCCCTGAACCAGATGCCTAAGACAGGCAGCCAACTCCTTACCCACCTGGCTGTAATTAATTACAGTTAGGTATCTTTCTTTTATACTCTCTTTTGGAAATGTTAGTAGTGTAACTCTCCCAGAATACTATGAGTATTAATGAGTTAATATTTGTAGAAGCGTCTGGAAATGTTAAGTGCCTGGTGGTGTTCTTATCTACTGTGGAGCACGGTTGCCTTATAAGGCTGTCCACTGGGCTGAGGGACCTCTGTGGGGAGCTGGACCAGCCCTGAGCCCAGATGACTGTGGCAGTTCGTGACAGTGTTCCAGGAATGGGCTCAGATTTCCTATTTTAATACTGGTGATACAACATTTTTGCTAATTGTTAGTGTTGGTCTCACAAGTATGTTCCCCTGAATTTTATAACATCTATTTTTAGCATCCATCTCCATGATTCTTGCCTTCTCAAAACCAATTATAGTAAAATCCATTTGAACAGAAATATTCCAAAGTTAAGTCTTTAAATTTTTTTTCCCTGGAAAGATAGGCTACTTATCCTAAAAATTATTTAAACTAAATTCATTCTTTTCAAAATTCTATATTTAAAAAACTATTCCAGTAGTGCTCTTTTTTTTTTTTTTTTTTTTTTAACAGTATAGATTAGAATGTACAAATGTGCTGGTTGCAGTGGTGCATGCCTGTAATATCCAGCTACTTGGGAGTCTGAGGCAGGGGGATTGCAAGTTCAAGACCAGTCTCAGAAACTTAGCAAGGCCTTAAAGAATTTAGTGAGAACCTGCCTCAAAATAAAAAATAGAAAGAGTTGGATGGAGCTTAGTGGTAAAGCACTCCTGGGTTCAATCCCGAGTACCAAAATAAATAAATAAAATGTATATCTATTTAATGTGGATTTTTACAAGAGTTTGTTTGCCTTCTTTTCATTGGAACAGACATTTCAAACAATCATATAAACATGGAAATTTACACATTCAAAAGTGAATTTTACAATTTTTCTCTCTTATTCTATTTGGGTTTTCTGTGTAATAACATAGATTTATGTTGTCATAGACTTTCTTCTTCTTTTTTTTTTTTTTTTTTTTTAGTACCAGGGATTGAACCCAGGGGCGCTTAACCACTGAGCCACATCCCCAGCCTTTTTTATTTTTTATTTTGAGATAGGGTCTCACTAAGTTGCTTAGGGTCTTGCTAAATTGCTGAGGCTGGCTTTGAACTTGCAATCCTCCTGCCTCAGCCTCCAGGTCTCTGGGATTACAGGAGCGTGTCACCATGCCTGCTGTCGTAGACTTTTGAGCTGGAAGGGACCCAAGAAGTGCTTGTGTTCAACACCCTTACCTGAGCAATGAGGCAGCTGAAGCCCAAGGTTGGGTCTGGAATACATCTCTTTTTTTAAGTAGGTTACAGTATATTAACTAGCATTGTTGTAATATCTGTATTTGTCTCTGGGACAAGAGAGGAGTCTCTTTCTGGATCCCTTGAGATCAAGCAGGATAACCCCCATATGTTGCATATTTTGGGGCCGGGGCCGGGGGCGGGGAATACCCGGGATTGAACTCAGGGGTACTTCTTGGCCATTGAACCATATCCTCAGCCCTATTTGTATGAGATCCAGTGAGACAGGATCTCACTGAGTTGCTTAACTCCTCTCTTTTTCTGAGGCTGGCTTTGAACTTGTGATCCTTCTGCCTCAGCCTCCCGAGCCACTGGGATTACAGCCGTGCACCACCGAAACTGGCTGTTGCCTATTTTTAATTCATGAAGCCTGCTTCAAGAAAGATGCTACTACAGGTGAATGATGTAGAATTTAAAAAAAAAAAAAAAAGAAGGTTCGAGAGAGTGGTGGAAGGTTAGAATATCACTTCTTATATCCTTGTCAGAAGTATTTGGTCATATTCTTTTTATATTTTAGTGTTACCAGCACAGCAGGCATTGGGCCATCTAGGCTGGTTCAGTGGCTCCCATTATTTTCATTAATGATACACTTGTGTTTGCAAGGACTAAGTAGCTTGTATGTAAACATAAACCCTATTTAGAGGCAGTGAACAAATATTTTTGGTGAGCCTTGGACCTCTGTATCTGCGAATGTTTGTAGGCAGTCACTTGTTTATAGGAAATGTTGCAGTATTGAAGAACTTTGGCCTTAGTAGTGGTGGGCAATGGGACAAAGTAGGCAGGGAGTGTTGCTGGTTAGCTCATTTGATTAGAACAGTATGCTAATGAATTCAAGGTCACTGGGCCATCTGTGTATGGGTCACCAGCTCTGCTCTTTTGGGATTCCAGACCTTGGCCCAGAGACTGGGCAATGTGTGTCATTGGTCATAAGGCTGAAGCAACAGATAGATCAGTGCAAATCCATCCTCAGACCTAGAGAAAGAATTCAAAACACACATCCTGTGGTTAGTAGACTGTTTATCTGGCTCTCATAATATTTAGAAGTTTTTGTACAGTTTTCTTAAACCTTTTTGCTGATCAATAACAAAATATGTATTGTTGACGATCCTGGGAAAATGAAGAAAAGTACCAGGAAGGAAATAAAAATCATGTTATCCTACTGCTAACATTTTGGATTTTCTCTTCTTGACATTCTTTTTCTTCCCTTTTCAGCTTTCCTTTTCCTTCCTGACCCCACTTCTATAATTCTTCTTTTCACCATTTTCCTTGGTTTGGTCCAATAATAGCGTTTCTTAGCCCTTTGTCCTGCATCATCATTTCTCATTATCCTACACTCCCATAGAAGGTGTTCTTTGTCCCAAACTTCTGTCTTGAGCTCCAAAATCAAATATTCAAGTGTCCACACCACCTCCAGTTGGATATCTCCTCCACGCCTCAAACTTAGCATGTCCTATAACTGATTTCATCATCTTCCCTCCCAAATCTGCTCCCTGTGCTCCCCATCTCTAGGAGTCACCCTTCACCTAGGTGCCCAGTTCACCTCTCTGCTCCTTAACTAACCCATCACCAGATTCAAAAGTTCTATCTGCCCAATATCAGTCTGCTGACTGATCGCCATCTTTCCTATTATCATCCAAGTTCAGGCCACCAGCAAAGCTTTAGCACTGTTGGATCAGCTCTGCACCATTCTTTTGCCCCATCCTTGCCTCCTTTTCTTAGTAATCTTTCAACAAATGCAAATATGGTCTGTCATTCTCCTGTGACTGTTTCCCCTTGTCAGAGAGTTTCATCTGTGACCTTTCTTCTGCAGGCTCTGTGCTTTTAGTCATACTGAGCTTCATACATGGCTTTAATGATCAGTCTTCTTTGATTTATTTAGTAAATGTGGTTACTGATGATCTGCCGTGGCAGACACTAGGTTCTGGGAACATGCTTCCAGAAACTTCAAGCATTGGCTGGGGAAAAGACCAAGACAGACTTGGGAATGGGCTCGATTAGAGGGTGGTAATGACCCCAGCTTTGGGAAAACCTGAGGCAGGGCTCTGCATATGCAGTTAATTTCTGGTGTGTTGGCAAGTGGTTTGTGTATATATTGTGCATTGCACAATTCTGGGTAGCTTTTCTGCTGAGCCTAGAAGGATGACTCCTTGGGAGAAAGCACTTGCACAGAGAAGTACATCTTGATTTTGTGGGGAGTGTGAGGGGGCAGTTCTGGGCATGGAACCTAGGACCTCCTGCATGCTAGGCAAGCACTCTAGCACTGAGCTAAATTCCAGCTCCAGGATGTCTTTTTAAGTGCCTCTGAGGTTGTCAGTTTGGTTTTGTGTTAAGTTAAAAGTAACCATGCACAGGATTAAATTTGAATGGAATACAAGAAATCCCTTCTGTAACATTTCACATGGTGTTATACTGCAATGTGGGAATTTCAAAATTGGGAAATCCCTGTGAACCAGGATATAGCTTGTTTTTTTTCCCCCTGAACATATCCATGACTTATGAGTTGCAAGAGTTCCGTATATACTGTCTATGTCCCCAGCTTCTTCTTGGATTTCATTTTGCATCCCCCCACACCAGATAATCTAAACAAGATGATAAAGCATAGGAAAGGCCCTCCATTAGTGGAGTTAATGTTTGTATAAATGTTAATCCATAAGAAATAGAATGTTTTTTTGCATTCCAGCAGTATAGATACACTCTTCTGCCCTCATTCTGACCTCTTGATGCCTTTGGTGGAGAAGCTTGTTCTTCAAAGGAACAGATACCTCTTCTTACCTACTTTCGGAATACAGTAAACTCTTTTGTTTGTGATTACTTGAGTCTGTTAAAAATAATGTTTTCAGATATCTTACTCTCACATAAAAACAAAAAATATATCACAATGGCTGGGTATTTTAAGTTTTTACCAGAATGTTTGGAATTGTTGGATGTTGTCTCTGTTTTCTTTCTTACTATCTTCACAATACTGATTCACAGTGAATCTTAACTAGTAATTACCAGATAATATCTATTATCAGTGACTGAAATCAACATGGAGGCTTCTTAAGAAACTTGTTTTTAATAAACTTTTAGAAAGTTAAAAAAAAAAAAACTTTAAATACCATGTCACCCCATTTTTCTCTTATTATTACAAAGTAATAAGTATATGTGATTTTTAAAAAAAAATTCATCAAATAAGGTTAAAAGTTCCTCAATATCTACCCACTGTCCTATTCCCTGTCCCAGAAGTATAATCAAAATTAATATGCATCTTTTTATACACTTATATACTTAACATAATGGTAAAAGTATTGCCCCCCCCTTTTTTAAAATCTTTCATGCACCCTCTTTTTAACCTTAATTGACAGTAAATTTTAAATCCTTCAGCTCGGGTCAGTGTATGCAGCTGTAACTCATTCTTCTTAATAGACACATAATACTTTATTGTGTGGATGTAGTTATATATTGTAATCATTTCCTGTTAACTGACATTTGGATTATTTTTAGTATTTCTGCTGTTTCTAATGCAATTAAAGGAAACATCATTGCATCTTTGGGCACTAGTATGTTGGTATTTCTAATATTGTAGTATAGTTGCATTTTATGTACTAACTAGAATTCAGCATGTGTAGGTTTTGTAATTAGAAATACCCATTTTTTTGCTGGGCATCGTGCCACATGCCTGTAGTTCATCTACTTGGGTGGCTGAGGCAGGAGGACGGCGAGTTCCAGGCCAGCCTGGGCAACTTCAAGAGATCTCCTCTCAAAATAGAAGGAAAAAGGCTGGGGATGTAGCTCAATGGTAACCTAGTATGCTGGAGGGCAATGCTGACTCCCCCAGGCACACCCTGACATACGCACACTCCTGGCCAAAATAAAACAAAAGAAATGTACATTTTTGTTTTGCCTGTGTGTCTTAGTTGCCAATGGACTTTTTTTCTTTTTTCTTTTGTTTGTAGATGGACACAATACCTTTATTTTATTTCTTTATTTTTATGTGGTGCCGAACACCATACCCAGTGTCTCGTAAGCACTCTACCACTAAGCCACAACCCCAGCCCTTGGACCTTTGTTTTATTTATTTATATGCAGTTTTGAGAATTGAACCCAGTGCCTCACACATGCCAGGCAAGCACTTTACCACTGTGTGTTCTTTATGATAAGTACATATTGTTAAACATAGTATACATATATGATCACACATATTTGGATAAACCACATATACTTGAGCAACTTAAAGGATGTCAAAGAAATGTTTTAGAAACCATATGCCATTTTATAGTTTACTCTTTAACTCTAGAATTTGAATCTAATGTAAGGATTCTTAGAAATGAAATTTCTGGATAAAGAAATTGTGTACATTTAATTTTTTGGTGTGTAATACTGAATTGCCCTTAAAAAAAAATCAGTTAACCAACTTAGATGCTCTTCAGTAGATGAATGGATAAAGAAACTGTGGTATATATATACAATGGAATATTACTCAGTTTTAAAAGAGAATAAAGTTATGGCATTTGCAGGTAAATGGATGGAGGTGGAGAATATATGCTAAGCGAAGTAAGCCAATCCCAAAAAACCAAAGGCTGAATGTTAGCTCTGATAAGTGGATGCTGATCCATAATGGGGGGTGGGCTGTGAAGGAACTTTGATTCGGCCAAGGGGAGGGAGGAGAGGGGAGGGGAAGTGGGGGTAGGAAAGATGGTGGAATGGAACATCATTATACATGTATAACTGCACACGTGATGCAACTCTACATCATGTACAACCAGAGAAATGAAAAGGTGTGCTCCATTTGTGTACAATGAATCAAAAAGCTTTCTGCTGTCATGTATCACTGATTAGAACTAATAAAATATAAATTTTAAAAAATCAGTTTATAGCCTCATCTTTGATCCATTCCTTCTTATTCTTCCCCTTTTTTTTTGGTGGTGCTGGGGATTGAACCCAGGGCCTTGTGCATGCAAGGCAAGCACTCTAATATCCCCAGCCCCCCTTTTTATACTTTCTAACATTAGGTACATTATCTTAATCTTCCAGCAATCATTGGCTGGAAGAAGGCATTTCATTATTGTCTTAATTTGTATTTTTATTATAAATGCATTTTTGTGTTTATTGAATAATTTTTTCATCACTTGGTTATTTATATTCCCTTGTCCAGTAAGTGTCTGTTTTTTATTCATTTTATGTATTGTAAATGCTATTATGTTTCTAATTATTTTGGAAATATTCCCCCAGTCTTTTGCTTGTCTTTTAAATATGGGCTCATACTATCATTATTGCTGTCAATGTGATTATCTGGCTAGAAAATCCAAGATTATCAGTTGGGGGAAGAAATAGAACTAATAACAAACTTCATTAAGGTGGCCAGTTAAGATCAACACAAATCAGTTTAAGAAAACTAAAAACATACACAAAAAAGCCCACCTACCGTTTAGAAAACCACTAATCAATTAGAAAACAAAGAAAAAGATGCCATTCTTAGCAGCAGTTAAAACAATAAATTAGTCTGGCACACAGTGGGGCATGCCTGTAATCCCAGTGGCTTGGGAGGCTGAGGCAGGAGGATCTCAAGTTCAAAGGCAGCCTCAGCAACTTAGTGAGGCCCTAAGCAACTTAGTGAGACCCTGTCTCAAAATAAAAAATAAAAAGGGCTGGGGATTTTGCCCAGTGGTTAAGTGCCCCGGGATTCAATCCCTAATACCAACAAAAACAATAAATTTTTTAAGAACTGCTTGAAAAATACTATATTCTGAAGGACATTAAACAACTGAATAAGTGGAGGTATAGACTGTATTCACAGGTGGATATTATACAATTTTTAGTTTTCTCCAAATTAATTGAAAAATACAATTCTGATAAAATTCCAAGGTACTTTTAAAAGAATTTGACAAGCTAACTTCAAAAGTAAACTGGACTCCTAGATGTATATAAAGCAAAGAAATTTTTGTGAAAGAACTAGTGGGAGGGGCATTTTCCTAACTAGATATCAAAACTCTATTTTAAACTCCTGTAGTTAAGAGACAAATCACCAAATATGGAAACTTAAGCCTAGAAAGGTAAAACAGTTAGTTTAAGGTCATTCAGTTAGGGGCATATTTATTTATTCAGTTATTTCTCAGTTTCTGGACTGATTGCATGTGATTCTAACATTTAGCAAGATTGTAGATTCCCATTTGGGCATTTCTTTTTTATCGATTAGAAAAAATATCTTTTGGAAAAATAATTTATGCAAGGACTCAATCCATTGGACAAATAGCTTTAATAGTGGTTAGAAAAGGAAAATGCTAATGCAAATCATGCAAGTCTCTGTGTGTTTCATGGTCTGGTATTTTCCCTATAAATACTTCCTTCATTCTTGAAGCAGCATAGTTCAAAGGTGAAGGATGGGGGTAGAAAGAAGATAACTAGTGGCCAGGGGTATATGTAGAAACAGAAATCAGGAATGGTTTAGAAACCAGTTAGCAAGCTCATTAGTATTTTAATGACATTGCAAGTTAAAAGTTTAAAATAATAAAAATGTTCATTTTTTATTTATTTTCTCCCCCTGCTTTATATTGGTTTGTGCTGTATTGTGAAGACAGTGAGTGCAAAGTACAGGGATTGGAGGCGATTGAAAATCTGTATGTTATAGCTTATGTGTAAATTTGGCAGTTTGGCTCTTAGGGATGTTTTGTGTCTATGTACCCTGTGTGAGCTGGTCAGCTGCAAAACCTTCTGTTTAGCAAACTCGATAGCATCTAGGGTGGAGCAAAGAGGGAAACATGTTTAATCACATACTCAGAAGCTTCCTGGCACTAAGAAAATTATCACCAGACAGCAGCAGACAGGCTGATTTAACTGCAAAACCTGCAGCAATCATTTTTTTAAGTCAATTTCTCAAAGAAAATGTAGGAATTTCTCAAAGAAAATTCCCTAAAGCACAGATTTCATATCCAAATATTATATTTAGTCATCTTAAATTTGAGAGTACAAGATCACAAGTACTTACTATGTGACAAGAACTATAATGCCCTCAAATTCCTGATAGACTAGGTAGGAGGACTAGATAGGAGGTGTCATAAGACTAGAAAAGGCTAATTACTGTAACAAATAAAGAATAAAATACTTGGGTAGGCAATTGAGGAAAGATAACATTGGGGCTGAGATGTGATATGTTGGATTATCTGCCCTTATTTCATTCACAAATTTGGGCTTTGTAGGCATGAGAGTTCTACAGCACTTCCTTTTTAGGAACCAAGTAGGGTACTAGAGAAACCCAAATGTATTTTTTTTTTTTAGCATATTCAAACAAATCTGAGGATAGATTTTTTAAAAAAATATTTATTTATTTACTTTAGTTGTACACAATGCAATGCATTTATGTTTACGTGGTGCTGAGGATGGAACCCGGGCCACGCACGTGCGAGGCAAGCGCTCTGCCGCTGAGCCACAACCCCAGCCCTGAGAATAGATTTTAACAAAACATATTTGTGCTACTGAGGGAGAGATCAAAAGGATGAGACAGGAAGCCAGAGAGACCAGGCATTATTTAAAAAAAAAAAAAAAAAATTATTTATTTGCCTTAGTTGTACACAATGCGTTTATTTCTAAGGGGTGCTGAGGATCTAACCGGGCCGCGCACGTGCTAGGCAAGCGCTCTACCGCTGAGACACAATCCCAGCCCCCTGCATTTTCTTATGTAAACTAAAACCCAACCTCAGAAGTCATAGGAAATATATAATGCAGCTTCATGTAAAAAAATGGAAGGCTGGGGTATAGGCTAGTTAGTGGAAGAGTGCTTGCCCGATATGCTCAAAGCCCTGGTTTGATTTCCAGCAGTAGGGGGAAATGAAAAAAGTGGAAATACACTGATTCAATACTTTTCTGAAATTGTATTTTATTGAGACAAAGTTGCATTTTTTTTTTTTTTTTTTTTTTTTTGGTACTGGGGATTGAACTCAGGGGCTCTCGACCACTGGGCCACATCCCCAGCCCTTTTTTGTATTTTATTAGAGACAGGGTCTCACACTGAGTTGCTAAGTGCCTCCCCATTGCTGAGGCTGACTTTGAACTCCTGATCCTCCTGCCTCAGCCTCCCAAGTGCTGGGATTACAGGCATGTGCCACCACGCCCGGCCAAAGTTGCATTTTTTTAAAAAAAAATATTTATTTATTTATTTTTAGTTGTATACAATGACTTTATTTTATTTATTTATTTTTACGTGGTGCTGAGGATCCAACCGGGCCGCACACGTGATAAGCGAGCCCTCTACTGCTGAGCCACAACCCCAGTCCCCTCAGGACTCTTTTTATTAGTGATAGAGATCCAGACTCTCAGACATTTGTAATATTTGTCCCTTATCTTTTTGCTCATGTGTTCCATCACCTTGTGGGTATTTATAGGTTACCAGTTCTGCTTTTGTTTGAAGACCTGTCTGGCAGGGCTTGACACCTCTTTCCTCTTTGTGCAATGCAGGGCCTGGTTGCCTAGCTACCTCTGAGGGGTCAGAGTGGGGATTGGTCTGGAAAGGGGAAGCCAGCAGAAGCTGAAGTTAGTCCTGTCCTTGTTCTCCAGTCTGGGCGGGGCTTCCAGGAGCTTAAGGAAAATCTATTGTGGCAGAGACAGCCACTTCTTCCCTTCCATTTGTTTTTCCCTCTCTTAACCTTTTTTTTTCTTCTCTTAGTTTTTCATTTCTGCTTGTTATTTTAGGCCCATTGGTATCAACCAGGACCAAAGAATCTGCGGAGTAAATTGATGGAGAAGGACTTCCTGGAAATAGTAAATCACAGTTTAGTTTTTCAGAGACAAGCAGTCATGTGAGTCAGTTAAAAAGAGAAGGTGCTTCTCAGGAAGAAAGGCATGATGGTGAAGTCTTAGGGAGTCTCCATTTAGAAAATTTGAATGGGCTTTTTCTGTCTTCATAGCACATGAGCTTTGGAGTCAGCCAGTATATATTTGGCATCCCAATTTCTTACCCTGGCTCTGTCACTTCTTAACTATTATCTAGGGCAAATTATAGTAGTCTCCTCTTATCCACAGAGAGATACATTCAAGACCCCCAGTAGTTCCCCGAAACTGCAGATGGTACCAAACCCTATGGTTATATTTAGATTTTCATTGCTGTAACAATACCTGAAGGTAGATTATGTACAAAGAAAATAAATTTATTTAGCTTACAGCTTTGGAGGGTCACGAGCATGGCATTTTGTGTCACATTATGGCTGGCATTATGGTTTGAGTATGTGTAAGAGGGAGAGATCACATGCTAAGACAGGAAGCCAGAGAGACCAGGGAAGGGTCAGGCTTGCTGCTTAAGGACAGTCCTCTTTTGAGAACTAATCATGATCCCACAAGAACTACATTAATTCCTTATGAGGGCATGCCCCCTTCCCCCAAGACCTGAAAACCTTCCACTAGGCCCCACTTCTTAAAGGTTCCATATAACCTCCCACCCCTGGCCACACTTGAGGACCAAGCTCCCAAAACATGAAGCCTTGGGGGCCACACTCAAACTATATCACTTAAATATACTTTGTCACCCCCCCACCCCCCGGCATACATATCAATTTTACATTAGACATGAAACATTAATGACAATAACTAACAATAGAACAATTATAACAATATGTTATGGTAGAAATCAGGTGAAATTTTGAAATATTTTGCTTCCAGCTTTTCATGTAAAAGCAGCACTTTATTTGAACACAAGCAGTGTGATACCATGACTGTAGATCTGATACCAGAGATGGCTAAGTGATAGATGGGTAGAATATACAGCAAGGATAAGCTGGGCAAAGGGATGATTCATGTCCTGAGTAAGATTTCATCATGCTATTCAGAACAGCATGCAATTTAAAACTTATGACTTGTTTATTTCTGGAATTTTCCATTTAATATTTTCAGGCCACAGTGGGTGACTGAAACCATGGACAGTGAAACCATGGGTAAGGCAGGGAGGTACTGTACTTAGTTTCCCTGGGGCTAGTTCTTGTGTACATTTGTGGGAATAACATAATCTATGACATGGGGTTGAATATGGAGTGTAGAAACTTTAGTTATAGATATCATGCCTCAATAGAGTTTAGATAATGTATTCAACAAAAGGAAAACTGCTGGTACTATTAATATTAACTAATTATTTGTTTTTGAAAGAGAATGATGTCATTGAGACAAGAAATGAGGTCCATGGGGGGAGGGGAATCAGTTCAGGAAGTCCTGCTTTTGTAACATTGGAAACTTAATTATATATAAATCATTTACTTAAGATGCCTGGTTATTTTGGATTCATAATTAGGTCCATAGTCTGCTCTACTTGCTGCCTGGGTGACCTTTAACTTCTCTAAACATTATGTTCTTCATTTGTAAGGACAGAATGACAATATTATGCCTGTTTCATGGAGTTGTGATGATTAAAGAGAAATACTGGTATGTAAAATATGTTGCACCATGTCTAACACAGAATTTGGTCTAGAAAAAAGTCTATTTTCAGGCTGGGGGGGTTGTGGCTCAAGTGTTAAGAGTGCTTGCCTTAGGATGCATGAGGCACTGGGTTTAATCCTCAGCACCACATAAAAATAAAATATTGTGTCCGCCTAAAACTAAAAAAAAAAAAATAATAATAATAATAATAATTTAAAAAGTCTATTTTTACTTCATAGCTTTTATCCCCCCCCCCCCCCACCTTTTTTTCTTCTTCAGTGCAGGGGATTGAATCCAGAGCCTTGAGCATACTGGCAAGCACTCTACCAGTGAGCTTACATCCCCAGCCCCTATAGCAACTTTTAAGGCACAGTAAAAGCAATTAATACTCAATAGCAATTACATTATTATTGCTTTCTATGTCCTTTGAAGCATGACTATTCTATTTCCATGCCCAAATTTTGTTTTCCTAGTGAAAATAGACTACATTCACATTAGCCTATTGTTAAATGTTAACTCTTTTCTGTATCATGACTTTTGTAGTTTTTTGGGGTTTGTTTTCCTTGTACTAGGGATTGAGTTCAGGGGGTTCTACCATTGAGCCATACCTTCATCCCTTTTTACTTATTGAGACAAGGTCTTATTAAATTGCTCAGGGTGGCCTTGAACTTTTTTTTTTTATATTTATTTATTTGTTTTAGTTGTACACAATGCCTTCATTTTTACGTGGTGCTGAGTATCGAACCCAGGCCCCGCACATGCTAGACAAGTGCTCCACCGCTGAGCCACAACCCCAGCACAGCCTTGAACTTTCAATCCTCCTGCCTCAGCCTCCTGAATTACTGTCATTACAGGCATGAACTACCACACCCACCTTTTTTTTTTTTTTAATATAATGAAAGATGGGACAGTGACTTTTTTTTTTTTTTTTTTTTTTTTTTGGTGGTGCTGGGAATTGAACGCAGGGCTTTGTGCATGCGAGGCAAGCACTCTACCAACTGACCTATATTCCTAGCCCTTATGGCTTCTTTTGTAGAAATTCCCATCTTCTTTCAAAAGCTAAGGCTAGGTTCCTCAGTATGTTGTAATGTGTATATCATCAGTTCTCTTTCACTATTCTCTGCATCTGTGACTTAATTATGTATTTTATAAGTAGAGTAATCTTAGTTTTCTTTAACATGTAGCACAGGATTAACATGCAGTAGGGGTTTAATAAATAGCTCTTTAATTCAGTTTCTTGATTCTTAAAATATTTTTCCTTCCATTGACAGTTCAACTGTTGGCACTGTAGAGATTATCATTTTATTTCACAATTGAACATTGGACAGATATGTCATATTCCTTAACATGCTTTTTATTTATCATAATAACTACTTTCCTTAACCAAGAAATTTTGTTAAGAAGCAGTGTATTTGGTCAGGTGCGGTGGTGCATGCCTGTAATCCCAGCACTTGGGAGGCTGAGGCAGGAGGATCGTGAGTTCACAGCCAGCCTCAGCAATGGCGAGGCACTTAGCAACTCAGTGAGACCCTGTCTCTAATAATAAATACAAAAATGGGCTGGGGATGTGGCTCAGTGGTTGAGTGCCTCTGAGTTCAATCCCCGGTACCAAAAAAAAAAAAAAAAAAAAAGAGTGTATTTGTATGTTCCAGACACTGTTCTTAACATTTTTACAAACATTAACTTAACCAAGTTCCGATAAGCAATTGTATGAAGAGGTACAACCGTGACCCCTGTTTTATGAGTGAAGAAACAACAGGAAGGGTAACTGACTTTCCTAAGTTCACATCTCCCTGTTGTCAAAGCTGGCACTTTGAATCCAGATAGCCACTGACTCCAGCAAGGGTTTTGTTTTTTTAAAGGCAGGGATTGAACCCAGATAAACCAAAGCACATGTTCTACCACAGAGTTACACTCTCAGCCAGCTGTGGGACATTTCACATGATCTGCTCCTTGCTCCCTAGCCTGTCAAGTGCCTGAAGCCTGAGCAGTTTTTGCACTGCTTTTAAGATGGCAGCACAGAGTTAAGGGAGAGGTAGAGTGAAATCCAGCAACAGAAGACTTGTGATACATTGAAATGCTGGTAATGTAAGATGTGAGTATGTTAACAGATGTTGGGCCCATGTTCATGGTCCACCAGGGGGCCAAATAGCCCATCTGTAAATAAGGTTTCTTGTATTCAGACTTCCTGGTGATTATTTTTCCACAGGGGTCAGTCATCCTTTTAATCTTGTGGTAGAAAATTAAAGTGAGTTTCACTGAAGTGTGGTTTATTTTCAAGTTTTCTTTTAAATATTTAGAGAAGTACCTGGCCTGTGGATCCAGCTGCCTGGATTTCCCTACTGTTTTTATGGCTTTCTTGAGGAGAATGTGATCACAAATGGGAGGGGTGGATCTACCTTATCAGTAAATCATGAGTATTTGGGGTCCTAAATAGGTGGTGGGCTTACATAATAGACCAGAACAAAGTTAGGCAAACATTACTAGCTAAAAGGCCTTTTGAACAGAGTTTGAGGCTAAAGTGTTTGTCATGATTTCAAATAAGACATGAGAGCGAGCTAAAAGTGGACTTGCTTATTTTTCAGTGATTTTTGCGGGGGAGAGGGTGCCTACTGTGTCTTAGGGTTTCTCTAGGTATTATAAGTTGGCTCCAAACTTGTTTAAAAGCAGTGATTGTTAATAATTGGGGGGGTGGTATTGATCTTTAAGAGTCTGACTAAACCCCTGGCCATAGAAAACATACATACCATTGTTCATATTGTTCATAACCCTTTAGGCATTGCAAACCTAGCCTTTAGATCCTAGGTTTCATAGGAAAAAGTTTCATGAAACTTTATACTATTTACTGTGCCAGGCCTTCTATGTGCCATCCTCCACCTGGATTGCTTGGTTAAAGTTCAACAAATCTGTTTATTATACTGATGCCTTTTGACTTAGCCCGGGCTATGTCCTGATAAACCCATTGTGAGTTAAAGTATGGTAAGACAAAAATGCATCGGATACACTTAGCCTACTTGAAGTCTTGGGAATTTCCCCTCATGATCCCCAAGGACTGATCGGGAGCTGCAGTTCTGCCAGTGGGGGAGAGGGTGGTGCCTGTGAAAGATCAAAATTTAAAATCAGAAGTTCTATTTCTCTTGGATGTGAAGTGCATGTATCACGCACCTGTCACTGTATTACTTTCACACTGTGGTAAAATTGACAAAAAAATTGTAAATTGAATCATCTTAAACCAGGGACCATTTATATTTACATTCTTCTTGCAACCTAGGATTATTTTGCATTTTAAAGCCTTTCTGACTAGGGGAAATAAGCCTCCTAAGGCATGAAATTAACATCCCTCAACCTCCATCAGATGTTATCATTTCAAGAGGTTTAGACCCTGCTCTCCTAAGCCCCATTAGCCAAATATGAGTTCATAGGGAAAAGGGTTTAGTGGGCTAGCCTACAAAATCCACCCTCTTGCTCTTCTAGGGCTGTCCTGTCTTCCTCTCTTTCCTGCCCCACTGAATTCCCCATGCTCACTCACCTTTTTGTACCTTGGCACATCCTGTCCTCTACCTGGAATGCCCTTCTTTCTTCACCCTGCTCATCTTTCAGCACCCAGCTCTAGTTGGGGCCTTGCTGAACCCTGGCAACCTCTCTCTCCTCGTCTGTTTCTATAGCAAGTTTTAAAGGCCTTTGTTACAGACCACATATCATGTTGTAATTATTCTGTATATGTTTGGCAGACTCCACTGCCTATAAACCAAGTGCTTGTCTTTATCATCTTTGATCAACACCAGCATGGCATGTCTGTCAGGTGCTGAGGTGTTTGCTATCCAGAATTTAAACAAGTAAGCTGTGGGATTAAAATGCCAGCATTCAGATTCTGGCTGGGTTACTTCAGGAAAATTCATTTCTTCTCCTTGTCCCTTTGTTTCCTCATGTAGGCTTTTGAAGGGGTAGGGGGAATTGAGTCAGTGCATATAGTTAGAATAGGGCCTGATATATGACAAAATACTCAGCAAGTGCTAACCATCCTGATCCTTAATCATAACAGCAAACAGTATTATTGAGTGAATGTGAAACTTAAGAATCCAGCATAGTTGGAGAAAATATTATTTAAACATAAAGAAATTGAGTCAATTCTGCATTCTCTTAAGTTTATATCACAGCATAGATGAAATGTTAGATGAAATGAAATGTATATATTTTTTTTATAGCATTCCTAGAGAAGCTTGGTAGGACATTTTCTACAATCTACTATACATTTCTTTATATTTAAGTTAACTGTCATCTGGTGAGGGCCTTAAGCATTTAGGAGTAGATACTGTGAGAGTATAAGGATTTTTTTCCCTTGAGGGTAGAAAATACCGTGTATACTATTTTAGTGTCATGATTAAATTGTGCTAAAAATTTCATTTTGCAAAACACTTTTCTGAATAGCCCCAGCAAGCTTTGGGGAGGTTAGCAAGGAGGCCACTACCATCTGTAGTCTTACTAGTAACATTCAGCCCTGTGGGAATCTTATAAAAAAAACAATAGCAAAAGTATTTGCTCCTACTTCTACAGGCCACTTGTGAGGGAAAGAAAAGTGTCATTGTAGGAACAAATGCATTGTAGGACATACATTTAGGACAGAAATATCCTGCTCAAGTATGGCGATACCTCAGAAAACTTGGAATGGAACCAGCATTTGATCCAACTATCCCACTCCTTGGTTATACCCAAAGGACTTAAAATCCACATACTACAGTGTTGCAGCCACATCAATGTTTACAGCAGCTCAATTCACAATAGCTGAGCTGTGGAACCAACCTACGTGTCCTTCAACAGATGAATGGATAAAGAAAATGAGGTATATATACACAGTGGAATATTACTCAGCCTTAAAGAAGAATGAAATTACGGCATTTACAGGGTAAATGGATGGAACTAGAGAATAATATGCTAAGTGAAATATGCCAATCCCCAAAAAACAAAAGCTGCATGTTTTCTCTGATAAGTGGATGCTGATCCATAGTAGGGTGTGGTGGTGGTGGGGGTAGTGAAGAATGAAGGAACTTTGGTTTGTGTAGAGGGGAGTGAGGGGAGGGGTAGGGCTGTGGGGATGGGAAGGACTGTAGAATGAGACAGACATTATTACCCTATATACATGTATAATTACACTATTGGAGTGACTGCCCCATGAAAATAAGTAATGTAAATGCTTTTTATATTGATTATATTTGTTACATACATGTCAAAATGGATCAAATTGCATACTTCAAATATGTGCATTTTATTGTACTTCAATCTTCAATAAAGCTATGAAAAAATAAAAAAAAATCATACCTATATAGATCAAAAAAATAAAATTAAAATATTTTTCTGCCTATTCCATATAGATTGTAGAAGAACTTTAATGAGTTTTGTAGAAAAAAAATCTAGGATTTACATTAAATTACATTTATTATGTAGGTTATAAAGCACCCATAAGTTTGTAGTGTTTGACATTTTGTGCTACTGAGTTTTCCTACCCAGGAGCATGGTATGTACCCTCATTATCCAGGTGTTAATGTCTTTTACTAAATTTTTATTATTTTTTCATAAAAAGATGACATTTTTATTATTACTGCAAAGTGATATTTTGTAAAATTACTAATTATTGCTGATGAAATGCACATTACTTTATATTGATTTTTGTATCCAGTGAACTTGTTCAAATATCTCGTTAATTCTAATAATTTATCTTTAGATTATTTGGATTTTGTATGCAGACAATCATATAATCTGCAAATTATGCCAGTTTTGTTTCTTCCTTTTAAGTCTTATGTTTTCTATTTCTTATTCTATCCTACTTTATTGATTAGGACCTAAATGCAATATTGGGTAGAAATGACAAGCATCCTTAACTTATATATGATAATCCTAGAAAAAGAAAAGAATGCTTTCAACATTTTACCCTTAGGTATGATTTTTGTGTAATTTTTAAAAAGTTATTATTTTGCAAGTTCCTACACTCGTTTCTTTCTTTTTTTAAAATTTTTGTTGTTGTTTGTTGTTGATGGACCTTTATTTTATTCATTCATTTATATGTGGTGCTGAGAATTGAACTCAGTGCCTCACACATGCCAGGCAAGTGCTCCACCACTGAACCACAACCCCAGCCCCTTACTCTGGTTTTCCAAAAGTTAATATGAAGTGGGACTGTTGAATTTTTTTTTAACTCTCTTTTCCCAATGATGTGTCACACAATTGTTCTCTTTTAATTTGTCAGTGAAATAGATTATATTGATTTTCTAATATTAAATTTACTTGAACTTCAATAAATATGCATGGAAAAGAAAGAAAGAAATATCCTGCTCAAGTCATTAAAGTAATAACCCTACTTTATAACTGGAAGACACTTCAGTATTCCAGTCTCCTCTCCTTTTTAGATAAGAAAACTGAGGCCCCCACCCCACCCCCCGCCCCAAGTGAGGTGATATAACATCAGGCTGGGGATGCAGAGGAATCTGTGCCATCAGTTATCAGATAGATAACCATATGGCTGGTGGAATTCGGGCCCAGGGGCTATGGTGGGCTTCTAACCCTTTCTGTGTTGGAGCCCCTGTCTTCAGGCATGCAACTTGTTTCTAGATAGCTTTCCTGCACTCCCCAGGTAGCATCTTCTTTGTGCTTTCATAATTAAGTTTTGTCTAAATTAAAAGTGGTGAAATATAGGCCTTCTGATTCCCTTTTAAAAAGAACAATTAAGATAATGATAGTGTTGGAATCTTTAACCACCCCATGCAATGATTGATATGCTTTTTCCAGAGTTTTGTAGGAAATATAAAAAGTCTCATCTTATTTTGTAATCAGTATTTAACCAATTATAGTAGGTCTGAAACAGTCCTTAACAATTGGGTTGTGAAGTAAACCACCGAGATCCCTTTCAACACCTTCGCTTGCAGCCATTTCTCTTTCCTGTTTTGACTTCTTGGTGTCCGCATAATTTTTTGTTTTGTTTTAATATTTTTTAGTTGCCAATGGACCTTTATTTATTTGCTTATTTATTTATTTATTTATTTATTTATTTATTTATTTATTTATTTATATGCAGTGCTAAGAATCGAACCCAGTGCCTCACACATTCTAGGCAAGTGCTCTACCACTGAGCTACAATGCCAGCCCTCTGCATAGTTTTTAAGTCAGCAGCTCAGCAAATTGTTCTGTTATCTCCAGATTTCCATGTTTCAAAAATGGCATACATTTGCCTTTGTCTCCTTTGTCAATATGTAAGTAAATTTGTGACTTTTAATTATGTTTAATATGAAAGAGGGAGACAGCTTTAGAAGAAGTGAACGAATGGTAACTTAAAAATCAAATGCTTAAGCTCTAGTAGACTTACAGGAAAATACTTTGGATAGCGGATGCATAGCCAATGTGGCACACACAAATAATCCTAGCTGTTGGGGAGGCTGATCACTTGAGCCCGGGAGTTTGAAACTAGCTTGAGACAACACAGTGAGGCCCCAAAATTACTTTTGGTTATACACTTGATTGTACAGTTACAGAATCTATACATAAGCTTGGAAAATTTTAAATCACCTAAATCCCCTTGCCACTCACTGTTGGCAATATAAGGAAAATCAGTAAACAAAGGGGAATGAAGAGAAGGGAAGGGGTATGGGAATAGGAGAGATAGTAGAATGAACTGGATATAACTTTCCTATGTTCATATATGAATAGACCATCAGTGAAACTCCATCATACAACCACAAAAATGGGATCCTAAGTTATATTCCATGTATGTATTATGTCAAAATACACTCTACTGCCGTATCTAACAGAACAAAAAAAATATATAGGGAAAATCACCTGTACTGTCTGTGAAGGTTGCATGTGTTGATTCTATTCTGTAATGCGAAATGGTACATAATCCTGAACTATATTTTTTGGAAGTTTTCAGATATTATAAAGAAAACTAATCTTTTAGTAAGTTACTTTTGATCCATTCCCCAAAGTAGTATACAAAATATATCAAAGCACAAAAATGTAACAATGATAGAACTGTAAAAATTACTGATACTTAAATGCTGTATGAAGAGAGTAGTGCTCTTAGTAGCTATCCCAGTTATTAATTGAATATGATGGCATAATCATCCTTTTATACGTTTGAAGTAGATATCTTTGAAGAACTTGTACTAATACCTTATTTAGGAGTTTTTCCTAAAGGCCAAAATTATAGCCTCTGCTTCATGCCTACTGTGTGTTAGGGTACTATGCAAGCTGCTAAAATTTAAGGACAAATAAAACAAGGCCTTTTTCTTATTTGATAAAGGTAATCAAAAGTGAAGTAGAGGGCTGGGATTGTGGCTCAGTAGTAGAGCGCTCGTCTAGCACTTGCATGGCCCGGGTTTGATCCTCAGCACCATGTAAAAGTAAAGGCATTGTGTACAACTAAAACAAATAAATAAATATTTTTTTAAAAAAGTGAAGTAGATATTTCAATATAGTATGATAAGAAATCATCTGTAAGTATGATTTATTTTTAAATTATAATCTGTTATACAGTTTTATCTAATAATTTAAAACAGAGTAATGAAATGTTAAAATGAAAGTGAGTCAGATTTTTGGCCTGTTCATAATTTAGCAGTAATTTAAATGTATTGTTATTCACTATTTTGTTCTTGTTAGAACAAGGCAAAAAATAGGAAAAAAATCGTTACACAGTTGTTTTCTGCCCAGATTGCAATGTAAGATAACAAAAGACAAACCTTCTGGCTTCCATTGACCCAAGAAAATTCACATAAGGTCTAGAAGCAACTTTTATTTAAAGAACTGTACTTTTCTTGAATCTTACCATGTGGAACATTCAAGAGAAATTCAATGCAAGCTTCTGCTCCTCTAAAGTGATGATGTGTTTTGCCTAAGAATAGACCCTTTTAGTATAAAAACCAGATAAGCCATTGGACAATGATCCAAATAGCCAGCAGCCTCACCCCCACCCTACCCCCAAACTTGATGAACAACACAGCAATATAATTTTACCGCTTAAAACTTGGCTGACCCAAACATGAACTTTCAAAGAAAACAAGAGTCATTACTAAAAGAGATTCCATTTCTTTCGGGGGCCTGATTTAAGATGACTTTCCAGAATTGTTGAAAAAATTTACTCTTCCAATGGCCAATTAATTGTGAAACAAAATAAACACTCACTAGGAAGGCAAAATGGAGAGTTTTCTACATTTGGGTTTTAAAATATCATTTTTTAATGGGTTCATTTTCTCTTTCTAAGGTTGTCACACATAGTTTGGATAATTTATCAAGGTCTATCTGAAAATTGTCCTGTGAATTTTAATGGTGATAATCTGTGAATAACTAATTCCATTAAGACTTCATTTCTTATTTTTGCCCTGTTAGTCTTGCCATAATACCTGTCTACTCATGTGCCCAATTACTTAGAACTGGTGAGTGGTGGTGCTAGCACTCTAACCCTGGTGGATCTGGCATGGAAGCCCTTTGCTCTTGCAGTGAATTTACTCCCTCCATTATGCCTTTCCAAACACTCAGAAATGTGGTCAAAGAGAACCAGAACAGGTTTGAAGAACCATAGGTCATTATTCCCAGTGATCCAATAGAGAATACAGGCTTTGGAAGTCCAGCAGGCCTGGATTTAAATCTACACTGTACTTTAAGGCTTTTTTTTTTTTTTTTTTTTTTTTTTTTTTGACAAAAGAGCTCATTTATCTCAGCTGTAAAACAGGGGCAGTTACAATGGTAGTTATCTTTGCGATGATTGCCCGACCTACTACTATGCAGAGGATCTGGTCAACTGCCTAGGAATTGATTAAATGGTAACTGTTCATACTGTTATAAATATGTATTGACTTGACTAAGAACTCCCATGTCCTGATTATGTTTCTCTTGTTATTATATACATATTTATTTATTTATTTTTTACCGGGGATTGAACTCGGGGGCACTTGACCACTGGGCCACATCTCCAGTCCTTTTTTTTTTTTTTTTTTTAAATATTTATTCACTTTAGTTGTACACAATGCAATGCATTTATGTTTACGTGGTGCTGAGGATCGAACCCGGGTCGTGCACGTGCGAGGCGAGCACTCTGCCGCTGAGCCACAACCCCAGCCCCTCTCCAGTCCTTTTTTGTATTTTATTAGCGACAGGGTCTCACTGAGTTGCCAAGTGCCTCGCCATTGCTGAGGCTGACTTTGAACTCGTGATCCTCCTGCCTCAGCCTCCCAAGTGCTGGGATTACAGGTGTGCGCCACCGCGCCTGACTTACATATTTTATTTAAGTGATAACTTCTAAATAAGAGTTATTTTAAGAATAAAATGGCTGAGTAATCATTAATTTCAGGTGGTCCTGGAAGCAAGGCAGTGACTTCTCTGAGATGATTGAACATACATTTTGTTTGTGGCTTAACAAGACAAAGTGAAAAAACAAACAAACAAACAAACAAACAAACAACTGTTTAGAGTCTTGGGTCAGTAAGTAACCTTATCCTTTTATATTGCAATGTAAGAGAGCTACTCTTGATGATCTCCAAGAACCATCAAATTCTGAAATTCTGTGATAAGCCCAATAATAGAACTGGGATCTTTACTACAACTCTGAGGAAATGAGTTGTACCAAAGAGTTGTATAAAGATAAGGGAAAAGGAATTGCTATGAACCATAGTGGACTTTTATGTTCACCAAGAATAAAAACAACAAAAAAGTAGCAGGATACAAAATCAACACCCATAAATCAAAGGCATTTCCATATATTAGTGACAAATCCTCTGAAAGGGAAACGAGGAAAACTACCCCATTTACAATACCATAAAAAAATACTTGGTAATCAACTTAACGAAAGACCTCTATAACAAAAATTACAGAACACTAAAGAAAGAAATTAAAGAAGACCTTAGAAGATGGAAAGATTACCTTGTTCTTGGATAGGCAGAATCAATATTGTCCAAATGACCATACTACCAAAAGCACTATACAGATTTAATGCAATTCCCATCAAAATCCCAATGACATTCCTCATAGAAGTAGAAAAAGCAGTCATGAAATTCATCTGGAAAAATAAGAGATCCAGAATAGCTAAAGCAATCCTAAGCAAGAAGAGTGAAGCAGGTGGCATCACTATACCAGACCTTAAATTATACTACTGAGCAATAGTAACAAAAAACAGCATGGTATTGGAACCAAAATAGACGTGTAGACCAGTGGTACAGAATAGAGGACACAGAGACTAACCCACATAATTACAGTTATCTTATATTATACAAAGGCACCAAAACATATATTGGAGAAAAGATAGCCTCTTCAACAAACTGTGCTGGGAAAACTGGAAATCTATATGCAACAAAATGAAATTAAACCCCTCTCTCTCACCATGCACAAAACTCAAAATGGATCAAGGTCCTAGGTATTAGACCAGAGACACTGCGCCTAATAGAAGAAAAAGTAGGCCCTAATCTCCAACATGTCGGATTAGGCCCCAACTTCCTTAATAAGACTCCTATAGTACAAGAATTAATATCAAGAATCAATAAATGGGATAGATTCAAACTAAAAAGCTTCTTAGCAAAAGAAACAATCAGGTGAATAGAGAGCTTACTAATTGGGAACAAATTTTTATGTCAGAGCACTAATTTATAGAACATATAAAGAACTCAAAAATCTTAACACCAAAACAAACAAATAACCCAGTCCATAAAAGGGCTAAGGAACTGAACAGACACTTCTCAGCAGAAGATATACAATCAATAACAAATACATGAAAAAATGTTCAACATCTCTGGCAATTAGAGAAATGCAAATCAAAACTACTCTTAAGATTTCCTCTTGCTCCAGTCAGATTGGCAGCTATTAGGAACACAAACAACAATGTTGGAGAGGATGTGGGAAAAAAGGCACACTCATACATTGCTGGTGGGACTGCAAAATGGTGCAGCCAATATGGAAAGAAGTATGGAGATTCCTTGGAAAACTGGGAATGGAACCACCATTTGACCTAGCTATCCCACTCCTTGGTCTATACCCAAAGGACTTAAAAACAGCATACTACAGGAACACAGCTATATCAGTGTCTATAGCAACACAATTCACAGTAGCTAAACTGCGGAACCAATCTAGATGCCCTTTAGTAGATGAATGGATAAAGAAAATGTGGTATATATACACAATGGACTATTACTCAGCAATAAAAGAGAATAAAATAATGGCATTCGCAGGTAAATGGATGAAGTTGGAGAATATAATGCTAAGTGAAGTTAGCCAGTCCCCAAAATCCAAATGCCCAATGTTTTCTCTGATATAAGGAGGCTGATTCACAGTGGGGTTGGGACAGGGAGCATAGGAGGATTAGAGGAACACTGGGGAGGCCAATGAGGAGGGAGAGGAAGGGAAGGGGCAAAAGGGTTTTAAAAAAATGGTAGAATGAGATGGATCTCATTACCCTAAATGCATGTATAAAGACACAAATGGTGTGAATATACTTTGTATATAACCAGAGATATATAAAAATATGCTCTACATGTGTAATATGAATTGTAATGCATTCTGCTGTCATATATAACTTAGAATAAAAGAAAAACAAAACAAAAACACACACACAAAAAAGTTAAGCTTTCTTTATTTCCACTGAATTTGTGTTTATTATTGCCCACTATTCCATCCCCAGAAAGTAGGCACAGTGCTAAGCGTATAGCAGATTCTCAACAAATATTTGTGGAAAGAATAAAATAATGGAATGTTCTGTAGGAAAAAAGTCTTAAGAAATATGAAGAGAGTTTTTATTCTACTAGATTTGCAATAACAATGAAACAATTAATCCATCCTAACCTGTGTACACATTATTTAGTTTTTTTTTTTTCCCCCTGTTGGTGAGTTTATAGAATTCTGTTTAACAAACAACTAAAGGCTTTCTTGGCACAGGGAAAGGAAGACACCCACTGTCTTCAAGGAATTTATAAACTGCCAGCATAAATGATGTAAAATGAAAAATGTACTGAAACATGTTTCTGAGGAATAAACTTCCAAAGATACATGTCCAAATGGTTATTAACCACTTGTGGGGCTGTGGTTGTGGCTCAGCAGTAGAGCTCTCACCCAGCAAGTGCGTGGCCCGGGTTCCACCATCCTCAGCACCATGTAAAAATAAAGCCATTGCACACAACTAAAACAAACAAATAAATATTAAAAAAAAAACAAACAAACACTTGTGCAGTTGCTAAACTGGAATAGATGCCCTCTGGAGGCCTGTCTAGGTGCATTGTTCCTTGAGTTAATTCTTTTTCATAAATCATAAACTTGTAATCCTGTGGTACTAGCATTTTATGATACATGACATTTATAAGTTCAAAGCACTTTGCTTTAATTTAAAATTTCGTTAATAACTTGTGGGATAATGTGTACTATGTTGATATGTACAGATAAAACTGAGCTTAGCTGAGAGACAAGCTAGTGAGGATGTATATACAGAGTATATGGGGGTGTAAGGGGAGTGGTAAATTAGGTAAGACTCAATCAAGAATAATCTTGAAGCCGGGCGTGGTGGCGCACGCCTGTAATCCCAGCACTTTGGGAGGCTGAGTCAGGAGCCAGCCTCAGCAATGGCGAGGCACTTAGCAACTCAGTGAGACCCTGTCTCTAATAAAATACAAAAAAGGGCTGGGGATGTGGCCCAGTGGTCCAGTGCCGCTGAGTTCAATCCCCGGTACAAAAAAAAAAAAAAGAATAATCTTGAAGATTCAGAGAAAAACCACTTTGGGCTAGATTATTTACATATCAGTAATAAGATTGATTGGATATATAGAAATCAGGGGAATGTGGTTAAATCAAGGAGAGAACAATACTCTTGCTGACATTTTCTTTAATCCTTATTTGGAATTTAGTTATTTCCAATAATCTGCCCCCTTTTCTGTTGAAGATAATTGTCCTTTCTTAGAATAAACTGCTTTAGCTTCTTTCTCAAATCAAATCTTCCTTTTACTTTCCCTAACTTCTAAACATTTCCTGGCACCAGTAGCCTTCTATTCTCCAAACTCTTGCATTTTACTGTGGACAGTTTCAATTGTTATTCATTCCTAGGATCTTCCTGTGAATTCCAAACTTGCTACTACTTCTGCCTTGTTGGATGTAATTAATCTATTCCTTCTACAGGGCAGCTCTAAAAATATTTGAAAAGGTGCTATCAAATTTCTCCTGAGTCTTGATTTATTTTTTCTCCCTTCACATTAACCATTTCTACTTTTCTTCAACTTCTTTTTATATTTCATTGTTTCCTGTTCCTTTACAGACCTGATTGTTCTGAGTTGCCAGCTTGTCCCTGCCAGTCTTCACATGGGATTTTGTGCAATCAGCACAGCCCTTCTATGCTAGACAGGTTGGCACCATCACGTTTCTCTAACATTTAGGATTATATTAGTGTTTTCAACACATCAACCTGTTTTCCTGCTTCTTCTCCATGACTAGGGTAGGTACCCTTGCATTCTTCATACTATTAATATTTGCCTGTGTTTTTGTTTTAAAAAGAATTCATTATTTCGAATTCACAGGATTGGATTTTTATATTAACAGAGATCCTTACTTATGAGCACTTAATAAATATTTCCTGAATGGAAATGAATAAGTAAGTAATAAACCTTATGTGTTTATACTTCCTTGTCATGATATGTGTAGCAATTTGACCTAGAGTTGTCAGGATTATAGGTCAAAACAAAATTGATCTTATCAGAACCTGACATTTGGAAAAACAAATTTACTGTGGATGAATTTTGTATTGAACTCTGATTTTTTTTTTTTTTTTCTTTTTAAGAACTCCGTTGTTTTTTACTTAGGAATTGATTTATCTATTATTCAAGTTTGTCTTGGAACATAACTGTAGCTATTTATTATTTGTTACTCATTCCTATCTTCCTTTTCCCTCACTGATAGACTTGGTAAAATAACAGTTAATCAACATGGTTCTATAAATAACATAGTCAGTAAAGGTACTGAGCCAACTCTTGTCCTTTGTTTTCTTTCCAAGTTTTAGGATGGTCATTATAACCTTTATCAGATACTAAGTAGATTTTCCCTTCTGCCCTTCCTGTGCAGTGAAGGAAACTACAGTAAGTAGAACCAGGAAGTTGACGGTGGTTATTACTGCAAGGGGTAAGGAAACCAGTAGCAACCAAAAATGCCATTTACCTCAAACTTTTAAGTGACTTGGTTGAGGAAACACTTGCTCAAGCAAAATCTTAATTAGGTAACTCTACATAGAGGAGTACTAATTACATTTACTTCTGTAACTGAAATTAAGTTCTTTGTGTGATACTATCTTTATCCTAACGTGGGGATAGGAGGCTTGGACAGGTGTTTCAAGTACAGATACTACTCTACCTTAATTTTCCCCCCTTTGCATTAATAATATTATTAATAGGCTGGCAGTGCCACAATTTGGGTCATCAAGTATGTATATATCGACAATTTAGAAATAGGAAGATATGATTTATTATTTTTAAAAAATTTGTTTTCTTTCAGATGGGTAACCATTTTTGCCACACCATTTTTTTTAAATACCTTTATTTTATTTATTTATTTTTATGTGGTGCCAGGCAAGTGTTCTACAGCTGAGCCACAACCCCAGCCCCAAGATATGATCTTATTTAAATGTTTATTTGCAGAGGTAGAATATCAAAGTTTACTTTGTAATATTACTCTGCTTGTATAGTACTAGTGGAATTTTGTTTTTTCTTACTTAGTTAACACGAACAGTAATCAGTCCATTTGAAAATAAACCTGTTTAATCAAAGCCAAAAGGAAAGGATATAGTCTCTTGCATGTTTCTTGGTAGATCTAACAGTTGAGTTAGGAGAGTCATGGAAGGGCAATTTTCAAGAAGTAAAAATGTGCTTTTGTTGGTTCATAAAATAAAATCTTTTCTTTCAGAGTCTTTTCTCAGAGTGGTGTCATGATAGGGAAGCACTGATTCATGATTTACAAGGGACCTTGGAGCTCCTAAGAAAACCTTTAATAGGCTGACTTTTTTTAAAAAATATTTATTTATTTGTTTTAGTTGTGCACAATGCCTTTATTTTTTAAAAAATATTTTATTTATTTACTTTAGTTGTACACAATGCAATGCATTTATGTTTACGTGGTGCTGAGGATCGAACCTCTGCCGCTGAGCCACAACCCCAGTCCAACAGGCTGACTTTGTAGTGAATATCTAAAGAAAGGAATGTTGTAAGAAAATATCTTGGTCATGTAGTCACATATATACATTCAGTAATAACATCTGTTTCATTCCACTATCTTTCCCATCCCCATATCTCCTGAAAAATGAGAAATTACATCCCATCTATGTATATCACAGTGCATAAATGCATTCTACTATAATGTAAAATTAATTAAAACAAATTTAAAAATTAAAAAATAAAATAAGAAGTAAAAAAAAAAAAAAGATAAGAAAAGAAAAAATATCTTGGTGTCCTGAATGTCCATTTTTCTGAAAATTAGAAGGAAAAGTTCTTCCTTAGAGTCAGTTTACTTCTCTACTTGCTAAAAAAAAAAATTTGTGGTAAAAACACATAACATATGATTTGTCATTTTTACTATTTTTTAAAAAATATTTATTTGCTTTAGTTGTACACAATGCGTTTATTTGTACGTGGTGCCGAGGATCGAACCCGGGCCGCGCACGTGCTAGGCGAGCGCTCTACCCCTGAGCCATAACCCCAGCCCCATTTTTACTATTTTTAAAGTGTACAATTCAGTAGTGTTAAGTATATTTACATTGTTATGCAACAAATGTCCAGACCTTTTACATCTTGCAAAATAGCATATATACCCATTAAAAAACAAATTATCCCCCTCCAACATTCAACTCTTTGTTTCTACCCATCTGATTAGATACCTCATATTAAATGGAATCATACAGTATTCTTGTTACCAACTTAAATTATCTTAATATTCTCAAGGTTTATCTATGTTGTAGTATGTGCCTCCGGTCTGCCCTTCTTAAGTCTGTGAGGTCAGGGTAGATAGAATGAAGAATTTCCCCTGCGCCATGACAGGGAGAAGAGGCCGGGACTCTTGGAGGTGGGGGTGGTATGGGCCTTAACAGCAGAATACATGGCCAGCAGCAGAGAAGGCTGAATTGCATTTGTCCATTGCATTTGTCCATTCAACTGTTGGATGGACATCTGGGTTGTTTCCACCTTCTGCCTATTGTGAATAATGCTGCTATTAGCATTGATGTTGAAATCATGCTTGCACTTACTTTCCATATATATCCAGAAGATTGCTGGTTATATGGTAATTCTTTTTAATTTTTTAGGAACCACCATTGTTGTTTTACATAGCATCTACACCATTTTGTATTCCCATCCAACATTGCATAAGGATTCCAACATTTTCACTTTCACGTTTCCCAACATTGGTTATTTTGGGTTTTCTTTTTTTTTTTTTTTTCTTCTTCTTTTTTAAATAGTAACCATAACTGTCAGTTTTAATGCTAATTATAATGATGAAATAATTTTTGAGTATCTAGGGGTGCACAATATGATATGTGGGCAGCCTACAAAGGTGGAGTTTAAAAATTTTTCTCTTTGATTTTTTTTTTTTTTTTTTTTTTTTTTTGGTACCGGGGATTGAACTCAGGGGCACTCGACCACTGGGGTCACATCCCCAGCCCTTTTTTGTATTTTTATTAGAGACAGGGTCTCACTGAGTTGCTAAGTGCCTCGCCATTGCTGAGACTGGCTTTGAACTCGAGATCCTCCTGCCTCAGCCTCCCAAGTGCTGGGATTACAGGCGTGTGCCACCGCGCCCGGCTTCTTTGATTTTTTTAACACTATTTTGGAACTTTATTTGCAATATATCTAGTCTGTCGAATGACAGTATTTATTCTTGATTTTCAGTACAGTCTGCATGGGTATTTTTAACTTAGGTAGAAAAAGCAGTGGTGCATTATTGTTGCCGCCTGAAGCACTTGGAGGAACGGAGCCGTGGGAAAAACTTCAGAAGCAAACTGGAGACAAACAGCTTTTTATTCTGATAACTTTTCTCTCTGGTTCTAACAACGACTCACACACGCCAAAACACACCCTAAAATGGCGCTGACCCGATCAGCAATTTCGGCCAAGTCACTCGAGATCCCGCAACAATCCCGTGAGACTACGGGTGGCGACAAAGGCCAAATCTCCACGGCTCATAGTCAACTGCAATTCAAGCCAATCCCCAAACAGGGCTCCTGCACATTATGGTAGCAAAAGCTGCAGAGCCTAAATTTGACAAGTAATAGGAACAGATTGTGGAGAAAGCATTATTCACGTCTTAAGAATTTACAAATAACAGGCGTACAATACACTGTGATATTTTTTGCCCATTAATGGAAACGCTCCAGAGACTGTACAGTCAAAGAAGATGGATAAGGTGGTGGATCTCTTCAACTATCTTCAGTGATTCACTTTTTCTCTCATACTGCCTAACTTCCTTTCTGTTACAATATTTCCTTCCTGTTATATCTGCGAATAATGAGGCTCAAAAAATACAGGGAAAAAATTTGTTTGGGAAGTTTGATTTACCTGTCCTCACTTTTCTTGTTCACATAGTCTCTAATATTAGGAAAGTCTTTATAATCTGCTTCCTCTATACAACACATTTTAGAGAATCTCATAAACTTGAAATGGGAAATTTCTGACCCTAAGAGCATGTAGTGGCTGAATAACAATTTTAAGCAAGGTTTTTTTGGACCTTTTGTATACCAAACGTTCCCTCTGGTGATACAGGCAGTATAAAGTCAAAATGAAATAAAACACTTCAGATGCCTTACACTCCCGTTTGTTATCATTCTCCATCTCTCCAGGTCATATTGTGTTTCCACCTTTGCCTGTGTGTTGCAGCACACCATTCCAGGCTCTCCTCAATTCACATTCTTCTATCCCAGCTCCTCCACCATGGCAGCTCCAAGAAGGCGCCTGGTGTTTATGTAAACTTTCGCAGCCAGTCACAGGCTTTTCTATTACAGCCCCTACCGCACCCCGCCCCCCCGCCCCCCAGTCTTCCTGAAATGCTTCCTGTTTTGCTCACGGTGGGACCTCACCTCCTACAGCCCTCTTCTCTCCGGCGGATGTCAGCCACGCTGCTGTCTGCACTGCCGGAAACTGGCCCCGGGCGCAGCCGCACTTCCGATCTGGCTCCTGAGGAGGCCACCATTGTGGTGAAATGTTGGGTGGCCGGCAGGGCCCGAGTCTCTGCCTTGGGCGGGTATCAAAATTTAAAACACGGGCTGAATATTTATTTATTTGCTTTAGTTGTACACAATGCGTTTATTTGTATGTGGTGCTGAGGATTGAACCCTGCCGCGCACGTGCTAGGCAAGCGCTCTACCGCTGAGCCACAACCCCAATAAATATTTAAAAAAAAAATTTTTTTTTTAAACACCTGTAAGGCTCCTTTTAACCTTCACCAGCAGGTTGGAAGGTTAGAGGGTGGCATTTTGGGTGACACTAGTGACTGAACTGAGGCTTCCCAGAGATTTGGCGATTATCTCTTCTTGGTAGTGTGATGGTATTTATCTTTGTTAGATTCCGGGCAGGGAGGCCACACCTCCCAGGTACCTTGAGAGAAGACCACACCGGCCAAGCCCCTCAGGCTGGCCAGCCCTCAGGTGCCGACTGGACCAATTGCGATGGACCACGACACCCCCCCCCCCCCCCCCCTTCCTGCAGCCTATAGCTGACCACGAGTGCCCTGTTTAAGGTTGCTCTGGACTGAAACCGCCCCTTTGTTCTTCATTTTCCCTTCTTCCTTCCCTGCCCTTCCATGCCACACTTTCCCTACCCCCCCCCCCCTTTCTCATCCACGTGGCCCCTAGTAAATCCCCTTTTCTACGAGGCCTCCCAGCGTGGTTTTTTCCTATAATCATTACTTTTGTTTTCTCACCATAATGTTTTTTTAAAGCCTTGTTAAAAATGACTCCCCTGGGGCTCTGGCTGTGGCTTAGTGGTAGAGCGCTTGCCTAGCATGTGGGCGACACTGGGTTCAATCCTCAACACCACGTAAAAATAAATAAAGGTAATGTGTTCACCTACAACTAAAAATTTTAAAAAACTAAATAAAAGTTAAGAGATGACTTCCGTAAAATACCCGCTTATGGCAGTAGAAGTTACGAAAAAAAGCATGTATTCTTGGCAACACCCCTGGCAGTGGTTCCTTAGTACCAAAACCAGTTTTTACAAGAGTCATCTCAAATTCTGTACCTTTGCCACAATCCTAATTTGGAGCAATATGCTGCCGATAATGGTTACTAGTAAAATACTGGAATTGAGGATGTCTCAAGTCTATTCTCCCTTAAAATATAATACTTTCCTTTATTTAAAGCCTAAGTTTCCTCCCGCCCCCAGTTTCTTTAATGGGTTCCTGCATTAATAATTATGGTAATCGCTGCTAGAAAGCAAAAAAGCCTCATTTATCTGCATGGTGTAGGAAGAAAAAAAGGCTGCATAGTGCAGTGGTTAGGGACACAGGCACAGAACTGTTTTCACGTTGGACAAGTTTCCTCATTTGAGAAATAGTTTCTAATAGAGTTGTGGTATATACAGTTTACTTGATAAAGGTCCGCTGCTTTTTGTCTGAAATTCTTGAGGATATGTTTACTTCAGAAGCATTCATAAATTAATAGACAGGAGCACATAATCCATAGATAACATAACTGTGAGATCTAAGGTAGTAAGTACCTAGTAATTAAGCACATTATTTCTGCATTGAAACATGAATCTTTACACTATGTGGGATGAATTTAAAACAAATAATTTCGCATCACTTCAGGCCACTTTTTGCTACCTAGTGAGCTTGCACACTCCTCTCCTGCACTCCAAACAGGCAATTTTAGGCTTTCAGATTTTGAAATTGTGTTATTAGAGGTATAGAGCCCTAAACATTTGGCCTATAGTAAGTATAATATAAATGTTAGTATGTGAAAAACCAAATTCTTTCTATACTTTATTACTTTCAGCTTGTCTTTAAAACAGTAATTTAATCATCGTGGCTTAAAGTGAAGGGGGGGGCACTCCCTGTGTGTTTTTCACGTTTCTATTTCATTTGTTTTTCATCTACCCTTTTTCCAATTGTAAGAAAACATAAAAGTTCTGTGTTCCATCCTGCCTAGCCAAACAGATGGCTCCTCAAAAAACAAAAAAGATAATGTTTATTTGAAAGGTTTGAAATAATTTCTAAAATGTTTTTCTTTTGTTGTGACTTGTGATTTCTGCCTTGCCTTGCCTCTGTTCTTAAGCACACTTAAGAATACAAAGCCCCTTGTGCTCCCTAATCTTTGCTCAGCTTTGCTGCCAGTCAATCAATTCTGGAATATCTGACTTTGTAGAAAATTCTTAAGTTTTAAGCAACTTAATTGCTCCTAAGATATCTTTGTTCTATACCAAAGAGAGAAGCCTCCTGAATTTAGGACTACAGGGTTTGTGTTTTGTATAAACTCAAAGCCATATTATGATTGGCCTGACTGGCAGTATAGCAATCTGGTACATTTTATCCTATGACCCTTATAAAATACATTATAGTTCTTAGAAACCCCTTTATTTTCATTTTCATTTCACTTAATACATATATTTGCCCAAAGCCTAACAGAAAGAAGAATGTGGCCATGTCTAAAAGGAAAGTATGTTTTTAAAAGATTCAACAGGTACTAGAAATATAATCTATGAAAAGTCAAAATTTTAAGGAAAATCTTCTTGTCCTCATGTATCTAAGAAATAGGTACATTGATCAAACTAGCCAAATATATGAGACAACTTAGAAGAGTAGCACATCATTGAAGTATTAATTTTTAAATATTTATTCCCTGAAGAAGTATATATTCTACTTTATCCATATTAGTTCCTAAAAGTTAATTCTCCATAGAAGGAAAGCTGATATTGGAGTTTTATATTTTTCTCTTTCTCCCTGCCATTTATCAGTTACCTCCCACCCCTCCCACCCCAGTTTCCCATTCCCCACTTTTCTATTTTGAGACAGAGTCTCAGCTAAGTTGTTGAGGTTAGCTCCAAACTTGCAACCCTCCTGCCTCAGCCTCCCAAGTCACTGGGATTACAGGTGTGTGCCTTGTGCCAGTTTATCAATTATCTGTAATCTCTCCATAAATATATTTATGTGAGGACTTGGCTAAAGAGACAGTGAGCTTTTTTAAGGCATATCAGTACGGTTCAATAAAAACAACTTGAATGTTAAATCAAAATTGCTGTTAAGTCATCTTCTTGAAGTAAGCCCTGTTTCTTTGCATAAATTTATCTTCATTGCTTCAGGTTACACAAATGGGATTATTTTATAGTTTTTTTATAGTCAGGGATAACCTTCTAGTTCACTTTCTCCTTTTTTAATCAGTGTTTAATCAGTGAAGTAGGTATGGTCATTTAGTACATTTTATTTTTAATAGTTTCACAGTATTTAAAATCCTACGTTCTGCTCATTTAACAAGAATGAATCAAGGCCAGCAATCAGTAAGGGTGAGGATGTTCTGTTTTAGACTTGTTACTAAAAAAACAAGGAAGTAAAGGAAGAAACTGAGATGACTTAGGTACTTTTACTGTTTTTTATTTTAAGGCTCAATACAGATAGATTAATTTTTCAGTCATCACTTAAAATAGCTTAGCTTTAAAATGAGATTGTAGCTCGGTGGTAGAGTGCTTGCCTCCCATGTGTGAGGCACTGGGTTCGATCCTCAACACCACATTAAAAATAAATAAATAAAGATACTGTGTCCATCTACAACTAAAAAATATTTTTTTTAAAAATGAATAACTTCCTGGTGGTGAGTATACATAAATGTGTAGCATGGAATTGACTGCAGCAACAGAAAACCAAATAATGTAGCTTAAACATAAGACATTTTATTTCTTTCTCAACTTGGAAAAATTATCTATGGGTCAGTATGATGGGGAACTTCACTGGGGACTTTGTTCTGCCATCTTCAACAAGGGAAAAGAGAATAACCACTCCCTCTAAAGGCATAACCTAGAATTGATAAGCATCAGTTCTGCCCACAGTATAGGCTAGAAGTTAGTAAGTTAGTCCTAACTAGCAAGGGAGTTTAGGAAATTAATGTGTCCAGCTGAAATTTATTCCTATGAAAAATGGGAAGAATAGATGCTGAGGGAAATGAGCAGTTCTGTTGAAGAGTGCAATATGAAGTGTATTGTTTTGTGAATTGTGGCTACTCATCAACAAAAGAAAAAGCCTCACTTCCATTATAGGATTCCAGTCTTGTGCATCCCTAAAAAATATTTTCTTCCATTTTTTTCCACCTGTGGAGGAAAAAAGAGATTTCCCAATTCTTAATTTAGGAAAGACTTTATGAGGGTACATAATTATTTTAAAAATGTAAAATGGGCTTGGGTTGAAGCTTAGTGGTAGAGCATGTGACTACCATGCACTAGGACCTGGGTTTGATCACTAGCACTGCAAGACAAACAAACCCCACCACCAACAATAACAAAAGTAAAACATAAGATTTTAAAAAATTCAGTAGAGAAGAGAAGAAAGAAGTTTTCAATCTAACTTTCACTGAAATACATACATTTAGAATTTTATTGTGTCAGCATATATAATTGCATCTGTCATGTTTTTTACCCCTTTAGTAGTGAAGCATAGACTTATTTATATCTCCAGTAGATCTACTAATTTCCAAAAAATGCTGTATGGTATTTTGGGGGCAGGTGGATTTTAAAACAATGCTGTTCATGTTTTGATTACATTTCTTTTGCTGGATGATGGAGTATGGAAAGTTCTCTGATATAAACAGGAGATTTCTAAAGCTTTTTAGTCCACTTTACCCTCTTTTCTGTAGCAATCTTCAGTCTAGCTTTTCTGTGTTCCTAGATTTTCTCTAAGAGAAGTAATAGGGCTCCGACATGAAAAATAAACAAATTACTGAGAGAGTTTACAACTACAGTGCCCACTGTTCATAATGGGTCATAGAAAAAATAAAACTAGATATGGTTTCTAGTTCTAGACAGTGTTTGTATAGTTCTTTTCTATTAATTGGAAAATTAGAATTTAACTTACTGTATATGTTAAGCATTAGAAAAGTCAGCCTGTATGTTATGATTTGGATGAGGTGTCCCACACAAAGTTCCTGTGTTAATGTAGGACTGTTCAGAGGTGAAATGATTGAATTCTGAGAGCTGTAACCTAATCAGCCCATCCTTTTTTTTTTTTTTTTTAATATTTATTTTTTTAGTTGTAGCTGGACACAATACCTTTATTTAATTTATTTTTTATATGGAGCTAAGGATGGAACCCAGGGCCTCACACGTGCTAGGCAAGCGCTCTACCACTGAGACACAACCCCAGCCCAGCCAATCCTTCTTTAAGTGGACTAACGGAGTGCTAACTAGGCAGTGGGGCATGGCTAGAGGAGGTGGGTTACCCTGGGAGTGTTCTGCAAGGGTTTATCTTCCCTGCCACCCCTTTGCCTGCCTTTCTCTGCTTTCTGACTACCATAGCAAGCAACACTCTCTCTGCCATGCCCTTCTGCCATGATGTTCTGCTTCACTTGGGCCCAGAACAATGAACTTGGTCAACCATGAACTATGCCTCTGAAACTGTGAGCCCCAAATAAACTTTTCTACCTCTATGGAGGTCTTATTGGGTATTCTGGTCACAGAGATATTAAGCTGACTGACATATTGCGTTTGGTGTTTTTCACATGCCTTGCAACAGTTAGCATGTGTGAAATCCTCTTAAGCACATTTTTGGATATACAGCATAACCAAGGTAGAAGACACCAAGATGCTTGCAAATGACACATTTTAGTCAGCTGTTTTGCTGCGGTTACTAAATGATCAGACTAGCACAAGTGTAGAGGGGAGGAAAAGTTTATTAGAGGGCTCACAGTTTCAGAGGTCTTAGTCCATAGAAAGCTGGCTCCATTCCACCAGGCTTGAGATGAGGCTGAACATCATGGCAGAAGAGTGTGGCAGAGGGAAGCAGCTCACATGGTGATCAAGAGGCAGGGAGAGAGATTCCACTCTCAGATACAAATATATACATCAAAGCCATGCCCTAATTTCCATCTCCTCCAGCCACACCTTACCACTTCAGTTATCACTATTAATCCCTATCAGGAGATTAAATCACTGATAGGGTTAAGGCTCTTACAAACCAATCATTTCTCCTCTGAACCTTCTTGCATTGTCTCACATGTAAACTTTTGGGGGGCGCCTCACATCCAAATCATAACAACATGTTTCCAGTATTTGCCTTGCACCCTTTTTTATATTAGCTTGAGGATCAGCTCTCCCATTTGTTTTCAATACTAGTCTTAAAACTGTTCTCCTTCTGATTTTGTCCCCTCTTGACTGTGTTGCCTCTCAAATTGAAGTCGATGTCTTTTTTTCTTAATATTTATTTTTTAGTTGTAGTTGGACACAATACCTTTATTTTATTTATTTATTTTTACGTGGTGCTGAGGATTAAACCCAGGGCGCGCGCGTGTGCTAGGCGAGCGCTCTACCGCTGAGCCATAACCCCAGCCCTCAAGATGTCTTTTAAAAAAAATCAAATACTATAGACTTTTCAGTGCACATAAAAGAAAAGAAGGTGGCTCACAGACCTTTGCAGGAATTTGAAAAAGTACATAGAGTATAGTGGATAAAAATTTGTGTGATGGGTGAGACCTTGGACTCATGAGTCAGGTCTTGTTTAACATTCAGATCTTGGCTCTGTCACTTTCTATTAATTACCTTGAACTTTCTGAATCCCAGTTTCCTCATCTGTGAAGTAGGAACAGAAATAGAACCACGTTACCTAGTTTGAGTTAGAATTAAATAAGTTATGTAATAAAATGCTTGGTACTGTTTTTCAACACTATAGATTGTTCATTTCTTCTCTGTATCTGCTTTATCAAAGAGTGAAACCACTGTGCCCCTGGGGTGTTCAGTTTGTCATTTTGACTAGCTTGCCTGCCCAGCCCCTGAAGTAGAATTGAACACAGACTTAGAAGTTTTGGGGGTTTGTGCATTGCATTTTATTGCTGGGGATGCTATAGAATTATAGGAAATTTCTGCAAGAGTGAACAGTAACAAGGGCAGTGCTAACCCCACTTTCTCAGGATTTTTTTTGAAAAGTTTGCCATTATGGTAAGCTAATAAACTTAAGTGCTTCATGAATCTGGTTAGGAATGAAAGAAAAAAGAATGGAAAACAGAAAACAAAAAACTTTCAGCGCTCTTAAACATTAATTTTTAAATTAAATACAAGGAAACAAACATGACTTTCTTTTTCTTCCTTAGTGTCCCCTATTCTGATATCTTGAAGCAAATTCAACAATGTCCTCCTTCTCTCCTTCAGCACTTAGTTTTAAAAGTGGCTCCTCCTCCCACCTGTCTCCCTTCACATGGAGACTGCAGCAAGCTCTGTCACCTCTACCTCACACAAGGGGTAACTGGCTGGAGGAGCATCACTGCTCAAATGAGACTTGAGGCCAGAACCTAGATTTTCTGCTTCTCTGGGTCTGTTAGACATTTTGTCTTTGAGATAGTATTTTTCCATTGTTTTAGAAAGGATTCCTTCAGTGCCCGATTGTACAGTTTTATGGATTTGGTTTCAACAGAAAATCGTGAAAAATTACAATTTACTTTTAGTTACACTTCATGTCAACTAAGATGTCCTGTTTAGAAACAGGGCTCCAACCCTTTTTAAAGAATAGTTTATCTTTCTTTCAAACAAGTAGAGGTGTTACTGGGGAACACAGATGAAATACAGGTTGCCACATCAAAATAAAATAATACATGGTTTCCTTCTCCCAAATAACTTGCCTCTTAAAACGAAGGGACGGGAGGATGGATGAAAATTTAGATTGCCACATCTAGACAGTTTTAAATCAAAGAGCACAGTAACTAGCCAGCATTTTAATATTTGTTTAAAAGTAGACTGACTGCTTTAAAAGACCTGGAGGTAGAATATGTAATCATTTGCATGGTAGTTCCCAGGAATTAGTAATTAAACAATTCAGCATGAATTAGACTTGAGGATGGACTTCTTTGATATTTCCTGCCAAGTGGATTTAGTTTCAGTCTGGTAGAAACACTGGATGATTTTAATCTCATCTCTGCTTTTACTCTTCATACCCAGAACTGGACTTTGAGAAGGAAGGAGGGTGGGACAGGAACCATGAGAGTTCTCATTTCTGGTAAGGGCCTGGAGGTACAAGCAGAACATTTTACATGTAGAACATTTTACACTTTTGTTGTTGACTGGGAGCTCCAGAGTGGTGAGCAAATGTCATGATACATGAAGAGGTAAAATTCGTCACATAAAATGCTGCATGATATTTCCGGAATGGCAGGACTATGAAAAAACTAGAATTTTAACAGCTGGCACAGTCTTTAATGACAACACAGGTAAATGTAGCAGTTAGTTTATTTGGTTTTATTTGATTTCCCATTGCCTGAAAGTATATCTTAATATTAAAAAAAAAAAAAAAAAAGACTGCTTTAAATGCCCTGGAGGTAGACTAATTAATTATTTGTATGCCACAGCAGAACAGCATTTCTTTTTTTTTTTTTTTTTTTTTTTTTTTTTTTGGTACCAGGGATTGAACTCAGGGTCACTTGACCACTGGGCCACATCCCCAGCCCTTTTTTGTATTTTATTAGAGACAGGGTCTCACTGAGTTTCTAAATGCCTCGCCATTGCTGAGGCTGACTTTGAACTCACGATCCTCCTTCCTCAGCCTCCCAAGTGCTGGGATTATAGGTGTGCGCCACCGTGCCTGCCTAGCATTTCCTTTTTAATATGACTTTATAGCAGAAGTAGCATTTCACATTTGAGGAACCCAGGTTCCTTAAAGTCTTTAGATTCACACCTAGCATCCCAGTGCCCTTGGACTCAAAAGATTTCTTTTTAATTCTTCCCCAAGCAAAAGATCTTTAAAATATGTCCTGTCCTTAACTGTTCCTTTTATAATATGTTTATGTACTCGTGTATAAAATGATGTTTATCAGGAATTACTTCAGCTGTTGACACCAGGTCTGTACTCACATGGGGCTTTGCTGATTAGGCAGGACTGAGCTGTCTTTCATTATTTAGTGGATGTTTTGATATAGTCCATGTGAAGATTGTCTGTCAAGCAAAACCAGAATGTTTTGCACAGGAACTGAGTTGAGATTTTGATAAAGATTATTATCTTTCTTCCTTTCAAACAGTTTTCTCTTTGGAATACCTCACATTATTTCAGGCTCTAGAAGTGTGAATAGGGCTAGTGTCTTTCAGGGAAAACTGCCATCTTACTGATGTCTCCCAGCAGGAAACAGTTTGTTGGTGATGGATACGTTGCTAAAAATGGAGAACAAGTGAGAAACTGGAGATATTTGCACAGGCTTTGGAGGAATGTTTTATTCATGTAAACATTGAGCCCATTTGTTTTTAAAAATCAAATTGTTAATTGTACAAACCTTTCTCATCTTCTAGAGAATGATGAACAGTCAGCAATAATAATGGTATTCCAGGAATTGTCATTAGCTTGGAGCCAACCATATAATGGTTCCTTCTATGTTTCTTTTTCTATTATTATGTTAGTCATAGTATTTCAAGCATGCTCAGAAAGATGTCATTTCTATAAATGGCAGTTTTTAGGGAAGTAGCAGATAAACATCATTAGTACTAGAACATAGGACTCAAAATTCATTGTCAAATGCTTTTCCTCCATATATCTACCTTTCTGTTTTTCAAGATGTCTCCACATTTCTAAGATCAATATAAGATGTATTGCACAAAGTTCACTATCCATTAAACTTAAATAAGAGGCAGGCAATGATCAGAAGTGCATTTTACATCATTAGTGTTTAGTTATGAAAAATATATGTATCTTGAGGATAGTCAGTGGTAACCAGAAATCAGGGTCCCTAAAGTCCAAGCTATGAGAGAAGTGGAAGGAGTGACTTACTAATGTTTGATGTGCAGAGATGATTGTACTTTGTGTTATCAGTTACGGAAAAAAGTACCCAAATTGTAATAAACAAAATATGCTAGATGTGATGGGGAGGAGAGGTAGAGAATCAATAGGTGGGAGTTTAGGCCTTCCTTGCTGGCATTTTATCTACACACTAGATGAACATGATCATCATAACTGTATTTATTAGCTTCCTCACCTCTACCTACTCCAAGATTTAAAAAAAAAAAAAAAATACTGTTAGCACATAGTTATGATCCTTCTCTCATTTCTTTTGGTTTGCAATTCCTCTAATTCTGCCATCTTTGACCTCTATGATGATAGCCTAGGTAAGGAAGAGTGACCTCTATGATGATAGCCTAGGTAAGGAAGAGTGCTAAGTGGTCCTTAAGCCTCAAGTTCCTGCCAACCACTGAGTTGTTCATAGGTGTGTGTACCATACAGTGTATTATCAGAACAGCTACCTTTATCATAAAACCATTTACATATCAGCAAATTAGGGAGGCTGACTCAGCATTTGTTTATTTTGTATGAGATATTTTGTCTAAAAATGACCTTTTCATGTTTACTAGTTATTGTTTGCTAATCAAAACTTAAATCTTTTCCTTAGTTTCCCTTCTTGAAATGTCAGCATCTCCTGTCCTTAAGTAGTAAATTGTGAGTTACTGTTCTTTTACAGAAATTTAAACTGCCTTTAAGTATGGTTACTTAGTACAAGTGTCCTCCTTTCCTGTAAGTTCGCAAGAATTTAGGTGTTAAGCTTTATTAGTAATCTTTCTGTTTTCATTTTGAATAACCATTGTATATTCCCCATGATCTTCATGCACATTAAAGTTCAGCCAACTACTCATGTATAATCTTGCTAGCACGTTCTGTGGACCTGGCAGTTAGTTAGAAGTGCAGAATTTCAAGCCCCGGTAGATCTACTGAATCTAATGTCAGTTAATAAAATTCTATATGATAATTGCACAATCAAGTTTGAACAAATTGCAGCTCTTTATAAGTAGTAAGCTTTCATTAATTATTTCCTATTGGTTTGTGAATCTGCTACTCAGATATTCTACTTTTCTAAAAAAAAAAAAAAGACAGACTTAGCTTCTTAGAAATTTAGGGAGTGTCTCAAAAGAATTATTCTTTTTAAAAATATTTATTTATTTGCTTTTAGTTGTACACAATGCATTTTTACATGGTGCTGAGGTTCGAACCCAGGCCACGCATGTGCTAGGCGAGCGCTCTAGCTGAGCCACAACCCCAGCCCCAGAAGAATTATTCTTTAATTGCATTGTTTTCAGTACAGAAAAACAATTGAAGTTCATGGTATCACTAGTTTAAGCACAGATTTTGTGATTCCCACTTAAGTAAATGAGGAAATACCTCATAAATTGCAAACCTGTTTCTCATCTGAAAGGATCTGATTCTTCTCTGCCTATACAAGATTTACTCTTGGCTTGGCTCGAAGATCCCTCTTCCAAGATGAAGCAGTATCTCCCTATAGACCCAGTGACACTTGGCAGTTTGGAGTTTTCCAGGGCACAACTTAATCCCAGTGGGAGTAGGTACAAATGAATGTTGTTTATGTGTTCTTTTAAAATTAGAAACCCTTCCTGAATTTTTGGTTATGTGTTATATCAGTGTTTTTCCCAAATGTGCCTGATCAAGAAAATTATCTTTGTTGCTTGTTAAAAAGTTTGACTCCGTAACAAGACCCTAAGCAACTTAGCAAGACCCTGTCTCAAAATAAAAAGGGCTGGGACATGGTTCAGTGGTTGAATGCCCCTGGGTTCAATCTCTGGCTACCCCCCCCCCCCCCCCCAATTTTAGATTCCAAAGTTTCATCCCCAAATCCACTGAATCAGAATTTCTGGGTTCGAATCCCAGCAATCTGTTTAAGCAGACATCTAGAACATTCTTGCAGTTATGTGATCTTTCCTCTTGAAGATTACTTTTCTAATTCTTTTCTTTTCCTTCCTTCCTTCTTTTTTTTCTTTCTTTTCTTGACCTTACCTTATTTTCTTTAACATATATCACCCCAAGCCCCAAGAGTAATAAAGAGGCAACTCAGGGTTATTAGTGGAAATGTCTACAACTAAATATTGCGTAGTGTTGCCTGTCCACAACTTAAAGATACTTTATTAATTTATTTCATGCTTTTTTGTTGTTATTGTTTATTTGAAGATGGCAAATCTTTTTTTTTTTTTTTTTTTTTTTTTTTTTTTTGGTACTGGGGATTGAACTCAGGGGCACTTGACAACTGAGCCACATCTCAAGCCCTTTTTTGTTATTTATTAGAGACAGGGTCTCACTGAGTTGCTAAGTGCCTCGCCATTGCTGGCTGGCTTTGAACTCACAATCCTCCTGCCTTAGCCTCCCAAGTGCTGGGATCATAGGCGTGCACCACCGCACCTGGCTAAGATGGCAAATCTTAAAGCCCATTCTACATGTTGAGGAAATAAGATCTAAGATAGAGAAATGGTGGTGAAACATGTAATAATACATGAGGGTGTGATTGTGTAGGGATCATTGGGAGGCGTTATGTATGTGATTTGACATCTCTTATCCCACAACTACATTTGTTTACATTTAATTCTTCTATATGCTTTAACCACAGAGATTGTTATTGCTTTTATTTAGAGAATCATGCTTCCTTTTCCTTGTAATTAAATGCCATTCTTTCTGTACTTTATAAAAGGTAGCTGGCTCTTGGAAACAAATTGTGTTTACTGCTAATTTAGCATGAGATTAATTCTTGGGCATAAGACAAAAAAATGGCTTATCAAATTCTTTAGCGTACTACTGTCTTACATATCACTAAATCTATTTTCCATGTATATAAATCCATGATTTGTGTATCATCTGTAAATGTCAGATACACTAGAAACTTAGATACCTAAAACTAAGTCCCTAATCCAGAGTTATAATGTTATGTGAATAAGATGCACTTCCTGATCTCAAGGAATTTATAATTTAATTGGAAAGGAATTAATTAAAGCCTGTAAAGCAATTTTTTAAAAAAAAAATATTTATTTATTTATTTGCTTTAGTTGTACACAATGCATTTATTTATACGTGGTGCTGAGGATCGAACCAGGGCCGCACACGTGCTAGGCGAGCGCTCTACTGCTGAGCCACAATCCCAGCCCTGTAAAGCAATTTTTAAAGTCACAACTGATTCACTCAGTGCAGTGAGAGTCAGAAGAGAAAAAAGGAAAGAAAGTAGTAGAACAATGGGGAAAAGCTTCCTTGGAGAAGTAGAGTTTAGTTTGGGTTTTGGATGGAGAATAGTGCCTTTTTTGGAAGCAAAAATTAACTATTAAAAAGTCTTTTATTGCCGGGCGCGGTGGCGCACGCCTGTAATCCCAGCACTTTGGGAGGCTGAGGCAGGAGGATCGCGAGTTCAAAGCCAGCCTCAGCAGTGGCGAGGCACTTAGCAACTCAGTTGAGACCCTGTCTCTAAATAAAATACAAAAAAAAGGGCTGGGGATGTGACCCAGTGGACGAGTGCCCCTGAGTTCAATCCCCGGTACCCACCAAAAAAAAAAAAAAAAAAAAAAAAAAAGTCTTTTATTCCAAAGGTGCATTGTTAGGACTTACCCAATAGGGCCCAGGGAATTGATGGTGTATGGAATAGTCAAAGGCCAACGCCTTGGGAATTTTATTTTGATGTATGTTGCCGCCTTAGGCAACGATACCACTGGAAAGAAATCGGAGGCAGACTGGGAATGAGTGGTTCCTTTATTGTTCCTTCTTCTTCTTCTTCTCTATCTTCTCCTCTCTGACACCCCCAGTCTGCTTAAATACTCTATACCCTTCACAGTTACATTAGTTCTCTTAACAAGCATACACAAGCTTGACTTACAGGTGCGGCACGCAGTGCCCATGAGCACAGAAAGATTCTTAGTTAATTACATTAAGGTCAGGTGTAAGTTGTAGTAAACAAGTAAACGCCTCCTCTTGGCTCTCAGCCGCCATCCTAGAGCTACTTCCTCATCAAAGGCTCTTACAGATGTAGTTTACCATTGACCTACATTCCAAGCCCGTTTTTAAAATTTTGAGACAGGTCTTGCTGAGTAGCTGAGACTGACCTCCAACTTTTCAATCCTCCTGCCTCAGTCTCTCAAATTGCTGGGGTTATAGATATGCACCACCACGCCTGGGCAAGGTTTAAGGTTAAGGATCCATTTTCATCTTTTATAGTACCTTTGATATAATTTTGGTTGGGGGAGGAGAGTATTGCATGTGGTTTATGGTGCTAACCACACTAAAAAGATTTTTTTTTTTTTTTAAATCACGGGTTTTTCATAGTTTAATATCTACATATGTGGTCTTTCAGATTTCTGATGAAATTTTTAAAATTCTATTTGATTTATATTATTTGGAGATTCTTCCACTAAGATCCAAATAAATTATAGTAACTTAGATGTCGTCATTTGGAAGAGTGATTAAGAATCTTTGGCACAGTGGAATTGCATGTCTGGGATGTTGGTTATGTCTTTATTTGGTCATATGAGAACACGAACTCTTTGGCACTGTGAGAACTGTTTTGCCTGCACATATCTTAGTCCATGTTCTGGCCAGAGCTGAACTGGCACAGGAGGTTCCAGAGATCACTGACAGGCCAGGTCATGTCCACTCTGAAAGATCCCTCACATGCCCTCAGGTTCCAACAATTCTGAGAATTCTTTCTTGTTTGGAAAACAACAGTTTTGGCAATTGCCTATGTGGTTTGAAATTCATTAAATGAAAAATATTGACCTGGTTTCTATAAAATATACTATTTTCTTTTTGTTCTTCACAAATGTATTGTATTACAAATACATATTCACACTAAACCTTGAAATGGAAGTTCAAATTCATAACTATTCAAAGTGTCTTTAGCTGACTAAGTGAAACCTTGAATTTTAGAATTTGGGTAATTTATTTCTGTAATATTCTTTCTGTTTCTGTCAGCAAAAACTGCTACCCAGATAGCAATTAAAGGTGGTCATATTTATTTTATTTATTTAACAAGATTTACATAGTGCTTTACTCTGTGCCAGCCCCCCCCCCCTTTTTTTTGGTGTGTGTGGGGGGGGTACTGGATTGAACCCAGGACCAGTCTACCTCTGAGCTATATTCTCAGCCCCTTTTTTATTTTTATTTTGAGATAAAGTTTTGTTAAATTGCCCAAGCTTTCCTCAAACTTGAAATCCTCCTGCCTCAGCCTCCCAAGTTGCTGGGATTACCGTTGTGTGCCACCATGCTTGGCTGCCAGACAGTTTTCTAAACACTTTACATATTTTCATTGTTTGATCCTCTTATTTTTCCCATTTTTCAGATGAGGAAATTGAGACCTTAGTTAATATCTTGTCTAAGATTGCTCAACTAATAGATGTTGGAGCTGGGCTCCAAATCCAGTAGATTGGCCTCAGAGTTTGTGTGCTTATGCACTATATATACTCTGCTAAATAATGCTTTTACAAATGTAAAAAATAATAATATAAATTATTTAATCATGGCCACTAGGTCCAGGTGTCTGAGGAATTGGCTGCACATCAGTAGCTCTGGAGCCCATTTACCTTGTTTTACACTGGAAACTTTGCTAAATCCTTAAATTTGTGGCCTAAGATATCATTCTGTTTTTATTATTGCACAAACCTTAAATAAAAACCTCCAACTTAATAATTATACTTGAATGAATATATAATGAAAAGTGAGTTAAGAGGTTCTCAGTGGCAAGACTGGAGTCCTGTAACCCTAGTATACTATTTTTTTTTATTTTTTGGGGGGTGCTGGGGATAGAACCCAGAGTTTTGTGCATGCGAGGCAACCACTCTACCAACTGAGCTACATCCCCAGCGCCCCAGTATACTTTTAACAAAAACTTTTCTTTCAGTGTACCTTTGTAGTCGGAATGTAACCTGGAAATCAACTCTTTCACACCGAGAGAGAAATTAGTACCTAAGCCCTCAACAGCTTTTTCCCCCATGTTTTTTTATTGATGGATCATAGTTGTACATATGGTAAGATTCATTGTTATGTGCTCTGAACTGCTTGTTTTAAAGTAGAAATATGATTTACACTACTGGCTGATTTTAATGGTCTTTCTCCATTATAGTCATTGAAAATTTAGACAGTACTATGGAAACCCAGATTCAGTGTTCCAACAAACTTTAAAAATATATTTTAGATTTGAAAGCACATTAATATTAAGCACATTAACCTAGGTTATTTCTCAACCTTAAACCTTACCATTTTCCCTCAATTTGTGATACATCTTTTTGTTTCCAGCATACACATGCATTCCTATTTGTAAGTCATCAAATCTTATGCAATCTGTATCGCTTTGTGTAATTACGATATGTAAGAAATAATAAAATTAATATTGAAGTGATATGTAAGTGGTTAATAGAAATAATTATAAGTGGTTATCAGATTGAACAAATATGTCTTCAGAGGAGGGTAGTTTCTGTAACAGGCTGCTGCGGTATATAAATAATTAATTAGATAATTAATTGTCTTAATTAGCTTTTTGTTCCTGTAAATAGAATACCTGACAAGAACAACTTAGAGGGGCAGAAGTTTATTTGGGGCTCATGGTTTCAGAGGTCTCACTCCATAAGTGGCTTACTCCATTGCTCTGGGCTGAACAGTGAGTGAGGCATCCCCATCATGGAGATTATTTTAGTGCATGAAAAATACATCTTGTTTTTGAATGTTGCAAACCATGTTAATATAGAATAACATTGTTTGAACTCTTACTATGAACCAAGCACTGAACTCACTATACATGTGTCCAGTCAATTCTTGCAGTAGCTGTAACCCCTAACTAAAACAACATTTATTCTTTCAGTTTCTGAGGACCAGGAATTTAGGAATAACTTAGATACGTGGCCTAGCTTAGGGTCTCATAAAGTTGCAGTCAAGATGTTTTTAGTGAAGGCTGCAGTCATCTGAAGACTTAATGTTGAGGCTGGGAAATCTGTTTCCAAGGTGGTGCTCTCACATGACTTTTGAACAGAGACCTCAATTACTTGTCACGTAGACCTCCCAATAGGGCTTCTTGGGTATAATCACATCCTCACAATCAGCTTCCCCTAGAACAAGTCATCTAGGAACAGCTTCTCAGGAAGCCACATGCTTTTTTGACCTAGTCATAGAAGTCATACACTGTCATTTTTGCCATATTCCCCTCATTGGAATTTAATCATCAAGGGGAGCCCACAGTGAAGGGAAGGGGAATCAAGTTCTGCCTTTTGAATGGAGGAGTATCAAAGACTTTGGACACATTTTAAGATGAGGAAACTTAGAAATGGAAAGGTTAAGTGACTTGCTCTATGTGAACCTTTTTTTTTTTTTTTCCTTCCTTCAAATGCCTAGAGCTTTAACCTCTTAAATGCATATAAAAAGTCACAGTGATTTCTTAATGCTCATCCATTTGCATCTGGATATTCTTAGGTTATACAGGCCTTTATTTTATGCCTCATTCCTAGTACTCAAGTTTTAATTTTTGACTCATTAGTTTATTCAGTAGGTACTTGTGAATACTCCTGCCAAGTACAGAGTATTGGTATCATAATCTGCCTGTATCCAATATCTCCCCTCCTCTAGGTCCTTTAAGTGACTGGAAAGAACTCTGTATGCTGTCTAGGTTAGTTTTTTCCTGTGTCATTTGAGAGAGATGGAATAAATCTGGTTTGTAAAGTAATAATCCCCCAAACTCTGCAGCAGGAGAAAGGAATAAAAGTCTGAGAACTTTGATAAAATAGCTTTCATATTTTCTGTGAATTTTTCATTTTGTCAGTCCATGGGAAAGTTTGTTCTGTGGTGATCTTTTGACATCTTTTAGCTTCAGTGCACTCTATAGGATTAAAACCATAAGAGTAAGTACACCTCAGAGAATTGCAATGTAAACTTCTGTTTACAAATACTGGATTAATACATACATTTAAAATTTTAATGTTTTAGCAGTGTAAGCAGTGTATCTGAATGAACAGTAAGATTCTGTAGGCCAACCAGAGTTTAAGTAGAGCAGACCACCTGAAAGTTGGTTCAGAGAAATGGAGGAAGCCAGTGTGGAGACGAACTAGACCGGAGTTAAGGGATAAAGCTTGCCTTTATAAGGCACAAGTTTATTTTGTATTTGACAGCATTCAGTGAAGTTCCTAATAATGAGATTAAGTTCATAAGTGTATCTAGTATGTAGATTAGTTCAAACCCAAATTTTCTGATTTGCCTTTGATAATACTCCCTTTGTTTCTGATAGCACTAAGGGAATTCTTTAATAATGAGGTTACAGTGCTGACATGTATATTCATGTTTCCTCCCTATACTAGAATCGTTTAAAACCTAGAAATTCTAAATTTTTCTCTCCTCTTTTAAGATGAGGAATGACCTGGTTGGGACCTGGCTCCTGTGAAGTCTTTTCAAATTGAGAAATTATAAAACCATCTGGATTGGGACAAGATAGGCTCCTCAAAGATCAAACAAAAGCAGCATGGTTTGCCCTGTTCTGCAGTGCTCAGGCCTTATGTATGTGAATTCATGGAACATGGTCATTTCTCTTTTTTCCATACATGTTTCCATTAGTCTTTTTCCCCTGATCCTTCAGAGTCAACTAACTAAATATCACTTAGGGAAACACTAGTGGATTCCTCAAAACTTAGGGAGCCATGCACTGTGGGTGATTATGGTACATTTTTCTTTAGAAAGGCAGGAGTAATTATCAATCTAAAACAAACTTGGGAATCTCTAAGAACAGCATAGTGATCCTTTTATGTTTGGTTAGTCCATCTTTGGTCCCTGTAGCAGCCTGGCCCTTTGAGTCAAAACGTAACTTCCCAGGTGTAAAAGAGACAAATATTTGAATCCAGTGGGTGGCCATTGTAAGGAAGAAGGAATCTGATCACCTGCTTCATCTTGAAGCCAGCACCTATAAGAACTGGAACTTGACCAAAGGCCACTCAGTTGTTGCTAAATTGCAACCAGAATTAAATGCCTGGCAGACCACTTTAATGGTTGTGGTGATCTATTTTCATGGCAGCAAGACCCGAATGGAAAATCCTACTAAGCCAACAAAGCCTTCTTTGGGAATGAGATGACCAGCAGTCAGTCATTGGGTAGGATTCAGCCCTGCAATGTGGTCTTTCAGCTCGTGCTTACAAGATGAGCAAAGAATCAAATCCACTTACACTTTATTTTACAAGAATAAAATAATTTAAACATTGTACAAAAGATTTAAGCAGGGCTCTGCCCCACCTCCACTCCCATCCTTGTATTAAAACAACCCAGCTCAGCGGGATTTATGTTGTGCACATATGTGGAGCTCTTAACTTCTCAGTCCTTGAAACTTGAGTTTATATTACATGGTGTCTCAGAAGAGAGATGACCATTCATTAGGTATTAAAGAGGAGTCCATCTGTTCTAGTGTTAGTGGGAAGTTGGGTGGTCACAAAGCAAGAATACGTATTGGCTGACAACAGGATGGTTCTGTTCCTAGGGCCTTATTTTTATTTTTATTTTTTAAATATTTATTTATTTGCTTTAGTTGTACAAAATGCCTCCTTCTGTACGTGGTACTGAGGATCGAACCCGGGCCGTGCACGTGCCAGGCGAGCACTCTACCGCTGAGCCACAACCCCAGACCCCGGGCCTTATTTTTGAGTCATCAGCACACTTCTTTGGTTAGGTTGTTGGTTTTTTGTTTGTTTGTTTGTTTGTTTGGTACCAGGGATTGAACTCAGGGGTACTCGACCACCGAACTACATCCACAGCCCTATTATTTTGTATTTTATTTAGAGAGTCTCACTTATTTGCTCAGCACCTTGCTTTTGCTGAGGCTGGCTTTGAACTTGTGATCCGTCTGCCTCAGTCTCCCAAGCCACTGGTATTAGAGGCATATGCCACTGCACCAGGCCATTAGGTTGGTTTCTTTATAGAGGTGAGTCTTAAGAAACACTGACTTGTGGGCTGGGGTTGTACCTCAGTGGTAGAGCACTTGCCTAGCACATGTGAGGTACTGGGTTTGATTCTCAGCACCACATAAAAGTAAATAAAATAAAAGTATTGTATCCATCTACAACTAAAATATGTATGTGTATGACTTGTGGTCAGAATTGAAATGTGAAGCAAGTTATGTACATGTTGTCTTTTGCTAGCTCAAGGACAAACTTGTGTCCCTATGAGTCAAGGACAGGTTAAAAAATTGAGAAAATTTCTAAGAATAGATGTTGGTTAGGCAGGAGCCAATGTTTATATTTTCAAATGAAGAAGATACATTTGGGCTTGTTGTGTTGTTGTTGTTTCTATCATTTTTTTAAAAAAATATTTATTTATTTGCTTTAGTTGTACACAATGTGTTTAATTTTACGTGGTGCTGAGGATCGAACCTGGGCTGCACATGTGTTAGGCGAGCACTCTACCGCTGAGCCACAACCCCAGCCCCTGTTTCTATCATTTTTAAAGAAACATATGCTGATAAATATATAAATGCCAAAATTATAAATACGAAGTAAAAGTTTTTAGTAATTCCACCTTTTTTCTGCTATTAACATATAAGTAACTTGGAATATACTTCCTCAGTGCCTTCTTTTCCCCCCTTGAGCATTGCAAAAACACTAAAATAATTAAATTGGGAATATGGGCAATTGCTTTTGCAGTACTGGGAATGGAATTAAACCCAGGTCCTTGCACAAGTTAGGCAAGTGCTCTTCTACTGGCTGCATCCCCAGTCCAGGACTGTGAGCAATTTCTGATGTTCACCTTTTCACTTAATAATCATGAGCCCTGCCCCATGTTAATATAGAAATATAATCACCATTTTAAATGTGTAAGTTGACGAATTTGTATATTTTTTCAAAAATTATTTGTTAATTCACTTTGGACTTATAAGGATGTTTAAATTACCATGAATTGAAATGTGATGTTACTTCTAATCATATATTGGTTACTGTCATTATAAATGGGTCAACATAGTCTTGAACTCTTTGCTATCTGTTTCTTTTTTGTCTCTTTGTTTATGCCTTTGTTTTTTTCTCCCTTGATTCTGATTTATTGTGGTCTTAATATTCTTTTTTCTCTTCTAAATTTCTGTGCCTCAAAATATTAATCTTGTGCTGGGGAGGCTGAGGCAGGAGGATCACGAGTTCAAAGCCAGCAAAAGCAAGGTGCTAAGCAACTCATTGAGGTGCTGTCTCTAAATAATATACAAAATAGGGCTGGGGATGTGGTTCAGTGGTTGAGTGCCCCTAAGTTCAATCCCTGGCACACACACCCCCCACCACCAAAATACTAATCTCGTCTGCCTATTTGTCATAAGTTTTCATTTGATGTCATGGATGCTGTTTAACGGGGGAAATGTGGTAACTTCATCTTGTTTGCCATGTCATTCTCAAAACTGTTGGCAAGCAAATACTTACATCTCCCATGGCTATGCATTGACATTCTATAGATTTCTAAATCAGCCAGGAGATATTTATGGATTGTACACTCTGTTCCCAGGACTGCTACACACTGCAAAAAAGACTCTTTACACTCTAAAACTCCCTGAGAAAAATTTTAGCTGTGGATCAACTTGTATTTCTAAAAGAATAATTCAAACATACAACACCTTTGAAAGCTTCTTTTGGGGTCTGCATTTGTATGAATGTGATAAACTGAGAGAAAGCTTGCAGAGGGATAGATGGACAAGACATACCACCATGGGTTTTACTCACTGGAAGGTTCATGGGTTTTTAGAAAGTAAGAAATTGCCTCCTTCCATGTCCAGATATGATCCATAAAACCTTTTTTATAAACAACTAAAACCAAATTGAGTATCATGGCACACACCTGGAATCCCAGCAACTCAGGAGGCTAAGGCAGGAGGATCACAAGTTTGAAACCAAGCCTGGACAACTTATCGAGACCTTGTATCAAAATAAAAAATGAAAGATGGTATATACTTCAGTGACAGAGTGCCCCTGGGTTCAATCACCTGTACCAAAAGAAGAAAGAAACAGAAAAAGAAAAAGAAAAATAACTAAACTAAAACACACACAGAAAACATCCATAATCTTTGGACACCGTTTATTAGACATGACCACTGGTTGAAAAAGATATGTGATAATTCTGTGCTGTGTACTAAAATTAAGCATTTTGCTCCCCCCCCCCATTATCATGTCTAGATTTCCAACAAGATAAGCATGTTCTTTGTTAAAGACATGGCCTTTTCCATTTCATGATCTGTTTTTTGGCCTTTCTATCCAGGAAAACTCAAAGATGGACAAACAACTTTACTTATTGCATTAGAGTCTGTTAAATGAGAAGTCAATTACTGAAATGTGACTTGTCTCTCCTGGTGAGCTGGCAGTGATAGATACTTAAGAACATGGGGCCAGTTTTATCCAAAATCTCACTGTGGCCTCTGCAGTAATGCTAGATAATGACTGAGCCAGAACTGCTCTTGTCCTTATGTCCAGCACAAGACAATTCCTACTAGCATTTATTCTTTTGTTCTGCATTTGGTCGTCTGTAATAACAAAGTTTATTAGCTGAGTCACAACATAACTAATTAGAAGCCAAAGAGTGATCTAAAAGTGTCACATTAAAATAAAAATCTATTCCCTCTGAAGTAAATAATGCTAAATGAATTTTGTTGCTGGTCAAATCATTATCTAGGGTAGCCCTTAATTTACCAGCAGAAAATGGCAAAAATGAAACTGGAGGTACATCCACAAAATCCATTAGACTCCCTTTGGGATGTAGCTGTCAGCAGCTTCAGCTCTTGAATTTATATGAGGCATGCTGTGTCCTTGACCAAGAAGTGTGTTTTCCCATGTGTTTTATAAAGGAAACACCTGCAGTGCTAAAGGTGTAGTGCCAGGCACATCTGTGTCCATAGACATTGCTGCCCTAGATAATGGTTTGACCATCAACAAAGTTCATTTAGTATTGTCTATTTCAGGGGGAATAGATTTTTAGTATGACACTTTTAGATCATTCTTTGGGCTCTAATTAGTTGTTTTGTGACTGAGCTGATAAACTTTCTGTTACTACAGATGATCACATTCAGTTTCCTTTAGTGATGGTAAATTCTCTGCAGGCAAGAATCCTATCTTCGTGATTTCCATAGACTTAGAAAACTAAAAACTCAGAATTGCATTTCTAGGTAGTCATTCAGATCGACAGTGGTGGTAAGAATAAGAAAGTGAAGGGCTGGCATTGTGGCTTAGCACTTAGCACTTGTAAGGCACCACCACATACATACATACATACATACATACATAAATAAATAAATGTATTGGGCCTACCTACAACTAAAACAAACAAACAAACAAACAAGGAAGTGAAAAATGTTTTCAAATATCCCTGTGACTCTCTATACACCAGTTGCAATAGAAAAACAAATGAGATATTTAAGAATTATCTTCCCCACTCTCTTTTTTAAAAAATCTGATTGTTTCCTAGTCTGAGACTATCTAGAAAGGATTCCAAGAACATTATGGCTTGGATTTAAGTAACTTTTAGTTGGACTCAATTACATAATCTGAATATTTGAGAATTATTTCCCCTTGTCGGTTTAGCTGTTGTGTCAGAGGAGGGAATATTCTTAATGAGAGAGCTGAGATAATTCTGACAGCTTTCTAAGACAATAGTGAACTTTGTTAGATTCTAAGAAATGTGAGTTTTGTCCATGGTTAAGTGAAATTACCAAGCATTTTAGTTGTTTCCAAAGTGATAAAGCAGTGTTGGCTTTGAGCCTCTTGGTGTCTATAGTTGATTTACAAACTTAGACTTACCAGGAGCTTTACACTCCCTACCCCTCCTGCCCTCTTCCCAAAGGTACGACAGTTTCTTCTTTTTTCCTTTCCTTCCTTTTGTACTGGGGATTGGACCCAAGGTGGGTACTCTACCATTGAACTACATCTCCAGTCTTTCTTTTTCTTTTCTTTTCAAACAGGATCTTGCTAAGTTGCCCAAACTGAACTTGAACTATCAATCCTCCAGTCTCCACCTTTCAGAGTTGCTGCGTTTACAGGCCTGTGTCACCGTGCCTGGGGAGTAGCAGTTTTTTATTCAGACTTTAGGATAAAAAGCTCTCACATCTCATTCTAGAATATTAACATAAGAAAGTTTCCTCCATAAACTTTACAATTTATATTGATAAAAATGTTGACTTTTTTTTATTTTTGCTGGTTTCCTAAGGAAAGCCAGGAAATAAAATCAAGGCAGTTCTTAACCCAACAAAGTACACTTACTATATCTTATGCATATTTATTAAAAATAGAAATCATGAATAAGATTAATAAGCCAGTGAAAACTACTAAAATCACTATTCTACCACTCAGGGCTAAGCCATATAAACACTTATATATTATACAAAGCATTTTTCCCCTATACAAATACATGTCAGCTGCTTTGCAAAATAGAGGTGAACTATATGTATGTACTTTTTATTTGAATGTATTTTTATTGGATAAATAATATTCTATCATGCAATATAGGAAACTCTTAGTGATAATCCCCCAATTTCTAGTGCACCTTTTTTTTTCTTTAAAGAATATTATTATAAATGGTAGTTTGTTTAATAGGCGAACTCCTTAAATCCTAATTGATACCTGCCACATATCTGAGCTAAGCTGCTAAACAAATGGTGCCCCAGCATTTAGAACACAGGATTTGTTTATCATGTTACTTCTGTTCAAATCTCTGTAATCTAGGCAGTCCCTGGCAACATCAGGAAGGTAGTGGACACTCAGCAGAATCTGAGTGAATGGGAGGTGGGAATCCCTTTTTGTACTGGCTTTTCTGATCAGAACAGCCCAATTGAACAGATGGTGGGCATACTGGATAGCAAGATTCCCTCATGGTCCGTGTCCTTTGCATTTGTAAGCCTTAGTAACCTTGATAAAGACTCTTTCTGGGACCTTTCTTTATCTGTGGCAAAGATAGGGAGAGAAGGAAGTATATAAAAAACTTGGAACAACGAGTTGATATGTATAGACCTTTCTACCCAACAACAGCAAAACACATTTTTTTTTTTTTTTTTTTTTTGTACCAGGAATTGAACTCAGGGGCACTGGACCACTGGGCCACATCCCCAGCCCTTTTTTTGTATTTTATTAGAGACAGGGTCTCACTGAGGTCTCATTGCTGAGGCTGGCTTTGAACTTGTGATCCACCTGCCTCAGCCCTCCAAGTGCTGGGATTACAGGCGTGCACCACCGCGCCCGGCAACACATTTGTTTTAAGTGTACATGAAACATGGTAGTTTTTTGTTGTTTTGTTTTTGGTACTGAGGATTTAAACCAGGGATCCTTTACAACTGAGCTACATTCCCAGCTCCCATTTTAAATTTAATTTAACATTATAATTTTGAGATAGGGTCTTGCCAGTTTGTCTAGGCTGGCCTTGAACTTGCTTAGTCTGGCCTTGAATCTGAGCTTATACTTACCATATGTACCCATTCTGTCTCTAGGTATTTATACAAAAATGATGTATACAGGGCTGGGGATGTAGCTCAGTTGGTAGAGTGCTTGCCTAACATGTACAAGGCCCTGGGTTTAATCCCCAGCACCAAAAAATTAAAAAAAAGATGTATACATCCATATAAAGACTTGTATGTGAATATTGATAGCCATTTTATTTACAAAAGCCAAGAACTAGAAAGAAATTGAATGTCAATAGGTACATGGATAAACTGTGATATCCATATAACGGAATACCACTCAGTGACAAAGGCACAGACTGTGGATACATTTGACAACATGGATGAAATAAACTTTACTTTAGGCTAGTGTGAGAGAATCCAGACAATGGGTACATAGTCTGTGGTGCCATTTGTGTAACCTTTCAGAACATACATATTAATCTTCAGCAACAGAAAGCAGATTAGTGCTTGCCTAAGAATGGGAGATGGTGGGCCAGGGTGGAAAGAAGGATTAAAGAGACGTGAGATAATTCTTGGTAGTATATTAATTGGGGTGGTTTCTCAGGATATATGTGTCAAAACTTAAATTGTATACTTTCAAGATGTATATAATTCATGGTATATCAATTATATGTAAAAATAGCTGCTTAAAATATAAACACTGTTATTAATTGTGATGGTTTCTCAGGTTATATGTGTCAAAACTTAAATTGTATACTTTCAAGATGTATATAGTTCATTGTATATCAATTATGTGAAAATAGCTGCTTAAAATATAAATACTAAGTTAGAATTCTGGTACTATTGTATCATAATGGTGTTTATTAAATATCTGCATACAAATGAGTGGAATTTTGCTGTATACTATTCTAGGTCAATAAAGGGGTCTTGCTTGCTGGTTTGTGCTTCTGTATAATCCAAATCAGTGGAAAGTGTCAGAAACCTAAGAAATATTCTATTTCTCACCAAGAAAAAAATCTTTTATGTTTATGGGTGGTTAACAGTTGAGCATTGAGTTTTTCTTTAAGTAGCAACATGATACCTAATGAAGAACTTAATCATATTGCATTACCTGGGTATACTAGAGAATGAGGGAATTCAATGACTATTCCTTGCTTATTGAACAAAGATCAGTGTCCTGGGCTTTTGGTATGCCTTGTGGTTTGACCCTAAGTTTCCTGTTCAGTTTTGGCCCACCCTGCTCCTACAACACACTGTACTATCCCCCACATCATTGCCTTGGTTAATACTTTTTCTGCCTGTGATTCTTACCCACCCTCACCTCACCTTTGTCTCCATCTGATTAAAACCCTACCAGTGCTTTAAATTCACATTTGGATGCTAATATGCTTTCCAATTCTCAGCCAGAAATGTCATTTATGTTCTGTATGTTGGTGGACAACAAGCACATAGTTTGTACTGTGTGCCTTGCATCATGTATATTTATATATATGTCTTGAATGAGTTTTGACAGTGGCATCTCTCAGTTACCTTGTAATAGGCATACATGCTGGTTGTGCCATAGAAAAATGCATTGGGAATAGAACTGAGCAGATACAGAATTATACACTTTGGCTACTACTTGGATGTGTTGGACATGTTCATTGTACTTTTACACTGCTTAAAATTATTGTAATTAAAATCATTGAGGGGAAGCAGTGACAGGACAAGCAGGAGAAATAAAGTGTTTTGGGTTTTATTTTTGAAGCTCCTTAATGTGGTCATATGTTTAGAGCATAGGAATGGTAGATTTACTGTGCTCATTTTGTATTTTTCTTAAGCTAGTATTTAAATTATAAGAAAACCCAACCTTCTGGTTGGAGAATGGGAAGTCAGTTTATAATTTTAAATCAGCTAGATATAATTCACTGAGTAGTCCAAGTAGAAATAACTATGAGAATAGGAGTTAGCTTAATGGTATCTCCACATTAGAATATTGATTGTATTATGGAAAGAGCATGAATTTGGTAGGAGCCATGAATATTTGGGGAAATGTGTTTATGAAATTTCAGATGACAGCTGTTTTGTGGATTGTGTCCATACCCTTACTCATTTCTTAAATTTATTTTTCTAGGTTCGGACCCTGTTTGTCAGTGGTCTCCCTCTGGATATCAAACCTCGGGAGCTCTATCTGCTTTTCAGACCATTTAAGGTACCTTTTATATCTTTCAGAAATTGTAGAAGGATACAAAAAGGCTGTGTTTTCCATGCTTTGTGGAGGCTTTTTGGAGGAAGAAAAAAAATGTTCGAGAGAGCACCTTGTAAAGAGATGTTTTTAAAAAGGTTAATGAGTAAATGAAAGTTAAGAGTTTTCATGCAGTCTCACTTAGGATGATAGACTGAAACTGCCTTTTGGCCTCCAACAACTCATCTAGCTAAAGAGGTCTCTTATTGATGTGAATATGCATCTGGCCCCAGGGGTCTCTATTCCATGTAATCACCCCTGTTTGTTCTACTCTAGTTGGGGCTAACTATAGACCATGAAAAAGTTACAAATTACATGTTACCTATTTATAAGTATTTCAAATGCAATAATGTAAGTCAAGCCCTGTCTGTCAATTACTTTAGTGTGAATAGTATTCTTGATATGGAGACATTAAAAAATGGTCTTTTATGAACACTATTATTTTTTACCTGGCAAAAGTCCTAAATTTTCAAACAAAATTTGCAGAAAGCTTTGTATAAATTGATGGGAATCTTTCTTTGTGTTTAGTGAAATATTTAATGCAATCACCTGTCCTTCCTGACTAAGGAAATAAAGTTTCTTTAGAGATACTTAACTTTACTGGGAGTGAAACCTTAACAGGAAACTGGACTAAAGTTGAAATAACCATGCTGGCTTTTGGAGGATAGGAGGAAACTAGAACTTATCAGAATATGGACCTTGTAGGCTTCATGAATTCGGGGACTGTGTCCAGGAGGTCTGAGCTGGTCATTGTGGATGTGTCAGCTGCAAACACCTGTCAGGGGTCACCCTTATGATTAGGTGGTAGACAGTCTTGGTTTCTGATTAAAGAACCATCCTGATTGAGGCAGGGCAGGTTGGACAGGATTCAGCTTAGTAGGAAAGATTAGAGTCTAGGTTGTATGCCAAGAAGACACCATGTACTGGTAGACCTCACTGCATTCAAATAGCCATCTGCAGAATGCAGTAGTAATGATGACAGCACAGAGGGAAACAGTAAGTATAGATTCAAGACTGGCTGATAGGAAATGGGAAAGGAAGAGAAGGTATTGTGAAGAGAGTGCCAACTTTATGGATTTCCCAGAGTTTCTTATACAGGATCACAGTTATATATAAAAGGGACCATTTCTGTGACTTTTTAAGCTAGCTGATCTTATTAACAGACAAAATATTGTTGTTTGTATGTATAGAGAGGAAGAGTCAGCCAGCAAATCCCTTAGATGTATTATCTCATTTGATTATTACCACAGTTCTTTAAGGTGAATTATCCTCATTATTTCAAATGATGAAAATGTTTAGAGCAGTTGAGTATATATTATGCTCAAGTTTACACACATAATAAATGGGAGGACCAAGGAGACAGGCATTTGACTGCTAACCCTGTTTTAAATTATGATGTTATACAGTTCTTATTGGTTTTAGAGCATGGTATTTCCCTAGCAGTGATGTTTTACTTGAATGAAATATCCATCTGTCCTTTGCCTCTGAGGCCTTAGGGCTGTTTAAACCTCCAGGTTTTTTAGGAGAGAGCCTACCTTGAAAAAAGAAAGAGGCAGGACTGTGAATCATGACCTCTCTGTCCAGAAGAGCTCAAGGCCTTGGAGGTAGAATGTTTATAGTAGCTAATTGGTAACCAAGTTTTGCACTGGAAAGATGTGAGGATGAATCAATCCTAAAGTCCTGTCCAGAAACCTCAATGCTAAAGTTAGGACCTTGGTACATTACTAACAACCCTCTTTTAATTAAAGTCCCTGGAGGCTGACCCTAGTCTACAAATCTGTCTTTTTACTGGTATGTGTAGAGGTCAATCATGTCAAGTGGTGTTTTTTTTCGTCTTTAGTGTCACCCATCAGAGCAAGCCACCAGTAATTGATTATTTCCAGAAATGAACACACTTTGTAACTCTCATCCTGAGGAACTAGTGGGGGGAAGGGAGAAGAGAGGTAGTGGAAAAGGTAGGGGATGTTTCCATCTTCCTGAAGACTGAGCTGGAATAGAAACCCCAGAGGGAAGTTTTGCATGTCCCAGCATTACGGAAACCAGCTACTTTATTAAATAAGCAGAATGCAACAAAATGCAGTATCACTGTCTGCTCAGCCTTTTCTGGTAGTCCAATAGATTGTATGCTTAGTGTTTCATTATTGTTATTTTATTAGCAAATGTATGACCAAGTTAAACACGCTCTGACCTTCTTATTAAGTTTACTCTCTTCCCTCTCCCAGTTTTATAAAATCCCTATCCTTATCGAAACTAAGAAGACAAAAATCTGTTGTTGACAAACATGCCCATTTCCCTATATTGCCTAATTTCATGGAAAAATAGAATAGAGAAAAACATAAGATAACTACATGGTTTTGGGGGGACCCCCAAAATCAAATAGGGGTGTATGGGGGTATGTGTGGGTAATTTACTTTCCCAACTAACTTGGGAGGCACTTGTGAGAAAAGCTAGATAGTCATAGAGGGCTCATGTTTACTTGAGCAAGATGGTATTACATTCTCCCCCACCCCATACTCATTTTGGGGGCTAAACTTGGTTCTTCTTATTTCCAGGGCTATGAGGGTTCTCTTATAAAGCTCACATCTAAGCAGGTAAGAATTTCAAACTTCTGTATAAATGATCACTTTTTTTTACTTACTTTCTCCAGGAGTATTAAATAGGGCTTAACATTATTTTTTTTTTTTTATTCCAATTAGGATTTGATTTTTGTTGTAGTTGCTTTAAAATTAAGGGTGAGCTCTATTTGGAACCAGCACAGGAAGATGATGTGTAATTCTGTAGTCTTCCAACTAGGATATTTGAGATTGTCCCAAAATGTGGCAAAAATGATGCCTCCAACATAGTTATATTGAGGCTGATTTGTATGTTCAAAGAAAATGATTAAATATCAACTAAATTCACTTGTACTCCCAGTCTTTCCCATTTCTTTCAAGAGGTTAATGGGTAAACTTTTACAAGTGATGTGAATTCCGATGGTGAAGAATCATACTGTCCCTCAAACCCCTAATAACTGAGGCAGAGTCCCTAATTGAGAACGGAGCACAGAATGGAGGCGGTATTCAGTAGCCTGGCAGTTCCTACAAGTTTCTTGGAGATTAGCTATATGCTTGCTTGCGTGCTTGCTTGCTTTCTCTATTTTTAAGCCAAACACTTGGCGCATTTGCCTCTCAATTACTTTTGTCTCTCTGATTCATCTGAAATAAGCTACATTGCATGTAACTTGCTTGGCTGAAAAATAAGAGTCCAAAGGGATTATATGGCTCCCATGTACAGTGTGGTTTATGCCTAATTAAACACAGGATTTTCTTTCTTTCTTTTTTTTTTTTTTTTTTTTTTTTTTTAAGGCATCCATTGGATTTGAGATAGACATACATGCTCACTTTGTAATTTTGGTCATGCAGTGAGAGTGTAGGGCTTTTACCACTATGTCATTGTATTCCTTGCACTTACAGTGTACAAAAAGGTGATTCTATTCTCTTTCCATTTTAAAATATGAAGAAACTGAAGTACAGTGAATTCAATTTAGGAAAGTAGAGCCTTTCCAAACCCAAATTGTCTCTCTGCCTTTATTAACTGCTGCTCATCTTCCAACCACCTCTAAGGTTTTTAGTATTGTTTTGTTTTTTAATGATTCTCTAAATCCCCAGCTGTGCCTTTGAAGAACTACCCTTACTCCCTATCCCTTGGATTCATGTTAGAAATTTGGCTAAACCACTGAGTCATGATTCTTAACTTCTACCTGTCGCTTGTGGTCATTTCTTTATCTTAGCTTTTCAGTTTGACATCACCCTTGACCCCGGAAAAAGATATTCCCTGACTTTTTTTCTTTGTATTTCTCTTTCCTCAGCCCGTAGGTTTTGTCAGTTTTGACAGTCGCTCTGAAGCAGAAGCTGCAAAGAATGCTTTGAATGTAAGTATACGCCAATGTTATAATCGCTAATGTTATAATCATAGGGATTTCCTTAGAGGTGGTGGGAAGTTAATAAAACTTCTTTGGATTGGAAATCAAAGGGAAGGAATGTGACTGCTCAATCTAACATGGAGGGATTCATTTATTTAATGAGTCCTTTAAAGAATTTTCTTGATGAATTGTGATCAGATGTGCAAGTTAAATAACTTTGCTTTTCACTAACTTTTACTAAAATACTCAAAATAGCCAATGATGCAGATTTTATTTTAATTCAACCCCATCATGTCCACTGCTTGTTTTCTGTAGAGGAGATAATGGAGAAATTAGCCTCGCCATCATTGTACCCTTAAATGGCTATGTCAAAAATAGATCAGAATCTTGGATTTTTTTTTAATATCATGAGGTTTCCCTTTTAGGTATGTGGCTTCTGTTGTTATTTAAACATATCACAGTCTTTATTTTGATTGATTAAAAAAATTCATATCCAAGACTTGCCCAAAAGACATTCTGCATAAAATGGTAGTCATTTGTATGGAGTAAAGATACCTGTAAACATTTGGTTTGCAGGCATCTTGTTTGCCATATGTTTTGTAGCTTTTACCAACATTGTTTTAGAAAACATTTCTCTTCTTTGGTATTTTGAAAAGCAAAACAACGTATGGGAGCTCTGCCAAAGAAAGGTAGAAAGAAGCAGAATTTACTTTCAGTTGTTGAAGTCTGGTCCTCAAGTGAGAAGCCTCAGGTCTGGCTCCAGCATGCTCCAGGCAGTTGGCCTAAGGAGATATGAATAAGTGTAGATGAAAGCAGCAGAGTATACAGGGTGCTTCCTAAAAGGCAAGTGACCACTCTACTGGTTGCAACAGAAGTACCATTCTGAAGCTGGGTACGGTGGCGCATGCCTGTAATCCCAGCACTTGGGAGGCTGAGGCAGGAGGATTGCAAGTTCAAAGCCAGCCTCAGCAATGGCAAGGCACTTAGCAACTCAGTGAGACCCTGTCTCTAAAAAAATACAAAAAAGGGCTGGAGATGTGGCCCAGTGGTTTCAGTGCCCCTGAGTTTAATTCCCGGTACCAAAAACCAAACAAACAAACAAACAAACAAAACCAAACAAACAAGAAGTACCGTTCTGTAGGCTTCTGAGAAGTCGGGGATGGTCTTTGTGATGTTGTGGTACTTGCAGAGGCTCCCACCAGCTGCTTCTCTGAAGCCAGGAGGGTCTGGATACCTGATATGATACTCTGATGACTTAGAGACCCAAGGGAAAGCCTATATGTGAGTCTGTTTACTCAGCATAATAACACCATTGTGTTTTTTGACTTTGAAACAAAAAAATGTATACTCTCAAAAGAAACAGTTTGGTTATTTTTCATGTAAAGCTTGCAGAAATGTCTTAGGATTCCAGAATCCTTTTGGATAGATGACCGTTAGAATAACTGCCTTCTACAGAACAGAGTAAAAACCAATAATATATTGAGTACCCGTAATATGTAGTGAAACAGTGTGTAGTTAAATAGTTTACATAAAAAATATTATATAGATCTGGGAAGTAGCTTAGTGATAGAGCATTTGCCTAGCATGTGTGAAGCTTTAGGTTCAATCCCCAGCTCTGCAAAAGTGTGTGTGTGGGGGTGCACATTTTGTGATTTATGCAGTGTTTTCCTTTATTCTAACCAGGTGGGCATCTTTCTAAATGCAGAAATACTTTTTCCATTGTTCTCATAAAGAAAGTAACAGTAGTTGAATCCCCATCATAGAATGGGCTCCCCTTGCCTTGCTTTATTTGTGGTGTGTGTATAAAGATGTGAGTGACTCGCTGTCTGAAAAACAATAGGCTTTTGCAGTGACCTGTCATCTATAAAGACAACATTTCCTCATTTCCTTAGGGGGTAGATTGATTTTTTTTTTTAACAGATAACTGAAGTTTATTGTTTTAATGTTTAAATGATAATAGTAAAAAACCACGTTTCCTTCCTTGCCATGCTAAATTGAATACAGCAAACATAATTACTATTTTTCTTGGTGCTTGAGGGTTATCGTCAGAAATAGAGGTGTTAAAGCTGATTTGCCCCTAGGCTAGCTGGCTCCAGATTCCTGTTACTGGTCCTCAGTTCTGGTTATAGGTTATTCTTCTCAGCTCTCCCTACTCCTTGGCAGCAAACTTTATAATTACCAGTGTACTGGCCCTTAATCTTTAACACTACTTTGGAAGAACATGAAATAAAATAGGTCTGGTTCTGCTATGAATCTAAGGGGAGCTCCTCACATTTACCTATATTGTAATGAGCCCAGGCTTTCAGCTCCTCAGGATAGACTTGTGTGTATTGGGTATTTACTGAATTCCTGGCCAAACTGTTTCTTGACATCATAAAACTTTGTGTGTAATTATTTGTGGTCTTCTGTGCCTTAAAATTCCCTTCAACGTTATAGTTAGGGGCAAACACCTGGAAAAAATGAACAATTCAGTTGGGGAAGGATTGATTGGAGACAAAGCTAGGAGGAAATATGAAGTAAAGCTCCTATAGCTCAATCCTGTTCTATTTAATTCACATTGTCCAGGACAAATATCCATGATAAAGTTTGGTATGTGACTATGGAGCAGAGTTTTTTCTCTCTGCAGAGAAATTGGACCCATTCAAGGTAATGTACTTAATCATGAAGTTAAAATATATCTTCTCTGTGACCCAACATTTTAGGCCTTTTTCAGGGTCATCTTTATATGAGTTAAAAACATATAATGCTTTTAACATTTGCATTAATGTATATGTTAAAAACATATAAACATTACAAAATTTTCTCCTCTCGTGTCATTTGTCCAGGTTTCTCTTCAAAGCTTTCCCCTGAATTCTTTTGGGGAGAGTTCAGTGTTAATAATGTTTTATTTTATTCTACTATTGAGAAACTTAAGCCTCAATCCAAAACACACTCTCTATATAGAATAGTTCACAGTGTTAGGAACCACTTCTCTATGTTTAGAGTATTTATTATTCTGTCTTGGTTACTGCCTGGTTCAGTTATTATTAGCCTTTTCCCAAAATGACTAATTTTTAAATCATTTATTTTCTGCCATTTTCAGACTATGCTTTAATCATTGTGATCATCTTTTGGAAAGACATGTAGGTTAGATTAAATGGCAATACTGAATTTTTATTAGGGGGGTTACACAAACATACACTTCCCTTTAGATTATCCATAGTCCCATTAACCCACATGATTAGAAACCCCACCTATTCTTTAACTTGACAGCAAAATATCTGACCTATTCATAATCTGACACATCCATAATTTCCATATACTCAGTACTTTAATTTCCATGTTAATGAAAGAAGAAACTAATAATCTAAAGAACCCTATTATATTTTGAATTTGTTTGTAATTTTGAAAGGCAAATCAAATACAGTAACATCTGAAGTTAACCGGTTTAGTAAAAAATCTGGTTTGTGGAGATTTTAAAAAGAAACAGGAAGAAGAGCAGGTGTAAGGATAAAGACTCTGAACAGATGTGGGAATATACCACCTCTGGATATTTTTGGCAACTGGCTGGACCCCCTTATTGCCATTGTTGCCCAGTAGAAATCATGTTTTAACAAATAGGAATGATTTGCAGGTACCTCTCCTCCCCTAAATTCAAAAAGTTGTTATTAAGTAGATATTACCTTAGACTCTACTATAAATTGTTATATCAGAACTAGAGAAGTCTGATATAATCAAACTACATATACGACTACATATTACCTTTATAACTGCATATTGCTTAGGCTAGTACAATAGTTTGCCTTGCTCTCAAATTATACTCATTATTCTGTGATCTTTAATTACCAGTGTACTATTTTATAAAAAAAAAAAACTTTATTGAGATATAATTCACACATTTAAAGTTAAAATTCAGTGGTTTTGTTGTATTTAAATTTTTTTTTTTAGTTTGTTCTTTTTAAAAATTTTTAATATACTTTTATTTGTTCTAATTAGTTATACATTAGACAATAGAATGCTTTTTTTTTTTTTTTTTTTGGCAGTGTTGGGGAGTGAACCCAGGGCCTTGTGCATGCAAGGCAAGTACTCTGCAAACTGAGCTATGTCCCCAGCCAAGTAGAATGCATTTTGACACACTATACATAAATGGAGTAAAACTTCTCATTTATCTGGTTGTACATGATAATAGTCACACAGGTCATATAATCATATATGCACATAAGGTAATAATGTCTGATTCTATTGTATTTTTTTATTGTAAAAATTAGCCATTGTATAAGTTTTGAAGTGTACAAATACATGTGTACCATGTTGTGCAACCATCACTATGTAAATATCTCTATTATTATTCTAAAACATTTCCATTAACCCAAGCAAAACATCATAGCCATTAAACAGTATCCTCATCCTCCCTCCCCCCAAGTCCCTGGTAACCTCTGATCTAATTTCTATCTCTATGAATTTATCTTTTCTAAATATTGAAATATTTCTCATTGTTTCTGGCTTTTCCTTTGCATATTCACTTTGAGGATTATACATGTTGTAGCATTTATCAGAATGTTCTGTCTTTCTACAGCTGAATAATCCATTGTATAGATGTACATATTTTGTCTATTCATTTGTCTATTGATGGCCCGTTTTTCTACCTTTTGCTGCAGTGAATATTGGCATATAACTATCTTGAGTATCTCTTTTCAGTTCTTTTTGGGCATATATTTAGAGGTGGAATTTCTGGGTCATACAGCAATTGTATCTTTTTTTACTAAGCATATATATTTTTAAATTTTTTATTTGTTCTAAAGTTATACATGACAGCACAATGTTATTTTGACATATTATACATACATGGGGTATAACTTCCCTTTTTTTTTTTTTTTTTTTTTTTTTTTGGTACCAGGGATTGAACTCGGGGGCACTCGACCACTGGGCCACATCCTCAGCCTTTTATTGTATTTTATTAGAGACAGGGTCTCACTGAGTTGCTAAGTGTCTCACCATTGCTGAGGCTGGCTTTGAACTCGTGATTCTCCTGCCTCAGCCTCCCAAGTGCTGGGATTACAGGTGTGCGCCACCGTGCCTGGCATTTAACTTCCCATTCTTGAGGTTATACATAATGTGGAGTTACACTGATCATGTATTCATATGAACATAGGAAAGTTACTTCCGATTCATTCTACTGTCTTTCCTACCCCCATTGCCCCTTGCTTCCCTTCATTCCCCTTTGTCTAATTCAGTACACTTCTGTTTTTTTCCTCCCCACCCTCCCTTGTTGTCGGTTAGCATCCGCACATCAGAGAAAATACTCAGCATTTTCTTTTTTTTGGGGGGGGAGGGGATTGGCTTATTTCACTTAGCATGATAGCCTCCAGTTCTGTCCATTTACTGGCAAATGCTATAATTTTATTTCTCTTTATAGCAGAGTACTTTTCCATTGTGTATATATACCACATTTTATTTATCCATTTATCTGTTGTAGGGAACCTAGTCTGGTTCCATAGCTTAGCTATTGTGAATTGAGCTGCTATAAACATTGATATGTCTGCATCACTACAGTATGCTGACTTTAAGTCCCAAGGAATGGGATCTCGGGGTCAAATGGTGATTCCATTCAAAGTGTTCTGAGGAATCTCCATGCCACTTTCCAGAGTAGTTGCACCAATTTGCAGTCCAACCAGCAATATATGAATGTACCTTTTCTCCCACATCCTTACCATCGTTTATTGTTAGTTGTATTCTTGATAATTGCCATTCTGACTGGCGTGAGATGAAATCTCAGTGTAGTTTTTTTGTTTTTTGGTACTGGGGATTGAACTCAGGGGCACTCAACTACTCAGCCACATCCCCAGCCCTATTTTCTATTTTATTTAGATACACAGTTTCACTGAGTTGCTTAGTGCCTCGTCATTGCTGAGACTAGCTTTGAACTCTCTATCCTCCTGTCTCAGCCTCTCAAGCCACTGGGATTACAGGTATGCACCACTGTGCCTGGCTTCAGTGTAGTTTTTGTTTTGTTTTGTTTTGTTTTTTTGGTGGTTCCGGGGATTGAACTCAGGGGCAGTCGACCACTGGGCCACATCCCCAGCCCTTTTTTGTATTTCACTAGAGACAGGGTCTTAATGCGTTGCTAAGTGCCTCGCCATTGCTGAGGATACCTTTGAACTCGCGATCCTCCTGCCTTAGCCTCCCAAGTGCTGGGATTACAGGCGTGCGCCACCGTGCCCAGCTAACATTCTTACTTTCTTAGCCAAAAGATGGAACCATCCAGTCCTGGCACACACTCTTCAGTAACAGAGGGCAGTGGAGAGAGTCATTGGCTATGCAAAGACCTTTTGGTTCTGGTTAGATACATGCCTGTCTGTTTCCTGTATCTCAGTTTTTGCTGACAGTTTGTGCAAGTTAGGACTTTTGATCTTAATATTTATACAGTTTGTGAGTTAGGTGAATTATTGCTACTAAACAAAAGTTTTCACAAATGTAAGTATCCAGATGGCCTATCTCAGCCCTCCTCCCCTCACTAGGTACCATGTCAGTATGTTTCTTATCAGTTTTTAAAATTTCTCCCTATGTTTCTCTTAAGTCTATTGCTCAAAGTTGAAGAGGCCCAGTCAGTGAGAACCCAGCTGGGACTTTTGGATGGGAAATATGCAGGTCTGCCAGATGAGATCATGAGTCTGATCCAGCGTTTATGTGTTAAATCTGTTTATAACTGCTCTTAAGTGCAAAGTTTTAAGGCAACTATTTGACGTCACAGGGTTGGGGACTAGGCCTGTGGTGACATAGAGCCCCATGATATGGGGCTGTTGAATCTTCCTCTTTTTCTCAACAGTGTCTACACACTTAGGTGCCTAATTTGGTTGTTCCACACCCCAGTTGAAAATCGGTTTAGCACAAAAAGCAAACCACCAGAATTGATTCATAGCCCAAGTATAATTTAAAAAAACAAAAAACACTAGATAACAAGTGCCCAGTACATGATTATGTGGTACTAAGATTTGTCCAGATACTCTTTTTTCTTTTCTCTGATCTCCTTATAATGACCCTGCATTTTGGGGTTGTTTTTGGATACTATTACTGCATGAGTTAAAAGTTGTACTGAAAAACAAACAAACGAAGATGTATTTTTATTTTTAGGTATGCAGACTTTCTTAAATTCCCAATTAGTCTTTGTCTAAAGAAGAGGAAGTGAATCATTAAGCATTTAGTAGGAAACTAGAAAATATAACATTAGTAAAAGGAATCCTAAGTTAAGTTTGAAGAAGAAAAAGTAACCAGAAATATTAGGAATAATCCTTTCCCTGAGGAAATGAGCAGGAAGAACCACAGGTTCTCACATATAAACTGACATTCCAATGTCAAGTATATGTGGAGATCTCAAGTCCACCCAGCTCTTCTCTAGATAAAACAGTTGATAAGTTATAACATGACTATGTGAAACTTCTCAGATTTTCCTTGTCCCCCCCCCCCCCTTTCTTAAAGATCTACTTGTTTAAAATTATTTGGACAACATTTTATAAGTAACCGCATTTGATCTTATACTTTCCCATGGTTCTTTAGATATTTCAGAAAATGATAAGAAACTAATTTCCCTGTATTGTAGGTGTAAAATAAAGTCATTATCTATGAAACATAGAGTGCAAAGAGAGTAATTTGCTAGCACTTTTTTTTTTTTTTTTTGCTAAATGTCAGGCCAGTTTTAGAACCAAAACCTTATGATTCTGCAGGCCATCCACATGACTGATGTTTCTGTGGAGCAGTGTATTTTGGAGCTTTAAATCACTATTTTTGTTTTACTTTTTTAGTGAATGATCACAATGGCTAAGGGCCACAGAGCTTCCTTCTAACATTGACTTTTTGTTTCAGTAATTTATAAGGATAATCTATATGGGTCCCTGTCTATGGAATGCATGAATATTTTTAAATCTTAGGGAGTAGAATAATGTATTTGACAGGACATTTTTCAATTATTATACTAAGATAGTATATCTAATATGAAGTATTTTCTTCCTTTGTAATTAATTATAAGCTTTTCTTAAAAATTTTATAGGCATTTTATAATTATACTTTTTTTTGGATACTGAGGCTTGAATCCAGGGTGCTTTACCACTGAGCTTCATCTCTAGCTCTTTGATTGTCTTGTCTATTTATTTATTTATTTATTTATTTATTTATTTAGTGTTAGGGATTCAACCTAGGGCCTCGTGAATGCTAAACACATGTTCTACTGCTGATTTAGGCCCCCAACCTTTAGTAAAGATTTTTTTTTATATGTAACGTAAGTGGGTTCAGAGACTAAATGTTTCTAGAATATGAAAAAAATGTCTTAAAAATACAGGACTGGGAAGAATAAGATATAAAATTGAATTCTGATGAATATTACTAAACTGTTTAATGTCAAATCTGAAAAAAGCTTTTTAAAAAAAGGCTATATTAATTTTCAGACTAAAATCTTTCTTTTAAAATTTAATGTTTTAGTAAACTACGGTGATGTTCTGAGTAACTTCAGCATTACAAAAAGGATCTTAGGTTTTTTGTGGTTTTTTTTGCCAGACATTGTGTGGTAAGTGAATTTTTAAGATTAATATTTTACAATTAAAAGAAAAATAATTTCTGCAAAATAGCAGTTGGGTAGAAAATTCCTGCTTTAAACTGGCAGCCAATGGTTCTCTTTCATTTTGAGTTTTTTAACCCATTTTTTCCTTTATTTGCCATCCAAGACATCAGTCATAAGTGCACACATGATGCCCTGGGTTCCATCTAGCACCACCATCAAAAAAAGAAAAGATTGAATACACAGATGACTTAAGAAATACATATATTGGGGGGGGGGGTGTGTGTGCCAGGTATTAAACCCAGGGGTGTTTAACTTTTGAGCCATATCCCCAGCCCTTTTTGTGTTTATTTAGAGACAGGGACTCACTGAGTTGCTTAGGGCCTCGATAAGTTGCTGAGGTTGGCTTAGAACTCTTGATCCTCCTGTCTCAGCCTCCCAAGCCACTGGGATTACAGGCGTGCGCCACCATGCCCAGATAGAAATAAAATTTTTAAAAAATATTTTTTAGTTGTAAATGGACACAGTATCTTTATTTATTTTTATGTGGTACTGAGGATCAAATCCAGTGGCTCACAGTGTGAGGCAAGCACTCCACCACAGATATATAACCCTAGCCCCAAGGAATAATTTTGAAACATTGTGGCATATAAAAATATGAAAATTTTCTTTCTTAAGTTTAGATGGATAAGAATAACTATCATGTTCTCAAGTATGAAGTTATAACACAGGAGCAAACAAAGTATATTTGTGCAAAGTATAAAAGCATTATTTCTACATACTTTCAAAAATAGTAGTTAAAAATAGAACCAACCTGAAATATTTAATAATGTCCAAATAAAAACATTCATTGCATAGAAGGAAAAAAATTACATATCATTGTTATATCTGTTTGAAAAAGGCAAACTCACTGATTATGAAAGAGAATCTGGCTGTTTACACGTTAGAATGCTAAATAATTGCCAAAACTATTGGAAGAAAGGCTTTTATGTGTAGGGATGGCCTGCCTAACTACCACAAGAAGATATTGATTTTTTGAAATCCTTCATGCCCTATTGATTTACCTCTAAGGATGTGCGGCAGATTCTGAAAGCATTCTCAAAGCTATATTTAAAAGACTTTTTTCATGTTAATTTAGTGATATTAAAAACACCCTGTGTATTTGATATTAAAGTAGTTTGTGTATTTGTGCTTAACATTAAGGGTCAGTAGTGAGTTTACAGCTATAAAAAGATACTAAAATCTCAAAACTGAAGCTAAATCAGTTTTATTTTTTATGGTACTAGGAATTGAAGCCAGGGCTTCATGCATGACACATACAGCCACAGTGTTTCTTCTTGATAAACAGTTTTGTTTTGTTTTTTAAATAATTCTTCTCTTAATCTTATGTCCCTCTGAATATGGTCATTGCATATCTATGCTCAAGTTGGTTTAAATCCAGGTACTGCCACTTACTGATTTGAGACTCTTTTAATTCCCAATTTTCCTCCCCTCAGTATGCTGTTGATAATCCCTACCTGAAATGGTAAGAGAATCAAATTAAATGAAACAGGTATTTTTACAACTATTCACATTCAATAATTGGTTAAGATGTTGATGAGTAATGGTGGTAAAAACCTTTACAGAGTTCTGGTTTTTTTTTTTTTTGTGGTACCGGGGATTGAACTCAGGGGCACTTGACCACTGGGCCACATCCCCCAGCCCTTTTTTTTTTGTATTTTTATTTAGAGACAGGGTCTCACTGAGTTGCTAAGTGCCTCGCCATTGCTGAGGCTGGCTTTGAACTCGCAATCCTCCTGCCTCAGCCTCCCAAAGTGCTGGGATTACAGGCGTGCGCCACCGCGCCCGGCTCAGAGTTCTGGTTTTTACCCTTTCTACATAATATTTTAAAAATAATTTCTTTGGAATTCCAAATTCCATTGGTTTCTTAACACTGACTTATGCTTAATGGTCAGTTAATTCACCTGCCCTTCACTGGCAATCTTTGGGCGAAACATGGTTGCGTTATTGTCCTTAATATTCTCAAGCCTGTAAAATATTTAAGCCAAAGACTTCCTGGTCTCCCCTTTATTGTACCTCATTAATTGTCCAAATGCTTCTTCATTTGAAACTCCCAACTGACTCTGTTTATATCCATTTTTTAAATAAGCAGTGAGTTTCCTGATTAGAGTTTGTTGTATAGACAAACTTCTTTTGCAGAAAGGAAGAATTTCAGCCTCAGCTCTGTCAAATCACCAATAAGTGGTCTTGCAGTGTTGCTTCAGCATTGAGCAAGAGCACTGATTTTAAGTTTCTCAGAGGTGAGATGCATTTTGCCTCACTTCATTTTGGCTCCCAGTGCAACACAGGAAGTACTTTGCAGTGAACTTCCGAAGTTTAGACTTGACTGTTTACATTCTTTTCAGCTAACTCAGGCAAGTTCCAGATTCTTGGTTGGAAAGAGCTTTGGTACACTATTTTATGGTCTGTGTTAGAGGTTTTAAAAACTAGTTTTTTAAAAATATTTATTTATTTACTTTCGTTGTATACAATGCATTTTTATGTTTACGTGGTGCTGAGGATCGAACCCGGCCGCACACGTGCAAGGCGAGCGCTCTGCCACTGAGCCACAACCCCAGCCCTAAAAACTAGTTTTTAAGAAACAAATTCTACCATTTTAAATATAGAAATATTTTTACTGTATTCATTCAGAGATTCCTCTCCATTCCCTACTTCCCACCCTACCAGGGAATAATTATCTGTATTGGTGTTAGTAAATGACTTTGAGGACCAACTAATAGTATAGACAGCTTTTGCTATTGACTTTTTTATGTTTTCAATTCTTGAAATGTAATATAATAGCTTTTTCTTTCTACAGAACTTTCATTATCTGGTTATGCAACTTGAAAATAAGTAACTAAAATGTTTTCTACTTCCTGTTTGTATTTAGCATCAATTAATATTACCTAAATTTATTGGGCACAGTGTGGAAGCCTTCACTAAATTGCTTTGGGGGGTGGTATTCATTGCAAAAAGAGAGAGAGAGAGAGAGAGAGAGAGAGAGAGAGAGGAGAGAGAGAGAGAGAGAGGGAGAGAGAGAGAGAGGGAGAGAGAGAGAGAGAGAGGGAGAGAGAGAGAGAGGGAGAGAGTGCTCAGAAATAGAACTATAAAAATGTACTTGAAGGCTTGTTGTGGTCTGTGCCTATTCTTTAAATGGAAGTCTTCTCAAAATGGTTTTGGAAAGTTTAAGCAACTGTCTTTTCTCAATTGTAGAGTTTGTTTATGTCAGCACTGTTTTCCCCTGCTATTCCCTGCCTCTTTTTTCTTTTATACCAGCCCTAATAAAAGCTCAAAGTAAACTTTGCAGAATGATCCTTAAAGCATTTACAAAAAGTTAAGATGGGCCCTCAAATGACCTAGCAGGCACTTATGTAAAGTTAAGAGAAGAGCATGTTAAATGGATGTTCTCAGCCTTGCTGCTGCACAGGTAGATTTTATCTTTAATATGATTCATCATAGACACACATTTGGCTTTTATAATTCTTAGATTCCTTATATTGTGTAGTGTTAGTTTCCTCCACATATGCATCCATTGTCTTATTTTACCTCTTGTGAACATAAAATGTGTTGGATACAGAATCATGTAAATCTTTTCAGTAATTAGAATGTATAATTAATTAGTCCTTTCCATGAAGAGCTAACACCATCTTTAAAACATTACTCTCAACACCAGTAAACCTTTTATCTTAAAAATAAAAACAAAACACTTGTATCTGAAGAACCTGTATAATCCATCCACTATTTGGAAATGAAATTCGTATTTCGAAACTCATTTCTTCCCAGTTTAATTCCGGGCTATATACTTTATATGAGCTGTATGAGAACATACGGTTTTTATGAAAAGTGATGCTCTCAATTTGCCATACTTAAGAAAGAGATTTAAGCTGTCTTTTAAGTTGTGATTGACAATGAATTGTCACATTCTAAATACTCTTGCTTTTTTATTACATATACTATGTTACCAAAGGCCTATATTTTCTAGATAGTCCTGGTTAGGTAATATAGACTGACCAAGAATAAGGCTGTGTTTTAAGTGCATAATCTGAACTTTATGTAGGTGAAGTGCATCATCTGGAAATCATTTATGCGGTCACACTGATTGAGCATGGTTTCTACCCTATATTTCTTTACGCTTTTCTGAAATGGTTGCTGTGACACCCCTAAGACCTTGGTGGGTGAAGTACAGGGAGTGTTTGGTTGAGCCGACGCTCTTGGTTTCCCAAACAAGTGAAGTTGTTTCTGGTGTTTCACTGGTGTACAGATTTGGACCATTAAAAGTTTATAGATTTTTCCCCATATCACCTCCAAGATCTTCTCAGAGTCAAATTTAACTAAATTGGAAATTGTGACCTAGGATCTACTTCCCCCTTTTTTGGTGCTAGGGATCAATCCCAGTACATGCTAAGCAGGCACTTTACCATTGAGGTGGATCTCTAGCCCATACTTCCTTTTAAACTTTAAGAGTGCCATTTGTAGGCTGGGGATATAGCTTAGTTGGTAGAATGCTTGCCTCGCATGCACAAGGCCATGGGTTTTAATCCCCAGCAAACCTCCCCTCTCACCCCACCCGCTCCACACACACAAAGAATGCCATTTGTTTGAGTGCTAGTAGCAGGAGTAAAATGCATTCATACAAAGGGGAAAGACAGACTGCTTATGGGTGTATTTATTGTTGCAGCAATGAGACACAAGCTGAGGAGATAGTAAGGGCTATATAATGATAGCAGCAGCCCCAGCTATGTTTGGTATTTGTATGTTAAATTTTCCAAGATATGCCTTTGTTGGAGTAGTTGATCCTGTTTACCTTCAAAGTCCTCAGAATAAAAATATTAACATGAGGATTTCTAAGTAAAAAAGAGTACAATCTGCACTCTGGTCGATGTTTCTTTCCATGCAGTATTATCTATTTCAAAGTGTCACTGTAAAATAGTGCTTTAGTGGATGACTGACTGTGTTTGGCTGGGACAGACCCTTCCTATCATTGTCAGAGTCTAGGTCTTTCAGTCACCCTTTTCAAGATAGTTTGAGAACATAGAGGCAAAAGTTCAAACAACCGTGCCCTTTAAACCCTGTGGAAAATAAACTTTGTCTGACTTTGATTCTGTTGACATGTTAAAGATTGAGTTTATAGGCTCTTCAAAGACCCTGTCATGATTTTATAGTCATCCTATACAAAGCAGCTTCTCCTAGAACATGTTTATGTACGCAAGCTTGGTTAGCTAACAAAAAATAAATGTGCTTTACTGGAAAAGAAATTAATTATACTGGGTTGGATGATCAGTTCTGATGAAGATCCAGAAACTTCCAAAGTACATTTGCCTAGTTCTTGTAGGATCCAGTCTCTGCAGTTTCAGACAGGCCCCTAGGAGCTACTGTGAACTGAGAGAATTGAGAAGCAGGACACAGTTTAGCTTCTATGGGGGCAATGAGACCACACAGCTCAGGTATCCTGCTTCCTCCCATTGCAGAGAAGTTCAGAGCTGAGCATGAAGTTCATCTTCTCTTTTTCAAAATTGATAGGAGTACTCCAAAAAGGCAAAAGGAGAAAGAAACCCTAGCAGTTCATATTTGGTAGTAGTAGTAGCTTCGTAGCTGATAAGCACTGGGCTATAGGGAATTAGTGTTTATCAGGTGTCACTTTTTTTAATCTAACCATTCACAGGGAGAACTGACTTAATTTTTACAATCAACCCTATGGGCTGTTTTCAATCCCAGTATATACCTGAGGAACCTGAAGCATAGAAAGGTTAAACAACATATCCAAGGTCATCAGTGGGGATACTATTCAAGTCCAGGCAATCAGACCTCAAATCTCATGCTTCTAATTCCCCAAGTTATAAGCCTCTTGTTTGCAAAGAATTTCCATAAAATTATTCATGACCCTAACTTGGGGTGTCTCTTTTATAGTTTTCACTATAATTTATTATAGGTGATGATAGTTCTGGAGCAATAGCTTTCTCACTACCTCTGCCTGGAAGTAGTTAGGAATTAATCAACCAAAACTATCATCTCTGAGTTGCTTTTCTAGTCCTTCTGGGTCCAGAGGGCAACACTGAAGTTTTCCACATTTTGTTGTTTGAACAGATACATCCTTAATGTATAGGTTTCACTATAGGAGTCTGGCTTAATGGTAAAGTGAATGTGAGTTTGAATAGCACAGTTTGTTCAAACAAATAAAAGTGAAGCCAAGGATACATTGCATTTAAGGAAATGGCTGAATCACTAGGAAATATTATTAAAAATCCTTTTATTCCAGACCCAGGATAGTTAATAAGGGATGAGATTTGGCTTCTTTATCATGGCCAGGCTCATTCTGTTTTTTAACACTCAGAGGACATAGATTATTACAAGTATTATCAGGAGAAATCACATATACTTGAATTTAAGGATAAATTTGGTGGAAACAGTCTAGACTAGATATGGAGTAATATTCCTTTGTTACTAAAACCTTCAAACAGGATAAAATTTTATTTTTTATGGAACATCTGCAAAAAATTATGCAGATATTTTTTCATCCAAGGGACAAAAACCAAAAAGAGATACAAGATATCTATTAGCCTAGTTTTTGTGTTTTACAAGGAACTATACCTGGACTCATGGCCCAGCATCAATTCAACTCATGTGGCCACACAGCCATGTAAAGCTCAGAAAGCACTCGAAAGGGGTCTCTTTCTTTAAGTTTGAAGAGAGCTATTTTACTAATAGGGACACATACTTTCAAATGAATCTGGCTTAGGCAAGGAGGACAGTGAGCATTAAATCAGATTATTCTAAGGTGAAGCCAGGGCAAGCACTTGGAGGTAGTTGGATTAAGAAAAAGAACAAGGCGTAATTGGTCTGATATAGTTTCTGAATGGGCAGTGACCCAGCAGCACAGGCTCTTGTATTAACAGTCCTGATGTTTCTGCAAGCAATATCCTTATTTAGGAAAAGTATGAAATACAGTTTACATGTGATGGATTCTTTCCCTCCCTCACTTGTTCATTCTTTGTTGGAACCCACATCTACCTAAGTTTCAGCACAGTGGAAAGTGAACAACAACCTCGATTATTATCTGAAAACAATGTGGTCTTTGTGAAATAAAGAACTTCACAGGACTGTAATGGGTGTTTCCTGATCAGGGGAATCAGTACATGGAATTCTGGTACGGTTCTACCAGTACTTACCTGGGAATTGAAGTGGATTACTTGACTTTTCTGGATCTTAATTTCTTCAGCTGTGTTGAAGAGGCTTATTGGCATTTTAGGTGAGGCAGTTCTTACACTCTGTGGGATTGCTTTGCTAGTTACCATTCTTGTCTCCTGTCCTCTGGATGTCAATATGACCAGTCATGTAACAACTTCCAAACACCCTGTGCACTTCCATGGATCCCCAAGGGCAGGGGGGGAGGCAATTAACAGTACTACCAGTGGTTGAGAACTACAAGGCTAAGAAGTCCCCAAAATTCACAGTATTAAAATTTTGTAAGTTTCATACTTAGAGTAGATCACCTAATCATATTCTTTATCAGTTTCTTCACATAGTTTTGTTTGTTAAAATGTTTGAGAATCACGTTTTTGTTATTGACACAACGATATATTTAAAAATTGTAGAAAATTTCTATTCATTTATTATCAGAAATACTGAGTTGGAAGAAATTTTGGAAATTGTGTTGATTTTTTTTTTTTTTTCCTCTTTCTCCTCTCCTTTTATTTCCTTCTGTTGTCAAAGCATCTTTTTTATTTATATGTGTGACATGAAGTTCTTCCTTTAACTTGCCTCCACACTGTTGCCCCTGAATGAGTCCCAACCACTCTGCTGTAAACTATAATCAATAACTCAGATAGGGGTTTGTATTCAATCATTTAAGGCTCCAACTGAGTGAAACAATTGTTTTCACAGATTCCTGGGGAGGCTTCTGCATATACTTTGCCTAGAGTCTGTTTCTAATCTGAGTGTTTTCTGATGCCTATAGAAGAGAAAGCTGATAATATAAAAAAAAAAAAAAAAAAAAACAACATAAATATATTTTGGACCTGTGAGACCTCAGAATATGTCTAAAGTATGCATTTACCTCCCAGTTTCTAATATAAATGACCTATCAATTATTTTTAAAATAACAGTTTATGTTTCTAACTGGTTTTTAATATCTAAAATGTAAAAGTTCTTTCAGCTTTGTTTCCTTTTAGTACTGTTGATAGATTTGGGGTCCCCAGGATATATCTTTTCCTTGTGACCAAAATGCTCTATGAAAATAGTAGAAAACTTTTATTCTTGGCCTGTTTTACAAAACATTTTAATATATAACAGCATAGAGAAATGCAAATCTAAACCATAATGAGTATTACTTCACACCTACTAGGGTAGCTAAAATAAAAAAGACTGGTGATAACAAGTATCTTGCAAAGATTTGAGAAAATTGGGATGCTCATACATCGTTGGTGGGATTGACATTGCCTAGCTGTTTTAGAAAACCATTTGGCACTTCACAAAAGTTAACAGAATTACCATATGATCCAGCAGTTCTACTCTCAGAATTGAAAATATATGTTTACACAGAAAATTTGTACATGCTTGTTCATGGCAGTCTTATTTAGCCAAAAAGTTGAAACAGCCTAGTGCCCATTAATTAATGAAAGGACAAACAAATGTGTTTAGCCACACAGTGGAATATTACTTAGCATTACTTCACTTTTTAATTGCTATCTACTACAGCATGGCTGAACCTCAAAGGTAAAAGAAGCCAGTCAGAAAAGACCGTGTTTTAGGGCTGGGATTGTGGCTCAGCGGTAGAGCGCTCGCCTAGCATGTGCGCGGCCGGGGTTCAATCCTCAGCACCACATAAAAATAAAGGCATTGTGTACAACTAAAGCAAATAAATAAATATTTTTAAAAAAGACCGTATTTTATGTGACTCCACTTAAAGTATGAAGTATTCAGAATACATAAGCACATTTATAGGGATTGAAAGCAGATAAGCTGTGGGTGGAGAGACAGGAGAAATGAGTAACTGCTAGTGAGTATTGTTTGTTATTTGAAGCAATGAAGAGATTCAAAAGCTCTAAAGTGAATGGTTGTACACTGTGACTATACCAAAAAAAAAAAAAAAAATCATTGAATTGTACTCTTTAAAAAGGGTGTTATAGTATATGAATTATATTTCAAACCTGTTGTAAAGATAGCTAATAGCATGTGATAGTCCAGCAACTTTTGAAATAAGAACACTAAATTTTCAATTAAATCACCATTAGATAGGTTAAATAGAAATGTAAGACAAAATACTCAGCATTGGATCACTTACTGAAAGATTTGTGGTTGAACAAAAGAAATCTTATAAATGTAGAATAGTATAAGTAGGCCACTAACAGTCTCTGAATATCAAGCCCATGTCTTCCCCACGTGTTATTATGACTAGAAACTTTTGAGTTTGATATGTGTTAGAATAGGTAATAGGAATCATTCTCTTATTATCTTGTTCTGGTCATCTGTAGGGGAAAAAACTGGTATTGGAGCACTGAGTTTATTGTGGAAGACAACAAGACATTGCTGAGAAACTACATTGTAGTTTACTAAAGCCCAATAAAGTCATGACCTCAGTGAATTTGAATCTAAAGACCCCCAAGACCTCCATAGCATCAGCAGAGTATTCCAATCTCTTTATTTACTCCTCAGAATTGGGATAGTTCCTCCTTCCCCTGTTTTATGTTGCCACTCTGTTCTGTTACCCCTGCTTACAGTAATCAGCACTATCAGTTCAACTCTTTTGTTCAGTTCTTGGTAATTCCTGATAATTTGGATGGAAGTCACTTTACTGTTCCAGCTACCAGTATTATGCCTTCCAGGATGAGAATCACTACCCTCATAAGAGAAATAAAGACATAAAACCTCGAAACTCTGGCAAGTGATAAGACAAATCAGCAGTGATTACCAGAGAGATCAGCTACTATCTGATGGAGGTCCAAGTCTTATCAGCAGGTTAGGAAGTAGCCCTGGATATTTGGTGGGGTCTCCACTCAGGTAAACCTGGAGAGGCATTTCAGAACTCGAGCCCTTGGAGGATCTGGATTTTACAGCCAGAAACCAAAATGAAGGGCTGATATTAACCAGGCACTGAGATTGGGAAAGCCAGAGAGGGGCCAGTGGCAAGTTTGACCTTGACTTGAGCCCCTTTCTTCAGATACCTTATTATTGTTTTGGACACAATTCATTGACTTTATCATAACCTCTTACAGGTTAGAAAAATTTTTAAATCTAGGAATGAACCAAACAAAATTATTGTGAATGAAAATGGATTTTCATACATTGCACTTTTATTGTACTGTATGTATATTTTCTTTCTTTCTTTTATTTTTTTTTTTGTGGTACCAGGGATTGAACTCAGGGGCACTCGTCCACTGGGTCACATTCCCAGCCCTTTTTTTTTGTATTTTTATTTAGAGACAGGGTCTCACTGAGTTGCTAAGTGCCTCGCCATTGCTGAGGCTGGCTTTGAACTCGCGATCCTCCTGCCTCAGCCTCCCAAAGTGCTGGGATTACAGGCGTGCGCCACCGCGCCCGGCTTGTATGTGTATTTTCTGGTGACAGATTACACTGAGATTTCATCTCACTCTAGTCAGAGTGGCAATTATCAAAAATACAAGAAACAATAAATGTTGGCAAGGATGTGGGGGAAAAGATACACTCAAACATGGACTGGTAGGACTGCAAATTGGTGCAACTACTCTGGAAAGTGGCATGGAGATTCCTCAGAAAACTTTGAATGGAACCACCATTTGGCCCAGTTATCCCATTCCTTGGTATATATCCAAAGGACTTTTTAGTCCGCATACTATAGTGACGCAGCGACATCAATGTATATAGCAGCTCAGTTCACAATAGCTAAGCTATGGAACCAACTTAGGTTCCCTACAACAGATGAATGGATAAATAAAATGTGGTACATAATACACAATGGAAAACCAGTGTAATTCCATATCATGTACAACCACAAGAATGGGAAGTATGATACGTCAAAATAGTGTCATGTGTAACTAAAAAGTACAAATAAAAATTTTTAGAAAGAGAATAAATTGGTTAAAACCCTTTTACTTAAGCATAGAACATTTCTTCCTTCAGGATGGGCATCTGTCTAGGGTGAGGTTTCTGGAACCTACATTCCTTAAAGATAAAGTGGGTTTTCATTTGGAGTTGAACAGGGAGAAGGGGACTGTAAAAAAATTACTAGAACCAGCCAGAGAACTCTTCTACATATTAGGTTGAATCTTAGATTGATATTGCTACCACTTCACTATCATTTTATCCTTTAAAAAAAAAATAAAGCAGAGAATGGGGAGTGTGTAAGAAACTGGGATATTCTGATGGTAAATGACCTTCACTTCTATAGAAGCAGGTGGCTTGTGCGTATCCACAGAGGAGAGCAGAGACCACTGACAGTGGAATGAGTGGTAGGGATAACATGTTACTCTCCAGTAGAAGACAGTTGCATATGGTTCATTTTAGTGGAACAGTGTTCTTAAAATTTTGAATCTGCCCATGTTGGGATTTCATGAAGGTTCCTTGACCCAGGATCAGCAAGAAAAGCCTGGCTTGGATTTGAGAATTTCTCCTCCCTCAGCTTTGGTGAAGAAGTTACATCTTATTATACTGTTTTATTATAGCAGTTTGAGCTCCAGTTATCTCTATCTCTTTATTTTTAAATTCCAGCATATTTTAATTAAAATTGAAAATCAAATTTAAAAATTAAGTAGATTATTTTTAAGGACTTTGATTTGAAAGCTTTCAGTCAAGACTTTTATAATCTTAGGCAGTCACAGCAGTGGGGATAGGGGTTTTAAAATCCTGGGTCCATTACTCTTAATCAGCACTTACAAAACTCAACTTTAAAATGGCGAAATGGTTTCACCTGTTAATGAATGCATAAAAATAAAACAAAGACAACGTGGATGGGGGAGACACCCCCCCACCACCACTAATGGATCTAACTATAAATCATATGAATAACAAAAACCCCACTGATGTAGGAGGTATGTGGAGAAATAAGCCCCCCAAATTCTTTTTTCTTTTTTCTTGCAGTGCTGAGGATTGCTCTATCCAGGGTCTCTTACCTGCTAGACAAGTGTTCTACCACAGAGCTTCACTACCAGTTCTCAAAATTCATGAATATACATACTAGCTATATGCCTTTAGGCTAAAAAAAACTGTAAATAAATATTGAACTGTAGTTAACAGATTAGTTTTTTTCTTGTGGTTTTGGTTAGCAGTTTTGAGACCCTTAATGTACATTCTTGGACTGTGCAAATAAGTTAATGTGTAGCAGATAACGAGAGCTAGGATTTTCAATGTCAGAGGAGTTATAAATATGCAAAGGAAAAAGCTAGAATTAACCTAGTGGTATTAGATTGGATTTGGTGCTGTCAGTGTGAATTTTTTATATATCTAAATTATTTAGAGAAATAGATACTAGTGTGAGACCATGTGGGTTTGCATGTGTGCACATAAGTCCATTCACAACTCTGGGATGATTCAAACACCAAAATAAACACAGTTGTTCTTGGCATCTGTAAGGGATAAGTTCTAAAAATCCTCAAATGCTCAAGTCCCTTATAGAAAATGGTATAGTATTTGTATATGACCTATACAAATACCTCTGTAAACTTTAAATTATCTCTAGATTATTTATTTTTTTTAAATTTTAAATATTTTTTAGTTGTAGATGGACACAATTTCTTTTTATTTATTTTGATGTGGTGCTGAGGATTGAACCCAGTGCCTCACACTTGTGAGGCAAGTACTTCATTAATGAACTACAACCCCAGCCCTCTAGATTATTTATAATACCTGGTGGTGTAACATAAATGCTGTGTAAATAGTTGCTTTAATGTATTGTTTAGGGAATAGTGACAAGAAAAATGTCTTTGTATGCTTAATATTGTACTATGCCCTCCAGATTTTTTCAGTGTACAGTTGGTTGAATCTGTGGATGTGGAACCCACAGATTGGTGGGAGGTTACAATAAGATAGAAAGTCTGTGTAAATGAAAAATTATTGATAAAGGGACGGAAGTAAAAGCTTTTCTTTGGAGTAGAAAATTGATATATAGGAAAGGAATGGTGACATTACCAGAGCACTGCTGGCACAATAGTAATGATTGCTTCAGGTAAGAATCAGTAATAGGCCTGGCACTGTGGTGCAAATCTGTAATCTCAAAGGCTTAGGAGGCTGAGGCAAGAGGATTCCAAGTTCAAAGCCAGCCTCCACAGTGTGGCAAGGCCCTGAGCAACTTTGTGAGACCCTGTCTCAAGATAAAACATAAAAAAGGGCTTGGGATATGGTTCAGTGGTTAAGCACCCCAGATTCAATCCCTGATACCTAAAAAAATGAGTAATGATGTTAAAACTACTATGATAAGAATGAGAAACAACATTTTTATAGCTTGATGAGAAACAACATTTTAATAGCTTGAAGATATTATTCTGTAAGGTTCTTATTAGTTAAAAAGGGAAAACATTAGTAACCTTACAGTAGAGAAACTTGGCAAGTGATCAAAGTTCATGTCACTATTGTCAGGACAAAAATGGCATTATGTGCCTCCTGATATGATGCACTGAGCAGGACACACAGCGCTTCTCTGATAATCTTGCCAAAAATACATAACCTGAATCTAAACAAAAATTAAAGCCAAATTGAGGGACATTCTACAATGTCCCTACAATGTACTCTTAAAAATGTCAAGGTCATGGAAAACAAGACTGAAGAAACCTTCCAGATTAAATAAAGAGATATGACAAATTAATGCTGTGCATGATTCTGGATTAGATCCTGAATCAAGAAAACAGAAATGTCCTTATTCTTTTTTTTTTTTTTTTTTTTTTTTTTTTTGTGGTACCAGGGATTGAACTCAGGGGCACTCAACCACTGGGTCACATCCCCAGCCCTTTTTTTGTATTTTATTAGAGACAGGGTCTCACTGAGTTGCTAAGTGCCTCGCCATTGCTGAGGCTGGCTTTGAACTTGTGATCCTCCTGCCTCAGCCTCCCAAAGTGCTGGGATTACAGGCGTGCGCCACCGCGCCCGGCTAGAAATGTCCTTATTCTTAAGAACCCAAACTGAAATAGAGTAAAAGGACATTATGCTTGCAACCTAAACAGTTCAGAGAAAACAAAAACTTTTATGTGTAAGAAGAGAACACAGTGGGGAAGAATGATAAAGTGAATGTGGCAATATGCTAACATTTGAGAAATCTGAGCAAATGTTGTACAGGAATTCTTTATACAGTGTCTGCAGCTTCTCTGTAAGTCTAAAGTTATTTCAGAATAACATTTTTGTTGTCTTTTTTTTTTTTTTTTTTTTTTTTTTTAATGTAAACAGAAAACACCAACAATTGCTTGTGCTGTGCCAGTATGTCTATTGTTGGCTCTAACCTGGCTCTTGAGCTCTCTTGAGCTCTCTATAAGATACTACTTGTTCCAGTTCTCTGTCTCTTAAAAAAGAAATAATAATTTGCATTGCATTTTATAAATTAAAACTTTATAAATTATACATATTTGTAAAATTTCAAATAGTGAGAAATTGTACAAAAGTGTTTCTGTACCTGGTTTCCTTAAGGTCACCACTATCAACATGTTGGTTGTCTCATTATAAACATTTCTGGACTTAGACGTCTGTGTGTGTGTGTGTGTGTGTGTGTGTGTGTGTGCGCGCGCTTGCTTGCACATGTAACACACACATACACACATACCTGGTCTCTTCCTCCCCTCTATGCCAATATTATTAAACATTGTTGAGTATCCTTTTTTATTTTTTTAATATTTATTTTTTTAGTTGTAGTTGGACACAATACCTTTGTTGTATTTACTTATTTATTTATTTTCATGTGGTGCTGAGGATAGAACCCAGGGCCTCGCATGTGCTAGAAGAGCGCTCTACCAATGAGCAACAACCCCAGCCCCCACCTCCAGTATCCTTTTTAAAAAAATTCTAATATAGCTATGGCCATCCAATAAGTACATATCACTTTGCCTCATTCTTTATCTCCCCCCCCCCCCAAAGAATGATTCATTTGTCCCTGAAACTCGAGGACTGATAGACTGACTTTAATGGTGGGACCACTTATAAGGACCTAGGATAGCTGATAGTTCGCAGAATTGAAGCACTGTTTATTGTGCCAAAGAAAACTGTTACCAGGCATCAAGATGCTACGAGGATCTCAGTTTTCTCTAGTGGGAGGTGAGGTGACTCAGCTCAGGCCACCTCCACTTTCTTTTCTTTTTCTTTCTTTCTTTCTTTTTTTTAATTCATTTGCTTTTAGTTGTACACAGTGCGTTTATTTGTACATGGTGCTGGGGATCGAACCCGGGCCACGCACATGCTAGGCGAGCGCTCTACCGCTGGGCCACAACCCCAGCCCTCCACTTTCTATATGGCTACTCAAGGTTGAAATTCTCAAAAGAATATGTGTTTTATCACTTTTGGTAATATCTATCCCTTAAGTGATCAGAGAAGTAAAGGCACAGTACACAGACATTGCCCTAAGGTGCCCTTCCCAAAAAAGAAGGACCAACAGGCGCAGCCGTCCACCTAGCTTCCCTTCCCAGGGTTGTTATTGCTTCCAAGCTCTCCATTGTGTCCATCTTTCCTGCCACTGCTGGTCCTACCCTTTGACTACCGTGACTCTTTTTTTTTTTTTAAATTTATTTGTTTTAGCCGTACACAATGCCTTTATTTTTATGTGGTGCTGAGGTTCGAACCCGGGCTGCACATGTGCTAGGTGAGCGCTCTACCACTGAGCCACAACCCCAGCTCCAACTACCGTGACTCTTAAATGTGTTCCTGCACAGATAGCATCAGTAGTACTATTTCTTAGAAATGCAGATTCATGGGTTCCATCCTAAACTTGCTGAGTCAAACTAAGGCCTATGGCCCAACACTATTTGGTAAGTGGAATCTCATACACACTAACATTTAAGGATCTCAGATCTGCATGCAATGAAAAGTCCTCCCTCTTGGCGTAAAAGGTCCTTCGTGATCTTACCCCACCCTGCTTATGCAGGCCTCCTCCCTGCATCCTGTTACACAAAAATGTGCTGAGTGCTTTCTTGGACTGACAGCCCCCTGGTGAACTTTCTCTCTTCCCTTACTTCCTCCACCATGCCAAGGTATAGGGAGTGCAGCCTCTGTAGATAATAGTGAACCTGGGTTGGAGAAGACTTTTGGTTGTCCCTGCAACCAGTCAGAATGGGTTGCTTCCAAATAACTGTTAATCTTCAACATCATAATTGATATCTAAAATATGCCCTTTCTAGTTCTTTTAAATAGGACACCATTTACGTTTGAAAGAGAAGGTTTCATTATTAGACGTTTGGGTAAATTATAAGGTAGAAGGGGATAAAGTTGATTTTGAAAGGCACAGATTTCCCCCTTTCTCCTGGCGGTAATCTTACCCTGACAGCATTTAATGTGAAGTTACCGTAGCCAGAGAAGTATCTTATTAGGCTTTAATTGAAAGCACAAGACTTTTAGGTTTCCTTGTCTTCTATCTTTTCTCCCCCATCTTTCTCCTTTTTTTACTCCCTCTTAACTTGCATATTCTCTCTTCCCCTGCCCTACTCTGTCTCCTCTTCATTATCCTTTAACGTTTAAAATATTTTGGACTTGGCTAATCTCTATGGATAGAAACTTAGCTACGCTTTGAGCAGGATATTGATTACCAAATATGGTATTGCTGCTAAAGATGTTGGAGGAATGTGGCTTGTATTCTAAGCCTCCGGCCCCTGAATAAGCTGCCAAACAAATTAGATCATTTTAACTTCTAAGCCTTTTTTTTTTTTTTTTTTTTAATAAAGATGCTGGAACATTGATTTGGAACATGATGTTGATATTATTTTAACCCAAACAAGAGAAGGGTATGAAGAAGAGGGCAGGGAGTGAGGAAACTCAGTGGAGCATGTTTTAGGATGTGAGCCACCAACCCAGGTTGTATAAGAAACAAACAAATTGTGTGTAGCTTCATTTGATTCTATAACACCAGTGAATGAACTGAGACATAGAATTTTCATCATTATTTAAGGGTAGAAGCCTCAGAGGATCCCAGACAGGCCCAGGATGCTCTTGTAATGTTATTCCCCAGTGGTCTTAGCTGAAACCCTCACATTGATTTGGGCTGTGATCCAGGAAAGTTGCTTCTTCCCAGGAAGGGTGGTGGGAGTTCAGTGCCAGGGAGAACAGCCTGAAATTCTTTTATCATGTTCCTACTCTGGGTGTCTGATGGGGGATGCATTGTGAATGTACAAGAACTTCTACAGCATCTTTTTAAATGACAGCCAGTAACTATGCTTGTCTCCCAGCAAAGAACAAAACTCTTCAGTTCCATATTAGGAAATATTTTATTCTGTTGTGATAGTAGCTTTGATAGGGTAAAATGCCCTTAACTGTAAGCTGGCAGAATCAAACGCCACTTGAAAGCACAGCAGTTTGTTTCTTTCCTTGTGTATGTTTTTGGAAAGAGATTGAAATTTCTCAAACTAAGACAGCAAAACCCAAGACCAGTTAAAAGAAATTTCTTGTGGTACACTCATAATCCCAGAAGCTTGGAAGGCTGAGGCAGGATGATCTTGTTCAAAGCCAGCCTCAGCAATTTAATAAGCAACTTGGCAAGACCCTATCTTTAAATAAAAGTATAAAAAGGGCTGGGGATGTGACTCAGTAGTGGGTACAAATCCTCATACCAAGAAAAAAGGAAAAAAAAGAAGTTTCTTAATGTTTCATAAAACTGATACCCTTTTTACTTTTGTTGGTTAGGTCTACACAAGTGGACCCTCCACCCCTCTCCCCCATTATGCCACCGTCAGTTGGATTCTTCCGAGAGGATGAATAAATTAGAATTGGGAAGAAATTCCACCCACTCCCAGATGTCTCTGGGTCAAGGATTTGTGGCTTTTGTTCTACTCCCTGAGGACCTCTCTTTCCCCCAAACCAATTTCCTCTTATAGCTGTTACCTTCTTGACCTCAGCTCTTCTTATGTCTTTGAAACTGAGTCTGTGAAGTTCAGAGTCAGTTGTCCTAGTCTATGGAATAAGATTCTTACTCATTTCTTATGGAAATTCTCATATTTTTCTTCAAGTTAATTGAGAAAAAGCAAGGGAAATTTGAGGATCATTGGGCCCATGTACGTACATTCACAACACTAAATGGAAAACCTGTGTTCTTAAGATACTCATTTTTAGGACTCAAACATAGGATGTGAGTCTATTTTGGGTGTGCATTCAGGCACTATTAGATAATGCCATCTGCTTCTTGACACTATTGCTGGTGTCTAGAATTCATGGCATTAAAACAGTTTTCTTTGGGATCTTGGTTATGCTTGGTAACAAAGGCATTCTTGAATGGAAGTGTTCCAAAATAGAACTTGCTTTGTCCTAACTTTTTGTTATTGATAGTGTTTGTTATTTGTCTTACTGAATATGATCTTTTTTAAAAAGGTAAACTGCAACTATAAGGACAAGGGTAATTGAAATTATTGTCATCTCTGTGGTCTGTGTCTTTTTTGTCCTCCTTGTAGCTAGAAAGCTCACTATTATCAGAATCAAGACAACCACATCAAGCCTTCAGACTTTGTATAACATTCATAAGCTAACTGCAATCAAATGATTTGTTATGTTCAAATCTTACAGCTGTTTAATTCCTATTTTCTGAGTAATGCAAAATACTTGCATTACCTTTGTAAAGCTCTAAGTTAGGAGATGGATTGTTTTTCTCCATATATAGGTAACGAAATGAAAAGCATGGTCAGAGTCCAGGCCTCCTAGGATTTAGGTGTCAAGACTCTAGTGTTGCACAATGTTTCATTCTCAATATACTGTATTGCAATTACATTTTTCACTCCCATTAGTAGTCATCTATCCACATTTTTAACTGTGCTAGTAATTTGCTGGTCTACATTTTAAAACTCAAACTAGAACATTTTTGTCCAGAAATAAAAGGAATAGTTGAAAAACTTTTTCTAAATCTTCCTGCCTTTGTGGACACATTGTGTTATGAGGTTTTGTATGTTCTATGTAAATAGAAAGAAAGCTCTTGCTGACCTTTTTTCCTGATAGTCTAGGGTTTGCTGGTGTGTTTATTTTGTCACCATTACTGGTTTGACTCTAAGGAAATGAAAACATCTTCCACTTGTTCTTTATTTCCAAAGGGCATCCGCTTCGATCCTGAAATTCCGCAAACACTACGACTAGAGTTTGCTAAGGCAAACACGAAGATGGCCAAGAACAAACTAGTAGGGACTCCAAACCCCAGTACTCCTCTGCCCAACACTGTACCTCAGTTCATTGCCAGAGAGCCATGTAAGTTTTTTCATTTTGCTAAAAAACTTTTATTGCATGTGAGATTACACCATGGAATGTAGTGCCAGCTGATTCTCATCTTTTATTTCTGTGAAGAGATTGCCTACTCTTGCTGTCTGAATTCCAAACACAGATGGTGATTGGCTGGTGATTGGTGTTGGTGATTGGCTGTCCCAAAACATGGTTCACCTTGAACAGAGCCATAACTTCAGAATTTCTGTTGATGTGTTGTGGATTTCCTTTAATATGATATTGATCATTGTGAGCATGCCCTCGTTTGCCTCAGAGTATAACCTCTTTCTCCCTGCATCCTTGAACAGAAGAGTTAGTTCTCAGCATTCACTTTACTCATGTTTATTGAAGGATATCTCTTCTGTGGCTTTGGAAAAATAGGATGTTAAAAGTGAAAGAAACAAAACTTAAGAAGTAAATGGTCCTATTGTTCAAAACTGTTTAACCCTAACTATAGAGGAAATAGTAGATATACCCCCAAAAATTCATATATTGGAACAATCAATTCTTGCAAACTAATACCAGTAAAGTTCTAAGGAAATTCGGGGCTTCCTGTTTAAAATTATTTGGTAAAGAACTTTGGCTAATTGTTAAGTCTTTTACTTCACATTACTGAGCTTATTCCTTTAAATTTCCAAACTGTAATTTCTGCTTTTGAATGAATTCCTTTAAAAGGTTGTTTTAGTTTTCTTTTTCAAGCTCAATCAGTGGCAGAGTGAGGCATGAAACAGTTTTTAAGTTTTCCGAGCCATACATGATTTAATGTGGAAGGGCATTTGTGGAAACTAAGTTACTTGCAGTTATTTGGAATATTTCTGTCCCATTGTTCTTGATCTTCTTGCCAAATCACATGATCATGATCATCTTCCTGCATTCCTTGACAGTATGTTCCAGCTATTCTTACTGAAACTGAAGGGCACATGGGTTTCGGCTACCTCCAACCCCCATGTCACGTGCATGTGGGATTTAATCAGGTCATGGTAGAAGTTAAAGTTATTTTGTAGCTCATTCACCCTTGAAAAAGCTGGTGCTGGCCAATACAGTTTATCTCCCAATAGGTTCTAAAAGTTTTCTATATAGCCAGAAAGTCATGACCAAGAAAAAATTATTTCATTCTTTCATATTCTAAGAAAAGTTGAAACCTCTGTTTATTTGAAGAGAAAATCTAAACAAAAATTTATCTTATGATGCAGTTGCATTACAGGAGGATATAGGGATATTCCTTACATAATTGTTAACATTAAGTATTTAGATCAGTGCTTTATATCTTGAATATGTTTAATAAATATTTATTATCGAGAGGATAAACTGGGATTTTAATTTGGCTGTTCATAGAATTAACACGGGCATTTGTATGCCTCTTTATTTATGTCTGAACTTTCTTCTCTCTTGATAAGTCATCAGAAAATAGTATTTTTAGAATGCCTTTGCTTGTTTTCATGAAATTTGTCTGCCTCACATCTCAGTGTCACTTGAAAAGATTAATTCTGACAGGAAGTATGATGCCCGTGTTAACTTAAACTTTGGCCTTTCAGTACTTAGCTGAATGCTTTTCTTTTTAGAACCTCAAACACTCTTCTCAGTCTTTTACAACAGCCCTGTGAAATAGGTAGCAAGGGATGGGAGCACATATAGAGATAAACAAACTGGCCATTCACAACCCTTGAAGTTCCAGGAGAGCGTGGAGCAGAGTGAAGCACTCTACTCCAGCGGCTCTGCTCACTTCCCTTCCCTGTGTACAGAACAGCCAAGTGTATTCTTGAAAAAATAAAAGTTAGTATGACTTCTTTTAATATAGCTTCTTCTTACGACAGAGGGGTCCTGACTCGCAACGATTCCAGTATGACTCAGATAGACCTTATTACCCTTAGCATTCCTTCTGGGAATCATGACTTTTCCTGTCACATACACATATTAAGTGCTTTCCTGTTAGCATATTACAGACTAAGAATGCTGTGGTGTGTGTCCAGACCAGCAATATAATCCATACTCTAGGTGGTCAATTTCATCAACTGTGAAATATAGACTGCACTGAAGTCAGAATTTTGGGATTGGAAAAACCCTGAAGGCTTCTTTGTAGGCCATAAAATGGGCTTTTATACATGACTTTTTTTGTTAAAATTTTTACATGGTAGTGGCTGAAAAACACTCATTGCCATCACCAAAGGAAAAATGTTCTTTAATCTGATTATCCAACAAACATTTACTTGAACTCCTAATTCTCAAATGAGTACCCAGTGTGCTAGACCCTGGGGGAGAAGAAAACTGGTTACTGCCTTAACAGAGTTGGCAGTCCTAGGAATTGGCAGTAGTCAAAAGTTGTCAGAAAATCTTGGCCCTTTACTATAAAAACATCAAAAAGATTCTGCAGCTTAGTCTAGATTGCCTCCAGGTCTGACTGCCATATATGCTGAGCACCTACTCTGCTCATGACAGGCACGAAGAATGAACAAACCAGGTTTTACAGCTTGGCAGGGCAGTTGGTGGCCTTGGCTTTAAACTGGAGGACATCAGTGAAAGTTCTCGTCCGAAAATTATTGATCAACCTTGTGACCGTTAAGGAAAACATTTTAATCTTGCTGTGCTCCTATTCCCTCAGCTATAAAATAGGAATTATGTTTCCTTCACATGCTTGTTATGAGAGCTAAATAAAACAGTATCCCAAGATTGCGTTCAGGATTCGGTAGGAGTAACATGTGTAGAGCACTAGGTGAATATAAGGTATGGTCCTCATTTTATTTTTGTTGTTTTAAGAAAAAGCATTGGGTTGCCTTTCCTTCCTAATAGTTAAAACAGGTATCATCATTGTGTGACTATAGCCAATTGTCCTTGCAAGTTAGGAGAAAGGATGAATGGAACTCACGTATAGTCTCAGGAAAGCAGTATGTCTTCCTAACTAAATTTATATTAATAGGATCATTAATTTGAACAACTTCTTTTGTTCCTTTATATGTAATAAAATTTGAATTAAGCTATAAGAAAGCAGTTAAGAGATACAGGGGCTGTGCTCAGTGGTAGAGCACATACTTAGTATGCGTGAGTTTCTGGCTTTGATCCCAGCACCAGAGAGAGAGAGAGAGAGAGAGATGGAAAAATTATAAATTATGTAAAATTCTTCTAGATTATGCATTAGGGTTGTACAGGAAGGTTGTATGCTGTAATATAAGAACTCTGCTTTAGAAAGGAGAAAGGGGCAAGTTACCATCTTTGATTTTTGTTTTCTTCATCTATAAAATGATGGTACTATGGGTAAAATATTCTGCAAGCATTGTACATGAATTATCTCATTCATTTCTTAGCACTACTTTTCAGTTGAAGAAACTGAGGCCTAGGAAGGCTTAGTAACTGATGAGGTTGCACAGTCACAAAGTATTATGGGCTAAATTCTGTTTTCTGAACTTCATAGATTGAAATCCAACTCCGTATACCTCAAAATGAACCATATTTGGAAATAAGATGATTTAGTTAAAATGTCAGAGTAGAGCCCTAATCTAGTATGACGATTGTCCTTATAAGAATAAAAGAGAGGGCTGGGGTTGTGGCTCAGTGGTAGAGCACTCGCCTAGCACGTGCGCGGCCCGGGTTCGATCCTCAGCACCATGTACAAATAAACACATTGTGTACAACTAAAGCAAATAAATAAATATTTAAAAAAAAAAAAAAGAATAAAAGAGATACCAAGTGTTTGTGGACACAGGAGGTAGCACCTGTAAAACCCAGGAGATAAACCTGCCAACGCCTCAATCTTGAGCTTCCAGCCTCTAAAACTGTAAGAAAATAAATTGCTGTTTAAGCCATGAGGTCTGCTATTTTGTTATGGCAGCTGAAGCAACCTAATATGTCAAGCAGTGTGGCCTGGATTTAAATTCTGGACTCTCAGCAGTTGGGGCTATGGCTCAGTCTCATATGTGCGAGGCCCTTGGTTCGATCCTTAGTACCACATGAATAAAATAAAGGTATTGTGTCCACCTACAACTAAAAAATTATTTAAAAAACAAAAAAATCTGGATTCTCATTTAGTAAGTTTTGTAATGATCTAGTTACTTCACCTTTCTGTGTCTCCATTTTCTGAGCTCTAAATGGCAATTAAAATTGACCTTCCTATAGGTTTTTGAGGATTAGATTAATGTATGTAGGTTAGAAAAGGGCCACAGGGACAGTACTCAGTGACTTATCAGTATGAAGTATGTGTCAAAATGCATGTTTATGTGTCTTTTGTCCCTCATCATGAGGCCTATTGTTTTTTTATATTTATGTATTCAGCATATAGAATGTAGAGATACACGTGGAATTTTTTTAATATGCCACAGATTTATTTTTATACATTTTTATTTGGTCATAATTACCTTATTCCCAGCAAGTACAGAAGGAGGTGCACTTTAGGGAACTTTGTAAATTTCCGGTGTTATTGAGGTATGATTGGTGAATATTGAAATACACATATTCAAGGTGTCTTAGTTATTTTTATCAGGCTCTAATTGTATAAAATCTTTTTGAGTTTTGATTGCTTGCAGTATACCTTATTATTGTAGTACCTTTAAAGATGGAATAGCCAGTGGTTAATAGTCTTCACTCAGATTAAACAGGTCTTCCCCTTTTAATTCAGTTTTTGTGGCACAAATATCAAAGGACTCCAAAACTCTGCAATAATCCAGTTTCCTATATTCCAATCCCAGGGTTTCTGATTCTTTGGAGTCTGGACTAGAATTTAGCTCTGTATTTTTTAAAAAATATTTATTTATTTACTTTAGTTGTACACAGTACAATGCATTTATGTTTACGTGGTGCTGAGGATCGAACCCGGGCTGCGCACGTGCGAGGCGAGCGCTCTGCCGCTGAGCCACAACCCCAGCCCAGCTCTGTATTTTTAAAAGCTCCTTGGGCTTAACATTTGAGGATCACCAATAGAGCAAGGAAACAAAAGTTAAATTCTAGTATGTTAGATTCTAGTAAGTTAAAATTCTTCTTTCTGCTCACACACTCCCTTACCCCTACACTTTACCTCCCTGCTTCCAACCCAAAGCATGCTCTATTAAATTGGTTCTCTTAAATACCTGGTAAGCACATAATCTTTTGGTGAATAATCACTTCCTTGTTTGCCTGCCACACCCTTGGAATTTCCCATTTATCCAATACTGACCTCGGCTTTTTTGAATTGAGTACTTTGTCTCAGGTCTAAAATGATCCTGTGAAAGTGCAGGACTGTAAAGTATAGCCAGTGCCCTCCCATAGCTAACATTTGACAAATATGAAATCTGAACTTCATCCCTGTGGGAGAAGGGGCATTCAAGCCCTTGTTCTGAAGCTTCATATGCCCATGGAACAGAGCCAGGGTGTCTGCATTTCCCAGGACAGCAGAGCACAGAATGTGTCATCAGAAAGACTGAAGGTGTCTGGCCTCATGCCTGCTCTGTAAGTGGGATTGTTTAAAAAAAAAAAAAAAAAGTGGGATTGTTTAGAACAGCACTAGTGGGGCCTGAGGAACCCCTTATGGTGGGTAGGAAGTTGGGCACAAGGAAGGTAGTCAGGGAAGGACACAGACTTGTATATGTTCTATGGAGACAAATGAGAGCAAGGATTTTTATTCTGAGAAGCAACTTTTTTTGTGTGTTTCATAATGTAAATAGTTTTTTGTTTCCCTGATGATAAAAATTCTGCATGTATCTCAAGGGGAAAAAGATTTCATGCAGTCCAGAAAAATAGAAAGTCTTCTTGATACTGTCATTCATTGTTGGTATACTTCATTGTCTCAGAGTTACTTCAGAAAACAAGAGTGACCACTTTCAACAGTTTAATTATTTTAGCTTAATAAATAGCTAACCATCAGCAAAGATGAGAGTATGCTTAGCTTTGTATTGGGAGTACATACCAGCAGTTCCTCCAGGAGTGTTTTGAATCATTCAGATGGCAGTGGAAATGAGCATGAATGGGAAGGTGCAAAAATGACAGATCTGCATTGCGAAATTTGGAATCCTAAAGGCTCATGTGGAATCACTCCTAGAGACAGCTATGGTATGAAACAAACATAAGTAGTCACAGGCTTATGGATAAGTAGATGGCATGGATATAAGAGTACTCTCTCTGAAGTCACAAAAGGCAGGAGATTTTTCAAAGAGATTGCACAAATTAGCTAAATCCTTACTTTCTTCTTCTATTAACTTTGGGACCGAGACCCAGTCATGTAATCTGTTCAAAATAATGTAATCTGTTCAAAACTAATGGAAATATGTGAGGGATTGTCTAATAGGATGTTGGTTTTGCCCTTTTAAGAGATCATTCCTTGCACTTTGGGAGGCTGAGGCAGGAGGATCGCGAGTTCAAAGCCAGCCTCAGCAATGGCGAGGCACTTAGCAACTCAGTGAGACCCTGTCTCTAATAAAATACAAAAAAAAAGGGCTGGGGATGTGACCCAGTGGTCGAGTGCCCCTGAGTTCAATCCCCGGTACCACAAAAAAAAAAAAAAAAAAAAAAAAAAAAAAAAGAGATCATTCCTAAAGACAGGTATGAATGTCACATGAGCATAATTCAGATCTCTTTGCATTTGAGATACAGGCCAAAAACATGAAAAAATGTTCAACATCTTTAACAATTAGGGAAACGCAAATCAAAACTACCCCGAGATCTCCTCTCACTCCAGTTAGAATGACAGCCATAAAGAATACAAATAATAATGCTGGAGAGAATGTGGGAAGATGTTGACAGTCCTACACTGTTGGTGGGATTATAAATTAGTACAGCCACTGTGGAAATCAATATGGAGTTTCCTCAGAAGACTAGGCATAGAACCACCATATGGCCCACCTATATGGCTCCTCAGTATTTATCCAGAAGAATTAAAGTCATCATACTACAGTGATACGTGCATACTCATGTTTATGGCAGCATAATTCACAGTAGCAGAACCATAGAACCAGCCTAGGTGCCACCAGTGGATGACTGGAAAGAAAAAGTGGTATGTATACACAGTGGAGTTTATTCAGTCATTAAAAAAGAATGAAATCATGTAATTTATAGGAAAATGAATGGAACTTGAAAACATTATGTTTAGCAAAGTAAGCCATACTCAGAAAGTTAAGGGTCATATGTTTTCTGTCACATGTGGAAGCTAGACAGGAAAAACAAAAAGAAAGGTGTTCCAGGCGTGGTGGCTTACACCTATGATCCCAGCAGCTTGGGAGGCTAAGACAGGAGGATCCTGAGTTCAAAGCCAGCCTCAGCAAAAGCGAGGTACTAAACAACTCAGTGAGACCATGTCTCTAAATAAAATACAAAATAGGGCTAGGGATGTGGCTCAGTGGCCAAGTGCCCCTGAGTCCAATCCCCAGTACCACCACCACCCCCCAAAAAGAAATCAGAAAGAAAACAAAGGTGTGTGTCTGGGGGTTCATATAAAAATCAAAGGGAGACCAGCAGAGTAGAGAAAGGGACCAGGGGGAGGGAGAAAAGGGAAAGATGAAATACTAGGGAACTATATTGATCAGATTTGTTACATTGTGTGCATGTATGTATATGCAACAACAAATCCTGCCATTATGTATAATTATAAATGCACCAATAAAAATATTGTGGGGTGGGGGGTATACAGGCCAAATCATCTTTTTTGATGAACCCTATTTTTACACTTCAATTTATAAAGTTTATATTCATTTTACTTTGTAAGACAATCCTGCCTGGTTTACTTTATTGTTATAAAAGAAGACCATAAAAGAAATTTTAAAGGGTTACAATTGTAGATCTTCCTTCCTTCCAAAAATAACCACTGTTAGTGTTCTGTTATAGATCTTTCAGTCTATGTTTCCATGTATTTATACACATGTATATAAAATACAGACTGCAGGTTGTTTTTGTTTCGTTTATTAAAGCATACTGTACTTGCATCATTTCCTTATGTTGTGAATAACTTTCTCTCCAAAACTATTCCCAGAGTGATTATTTTGAGGGTTCATTATATGAAAATGGGGAGGCATAGCCGGGCGCGGTGGCGCACGCCTGTAATCCCAGCACTTTGGGAGGCCGAGGCAGGAGGATCGCGAGTTCAAAGCCAGCCTCAGCAATGGCGAGGCACTTAGCAACTCAGTGAGACCCTGTCTCTAATAAAATACAAAAAAAGGGCTGGGGATGTGGCCCAGTGGTCAAGTGCCCCTGAGTTCAATCCCCGGTACCCAAACCAAAAAAAAAAAAAAAAAAAAAAAAAAAAAAGAAAAAGAAAATGGGGAGGCACAGTAAAGACCTTAAATGCCAAGCTGAGGGTTTTTGTTTTTTTTTTTTTTAATTAACTGGTAAGGAGAGAAAGGATTTTGTTGAGCAAGATGGTTGAGCAATCATTGTTGAGTGTCACTATTTAATGAACATTCCCTCCTCAAGCTTTAGGAAACTGCAATGGCGAGACAGGAATAGGAGCAGAACACCATAAAATTCTTTTGGGGTAGACGAAAGAATTGAGTATTGGTATAATTAAAAAGGGACCTCCCCTAAAATTTCTTAATATGACTTGAAATCCCCTGGGACCCACCTGCTACACCCTTATGTTTGGGGAAGATGGGAGATAAAGACAGAAGTCATTATTTCACCCATTTTCTTACCCCAGTCCCTGATGGTAAGGGTTTTGACGAGAGGGGCACATAAATGAGAAGAGGTCCTGGAGATGAGAGGGGCAGTAGGAAAGTGAAGAAAGAGGCCAGGAGGTAGTACACAGGGATAAGAAGGGAGGCCTGTGACTGCTTGAGAATAAAAGGACATTAGTGGATAGAAGCTGGGCTTGTAGAATTGTGCTTACTTGACTCATGAGCCAATTATCACCAAAACAGCCCCACAATGGGGACTGTCCTATGGCATCTGTCCTTGCTGTGGACCATTTTGAAGCTAGCTATAATATGTGATGTTTATCATTGACATGTTAATGATTTCTATTCTGGTACTCTAGATATGAAGCACAAACTGCCAAGGCCCTTGACTCTCTGAGAAATAAACATATGAAACACAAGTAAACCAGAATGGCAAAATAATCTTAGAAACCAGAAACCCAAGCCAATATTTATTTCCACTTACATCACATTCTGACAAATATAAGAGCAAAGTAAAATACTATTTTTCCTTTAAGTCGAAGGATCTAACATTTACTGAGCCCCTGTATGAGTCAGCTTTCCATCAGTTTAATGAAATACCTGAGATAATGAACTTACAAAGAGAAGTTTTATTTTGAGACAACAGTTATGGAGGTTTTAGCCTATGATCAGTTTGCCCCATTGCTATGGTTGATTGCCACATAGCAAAACTACTTAACTTTATTGACAGGAAGCAAAAAAAGAAAGGAAGAAAGAGGAGGGAGCAGGGCTCCCACAGTTCCCTTCAAGGGCTTACCTCCAGTGACCTAAAGACCTCTCAAAAGGACCTACCTCTTGAAGCTTCTACTACCTCCCAATAGTGCTTCCTGGAGAACAAGCCCTTAATATTTAATACATGGGCCTTCAGGTGATACTCAGGACCCAAACTACAGCACACATTGGTGTTTACAGCTCACCTCCCCATCTCTCCTCTATCTTCAAACATGCAAGCATTCCTAGCTTTTGCTTAATGAATATAATTTTTTAACTTAATAATCTTAATATTAGGCAATTGTTTGGTAATTTTGGTAATAGGCAATAAAATGGTTAGATGTAGCTTGTTTTATGTGGGAGGTAAATTTTTGTAGTACAGTGTAGATCAGCTAATTTATGTTATAATTTAATAGATAGCCTGTCTTTGATTAGCAGTGACTATTAATATTTTGCTTTGAATATGTTTCTATATCAAGTCATAAATTTGCTATAAATAGATACCTTAAGAACTACTGAACTCAAATCCCCTTAGAAACCATAGACTTTTTGTAATGTAAAATAACTCTTCACTTGTGTTTTGTAAACTCAAATTATTCAGTACCTTTTCAGGGAAATGAAAGTTTAAAAAGAGTTAATTTACTAGGACAATCCTGAAGAAACAGGTAGTATTAATTTCTTTTAAGGCTCTTGTGTTTTTCTCACTTGCATTTCTTCCTGTATTGCTAATGTTTGCTGCAGGTTTCCCATTTCTTACCTGCTGTCTTTCCATCCACACCAGTCATCCTGAAATAAACAGCTGCTTTTTTTTTTTTTTTTTTTTTTAATTAATACAATACAGCAATTCTCAAAATATGGCCTACCTACTGTTATATGGTCTCTGAACCCTCTCAGAGAGCCTAAGAGATCCAAACTGTTTTCTTTTTTTCTTTCTTTCTTTTGAAGGTACTGGTTGGTATTGAGTGTCCTGGGCTACGTTCCCAGCTCCTAAACTATTTCCATGAGAGTATAGTTTGCTTTTCCCACTATGTAGTGGTGTGTACAACTACTGGCACCTGTATTTCCAGACAGAGGCACCAAAATGTACCGGTAATCTTCTTTGAAGAGTATGTTCTTCATTGCTTGAAGCCAGCTTTACTTAAGATCCTTGATGAATAACTAAAAATTTCATTCAGTCTCAGTTCTTAAGTACAAGGAATTTCATAGTTTAGTGTGTCAATGGAGAATTTGTATAAAGCTCTTCTGCAGTTGTTTAAATTGTGAGGTGAACGCACCATTTTTTTTGTGTTGTTTTTATTTGGAACTAATAACTTGGTTATTCAAACTTGGATATTTGGGAGATGTTTTTCTCAAAAACTTAGCTACCATCATGAATTTGACAGCTTCCCTGCAGATTGGTGATATTAATAGATTTTTTTTCTTGCATAATAAAATGAGTCAACATTTGGAAGATCCACATAGCTCAGTGAACCAATATTTTCCAAATGACTGATGGATGTATCATGTTACAAAATCATGCATGAGTAAAAAATAAATTGTCTAAAATACAAAATGGAACATTGGATATTAATGTAACAGAATACAGAAGAAGCACATTGATAAAGTTTCAGATTCCACATTACAACAAATCTTTGTTGGACACAATACCTTTATTTTATTTATTTATTTTTATGTGGTGCTGAGAATAGAACCCAGCACCTGGCATGTGCTAGGTGACTGCTGTACCTCTGAGCCACAACCCCAGCCCTGCAACAAATCTTTAAGAGCTGTTTCTTATCAACTTTTGGTGTAAAAAGAGAAATATCTACAATTACCCATAAAAGATATCTACAACTTGGCCAGGTATCTACATAAATCTGTGAAGCAATATTCTTTTCATATTCTACAGCCAAAACAATACATTGGAATAGATTTAATCCAGTTGTCTTTTATTAAACCATATATTATAGAGATTTGAAAAATGTAGAACTGAAGTTTTTTCTTGTTTGTTTTTCATAAAACACTCTGTGTACATTAATGTATAATGGGTGTATTTAGTGACTCAATAAGAATTTTAAACTTGAAACCTTTCAAATATGGTAAATATCAATTGACATTATCACATAAACAGAAGTTCTTTTTTCCTTGAGTTTTTACAAGTGTAAAGGTGTTTGGAAACCAAAGTCTAAAAACCTCTGGTCTTAAACATGTAAAGTTAACATTTTGGGCCTGGTTGAATGGAGTGGTCATGGAAATCTGCCATTAGTAGGTATCTACAATAGATCTGGAGCAGGTGATGAAATTGAAGACAATAGAGCTAGACTAGAAGGAAACAGTGCTTTTTCCCTGTCCCATACCTAGGACCCTGCAAGCTTGAACTTCCCACTTTAATTAGAGGTTTAGGAAGAACTGATCAAGAAACTGAATAACAGTGTCACCCAACAATTTTCAGAACCTGCTTGGGGGAATGGTCCCTAGCAGAATATCTTTGAAAAATATTTGATTATTTGAAAATATGATTTTTTGAATATTTGATTCTTTGAAAATTTGATTATTTGAAAATATTTATACCATCTGTTTCATTACCAAACATAATATTTCAAGAATCTTGGAAGTTAGACATAACATATATTTCTTAAATGTGAAGGTTAAAGGAATCTTAATATAGTTTTTAAAAATATATGTAATTTTTAATATTCATACATACATAGCTCTTCTTATTATCAATACATATTGTCCATATATTTTTAAAAATTAAATGCAGAACAGTATGCTACCCACTGAGAGACAAGTATTTTAATACGTTGGGAATAGCTGTACAAAAAAACACATAGGTGCTTGTGCAGATGGAATTACAGATTACATGTTGCTGATATCTCCTTCCCATCTCAACTGTGGGCTTTATAGTTTTCATATAAGTGAATATATAGCTGCTCTGCAATGATGGAGTACCATGGAACCAAGGCTTTTTTCGTTGGGGAATGATTGGCAGACATGAAGGTTGCTTGAAGAGTGAAAGGAGTGGAAAATCTTTTGGCATAAGACAATCTGCGCCGACTCAAGTCCTGGATCTCCCTTCTTCTAGTTCTGCAAATTTATCCTCTAGGATCTTAGCTATCCTAAGAAATGTTGAGGAAGAAGAAGCATGCATATGTGAACAAAATGGTTTAATTAGTGGCTGAAGGTAGAGGAATGTCTTTCTGTCTTTTAATGAAATATCCCTCAGAGGGTCAAGGAGATCAAGTTGGTCAAACATTTACAGCTCTGTTCACAAAGTTATGGTGAGTTCCTGTTCTAATTTTCTCACTTGAGTTGAGCAAACATTTGAGGGGAGGTGAGAGATTAAAAAGCTGAATAAGGTATAGTCGTGCTGTCCTGTTTACATTAGAGGAAGCTGGCCTGCAAAGACCTTCAGTATTAGGTAGAGCAGGTGCTAAATTGAAGTAGTCGATAATTCTGAGTGCAGATGATGAAGCTCATAAATACGGAAAGAATTTGGAAGACCTTTTGTAGGTCCTTTTTTTTTTTTTTTTTTTTTTTTTTAATTTTTGAGCTAAAGACCAGAAAAATTTCAGTAGAGAATATGCAGGCAGTAGGCATGACCAGGGTAAGGATTAAAACTGGAAGTGCTGGAAGGAAGGGATCACAAAGGACCTCATAGTCTAGTGGAGCTGTGGAGCTGCACAGAAAGAAAGGGAAGCAACCACACTAGACAAGGACATCACGACTGATCTAGGAAATCTTTTTACATTCCAAGCAGAAGTCTTCTAGAAATGGGAGGAAACATTTTTATGTTTTTACTCTTGTCATACAACAAACACATCTGTATTCATCACTTTTCTCTTATTGTATCAAAATACCTAAGAAAATCACCTTATAAGGAGGAAACGTTTATTTTGACTCAAAGTCTTAAGAGTTTTGGTCCATAGTTGCTTGGCCCTATTGCTTTGGACCTGTGGTGGCTTGGTGCATCATGGTAGGAGCAGTTAATGGGTAAGAGGAAACCTGTTCACTTCATGGCAGCCTGGCAGGACCCTAGTGACCTAGCTTCCTTCAGCTAGGCCCCAGGAGAGCAGGATAGACTGGGGACCAAGTCTACAATACATTTGCCCTCTGGAGATATTAAAAATCCAAACATCTTGGCAGCGTGCTAGTTTAGCTTTCTCAGATAAACATTTATGAAATAAGCAAAATCTAGAGTATGATTCAGTTTTGGATTATTTTGGTTTTTGTTTTGCTTAACATACACTTTTATTATGTCAGATTGTGTAGGTCAGAATTCCAGCTTTAGGTTAGCCTGGGCCCCTGCTCACAGTCTCACAGGATGTAATAAATGTTGGCTGGGCTGCAATTTAATCTGACGTTTGTACCCACATAGTTGTGGAAGATTGCAGGGTCTGGAAGTTGTAGGCAATTGGCTAGACATATTCTTTAAACTCATTTAATTTAGCTACTACCATGTATCAAATGCCATCATGTAATCACTAATCTCTCTTGTCAACTGTGTAAGATAGATAGGAAAAAGGAGACAGAGTAAACGTGATGCTTACTGTCCCAACCCCTTCTTAATGAGCACAGAAAAATTTTTTCAGGTAGTATTGCTGATCTACTGTGCTTTACCCAGAAACCTGCTTTTCATTGGAAAGGAAGCTTTTATTAAAAAGTCCGTACCTTGTGACTTTAAGGGAAAAGGCAGGTCATGTTTACATAATAAACACTGTTAGCTAAAACATTCCTCTGATAACTTAATCACTTTCAACCTAGAACCCCCATCCAGGGAATGTCTTTTTAAAAAAAGAAATCTGTTTTTAAAGCCACAGTACAGAAGAGATTGGTATCTTGGTGATTTGTGTCCCATTTCTCCAGGGAGATGGTATGTTTCGCTCTATTCCACCCTTGTGTGTTTTCAAATATGCCACTTTTTTTTTTTTTTTTCCTTTTGGCTACTGGGGATTGAACCCAGGGGCACCTTACTACTGAGCTACATCCCCAGCCCCTTTTATTTTTTATTTTTAGACAGGGTCTTACTAAGTTTCTTAGGGCCTCACTGAGTTGCTGAGACTGGCCTCAAAATTGTGATCCTCCTGCCTCAGCCTCTGAGTTGCTAGGATTACAGGTATGCACCACAGTGCCCTGCTCAATTTTCTTTTTTTAATTGAATTATTTATATAGGGTCAACTCAGTACATTTAGTTACAAGTCTTGTAATCTAAAACAGCCTCCCTTCCCCCACTCCTTTTTTAAAAATATTTATTTATTTGCTTTAGTTGTACACAGTTTGTTTATTTGTACGTGGTGCTGAGGATCCAACCCGGGCCGTTCACGTTCTAGGCGAGCGCTCTACTGCTGAGCCACATCCCAGCCCCCCACTCCTTTTTTATGCCATTGATTTGTTGAAAAGTGTCTGCCTTCTTGGGAAAACGTCCTCCTTCCAGATTTGTCCCATTTCCTTTCTTCCTTCTTTCCTCCCTCCCTCCCTCCCTCTCTCCCTCCCTTCCTTCTTTTAATGCTAGGGCTCAAACCCAAAGCCTTTTGCATGCTAGGCTTTATATCATTTATATCATTGAGATACATCCCAGCCTATTTTCTTCCTTTAGGTGTGTTTTTGTTTGTTTGTTTGTTTGTTAATTCCTGCATCCCCTCTATTGACTGTAAATTTAGAAGCCTGATAAAATTTGAAAGGTTTAGTTAAATTCTGGTTTGCCTTTTAAGCAAAAATATATCCCAGGTGGTGCTATATACTTCATATGGCTTCCCATTATGAAGTAACTAATTTGGGGATTATTCCAGGCTGGGTGGTGCTAAGGTGGATCTGTGGACAGGTAGTAAAGTTTGGATCCAGGTATGAAGTCCCGATCAACTTGAGTTTAATGGTTTCATCTATTGTTCATTTCTTTGTTCAAAGAGTTGAAAAAATGTTGATTTCTTTTTCTAATTCTCTTAGTTTACCCTGAAATACAGTTCATCATAAAAACCAGAATAAATGCTGCTTTCTCTTTAATTATGAATTTTCAGCATGAGATTGGTGTCTGGTTATCTCCAAGGGAGATTACTATTTTTAGGGGAGGAAGTTTGTCTATTGCTTTTTCTTTCTTTCTTTCTTTCTCAGAGTAGCCTCATGAACTTGTGGCTTTATATTTCAGGGTGTTTTGGTGTATTATAATCATTGTTCTTTCTGATGCCCAGAGGCAGGGAAGGGGGTGGTGGTTTTTTTGATGGGAGGAAATGACAGCACTGTCTCCAGGCAGAGTCTCACAGGGGAGTGACAGGTCCCCTGCCTGTGGTTCAGGATTGTTAGAAAGTGTTTTCTCACTTGCCAGGATGACCAGTCATTGTTAGGATTGGAGAACATTTCTTTGGCTATTTATCTGGTTAAAGCAAGTGTTTTTTTTTTTTTTTTTTTTTAATGCACAGAGAAGGCCACATCTACAACAACTCTGTTGAGGTAAAGATTTTTAGAAAGGAAATAAGATTTTAAGCGGGGCGCGTGGCGCACGCCTGTAATCCCAGCACTTTGGGAGGCTGAGGCAGGAGGATCATGAGTTCAAAGCCAGCCTCAGCAATGGCGAGGCACTTAGCAACTCAGTGAGACCCTGTCTCTAAATAAAATACAAAAAAGGGCTGGGGATGTGACCCAGTGGACGAGTGCCCCTGAGTTCATTCCCCGGTACCAAAAAAAAAAAAGGAAATAAGATTTTAATTATTCTTTAATTAGGAACTGCCACAGAACACTGGGATTATTAGTCATTATATATAGTTTGTTATTTTCTTTTTAAGATTATGTCAGCAGAAGAATAGTGAATGATTCTGTGTGTCTGGTTATTGGCCCCCCCACGTCCCCTGCCCTGTGAAATGAAACAAAAAGTAGACTGGTGGGGCATTTAACAGCCACGATGTCATCAAAAAGAAATGGATTTATTTTATTTATCTCATTAAGAGTATCTTTGCATCAAATTTTTTTTTAAAGAGTATCTTTTTATGGAAAATAAGCATTAAACAGATTGAGCGATGATACTGGATGCTTTGAAATAAGCTCAGAGGCAAAAAGTTAAATGTTTAGATTATGTGAAATGCTAACTTTATAGCAGTGTGTCCTTGATGGAATGTTCCTGGAACATATTTGGTCCTCTGCTTCTTGTAACACCTGACTTTGTTAGGTTAGGTTAAATGAAATGTATAGACAAGAAGACTGAGTGAAATGATTGTTCTTCTGCATAACCCTTCAGTTCTTAGCACTCTTGAATATTTGGTGGCTTTCTAAAACCAAGATGGTAAGGATATGTTTGTGTTCATTGACTTTTTTTAAACAAAAGACTCGACACACTGAAGTGTAGAATTGAGTTTGAAGTTGAACTTATTTGACTTTTCATCATTTATTTATTTAGTTGTTTATTTCCTTAAGCAACTCAGTGAGACCCTGTCTCTAAATAATTCCATCAACAATATGATGCCTGGCAGAAAGATATATATTTGGTAGGCTCTTGGTATGGGAATGCTTATTTCCTTTCCCCTCTCCCTCAATTTGAGTTATTATCATATAAAGTTATTTTAGATTCCTCATATAATTGTGGTCATATAATTGTACTTCTTTGTCTGGATTATTTTACTTAACATAATGTCCTACATACATCTGTGTTATTGCAAATGGCACAATCCCCCCTTCCCCTTTTATAATGGTCTGAAAAATATTCCAAGGTAGATATATAATATTTTCTTTTTTTCATTCATCTGTTGATGGACATTTATGTTGCTTCTGTGTCTTGAGTATTTCAAATAATGCAGCAGTGAACATGGGGATGCAGATATCTCCTCAGGATCCTAATTTTAATTCCTTAAACTTAAAATTTTGCTGAGAGGGTAGATGTTAAATGTTCTCATCACACAGACACTCCTCACAACTAATAGTAATGTGGATGAGGGAGATTGGGGAAATATTGAGCAAAAGATACACAATTTTAGTTGGCTGCACCATGGTGACTATATTAAATAACTATGTATTGAATACTTGAAATTTTCTAAGAGTAGATTTTAAGTGTTCTTACAAAAAGATAGTACGTGGCCCTGTGCGGTGGCACATGCTTGTAATCCCAGCGGCTTGGGAGGCTGAGGTAGGAGGATTGTGAGTTCAAAGCCAGACTCAGCAACAGCCACAGTGAGGCATTAAGCAACTCAGTGAGACCCTGTCTCTAAATAAAATACAAAACAGGGCTGGGGATATGGCTCAGTAGTGAGTGCCCCTGAGTTCAATCTCCAGTACCAAAAAAAAAAAACATAGTATGTGAAATAATGCATATGTTAATTAGCTCGATTTATCCATTCCATCTATATTCATATTTCATAGCACCATAAATGTAAGGTTTTTATTTAATAATTAACAAAAATAAAGGATGGAAGGAAATTTTTGAAGCCAATGGTATTTTTGAAGTCATGGTATTGATTGTGGCCTTGGCCTCATGAGTGTACAGTATATCTGTGGTTTCACTTTCCTTGGTTTCAGTTACCTGTAATTGATTGCATTGTGAAAACAGTAACTGACCAATTCCAGAGATAAAACACTTCATACATTTAAAACTGCATTGTTCTCAGTAGTATGATGAAATCTTGTACTGTCTCACTTGAGACATGAATTGCTCCCATTTCTATGTCAGGTATTCCCACACTATGTGTGGCTACTTGGTCATTAGTCAGTTGCTATTTTATTGGAATAATCTTAAATAATGTCACAGTGCCCACATCTTTTTCCTGCTTTATCTTATACATTTCACATGATTATGAGTTGAGTACCATACAATGAGCTGTTTTGGCAGAGACCATGTTCACATAATTTTATATGGTGGTGTTATATTGTTCTATTTTTTATTATTAGTTATTATTGTTCATCTCTTATTGGGCCTAATGTAAATTGAACTTTATTATAAGGGAAAAAAAAGCAGTATAAATAGAACTGGGTACTGTCCATGGTTTCACATGTGCCCTGGGGATCTTGGATGTATCTCCCTTCTGATAACTGGGAACTACTATAATTTTACCCATAAAAAAACCAAGAGGAAACTGGGAATGGTGGCGTAAACCTGTAATCTCAGCAGCTCAGGAGGCCGAGGCAGGAGGATCAAAAGTTCAAAGCCAGACTCAGCAATTTAGCGAGGTCCTAAGCAACTCATCTCTAAATAAAATATTAAAAAGGGCTGGGGATGTATTTCAGTGGTTAAGTGCCTCTGGATTCAACTCCTAATTTGAAAACAACAAGAGGAATATAACAAAAGAGAATTTACAGGTGGTTATTAGCTTGTTTTCAAGTGTTACTTTTGAGTGCATGGGTGTACCCGTGCTGGGGATGAGATCCAGGTCTTCCCGAATGACCTGCAAGCACTCTACCACTGAGCTACACCCCCAGCTATGGAAAATTTCAAACATAAACTGAAGCACAGATTTTTCTGTACAATGGTGTTTTATTGTTTTTAAGTTTGTTTGAATCAAGATCCAAATTTGTAACTTGTTTGAGTTTGGTTGGTCCCTTTGTTTGTCATTCTCTCTCCATTTTTTTTTCCTTATAGTTTATTTGGTGAGGAATCCAGATTATCTTGTAATTTTTCTGTAGTGTGGATATTGGTTACATCTGTTTTATTATTTAGCATGTTCCTATTTTTTTAATGTAAATTTGTAATTAGTTATAAAGACTTGATCAAATTCGGGTACCTTTTTTGGTGTTTGGAGTTTTTTTGTTTGTATGTTTACAAGACTACTTTTCCTGGTAGTGTATACTTCTGTCAGGAGGTGCACAGTGATTACTTTTCTCTTTTTGTAATGTTGACAACCACTGATGATTGTTATCAAGATCTAGTTAATATATTCCTTTTTATTTTTGTTTACTTGCCTTTAGTTACTTATTTCTTGAAATTAAAAAAAAAAATGTATACTCTCCAGTTAGTACTTTATAAAGATTTCATACCAATGTACACAGAGAACATCTATGTATTAGAATATCCAAATGTTCATTTTCTTTTTAGATGAGGTTGCTGGGGCTTAAAGAGATTTATAGCTTTTCCCCCAACATTATGCAGCTATTCAGTATGGTACCTAAAACTCAAAATATTTGTCTTGCTTCAGTCTCATACGTAGCACCCTTTCCTTTTCTCCTTTCACAACATTCCCAGGTAATTGCTTTTTTCTTCATTTTGGAGAAATGATAGAGAAGGCAAGGTGAGAGATTGAAAGACCTTAGCAGTTAACAATAGAAGAGATGAAGACTCAAAAGTGAATTTCCAGAACATTCCCCAGTTTCTCTTCTCATGTCAGTATTTCAGTGCTTAGAATAATCCAGCTAGTCGGTAAATATGTCTTAGGTCTCATAATTCATTGCCTAAACCTGTATGTTTTTCAAAATATACATTTGACAACATCAGTGACTTAAATTTTGCCAATAAGACTGCTTTATTTAATTTATTTAAAACACCTTCTGTCATGCTGTTTGTTTATGTGATGCTGGGGATAGAACCCAGGCCCCCTCATACATGGCAGGCAAGCCCTCCACTACTAAGCTACATCCCCAGCCCTATAGTGTGCTTTAAAGACCATTTGTAACTATAAAAAGTATCAAAGTTGTCACCTCATGGGAACATTCCAAGTTTAGTCCATTATCTCACCTAAACATGACAATTTTTCTAACACTTTTCTCTTTAATTTATTAGTGAATATATTTGTGACGAAATTTAATCAAATGTTTGATAAACCTTGTCATGAAAAGTTATTTCAAGGTGTGGGGTTGTGACTCACTGGCAGAGCACTTGCCTAGCCTGTGTGAGGCACTGGCTTTGACTCTCAGCACTGCATATAATTAAATGAATAAAATAAAGGTCCATCAACGGCTAAAAAAAATTTTTTTAAAAAGTTATTTCAAAAACCATTTTATCATGTAGTAAATGTTTCTCAACTTGTTTTCACCTTCTTTCTTAAAATAGCAGTTTAACTTCTGGCAAATGGTTACTCAAAATTTAAGTAACCTTTCATGTAGTCATTTTGAGTAGATGTTACATTTAGCAATTAATAGTCTGCTGCTTCTAGTTTAAATCCAAGAGAACTTTTTAAAAATATGTTTTTAGTTGTCAGTAGAACTTTATTTTATTTACTTATATGTGGTGTAAGAATCAAACCCAGTGCCTCACATATGCTAGGCAAGCTCTTTTTTTTTTTTTTTTTTTTTTGGCTAGGCAAGCTCTTTACCACTGAGCCACAACCCCAGACCCCCAAGATAACATTTTTTTAAAAATATATATGTTTTAGTTGTGTATGGACTCAATGCCTTTATTTGGTTTTATGTGGTGCTAGGGTCAAACCCAGTGCCTCAAACTTGTGAGGCAAGTGCTCTACCAATGAGCCACAACTCCAGCTCCCCAAGAGAACTTTTTAAAAGTCAAAAACATACTGGCCTCTCTCAGAACCCAGACAAATGCCAAAATAGATAATGTAGACAAGGAACTTTGAGGATCTTTAAAAACTTTTTAAAATTGGGGACTGGAGTTGTGGCTCAGCGGTAGAGCGCTCACCTAGCACGTGCAAGGCCCTGGGTTCGATCCTCAGCACCACATAAAAACAAATAAAAGGTATTGTGTCCAACCACAACTAAAAAATAAATACATAAATATAAAAAAAAATTAAATCATATAGTCATTTTTCTCCTTAGCCCTTCTTTTCCCTTCCCCCATAAATGACTAACTATATAGTGATCGTATGGACACGTTAGAAATCTTTCTCTTTATCTTTCTCACTTCTTCCTAGTTATATATAAGTGCTACTTGATTTGGCAAACAGATGTAAATTAAGTCTTTTCAAAACCCTCTTGACTGGATTTTAATCATCTAAAATTCTGGAGCCATAATATAAACCATAGATAAAAACGTAAGACTTTATACTTGAGAAATATTAAGTACCTTAAAATGATGGAATGGAATCACAAAAGCCTTTTTTTTTTTTTCTGGTTACTAGAAGGAATGATGTTACAAAAGTGAATCAGCAATGAGATTTCAAGTCAGGTGAATTGAAACTATTTGAGGGGACCATAGGTAGGTAAATCCTAGTATGGGAAAAAGGCATTTGTGGGTCACAGACCTAAGACCAGGCAGGTTGCTGGTGTTGGAACCCAATCAGATAACATTTCCAACTGCTGGTCTATCTCTTCCAGCTGATCCCAACACTACCCAGCTGTTCTGAGGCTTTCCCCTCTGGCTTTCCCCCTCAATATCTACACAGTGTGCTGAAGAGTTCTCACCACTCCCATGAAATGTATTGATCTATTTAAAAATATTTGATGCATTTAAATTCCAGTTAATAGCAGTTGTATTAGCATCCTTTTGATGAAAAGTCATTTTTAATTGATGGAGATCACTGTGGTGACATAAAAAATCTTCATTGCTCCCAGATAGAATATTACCTCCTTAGCATAGCACACAGGCCCTTCATGGTTTGCATCTCTCCTCCTCTACCCCCAGCTACCACTGGGCTTCTCAAAAGCTGTGCTACAGCATTCTCACACAGCTTTTGGGAGTTTCCAAAGAGTCCCTCATGTGCTCTCTTTACCTCTGGGCTTTTTCTTAGAGTGCTTATTCTTTGGCCATAAATTCAGCTCCTTACAAATTAGCTGCTTATTCTTCAGAAATTGTCCCCTTTGTAAAGTTTGTCTGACTCTCTAAACATGGGTCAGCCATCCCACTAGGTTGGTTACTGCTATAGAATTGTGTTTATTCCTACAGAGAAAAAAACTGTCATGCTATATTGAAACTGCCAGTTCCTTTTCCATCTTCTTCTGTAGTCCCTAAGCTCCTTGGGTAGCAAGAGTAGGCTTTGTGTAGTGTCAAGACACATAGTAGGGATTTAGCAAACATTTGATAATTTTAGCCCCATTTTTTGCTACTAACTGATGAGAATCTTGATTTCTAGGGATGATTCCTTGTAAAGAATGAAGTATTCTAGAAAAGGTGTTTTCTTATACTGAGGCAGATTATATATAAGCTGTCAGGAGGAGGAAAAACTGATCACGTGCCTCCTAAAAAAGGTGAGTGGGAATCTTAGGGTTTTCTTCTAATGAGGGAAGGACAACAATACAGGCAGTAGCAGAGGTTCTGATTATATTTAAGGAAGCCAGTAGCTGTAAGGTAAGTTCTGGATTGTGCTGATAGTCCACCAAGATAAAACTTTGAATCACAATTTTAGATGAGAACCAAGAGCAGTGATGTCTGCCTTCCTGTGGTCCCAAGTACTCTGGAGGCTGCGACAAGAGGATCACTTGAGACCAGCCCAGCCCAGCCCAGCCCAGCCCATATAGCAAGTTCCCATTTCTTAAAAAAAAAAAAAAGATACACACACACACACACACACACACACACACACACACACACATGAAAACCTGAAAGCTCTTGTGACCTACACAGACTTAGGGAAACCTATTCTGAGTTTATGTGGCTATGCCCTTGATTCAGATGAATTACATTCCAAGCAAGAGGAAGAACATGTTTTGAATGTTTACTGGCAAGCCAGGAGAATTGGTTCAGGCCTGTAATCCCATCATCTGGGTAGACTGAGGCAGGAGAATATCAAGTTTAAGGCCAGTCTCAGCAACTTAAAGGACTGGGGATATAGCTCAGTGGCAAAGCGCCCCTGGGTTCAATCCCTAGTACCCCACCACCACCAAAAAAAAAAAAAAAAAAAAAAAAAAAGAATGACTTCAGGAAATCATAACTAATTTCACCCAGTTAGAGGTGAGATGATGTGTGTATATCTGGGAAGAAGAAATAAATGGAAATCCCTGTTACAGTTAGTAACTGTAGTATTGTCTTTGATTCAGAAGGCATTGGAAGCTATTAGAGATTTGTAAGAAGGGGAATCGTACTGTCAGAACTCAACAGAAGATAATAAAGGAGATGTGGCTTTGTTTTAGATATTTTCTCATCAGAAAAAATTGAGGATGATTAAAAATGCATCACAAAAGTACTAGGGTGATGATGCAGATAGTTCTCTGGAACTCCATTATAAAAAGGGCCTGCTGGCTTGGTTTGCTGACACATATTCTCAAGAAACTTTCCCAGTACTCCATCTACCACTGTTTATTTCCAGCACCGTTTTCCCTTTTAGACCTTATTTTCATTTAAAGATATTCTAAATTCTATTTTTGAAACAAATATACCCTGGGAAAAAGAACTCTTCAGACAAAACCTTGAAATGAGTTTGTATAGGCCCTCAAGCAGGCTGCTCTGTTTGCAGCAGGTCAGAGCAGTTCACAGAGGGAACAGCCTGGGAGCCTATGTGTTTTCTGTGTATCAACAGCCTTACCCTGGCAGTGAATGAACAGCTATCCTGACAAGTCTTTTCGAGGTTCTTTCAGCCTCACTATGGGTGGGGTTTATTCTTCCCTCATCCACCAGTTCTCCAGGTGTCCATACTACTAAACTGTCATCTCTTTTCATTAGTTTTTATTCTCTTCCCTCTGAGATTTGTAAATTAGTATCATGCACTGGCCGGCCCATAGCCACTGGAAACGTGAAAAATCTATTCTTTTCATACTTTACCATACAAGCTGTGCACTATGTGTGCTGTGGGCTTCATGATCCATTTAACAGAAAATTCCCAGTTCCAGCCTCCCATACTGGGCCTCTGTGCTATGTGAGAAAAGGAAAACTTGGAAGGGATCCCAGCACAAGGGAAAAGATTAAAAGATGGGAAAGAGATTTGTGTTGAGAAATGAATGAAGGAACTGGGTAGATTTGGCTCTTAGAGGAGATAAGAGAGATGCTGAGAGCAAACAATGAGCAATCCCTTTGCTTGCTTTGTTTCTGTCATGGTCACAGTATTATCTGTAAAGATACTTTAAAAATGTGTGATCTTGGGGCTATGGTTATGGCTTAGTGGTAGTGTGCTTGCCTAGCATGTGTGAGGCACTGGGTTTGAGCCTCAGCACCACATAAAACTAAATAAATAAAATAAAGATTGTGGGGAAAAAATGTGTGCTCTTAGAGAAAAAAATCTTGTATGGGGAATGCTGTGTTGTTTGAGGAGGGGTGGTCTAAGGTGCTTAAAATAGGATTTTGCAATAGGAAAATTCTGCAATAGGATTTTGCTTCCTCCATTTTCAGTTCCTCATCGAATTAGTTATTAGATTTTATTGGAAAAGACACTAGAGAAGAGGGGTGTTTGTATCAGATATGCAAGATGGCAGAAGCCCTGCAAGTATGTTTGCAAAGTGGGTTCCAGATTCTGAGCCAGGACATACCTGTCAGTCACTATGAGTTCTGAGAACTGGTGAAACCTGGGATAGATATGATTGACCTTTGGGCAATGATAGGAATGAGAAGTTCAGCAATGGTAATAATAGTAGCAGCTATTACGTATTTAAGACATTTTAACATCCTTATTGAGATGTAATTCACATACCATACACCTCACCATTTAAAATATCTTTTTTGTTGTTATTTTTTAAAATTGTGGTAAGATGTCAGGACACAGAAATCAATAGTTTTTGATACACCAGTAATGAATCTCGGGAGAAAGAAATCAGGAAAACAATCCCACTCACAATACCCAAAGCTTTAAAAAAAGGGGGGGGGGGAAATGCTGGGAATAAATTAAACCAAGGAGTTTAAAGATCTCTACAGTGAAACTTACAGAACATTGAAGAAATTGAAGAAGATACTAGGAGATGGAAAAACCTCCCATGTTCATGAATCAGCAGAATTACTATTGCTAAAATGACCACAGAACCAAAAGTGATCTACAGATGGATGCAATCCCCATCAAATTACCAATGACGTTCTTCACAGTATTAGGGAAAAAAACAGTCCTAAAACTAATTAAAGACCCAGAATACCAAAGCAATTCTAAGGAAAAAAGCAATGCTGGAGGCATCACAATACCTAGGTTAAAATTATACTAAAGAGCTGTAATAACAAAAACTGCATAGTAGTGGCATAAAAATGGACACATAGACCAGTGGGAAAAAATAGAAAGCACAGAGACAAAACCACAGAGATAGTCATTGGTCCTTGACAAAGGCACCAAAAATAGACATTGGAGGAAAAACAGCCCTTTTAACAATGGTGCTGGTAAAACTGGTTATCCATGTGTAGAACCTTATCTCTTACCCTGCGCAAAAGTCAACTCAAGAGTGGATCAAAGACCTAGGAATTAGACCAGAAATTATGTGATTCCTAGAAGAAAATGTAGGGTTAACACACCAACATATAGGCACAGGCAGAACTTCTGAATGGGACTCTTGAAGCTCAGGAAGTAATACCAAGAATTAATAAGTGGGGTGGCATCAAATTTAAAAGCTTGTGTATAGCAAAAGAAACAATTGTGAATGTGAAGACAGAACTTACAGAACAGGAGAAAATCTTGGGTAGCTACTTTTGTAACAGAGGATTGATATCAAGAATCCACAAAGAACTCAAAAAACTTAACCAACCAAAAACAAATAACCTAATAAATAAATAGACAAATGTACTAGACAGACCCTTCTCAAAAGAAGAAATACAAATGGCCAAAAAATATATATTTTTAAAAGTGTTTGGCAAATCAAAACCACTGAGATTTCATCTCACTCCAGTTTGAATGGTATTCATCAAGAATAAAAACAATAAATGCTAGAGAAGATGTGGGGGAAGAGGAACAATATTACACTTTTGGGATTGTAAATTAGTACCAGCACTATGGAATCATTGTGAAGTTTCCTCAAAAACTAGGAATAAAACTAACATATGATCCAGTTAGATGATTCCTTGATATTTATCCTGAAGAAAGTCATCATACTATGGCAATGCATGCATACCCATGTTGATAACAGTACAATTCACAATATCCAAACTATGGAATGAGCGAGCCCAGGTGTCCATCAACGGATGAATTGAAAGAGAAAATGGTGCTATATATACACCATGGAGTTTATTCAACCATAAAAAAAGAATGAAATTATGTCATTTGCAGGAAAATACATGGAACTTGAGAACATTATGTTAAGCAAAATGAGCCAAACTCAGAAAGTCAAGGGTCTTAGTTTTCTCTCCTGTGTAGAAGATAGGAAAAAGAGAGAAAGAGATGGTGGTATGGGGGGAAATCTCATGAAAATAAGAAACCAGCAGAGTAGAAGAAAGGGACCAGGGGGAGGGAAAGGGGAAATACTAGGGAATGATATTGACCAAATTATTCTATTATGTGCATTTATAAATATGTAACAATAAATCCCACTATTATGCATAATTATATAATGTACCAATAAACATATGTGGAAATTTTGTGGTAAAATGAATGAGAAAAGTTGTCATTTTAATTGTAGCAATTCAGTGACATTAATTACATTCACAGTGTTGTGCAACCATCATCTGTTTTCAGAAATTATCACCTCATATTCTAACCATTAAGCAATAGCTCCACATTTCTTCCTAGCCCCTGTACCCTCTAATCTACTTTCTCTATGAATTTGTCTATTCTAGCTATTTCATTTAAGTGGAATCATATAATGTTTGATGTTTGTGTCTGGCTTCTTTTACTTAGCATAATGTCTTTAAGATCATCCATGTTGCAGCATGCATCAGAAATTATTCCTTCTTATGACTGAATAATCATGGTATGAATGTATCACATTTTGCTTATCCAGTTGTCTGCTGATGGACACTTGTGTTGTTTCCACCTTTCACCCTGGATTTTGAAGTACAAGCCTATTACACGTGAATTTGTGTGGGACCTGTTATCTCCGACCCTGGCTTTCTTAGTCTCTAAAGCAGAGGGAGTAATACCTACTCTTAAGGATTGAGACAAATTTCTCAGTTGTTATTAATAAAAGGGCTCACTAGCTGGGAGTTAGACTATTTTTATTCTGTGTATTTTTACTGACAAATTTAACAAATATGAAATTAAGAAAATCTTCATCTTCACATCCTATTGTTTATTTTTTATTAGAATAATTATAATTATCATTATTAGAATTTATTAGAATAATTATAGTTATTATTATTATTTTCCTCCTTTATTCCTCTTGCTCCTCCTTGGATAAGAAAATTTGGCCTGCAAGTTATACATAGCCTAGTCATACAGGTGATAAAGTGGCAGACCAGTGATGGGCTGAATCCTTGGTCTGTCTACCAAAGCATGCAGGATGAATGTGTGTGTGTGTGGTAATGGCATCGTACTATACTTACTGTTCTGTAACCCATTTTTTTATATACTGCTTTGTGCATATCTTTCTACATTTATAAATAGAGGTTTATCTATATTGCCACTTTCAGTGGCTGTAATATGCTATATTATAATATGCTAGATATGAAATCGGGCTCCTCCCCATTTTTTTTTCTTAAGTTTATACGACCATCTTCATTATGCTTAACCACCTGCGAGTTTTAGATTTGTGGGAGACCTTGTGTACACTGAGATGGCTCAGACACCCCAATTCTATTCTATAGTGTTCAGGTACCTGGTTTGGGAGGAAGTTGAAAAACCCACAAAACTTATTGCTTCCTATGTAGATCACCCTCTAAAGTCGTTCCAAAATCGTCTAGCATTCCTGCTTGACCCTCACACCCAAATTTCCCTGTTTTCACATCGGATTGAAACTGGAAGGATTCAGAGTATTGGGCTGCCTTTTAGGGTATGACAAACCAGTGATCCTCATGGGATTGAATCACCACTTCCCAAAATGTAGAAGCTCACTTAGCCTAAACTCCTCCAGTTTTCTTTTGGTATACCAGGTTAGGGTGCCCTGTTTTCTTAAATGAACTCTGTCTGTCTTTCACTTTCCAAGAATGAACACAACCCTTAGGAATGAGAGAGTAGGAAGGGGAGGGGATTGTTTATGTGAACATTGGCCAAATTTTCACTATTTATCTTACTGGAAAGTCAACATTATGTCTATTAACCATCTGCATAATTAAAACCCAGGCTTTTGTTATGGTTGTTCTTAATCTTGTGGTGAGTCTTTCTGGTTTTTATAAGACAAAGAGGTAGAGAGAAAAAGGATCACACAGCATTGCCATTCAGGGGCTGGATTTTGCCAACACCTGGAACTGCCATGACATCACACCGTGCTTGCCCTTGTGGATGGATGCTAAGGGAAACGTACATCAGAGGTTCAGCTGCACATGGGCAGTTGTTTAATTACATGGAACTTGTAAGCAGATCAGATTCCCTTGGGGAAATTGGAGGACATGGAGTGGCTTTTTAAAGAAAGTCTCCTACTCTTAAATGAAAGGCACTGTTCTCATTTTAAACATAAGTAAACACCCTTGTAATTAAGAAAGCTCTATCTTAGTGATCATCAACTTATTCCCAGTAAAAAGAGTTGAACAATATGTGTAAGGCACAAAAGAATGAGGAAGAGACGGAGTTAAACATGAGAAGTGATTGAGGGCAAGAATTCCAAAGCATCCCTCCAAGGCTGGCCCCAGATAATCTTATGAATCAAAGCATTTTATTGTACAAAGGATGGATTTCCTGTAGCATAGATAACATTACCTACACCCCAGATTGTATCCTTGCCTCCTTTCCTCCATTAGCATCAAAGTTAGTGTTGTTTCTTCAAAATATGCACCCACTCTATACATCTCAAATTCTTGTGTAATTTTTATAACAAACCTGTGTGATAAGTTTATATTTTTACCTGAGGAAGCTGAGGCTGAGAGCAATTAGGAGAGTTGTCCACAGTTATGTAGCTGGCAGCATTTATAGCTGAAGGTATTTAAGAGGAAAAACCTGCATGACCTTCCCTGTGCAACTTTCTGAAGCACTTTTCACCACCACAGACAGACATTCTGCAATCACTTCATGCATGGAACTGATGCAAGAAGGTCATTTGTGCTTTTTCTGTCAGTGCCCTTTTCAGTGACTTGTTTACAGACTCCAGAGAGTTCACAACTCAGCCAGGTGTGGTAGTACATGCTTGTAATCCCAGTGACTTATGAAGCTGAGGCAGGAAAACCACAAGTTCAAGTCTGGCAATTTAGTGAGACCCTGTCTCAAAATAAAAAAGGCTAGAGATGTAGCTCAGTGGTAAAGTGCCCCTGTATTCAATCTCCAGTACACACACACGCACACACACATACATATACACAAGTTCACAGTTCATAAGACAATTTTCAGATGAAATATCACCACATCTTCTTAACCACCTGCCTCCGTGAAATTAATAAGGAGTTCCACTTCTGCATAGATTTTTATGAAGTACACTCTTTTTTTTTTTTTGGTTGTAGATGGACACAATATCTTTATTTATTTATTTATTTGTTTGTTTATTTGTTTGTTTTTTTATGTGGTTCTAAGGATCGAACCCAGTGCCTCACACATGCAAGGCAGCACTCTACCACTAAGCTACAGCCCCAGCCCTCAAGTACATTCTTCCCACCTCCACCAGGGTTCTCCAAAATATATTCAGTTAAGCAGGAATTGGTGTATATAATGGGGTCCTTCTATGACTTGGAACACTGCCCTTAGGTTTGGGCCAGAGAAATGAAAGATGATGGTATTCACCTGGCATTTGGCTTGCAGCAAGTGCTCAGAAGGTATTTATTGAAGACACTGTCCAAGATGAGATAAACTTGGGGAGAGACTAGCCCTGACTAAATTGATATTTTTTAGATAGCTGTGCACTTTATTTATTCATACTGGTCCTGAGCCGCATTTAATTTTAAGAGCCAGAAGAATCCCTTTCTGTTATTCTTAACCTGAAGGCTGCCGAGTTATTTCATCCTTCTTGTGTCCTCATGGTTCAACATCCAGGAGACATTGTTTAATTCACTGTCATCACAGAGTATGCAGATAGAATTGTCCTTTGGTAGAATGTCAACAATAACACAACCCTTAGAGCATGGGTTGGGGGAAGAGAGCAGCTCACAGCCACAGATGGCCACAGAAGTGGAGTTTTGCTTTGCACTCAGTTTAATCTGAAAGAGAGATATCTCCTTGCTACCTACTTTGTTACCTGAAGGGACAGTTCCCTGTGTAGTACTGATGGTGCTGTTCCTGTTGTCTTTTCTCAGTTCACAGTAATTGGTAGTGTGACACTTTTGAAAAGTACGTGATTGATTTCTGGCTTCCCTAACAGAGATGCTAAAACATGTTGGCACTGGAAATGTTCAATGACTTTCCCCATACTCCTCAGCATTCTACTGTTGATACATTTGATGCTAAGTACTCATCACTCAAATAAGGGTAGAACAAATGTGTGGAATTTGTTTCCAGGGCTAAATAATGGTATAATTTTTGCTTCCCACAGTCTGTCAAGAGCAAACTAGGTTAAACTATTTTAAATATATAAAAATTGTTTGCCTTTAGTTTAAATTTTTAGTTTGCATTTTAACTTTAGAAAAATATAGAAAATAATCAGTTGGGAGGTAGCACTGCCTCCAAAGGAAATTAGACTCTAGAAGCAGATTCTTTAGATTCTTATTTCTCCATCTCCACCTGTGAGCTATAGGACCTTAAGTCACTAAAATTCTTCAAATCTCAATTTCTTCATCTGTAAAGTGGAAATATTAGTATCTAGCCCAAAGGACTTAGAGAAGATTAAATCAGACATTATGCATGTGTGTAATGTCAGCACATATGTGCCTGTATCTCTACACACATACAGACATAAATTTTAAATAGAATTTCAATCAATAAACATACTATTTTCCAGCCCTTTTAAAATTTATCAGTATTTTAGATATCCTTTCAAATAAGTATAAACAGCTTGGCCGCAGTTTTGTAGGAACCCATTAAATGGATGTACCCTAATTTTTCTAGGCAATTTCCCTAATCATGAATATCTCAAATATTTTTGTTATTAAAGCAGTTCTATAGCTTTCAAAATACTTTTTCTGTAGAACATTGTGTGTATTAATGTAGAATAAATCTCTAGAAGTAGAATTGCTTAAGAGATGAACATTGAAATTGTTTTAAATTCTGTACTTCCAAAGTTTAATTAACTTCTCACTGTTTTCAGTGGAGTAATTATAACAACAGCTGGCATTTATTGTAGAGATGCAGCAAAGGGCCAAAAGAACAAAAGTGACTTTCTTTAGGATGGTGATGGTAATGAAAATAGAGATTCTCTCACTCCATGAAGTTTAGAGGTCCTTATGTCATTTGTGTTTTCCTCTCATTCCTCAAATAATCTTCATAGGCTGGGGCAGGAGCAGTTGGAAAACATGTCCATGTCATGCCTGGGGCTTTTTAGACATTAAGCACACGTTGAATTTGACTGCCATATTCCTGGCTCTGGTGGACCTTGGTTCTGGCATGGATAGTGCATTCTCTGGCTGCATTCAGATGTATGTCTCAGTGCCCTGCATCCAGGAAAATAGGGAAGGAGGCAGTTATCCTGCTAAGGCATGGTGGCTGTTGTAGTAAAGAACCCAGGTTACCTCAATCCAGAAGATGATAAAAGGCACACACTACTCGTGCTACATTCATTGATTTGTTGAGTTTTCTAATTGCTATTTTAAATTCTTTTGAGTTTGAATTATAATTACAACATCACCTGAAGAAATGGGAAAGCAGTAAAACTTTATTATTCATCTGTAGAGGTAATGACATTTTACTCTAGTAGGTCTTTATCATCCAAGACTGATGTTTTTTAGTGGACAGGCTGTTTTCCTTTGCAGTGATGGGAAAGGTTCCTTGTGATGTAGAACATGAATTTCTTGAATTCTGAAAAGTATACTTCTTGACATGGCCATTCATATTTACTCAGGTTATTTCCTGAAGATCTGACCAGGACTGATCTGATGTGAAAAAGAATCAGACAAGGGGGAGTAGGGGTGACAGAGGTTTTGCCAGTGTGGCCCACCCACTTCTCCTCTTTGCTTTCTCAGTCTGTGCAGCAGAGATATGTGCTAAAATGGCTTGCAAAGGATCTTGATGTTCTCTGTGGATAAGTTGAGGGCAAGTGGCCCACGGACAGTCAGTCAGTCAGTACTGATGAGGAACCATCACAGAGGAAGAGAAGGAAGTGGATGAATGAGGGAGGGAGCTTAGTTCAGACATATGTCTCCATTCAGGAATTGCTCACATGACCCTTAAATCACTGGGCCTTGTGTGTCTAGATTTGTGTTATTTTTGCTCTGAAGTGTATTATGGGGTTCTGATTCATCAGTTCCTAGATAAATGTGAGTCTTAAAAGTTTCTGCCTTTTTAATCAAGGACTGGAACCTTTGCAGATTTAGACTGACCTTTTTCTAAAAGTCAAGGAGACAAGCTAAACTATAAATTATTAGGTTGATTGTTCTCAAGTTTATATTGTTTCTCAAGTTCATTGAAAGTTATAGGCACTTGATAACATCAGTTTAATTTCACAAACTTTTATGATAACTTTTATGGAGTTATCATCTATGTGCTGGGAGTAGGAGGTTACATTTTGTAGGAGAACAACCCAGAAGAGATGATTTTCAGTGTAAATAACAAATGGCATGATCAGGGTATACATAGGCTGTTTTGAGAGCAGATATTTGGTGTATCCTGGATTTTCATTGTGCCTTCTTGAAGGACTTTTAAGTAGCACTGTTCCATCCAAGATACTGAAAGTTCATTAGTTCAGCTTCATTTAACAAATAAATGCACATTCAAATAATGAATAGACTTTAGTTTTGCTCATAAAATTATCAGACGATTACTTTTGTTTTCGATGATGATTTCTAGCATTGTCATTAAAAGTTAATACAAACAAATATTTCTTTGGGAAATGTACATTGAAACAATTCAATATAGCAAGATACATTGACAAAGTCCTTAAAAATGTTCATGCCCCAGACATTGATTATACTCTTAGAACTTATCTCAAGGAAAAAACAGATATACTTAAAAACCTATGCCTAACATAACACTTGTAGAAAAATTATGAATGTCTACTATGCAACATATACTGTGTTGGACACTGTAGATACAGTAACCAAGACAGACCCAGGCCCCTTGCACTCAGACACCTTGTAGTTCAATAAAATCATTTAGTTGGTGATCTCTTTTTGTAAACTAGATAGAGATGCTCCCAAGCATTAGTTTCATTAAAAAGATGCTTTGGAGGGAATGCTTTCAATTTTTCTCCATTTAGAATAATGTTGGCCTGGGGATTAGCATATATAGCTTGTACGATGTTGAGATATGTTCCTGTTATCCCTAGTTTTTCTAGTGTTTTGAACATGAAGTGGTGCTATATTTTGTCAAATGCTTTTTCTGCATCTATTGAGATAATCATATGGTTCTTATCTTTGAGTCTATTGATGTGATGAAATACATTTATTGATTTCCGTATGTTGAACCATCCTTGCATCCCTGGAATGAACCCCACTTGATCATGGTGTATTCTCTGGCAATTAGAGAAATGCAAATCAAAACCACTCTAAGATTTCATCTCACACCACTCAGAATGGCAGCTATTAAGAACACAAAAACAATAAATGTTGGCGAGGATGTGGAGAAAAAGGCACGCTCATACATTGTTGGTGGGACTGCAAAATGGTGCAGCCAATATGGAAAGCAGTATGGAGATTCCTTGGAAAACTTTGAATGGAACCACTTTATGACCCAGCTATCCCACTCCTCAGTCTATACCCAAAGGACTTTAAAACAGCTTACTACAGGGACACAGCCACATCAATGTTTATAGCAGCACAATTCACAATAGCTAAACTGTGGAACCAATCTAGATGCCCTTCAGTAGATGAATGGATAAAGAAAATGTGGTACATATACACAATGGAATATTACTCAGCAATAAGAGAGAATAAAATCATGGCATTTGCAGGTAAATGGATGAAGTTAGAGAATATAATGCTACGCAAAGTTAGCCAATCCCAAAAAGCCAAATGCCAAATGTTTTCTCTGATATAAGGAGGCTGATTCACAGTGGGGTTGGGATGGGGAGCATAGGAGGATTAGAGGAACGCTAGAATGGCCAATGGGGAGGGAGGGGAAGGAAGGAGGCAAAAGGGTGAAGGAAAAAAAAAAAGATGGTAGAATGAGATGGATATCATTACCCTAAGTGCATGTGTGAAGTCACGAATGGTGTGAATATACTTTGTATACAACCAGAGATCTGTAAAAATGTGCTCTACAAGTATAATGTGAAATGTAATACATTCTGCTGTCATTTCTAACAACTTAGAATAAAAAAATAAATTTGAAAAAAAGATGCTTTGGCCTCTCCTTTGCTAACTTTTCTCCCTCACCATACAATGCCTGTATGCTGGGAAAGGTGAGTGACAAATGAAAGTTCTACTGAAAAACGATATTTTTAAAAATGTTACAAGAAACCGTTTTCCTTCCTATATGTCCCCTCATATTCTCAATAAAGCACAAATTGTTGGCATTCTTATATATCATCTTTTTGATCCAAATGTACATCTTTTCATGCATTCTTTCTCCCTCACTTGGTGCTCTTACACATAGCATATCTCCTAACTAGATTTTGTGGAACTCATGTCAAAATTGCCTTAAAGATAATGCTTTTCATCTCCCATGCTCTTGGATAGGCAGAATTAATAGAGACTAGAGGTGATAACAGCAGAACTTACCTCATAAGGATGTTCTGAAGATGAAGTAGATAAAAGTAGATAAAAGCATATTGCCCAAAGCATAAACCCTATGATTCCTCCCCACCCCCGTTCCTGGCGATTGAATGTAGGGGATTGAACTGAGCTACTTCCATGTTTTTTGAGGCAGGGTCTCACTAAGTTGCCCTGGCTGACATCAAACTTGTGATCATCCTGTCTCAGTTCCCCAGTAGTTAGGATTACCAGACTCTGAATATTCTTGTTACCACCATTCAGTGTGTGAAGAATCCCGAGGACAAGCCACATAATTACCCTTCTGGGGAATACCAAGATTGCTTTATAATCCATTTACCAGCATGGAAAAGAAGCAGAAGACACACTTTAATTAATAGACAGTACTGTAGTTCTGGAATAGAACAAGAGGGAGGGGCACTTGATACAAAAGGGAGAGTACATTTCTTCAGGAAGTATTTAGAGCCTACCTTGTGCCAGTTGCATTAGTGAATATGACAGAACAGTCTTGTCTTGTGCCTTCATGGAGCAAATTTTGAGGCTGGGGTTGTGGCTTAGCAGTAGAGCGCTCGCCTAGCAACATGCGGAAGCTGGGTTCAATCCTCAGCACCACATAAAAATAAAAATAAAAGTATTGTGTCTAACTGAAACAAGATTTTTAAAAAAAAAAAAACCTAGATCTTTTTGAAAATGCAGCTTTTGTTAAATTCTCAGCTTTGATTGCAGCCAGGCCATCCCAAGGATACTTAGAATGTTCAGTCTGCCCATGCCTGAGAATGGACTTGCCTAGGGAAATTCTTGGCAACTGTCATCCCTGCTGCTTCAAGGCACAAGGAAAAGTCCTGAAAATCTCCCAACGTGATGAACAAGAATAGATAACAGTCATGACCTAAGTCCCTAGAGGGACAATTTTCTTCCAGCTTAGGCTCTAGATTCCCTTTACCTGTCAGATGAGGGATCAAATGCTTTTAAAACCAAGATTGCATTGGATGGTTTCTTGGCATGGAGCAGCTAGGCAGTAAGGAAGAAACAGACCCTGGTAGCATGACTGGTAAGAGGGATGTCAGAAAGATTGACTAGAAAGGAGTTGGCTCTGGGCCAATTGAATAAAAACCAATAAGCTTTTGGAATTTTTTCCAGCAAACTTACTACATAGGACTCTGCCTCTTGGGTGGCTTAAACTTATACTCCAGGTGTATGTTCCAGAGCTTAAACTTATACTCCAGGTGTATGTTCCAGAAATACTGGAATGGAATTACAGTCAGCAGATTCAAAATATGCCAGGTGAGAACTTATATTCAGGTAGCAGAAGTAGGGATAAAAAAAGAAAACATGAGAGCTGGGCGCAGTGGCGCGCGCCTGTAATCCCAGCACTTGGGAGGCTGAGGCAGGAGGATCGCGAGTTCAAAGCCAGCCTCAGCAATGGCGAGGCACTTAGCAACTCAGTGAGACCCTGTCTGTAATGAAATACAAAAGAGGGCTGGGGATGTGGCCCAGTAGTCAAGTGCCCCTGAGTTCAATCCCTGGTACAAAAAAAAAAAAAAAAAAGAAAAAAAAGAAAAGAAAAAAAGAAAAAAAGAAGGCACGATGAGAAGTAGAGGAATCAATAAATGGAAATAACCAAGATGGAGAGACAGCGAAATGCAAGAAGCAAAGGGCTGGGGGCTGGGGTTGTGGCTCAGCAGTAGAGCACTTGAGGCATTCGATCCTCAGCAACACTTAAGAATAAAGGCATTGTGTACAACTAAAACAAAATAAATATATATTTAAAAAAAAAGAAGAAGAAGAAGAGGCAAAGGGCTGGACTCAGATGACCCTGATTCATTGACATCCTATTTCTTTCAGTTGCTATGGACTATATTTTAAACCTCCCTTAGCTTCCTCAAAATATAAGAGGCTGGTGTTACTGCCTCTCATAAGGAGCACTGGCACTTAGAATGTGCAAAGTATTGGAGTTAAGAAAGAAATTGGTTTGTGAGCTTCAGTGACTGCATTATTAGATGGGTTGAGTTTAGTATATTTACATTAGAGTAGAAATAAAAGGTGCAGAAATCTGAATTACCTTAATTAGAGTCAATAATTGAGATGATAGGAATGGCAAAGGTCTTTGATAAAAGTGGTAGAGAGCTGTGGCGAGTGAACACAGACTTGATTTCTCTTTATGTCCCGAGCAATTTATCTACTTGGTTCCCCTGTGCAGAACATAAAAATTACTGGGGTGATTTCTACAGGGTGATGCTAAGCACCGCTTGAGCTTTTCATGCCATCTTTTCATTAGCTTCTCTGAAAAAAGTCTTCCCCTGCACTTATGTTTGTGGGAAGCCAGTAAAGGTGCCTGACCCTCCATAGGAACTATATTAGTTTCCTAGGGCAATCACAACCAATTGTCACACACTGTGTGACTTAAAATGGCAGGAATTTATTCTCTCGATTTAGGAGGCCAGAAGTTTTACATCAAGGGATAAGCAGTGTTGGTCCCTCTGGAGGGTCTGTGGGAAAAGCCTCTCCATGCCTGTCTCATAACTCCTGGTGGCTTCTAGCAATCTTTGGCATCCTGTGGCTGGTAGACTCATGGTTCCAGTGTCTCTCTCCATCCAATCAAGATCCTTCAGTTATAACATCTACAAAACCCTGTTTCTACCTTACGTGCCTATATTCTGAGGGTTCAGGTGAATTTGAATTTTGAGACAACACTATTCTATCCATTACAGGAGCTCATGTGCATTTCCCTGGACCACCAGAACTGTCATCTGAGGCTGCAATCTGAGGCCTAACACCAGAAGAGCATGTACTAATACACTAGTCTTTGAAAGAGTAGATTTTAACCTGCTACATCCTAAGTAATGCAAGTGAGAATTGATTGCTAACAGTATCCTTGATTTGTGTTTCAAAATTGAAGGTTTTTTTTTTCCTATTAAAAAATATAATTTTTCATCACATTTGGGTTTTCTTTGTAAAGGCCACTATTTTTCCTGGCCAAATTCTTTATTTACCAGGTCTGTTCTGCATTAATACTCTGTCCCTTGGTTTATTATAGTAAATTGAGTATGCTGAAAGCTATAGAAAAAGACCACTGCATTCCAGGAGCCCTCCTACTGTGGGGCCTCACCCACCCCTGGAGAGGGCAGGATGGTATATGGAAGGACTCTGAACAGTGAGACCTGGGTTCCACTTAAATTATCTGTGAGATTTTTAGATTCTGGTGCCCATATGTGCATACTTCTCTCTCAAGACTGCAAGTTGATCATTTCTACTTCTGAAGGCAGGATGTAGTATTTTTTTTCTCCATTAATTCACTGCAGACAGTTGACTCTCTAATAGTACTGTGCTAGACACTGGCTAAGCAAGACTAGGAACTTAGTGCTCAGGAGGTAATGCTGTTATTAGGAGGGTGAGGGGTACAGGACATAGTGCAGCATGGGGAGGGCACATCTGGAAGCCTCAAGGATGTGACATCTAAGTAGAGTTCTCTGAAGAGTTAGGTTAGGTGACAGGATGGGAGAAGAATGCCTCTGGGGGAGGGAGTATTGTGTGGCATCCTGAGAAAAGCCAGCATGGTCACACAGAAAATGACTGATCCTAGACTATAGGCAGAACTAGGTGACAGGCAGGGCTGGAGAGACCAACAAAGGTCAGAACTAGAACTGTGTGGGATTTTCTAGGCCATGACTTATGTCCCAAGAGCAAGGAGAAGTCACAGAAGGGTTTTAAGAAGGAGAGTGGCATGGCTGAATTTTATATTTTGTTTTTTCAGTGTGATGACTAGAAAGACTTTCAGGAGACCATTTTGGTAATCCACTGTTGATGGTTAAAATCAGAGAGGATAATGGGACAGACCTAGGGAAAGTTTTTAAATATGAAGGAGAAGGAGGTGATGACCAGGTCTCTGATTTGGCATGGAGTGGAAAGTATCATCTTTTACTGAAATCTGGAATGAAGGAGGACCAGCTGTTGGAGGTAGGATGTTTAGTTTGGGGTATGTTGAGGTGAGGTTGTATGTACTTCCAAACAGAACTTTAAATACTGATTTAAAGTTCTTGGACCTTAATTCCATTAAGGATTTTCTTCTTCATCCCAGTTGCCTCTAAGAGTCATTCCTCTTTACCTCTGTTTTGATGTGGCCTTGGATTGGAAGACCTTTCTAGAAGGCTCTGTCCCCATCTGAAGTAGAAACTTGGACTGGCTGATCTTCCCTGGACACTGAAGTTCTTTTCTTTTCAAAAAGATGGGAAGATAGAGTTGGAAGTTTCTAGTCCTTGTTTTTCAGAATCCAATTTGAACTCCCCTGGTTGCATATTCTCAGGGCTAAGTAAAAAACCTATTCAGATGTTTATTGAGAGCCCTGAACAACATCCTCAGTAGGTGCAAAAGGAGAAAGGATATAAGGAGATCTGGGACAATGGGAAAGGATTTACCCAGTTTCTCAGGAGGATGGGATTAGGTCCTGACAAAAGGGCCCCAGCCTCTTTATCTGTCCCCTTTCAGCTTACTGGAGCTTGGCTCACCCTGGGTGGTCAAGAGCCTCTTTTGTCCAAAGGAATCTCACCCCCTTCTGAACTCATTTTTTCCCACTGGGCCTGGGGCAGCCTTTTTTTTCTCTCCTGCTCCTGTTGAACTAGAGAGGGGACAGACAGTGCCTGGGGAAGGTGTCACCCACCCTGCCTCTGTTTGCTCCTTTGGCTGATGAGTCCCTGTGAAGGACTTATGCTGTGGAAAACCTGCTTCTTTAGCTTTTGTGATTTTTCTTAAGACCACATTAGCAACCAGAAAGAGTATCCGTATGCAGAACACTCCTGCTTAATGTCCTCTTCCCTCAAATGAGTGGGTATGCCATTTAGGAGAGTTCTCAGCCCTGTGCTAAAATGGAGGTGTCTGTGAAAACTCCTTGGCAGTGCGATGCTGACCTGCTCACTACATGTCCCTTGACATTCACCATAACCACAAATTCCTAGAGGAGGGGAGAGGGGGATGATTGTACCAGGGGCTTATCAAGTGAAAGTTCACCTTAATCCCATCTAGGCCTCTACTCAGTAACTTTGAGTTTGGGGATTTCAAAGCAAATCCTGTTTTGCTGGGCTAGGTTTTGTGCAAATGTTAATCAGTTAATTGTTTCTGAGCATCAGTGTAGACCTGTTGGGAAATAATGTTTCCAGTAAAATGAAGAAAGATCTGGAAATCATAAATTCCATCAGTTGGACTGAGATTTCCGTCTGATTCTGCCTTATCTTCATTATTTCATTAGGACCAGATCTCTTAAAGGACATGCTCATTTCCTTTTTCAAACTTTCAAGTACCCACTGATCACATGAAGGCTCACTGACAGGTTGCAGGCCAGCCACACCCCCTCTGCTGGTCTTTCCTTCTGCCAGATAGTATTAGCTCTGTGGTCTTCTGCTATCATGGCAGGGCCTGACAAATACCAGCTAGGGATTAGTGTACTGGTGCCTGAGATTCTCTTGACTTTTAGAAAAAGACTCTCAATGTCTTAAAATAGCCTGGTAGCTAAAATAACAATAACAACAATAATAACTAGTCATTGCAGAGAGTGGTGTTTGTTTAAAATCCAAGGCCATGGTTCTGGCAGCAGTTTTCACTAGCTGGGCTCCCACAAGAATTGCTGTAATGGAAATTGCATGTGGCCTCATCACGACAGGAAACCCAGGGGTCTGTAAAATCCCCTTTGAGGAGATTTCCTGAGCACTGGCCTCCATATACCCTAGAACTTGAAGTAAGTGGTGTGGACTTGACCATTCTAAAGAGACTTAGGAGTCTGTTGGCCCCTCCAGCCTCAACACCTAGACTGTCTGTTTGCATCACCAGCTTCTGAGATGCTTTCCTACCTTGTGAGGAGGGAGGGCGTCAGAGAGGCCAGCCAGCCACAGCTTATGAAACCACACTGTTGGGATGCATTATGTCTGGAAATGAATACGAACTGCCCTCTGAATGGACAGAGGTCAGCTCTTGACTCCCTCCCATCCTGTGAGAAGCTCTTGCCATGCACGTTGACTGTTAAATCTCACCTACCCTGTGCCCATCTCCTCCACATCCACTCCCAGGCCTGCTGCTTTCTGGTAGCTCCATAGAATAGTCAGCACGTCACATCCAGCAAAGCAGTTTGCTGTTTCTAGCCCACTTCTCTTATGGAATCTATTGTACCCAGAACCAGAGTTTCCAGGTATGGGAAGGATGTGGAAGACAGCAGGCCTGGGAAGGCTTCTTAGAGACTGTGGAAAGATAAGATGATGTAACTATCTTGACCTTCGGTCACATGCCCCATGGACTTTTGGAAAGTCCAATGGCAGTTTCTAATGGCTTTATCAAGTCACCTTATCCTGGCTCCCTCAGCAGTCCTGGATAGCATCCTTGGTGCACTGATTTCAGATTCTGACAGGTGATAAAAGCACATATTGAGATTGCCGCTTCACAGGGTCCAGATTTTGTAACTATTGACTGCTGTTATTTTTGCCTTTGCTGAGAAGCTCACTCATGTGTTTTCTGTTACTTTAATGGATTGCTTCCTGATACACAGGGAGGCCCAGCCATTTGCTCTTCAATCTGACAAACTGCAGCTTCACCTGAATGGACTGGAGCTACATGAGGAACATTTAGACAAGGCAGTTTTCTTTTTAGAAAATAGACTTTTCACTTTTCTTTTTAGAAAATAGACTCAGAACAAACAGCACCTGTAAACATGCTTATTTAAACATCTTTGTGAAGCCTAACTTTAATTAGGATTCTCAAAACTATTCACTTCCATTCTCTGAATTTTTTAAAATAAATATTTATTTATTTGTTTGTTTTAGTTGTACACAATGCCTTTTATTTTTATGTGGTGCTGAGGATCGAACCTGGGTCGTGCACGTGCTAGGCGAGCACTCTACCACTGAGCCACAACCCCAGCCCCCCATTCTCTGAATTCTTAACATCTTAAATGCCCTAAGGCTCTAGTGTTTGGTTCTGTACTTCTGAGGGCTAAATGGAAAATGCTTGGCTATTATTTATTTTTCAGTAGTAATTATGCTGATAAACAAAACAGTCTTCTGGACTTATTCTGGGTTATTGGGTTATGCCAATAACCCATTGTTCTCCCAAAGGCTCTGCAGTGGGTTCTCATGGGATGTCTCCTGGTGGATATCTCCTGTCTCTTCCTTCTGTTCATCAGAGGCTACATTTTCTGGTATGTGCAGGAAATTCCCACTCTTCTTTGGTTCCCTGACTATGGTTAGAAAGACATCAGAGTATCAAAGGCTGAGTCCAGGCCTAAGGTATCAGCAGGCCAGTCAGGCAGCAGAGGCTTGTTGCCTTGTTTATTTTGTATTTACTGTTCTCTTGCTTTGAGTTTGGGGACCAAAGCCAACAGGTTGTTAAAAGAATGAGAATAATTTGACTTCTGACATTGGTTGGGGCTTGGGGTTACTGAGTATTTTGTTTTCTTATGTGAAAGCAGCTGTTTGGTAACCACTAACTCTTCCCTTATTCTTTTCTTGCAGATGAGCTCACAGTGCCTGCACTTTACCCCAGTAGCCCTGAAGTGTGGGCCCCGTACCCTCTGTACCCAGCGGAGTTAGCGCCTGCTCTACCTCCTCCTGCTTTCACCTATCCCGCTTCACTGCATGCCCAGGTAATTTATACCCATCGGCCACGACTTCACTCACTCCACCACCAGCCCTTTCAAACCTGGTTCCCCAGAGCACACCATACAACTAACACCTATCCAGCTAACAGATCCACCTTCAGGAGATGAATGATCCCCTCTACATCAAGCTGACACCCCTCCAGGACTTATGAGGACCGTCTGACAGCAATGATACCACCCACTGCCTGATGTTTATCCCCCCAAAACACCTCTCTCTTCCTTAATGATCTCACCCTCATCTCACACGAGAGACTGGGGCAAGGTCACCTCCCTGGCTCCCAGCTAGCTAGAGGGCATCACCGAAGCATAGACACGTCTGCCTTGTCGTGTGGAAGGGTGGCCAAGGGAGGCGTGTACTTGGAGTTATGTGTGTCTTTGTGTGTGTCTGTGTGTTGAGAGGCTTCTGCTATTGTTTCCCATGAGGATGTAAGGATCAGAACAGAAACTTCCAAGAGGAAGAGTGCGTTTTCTTACACTGATTACAGGAAAAATGAAGAGTTCCTTGTTCCTATGTTGAAGCCCTGTAGGAAGGGTACAATATAGTATTTAGAATGTAATTACAAGTCAAAGTAAAGATCTCTGTTCTGCCCAACTTTCTTTCTTAGTTAAGAATAGCCTGAGTTTTATAAACAAACTCCCTGCTTCTCCCCAGAGATGATTCTCTGCATACTAACACTTCCTCTCTTCTTAGAGAAAATGTTTCTCTGAGCCTTGTTTTTGGTGCAAGTAGTAGTAGTAGTAATCATTGTTATGATCCACTGTTGGAAATAATCTCTCATTCTTTGGCCTGAAGAGAGTAATGATCAATAGTAAATAAGAAGAAAGAATATAGAGCTTGGAGATGTAGCTCAGTGGTAGAACACTTGCTTAGCATGTGTAAGGCCTTGGGTTCAATCCCTAGCACACCACAAATAAAACATAAAAGAAAGAATGTCTTCCTGCATGTGTTTTTAAAACCTCAGCCTGTTTTTTAAAAAATTGTCAGGCTGGACAAGTATGGTTTTTGTTTTATTGAGTATTATTTGTTTACAAGGCTGGATGGAATAAACAGTTTCCCAGAAAATTCTTCTTTCTGACTTAAAATGCTTTTCACATTGGACAGAACAATGTTGATTGAGGCACCTGCAAGTAGCCCCTAGGGAGGCTTCTCCAAAGCTGTGGGGTCAGGAGTGATGTAGGCTAAGCATCTAATTACCAGTGCTTTCTGCATCCACTAGTGACCTGGCTTCTGGGGCTGCTCCTCAGGGCCTGGGCTCCTGGGAGCAATTGCCCTCTGTGTTGGGAGAAGAAGGTAAAAAGTAGTAAAGAAAAATGTAGATGGTGGCAGAGAAGCTTCTTGGCACAGAAGACAAAGTAGAGGAGTAGCTGTGCCTTTTGCTTTCCCTCCCTCTGCTGCTTTTGCCACCTTCTGTCCACGTCATTGCTTATAACTCTTGCAGCTGGCATGTAACAGGAGGGAGGGAGATGTAAGCCTGTGGCAGTCTTACTACTGAGTCATTAATATGTTTATAGTAGTCTGTGGGTGACTTTGTACATAATGAGGAACAACTGAAAGAGCCCCTTTTGTTGCCCCCTCCACCACACCACCAATCTGGATATTATGTCTTCATTTGCTAGATGGCTCAGATACAGATCATTGGCAGTTAAGGCCATTGTTAATAAATGCCAGAAACAGTACAAGTTTGCATACTCTTCTGAATGTCTGTGGCTTTGGTTAGTCAGCAACAAGGCCTTTCAACATTACCCTGGAGAATCAGGAGTTGACAGTGAGCAAAAAGGACTGGGAATAGTGACTTTGGGCTATGACATCTGCCATCGCTTCATTCATGTAACAGACGAAATCAGAAGTGATTCTGGGGAACATGGTAGGGGAATGACCTAATGAGTCTTAAGAGATTAGTAAGCCTCCACCATTGTAAGGAAGCTGGAGATACAATGCAAGATTAGATGGACTGACCCATTTGGCTTAATGGGATGCACTGCCCACGTGGTGCCCTCCCTTGGGAGTTCTTCCTTGGCCTTGAGACTTTCCCAGCCTGGAATCTGCCATATCGGTCCTCGATTTGGTGGAACTCTCATCCAATATCAGTGAGATCCATGTGTTTCACCCCTCTTCCTGTTTGGAGTCATTCCCAATGCAACCTTGGACCTGTATCCCAAAGATTCATGAGTGAATATGGTTATTTAAATGTCTTAGTCAATTTTGGGACTCATAGAGTGAACTGGTAGAAGCTTTTACAGATCAGCTGGTCTGACCCATTTTACAGATGAGGAAACAGGCCTGAGAAGATGCAAAGAGTTACCCAAAGTCACAGTGGTTCCACCATGACTAGACCTACTTTGGTCACCTGACTCCCAGGCCTACCCCTTTCTACTCCGAGGCTGGCTTACCAAAGACTTATTTAATGGAATTTTGGAGAGGCCTCAATCCAGTGACTCCTTGGAACTTTCTTCTCTAAGTAGATGGGAAGCCTGTAAGAAGAGACTTGGAGGCAAAGACAAGGGAATCAGCACTTAACCTGCACCCAAAGGGCCTCAAAGAATCTTAGTAACTGGAGGTAGAACAGAGTGGGGGAGCTCCAAGTGGAGCATCTCCCCTTGGTGGATAATTCAGTTTTTGTTTTGGAAATTTTATAATGTCTTTGGAGAGTCTTCTAAGTAATTTTGCTTTTCTTAGCAATGTTGTGCTCTGTTTTGAGACATGGATTTTTTTTTTTCTTCTAGTGTTTCTCTCCTGAGGCAAAGCCCAACACTCCTGTCTTTTGTCCACTTCTCCAGCAAATTAGATTTGTCTCTGGGAATGTGTTTGTCACATATCAACCTACTGCAGACCAGCAGAGGGAGCTCCCATGTTGAATTTGTCTGTTAGCTATTTTTCCCCCTTTTGCAAAAACTATTTCTTGGTCAACATTTGAGAGATTTCAATAAAAATTTTAATCAGAGCAAAAATGATGTCAAGTAGACTACAGCGTTTTGTTTTTATGGTGATGAAATTTTGGAGCAAAAGTGTTACTCTCTGACTGAGGTTTTGGGAGAGTTGGGCCCATTACAGCTAAGTGTGTTACACAGAAGGACTCAGAAAGAGCACCCTGGGGAGACCAGGCCCCAGAACCCAGGCCTCATCACTGCTGCACATATCTTCTTGGGCTCCGGAACCACCATGAGCTGCGTACTAGAAGATTCTCATTCCAGCTTTCTCAGCTACCAGGGCATCTCACTTCAGGAAGGACAGTGTATGTAGCTTGCAGAAGCCCATTTGCAACAAGTGGATGTGTTTTTCCAATTCATCAGTTGTGATCCAGTGGGAAGAAGACCAAGGAAACAGAAATTGCAGTTAAAACAGAGTTGGGTCACATTTCTGGTTCTGCCTAGATTTTAGTCATGATCTGGTACCCTCTCAGATTTTCCAGTTCTAATTTGAAGGTACTTTTTTGCCATCAATTCCCATTTTTCAGAAACAACTGGGTAAGGTAATAGGACTGCACGCTGGTAGCACCTTATTATTTGGAGGGATAAAAGTACAACCTTGTGTATTAAACATCTAATTTCTAACATCATCAACATTTTTAGAAGGGACTGTCCAGTTCACTATGAAGGCTATTATTGGTATTTGAATTTCATAAAAATGTGTAGGAAGGTTTCATCCACTACTTTCTGGAAGGTCTAAAGACAACATATAGCACTTCCTATCACCTCATGCTCACACATCTCTGCTTTTAGTCTTGTTGCTCATGGGGCAAAGAAAGTGTGTAGTCCTCTCCACATTCTAGAAATTCAGCACCATTTACCGTCCTCTAAAGTCAGTTACAAAATTGGGTCAGAGCATTTTGCAGGGAGGTAGGACTGGGGAAAAAAGTCCTGGTTGCCCACTGCTTCTCCATTTGCCCAAGTTTCAGCAGGTGCTTTGGAACTCACACAGGCTATTGTACAGCTTGTGATTGGAGCATCACCAGTACTGCAGAAATAGAAGGTTTTGAGGCAAAATCACAACACAGACTTCTTGGAGGTGTGCCCCTTGGGAGGCCCCTTGTGACACACTGGAAAAATTTAAAGGTTAATCTCAAAATAAATACAGAATTGGACAATGGGAAAGGAGACATAGACAGGACAGGGAGATCACAAAGGGAGAGGTGGGGATGGGGCTAGCATGTGGGTTCTTCGCACTGCAAAACTGTTCCCAACACCACGACCTCTAAGCATTTACTCAGCTTCATGGTGCAGCTTCCGAGAACTGGACTACAGAATTTTTTTAAACACAGATTTCACTAAGCATCTCCTCTGTCATTACTGCTCTATGGAGAATACTGAGAAAGATAAGACACGGAGACTTGTTTTGTGTAGGGGGTACCTAAATCTGAAGAGTGTGAGAGGGAGTGCAGATTCAAGCATGCACAGAGCCCCTTGGTAATCACTTGCCTCCATAGCAGCTCTCCTACCCAGGTGCCTGGTAGAACTCACATGGCAAGGAGTCTTCCCTCCCCACTGCACCCCAAACTCCCAGCCTCTACTTCCTGTACATCAGGCAGTAGCTAGTGTTATAATGGTGGCTGATCCTGTCAGGGACCTGTGATCAAAACCTTCTCCAACACACAGGGAGGGGCTTTATCACCACACGCAGGCTGGCCTTCCAGAAGTAAGGGAGATTCTGGTCATTTCTGTGTATCTCAGATCCTATCAGCTCAGAGCCCTGGTTCCCTTGTCTTCCATGCTTGGCTCTCCCACAGGTAAATTGTCTGGCCTCCAAAGCTGCTGCTTGCAGCTGTCCAGAAGACCCAAAGCTTTAAGTTGTCTTCAGACATTGATGAAACAAACTGTTAATCCTCTAAACCTGAAGCTTCTTGAAGCCAGACTGTGAAGAGAAAGCACTCCTTGAGTGCCATAACTCCTTGCCAGGGCCAGTCTTGCCTTGTTAGGCTTTCTAGGAGCATCTAGGTTAGTGCTTACAGGAGATAAGGACAGAGGGACCAGACACTATCCTCACAGCATTAGTCTCCTGTGACTGTGGTTCCTCTCCCAATTATTAAGAACACAAGTCCCCTTTTTTTGCCCAGGCCTTTCCTGTTGGCCAGGTTTTATGCTATGAACTGAGCCCATCAGGAGCATTCCAAGATGCAGCTTTTTCTTTTTAATTCCAGACAGGGCTGAAAGCGTGGTTCTACCATTTGCAATCTGTATGCCCTTAACTGAGCATGTTCTTTAACCCATCTGGGTTTGAGGAAAATGGAGTTAATCATTTCTCATGTAAAACACTTAATAGTACCTGGCACACAGTAAGGGCTTACAAAATGTTTTTTGTTCTGGGGTGTGTTTTTTGTTTGTTTGTTTGTTTGTTTAAAAAAGTAGCCTTTCCCAGGAGTCTTTGAATTTTCAATAAGGAGGGAATCTAGGACTAAATCCAAGTTGCCTATAGGGTAGTGGTAATTAGAACCCTGAGGACATACAGTATGTTTTGACGACAGTAACAGGGCTGCAGAGCCCTCCTGTACCAAATGGAAAGTCAGGCTGGAAAGAATAAGGGACCAGAGTAAGATGAGGCATCAAATGACAGAGTACCCCCAACATCAAGTGACAGCACCTGCCCTACATCCAGCAGCATGGCTTCCACAGCTGTGCCCGCAGTTGGAGAACTTGTCCCCAAAAGGAAGTTTTCCCCGCAGCCATGCCCAGGACACGCCTGCCAGCAGAAACCTCTCCCTGACAGGAAACAAGAGTGGAAAATGGCTGAAATCCCAGAGAGACTCAACAGTGCTTGTTGTTGCTTTCCACAGAGCCGCTGTCCCTGAACTTTCCAGCTGCTGCCTTATCTTGCTTTCCTATGAGAGAAACTGGAGAAGAGAAGGACCTGTGGGTCACCCAGCCCATTCTTCCCTGGGCCTCTGGTGCTTTCTTCCCACAGTCCCCCCTCCATGAAGTTCTGCCCAGCTTCATTTCCAGACAGCGGATTTAGGTCTTGAGCCTTGGGGGATTCTTCTCTTTATAATGCTGTGACTGAAATCCAGGGGATTCCACTCCTGGCCAAGCAAGCACCCTCTCCCAGGGACCTTGTGCATCCCTTTTCCTCATCTGCTCTGGTATTTGTGGAATTAAGGAGCCCCTTAGTTAGAAATGAGAGATGTAAGTATTGGCACTTAGTTAGAAATGAGAGATGTAAGTATTGGCAACCCAGAGTCATTTATCTTGGTCTTTTAGGGCAGAGTGGCTACCAACAAGGCCCAGACCTTCCCATATCAGGCAGTGTTAGGTAGTAGACATATCACAGAAACCAGAATGAGTCACCCAGTGTGTGTTCATGTGGCCCTGGTCAGGGTCACTGAGCCCAAGAAGACTTCCCTTGAAATCAGTGATGTCGTTGCCAAGACAGGAGCTGGCTCAGAGCGGCCACCTCTGAGGGCATAGCCACGCTACCTACCTTCAGTATCTGTACTGCATCCAGATTTCTTAAGCATGCCCCATTTTGTCCTCTGTGCACAACTAAAGTCGATGGATCTTATGCAGGTTTTTTCCGACCTCATTGGCAGTATGAGCCCAGGCCCAAGTCATACCTGTAAGTATTATGGGGTGGTTTGGGTTTTTGGTATTTTTGTTTGTTTTGTTTTTGTATTTTCCCTTTTTGCAGTTCTGGGGATAGAACGCAGCGGTGCTCTACCACTGAAATACTTCTGCAGCCATTTTTATTTTGAGATGAGGTCTCATTAAGTTACCCAGGCTAGCCTTGAACTTGTGATCCTCCTGCTTCAGCCTCCCCAGTTGTGGAGATCACAGTACTTACATGCCTGGCCTGTAAGTACTGTTTGTGAACTCACTCCTTCCTTGGGATTATCAGCAAATGTGCAGTCATATAGTGCAGGTGGCCTGACACCTAATCAGGACTCATTAAATCAAACAAACAGGATACTCATGACAGTTTCTACCTTCTCTACTAAACTTGAGATTTTAGGCAAGTTTTAACCTTGATGAGCCTCAGTTTCATTATCTATACATGGGAGGAATAAACACCCATCTCATAGAGTTCATTTGCAGAAAGGAATAAAATGCTTTGCATAAAATAGTCATTATTATTAAAACAGCTCTTCCACTACCTTCCCTTTGTCAGAGGGGTTCTGGCATGGCCCTTTTCATCAGTATGAGGAATACATAAAACATGGACTCCAGACCAAGACCAGACAAGAGAAACTTAAGGGTTTGGGCTTTGCTCTTTGGTTAGGAAGAAGAGCAGCTAGAGCAGGACAAGAATGCTCCATAGCTTGCAGTGTAAACTGAGAGGAAGCCCCTTGGTGGGGCCATCCACCAGGAATTTGAGGCCCTTCCATAGGCACAAGAACCCAGGCACCATCTTAAAGTATGTGAATTCTAACTGCTTTGAAAATAAACCAGAGGTGGCAGAAAAACTTTGGAATTACACAGTGTAATCTTTGCAAAGGAGGAAGTGAACTTTTCCTTGAAGAAAACCAGTTGTGACAAGGGGAAAAAGGAAAATCAACTCCAAATGGGATCATGTTTTATTCAGGATTTGTGCTGCCAGTGGGGAAGGCCAGAACCCAGTGACACGATAGGAAAGTGGGACACCCCAACCTCAAGCCTCATGCATTCCGCCACAAAGTTCTACCCGCTTCACTGAGCTCAGCTCCTTGGGACCTCTAATGGCCCTTGATAGCAAACATAGTTAAAAATTAACAGACTGACAAAATTAAATATGGATGGCAAGCAACCACTGTGGACTTAATCTGACACAGAGTGTTACACGCTTGGGTGCCCTCAACCCAAGTGGCGTCTTGAGTGAACTTGGAGATGTCTGAGCACATTTCAATGCCTGTTTGGAAGCAAGAGCCTGACTTGTGTTTTGGACAGGCAGGAAAAAATGTCTAAGAAAGTCTAATGAAACCTGGTCTTGATTGGTCTTAGCAGGAGGTGTTCATGGTTAGGACCTTGCTCTTGTGGTCTAGACCTTGTCCCTGCCCCAGCGTAGACCTCAGCAATCCTTGCCACCCTGCCTGAGAGATTTGCAAAAGCAGAGCATGGACTTCTCCAGCCATGACCTTCTTGCTCACCCCTGTTGCAGCTGCCAGGTTGGGAAGATGGCAGTTTTAATATGTGAACCAAGTTATATAAATCTTAACATTTTGCCTCAGTAGTAGCAACTTGCTTTATTGTCTTAGGCAGGGAGTATCAAGATGCCAAACAAGTAGTAAAAGAGTGCTGATTGCATCTTGTGCCCTGTGTATCTGCTCAGAGAGAACATGGATGCCATTATGGGGAGGTAGAACGGTGTGGGGCATGGAAATTCCTTTACCAGTGACCTACAATGGGCCTCATTTTATGCAGCATAGCCATGCCTGAAAAGTCGTCTCCTATTTAGAGTGAGTGCTTTATGAGAAATGGGGAAGGTTGCTACTTAAGGAGCCCTATAATTGGTGTCAGAAAGAGGATAATCTTTGCAAGTCATCACTCTTTTGGGTGAGTTTGGAGTTTCTTACAGCAGATTGTGCTTCCAGCTTGCAGCCTGCAGTCTACTGAAGAACTTTACTGGGCTTTAATTGGTGATGCTGCCCAAGAGGAGGTCAGAGAGGTCTGCAGTGAGTGGGGACAGAATCACTTGTCCTTCAGTCAGCACTTTAGTGGCTCAATGCAATCATTTCAAGGTTGGGGAAGCCCCTGATGGGTTTATTCAAGGCTCCATTTGGGGACAGAGGTAGAAACCTACTTAGAATATCTAGGCCTTAAAAACTGACAAATCCAGGCTGGGGTTGTGGCTCAGTGGTTTAGCACTTGCCTAGCACAGGTGAGGCACTGGTTTTAATCCTCAGCATCACATAAAAAATTATTATAAATTAGAAATAAAGGTTAAATTCTTTAAAAAAAAAACCTGATTAATCCATTAATTTGAGTCATTCATATAAAAAATGTTTGTTCAAGTTTTGATTGTTTTGTTCAGAACATCTGATGAATGTGCTTGATGAGAAACCCTGCACCCACGTTAGGAAAGGTACAAGGAAATCCTCAGTGCCCCATACAGATCAGACATCCAGGATACCAGCTGATTTAGTGGTCTTCCAGTACAAATCAGTTTTATTAAGAGCTAGGAATGTGAATGCCACATTGGCACATCTCAGCAGCCTAGATCCACCAAGTGGATCTAGGAACCCACTGGAAGGAGCCTTCCTGACTATCATTCTCAGCACCCAAAAATATTGATTAATAGTGGTTATAGAATTAAAAGATGCTGTGGTCAGATAAACCCCAAGGCTAGGTCAAGTCAAACAGGTTTCTTTATTTTGGAACTTCTTAGAACCTTTCATGTGCTGCTTTGTATCCATAATCTGCCGAGAAGCATAGACTCTGCATTTCTCTCAAGCTTACCCCATTTCTAGACTAGTCTTCCAGCTATCCATCTGGAAACGTTAATCAAGAGCATAGTCTCTCAGACTTTGTGTTCATTACAGTCACCTGGAGAGCCTGTTAAAATGCAAGTTGTTGAACTCCAGCCCTAGAGTTTCTGCTTGTCTAGCAAGTTCTAGGGGATGCTGATGGTTCTGGGACCATAGTTGGAGAACCACTGGTCTGGACTTATTCTTCTATTCAGCAGAGAAGAAAATAGCCAAACCAAAGAGTATCACTGATAATAGTGACCATGAAATGGCCAGTACCTGGTAAGCATTTCTCATGACTGTTTCTAAAGGCAGGTGTGCTCATGGAACTCAGTCACTAGAAAGGGGCTAGTACTAGGCAAATGACTCTCTTAGTGTCTTAACCTGTGCTCAGGACCCACGGGAATAGGGGAGGGATGGTGTATCAAGCAGGGTTCTGCTCTAAAGACAGTCAGAGTCTTCCTTTCCTTGGCATCATTAATTGGGAACATAAATTTGGTATATGTTTTAATCCTCTGGGGCTTAGCTTCTTCATTTATAGATGGAAGAGGAGTAAATTATTTTTAAGGATGCTCACTAACTCTAGCATTTCATTTTATCTTTGCTCCCATTCACTTTGAGCATCTCCTACTCCTGTCCACTCCATCAGTACTTGGAGATGTTAGAGCCTGTGTGTTGCCTTGCAGGGGGCTCTGCATTTTATAACAGCACTCTAGGAGGAAGTGGTGGGAGGATTCCAAAAGCCTGGCCCCTGAATTGTGGATTGTAACAGAAACAACTGGTCTAGTAGAAAAGATTCCCAAGGTCTTCCAGTTTGCACTCAGATTTCACAGTCCTTTTAAGTGCCTAGTACTGTCTCTGTCCAAACTAAATCAGGGTCAGTGTTGGCTAAATATATTATGTTTAAGGTTCTTATGGGGACTTTAGAAGCCCCTAGAATTGCATGTAGGTTTGTGAATGTGTGAGTTTGAGTACCTGTGAGTACACTTGTGGGTTTTTCTGCAAACAGATTGAAGAAATGTCAAGAATCATCGCCTTCCAAGGAAGGCCAGCCCTTATCCATACAGAGTTGCCATGAGTAGGCTTAAACCCCTGCTGAGCTGTTCCTGGAGAAGAGTAACAGGGAATCTTCAGGGAGCTGTGATTTTCCACAGTGTTAATGATGTATCTCAAGCAGCTTCTAGAGAATAGACAGGAGAGACCTGGGCAGGAGTGGCCCAAATGGGAGTAAGGGGAAATCCTCAACTCACAAGCCCTAAACAGCAATGATTAGAACAAAATAGCCTGTCCAGCTGCCCGGACTGCTGGCTTTGTCCCATAAACTCTTGGCCCCATGTTGTGTCAGGAACATACCTAAGAGGCTCAATTCCGCCTGGTGGGCACTGCCCTCTGCTGGAAGGTGGATGTTTCTGCCTCAGTGCCAGAAGAGGAGGGTGTCTTGGGTTGTCTCTGGAATGCAGTGACAAGAGCCCACCCTCTGGCGAGTGCAGTGGTCCCAACCATGGGGCACAAGAGTGATGTGTTTTTCGGTCCATCTGTACTCCATCTGCCACCACATCCCCTCTGAGAATCATCTGGCCTGCTTCCACATTGGCATCCTCCCACCTCACCTCAGCTCAGCTGAGCAGTTATCCTGGACCATGCCACTGGGAACCATCCTTCTTGTCACCCCGGATGGTCCCAGCCAAGGCTGATGGACAGACGCATGTGTGACTGAGAGAATGCAGGGGCTGTGTGTGGTTAGAGAGGTGGGTGGAGAGGCTGGGGTGGGCGGGAGGTAAGGGGCTTCCTTTGCGCACTCACCTTCACTGATCCCAGACCTTTGCCATCCACTCTGCGGCTCTCCACCCGGTAAGCCCCTTCCTGTGTCCCCTCTGAAACACCATGGCGTCTTGGCCTCCTCAGGGCTCAACGCCCCCACACCCAGGCAGCACAGTCGCCACCGCACTCCACACTGACCCGGTGCACATGGACCCATCCCCCTTCTACTATGTGTCTAGGTTCCCAGCTCCCCACCTGCCCCAGGGGCCCTGTGTCTTGGCCCCTCCTTTACCACCTGTCTCAGGAAGGCAGCTCCAACTCTGCTCTCTGCTTAGTGAGCAAGTGGATTCAGATGCACAAAGCCATAAGCCATGGGGTAGGTACAAGTTTTTTCTTGTCTCTTTCTTCTCGACCCTTTTCTCCCTGCCTCCTTCTCCTCCATACTTTTTGCACCCTCCCTTCCAGCCCTCCATCCCACATTTCCCCCCTCCTTTATTTTTCTCTTTTCCTTTGCCCTTCAAACCCCTAAATTCCCAAAGTAATGTGCTTTTAGCCAATGTACAGGGGGAAGTGATCCTTCCACCTCTTAATTACTAGGAGTGGTAAAGGAGACTCTGGCCCTGCCCTGAAGGAGAGTGGGGGCTCTGGTGGCTTCCAGGGAATATAACTTTGCCCTCTTAAAGTACTTGGGCCTCCTTCCAGCTGGTATCTGGTTTCCAGTAATATCACAAGTGCTTCCAAGAAGAGACCTAACGCATGGATGGCCTGAGGGGTTCCCTGAGGTGGGTTCTTGGTAGAAGCAGAAGCTCAAACTACATCCTTAATCCCTTCAAGCCACATGTCCAAAATTAGGCCAGAGACCTATGCTCCAGGTTGGCTTTGTGGATGGAGTCCCCCAATGTGTCCCCTGACTCTGCACTGACAACCAGAGAGGACATGAGAAGGCCCATGATGTGGAAGAGATTTCCAAGGACTTAACCTGTAGGGACCAAGGCAGAAGGTCAGGGACAACATGGCTTCTCTCTGGGACCAATTTCTCCTAGTCCTGAATTCTAACCCAAGCTTGACTACACTGAGCTTTGTGACCATTGTCACTTAGACTACCCAGACCCCAGTTGGTTTCCTTACATATAAAATGTAAGATGAAGGAGCAGATTTTCATCAAACTCTCAGCCTGTGGTCCCACTGCTTCCCCTACAGAATTGCCTCATAGGCCTCCTGGCCCTGCTGCTTCCCCTTTTCAGCCAGAATGGCTCCTACTTCAGCTTGATGTTTTAGCAGTTTGAATGAGGCTTTCTCCTACAACACCAGCAGGAGGTGCTGCCTCACACAGGGCCTTCCAGCCCTCTGCTGTGCAGCTTCCCCTTTTTGTTGTGATTTGCTTTCCATTCTCCACTCCACCAGTGCTTCCTGTGTTGCTTGTCATAGTGATGGGTAGGCCATCACTCCTCAGTGTAAAAAGAGGAGCAGCAGTAAACAGGCACTTCTTGCCTCAGTTCAACCACTTAGGGGCAAAGCTGACATCACCAATAGGTGAATATTTGTTAAAAACAAAGTGTACTTAGGACCCAGAACATTCTGCCAAGTGGTCAAAGCATCACTCAATTTGTGTTGGGACTGGTGTTCCCCTTTAGAAACCTAATGGAAAAGACAGGACTGCTGTCTCACCTGTGAAAGGCTCCTTGCCCAAGGCTGCAGAGCCCTTTCCTCAGCAGAGTGAGCAGAAGGCCTCGGGCAGCAGACAGCTCTCAGTACCAAGAAACCAGAACCCTTTTTCTAAAATAATAGGATCAGAACCTCAAAGAAGTTTTGACTAGGCCACTGTCACAGAATAGGTCAAGAATTGCCTCTTCCTTATCAATACAGATAAGAAAAGGGAAATTCACTAGGTCAGACCATGTCTCATGATGACTGTTAACTTTGAAAAGGAGCTTGAGTGCAGGGACCTTGGAAAAATTTCAGGTGCTTTCCTGAGAGCATGGACGGGTGTTCATGGAATTGTGTGAAAGCTCTTGGGACACTGCCCTGGGGCTTTCATCTCCTCAGTGACAAATCCCACATGGGCCAGTGTGAGTGGGCACCATCTTGGAGCAGTAGGAAATTGGAGGAATGAGAATGTAGGCTGGGACCTCTGGCTCACAGCTTTTCCCCATGTGTCTTTCCAGATGCGTTGGCTCCCTCCCTCAGAGGCTACTTCTCAGGGCTGGAAGTCCCGTCAGTTCTGCTGAATGCTCTGTAAGTACTTGGTCTCACTGAGGAATGTGGAAAGCAGGCAGCCAATGCACAGGGCTTTTGGTGAACAGCAGCTTTCAACCTTTCTCCACACCCACACCTTCTGCACTCTCTTTGGTTGTCCATCTTTTAAAAACTAGAACTATCAGGCAGCAGTGCATCTCTTCTGAGAGAAAGTTTTCATCTGGGATCAGGGTAAGGTGAGGTATGGCCACCACAGTGTTTGAGTCCAACTTAAGAATCAGATTCCTATCTGTGACACTTCATAAATAAGCAATCAGTGCTTGTTTCTGTAGAACAGGTGTCAGAAAGTTTCCTTATGTAATTGTGGTTCACTTCCCACCATTAAACAAACTCCTTCCTCAAGTTGCAGAAACAAGTCATCAACTAAAAACCTGATTTTTATACTAAAGATGGGTTTTGTTTCCCTGGGCTTTCCTTAAGATTTTTTATCTTGAGAGAAAGTATCCTAAATTGGCATCTTTGTGCCATTGTAAGTCTGACTTGACTTTGTTTCAGGCAACTATCAAATGAATTTTTACCTACAAATGTAGAACATCCACAATGATCCAAATACCTTCTGTAATTCAATATCTTGACTGGATTTCTGCTAAGTACAAGGCATTATTATTCTGAACTGTAACTTGGTGTGTTAATTTAGGGAGGCTGCTGAAAATTAAGTTTTCAAAATGAGAAGAGGAAGGGACCAGACCTTCATCCTATTAGAAACACTAAGGAAGTCATAGCAAGCCTGGGTTTTTTCTTGGGGACCTTATATTTTATGATAAAAATGGTTCCAAATAAAAGTAATGTTGTTTCTTCTTCCACTGTTGACAGAGAGTCTTGTGTGCTCTGTTAGATCGCTTGAGGCCATTGGGTCTCTTGGAGAGCTACTGTGTGGAAAGAACTGGCATCTAGTGACCTGGGTTCCACTTATATAGACACGTGTTTAAGAGTGCTCACAGGGAAAGATGGCAGGAATTACAGTGCTAGAGCTGGCCTCATGCAGCCTAGTGCCCTCTAAGGAGGAGTTTTCAAAGGAGCTGGGATTTATTTTCCACAAGCAAGTTGCCCTGTTGACCTGAAGTCTCAGTTGGTGGGTCAAGTCACCTTCTAGACCAGAGAACTGCTAAGTGTGGACTTCACTTGGCCAAGTTCTCACCACTCTTGGTGGTCAGCACTTTCAGGCAAGCACAGGCCCTGGCTCAGAAGGAGGCCTTCTGCCCTCTCCCAGCAGGAGTGAAGGAAATAGGACCAGAGTACAAGAGAGAGCCCAGTGGTTAGCTTCTGTCAGCAGTGGCAGGTGCTCTCAGAATGCTCAGTCAGGAGAGAACACTTTCACCTTGGTGATTTCAGTTGGTGAAGCTGGCAAAGGATGGTTGCATAGAGCTGAAGGGAGGACTTTTTTTTTTTTTTTTTTTTTTTAAACATTTACCTAGACCAAAGGAAAACATTCATCATTAAGCAATTGCATGGGTTCCATTCAAAAAGATCCTCGACCTCATTTGTATTGGCAAATCATTATCCTCCACAGATCCATTAATGGGTACCCATCAAACAGAGATCCAGAGACAGCAGCTGCTTCCAAAGTGGTGCTGGCAGTCAACAGATAGCATATAAGAACACTGTAAGATCCGAATCCAATTATGCAAACTCACTTGAGGATGAGCTAAACATGGATGGTGGGCCAGATTCCTTTCCCCAGGGTATGGATGGTGTTGGGGAGGGGAGATAGGAAGGATCCTGGACAATAGTGCTTATTGCTGCTGCATCCAGAGTTAGACCAGCTCAGTATGGATCCTGTGTTCCAACTCCTTCTAGTCTCTTGGATCAGGTCCTTTCCAAAACAGCTAGTAATCCAGGCTACGTAACCCTAAGGAAATGTAAATTAGAATTGGAAACCGTGTTGTTGAGAGCTAATACAAACATGTTAGACCAAAATGAGTCTGTCAGAAAACTCAATTGAAAGGCAAGTGCCCCAGCACCACCACCACACACACACACACACACATACTCACCCAGTAACATCACTGTCTCTTCAATCTCACAGAGAGGGTTTGCTCCCTCCCCCTTGTTTTCTCTGCACAGAAAGTGTTACCAGAACAGATAATGAGGGCAAGAGCAACGCCTGGTATCAAACATAGCCTATATGTAGACTGGCGGGCACTTCTGATGAGATGGAGCATTAGATGCCATCTTCCAAATCCTGCTCTCTCCCACAGGTCCTTTGAGGATTTTTAACTTATCCACTTTGATTCCTTCTTGCTAAAGAGAAATCAGTGACTAGACTAGAAATGTAAACTGAACTCTATTCTTTAAAAAAAACATGGGCTATGCGCTAGATATAAAAATGTGAAACACTAGACCTGTGCCCCTAAGGAGCTCAAGTTCTAGTTGGGGAGAGATGTGGGCACATTAAAGATGAGAGAGATTACTTTGATCAGCCTATGGGGAGGTATGTCACCTGTCACTGACGGAAGGAAGGCTGTCTAAAGAGGGGTATCAGAGGGCTCAGTGGCCTAGTGTTGTTTGATCAGCATATGGCCTGACAGGTAGTGTTTAGTCTGCCTACACACTGTATCCCCCACCCCTCACTAGAGTCTTGGTAACTGTTTGGTCCAACTATGTGGCAGAGAACCTCAGAATACACAATAATGATTGAAAATTATGGCTGGGCGCGGTGGCACACGCTTGTATTCCCAGCAGCTCGGGAGGCTGAGGCAGGAGGATCTTGAGTTCAAAGCCAGCCTCAGCAATGGTGAGGTGCTAAGCAACTCAGTGAGACTCTGTCTCTAAATAAAATACAAAATAGGGCTGGGGATATGGCTTAGTGAACAGGAACGCACAAGCAAATTTTTTGTCACGCCTTGCATATCGTGAGAGTTCACAGCTTTCGTTGTTAGATTATCTAAATGCAGTGAAATACTTTTAAAAAGAGAAGAGTTTGGGACTTGGGGGTAGGTGTGGGATACTATTCTTAAGAACTCATGACCCTGGGCATGGACCAAGACCACAGCATAGAAATTATAGGCACATGTTGTTACAGCCTCACCAAATTAGAGAAGGAAATAGTGAGAGAGAACACTGTGACTGGAATTCAAAGCAGTTTATTCCTTATACTTTGTTATAGGAAGAATAGCTTAGCCTGTTTTTGGATGTGAACATGAGAGCCTTTGAGCACACAGTCATCCTGCCCAGGGGCTGGACATGGAGGTGCTTTACAGGGAGGGAAAGGCAGCTTACAGGCCCAGACAGCTGCTGTGGATCCTGCAATCACCTAAGCCCTCTCCCTTAGAAGAGATGTAAGCGCTGTGCTTTCATACTACACTGTGGCCAGAAAACAGGGCAGTTCTTGTGACTGATTAGCCATTCCCCTTTTATCAGTCAAGTTTCCATATCACATTTAAAAGCCTTAATATAATAAATATTCAGGGGACAGCTACAATGTAATGGGGAGGAGATGGGCAATAGAATAATAAGCACAGTAGGTCAGGTCATAATAAGTGTTATGGGAAAGAGGGAAGTCAGGCCAGAGGCCAACTGCTGTGAGGTTGATGGGCACTTGTTTTATCCTGGTGGCAGAGTTAGCAGGGTCGTCCTGAGAACATAGCACTATAGAGGCCTGGTACTTCCCAGTTTGATAAGGGCTGCTTTTTCAAAACAGGCCCCACCTTCCCAAGTTTGGAGAATAATGTAACTCCTCTGATCCTGTTCCTCTTGCTTCTCTCTTTGCTAAATAAAAGTATGTGCGTGAGCTACATGCAGCCATCTTAGTTCAAGAGGGACTTCAGAGAGCCCCTGGAAGAGGCAGCTGGTAGGTCCATGGCAGCCCTTCCCTGGGAGAGCTTTCTTAGGACAGCCTGAGCACAGGCTGCAAACTTTTCTCCTTACCTGTTTCTCTGAAGCTAGCTGGCGACTGTTCCCCATTAGTTCAAAGAGGGTGGCCATGTGTGAGACTAGGACATTGAGTCTTAGTGGTTCACAGCTCAGACCAGGGCCACCAGAGGAGCCCGATTGTCCAGTTCCAGCCTCTCCTCTACGCATCTTTTACAAGGAAATTAAGAAGGTGTGTGTACTCAGCATAAAGTAAGCAGTGAACATGTTCAGAATTCCATTTTCTTTTTTCTTTTTTTTTTTTTTTTGGTACCAGGGATTGAACTCAGAGGCACTCGACCACTGGGCCACATCCCCAGCCCTTTTTGTATTTTTATTAGAGACAGGGTCTCACTGAGTTGCTAAGTGCCTCGCCATTGCTGAGGCTGGCTTTGAACTGGTGATCCTCCTACCTCAGCCTCCCAAGTGCTGGGATTACAGGCGTGCGCCACCATGCCCAACTCGAGAATTCCATTTTCTTAAGGAGCCATCTCCTAGGTCTCTGGAATGACTCCAGCTTATGCATGCTCCCTGCCCACCAGGGGAACCCCAGTGTGCACAACTGTTGCTGATGTAACTACAAAGAGCAGCTCATTGATGCCCTCATGCTTCTAGGAACAGAGGGTGAGTTAGAGAGTCATACTGATTAGATTAAGCCAAGAGGAATCTGGCCATCAGTATGACTTCTTCAGTGACAGGCATCCTAAAAATGTAGCTAAGGATCAGGCAGGCCAGGGAGGCGCCCTGGGCCTGCTGTTTCCAGCATGCCCCTTGACCCTCTGGTGCTGTGGGAGTGTTGCAAGGGCAGGAGGGAGTTGGGTGAGCCAACTGGTTTCATTTGCAAGGATTCATATTTCCTGTGCTCAAATAACCTTTTACTAGAAAAGTAGAATCACAGCTACTCATCATTTCATGTTTTTATAGTAAAATTCTGGGGTGAACATTTTCCCCCTTACTTCAGAGAAGACAGATGTCCTACAAAGGCAATCTTTCCTTCAGGTTTACCCCTAATTTTGGAGGAGGTAGGTTTTAGCACAGGGTGCACAGGCTGTCTCCCCACCAGGACCTGGAGAAGCTAGGGATCTCCCTTGGAAGAGGCAGCCTCCTATGCCAGCTGAGCCTATGACATATTGTGAAGAGTTCAGATGGTTTGCCACAGAACAACAGCCTAAAGGAAAAGAGCATCCACTGGGATGGAAATTGAGCAATGTTGGAGAATTGGTGTCCACATGCATGGAATTAGGGTCCTTTCCTTTGCACCAGGATTTTTCCCCCCTTGTATAGGGGATTGAACTCAGGAATGTTTTACCACTGACCCACATTCCTGGCCCTTTTTTGAGACAGGGTCTTTCTAAGGTGCTGAAGGGCTCACTAAGTTGCCTAGGCTATCTTTGACCTTGCGATCATTTTGCCTCAGCCTTCCAAGTTGCCCCCACACCCAGAAGCACTGGGGATTTTGTGGAAACCAACTGGCCGAGAGATACCCAAGCCTTCAGGAGTATTAAAAATGTATGATTTGCTGGGTCTCTGTACCTTCATATTTCAAAATGCTCAGACCCTCGGGCATCACAGGATATGTTCACAGACACATTTCTTTTTTATTTTGTTTTCTAGAAGTTGCAAAACTTAATGCACAGAGCTCTCCCATGGCCTTGGGCTGCCCAAAGGTATTTGGTCTAAGCAGCTCCTGGAGGTGGTTAGTCTCGAGTCTTCTCCAGGGCCTCAGATCCCATGCCTTTGCCTGGCCAGGCTCCAGGGTGGCACCTGGGGTCTAGTGCACAGTCCTTGGGATCTAACCATATGACCATATCTGTAGAGTCACTACAGGCTGGACTTCGTGGCCTCTGAGTGCTGCACCTCTGCCTTTGGTAAAGCAGAAAAACTCAGCACATGTCCCTCAAAGCACCCTCATTGTTCCCCAAGCCCCAGATCACTTTTGTGGCTCTGAGCTTTTCATGCCACTGATGTCATTCTTTAGTGGCAGTTTGTCCTCGGCTTAGCATCAGAGACCTTTGATCTCTTTTTCTTGGGCTTTCTCAGCTCCTTGCTGTCCTAATAACTGGTCATCAAGGCCCAGGGCCCACCAGCAGGAGTCCCATGATAGGGGTTTGCTATATGTGGTTAACAGGTCATCTCTTTGTTCATCCAGGTCCCAGGTGTGTGATGGCGGCTGCAATCTGTCTTGTGGGTATTAATGCAATCTTCACTGGTGGCGACTGTACTCCAGCTGTTGTGCAAAACTGGAGCTTGCTGGTGAGTTCCAAAGGCCAGTGTCAACCAGTATGGTCAGGACAGGCCCCAGCATTGCCTGAGAACCCCAGCCTCTGGGGTAGGGCCTCCAGTCTGGGTGCTCATCTCTCCAGGTGGTTTTGGCTAGTGCTCTGCACTGTCTTGTCCAGCCCCAGCCTGCTTAGGAAAAGTCATCCAGGACAGCCACCAGCCATTTTCAAGGTGCATCATGGCCTTCTTAGGTGAGGCTGGTACTATTAACATGTGGTTATCCAGTAGCAACCTAGACTGAAGTGTTCTACCAGCATCTAAGCCTTTTTCTGAAATTCAGCATGTTGTTGGAAATCTATTTTAGATGTAATATATATGTTCCCCTACTTTATCATTCCAATTGCATTGGTTATAATTCAGCATTTTCTTGACTCAGGGACATTTTTATGAGCCTCTTCTGAAAGGGATAATCACTTGACTGGTGTGACTGAATTAAGTCTCAAAGATTCTCCAGGAATTCTTCCACACTGCTTACCTTTTCTAATTAGTGATGATTTCAGTAATTTGTCTTCTTGCTAGTGTCAACTGTCACTTCTCAGTCAGTAGTCTTAAAAAATAATAATAATGTACATACCTGCTTGCCAGGTACCACATATTGGGACTTCTGGTGTCTTTGGAAAGCTTGGCTTAGAACAACAGGAATGCCAGGGTCTGGCAGACAGCAGTTTATGTCTCAGCTCAAATAAGGTGGCAGGTTTCATTCCTATGAAGTATCAGAAAGGAGGCAAGATTCCTGCTAAGGATAGAGGATCTTTATTGTTTTCATTACCACATTTTGAGGACTTAAGTAACTTCATACTCAGAGAACAGCCCCTTTCAGTGCTTGAACAGAAGTACACACTTCTGGTGTGCACAACCCACCTTCCACCTGCCTGTACTTGGGCAGCTTTCTGGACAGGAAGCAAGCTACCTGCACTTCAAGTATCATTCCTACTGAAGTGTGCCTTCACTGATCTAAATTTACCAATAGGCAACATTTTTCCACAATTCATCGGGCAGCTGGTATTTATCTTGCTAGTCTGTGGCCTTCTGCTTAGATTTTCCTTTTGTCATGGTTCTTAATAGTAATGTCCATGTTATTCTTGTTGGTATTATCACTCAAGTTTTTTTAAAAGCCTTGATTTTGTTTTATTTTTCCCCCATCTCTGGAGAAATTTAAAGACCCATGCAATTTTTTGGAAGCAGGTTACATGTGATTTTTGTTTTAATGCAGTAAAGCAACTAAAACATCAGTCATTCAAGGCATATACACATGAACCCAGTCAAGGCAGCAGCAGCAGTATTTGATGAGTTCATGACAATACAAGGACCTAGTGATGCAGGCCTGGGGGCAAGGGCAGAAAAATTGGGAGGCGGGGACTATGACTTAGTGGGAAGAAGCCCCAGAAGTGCTGGCAAAAGTGGGAGCCTCTGGCTGTTGTGGAAGCAAGTGGGGAGGAGTGGGTGTCAGCACTGATGGTGTTAGCTCAGTGTGTGACTCACCAGTTTCTGGGGCCATCCTCAGGTTACAGAAGGGAGTTTGAAGGAAGCTATTTCTCTTTCCAAATCTGAAGTCAGACTACATTGCTTATGTGATCAACCTCTTTTGCAGGATAGAGAGGACCTGGCTGAGGAGTTAGGATCTCCATCTGTCTCTGGAGCTGGGCCTTCTCTGGCCAGAGAGAGCTGGAACCATGATGTAGCTAGCCAGCCTGCTCATACAACAGGAAGTGTGATAGGAGACTGATGTCTTTGTAGTGGAACAGTTACTGACTACAGAAGACTGCTCTCTGGAGAGTCCATAGATCATGAACTTTGAATTTAAATTTTTTAAATGCTAATTTGTTTTATATTACAAATTAGTATTGGTGCTTGATTTTAAAAAGTCAAGCTGAGGGGCTGAGGCTGTGGCTCAGTGGTAGAGTGCTTGCCTGGCGTGTGAGGCACTGGGTTCAATTCTCAGCACTGCATATAAATAAATAAAATAAAAGTCTATCAACAACTAAAAAAAATTTAAAAAGTTAAGCCGACAGATATACAAACCACTCTTAGGGCTGGAGTTGTGGCTCAGTGGCAAAGCACTTGCCTCGCTCATGTTAGGCACTGGGTTTGATCCTCAGCACCACATAAAAAAATAAACCAAGACATGTGTCCATGTATAACTAAAAACATTTCTAAAAATATCGATCTTATCATATGACGTCCCATATTTATTTGGAGTTGGATAAAGGGAAATATTCCTTATCTGATTTTTTGTAAAAATGATTATTAGAGGGTTAAACTCTTGGAGAAGAAATCAAAAGTGATTAGGTCAAACAGTACATGTACAAAGGAGTCATGGAAGGAGAGTTACACATTAGCACTAGAAGAAAAAGCTAACAGTACACCTGGACAAACAGGTTTTGACTTAGTTAGAGTAAGTGTCCCCTGCTCTGTCAGTCAGTAAGCATCCTGACCCCACCCTCATCAGCAGCTCTCCCCAACACTGAGTGCCACTCACTGACCTTTATATCAAAGGCAACTGAAATGTTTTAAGAATTTTATAAGGCACCATCGTCCATTGTCTTCAAATTCTGTGTACCTCAGACAAGATTTTGTACACATCTCTAGGTCCCACGCTTGCATGTCAGTTTCTTCCTGGGAAAGGTGCTGTAAAAAGATGCTGTCCCCTGATGGCCTGACCCTCTCCCATCCTGGCCCACTTTCCTTCTCTGGTGCTTCATGTTCCCGGATGTCTTTAGATTCTGTTTAAAATGTCCTTGTTAATACATTCCAAGGTCTGAACTCCGTTCCTAGCTAAACCTCTTCCTTGTTTACAGGGACTGAAATAGCCACACTTTGACCTTCTGTTCAGTCTGGGAACATTGATGGCAATGTGGATACATTCTTTTCCCATGTGAGAATTACATCTGTATGGCACAGTTCTGGAAGGCTCAGAAAACTTTTGTCTTATCCCCTTTCTTCTCTCCTTCCTTCCATGGTCTCCCTCCCTCCCCCACTTCAAAAGATCAGCTTTTGTAATCACTCAGTATTAACCAGAACTTTACCTGTCTTCCTGTTCAGGCAGAAAGGATACAGCACTGTAGTCAGGACCAGTTGCTTTATTGCCCAGAAAAATTGGAAGTGCCTTCCCCTCTCCCCAGCAGTATCAGCTTCCTAAGAAGGCACAGTTCATTGAGGTGCTCAGGGTGCCACAAGGCTGGTATGCACAGCTGAGATGAGCTCCCTGGGTACAGTCTCCTAGCGTTATCAAGAATAGGACCCAAGTCTAGCACCATATCCCATTGTGGCCTCTTGCTCCTATTTTCGTATGCTCCAGAGTCCTAACCTCCAAATGACAGGGTTGTGTTTTTGCTGTATGCAAATGACTATGTCTGGAGTTAAGGAGGAGATAACTTTTGGAAGGAAAGTAACAATCCAAGATAATCCCTGTGAAAGCCAGGCCTGGACAGTGAGAATTTCTGCTTGGGGGTTGAAGGAGGAAGCCCTGGGGGCTGAAGGGATCAGGAAAGGGGAATTGTAAAAGATAGGAGAGTGTATAACCTGGGAAGAAGACAGGGAGCAGGACAGAAAAGAGAAAGTACATAGCCTGGGACAGAGCTTTTGAGGGACTTGAAGGATTTATTAGGGATATGGGACTTGGAAAGTCACTGAAGAAACTTGGGCAGAGGGTGGAAAACAGGGGTTAAGGAATCATCATCACCTTGCTGCTCACCCATTGTAAAGTAGTTGGAGATGCACAGTAGCAGTTCATATACAAAGAGGTAAACAAAACCAAGGTAGTGATGGCAATATTGGAAAGGAGCAGATGATCATGTGGTCTTAGTGTGAGAGATAGCACAGCACCCAAGGATGGATGCAGGGACAGAAACTGTCAGGGCAGAAGATGGTCTTGGTTGAAATACCTGGGGGAAGCTGACAGGAATTAGCTGTGAACCAGAATAGGGCAGCGTTTGCAATATGGATTGCCCAAAGACTGTTGTCAAGCTCTCCAGGAGCAAAAGTAGACACAGCCAGGCACTGAAAGAGACTCCAGAGACTCCACCCACCCTAAACCAACCCGTCCAACTTGGGAAAGGAAACTCATATGGTCCACTTCCTTTGCCTGCACATTCCATTTCTTCTTTCTTGTGGTCCCTGAAAGCAACGTGACAGCTTCGGTTGCAAGCCATTAGTCTTGATTCCATGTCACCACAGCTAGGCCAGCTGCTTTTCCACTCTAAGCCCAAAGAGGCAGCACTAGCCTGTTCTGTTGTCAGAACACAGAGCTGCCAGATAATTGTCCCATGTGAATCATCCCAAAGTAGGAACCACAGTATAGTGCTCTTCAGAAAAGGGTTCTAGGAATCCACACATAAACCTTTGGCTACTGCATGTGGTCAAGTTTAGAATGAGGTGGAACTTGCAGAAGAAGAAAACTGGCCTTGTCAATTTTAGTAAGTCGGTTTCACCCCACTATGACACACACTCCTTGGGAGTAGAACAAGAAGAGTTGGTAGCGCTTCACACTATAATCAGTGTCCAGTGAGAGGAGTTCAAGGGCAGCAAATCAGGGATTAGTAAGGAAGTGAGTCAAACCAGGACAAGGTTGTGGATTCACAAGGGAACTTCAGTTGCTATGGCCCATAAAACAATGCCTGGCCCCATCGTAAGGCTCCTGCAACTCTGGGTCCCAGCCTGGGCTGCTTCACACAATATATTCCCAGATTATGGAGTTTTGGGCCCCCATCTACTTCCAGGTAGAAATCAGGATATAGCAGATAGAAGACATAGTTACCAGGAGGGGTCCTATTATTGGCCCTGCTGAGTGGTACAGGTATATGGCATGCACAAAAGATAGGGTGTACACACCCTGCCTAGGGTGATTTCTTCATTACAGAGCATGTGCTAAGTGGTAGTTGACTCCCCATCCCTGTGCTGGGTACCACGGGGAGGCAAAGGAATCAGAAAATGAGATTTTCCTGAAGCAGTCTACTTCCTCGTTCACTCCTGGTAGAATAAATCATGGCTCAGAGAAATCTGAGGGTGTAAAGGTGAAAGTGGGCCATGATCACTTGAGCATGTTACAGCTTGCTGGATTGGGCCTTTCCCTACAGGAGACAATTTAAATGATATGCTGGGATTAATTCACTTTTTGCAGCTACCTGAATAGGTAGATAGGTAGTAGCATAACAACACCGGTAAGATTCAGGATATCCAGACTCTGACTCTAGAAAGCCTTGCCCTGCTTTCTCCCTAGGGATTTCCCATGATCCGTAGATGCATGGTATTATATTGGGCCTTAAGACTTGCAAGCCATTATTTCTACTCATTTGTATGTCATCTAAAAACTAGGATATGGAAAGGTATACTGTGTGTCAAAATTTAGGTCCAGATGCAGCACTCTATGGTGGTGGTTTGTAGAGAAGTGTTACAAGATTATCTAGTTCTCCATGTTTGAGTGTTCACCTAAATATGCTGAGTTCAGGATTTACTGCTAAGTACTCAGTTCCCCAAGTAATTCTACCTTGGAACAACTAAGTGGGTTGTTACAAATAATGATCTGTTTTCTTCATAGTCTTTTCTCTCACAATAAGCATTTCCCTGTACAAAATTCTAGTATATACTTATTTGCTTTTGTGTACACCTTTTCTATAAACACAAATATGAGTATGACATATTGGCAAGAAAACAAAGGCATTAGGAGCTGGAGAAAGAAAAGTGGAGGGTGTTTTTTTTTGGGGGGGGGAGTGAGGAGGTATTGAGGATCACACATAGCGCCTCATACCTAGTGCTAGGCAAGCACTCTACCTCTTATCTACATCCCTAGTCCTTTTTGAGACAGGGTCTCAATAAATTGCCCAGGCTAGCCTCAAACTTGTGAGCCTCTTGCCTTCCAAAGTAGTTGAGATTGCAAGTGTGATATCATACCTTAGCAAATTGTACAATTAGGTAAACCAAAGCAGGATAGATCTGAGAAGTGTTTAGGACCAGAGTGCTTATCTGGGCACACACAAGGCCCTGGAGTCAGTCCACACACACACACATACACACACACACACACACAGAAAAAAAAAGAAAAAGTCCAGGACCAGTCCCAGATAGGTGGGAGTCAAGGACTTCAATGATTATTTGAGGGCCCTTATTTCTGCCACAAAGCAAAGAGAAGGGCATTTCTTAGCAACTTTAGGAAAGGGGACTTTTAATGTAAGTAACAATAAGTGCAAATTAAATGTTATCCCTATATCTCACTGTGGTGAGACCATTGATCCTCTTGTATATGGTCTTTATTGGGAGAGGGTGTTTACCTATACACACACACTCATAAGGAATCACTCTTGGAATTTCTCAGCCATGGCACTAGGAGAAAGTACTATAAGTGGTTTTGAGATCTACTCTCCCAACATGTTTTCTTTCTGTTTCAGGCTTGAAAAAAATCCTTGCCCAGTTTTGATCCCTTCAAGACTTTGCCACAGCCTCTATCACACATCTGTTTTTCTTGAAGAAAAAAATATATATATAATAAAAAAGTTTTACTCTTTTACACTGTATAATTGTAAGAAATAGTGTTATTGTGAATGCATGGTGTGACATAATTTGTGTACAGTTTGGAGGTATTTTCAAATGAAACATAAAAGAAGTCAACAATAAAACCAAGAAAGTGAGTATTTTTATACCAAACATTTTAATTATGACAGGATGGATTCTTACACTGGGTTGGATCACAACTTTTATGCTAGACTTATTGAATGCTTGTAACTAAAAATATCTATTTTTTTCTTCTAAAATAAGCTGCATGTTTGAGGCATGTTTCTAAATAGTTACCAACATTTCCAGAATTGTATTGTGAATGTATAGATATTGTCTGCCTGGCCAAAGTCCAGGGTTCATTAGTAATGTGATATTAAGAACTGTTCTCTTCAGCCCTGGTCTGTGATCCCAGTTCCCATATGATATCCCTGCAAGACAATCAAAGCTTCTAGGAGCTACCTTAATAGCATATTCACAACTGGGCAAAGAAAACTTGGGGAGAAATTCTTTAGACTAAAGTGTGCCCTTAGAAAGCTCTGGCAGCTCCATCTGTGACTGTATAAACAGTGGGCTCAAGTTCCATGTTTATCTTTTATGAGAGCACGCTCCCCTGTGTGACTAACTTGCTGTATCACTCACCTTCCATAGCCATGCCCACTACTCCTGTGGGCCTCACTGTGAGGGAGGACCTTGGCTTGGGGGTCAGATTTACCTCACTAGGGGGTGGCTTTGTCCAGCTACAATAGGCAAGCCCACATCTCCCAAGTGATTTTACCCAACGCCAGCTAAACTAAGCTAGTGTTCAAACAGACCACATGTCACATGTTCTGGAATCCCAGGTTGCTTGTTGTAAGGTTCCCAACTACTCTGGCACAGGGGGAAACAAGGTAACCAATAGCCATATAGAGTACTGTTGGGCTTGTTTCAAAATGGTCAAAGCTAAAAAGTCAGTCTTGTGTTTTAAGGTAACACATTCCAGAGTCTGTGACAGCTTAGCCTTTCCCCCCTCACTCTTGTATAAAAGCCATGTGTAAAACTACATCGACCTAAGAGTTTCTAACTGCTAATATAGCTAGACATGATCACAATCTTTCTTACTGATATGCTCACTGTGTTGAAAAATTCTATGTTTTAATGATTATATGGTTGATTTGGGGGTTTTGTTTGTTGCATTATTTTCATTAGAAATGAAAATAAATTTTTAATGGTTATCACAACAAAACAAAGTCAGGAATGAGGGGCTCCTTTTTATCATAAATAAGAGGAAAGGGGGCAGGCAGCAGCCTGGAGGCTCCTGATAAATCTGCTTGGGTATTTAAGGAGGGTCTGTGCCCTCAGCACCACTTAGCTCTTGTGAGACTCCTGTACTTGAGTCTAAGGAAAACAGAGCCACTTCACTATTATGCTTTTTTAAAACTGTTTAAAGGTACTTTTCTATTGTTATTTTTTAAAAATAAAATGCTTATTCCAGCTATCACACCATTGCTTGACAAGTTCTTTTTTGCAAGATCAGCCAAATGTGTCACACACACTGTAGCCTAGGGGACCAGAAATTTCTTTTCCGTTTCAGGCTTTGGGACCAGCTAAGCACTGGAATAGAGAGATTAAGAAACAGGTAGGAATGGGAGAGCCAGGGGATAACCTCCACAAATGCACCACTTGGTCACCGTCACTACTGCCATAAGCCACAAAGGAGCCCAAGGTAGATTCACACCTTTCCAAGATGCCTTTCACTGAATTCAACTGACTCATGCACCTCAGCCTACAAAGCTATGGCTCTAGGTCATCTGAATTCTATTCAAGTGTCACTGATGGCTTTATGCTGACTTAGTCAAGATGATAAGAATTTCACACATGCGCTCACTCACCCTTCTTAATATCACCCTTCTTAATAATGCCTAATTCCAAGTAATGACAACAGCAGCTACTGTTAACCTTGACTTGAGCACTGATGTTTTTGGTTCTGTAATTTGAATCTCATATCCTTTTCCAGAAGCGACTATCCAAACACAGGCCATCACTGCCATCTTCAGGTCCCTTGAACTCATGAATAACTGGAGAAAAAGGACAGGCAGCTTTCCACAGCCAAGCTCAGCTCCATGCCTATCCTGGGCAGGCTTGATCATGTGCCTTTGCCTTTAGCCCATCCGTCAGCTTCCAACTCAAAGGCACCAGAGATTTGCCACACTGCCCAGGAATTGAGGGCAACCAATTTTATAGCCCTGGGCCACACCACCCCAATAACCACTACTGAACATAATCACTTCCCAGATGATTTCTCACAAGGGGACCTGGGGTGGATGAGAGCCAAACCATCACTGTGCTGATGGTCATGATGTACAAGTGACAAGGGTGGATGGTATTTACCAGTTCAGTACAAATTCCAATACTGACCAAGCATTTCAGTACCAACTTCATTACAATCTCTGAAAATTTGTCTTTTCTGTCACTCTCCTGAGAATGAATGAATGCATTGTCTTTTAGAATCAGAAACATGGAATAAGAAAAAATGCATGTCTATTAGCTCTTGCTTCCTTACTCAATGTCCCAAATTTGTAGCCTCTGTAGAAAGAATAACTGAGCCATCATTTTATGTCAATTACCAAATGTACTCTCTCTTGTGAATACAAGACTAATTGAACTAATTTTATAAACTGGCATCTGAAATAATACTCCTTCCACTTCTGTAACAAAATTACAAATTAAGGGAATTTGGAAAGAACCTTACAATTTGCAAATGAAAACACCTCCAGTTAATCACATCTGGGTTCCAGATTCACTGGACCTAGTGCTTGCATAATGCCAACCCCACTTTCACGAGCTAACTTGCAATAATTACTACCCCATTTCAAGCCCCACCCCCTATGACATCCCTGAATCCTGAGTTGTGTGGCCTAAGGAACATTCTTAAGAATGATAAAGGCATGGTTGAGGTCCTGAATTCTGTATCTTAATATACAATCCTTGGTGTCCATATCAAGATTACTTCTGAGGACTCTGGACAAGGCATGATCAGTGCTAACAATGTGGACAGACTTCCTGCTTCCACATCACTGCAATATTCAACTGGTGAAAAGCCACTCTTCCAGAGTAGTTTAAATATCAACACACAGTTGCTCGTTGCTCTGTTACTCTTCTACTTTAAAACCATTATGTCACACCTTCTTATAACACTAATTTTACAACAATTTAGGCTAAAGAATGTTTATTACTAGTGCCCCGTTTTTTGAAGCCTCCACTAAAACTAACATTGTGATGCTAAATGTTAAATAAGTAGTCAATTTGATTAAGGCCTCCAAGTTGTGGGGGGGCAGGGAGAATGTTTTTGCAGTACTGGGGATTAAACCCAGGAGTACCTTACAAAGCCTCCCCGCCCCCCCCCCGCCCCCTTTGAGACAAAGCCTCAAACTTAATCCTCCTGCCTCAGCAGCTGGGATTTCAGGCATGTGCCACCATGCCTTGCCAGAAAACGTTTTCTTAAAGCTCTGTCTACCACTGGTGCAGGACATCCCAGTGGTGGTAACATTAATAATAAGAGTCAAGTATTAAGATAAAACTGTTCTAGGTGCTTCTGGAGCTAGTCCTGATAGATTCAGGCTGTGGTTTACTCAGTTATCCCCTATTTGTATCCTTATGCTTTCTTAAAAATTTACAAGGCTTTGCACTGAATGCACTGTGAAGTTCTGGCTGGTTGAAAAGTCATTTTTCACCAGGATCTTCAAACCACATGCTCACAAGGTGCTGGCCCAAACCAGATGAGCTGGATTAATACTACAGCCCCAAACTTCTACAGGGGCCTATGACAGCAGCCTTGTCAACCTTTTATTTCTCCCATACAAGTACTAACTAGGCCCAAACCCACTTAGCTTCTGAGACTGAACAAGGTTGAACATGTTCAAGAAAGTATGGCTGTACTCCAGCCACATGTTTTCTAATGAAAATCCTTTTATAAAGGAAAATATGCTTTTGTTCTTTAAAACGCAAAAACGGAAGGTGGGGGTGAACCCAGATGATAGCCTTGATAGTTTTTTGCCTGGACTTTCATTTTGCTCCATGCTCTGCCCAGAACCACATATAAACACCTAAGGTGGCACACCAAAATGAGTTTTTCTGCTATCAGGCCCCTTTCCACATGGCAAGATCTTTTCTTGCTTAAATAAATCCAACTCTGTTTACTCTTACCTTCTGTGACTGTCTGTGGATTTTATTCTTCAGAATTTACAGAAACAAGAACCCAGACAAAATTGGCAAAGCAGGGAATGAAGTCTCACTCAAAACTCCGGTTTCATCTTAAGAGGAAAGTCAATAGCATAATGCCAGGCTTACTCTAAATCCACTTCTCCAAAGTATGTTTCCCCCAACAGCCACAAAACAGCCTAGAGACAAGTGTTCCAAAGTTAGTCTGAGAGAAATGGTTTCCAAGAGGTTCCCAGACCTTCCAGCCCCTCCAACTCCCACCTACTCTCCTCTCAGTACACTGGGAAATGAATTCCAAGGACAGTAATGTGAATGATAACAGGTCATTGCTGCAGAAGGCACAATGCTTGCTTCAGCTTGCTAACAGTCAGTGAAATCTCAGAAAACCTCAAATCTTCCCACAAATCAGCTGAAAGTAAAACAGTAGCTAAAGGAAAGAGGGAACACTGAGTTTCATCTTTCATGCCATTAGCTGATGGGAACTAGGGAACTGATAAGTCCAAATACCCTACTCCTACATAACCAACTACATTCAGAACATGTTTTTGCTGCCAGTGATTTCAAACAGCTCACATGAAAAATCCAGGGCTGTACATGTGCAGTCCCTCCCTATGAACACTGGGATTGGAAGTAATGGGATGTTCCTGTACTGCATTTTTCCCAATACTCTACTCTACAAGTATAAAGTGCTCTTCTGTCCCTGCGGTCCCACCATCATCTGGCCACACTTACAGGCTGTGACAGGAGTGGCCAAATGTTCATTTTTATACTTTGTCCAGGCTCAACTACATTTCTCTTAGCTATCCCCTAAAAGCCTCACATGACTGATGAATTATAGATTAAATGCACTACAGCCTGCTTATCCTTTTAACTCGCCCAGCCATGCCCATCCCTACTTGCTTCTAAATGGCAGCAGATTCAATAGAAACAGGCAGAAGTGAGAACATAACTTCAGTTTGGAATTTACGGAGAATGTTTTTTAGACACGCGAAAGAACTGCTAAAACTCACTTCTTTATGATCATAAACATAATTAGTCTCCTACCAAATTTTCTACAAAAATTATATCCTCCCCACATCATCCAGTGATACAATCTCAGTACTTCACCGTGCAGGAATTGCATTTCATAGGCAAAGAGGATCAAGACTTATTAGGAAAATAAAATGCAAGTGAATGAGACAGAGCTATAGTTTGTACATGTTATCGATTTGGCAAAACACTTCTCTAGATCTCAATTTCCTCATTTCTGAACTGAGTTTTAGACAAAATAATAGATATTATCAGGCCAGTTCACAAAGTACTGATAAGCACAGGTTTAGCTAGAAATTATTAACAATACACAACACGCTATAAAGCATATTGTTTTAGAATCTGTGATGGAGGTCTGTCTCCTTGCAGAACAAGATGAAGTATTTGAAACATCCAAAAGGCATCTCCCATAAAATAGGATGGGGTATACAGACCACAGAAGCAGGTATTTGGAGATAGCCTAGTTCTACAATGAAACTAGTTTTATGCTATAAGTCATTAGAATTCCTTATATATGAAACAAGACAGGTTAAATTTTCCTGTATTCCAAAGTACCAAGAGGAGTCTAGTTTGACATCTCATGTTTTGGCCTGGAATTTAAAAAGAGATAAAGCAAATAGAGAGCACTAAATGGGTAGGAATTGCACATATAGAATATAAACTAAAAAAGCAAAATGGTTTCTGTCATCTGATCAAAGGACACACTGCTTTGGGTACCATCATGCATTTTTTGAGAACACCAGACCTTTTATAATCCAATACAATTTCAATCTGTGATATGACTCCACTAATACACTCTAAAGGACCACAGCAGTTCATATAAAAAGCACAGATAAGGAAAATGGGCATTTTGCCACAGAAGGCAGAAAGGACTATAGCAACTTCCCATTACCAAAAAGAACCCACACATACTTGATAATGGCTCTCGTGAGCCGGGCCAGTGACGGGGGAAAGTGGGGGTTCTCTAACAGATAGATGAACCTCAGGTCAAGTCATGTGAGGAGTGAAATATGGTAAAGTTGATGTTCAGGTTGGCAAGATGACTCTACCATCCTTGTTCAAGACCGTACCAGAGCATTATTTTCTAAATCCAAGAGACTGTAACACTGATTTGTCCTTTTAAAAGATAACATTAACAATTACATTTAATGTATCTTTATTGCATTACTTGCTAAGGACGAGAGGCACGCCTTGTGTTCCTACTGTGAAATCCACATGCTCAGTATCACAACAGACTCCAGTCTCCATAACACCCCAATAACATACCCTGAGCAAGTCCAGGACTGGAGCTGGTTTCTGCCATTTCCAAGAATGAAAAGAAACAAACGAAATTCATTAACTTCTTCAAAATCCTTCTACAATGATTTTATTATAAATATGTTCTTTTGGAATAAACAAATATTGCATTCAAGACTACCTGCCAACTTGCTCTAAGGTAATAAAAGAGGAAAAATGGAACCAGGAACCATCTAGAAGTAGAGACAAATAGCAAAGACACCTGCATATTGTGCTAAGCGCTTTTCTTCCAAGAAGGAACAGAAGGTTAAGAGGGAATATCACATTTCTCATTAGCCTATTTGATTAAAATAAGCTTTGAGTTTGGTAATTTGCACTTGTTCTGTAAACTGAACTGCTCCTCGCCTCAGTCCTAAGAAGCAGAATGGGAAGACAGTCAGTCTTCAGATCCCGAGCATCAACAACAAAAAAACCTTGATTGTGTGTTTGTAACTCTTTGTTCAAGACAAAAGTGTTCCCTATTTGCCAGGAGTAATGTCAGAGTAATCTTTCAGCACTCCAGCCAAGTGTTCGTTGTGAGTCTTAAAACGTCGCTTTTTCTGTGAAGCAGGCTTTTTCCTTCTCTGAATAGGAGCCTAAAGGAAAAAAACAGAAACAACAGTAACTCCCGGGGGTAGGATGGTCAGGATTCAATAAGCAAGCTCAGAAACCTGCAGCAAAGGATGCAGAGTTTGGGGCCTTTTCCCCTGTTTTGTGACCCAGCCTCATACACCTATCCACAGCATACATGCCAACCTCCAACCAGACGTGGTACTTTCTGTTACCATGAGGTGTGAACCTCCTTCGGCAATAAACAGGTTAGCATCAAAACTTACCAGAACTATTCTAGGTGCTAAGTGGATATAAGAAAAGAGAGGCAGTGAAGCTCTTGGGTTTTTGTCCCTTGTTATCAAGTCTAAATATATATCTACCATCACCAATTTAAAGAATCGGGGGGCCTGAAGTAAATACTGAGATAGAGCAAAATAGAAATGAAGAGACACAAAGATTTTTAAATTATTCTCCATTCTGTATACTTGTAATATTTTTTAAATATTTATTTATTTACTTTAGTTGTACACAATGCAATGCATTTATGTTTACATGGTGCTGAGGATCGAACCCGGGCTGCACACGAGGCGAGCGCTCTGCTACCTGAGCCACAACCCCAGCCCTGTATGCTTGTAATATTAACACATGATTAAAAATCAATAAACTAATAATAGGCCATCATGAAGGGCTGTAATTATACATTTGTGGACAGATCACTGGCAATAAATCTTCCCCCTTTTTTTTTTTTTTGGTGGTACTGGGGATTGAACTCAGGGGCACTTCACCACTGGGCCACATCCCCAGCCCTTTTTTGTTTTTTTTTTTTATTAGAGACAGGGTCTCACTGAGTTGCTAAGTGCCTCGCCATTGCTGAGGCTGGCTTTGAACTCGCGATCCTCCTGCCTCAGCCTCCCAAAGTGCTGGGATTACAGGCGTGCGCCACTGCGCCCGGCTTAAAAATCTTCCCTTTTGAGTCCTAAAAATTCACTGAATAAGACACACATACACACACCCAAAAAAGCCACAAAGATAATCTCCAAAGCATGATGATGGCAAAGGAGAGAGCGAGAGAGGCACCACAGCAACAGTCTCATGTGTTAGTGAATTACTCCCCAACTGGCTATGTTCTTGAACTACAGGACTCTTAGGTTTTGTTTAGCTGATACAAGGCAATTTACCAGTTTTCATGTGATTACTAATGCCTCCTATGAGAAGAATTTAGGCACTACAAAGAAAACAATATCAGGTTCCCAAGGGACCTGAAAATCAACAAGGACAAGTCAACATGATCAAAGACAACAGAGCTAAGTGACAAGTCCACAAAGCTCACAAAGCAAGGGGGAAGAAAAGCACAATTACAGTGTTAAAGGCCAAGCAGATGAAGATGCAGGCTCCTGCAGAAATTGGGAGGAGCATGTGCAGAGGTGAGAGAGTAGGCAACACTGAGGCACCAAAGACACGGAGGTATGGTGGGAGCTCAAAAGCTCCAGCTAGAAAGGGCTAACGGGCAATGGGAAGCTCTCCCAGCCTGGAGAGTAGCACCCAAGGGCAAGTCAGCTGCAGACATGATGTGGGGTGCATCTGACCAAATCACTGGATAAGACAAAGAAAAAACTGGAAGGGGGATTGACTACCTGCTTTTCAGAAAGCAGAATAGAAAGCAGCTAACAGTTCAGAGAACAGAGGACTGAATTTGTTATAGAGATTACACACCACTTTCTTTGGTCCAGATTCCTGCATAGAAGAAATACCCTGTCGCTTCAAATATTCTTCAATTTTCTCCTCATCCATTGAATCCACAGTGACACTCCTCCAGAGTTTCTGGAATTCTGTATCAACAAGAAAGCAGTTATTTTGTCATTTAATTTTACAAGTCATAGCATCTCAGTAATCAAAATCCAGGCTTCAATATTACCAACTCTGGGCCTGAATTAGCACATCTGAGATTTCATTATGAAAACAAAGGCAGACAAGAACATTCCGGTGTCCGGACACTGAGCGGCAGAAGGTCCTGGGAACAGAATGGCATACACACAGACCACGTCAGTGGTGCTCTATTTTTAGAGGCCAGTAAGTGAAGGGTGATGTGATAAAGCCTCCTGCTCCGTTAGGCTTCCTCTTTCCTGGGGAAGAAAGGCAGCCAACACTCTCCGTTATTTCTAAAGTCAGTTCCCTCCATTTTGGGCAAACAGTTCAATTCCTGTTCATCTGCCCTGAGCTCAGTATACTCCATTTTCTCTCCCACTGACAGTAAGAAACATGTAGAGAAATGAGAGATGTTATAACATTTATTTGCAAAAATCTTTTGAAATCAACTAACCAAGGGATTGGTGACTAAGAGGGTATTAAAAAAAAAAAAAAAAAGAGGATAAATGAGATGGAAATACTGTCTCAAAGCTCCTATGAAACAAGGAAGAAAGGCTACTGTCCAGCCTACATCTTGTCCTCAGAAATCTATGGTCCCTCTGAAATATATTTTTGCAAGCCAAAAAGATCACACTTGGACCATGTCCAAAGTGAAAGTTCTTTTGTCTCTTAAATGCTCCTCCTAAAGACAGACTCTAATAACTGGATTCACCTGTCAGCATCTACTTTCAAAAACAAAAAACTTCTTGTGATGAAAAAAATCACAAGACTCAGATACTCTGGGGGGTGGGGAGGGGGGGGAAGGAAAGTCCCTAGCACTGAGGTGGTTCACGGGACCTCCAGTTCACAAAAGCTGCCATGCCCACCTGCCTGCCCCCTGTTGAAGACCCTCACCCCCCTTCACCCTCCTTTCCTTCTAGGGCCATTAATTTTCCCATGGGCTTTCAGCACAGTCATTCACAAGCTATAAATTAAGTAGGCACCCAATAAAGTACTAGACTAGATTTTTTATTTTCCTTTGCCCTCTTTTCTAGGTTCCTTCCTTTTTTTCTTATTTCAGTACATGCTGCATGAAGCAAATAATAGGGAAACAGAAATTCCCACACCCTGAAGCTTTTGTTGCTGGTGGCCAAATGCAAAAAATAACATAATCTACTACAAATAATTTAACCTGGGCACAAAACATCTCTAAAGAAGATGTTTATATTTCCACAGACATATATTAGGAGTTCTTTCTACTATTATACTCATTGAACTTTTATCTGCACACATTATAAACATTAACTGATGAAAACTGTTTGCATGACTTTCTCAGCCTCTTGAACAGTGACAAGTTTTTGAGCAGGGAACTCTATTTTCATCTGATTCCCATGGTAGCAGGCACTGTTCCTACCATGTTACCATGTTGACAGGTAGGAACTTCACTATGAAGTTTCAACTTCACTATGAACATATAAAATACTATTGTCCACCAAGGCCTAGACACCATAGGCCATTTTCTTTGTACATTTTTAATATTTTTATTTAAAATAATTTTGCACTAACAAAAAGTTACAAAATTAGTATATAGGTTCTTTCATACCTTTATCCAACATTCTCTAATAATAGCACCTTAAACAACTGTATATCTATTGAAAACTTATAAATACTGACATAATATCACTAATTGAAATTCAATAGTTAGCACAAATACCCCTTCCCTGGTCCAGTAATCAATCCAGGATCCTACCCTGCCCTAGTCATGTCTCCATAGTCTCTTCAAATCTCCCAAGAGTGCCCAGTCTGCCTTTGTCCCTCATTAACACTTCTAAAGAGTACTGGTCAGTTATATTGTGAAGGGTCTTCATCTGGCTTTGTCTGATATTTCCTCAAGATGAGACTGAGATTTCTGCATTTCTGGCAAAAATAACACAGGAATGAGGCTGTGTTATTCCTATCAATTTGTCAATATGTCTTATTACTGAAGCCAGTTAACTGATTATTAAGGGGTATCTATTAGGATTCTCTGCCATGAAGATATTAGTTTTTCCTTTGTAATTAATAAGTGTTTTAGGGAGAGATATTCTGAGACTATGCAAACACCTTATTTCTCATACTTTCACTTATTTTAGCATACATTAGTCACTCTTGCCTATAATAATTATTATTTGTGAGTGCCTACTATAAATGATTTCCATCATTTCTTCCACATCTATTTATTGCAACCCTACTGTAGGAAGTGCTGCTTTCTCTAATTTGTTTTTTAATTATTTAAGTGAGTAAGGTCACATGGATATAATTCGTTACTATCATTATTTATGTTGTTGTTCAAACGTCCCAATTTTGGTTGGTTCCTGTGCCTCTGGCTTGCCTTTTTTGGGGGAAAAGACACTCTTACTTTTTGGTACCAAATGATGTTCCAGGCTTATTTTGTATTTTTCAAAATTTGGAATCAATCATTTCTCCAAAGATTCTAGACTTGCTTTACTGCAGAATGGTATTTACAAACCAAGATCTATGCATTCTGTTTTTTTTACACCAATTTTTCTGTTTTGAAGCTAGAAAATGACAAGACAACATCAAATTTGAAGATGCTTCATTTCAGCAGAAGATCCCCAAGTACCATGAAAATCAGGTATGTTCTGAACTCCTAAGGGTAAATAAAATCAGAACTAATTGATGAACCCACTGTCTCTTAATAGAAAAGAAACAGGCTAGAATTTATAAACACTGCCATGAAGGGAAGAAAATAAGCAAACTCAATGAAGTTTTGCTGAAATTCCCCATTAACTCATTCACATTTTGGCTATGCCTATTCTTTCCTGTGAAATATTGGCATTTTTATATTTTTGTATTTTATTTAGAGACAGGGTCTCACTGAGTTGCTTTAGGACCTTGGTGTGGTGCACACTGGAGCCAGATGGCCAGGGTGTGGCCACAGTTACCACATTTACTGTATAAAACAGGGCAAGTTCTCATCTGCTCAGTTTCCTCATCTATCACGTGGAGATAACAATAACACCTGCCTCATAGAGCAGTGAGGATTTAAATGAGTTAAAAATAAGTAAGGCACTAAAAATAGTGCCTGCAAAGGAAAAGGTGTTATCTCTATCATAGTTATCATCATCTAATATCCATTATCTTATTTCTGTGTGCTAATGCCTTTAATAAAAGCAGTATGAAACATTTATGAAAAGGACTGCCTGCTAGATTTAGTGTGATATAATTTATGTAAAATTAAAAAAAACTAAAGTTCTAAAATTTTCTTAAGCAAAATCACAAAAGTGGAAACAACCCATATGTCCATCAGTTGAAGAATGGGTAAATTAAATCTGTATATGAACACAACATTCTTTTTCACTATAAGCATTAAGGTTCTATATTTCCCTCTAAGTACTCTATAGCTGCATCCCCTTAATTTTGACACACCATGCTTTCTTTCCATTTAATTCAACAATTTTTTAAATTTTTACTTCCTTGTTATTTCCTCCTTGAACCATGGGTTAATGTGCTGTTTAATTTTCAAATGGAGAGTTTCCAAATATACTTGTTATTGATTTTTTTGGGGGGTGGGGGGGTGCCAGGATTGAACCCAGTGGTGCTTAACCACTGAGATACATTACCAGCCCTTTTTTGTATTTTATTTATCAGTGAGATCCTGAGTTGCTTTAGGACCTCGGTAAGTTGCTGAGGCTGGCTTTGAACTTACAATCCTCCTGCCTCAGCCTCCCAAACGACTGGGATTACAGGCATGCACCACCATGTGCAGCTTGTTATTGCTTTCTAGTCTAATCCACTATGGTCTAAGCACATCCTTTGTATACTTTCAATTCTCTTTTTTTTTGTGTGTGTGTGTGTGTGTGGTACCAGGGATTGAACTCAGAGGCACTTGACCACTGGGTCACATCCCCAGCCCTTTTTTTTGTATATATTTAGAGACAGGGTCTCACTGAGTTGCTAAGTGCCTCGCCATTGCTGAGGCTGGCTTTGAACTCACAATCCTCCTAAGTGCTGGGATTACAGGCGTGCGCCACCGCGCCCGGCTACTTTCAATTCTTTCAAACACAATTAAGACTTCTTTTGTGAGCTAGAATACCATCTATCTTGGTGAATACTCCATATGCTCTTAAAAATATTATTGTAATTATGTCAAATTGTAAGGAGCCCTATAGTCTCATTTTCTAAAATTTGTTTAAATTAATTATTGAAAGAGAAGTATTATAGACTCCAATCTTAACTGCTGATCTGTTTATTTCTTTCAGTTTTCTCATTTTTAATTCATGCATTCTGAAGGTCTGTTGTTAGATATTTACATATTTAGGGCTATTTAAAGACTGTTGGAGAATTGATCCCTATATCATTATTTAATGTCCCCCTCTTTATCCTTGGTAGTTTTCTTTGCTCTGAAGTCTATGTTGTTTGATATAAATATACATACCCTAGCCTTCCCTTGACTTGTGTTTCCCTGGTATATCATTTTTTACATCCTTTTACTTTTCATTTACTTTAAACCTCTTTCTCTATCTCTCTCTTAAACTAGGGACTGAACCCAGGGATACTATACCACTGAACTACCAACCCTTTTTCTTTCTTATTATAGGAATGCACCACCATGGTGAGCCCATGTCTTTATATATAAAATTGTATTTCTTACAAATAGTATATATAGGGATTTTGCTTTTCTATTCAACCTGAAAAATCTTACTATGTTTATGCCATTTATATTTAACATAATTATTAATGTGGCTGAAATAAAATTGTCCTTTTGTTCACTGTTATTACCTGCTCCATCTACTCTTGGTTTTTTTTCCCCTATTTCTTTTTTTAATTTAGATTCATCAAATATATTTCTAGGATTCCATTTTACCTCCATTATTGGCTGTTTATGCCTCTTGAAAAAAATGTTTTAATGGCTGTCCAAATTTTTACAACATAATTAATCAGAGCCTCGCCTCAAATACACTATGGCATTTCTCACCTAACATAAAGATATACAGTACATTCAAAATTAAGCATCCCTTATTTTGCTTTTGTGTATGTGTATATGTGCATTTGCACTCTAAACACAAAATACATTGCTGATATTTTTTGTTTTATGGTCATCTTTCAAACCGATTAAAACTAAGAAAAGCAAAAAAAGGAAGTCATGAACCTTATATCTTCATTTATTCTTTCTCCAGCACACTTCATTATTTATGCAGATCCAAATCTCTAGTGTCAAATCCCCTCTACCTGAACAACTTTGTTTTATATACTTCCTTTTATATATATCTGTAAGAGCAGGACTAATGGCAATGAACTTTTTCAGTTTCTGTTTCTCTGAGACAGTGTTTCTCCTTCATTTTTGAAACAGTATTTTTGCAAGGTAAAGAATTCTGGGTTGAAAGGTTTTCCCTCGGGCCATTTAAAGATATCACTACTAGAGTTCTTTACTAGTTATTAACATGTAACAAATAACGTTTTCAAAGTTTTCATTTGTTTTTTAACTGAAGTGCTTTGACATGCAACTTTATATTTTTATGCAAATGTCTTTTATCGTTTTTATTACCAAGGAAATGCCTAAATAAACCTCCAGCTTCAAAAAAATAAAGAAGTCATTCGTTATCATTTGCTTTGCATAGGTCTAATGAAAAGTCTTCTGTAATTCTTTGTTCCTCCAAAATGAGTCTTTTCCCTCTGACTGCCTTTAATATTTTATCCTTATCTTCAATTTTTGCTGTTTGAATAAGCAACACCTAGGTGTTTTCTGTCTTTTTCTGATTTGGGGGGTGACCCCATGTTCTCTGAGCTTCTAGGACTCTTGGTTTGATGTTCATTATTAATTCTGGAAAACTTCAAGTATTTCTTCCATTCTCTTTCTCTTCCCCTTTAAAGACTTCAATTACACATTCAGACCATTTGATAACATACCACAGCTCATGGATACTCTGTTCTACGCTTTTTTACACTTTCTTCTCTTTGCATCTCAGCTTGGATAATTTGTACTATTCTTTCCTTGGCTATGCCAAGTTTATTGATGAGCTTATTGAAAACATTCTTCATCTGTTACTGTGCTTTTCATTTCTGGGGTTTTCACATGATTTTTTTTTTTTTTTTTAAAGTATCTTTGTCTGCTCATGTCTGTCTTTTTTTACTACAGACATTAAAATATTAATCAGTTATTTTAAATTCTATGTCTAATAGTTCTAATACCTGTGACTTAAGAATTTTAATGGTCTGTCTCAATAGTATGCTGTTATTCCTTGGTTCTTTTTAGGTTTCAAACATATTATTTTTTATATTTATTTATTTGCTTTAGTTGTACATAATGCAATGCATTTATGTTTACGTGGTGCTGAAGATCGAACCCGGGCCGCGCACATGCTAGGTGAGCGCTCTACCACTGAGCCACAACCCCAGCCCCAAACATATTTTTGAATGCAGGATAACCTCTGTAAGATGGCTGAGACTGAAGCAAAAAGTTTTGATGCCTCAAGCAGGTGTGTCTTTCCTTTTGCCAGGCCTTTGTGACATGAGGTTGAGTCAATCCAGTCAGGATATGAGCTTGGTTTGAACTCTGTTGCTGCTGTGGTTAACCATAATGCACCACAGGCTTCCAATTCCTCAAGCCACACCTCATGTTCAAGGCAAAGTCTGTTTGCCAGAGGTATTTCTCTGAGTCTGTTTAACCTTCAGTCTTAGGTCTTCCTCTTACATTGTACCTTAAATGGTCTGCCTCCATGTTCCTACAACTCTCACAGAATTTCACTATTACCTGTTACTTCACAGTTGTTAGCCTGGGGTGGGGAGTGGGGGGGGGGGGTCTCTGATACTCTGATTAAGCCTTCATCTAAGCAAGTAATGAGTTTCCTGGTACCTGGGGTGTGACCTTTTCAGTGTTCTTCTTATCCTGCTAAAGTTCTGGGCCCAGTACATATTACTACCTCTTCCCCAGGGTAGGTTTTCTTTTGGTTCCCTTCCCTCAGCAAGTTTAAGGTTTTTTGTCTCATAGGAGAAAAAAAGGGAGATTCAAATAAGGATTCAAATAAGGCTTCACATCTATCCTGAAGTATCTACTATTTCCCTCCTCCAGGCCTATCCAGTGAGGGAACACTTTCTTAATACCTCCCCTCTTGCCTCAATTCTCTACAAGAAACCAGTCTGTGTTGAAGAGACTGTGAGTGGGAACAAGTTCCCCTGATGTGCAGCACCATGGAGGCCTATGTTCTCTTGCTAGTCTATACTAAGTCTTTTGCAGTTCACTAAAAATTTTAACAGACTTCTTCTGATTGGTGTACACTCTGTTTGTCCCAGGTAAAAAGTACTAACATCCTAACTTTTCTTGGGGGCACCTGTCTTTTTTTAAGATTTTGGGTTAGATGGCTGTCCCACCATCTCAGCTCTCTGATGGATTCAAGAAAATTACACATTTGTAGATTTCTGCAGTTTGTCGTCATTGTTTTAAGTGTAGGAACAATGATTTTTCTAGCTTTCTCCATTCTAAAAGGAGGCTACAAAGTCCCCAACTACCTACTTTTAGCCTAGACAGTGTAATGAAGGTGATGAGCTCATCTCATATATGAAAGAAAATTATGTCAAGTCAAACTTCCAACTCAACAATAAAAAGTCTTACTAATTCCCATAAAGCACGCAAAATTGTTTTAAATTATCAGTTGAAAAATGTAAAAAAAAATTTTTAAATTTATCATAGTTGTTGTAAGAACTGTGTCATGTAAAATGCATTTTACGATACACTTGTTAAATTCTAAATTTATCAACATAAAAACTGAATTCATTTAGAATATGATTATATTATATCTGTATAACAATTCAAACTGTGTACTTCTCTCTGTATTAAAAGAAAAAAAAGGTAAATGGGGGAAAGTACATGTGGCAAAAATACCTTGTATTCATTACTTAATTTTACCAAGCCTGTATGTTGGCAGCACTGCAAAATTTCAGTTCCTTGAAGCTCAAAACTACTTGCCTTTCTATCTGATAATGGACAGAAGCTTTTATGTTGCAGATCTCCTAAAATACAATAACAGAGGCAATAATACCTCCTAGAGTAACGACAGTAATTGTCTGAAAAACTAATCTGCATATCAATGTACAATCCAAAATAATACACAACACTATAAATCTTCATGGCAAAATGGAATTAAAATTATTAAAACAAAATTTTAGTATTTCATTTTGCTAAAAAATGTTAGTCAAGATATTTTCAGAAGGAAATCCCTGAACAAAAACTCTTCTATTTATTTACTTTTTTGGCAGTGCTGGGAATCAAACACATGAAAAGCAAGTGCTCTACCACTGAGCTACATTTTCAGCCCCTTTTGTGTGTGTGTGTGTGTGTTAATATATATAAATATATATATTTTATATTCAATCCCTGACTTTCCTTAGTTCCATGCTGTTGCGGTATTTAAATGTTATATCTAGAGCCAGGTGTGGTGGCACACACCCGTAATTCCAGCAGCTTGGGAGGCTGAGGTTCGAGGATAATGAGTTCAAAGCCAGCCTCAGCAACTTAGCAAGGCCCTACGCAACTCAGTGAGACCCTGTCTCTAAATAAAATACAAAATAGGGCTTGGGATGTGGCTCAGTGGCTTGAGTGCCCCTGAGTTCAATCCCCAGTACCCAAAAAAATAAATTTGAAAAAAAAAAAAAAAAAGTTACATCTACTATGTAAATGTATTATAGCTACCTAAATACTTTAGATGAACACTGAGGCACAGGAAAATTTTTAGAAGGAGAATTTCACAGGATTCCATATTGAATTGTTTTTTACTATATGGAGAGATGCTCAGCAGACACAAATGCAAAGAGAAAGTTTTTCTTTAATTTTATAAAACTGGTATAAGAAAGTAAAAATTAAAAGCAAAATAATGAGGTGGGCGCAGTAGCACACGCCTATAATCCCAGCACTGGAGGATTGCGAGTTCAAAGCCAGCCTCAGCAATGGCAAGGCACTTAGCAACTCAGTGAGACCCTGTCTCTAATAAAATATGAAAAAGGGCTGGGGATGTGGCCCAGAGGTCGAGTGCCCCTGAGTTCAATTCCTAGTACCTAATAATAATAATAATAATAATAATAATAATAATCTTTATTTTCTGGCAAAGTCATCTAAAAATATCTATTAAACTGTGGGCATGGTAGCGTATTCCTATAGTCCCAGCTATTTGGCATGCTGAGACAAGAAACTGGCTTGAGCCCAAGGCTTCAAGGCCACCCCCAGCAACTGAGCAAGACCCCCATCATTTATTTATTTATTCCTTCAGTGAGACCCTGTCATTCATTCATACATAAAAATACCCACTATGGGTAAGGATATAAAGAAACGGACGCCTTCTCAGATACTGCTATTAAAGTATAAATTAATTCAAACTTAACAATGGACATTTGGCAAGATATTGAAAATACTTAAATATGTCTTTTGATCCAGCGGTCTATTAAGGAAAAGTGCAAATAAATACACATGCAAGCATCATTTATAACATATAGCAAAAACTGCATTGAACTTTCCATCTGTAGAGGGTCAAGAAAAATGCGCTTATGTATGCCCACAAAATGGAACACCATAGAACAATTTTTAAAATGATCTAAAGCAGCATCAGAGCTCAAGAGCAAGGACTCAGAAGTGGTAGTTACTTAGGGCTGGGGCTGTAGCTCAGTGGCAAGTGCTTGCCTAGCATGTATGAGGCAGTGGGTTCGATCCTTAGCACCACATAAAAATAAACAAATAAAATAAAGGCATGCTGTCCATCTACAACTACAAAAAATTTTTAAAAAAAAAGTGGTAATTATTAGAAAGAGTGAAGAATAAAGGTAAAATTGTTTAGGGTCCTAGTCAAAAAGAACAAGTTACCACCAATGGGGGAAAAGTCACACAGTCATTGGTACTCTTATCAGGAACACCAAAAACCAATACATAGGGGCTGGGGTTGTGGCTCAGTGGTAGAGCACTTGCTTAGCGTGTGTGAGGCACTGGGTTCAATCCTCAGCACTGCATAAAAATAAATAAATAAAATAAAAACATTATGTCCATCTACAACTAAAACAATTTTAAAAAATATATAACTGCATATTGCAAAATGTCACCTCAGACTGCTAAAATGGCTTCATGTCTTTGCCCTCTAATTAAATACAAAACTATAAAATCATGAGTCAATGATCAAATGGATAAGTAAATAGCTAAATAAGGATAATTAAAAACACTAGTATCTTATATACTTTATTTTCAATACTACTAATAGCTAACATTGCTGTGTTCTTACTGTATGGCAGGTTCTGTTCTAAGCTCTAGCACTTCTATTTACATTAATTCATTGAATCCTCATAATGAGACACCACTATTCCCATTTTACAAATGAAGAATCTCGGAAAAAGAGTAAGTATCTTGTATAAGTTACAAAGCAGCAAAGCTGAGATAAAAACTACAATTTCACTTCTTGGATGGTCTTCTTGACCACTTCATTTATACTGCCTCTAAATAAATAAGATCTTGATTAAGGAAATAAATGCCTTTGTGAAATAAGATGCATTCCTAGATCCAATATTCTGTGTTCACCTATTTAATTTTTAAAAATACTATGCAATAAACTGTCTCCTTACTTTAGTTATATCTCATTTTTAGGACATCTGTGTCTATTACACATAGAATAAAGGGTGAATCTTCACTGTGCCCCCAAGTTTGCTCACTCATGGTTCCTCTCTACAGCCAAGACTGCCACCTACTGGGCTGAAATCAATATTAATACAATCAAAAAACCAAGCACGCTGAGAATAAAACATGAAAGAGAAAGACAAATGTTAAAATGCGGCAATTCAACCCTGGGCCTTACACACAAGACAAGAGCTCTAATAAATACTAAGCTCCATCCCAACCCCCAAATGTGTCAATTTTCATTGGTCTTAAGTGGAAATACATATTCTTTGCATCATTAACAAAAACTCAGATTTTTTAAAACTATTTTTTAAATTGATGATTTATGTGATACTGACATGTTCAAGTAAATGAATGGTATTTTACCCTTGAGATTCCTGCACATATTTCCTCTGGTGTCTTTATAGGACTGTACCACTGAAATTCAACATACAGATGCTCCTCAACTCACAATGAGGTTACATCACAATAAATCCATTGTAATTTGGAAATATATTAAGCCAAAACACATTAATACATCTAACTATACTGACCATCAGTACTATGTGTTCCTATATCATTCTCCCTCCTCAGCCTGTAAGCTCAAGGACAGAAACTTTATTCATATTTATTTATTTATTTATTTGTTTGTTTATTCATTCATTCATTCATTCATTCATTCATTCATTTTGTACCAGGGATTGAACCCACAGGAGCTTAACCACTGAGCCACATACCCAGCCCTTTTTTGGGGGGAGGTGGGGGTGGGGTACTGGGGATTGAATTCAGGGGCACTCAACCACTGAGCCACATCCCAAGCCCTATTTTGTATTTCATTTAGAAACAGAGTCTCACTGAGTTGCTTAGGGCCTTGCTAAATTGCTGAGGCTGGCTTTGAACTTGTGATCCTCGTACCTCAGCCTCCCAAGCTGCTGGGATTACAGGTGTGCGCCACTGCGCCCAGCTACCCTTAATACTTTGATATCTCCTTTATCACTAAGTGTGGAAAGACAGAATCTATAAAAACAGAGCTTGAAGACAATGAATATATCTCAATCTTTATTTTATAAAGTGAACCTTTAATTCAATTCTCAACCTAGACAAGTTTGCCCCCAAGGGTACATTTGGAAATATCTGGAGACAAATTTTGATTTTCACCCTGCAAGGAAGCTACGCTAGGCATCTAAAGAAGCCAGAAATGCTGACAAATATCCAATGCATAGGACAACTCTCAACAACAACAACAAAAATTGTTCAACCCCAAATGTCCAATCACTGCCAAAGTTGAAAATCCTGCTTACCTTCCACTATCTATCCTAGAAAGTATTAATTAATGAAAAAATACCAGTTTATAATATTATAGCCAATAATCTAATTGTGTGCATGGATGTATGTGTATATTAACAAAGTACTCGGTGAACTGCTTTAATACACACTTCATTTTCTAGAAATATACAATGCACATTGTGTATTCATAGAATAGTTTACTTTTGGTTAAATCACAAAAAAATTCACTTTTCATTTTTCAGAGTTTTACTAGGAGTTGTATACCACTTAGGGAAAAAACTAGTTATGGTTTATAAGTTGCTTATATATCACGTACATTAACCATTTGTAGATAACAAATTCATGGTGACTCTACATATAAAGATAAACAGTTATTCTGTTTGTATTTCATTTACAGTAAAACTGTGCCTGGCTAGTTATAAATACTGAAAGAAAATTTAAAAACATAAATCAATTTCCTTTTACTTCTTTATGTTACACTTAGGGTACTATACTGATCCTTAAAGAAAATGTGTGTTCATAATTTATATTATCTATGAATTTCACTAGAGCAAAGAAGGTGTTCACAAAACATTTGTCATAAAAATGGTTCACTAAATCTGATGAAATAAACACCATTATTATAAAGAGAAAAAAAAAATTGAAGTTTTCCCTTTAGTCTTGCCTCTGCCTGAATACTCCTCCTAAAACTGCAACCATGTGGGCACTATTCTGAGACTTACAAGGCTGGCTCCATCTCAATTCTTTAGGCTTTTAGCTTACCTCATCTCTTTTCAGCGAGTTTATCTCTGAACCTTCCCAATGATTATATGGCATGGCAAATAGTTCATTTATTTCCTTCCTAACATTTTATACAACCTATAATATTTTTAAGTTTTTTCTATTTTCCGCTGTAGCATGTAAGTTCCATGAAAGCAGGGGAGTAGTCCATCTTTATCACTACTGTATCCCCTATATTTAGCAAAATGACTGAAGCACACAGTAAGAGATGAATAAATATTTGTTGAATAAATGCATGAATAAACATTAACAGATTTTAACAAAAATCCCAGAAAGTATAAACAAGGAAATAAAAAGCCAACAGAGAGTAAGAGAATGAACATAAATTATACAATTTCCAAATAAATGATAGGGAGAATGCACCATATAACAATGATATAAAATATAAAATGAGACTTAGAACCAATTCAAAAACCACATGCCACCTATGAAGGAAATGCCTAAAACAAAGAATACAGGTAGAATAAAAAGCAAAAATCTATCAGTCATGTTGGAAGCCAGGTATGAAAGCCAGGTATGAATTATGGGTTTGTTTGAGCCATCATAAGGCAGGGTGGTTGCTTTTCTAGGAACTTGTGGGTGAAATTTCCTGGCTTGAGAAAGCCCAGATCATGTTGGCGCCCTGCCTCAGCTCACAGCCCTAAGTTCAAAGGCAGTTGCCCCCTTCAAAGCTGCCAAGCCCCAACCAACTTGTTTTCCCCATTGTCTTCCTATTTTCCTGAAGAAGCTCCTCAATGAATCTCTCTGATGTGTTAAACTATAAATAAAGTGTTCATGGGCTTTTCCCTTTGTGAAGATCAGACCCATCAGGTCTCTTCCACTCATCATCAATGCCCCTGCTTTGAATGATATATTTGTCATCTTTTGTGTTCTTTTTTTTCTTTTTTGGTACCAGGGGATTGAACTCAGGGGCACTCAACCACTGAGCCACATCCCCATTCCTATTTTTATTTAGAGACAGGGTCTCACTGAGCTTTGCCTCACTTTTGCTGAGGATTACAGATGTGCACCACCATATCTGGCCTATGTTTGTTTCTTTTTTCTTTTTTTTCCGGATACCAGGGATTAAACTCAGGGGCACTCAACCACTGAGCCACATCCCTAGCCCAATTCTGTATTTTATTAGAGAGAGGGTCTCACCAAATTCCTTATTGCCTTGCTGTTGCTGAGACAGGAAGATTGTGAGCTCAAGACAGCTCAAGATCCTCCTGTCTCAGCCTCATAAACTGCTAGGATTACAGGCATGTGCCACTGCACCTGGCCTGTGTTTCTTTCTTCCTTCCTTTCTTTCTTCCTTTCTTAATACTTATTTTTTAGTTGTAGTTGGACACAATACCTTTATTTTATTTATTTATTTTTACGTGGTACTGAAGATCAAACCCAGGGCCGTGCATGTGCTAGGCAAGTGCTCTACCGCTGAGCCACAACCCCAGCCCCTGTGTTTCTTCCTTTTTTTTTTTTTTTTTTTTTTTTGTGGTACCGGGGATTGAACTCAGGGGCACTTAACCACTGGGCCACATCCCCAGCCCTTTTTTGTATTTTATTTAGAGACAGGGTCTCACTGAGTTGCTAAGTGCCTCGCCATTGCTGAGGCTGGCTTTGAACTTGCGATCCTCCTGTCTCAGCCTCCCAAAGTGCTGGGATTACAGGCGTGTGCCACCATGCCCAGCTTGTGTTTATTTCTTTTTTTTTTTTTTTTTTTTTTTGTGGTACCAGGGATTGAACTCAGGGGCACTCGTCCACTGGGCCACATCCCCAGCCCTTTTTTGTATCTTATTAGAGACAGGGTCTCACTGAGTTGCTAAGTGCCTCGCCATTGCTGAGGCTGGCTTTGAACTCGCGATCCTCCTGCCTCAGCCTCCCAAAGTGCTGGGATTACAGGTGTGCGCCACCGCGCCTGGCTTTGTGTTTATTTCTTAATACAGCTTTTCTAGCATTTATTTTCAGCTGGTCCACGCCTCCAATGGTTACCTACTCTCTTCCCAAGCAGGCCTGGCCAGGAAGTCACATAAACAAAAGACAAAGATTATTATAGTAATGGCTGATAAAGTAAAATTAAATATAATTCAAGTAAAATTAAATATAATTAAGAGATACACTTTATAATGATTATGGATACAATCCTTAAATAAACTATGATGGACAAGAACATACACAGACTAAAAACTCTACATTAAAAAAATAAATAATAGCTCAGCCTACTGCACTTCGGGGCGGAGCTCACAGCTCAGCCTGCCTGCTTAAGTTCCCAGTTTGGCCTGTCTGCTTAAGTTCCCAGTTCAGCTGGCCAGCCCTGGGGCTAGCAGGCAGAGCTCCCAGTTTGACCTGCCTGCTTAAGTTCCCAGTTTGGCCTTCAGGCTTACTTTCCCAGTTCGGCCTGAGCATGGGAGCTCCCAGGTCAGACTACTGGGCCTGTGGGAGCTCCCAGTTAGGACTGCTGGTGTGAGTTCCCAGTTAGGCCTGCCAGAGGGAGCTCCCAGTTCAGCCTGCAGGCATGGGTTCCCAGTTTGGCCTGCCAGCAGGAGTCCCCAGCTAGACCTCCCGGAGTGAGTTCCAGCTGGGCACACCTGCAGGCTTTCCAGCTCTTCCCGCCCAACTCTGAGAGGCCATTATCACTGAGGACAGTGTGGGGAACGAGCCCCGCCTGCCTGCATCCATTCTAGCTCAGCCTACCTACTAAGAAGCCACAGCAACAAAACTGTAAATATAAAAATAGAAACTAACTGACATATGGATACACATTGAGTACACTGAAGGCTCTAATGTTGATATTTCCCTAAAAAGTGAGGTTTTGGGTAACTTGTAGGGACCTTATAAGACAAAAGGGCAGAAGCTGTAATACCTCAGGCTTACCTTGCAAGAGAAGGAAATACATAATCATCATGAAAAAACAAGGGAGGAAAATGCCCCAAACAAACCAAGATACTACAATAATAGGAGCCATAAAAAGCACAGTAGGTGAAATGTCAGAGAAGGAGTTCCGGATATACATAATTAAAATGATAAGAGATTTGAAAAATGACCTAAGTGAACAGATACAGGCAAAAATTGATCTCTGCAACAAAGAGATAAAAGATCAAATACAGGCAACCATTGATCACACCAACAAAGAGATAAGAGAACAAATCCAGGTAGCAAAAGATTACTTCAAGAAAGAGATACAGAGTTTGAGAAAAAACCAAACAGAAATCCTTGAAATGAAAGAAACAGTAAGCCACTTAAAAAATTCAATAGAAAGCATCACCAACAGATTGGACCACTTGGAAGATAGGATCTCAGACAATGAGGACAAAATATATAATCTTGAAAATCAAGTTGACCTCACAATGAAGATGATAAAAAAACATGAACAGAATCTCCAAGAATTATGGGATACCATCAAAAGACCAAATTTAAGATTCATTGGAACGGAGGAAGGTGCAGAGATTCAAACCAAAGGAATGCACAATCTCTTCAATGAAATAATATTGGAAAATATCCCAGGCAGGAAGAATGAATTTGAAAAAAAATCAGCAGATTTTTCAACCCAGACCCTCAAAGCCAGGAGAGCCTGGAACAACATATACCAGGCTCTAAAAGATAAGGGATGCCAACCAAGAATGTTATATCCAGCAAAATTAAGCTTTAGATTTGAGGGTGAAATAAAAACCTTCCACGATAAACAAAAACTAAAAGAATTTACAACAAGAAAGCCTGCTATACATAACATTCTTGGTAAAGTATTCCATGAGGAGGAAATGAAAAATAATAATGAAAATCTGCAAAGGGAAGAACTACAATAAAGGAACAAACCAACCAAAGGAGAAACCAAGTCAAACTAAATACCAAGAATAGCAAAAATAAATAAATAAAAATGACTAGTAATACAAACTATTTCTCAATAATAACCCTGAATGTTAATGGCCTAAACTCACCAATTAAAAGACATAGGCTAATAGATTGGATTAAAAAAACAGACCCAACAATATGTTGCCTTCAAGAGACACCTCTCATAGGAAAAGACACCCACAAACTGAAGGTGAAAGGATGGGATAAAATATATCACTCACATGGTCTACATGAACAAGCAGGGGTCTCTATCCTCATATCAAATAAAGTAGACTTCAAGCCAAAGTTAATCAAAAGAGATAAAGATAAACATTTCATACTGCTTAAGGGAACCATAGATCAACAGGATATAACTGTTATAAATACATATGCCCCAAATAATGGAGCATCTACAATCATTAGTCAAACTCTTCTCAAGTTCAAGAATCAAACAGACCACAGCACCATAATTCTATGTGATTTTAACACACCTCCATCACCACTGGATAGATCTTCCAAACAAAAGTTAAACAAAGAAACTATAGAACTCAATAATACAATTAAGGGCTGGGACTGTGGCTCAGTGGTGAAGCGCTCGCCTAGCATGTGCGCGGCCCGGGTTCGATCCTCAGCACCACATACAAATGAACGCATTGTGTACAACTAAAGCAAATAAATAAATATTTTTTTAAAAAATAATACAATTAATAACTTAGACTTAGCTGACATATATAGAGTGTATCGTCCATTTATGAGCCAATACACTTTCTTCTCAGCAGCACATGGATCCTTCTCTAAAACAGACCATAAACTATGCCACAAAGCAACTCTAAGCAAATATAAAAAAGTAGAAATAGTACCCTGTATTCTACCAGATCATAACGGAACGAAATTAGAAATCAATGATAAAAAAAGAAAGAAAAGCTACTCTAACACCTGGAGACTAAACAATATGCTATTGAATGATCAATGGGTTGCAGAAGACATCAAGAAGGAGATTAAGAAATTCTTAGAGGTAAAAGAGAACAACGATACAACATATCGAAATCTCTGGGATACTATGAAGGCAGTACTAAGAGGAAAGTTCATTGCACGGATCTCATTCCTTCAAAAAGAAAAAGTCAACAAATAAATGAACTAACATTACATCTCAAAGCCCTAGAAAAAGAAGAACAAACCAACCCCAAAAGAAGAAGATAGGAAATAATTAAAATCAGAGCTGAAATCAATGAAATTGAAACAACAACAACAAAACAAAAACAGTTGAAAAAATTGACAGAACAAAAAGTTGGTTCTTTGAAAAAATAAATTAAATTGATAAACCATTAGTTATGCTAACAAAGAAAAGAAGAGAGAAATCACAAATTACCAATATTTACGATGAAAAAGGTAACATCACGCCGGACAGTATAGAAATACAGAAGATAATTAGAAATTATTTTGAAAATTTATACTCAAATAAAATAGAAAATAACGAAGGCATCGACAAATTTCTAGAAACATATGATATGCCCAAACTAAATCAGGATGATATTCACAATTTAAATAGATCAAAAGAAATAGAGGATGCCATAAAAAAACTTACCAAGAAAAGCCCAGGACCGGATGGATACACAGCCAAGTTCTACAAGACCTTTAAAAAAGAACCAATACCAACACTTCTCAAACTATTTCATGAAATAGAAAAAGAGGGAACACTCCCAGACTCATTCTATAAGGCCAATATCACCCTGATTCCAAAACCAGAGACAAATCAAAGAAAACTTCAGACCAATATCTCTAATGAATATAGATGCAAAAATTCTTAATAAAATTCTGGCAAATCGAATACAAAAACACATCAAAAAGATTGTACACCACGATCAAGTAGGCTTCATTCCAGGGACGCAAGGTTGGTTCAATATAAGGAAATCAATAAATGTAATTCATCACATCAACAGGCTCAAAGATAAAAATCATATGATCACCTCAATAGATGCAGAGAAAGCATTTGACAAAATACAACATCCATTCATGTTCAAAATGCTAGAAAAAATAGGGATAACAGGAACTTCCTCAACATCATAAAGGCCATCTATGCTAAGCCCCAGGCCAACATCATCCTAAATGGAGAAAAACTGAAAGCATTCCCTCTAAAAACTGGAACAAGACAGGGATGCCAACTTTCACCACTCCTATTTAACATAGTTCTTGAAGCCCTAGCCAGAGCAATTGACAGACGAAAGAAATTAAAGGGATACGGATAGGAAAAGAAGAACTCAAATTATCACTATTTGCAGACGATATGATTCTATACCTAGGAGATCCAAAAAATTCCACCAGAAATCTTCTAGATCTAATAAATGAATTCAGCAAAGTAGCTGGATATAAAATCAAAGGCATTTCTGTACATCAGTGATAAATCCTCAGAAAGAGAAACTAGGAAATCCACCCCATTTGTTATAGCCTCAAAAAAAAATAAAATATTTGGGAATCAACAAAAGAAGTGAAAGACCTCTACAATGAAAACTACAGCACACTAAAGAAAGAAATTAATGAAGATCTTAGAAGATGGAAAGACCTACCTTGTTCATGGATAGGTAGAACTAACATTGTCAAAATGATCATTCTCCCAAAAGCATTGTACAGATTCAATGCAATACCAATCAAAATCCCAATGTTATTCCTCATAGAAATAGAAAAAACAATCATGAAATTCATCTGGAAAAACAAGAGACCCAGAATAGCCAAAGTGATTCTTAGCAAGAAGAAAGAACCTGGTGGCATTACTATTCCAGACCTTAAATTGCACTACAAAGCAATAGTAACAAAAAGAGCATGGTATTGGCACCAAAATAAACCAGTTGACCAATGATACAGAATATATATATTATATATATACAGAATATGTATATATGTATATAATATATATACAGAAGACACAGAGACGAACCCACATACCTACAGTTATCTTATATTAGACAAAGGTGCCAAAAATGTTCAATGGAGAAAAGACAGCCTTTTCAACAAATGGTGTTGGGAAAACTGGAAATCCTCATGTAATAAAATGAAATTAAATCTCTTCCTCTCATCATGCACAAAACTTAACTCAAAGTGGATCAAGGGCCTAGGAATTAAACTGGAGACCTTGCACCTAATAGAAGAAAAAGTAGGCCCAAATCTCCATCATGTTGGTTTAGGTCCCAACTTCCTCAATAAGACTGCTATACTGCAGGAACTAAAACCAAGAATCAATAAATGGGATGGATTCAAACTAAAAAGCTTCTTCTCAGCAAAAGAAACAATCAGTGAGGTGAATAGAGAACCTAAAGAATGGGAGCAAATCTTTACCACAAGCACATCAGATAGAACACCAACCTCAAGGATTTATAAAGCTCTCAAAAGCCTTAACACCAAAAAAAAACAAATAACCAAATCAATAAATGGGCCAAGGAACTAAACAGACACCTCTCAGAAGATGATATGCAAACAATCAACAAATATATGAAAAAAATGTTCAGCATCTCTAGCAATTAGAGAAATGCAAATCAAAACTACTCTAAGATTTTATCTTACTCCAGTCAGAATGGCAGCTATCAAAAAAATAAACAACAATAAATGCTGGCGAGGATGTGGGGAAAAAGGAACACTCTTACATTGCTGGTGGGACTGCAAATTGGTGAAGCCAATCTGGAAAGCAGTATGGAGATTCCTAGGAAAACTTGGAATGGAACCACCATTTGACCCAGCTATCCCACTCCTTGATCTATTCCAAAGGACTTACAAACAGCTTACTACAGGGACACCGCCACATCAATATTTATAGCAGCACAATTCACAATAGCTAGATTGTGGAACCAACCGTGATGGCCGTGAATAGATGAATGGATAGGGAAACTCTGGTATATATACACAATGGAACACCACTCAGCATTAAAAGATAATAAAATCACAGCATTTGCAGGTAAATGGATGGAGTTGGAGAAAATAATGCTAAGTTAGCCAATCCCAAAAAACCAAAGGTCAAATGATCTCTCTCTCTCTCTTTTTTAATTCTTTACACAGTTTTTTTTCTTTTTATTTATTTGCTTTAGTTGTGCACAATGCGTTTTATTTGTACATGGTGCTGAGGATCGAACCTAGGTCGCCCACACGCTACGCAAGCGCTCTACCACTGAGCCACAATCCCAGTCCCAAATGATCTCTTTGATATGAAGATACTAACTTTTAAAGAAAAGGGAGTGGGGATGAGAGGAATGAAAGAACTTTAAATAGAACAGAGAGGGGGGAGGGGGACAAGGGGATAGGAATAATAGCAGACTGAGTTATCCATGATTACCCTAAATACATGTATGAAGACACAATTGTTGTAAAAACACTTTATATAAAACCAGCAACTTGAAAAATTGTGCTCTTTATATGTAATATGAAATGAAATGTACTCTGCAAACATGTATAACAAATTAGAATAAAAATAAATTAAAAATAAATAAATAAAGGGGGCCAGGGTTGTAGCTCAGTGGTAGAACACTTGCCTAGCATGTGTGAAGCACTGGGTTCGATCCCCAGCGCCACATAAAAAATAAAATAAAGTATTGTGTCCATCTACAACTAAAAAAATTTTTTTTAAATAAATAAATAAAACAAAACATTAACTATAGGAAATACTGGAAAAACTTTAATGCCCGCTCAGTCAGAATAAGTAGTCAAAAATTAGTATATAGAGTGATAGATTATATTTTCTGTTAAAATTAAAACAGAATAAACAACAAACATAAAATAATCCAATAGTTACTTACCAAAGAAATAAGGAAGAGTTCCCAAGTACACAAAAAAACTGGCAGTAAAAAGGGAACATAACAGAAAATAAAACAAGTTCTACAACCATACTCTGCAAAATTTAATGCAAACTCGAAGTTTCTATATGAATTATTTTGTAAGAAAACACAGTTTATCAAAATTGACTCACAAGATAGAAAACTTAAAGGACACGGCCAAATACACCATTAATATTGTTCTCTAAAAAACACAAACCAGCCAGGCACCATGGTGCACACCTGTAATATCAGCTGGGAGGCTCAGTCAGGAAGATCACAAGTTCAAAGCCAGCCTCGGCAACTTAGCAAGACTCTGTCTCAAAAAATAAAAAGGGCTGAGGATGTGACTCAGTGGTTAAGTGTTCCAGGTTCAATCCCTGTTACCAAAAAAAAAAAAAAGCACAAACCAGACAGACACATTTATGGGTATGTTTTCAAATCTTCACTTTGAATCTAATATTCTCACAAGAAAGGAGGGGAAAGGGAAAAGAAAGAAGGAAAGAAGTGTTCTTTTTATTAATCCAGTATAATAACCATACAAAACCTGACAAAACACACCAAAAGAAAACTGACCAAACTGAAGCAAAAATCCTAAATATGTTAATATAAAAATTCCAAAGTACATAAGCCAAGGGAAGGGTATTCTAGGAATGTTAAGGATGGTCTAGTATTAAGAAATCAAGGAAAAGATTACACACCATTTATTAAATAAACCAGCAACAATAAAGATTTTGGGGGGAGGGGATATCAGGAATTGAACTCAGGGGTGCTTAACCACTGAGCCACATCCCCAGCCCTTTTTTATTTTTTATTCTAAGACAGGTTCTCATTAAATTGCTTAGAGCCTTGCTACATTGCTGAGGCTGGCTTTGAACTTGTGATCCTCCTGGTTCAACCTCTAAAGCCACTGGTATTAGAGGAATGCACCATGTGCCCAACTACGGAAAGATCTTCTTTTTTTCTTATTTATTTATTCTAATTTGTTATATTTGATAACAGAATGCAATTCAATTAATATTACATAAATAGAGCACAATTTGGGGAGGATGTGGAGAAAAAGGCACGCTTATACATTGTTGGTGGGTCTGCAAAATGGTGCAGCCAATATGGAAAGCAATATGGAGATTCCTTGGAAAACTTGGAATAGAACTACCTTATAACCCAGCTATCCCACTCCCCGGTCTATACCCAAAGGACTTAAAAACAGCATACTACAGGGACACAGCCACATCAATGTTTATAGCAGACAATTCACAATAGCTAAACTGTGGAACCAACCCAGATGCCCTTCAGTAGATGATGGATAAAGAAAATGTGGTATATATACACAATGGAGTATTACTCAGCGATAAGAGAGAATAAAATCATGGCATTTGCAGGTAAATGGATGAAGTTGGAGAATATAATGCTAAGTGAAGTTAGCCAATCCCAAAAAGCCAAATGACAAATGTTTTCACTGATATAAGGAGGCCGATTCACAGTGGGGTTGGGATGTGGAGCATAGGAGGATTAGAGGAACACTAGAATGGCCAACGGGGGTGGGGGAGGGAGCAAAAAGGTGAGGAAAAAAAAAAAAAAGATGGTAGAATGAGATGGATATCATTACCCTAAGTGCATGTATGAAGTCATGAATGGTGTGAATATACTTTGTATACAACCAGAGATATGTAAAAATATGCCCTACAAGTATAATATGAAATATAATATATTCTGCTGTAATTTCTAACAACTTAGAATAAAAAATAAATTTGGAAAAAAAAATAGAGCACAATTTTTCATGTCTCTGGTTGTACACAAAGTAGAGTCACACCATTCGTGTTTTCATACACGTACTCAGGGTAATGATGTCCATCTCATTACATCATCTTTCCTATCACCATGCCCCCTCCTTTCCCCTCCCTCCCATTTGCTCTATCTAAAGTTCATCTATTCCTCCCACGCTCCCCCCATCCCCATTATGAATAAGCATCCTTATATCAGAGAAGACATTTGGCATTTGGTTTTTTGGGATTGGCTTATTTCACTTAGCATTATATTCTCCAATTCCATCCATTTACTTGCAAATGCCATGATTTTATTCTCTTTTAATGCTGAGTAATATTCCATTTTATATATATATACACCACATTTTCTTTATCCACAATTTCTTGGATCCACAATTTAACTATTGTGATTTGTGCTACTATAAACACTGAGGTGGCTGTGTCCCTGTGGTATGCTGTTTTTAAGTCCATTGGGTATAAACCAAGGAGTGGGATAGCTGGGTCAAATGGGAGTTTCATTCCCAGTCTTCCAAGGAATCTCCATACTGCTTTCTAGATTGGTTACACCAATTTGCAGTCCCACCAGCAATGTTTTCCCCACATCCTCACCAACACTTATTATTGTTTGCCATTCTGACTGGAGTGAAATGAAATCTTAGAGTAGTTTTGATTTGCATTACTCTAATTGCTAGAAATGTTGAACATTTCTTCATATATTTGTTGACTGATTGTGTAACATCTACTGAGAAGTGTCTTAAAAGAGGCAAATATATTTTATCTATTTACCTCTCCAATTTCTTCCTGATTCATAGTTACTTCATTAAAATAAAAAATAACACACATATCAATGTGTAAATGTATAAGGATATTTGCTAAAACACTGTTAAATATTTTAAAATCTATTCAGCAGGTACACAAGACGGAATACTAAATAGCCATGCATCATTTCAGATTATCTGCAATGCAGGGAAAGCAGAACAAACATTGAACTACAAAACCTGGATATGTGAAATTTTACTAATAAGCACATGTGATTACTTTTAAAATCTAGGGGGGAAAGTGAAAATTCTAATTTTGTCCCTATCAACCAAACAATGAGGAAATGGGGCAGAGTTTAGTCTAATAAATGAAAATAAATATTATGAAATAGAAGTAAAAGGAAAAAATCTAAGCAACATTAAACAAAAGTATGCACAGAAAGTATGCACAGAAGGGACAGAAAATGGTCATAGCTTAGTTTAAGGATTATAAGAACAGCTGGGCCTACCACTGCTAAACACAACACATACCCCTAAAACACTCCATTGAAATACTATCAAGAATTTCTAGAGTTTCATGCTACACTCTTCAAGAGCTATACAATCTCTTTCCAATTGACCATTCGCCTTAACTCAAACATCTACCTACAGAAAAGATGAGCTATGTTATGCTGCCATCTGCTGAGCAGACTTAATACTAAAAATATCACCAAGAATGTTTAAGTATGTTAGCTATTGAAGGCACCAAAGTAAATGATGGAGACACTAAAACTAGAGGTATATTTACACAGGAAGAAGAAAGAGACATTGGACCAGAGTGATGATGAGAATGTCATTAGAGGACAGGGGATATAGCTACGTTGGTAGAATGTTTGCCTCACATGCACAAGGCTCTGGGTTCAACTCCCAGCACCACCAGCACCACACACACACACACACACACACACACACACACAAAAGGAATGTCATTTAGACAATGTCTGAGGCTTTAAAAAAATCAAGAAACACTGATTTATTATTATTTAGCAATATAGAGAAAGTCACCAAAAGAATGTAAAACAAAACTATTTAAGTAGTTACCACAAAAGGGATTGGAACTAAAGAAAAGACAAGCACATCTGTTTTCTAGTGTAAGATCTTACTATTTGAACATGTAATGCTTGTGATAAGTTATTTTTTAAGTATGGCACATTTTTTCAAAATGTAACTATGCCAAAGAATATGAGTTCTTTCTGGGGAGAATTTTTTTTTTTTTTAACTTAGAAGAATCTTGAGGTTTTTAAAACAAGAAATGCATCTAATAATTATAAAAGTTAACAAATAAGGCAAAATTTCAAGAAGATTAAAAGCAATACAAAATTGCAAAGTTGCACCCAAAACTTGGCTTAGTAGGCATCTCCTGCTACAATGCACAGAAATAGTTCACTACTTGCTTATAGAAAAAGTTTACCTTATTTATTAGAAATGGCAACAAATTGCTATTCTGGAGCAGAGTGTTCTACAAATTTCTACTTAACTAACATTTACTGAGAATTAACTTTATGAATTACTTGATCGGGACTTTCACAAAAACATATTTTATTTCCTGAAATAAATCATAGTCATCTAAGTAACTTAAGGCTGACTAAAGCCCTATCTACTAGCACCACAACCCTGAATATCTATAGCTAGAGAAGATAAAAGAAAAACCAAGGCTGAGTGTATAACTTGGTGATTGAGCACTTCCATGATATGCACGAGGCCCTAGATTCAATCACCAGCAAAGAAAGAAAAACTTAATATTGCAGAAATTACAAAATTATAGTCAAAACATTTATTAACTACTAAAGAGATAAGAAACCCAGCATGGTGGCATACAACTATTAATACCAGCCACTCGGGAAGCTGAGGCAAATTCAAGGCCAACCTGGGCAACAGTGAGACCCTAAGCAACTCAGTAAGACCTTATCTCAAAATTTAAAAAATTAAAAAGGGCAAGGGACAGAGTTCAGTGCCAAAGCACCCCTGAGTCCAATCCCAAAACTGAAAAATAAACAAGTAAATAAATAATAGACAAAATTTGTTATACAAAATTGCTCATTCAATATAATTTCTTTAATTTTGTCATAAAGCAGCAACAATATTACTACTATGCAAGCCACAGAAATAGTCTCACTATTTGGAGTCTAATATTACTAATCTTCTCTATGTTATTTCTATTGTTAGAATACTTTACTGGAGATTCATATTACTTTTAAACTTTATAATTAAATTCAGATTCTTGTCATTTTACAGCAATTCAAAAGTAATACAAATTACAGTATACTACCCCCATATTTGTTTAAATGGGAATTTCTGCTTGAATCTGTGAAGAAAATTTCTTTTCACTAAACACCTTCAGTTATATTTTACATAACCAATATTGACTCCAAATATTTGAAACCAAAATCCAAAATAACATAGCTTAGTATCCAAATCTACAATTTCCAGAAAGAAAAGAAAAAATTATATTCTTCCTCACCCAATGTGATAACTGAAAATTCATAAGTTAAGAGAATACACTAACCTAGATGCCCTTCAGTAGACGAATGGATAAAGAAAACGTGGTATATATACACAATGGCATATTACTCAGCAATAAAAGAGAATAAAATAATGGCATTCGCAGGTAAACAGATGAAGTTGGAGAATATAATGCTAAGTGAAGTTACCCAATCCCAAAATTCCAAATGCCGAATGTTTTCTCTGATATAAGGAGGCTGATTCACAACGGGGTTGGGATGGGGAGCATAGGAGGATTAGAGGAATACTAGAATGGCTAATGGGGAGGGAGGGGAAGGGAGGAGGGCAAAAGGGTGAAAAAAAAAAAAAAAAAGATGGTACAGTGAGATGGATATCATTACCCTAAGTGCATGTATGAAGACATGAATGGTATGAATATACTTTGTATATGACCAGAGATATGTAAAAATGTGCTTTATATGTGTACTATGAACTGTAATGCATTCTGCTGTCATATATAACAACTTAGAATAAAAAGGGAAAAAAAGAGGGAGAGAATACCAGCCACTGATGTAAGTTTGTTCTTTTACACATCCTGCATCAAGCTTTCATATTGGGACATGAAGTAACATTTGTAAAACTACAGACATAGAAAAATAAATAGCTATTTGGTACAGCTGAACTATAAACAAGAAATCTTGAACTGTTATATTGTGATTACAAGTACAATTAACCTAAAATCTTTTAAATAATATTTCGAATTGCATTCTAAGAAACAACATATTAAACATAGTGTCCATTAGCTGTGTTCTAAGACAAGATAATGCTAAAAAAGCAGTAACATTTAAAAAATATAACTGTAATATGAATATTATAAATTTTATCACACTAAAATTGCCATGTACTTACAAACTAAAGAAAGTAAAAAGAAAAGGCTCACCTTCATCCACAGAAAACTGACAACTCTTATCATTGAAAAAAAGTATTTTCTTCTTATCAGGACGGTTTACAAACAGTATCTGGTCCCCTAAAGCCTTAAAGATAAAGAAAGATTTTTCAGTAAATTCTAAATTACCTCACACACACAAAAATTTTTGTGTACAAAAAAGAACTCTGGACCCAGTTTCAAAACATCTTTGAGTTTCTTTCTTGAACAGTTTTATTTTTAAGGATTGATATTTTAAGACCTTTCATTCTTTGAGGTCTTCCAAAGGACTTAAAAAAAATTAATGGAATAAAACTTAATTACCATTTGGACCCACTGGACCCTTTTATTAATATAAGATACACTATGGGGTCTTTGTGTTCTTACTTTTCCTCTACCTTGAAATATGTTGCTGCTTACTCATTATTACCAATCAATTATTTCTAATTATGTTTTTAAAAAGCATTTGAAAATATGAAAACGGAAGGAAGATTAAATCATCTAGAAGTGTGAGACGAAGCAGAATAGTCATTCTCCTTATTGCATTGCCCAAGTACTACAAGTATTTCAAGAAGCTATAAGCCAGGTGTGGTGGTACACACCTGTATTCCAGCTACCTGGGAGGCTGAGGTAGGAGAATCATTTGAGCCCAGGAATTCAAGGCCAACCTAGGTGATACAGGAATACCCCCATCTCAAAAAATGAGGAAAAGAAAAAAAAAAAGTTAAGAAAGAAAGAAGAAATCTACAAAAGATTAAAATACTGGAAGAGGCTCTGCTGTCTTTTAGCTTTCATTGAGCAAATATAACAATTCAGAACTCTGTATCTCCTATCAGAGGAAAAACAAGAAAACTGACAGAAGACATTTTACTGTTATTAGATAAATCAGAATATAAATGCAAAAAGCCAGAGAGCAGCATTCTAGACTGTTATCTAATGAAATTCATCACAGAAATAAAGTCTTTAGATGACAACACCACACATAAATCATCTCAATCTTAAGAATCAATGAATGGTGAGATATGATGGCACATGACCACCAGTGGCTTGGGAGGCCAAGGCTGGAGGATAACAAGTTCAAAACCAGCCTCAGCAACTTAGCAAGGCCCTAAGCAACTTAGCAAGAGCCTGTCTCAGAATAAAAAATTTTAAAAGGGCTGGGGATGTGACTCAGTGATTAAGCACATCTAGGTTCGATCCCTGGTACCAAAAAACAAAACAAAACAACAACAACCAAAAAAAAAAAAAAAAAAAATCAATAAGTAAATGAGATACTTCTAAGGAAAAAACAAAGTATTCTCATCCAGTTATTCCAGAGAACAAACTTCATCAGACAATATATTTTGTGATAAGAATCTTTACCATCTCACTCTGATAAAAGGATGTATGATAATATTCATTCTTTCTTTTTGATGTGCATTTGCCAAAGCTTACAGATGTTTGTTATGTTAAGAGTCTCTCTCTCTTTTTCGTTTCCTTTGGGTAGTGCTGAGATTGAACTCAGGGCTCCACATGTGCTAAAGACATGCTCTAAGCCAGGCATGTTGGTGCATGCTTGTAATCCCAGCACTTGGGAGGCTGAGGCAGGAGAATCAAGAGTTCAAAGCCAGCCTCAGCAATGGCGAGGCACTTAGCAACTCAGTGAGACCCTGTCTCTAAATAAAATACAAAAAAGGGCTGGGGATGTGGCTCAGTGGTTGAGTGCCCCTGAGTTCAATCCCCCATGCCCCCCCCCCAAAAAAAAATGCTCAAACTCACTGGTCATTAGAGAATACAAATCAAAACCACAATGGTCAACCACCAGGCATGGTGGTGCATGCCTATAATCCCAGCAGGAGGATCAGGAGTTCAAAGCCAGCCTCAGCAACTTAGTGGGCCCCTAAGCAAATCAGAGAGACCCGATCTCTAAATAAAAAAATAAAAAGGGGCTAGAGATATGGCTCAGTGGTTAAGCATTTCTGGGTTCAATCCCTGGTATAAAAAAAAAAAAAAAAAAAAAACCCAATGACCTATCACCTCGCGCTCATTAGGATGATTATCAAAAATAACAGTCTTAACAATGATGCAGAGAAACTGGAATCTTCATGCAATGTTGGAGGGACTACAAAATGGTACAACCATTATGGAAAACAGAAAGGCAGTTCCTCAAAAAATTAAAAATACAACTACTATATGATCCAGCAATTCTATCTCTAGGAATATATATTTAAAAAATTGAAGGAGTTTCAAGAGATATTTGCACATGTTCATAGCAACATCATTTGGTGCATGCCAGTAATCCCAGCAGGTTGGGAGGCTGATGCAGGAGGATCAGGAGTTCAAAGCCAGCCTTAGCAACTTAGTGGGGGGCTAAGGGTGGAATTAATTCAAATGTGCATGAATCCATGGATGAATAGATAAACAAAATGTGGTATATACATACAACGGAATATTAATTGGCTTTAAGAAGGAAGGAAATCCTGTCATATGCTACAACATAGATGAACCTTGAGGGTATCACATCAAATCAAATAAACCAGTCACAAAAGACTAGATGATTTCACTTATATGAGGTATCTACAGCAGTCAAACAAAAATAGAATGGTGACTTGCTGGAGACTATGAAAAGAAGGAAAAGTAGTTGTGTAAGAGGTACAGGGTTCAGTTTTATAAAATATAAAAATTGTAGAGATCTTTTGCACTACAATGCAAATATACTCAATACTACTGTACACTCAAAAATGGTTGATACTAAATTTTATGTTTTCTACCACAATTAAACTTACTTTTAATTTTAAAAAAGAACAGTAAAGAATAGATCATTCAATACATCCACCTTAAAATTAATGTATCACATCACAAATGTGGATTAGCTAAATAGGACTATGCTGGCAGTTAATTGTTAAAAAAAAACCTCCAAATAACAAGTACTGAGGGATGAGTAATCTGAATGGTCACTGGTTTTCTTCCTCCTTTTGTTTTATTGCTTTTCTGCAATCCTTTGTGTTCTTTGCTACAGCATATATTTCTTCAAAGCACTGTATGATCAACAACATGACAATAATAATTATCTTCTATCTCTAAACTAGAACTGAAGAGAATCAATGCAAAAGGGATTTAACTTAGGCATGCCAAAAAACTCCTTGAGAAATTACTTAAGATAGAATACACCTTTATTTTTATATATTTTATATGTGTGTATGTATACATATGTATACATACATATATGTGTGTGTATATATATATTTTTTTAATTAATTAATTTATTTATTTATTTATTTTTTGGTGGTGGTACTGGGGATAGAACCCAGGGCCTTGTGGATGCAAGGCAGGCACTCTACCATATATCCCCAGCCCCCACAGCTTTATATTTTTAAAAACAATAAAAATTCTGGGTTTCAAACAATCCTGCTTTAAAATAAGAACACACTATGTACTTTTTGTGACTCTTTCAGCTCTAATCCTAAGGGAACAGAACCAGGGAAAACAGAGTGTCTTTTGTGACTTTACATCACAAAATTATTTAAAATGCACTAAAGAATTACTGGATTATGGCACTGCCACTTTAGAAGTAATAAAAAGTATAAATGTATAGTAACAATACTAGGGCTGAGGTTGTGGCTCAGTGGTAAAGCGCTCGCCTAGCATGTGTGTAGCCAGGGTTCGATTCTCAGCACCACGTAAAAATAAAGGCATTGTGTACAACTAAAGCAAATAAATAAATATTTAAAAAAACACTCTGCAAACATGCATAACAAATTAGAATTAAAAAACAAAACAAAACACAATACTGGCCTCTATCAAAACTGGTGAAAGAGTGGAGCAGGAAGCATGTAGTCTTAAAAGTTTAGATTCATTAGTCTTACTTTTCAACATGCTCTTAAAGGTCATAATTTATCAACTTTGGTGACATGTCACTTTTAACATTTGTGTAGATTAAGACATTTTGAAGTTAAAAATCTTAAGAGGGTTCTACTACTGGCCAAGGCCAAGTAGCTCCTAAAGGACCAATCCTCCAACAGAAAACACATATAGTGTTTATATAAAACCCTTGTATTTTAAAAATCAAACTACCAAAAGGAACTGAGGTCAACCAAAAAAAGAAGGCAGAAAGTGGAGGAAGAAAGAGCCAGCCAGTAGCTAAAACTCAATAAAATCCTCAGTGTGTCTGGAGAGAAAAACCAGAAAGTAGAGGATGGGCAACCACATGGAAAGTTTAAGTGGGAAACTCTATAAACTTGGTCAGAGGAGGTAAAAATTCTGCCCAAATCTCTTGCTGCCCTAAACTACTCATGAATAAAAATGCAAGAAGAGTTAAGGCTAAAAGAAAAGAATGGATATGTCATATGCTACCCATATGTAATGAATGTATAACTTTTATTGACAGCAACTTCAGCATACTGAAACAGCCAGGCTATTCAACTAATGCTTTTGTGCTTTCATGCCAATGTCTACTACAATTGTTGAAGGAGCTCTTGATTACAAACACAACCTGATAGAGAAACACTAATATCGTTGAGGAAAACTGTCCAGAAATATTCTGAAGAATCAAATAATCATACCACTATAGCAACAAAAGAGAGCTAAGTTAAATAAAGATGGCTACCCTCTTTCCTGCTCTATAGCCAATACAAATTCAAGTCTCTGAGTGGCTCATTATAAACACGGGGGCACGCGCGTGCATGTGCACACTTGAATATTTTTAAGTTAAAACCAAGAAGTTTTTTTTTTTTTTTTTTAATATTTTTTTAAAACTTCTTTTAAAATACAGAAAGAAAAGAGAGGTTACCTTGACAGCTTTCTGGGAATTAGGCAGTCCTTCTTCAATGTCTTCTAAAAGAATTCCTCCTAATCCTCGCTGGTCATGCTGATCTAAGAGCCTAAGTAGGGCCTTCTTATCTTTCAAATTGTACTTGGGCTTGAAGGCATACTTCCCATCTATTACTTTAATTTTGGGATTGTTGACTAATGCCTGTAACGATGACACAATTTGCGCATATCAACAAAAGGAAACCTCATATGTGTACTATTTATATACATTTTTTAAAAGAAACAAACCATTTTATCAAAAATTTTGAAAACTGAATCCATATTCTTGCGGAAGACAATAAAAATCAATAAAACACCTATTAATATTAATAGACAAAGTGAACTGGGTATTGCCCATCCCACCTCCAAAGTGTATGTGTGTGTGTGTGTGTGTGTGTGTGTGTGTGTATGAATCATAACATAAGAAACATTACCCTGGGATGAACAAACCAATAGTCAGTCCTCCTCACCTGGAATCACTGGCACTAGCAGCTGTGGAAGGAACTAAAAAGAACCAGACAGGCACATATAAGAATTTTACCTATAATGCCAGCTTGAGAATGACATTGAGTAAGAATGCAGGAATTACTGAATATAATTATGCTCCTAATCAGTTATTTATACAGCTAATAGCAGAAGGAAAGCTCTCCAAGAAAGAGCAACTGTATTTATTTTCTTCTGCAGCTGTCAGTCTGATCCTGAAAGGAGAAAAAGAAGAAATGCAGAAAGAAGAAAGAAAATGCTGGGCGCGGTGGCGCACGCCTGTAATCCCAGTACTTGGGAGGCTGAGGCAGGAGAATCGCGGGTTCAAAGCCAGCCTCAGCAATGGTGAGGCACTTAGCAACTCAGTGAGACCTTGTCTCTAATAAAATACAAAAAAGGGCTGGGGATGTGGCCCAGTGGCCCAGTGGCCCTGAGTTCAATCCCCGATACCAAAAAAAAAAAAGAAAGAAGAAAGAAAAGACAATAAAATAGCAATATAATAAAAATAATCTTTTATGTTAGCAAGTCTATGAATTCCAGTATTAGGTAAACCAGCAATTTTAAATGTGGGTTACCATTATTCTATACCACTAATATGTACTACCATTATTTGCAACATTCATGCAAGCTGATTAAGTTCAGATACTTTGATGCCAAAAATCTTGACCGTTATTCTTCTGGTAATAGCCTAGTAGCTATTAACTGGTTCATTTAATATTATAAAAATGAAGAGCTGTAAAATAAATTTAACTGAATTATATTTTAGGAATTTTACATTTGGTCTTTTAGAATCTTACTTGTCCTGGAAAGTAGTCTCCTTTGTTGTCATTTAATATATAAGCTCAAAAGAAGCAACTCTCTGAATGTTTAAAATGTTACTATTATCCCCACCACCATAAAAATAAATAATACAAAGTATTCTTCATTTCCAAATTAACACCATCAACAGTGCCAGGGTTTCTCAAAATGATGTATGTTCATACACAATGTTCATACATAATCATCTTTCTAAGTAACTTTCTAGAGGTAATAATTTAAATATTAAGCCATAATAGTAATAGTACAACAAAGCATCTTGCTATCCCCCCAAGGTACCTAATGCTTTAAATTTCCCAAAACATAAAAAAAACACAATGTACAAGCACACAAATTATAAATTTAGCAATTCAAAATAAACCATTTTTTCTGTAAAAATGAAGTAGAATTGGTATACTGACTTCTTCAAAACTTTTGCTAGTCTTAACTTCAATTTTTTTTTTTTAAGGGCTGGGGCTGTAGCTCTGTGGTAGAGCACTTGCCTAGTATATGTGAGGCACTGGGTTCGATCCTTAGCACCATATAAAAACAAATAAATAAAATATAGGCACTGTACAACTAAAAATTTAAAGAAAAAAAAATTTTAAATGGCACACACAGTGGGGCACACCTACAATCCCAGTGACTTAGGAGGCTGAGGCAGGAGGATTGCAAGTTCAAGAGCAAGACCCTGTCTCAAAACAAAAAGTAAAAAAGAATGGGGATGTAGCTCAGTGGTAAAGCATTCCTGGGTTCAATCCATAGTACCAAAAAAAATTTTTTTTAAACAAACAGTTACAAAAATTACAAGAAAATCAACAAGTCAAACAACTTAGAAACATGTATGTTTAACCAGAGGTGGCGGCATGTACCGTAGCCCCAACTAATCAGGAGGCTACAGCAGTGGATCACTTGAGCCCAGGAATTCAAGTCTAGCCTGAGCAACATAGCAAGATCCTGTCCTCCAAAAAGAAAGATATGCATATGATGTTTAGTGAACAAAACAAAGACTCTTGTAAGAGAAACAAAACAAACACTTCTTTTAAGAGAAAACTAAAAGCATTATCAGATTTCAGTATTTTAAAACTCTCTAGGGTCTGGGGATGTGGCTCAGTGGTAGAGCCACATCATCCATGGATGGATGATGGATGATGTGGTAGAGCCACATCATCCATCATCCATTCCTAGCCTTAGCAAGGCCCTGGGTTCAATTCCTAGCACTGCCCAAAACAAACAAAACAGCACTTCAGCAACTATCAATTGGTAATCAACTTTTTTAGTGTGGGGGTTGGGGTGGTACCAGGAATTGAACTCAGTGGTGCTAAACCACTGAGTCACATTCCCACCCCTTTTTATTTTGAGACAAATTCTCACTAAGTTGTTTAGGGCCTCACTAAATTGTCCAGGCTAATTTGAACTTGTGATCCTCCTGCCTCAGTCTCCCAAGATACTGGGACCAACTAACTTTTTATATATATATATATATATATATATATTATATATTTTTTTTTTTTTCTTTTGGGGGGGGTACCAGGGATTGAACTCAGGGGCACTCGACCACTGGGCCACATCCCCAGCCCTTTTTTGTATCTTATTTAGAGACAGGGTCTCACTGAGTTGCTAAGTGCCTCGCCATTGCTGAGGCTGGCTTTGAACTCGTGATCCTCCTGCCTCAGCCTCCCAAAGTGCTGGGATTACAGGCGTGCACCACCGCGCCCGGCTTTTTATAATATTTTTAAGACTATTCTTACCTCAGTCATTAGCCATTGTTTCTGCTTGAGTCCAATATCTAAATGCTGTGTTTCATCCAAAATTTCATCTAAAGTTAAAGGATGTGTATCTCCTCGCTGATGCCGTGTCTATTGAGGGAAGAAGTTATCATTAGAAGAGTTTTTAAATACTAGATGCATTAAGTCAAAATTATGCATAAATAAATCTTTTCAGGAATATAGAACATATATTATTTGAGGGAGCACAATGATAGTGATTAGAGCATTCACTAAGCTAGCACAGTGGCACACACCTGTAATCCTAGCAACTCACGAGGCTGAGGTAAGAGGACTGAAAGTTTGATGCTCAGCAATGTAGTGAGACCCTGCCTCCAAATAAAATAAAAAGGGCTCTAAGTATAGCTCAGTGGTAGAGCACCCTTGGATTCAATCTGCACTACCACAAAATAAAAAAATAAAAAAAGCATGGACAGAACCAGAATCAAACCCATGGCATTATAAAGTCAAAGGATAAACAAAAAATACTTGCAATTCATATCACAAAGAATTAATCTTCCTAATATTTCAAGAGTTCCAAAACCTAACCTTAAAACATAGACAACAGAATAAGAAATGCAAATTACTTTTTTTTGGTACTAGATATTGAACCCAGGGGTGCTTTACCACTGAGCTACATACCAAAACCCTTTTTTTTTTAAATCGTGGGACTGAAGTGACTGAATGTCAGTGCATGTTGGTTTCCAAAGGAAAATATCAGAAACAACTCAAGTGGCCATCAATAAAGGACTAAATAAACTGCAGCATATCCACCGTAGCCTTCCATATTCAAAAAGAAAAGGCAGAAGTATTCTATGTGCTATTAGAAAAGATGTTCAGGACAAATTAAATCTAAAACCACATGTAAACAGCAAATGCTGAAGACTGCAGGGAAGAACAGAAAGTGTCATTCAGGCTGGTAGGAACACAAACTGCAACAGTCACTTTGCAAAACAGTTGAGCAATTTGGGGGGACAGGGAAAGTACTGGGGATTGAACCCAAGAGCATTCTACCTTTGGGTTACATTCCCAGCCCCTTTTTCTGTTTTTTGGATATTTTAATTTTTATTTTGAGGCAGGGTCCCAGGAGGGCCTCAAACTCCTGATCCTCCTGCCTCAGATTTCAGAGTAGCTGGTGTACCAACTTGCCAGGCTCAGTTTGACAGTTTTTTACAATCTGAAATACACTCTTGCCATTCCACCAAGCTAGCAATCAAGTTCCTTGGTATTTACCCAAATGAGTTGAAAATTTACGTACACAAAAACCTACAAAAGAATATTTACAGCAGCTTTATACAATACTGCCAAAACTTGGAAGCAACTAAGATACCCTTCAGTAGGTGAAAGGATAAACTGTGGCACATCCAGACAATAGAATATCATTTAGTGATAAAAATAAATGAGCTGTCAAGTCAAGAAAAGACATGGAAGCAAGAAAAAGAAAAGACGTGGAAGCTTCAATTCATATTAGTAAATGAAAAAAAGCCAATCTAAAAAATGCTTCCTACTATACAGTTTCAACTATATGACTTCTAGAAAAGGATAAACTATGGAGAAAATAAAAAGTCTAGTGGTTGCCAAGGATTAGAGGGAGGGAGGAACAAATAGGTAGAGCAGAGAATTTTTAGGGTACTGATTTGAAATCACCCTATGATACCATAACGGTGGAACTGTCACTATACATTTGTCAAAGGCAGATAATACACAGCAAACACTAGCAGAGAGTTCTAATGAAAACTGAGGACTCTGAGTGATGTGTCAAAGTAGGCTCACTAATTGTAACAAATGCACTATTTTAATGTGGGATACTGATAATCAGAAAAGCAGGTGAACTGTGTAAAATCAGTTTTACACTGCTGTGATCAAAATATCTGACAAGAACTAATTAGAAGAAAAAAAATTTTGGAGGGGCTCGTAGTCTCAGAAATTCAATCCATGTTCAGCTGACTCCATTGCTCTGGGCCTGAGATAAGGCAGAACATCATGACAGAAGGGCATGGGAAGGAAAGCTGCTCAGCTCATGGCAGCCAGAAAGGAAAGAAAGAGAGCAAGGAACCAGGGACAAGATAAAATTCCCAAGAGTACAATCGCTCCATCCCCAAAACCTACTTCCTCTAGCCACACCCCACTACCCAGTAATCCATTCAAATCATTAGTTCATCAAAAGAAGTTAGTCCACTGATTAGGTCACAGCTCTCATAATCTGATCATTTCACCTCTGAACATTCCTGCACTGTATACCTCATATCGAAATCATAATAGGGACAGAGGGAATAAACAAGAATTCTGTACTTTCTGATGTATTTCTCTGTGAATCTAAAACTCTCTAAAAACTAAAGTCTATTTTCTCCAAAACAGACCATATATTATGTCATAAGGAAACTCTCAGCATCCATTCTATCTACCCTGCATTCTATCAGACCATAAAGGGATGAAATTGAAAATCAACGACAAAACAAGGATTAAGAAAAACTACTCCAACAACTGGAAGCTAAACAACATGCTACTGAATGAACAAGGGGTTGAAGAAGACATCAAAGAGGAGATCAAAAAATTCCTAGAGGTAAATGAGAACACAGATACAACGTAGAGAAATCTCTGGGACACTATGAAGGCAGTAGTAAGAGGAAAATTCATTGCACTGAGTTCATTCCTTAAGAGGAAAAAAACCAACAAATAAATGACTTAACATCACACCTCAAAGCACTAGAAAAAGAAGAACAGACCAACACCAAGAGCAGTAGAAGACAGGAAATAATTAAAATCAGAGCAGAAATTAATGAAATTGAGACTAAGGAAACCATTCAAAGAATTGACAAAACTAAAAGTTGGTTCTTTGAAAAAATAAACAAAATTGACAGACCCTTAGCAATGCTAACAAAAAGAAGAGAAAAAACTCAAATTACTAACATTCGTGACGAAAAAGGGAATATCACAACAAACACCTCAGATATACAGAAGATAGTTAGAAATTACTTTGAAAACTTGTATTCTAATAAAACAGAAAATATTGAAAACACTGACAGATTTCTTGAGTCGTATGATTTGCCTAAACTGGAAATGGAGGCTATACACAACTTAAACAGACCGATTACAAGAGAAGAAATAGAAGATGTCATCAAAAAGCTACCAACAAGGAAAAGTCCAGGACCTGATGGGTTTATAGCCGAGTACTATAAGACTTTCAAAGAAGAACTAATACCAATGCTCTTCAAACTATTTCAAGAAATAGAAAAAGAGGGAGCTCTTCCAGACTCTTTCTATGAGGCCAATATCACATTAATTCCAAAGCCAGGCAAAGACACATCCAAAAACAGAAAACTTCAGGCCCATATCTTTAATGAACATAGATGCAAAAATCCTCAACAAAATCCTGGCAAATTGGATACAAAAACATATCAAAAAGATAGCAATGGGTGCTGGGGGACCACGGGAGACTGCGGGTCGACAGCACCAGTTCGAGTCCACACTCAGCCGGACGCGGCCCTCAGGAGTAGGGCCCCGGAGACAGCGGCGCAGAGACCGGCGAACAGCAAGCAGGGGCAGAATCGAAGCAGCGCTGTCTGCGCCGCAGTTACACTTGCGGCTTCCCGATACCACCTCGGCAAGGAGACATCCACCCAACGGCTTTGAAATTGATCTGCGAAGACACGGGAGTCTGCGGAGCTGCTGTTGACTGGGAGGAGAGCACCGCCATCTTTGAAAGGTGCAGTGGCTGACCCAGACAAAGTGGAGGAGACGGAGAATGACGGCTGCAGCCATCCAGGGACCCTCCAGCTCTCTAAAGACAACGCACACTTGGGTGAGGCTCCGGGTGGCCAGCAGGGGAGGGCGTGTCTGAGGCCAGCGCAGCGGCCACAGGAGGCTGCAACTGTGGGTGGGCGTGGGGAGGGGGTGCCTTCTGGAGGGTCCCCTTCCCCGTGCCATTCATCTGCTGACACACAAACCCCCCTGGGCCACTCCTTCACTGAGCCGTTCAGCCACTGGCCTAAGGTGCAGCCTTGATTCCACTAACAGGATCGCAGACTTTCTAGACGTGATCCAATAACAATTGGCTTGAACTGGAAAGGAAAAAAGAGGGGGGCTTCCCAGGGCCCGTTTTGTTTGAGACTTGGGGTTCGACATTTTTTTTTCCTTGTTTTGTTGGATTTCGGGGAGGTTTGTTGTTTATTTGTTTGTTTGTTTTTCTTTTTCTTTTTTTGGCTTTGTTTAGTTCTCCTTTTTTTTTTTCTTTTTCCTTCCGCATTGATTGTCAGTGTGTTTGTTTGCTTCCGCTCCTTTTTTCTTTCCTTCTTTTCTTCCTTCTCACTCTTGCATCTTTTCTTCCTCCTTCATCTTTCATATTTACACCCTGCCAGTGCATACTAAACAGAGGCAAAAACAAGTTATACGCAGAACTTGAGATTTCTAGAACCGGCACAACTGAACTGGGTAGCAAAGCAGTGTTATATATAGTTTACTCTCTATTTTCTTGATTCTCTCTCTCCTCTCTCTTACACCAATTCCTACTCTTTTATCATTTTTTTTTCCAACTTACTTTATATATAAATTGGTCTTTCCACCTAAATGTCTACTCCATTCTCTTTCTTCCCTCGTCTACTGATACTAAACCACTTCCATTAAACCACTTCAATAGAAATCTCTTTTCATACTTTCCAAGAAAGAACAATTCAAGACACTTCCTTCTTCCTAAACATAACACCTCTGTATCCAATACTTGAAGCTATAAAACCCCATCAGAAGCGTACAGAGTAAATTGGAAATAACATCTGGGTTAACCAAATCTGTACAATGTGATCAAACTTGGATTTTCTGAATAGAAAGTGTTAGGTTTTAAAAGTGTAAAGGAGCCGGGCGCGGTGGCGCACGCCTGTAATCCCAGCACTTTGGGAGGCTGAGGCAGGAGGATCGCGAGTTCAAAGCCAGCCTCAGCAATGGTGAGGCACTTAGTAACTCAGTGAGACCCTGCTTCTAATAAAAATACAAAAAAGGGCTGGGGATGTGGCCCAGTGGTCAAGTGCCCCTGAGTTCAATCCCCAGTACCAAAAAAAAAAAAAAAAAAAAAAAAAAGTGTAAAGGAATTATAAGGTGATCTGATAACATTGTACTACAGGAACAACATAAGGCTTTAAGGTAAAATCGAAATAGTCAAGGTCCCACAGTGCAGGAAGAATAGACACAAAAGCAACATGAAAAAACAAGGGAAGAAAATGACACAAACAAATCAAGATACCTCATCAGTAGATGTTATGGCAGCAAGCACAGTTGGTCAAATGCCAGAGATGGAATTTAGAAATTACATATGCCAAATGTTTAGGGAAATTAAGAATGAACTAAAAAATGAGATGAGGGAGCAAGTACAGGAGGCAAAAGATCATTTTGACAAAGAACTCCAAAAACAAATACAGGAAGTAAAAGATTATTTCAATAGGGAAATAGAGGCTCTAAAGAGAATCCAAACAGAAATTCCAGAAATGAAAGAAGCAATAAACCAAAATAAAAGCTCAATTGAAAGCATCTCCAACAGAATAGACCACTTGGAAGAAAGAACCTCAGACAATGAAGACAAAATATATATCCTAGAGAAGAATTTAGACTATACAGCAAAACTTGTTAGAAATCAAGAACATAACATCCAAGAATTATGGGACAGCATAAAAAGACCAAACTTAAGAGTGATTGGCGTAGAGGAAGGAGCAGAGTTTCAAGCCAAAGGAATGAGTAATCTATTTAATGAAATAATTACAGAAAATTTTCCAAACTTGAGGAATGAATGGGAAAACCAAGTTCAAGAGGCATATACCGAACACCAAACAAAAAAAATCTCAACAGATCCACACCAAGACACATTATAATGAAAATGCCTAATACACTGAGCAAGGAGAGAATACTAAAAGCCACAAGAGAAAGGAAGCAGATCACATATAGGGGGAAACCAATCAGACTATGTTCAGATTTCTCAACCCAGACCTTAAAAGCAAGAAGATCCTGGAATAGCATATTTCAAGCTCTGAAAGAAAAGGGATGTCAACCAAGAATCTTATATCCAGCAAAATTGAGCTTTAGATTCGAAGATGAAATAAAAACCTTCCACGACAAGCAAAAGTTAAAAGATTTCACAACTCGAAAGCCAGCACTTCTGAACATCCTGGGTAACATTTTTCATGAAGAAGAAGAGAAAGATGATAACGAAAATCAACAAAGGGAGATATTAAACTAAAGGAAATACCAACCAGAAGAGAAACCAAATCCAGCTAAAGACCATAATTCAAATAAAAATGGATGGGAATAAAAATCACATCTCAATAATAACCCTGAATGTTAATGGCCTAAACTCGCCAATCAAAAGACACAGATTATCAGAATGGATTAAAAGAAACAACCCAACAATTTGCTGTCTCCAAGAAACACACCTCATAGAAAAAGACATCAACAAACTGAAAGTGAAAGGCTGGGAAAAGTCTTATCACTCACATGGCCGGTGGAAGCAAGCAGGGGTTTCCATTCTCATATCAAATAAGGTAGACTTCAAACCAAAACTAATCAAGAGGGACAAAGATGGATATTTCTTATTACTTAAGCGAACCATCCATCAACAGGATATAACAATCATAAATCTATATGCCCCAAATAATGGAGCACCTAAATTCATCAAACAAACTCTTCTCAAGTTCAAGAGTAAAATAGACCACAACACAGTTATTCTAGGGGACTTCAACACACCTCTCTCACCAATGCATAGATCATCCAACAAAAGCTAAACAAAGAAACTTTAAGCCTCCTTAAAACAATTAACAATTTAGACCTAATGGACATATATAGAATATTTCATCCCTCAGTAAACGAATACACATTTTCCTCAGCAGCACATGGCTCTTTCTCCAAAACAGACCACATATTATGTCACAAGGCAACTCTCAGCAAATATAAAAAAATAGAGATACTACCCTGCATGCTATCAGACCATAAAGGGATGAAATTGGATATCAACGACAAAACAAGGATTAAGAAAAACTACTCCAACAACTGGAAGCTAAACAACATGCTACTGAATGAACAAGGGGTTGAAGAAGACATCAAAGAGGAGATCAAAAAATTCCTAGAGGTAAATGAGAACACAGATACAACGTAGAGAAATCTCTGGGACACTATGAAGGCAGTAGTAAGAGGAAAATTCATTGCACTGAGCTCATTCCTTAAGAGGAAAAAAACCCAACAAATAAATGACTTAACATCACACCTCAAAGCACTAGAAAAAGAAGAACAGACCAACACCAAGAGCAGTAGAAGACAGGAAATAATTAAAATCAGAGCAGAAATTAATGAAATTGAGACTAAGGAAACCATTCAAAGAATTGACAAAACTAAAAGTTGGTTCTTTGAAAAAATAAACAAAATTGACAGACCCTTAGCAATGCTAACAAAAAGAAGAAGAGAAAAAACTCAAATTACTAACATTCGTGACGAAAAAGGGAATATCACAATAAACACCTCAGATATACAGAAGATAATTAGAAATTACTTTGAAAGCTTATATTCTAATAAAACAGAAAATATTGAAAGCATTGACAGATTTCTTGAGTCGTACGATATGCCTAAACTTGAAACGGAGGCTATACACAACTTAAACAGACTGATTACAAGCAAAGAGATAGAAGACGCCATCAAAAAGCTACCAACAAGGAAAAGTCCAGGACCTGATGGGTTTACAGCCGAGTTCCATAAGACTTTCAAAGAAGAACTAATACCAATGCTCTTCAAACTATTTCAAGAAATAGAAAAAGAGGGAGCTCTTCCAGACTCTTTCTATGAGGCCAATATCACATTAATTCCAAAGCCAGGCAAAGACACATCCAAAAAAGAAAACTTCAGGCCCATATCTTTAATGAACATAGATGCAAAAATCCTCAACAAAATCCTGGCAAATCGGATACAAAAACATATCAAAAAGATAGTGCACCACGATCAAGTGGGGTTTATCCCAGGGATGCAAGGGTGGTTCAACATTTGGAAATCAATAAACATAATACATCACATCAATAGACTTAAAGACAAAAATCATATGATCATCTCAATTGACGCAGAAAAAGCATTTGACAAAATACAACACCCCTTTATGTTCAAAACACTGGAAAAACTAGTAATATCAGGAACATATCTTAACATTATAAAAGCTATTTATGCAAGGCCCCGAGCTAACGTCATCTTAAATGGAGAAAAATTGAAAACATTCCCTCTAAAAACTGGAACAAGACAGGGATGCCCCCTTTCACCACTGCTATTTAACATGGTGCTGGAAACTCTGGCCACAGCAATTAGACAGACGAAAGAAATTAAAGGGATCCAGATAGGAAAAGAAGAGCTCAAATTAGCACTATTTGCTGATGACATGATAATCTACCTAGAAGACCCTAAAAACTCTACCAGAAAACTTTTACAACTAGTAAACGAATTTGGCAAAGTTGCAGGATACAAAATCAATACACATAAGTCAAAGGCATTTGTGTACATCAGCGACAAAGACCCTGAAAGGAAAGTGATGAAAAATACCCCATTTACAATAGCATCAAAAAAAATAAAATACCTGGGAATCAACCTAACGAAAGAGGTGAAAGACCTCTATAACGAAAATTATAGAACACTAAAGAAAGAAATTGTAGATGAACTCAGAAGATGGAAAGACCTACCTTGCTCTTGGATAGGTAGAATTAATATTGTCAAAATGTCCATACTACCAAAAGCATTATACAGATTTAATGCAATTCCAATCAAAATCCCAATGTCATTCTTCAAAGTAATAGAAATAGCAGTCATGAAATTCATCTGGAAAAATAAGAGACCCAGAATAGCCAAAGCAATCCTGAGCAAGAAAAGTGAAGCAGGGGGCATCACCATACCGGACTTTAAATTATACTATAGAGCAATAGTAACAAAAACAGCATGGTATTGGCACCAAAACAGACTGGTGGACCAATGGTACAGACTTGAGGACACAGAGACTAATACATTTAATTTCAGCTATCTTATATTAGACAAAGGTGCCAAAAATGTACAGTGGAGAAAGGATAGCCTCTTCAACAAATGGTGCTGTAAAACTGGAAATCCATATGCAACAAATTGAAATTAAACCCTTATCCCTCACCGTGCACAAAACTCAATTCAAAGTGGATCAAGGACCTAGGAATTAGACCAGAGACAATACGCCTAATAGAAGAAAAAGTAAGCTCCAATTTCCAACATGTCAGATTAGGCCCCAAGTTCCTTAATAAGAATCCTGTAGCGCAAGAATTACTACCAAGAATTAATGAATGGGATAGATTTAAACTAAAAAGCTTCTTTTCAGCAAAAGAAACAATCAGTGAGGTGAATAGAGAGCCAACTAATTGGGAACAAATATTTAATACATGCACATCAGATAGAGCACTAATCTCTAGAATATATAAAGAACTCAAAAAACTTTACACTAAAAAACCAAATAACCCAATCAATAAATGGGCTAAGGAATTGAGAAGACACTTCTCAGAAGAAGATACACGATTAATCAACAAATACATGAAAAAATGTTCAACATCGCTGGCAATTACAGAAATGCAAATCAAAACTACTCTAAGATTTCACTTCACTCCAGTCAGAATGGCAGCTATCAAGAACACAAACAACAATAAATGTTGGAGAGGATGTGGGGAAAAAGGCACACTCATACATTGCTGGTGGGACTGCAAAATGGTGCAACCGTTATGGAAAGCAGTGTGGAGATTTCTTGGAAAACTGGGAATGGAACCACCCTATGACCCAGCCATCCCACTCCTGAGTCTATTCCCAAAGGACTTAAAAACAGCATATTACAGTGACACAGCTATCTCAATGTTTGTAGCTGCGCAATTCACAATAGCTAGGTTGTGGAACCAACCTAGATGTCCCTCAGTAAATGAGTGTATTAAGAAAATGTGGTATATATGCACAATGGAATTTTACTCAGCAATAAAAGAAAATAAATTAATGGCATTTGCAGGTAAATGGATGAAGTTGGAAGACATAATGCTAAGTGAAGTTAGTCAGTCTCAAAAATCCAAGTACCAAATGTTTTCTCTGATATAAGGAGGCTAGTTCATAGTATTGTTGGATGGGGGGGTACATAGGAGGACTAGAGGAACACTAGAATGGTCAAAGGGAAGGGAGGGTAAGGGAGGAAGCAAGGGGGGAGGGAGGGGGAGAAAAGGAAAAAAAAAAAAAAAAAGGTCGTTGAATGAGACAGATATCATTTTCCTAAATGCATGATTGAAGACCTGAATTGTATGAATATACTTTGTATACAAACAGTTGTATGTAAAAAGATGCTAAATACATGCACTATGAGTTGTATATATTAAAAATTATAAAAACAAAATTAAAAAAAAAAGAATAGCTTTATTCTTCCTTTTATCTTGGCCTTTCAAATTTCTATGTTTAATGCAGTGAACAGAACTCTTTGAAAAAGAATGGTTTTGGAAATAATCCCATCATTATATTTCTATGTTTGTGCAAGTTTGTAACATACATAATGTATCATCAGTATAATGATACATTAGCACATGCATAAAGAATAAACTAAAAAAAATTTTTAATGTTTTCATTAGTGTATTATAGTTATACATAATAATGCAGTTCATTTTGAAATCATACCAAACTAAAAAGAAACTTTTTTTTTAATAGAGGTAGCCAATCAAAAAATGGTTGAAATCAGTGCAAGAGACTTTTGAATATATGGATCTGGAAGTACACACCCTAAAAGAGAAGAATGAAGGACAGTCAAAATCTTTCAAAATAATTGTTCTATATTCTCCAAGATTGATAATTATTAAATCTGATATATTTTCCTTTGTTTCCTTCAAATTAAAAGTTTTTTCTCCATTATTAAATATCACCATCAAATATAAATTATCAAAAGGCCAACTTAGCCTGGAAATATAAACAATAAGAATGAGTACATTTCATGATCCCAGAGTCCCAAGGAAAAAAGCAGCAGCAAAAACTCAAAAAATAAAAAAGTAAGCTGGGCGCGGTGGCACACGCCTGTGATCCCAGCACTTGGGAGGCTGAGGCAAGAGGATCAAGAGTTCAAAGCCAGCCTCAGCAATGGCGAGGCACTTAGCAACTCAGTGAGACCCTGTCTCTAATAAAATACAAAAAAGGGCTGGGGATGTGGCCCAGAGGTTGAGTGCCCCTGAGTTCAATCCCCGGTACCAAAAAAAAATAAATAAATAAAAATAAAAAGTATTGGCCCTTCATTACTGTTGTTGTTAAATTTAAAATAAATAGGTTTTTGGAATAAGAACAAGCTCAAAAACAGAATAATCAATATATATAAAAGCCTAATAATTTTTACCAAGCTATGTAAATAGAAGAGCCAAAAACACAGCTATCATACTGTCAAGGGAAAAGCTATTACAACAAAAGAAATGAGAGCAAGAAGAGCACAAGAGAAATTCAAACTTATGTTCTTATTTCTTTGCTTTTAGACCAGGAATTTAAAATCAAAAATGAAAGAGCACTTATGGGGAGCATATATGGGGGCCTAAAGACATACTTATTTTTCAATAAAGAGATATTACACATCTTTGTTAAATTTCTTCCTAGTTACTGAATAAAATAAAATATAAATTTCTTAATTTAGTAATTTAGTAATAAAAGTAAAATAAATTGTAAAGTTTTCATGTTTTGCAACTTTTTCAGTTTTTAATTTTCACTTTATCTTATTATTTATTAGCATTTGTGCTTTATAAATGTGTCTGACAGTCTAGTGTGATGATTTCTAAAGATGAGATTTATAAAGGAAAGATTACAAACCCAGGCTCATGAACAATTCTAGTATGGTTAGTAATAAAAAACTATAATCTTCTGAGCCATTTTACCCATCAATGTGATCAGAGATACACAACAATAGCCTACTACTACAACGAAAACAACTGATGAGTTTTACATGTGCTGTAATCCAATGTTGTTTTACTCCACCACGCACCATCTATGCAAAACAACATAAAATAGTTCCAGTCAAACTGAAAAGACACAAAAATATAAATCACATCCACTGGACAAATCAATTTAAGTACCAGAATCTCAATTCAAACAAAGTAAAACCTTTTTTTTTTGTTGTTGTTGTTGTTGTTGTTGTTTGTTTTGCTTTGTTTTTAAGAGCTGTAGATATAAATCAGTGGTAAAACACACGCCTTGCAATGGATGAGGCTCTGGATGTGATCCCCAGCACCTCAAAAATAGTCATATCCAATGAAAACGATCAGAAAGAATGTTATTAGTAGTGGAACTTATTGCGCAGAAAAAGGGTGAAAGGGGTAGGAATAACACAGATGTTGAGACATCAAATGACAGTGAATAAAACACCTAGCACAGTATGAGAAATGGAAAAGGTTACACTCTCAAACAATGTAAGTCAACATATTGATGTTGAAGAAGATATTTGCTTAATAAACAGAAATAACAGCTTGTCTACTCAAGTTGACAAATCAACAGATTTTGCCAATTTATGTCAGGTAGTAATTAAAAAAAAAAAATTTAAGTGATGGTGAATTCCAAGAACAACTTGTCTTGTGGCAAAGAACTACCACCAACAAGCAAAGGGGCAGGACATATGAAATGTGGTGTCTTCATTTCAGGAAACAAAAAGTCTGTCTTGGTGAAACAGTGTTGGCATTTATTACTGATATGGCAATTTAGTAGTTTCCTCAAGGCAAAGATTCACCTCTCTCATGAGAGGAAAATAAGAACCTCCTGATGTTGTCACAAGACATTGCTTTCTTTTTATTTTTTAATACTTTCTAAATTGTCAATGGACAATTTATTATATGTAGTGATGAGGATTGAATCCAGTGCTTCACACATGCTAGGAAAACACTCTTACCACTGAGCCACAACCCCAGCAAGACACTGCTTTCTTCTGAGAGGTACAGCATCAAAAACCCTTAAAGGGCTAGGGCTATAGCTCAGTGGTAGAGCACTTGCTTAGCAAACGTGTGAAGCATTGGGTTCAATCCTCAGCATCACATAAAAATAAATAAATAAAATAAAGGTATTACCAAAAAAAAAAAAAAACTTGGAAACAAAATGGAAAATGTCCTGAATGATGCTACAAAAATTATCTGTTTTATTAAACAAAAGACCAGCACACATGAGCAATTTCCCACCACATAGAGAAATCCAGTGGTTTAGCAGAGGACTTCTTGACAGGGAATTTAGGCTGAAAGGTGAAATATAGAATTATATTCAAGAAAATAGTAGGCCATTCTTTGCTCAGTGAAGAATGACTGCAAAAGCTGGTCCTCTTGACAGATTTTTTTTTTTTTAAATACAATATGATGGGCTGGGATTGTAGCTCAGTGATCAAGTGCTTGCCCAGCACATGTGAGGCACTGTTCAATCCTTAGCACCACATTAAAAATAAATAAAATAAAGGTATTGTGTTCCTCTACAACTAATATGTGTGTGTGTGTAATTATATAATTAATTAAATAATTGAACAAGTTTAGCAAAAAAAAAAAACACTTTGACTTTGCCTTCAAGTAACCAGACTATTTTTCAATTTCAAAGGATAACTGAATCTTTGGGGAAAATCATGTGACAAAATCTTGTAATGTTGCTTTGGCCTGAAAATAAAGGATATGAAAAAGTCTCAAACATTACTAGCAACCACCTGAAGAACCAAAAAACAAAATTAAAACAATATTTTCCAGACTTTTTGACACAAACTAATGTGTGAATTTAAAGGACCCTTTCTCTTAATCTTCTGCTCATCTGAGAAAATGTTGAACTACTTTGATAAGGTAGAAAAAAAAAAATCAAGTAGAGGAAAAAACAAACAAATTTACCTATACTATAGACTTGCAGAACTGATATTCTTTCTAAGGAGGAGGAGTCACCAAAAAAATAATTTTATATACATGTAAATATACACACTAGCCTAATAAATTGAGCAAAATACAAAGGTTACTATGAACTTGTATCCATAACTTACTGATTAACATGTATGAGCATGAAGTATAACGATTTTTTTGCAAGGGTTCTCTGAGACTGAAAATTATTTCAATGGCTCCACCACAGTAAGAAGATTGAAAAAGACTGCTCTATTGGATTAAGAAACTTTACCTCTATTATTATTTGTATTAGCTGTGAGTTTGTTTTTTAAATTTTTTTATCTGTAATTTTCAGTTATACATGACAGCAGAATGTATTTTGACATATAATAAACACATGGAGTATAACTTTCCAACTTACACTGATTGATTTTCAAGTATTAGCCATCTTTACATTTCTAGAATAAGGTCTATTTCATCACAATGTATTATCCTTAGATATGATCGGATTCAATTTGTTCCTATCTCGAGGATCTTTATACCTATATTTGTGAAAGATATTGGCATACAATTTAAATACTTTATTTAAAACTATAAATAAATTCAGATTCTTGAAGCAGCCCTAGTATTCACCAAAACTTGTGCCTATGAACCAGTCATTTAATTTCCACACTTTGAAAATTCTAAATTCGAAAACAACTGTGGAATAAAATCAGACAGAAGCTAGGCTACTGGTCCTCAAGCTTTAGCATGCATCAAGTCACCTAAAGGGCTTGTTAGAGACTACTGCTAAGCTGCACTCCCACTCCCACAGTTTTATGTTCAGTGGGTATAGGGAAGTTCCCAAAAATGTGCACATCTAACAAGTTCCCAAGTGATGCTCATATTGCCTGGTGGAGAATGACATTCTGAAAAATACTGATAGACTAAATCCAATTAATCAAAATTTTTAACATGGTCTTTTCAATAATTGAGATATGACCACATAAAGGGATAATGGTGAAATAAATAGAAAAATCATTGTATTAAAACCAAGTAGAATAGCCGGGCGCGGTGGCGCACGCCTGTAATCCCAGCACTTTGGGAGGCTGAGGCAGGAAGATCGCGAGTTCAAAGCCAGCCTCAGCAATGGCAACTCAGTGAGGACTCACTTAGCAACTCAGTAAACTACATAAATAAATAAATACAAAATACTACAAAATAAAATACAAAAAAGGGCTGGGGATGTGACCCAGTGGTCGAGTGCCCCTGAGTTCAATCCCCGGTAACCACACACACAAAAAAAAAAAACCAAGTAGACCCTGATTTGTCATCTGAGAACTAAAGAAGAATCTCATGAGGTATCCATCTTAAGGGAATTTTCAAGATAAGTGCTTTTAAGACTTACTCCTGGGGCTGGGGTTGTGGCTCAGCGGTAGAGCGCTCGCCTAGCACGTGAGCGGCCCGGGTCCGATCCCCAGCACCACGTAAATAAACGCATTGTGTACAACTAAAGCAAATAAATAAATACTTAAAAAAAAAAAAAAAGACTCCTTTAAGCAATAAAATTCATATTACATAAACTATTTCTATAAAAATCCTTCTAAAATGGACCACAAACAACTTCTACCTTCCTAAACAGGCCCCAATGAACATAATTTAATCTTCTTGATGTCAATTACTGTTATAATCTAAGTTACTAGGTTACGGTATAATAATAACCATCTCTGGAGCTCTAGAGCTCTGGAAATGTGTTGGGCAATTTGTTCCTGTGCCAAATATTCTCAAGGATTATGATTCTGAACTTCTTGTATCTGCCTTTACTATTCTTTCTTTTCCTGTTTAGCACTTTCTCCAAAGTTGTCACTTGTTGCTGTAAATCTCACTAAATCTGTCTCAGTTCCCTGATGACTCCCCTTATGTTTTCCATCTAATTCTCATTAAGCAATTAAACAATTCTTCCATAAGTTAAATGTACAAACTATGAGGAACATTTTTATTGTTACTTTTTTTCCCTAAGTTCTTGGTTTCATCAGATCTTCAAAAAGGGTAAATGATAGTTGAAGATTTTACTAGAATCGGTTTATAAATTAACTATCATCTATACCTTTTTTCTTTCAAAATAGGCTCTCCGTTCTTTGCCAAAAATAAAAAAAGGTACAGTTCACCTCTACTGAGAATTTATGATAAAGGTATGTCAAATTCCAGGGACCCAAACAAAATGACAAGTCAAAAAAATCTTAATGATAATTAAGATGGCATAAATTACCCCTATTTAGGGCATCCTGTCTTTTCCAGTCTCATATTTTTTTCTAAGAGTTAAAATTAGCATACTTTGGCTTCAGCTGGGACATTCTAAAATTCTGATATAATCTGTAGACAATCGACAGTCTCCCTTTAATAGTTTCCTCTCTTCCATCCCCACACCCACAAGTTCATCTGGTATTTTCCAAGAACACAACGCTCTTAGGGGAGCCTGATAAAAGCAAAGCAAAGAGAGGACTAGTAAGAAATGCAATGATAAAATAGACATTTTTCAAGAATTTAAATATAAGTAATTATCAACAATTCTAAAAACAAACTTCTTAAGTACATATTTGCTTAAAGAAAAAGCATATTTAAAGAGCTAAAGCAATATCAATTTTGAGGGTAATTTCTTTAAATTTAACGAATATTTTCTAGGACTACCAAATTATTCAAATTATGCTACATAAAACCCATAGATGAAACAATATACAATCTAGGCTGTTAGACTGAATGTACATTGTCCTTTTTTGTTGTTGTCATTGTACTAGGGATTGAACCCAGGGTTACTCTACCACTAAGACATATCTCTAGTCCTTTTCATTTTTTATTTTGAGACAGGGTCTAGGCTAGCAGAGCCAACTTGAGATTCTTCTGCCTCAAGCCTCCCAAGTTGCTGGGATTACAGCATGCTCCATCATATCATGCCCATCTATGAAATTTTTATTCTAATTAGTCAATTCTCATTATATCTTTTTAAAGAGTTTAATATCTACCTCTTATTAATAAAATACAAATTATACACTAGCTGTTAGACTGTTTTTAGTAGTAGGCATATTTCTTTTTCATTAATTACCGAAAATTAAAATATATGGAGCTATTTCTGAATCATTTCCTTTTATTTATATCTAAGAGCTGAGCATCAGAGACCAGAAGATGTTAGCCAGGTGGGTGGCACATACTTTACAGAATCATCTATCTACTGATGGACGCTTCTTGATAAATCACTAAGTGATTTTTGGCATATGATTTGGAACATTATCACAAAACTTCCATTAGAATTAACTTATTTATATATAAACATTTATTTCTCAGCACTGAACTGTACAAAATGTAAAAATGGGGACAGATCTGGTGTCAAATTCTTTTTCATTGTATAAATAAGTAATATACATCTCCAGATACAAGATCTGCTGGAGAAAGAGAAAATACATTTCATTCATTTCATTAAAAAATGGATTTGCTATATACAAAGTGAAATTTAATCAAAATTTTAATATCTGTTATGTTATTCTAAACAGGTGTGTACTTATAAAACACAAAAGATTTTTTAATACTTAGAAACCTGTGATAACAGGAAAACATTTTAAATTTCAATTTATTTACACATCATTGTGGCAAAGAAGTTTAAGAGATGATCAATAAATGATTTTAAGCATAATAATAAATATCATTAGGATAAAATTCAAGAACAGAGTGACATGCAAGTTCAAAGAAAAAAATAATTAAAAATTTGAACCATTAAGGAAGATTATTTATATATTTTAAATTAATAATGACATATTCAATTAGATATATTTAAAAGAATAATATATCTCACTGAGCCAGGTGCAGACACCTGTAATCCCAGCAACTTGGGAGGATGAGGCAAGAGGATCATGAGGCAGGAGGATCATGAGTTCGAAGCTAGCAACTTAGCAAGGCCCTAAGCAACTCAGTGAGACCCTCTCTACATAAAATGCAAAACAGGGCTGGCGATGTGGCTCAGTGGTTGAGCGCCCCTGAGTTTAATCCCTGGTACCAAAAACTGTGTGTGTGTGTGTGTGTGTGTGTGTGTGTGTGTGTGTGCGTGTGTGTGTGTACACACCTCATTGAAATATTACAACATGCCAAAAATTCCTTTTTTTTTTTTTTTTTTGTACCAGGGATTGAACCCAGATGTTTTCAACCACTGAGCTACATCCCCAGCCCTTTTTTGAATTTGACAGGGTCTCACTAAGGTGCTGCGGCTGGCTTTGAACTTGAGATCCTCCTGCCTCAGACTCCAGAGCTGCTGGGATTATAGGTGTATACCACCACCACCAGCAGAAATTCCGTATTCCTGGTTGCTATTTAAAATTTTTGTTAAATAATATCACTATTTAGACTTCTGTTAAATTACTATAGTTATTAATCTGAGTATGTAGAAAGGCGTAAACAATTTTTCAAAACTGTATTAGGGAACAAAAGGAAAAATTTGAGGATAATTGTTCTCAAAGTTATAAGTAAGTCATCTAGATAAATTAAGACTGCTAACAGGGTAGCAAAACCATGACAACTTAACCAGTGTCCTTCTAAAGACTGACAGCCTCAAGGAAATGCATTTTTCTTCAGAATATTCCCAATTAGTTCTCAGAAATTATAAACTAACATATTTCTACTTTCTGTCAAACACAAACCACAGAATTCAGACGTAGCCAGACACCATGTCTCTTAAATTATAAAGAAAAGTCTTAGCATGGTTAAAAACTGATTTATAAGGCCAGGCATGGCAGGGCATGCCTATAATCCCAGCATTTGGGAGGCTGAGGCAGGAGGATTGCGAGTTCAAAACCAGTCTCAGCAATGGTGAGGCACTTAGCAACTCAGTGAGACCCTGTCTCTAAAATACAAAAAAGGGCTGGGGAGTGACCCAGTGGTTGAGTGCCCCTGAATTTAATCCCTAGTACCAAAAAAAAAAAAAAAAAAAAAAAAAACTGATTCATATTTCATGCAATAGATGGGTAAGATTAAAATAATAACACACTATCTCTGACTTTTTTTCAAGAGATGCAACTAGTAAATAAATCGGAGTAAGAGGAGACACAAGGAGACAATTGGAAATCACCCATCTTAACTCTAAGTGGAATTTCACTTTAATAAATGAAATTAAGATTCAAAGTCTTAAGCCAAAACCTATCTTCAAAGTTAAAGTTAAAAAACTACTAAATCTTCCAAACATCAAATTCTAATTGAGTCAATATTCTCCCAAAACCCTCAGTTATTCTCTATTTGCTCCCCCAAGATAGAAACTGAGTCCATCACCACCACCTGCCTGAACTGTGTAGTTTTTACTTCTCATGTCAATGGACACATTATCTTGAAAAAACATTCACATCTTCCCACTGGCTTTGCCAGCAGTTATTGACTAATTAAGAAGTGATGTGTGGGGGCTGGGATTGTGGCTCAGCGGTAGAGTGCTTGCCTAGCACATGCACAGCCCTGGGTTGATCCTCAGCACCACGTAAAAATAAATAAAATAAAGGTATTTGTGGGGACTGAGGTTGTGGCTCAGCGGGTAGAGCACTTGCCTAGCACATTCGTAGCCCGGGTTCGATCCTCAGCACCACGTAAAAATATAGGCACTGTGTACAACTAAAGCAAATAAATAAATATTTTTAAAAAATAATAAAAAATAAAGGTATTTGCGTCCAGTTACAACTAAAACATACACATTAAAAAAAAAAAAAAAAAAAAAAGAACTAGCCGGGCGTGGTGGCGCAAGCCTGTAATCCTAGCACTTGGGAGGCTGAGGCAGGAGAATCAAGAGTTCAAAGCCAGCTTCAGCAATGGCGAGGCACTTAGCAACTCAGTGAGACCCTGTCTCTAATAAAATACAAGAAAGGGCTGGGGATGTGGCCCAGTGGTCGAGTGCCCCTGAGTTCAATTCCTGGTACCAAAAAAAAAAAAAAAAAAAAAGAGAACAACAAGTGATGTGTGGGGGCTGGGACTGAGGCTCAGTGATAGAGTGTCTGCCTGTCGTGCATAAAGCCCTGGGTTCTATCCCCAGCACCACAAATGTATAAATAAAAATATATAACAGTGTCTCCTGTTTTGTGTAGGTACCTGTGAATATATAAGCAAACAAAAATTTAAAAAAAAAAAAAAAAAAAAAGACGTGATGTGGGCTGGGATTGTGGCTCAGCGGTAGAGTGCTTGCCTGGCAGGCATGAGGCACTGGGCTCGATTCTCAGCACCACATAAAAATAAAATAAAAAAGGTTATTGTGTCCACCTACAACTAAAACAAATATTTTTGTTTTGTTTTGTTTTGTGTGTGTGTGTGGTACTGGAGATTGAACTCAGGGGCACTCGACCACTGGGCCATATCCCCATCCCTTTTTTTTGTATTTTATTTCGAGACAGGGTCTCACTGAGTTGCTAAGTGCCTCGCCATTGCTGAGGCTGGCTTTAAACTCGCGATCCTCCTGCCTCAGCCTCCTAAGTGCTGGGATTACAGGCGTGCACCACCGCACCCAGCTGAAAACAAATATTTTTAAAAACAGAAGTGATGTATCTACTGCCTGGGCATACTCCTTTTACGTGAAATGGTGGACTTAAATTATGTACTTGATAGATGTAAATTAAATATATTTATATGAATTGCTGCACTGCCAGTTTAATATAGTATAAAAGGCTGGAAACATTAAATATTTTTTATAGTTTTATTGAGGCACATAATAAATTACACATACTGAAAGTGTAAGATTTAAAAAATTATAACATGTATACAAATTTAACTTCTGAAAAATCCCAATCTCCAATCTTCTTCTTTGGCCAAAAAGTTAAATAGAATTTTTGTTATCTGATCAAAGTACTTACTTTCATGTAATTCACAATCTTGGCAAGAACACCAAACTTATATCCAGAGCTTCCTGAGAGAGCTTTCAAGTTAAACGATCCATTGCTATGATCTGGAAATAAAATTCAAAAACAATCATAATATTTTCATATGATATGTTATTATAACTTTTAAGCAGCCAAGATGATTTTCAATATGGCAAAATATTTTTTTTTCCTAATAAATTCTATGCTATAAAAATTTGGTGAAAAACAAAATTTCTTTGCAAGTACATTAAACTATCATTTTCTAAGTAGAGAAACAAAGATAACTTAAAAGAATTAAAAGACTAAAGATAACTTAAAAGAATTAAAAGACTGCCTGCGGAGTGGTAATTGGGGTGAGGTGGTGGTGCTAGGGATTGAACCCAGGGCCTCACGCATGCTAGCTAAGTGTTCCACCACTTGGCTCAAAATACAGTTCTTTTCTAAGTATCTTTACCTTGCTCTTACCTTAAATTTGATCACCCCCTCCCCCAATAAGTAGATAAGGGAAGATATTACAAATTTCAATCTAATCCATATGGCTTTTTTAACAGATAAAATGAGTAGATTCCCTGCCCCTCACCTCTCATAAAGGTTTCTCAAAGAGAAGAATTTGTTTTAGAACACCTATCACTTTGTTGCATACTTACAGGCAGAAACCCTAATGTCATCATTGCATCACAAATGCATTCCATTAGTCAGAGGAACAACAAAATATATTTTTTATATTATATATACTAAACATATAATGTATTTGGAATACATAAATATGTATATATTCATCATTAATACTAGAAAAACATTTCAGAAGAACACCTTCTAATAGCAAGGTATCAGATCAAATATTATAAAGTTTCCATGTTGCTGATGCACAAAAAGAGAGGTTAAATACAAGAGAAGGAACCAATCCCTGGCATAAGCTTGGTAATAATCATTTACAAAAGATTGCATTAGAACCTCTACAAATCAAATGTAACCTTTGTCAGAGATCCAAAAGAGCAGCTTCTAAATGGCAACATAATACTCAATTGAGGTTACATAGAGAAAAGTGTTTATTGATATGCTTTTTAGAGACTAAAACAAAACTTCATATGCAATTTTCCCTTAAAATAACTGTTATAATTTTGACAAATAATTGGCCCATTGAAGTCTACTGTATGTCCAAAACTAACAATAATTTTAAGAATGCCTGGGGTCTGGGGTTTATAGCTTAGTGGTCCAGTGCTTGCCTAGCACTGGGTTTGATCCTCAGCACCATGTATAAATAAATAAAATAAAGGTATTGTGTCTGTCTACAAAAATAAAAATAAAAAAATAAAAGAATGCCTTACAATTATGCTTTCACAGTCACTATTTCAATTAGGAAATATTATACTGATTCATTTCCCCAAGGTGTTCAGAACACATTTTGTAATAATAATAGTAGCTGAGATTCACTGAACACTTATTACATGTCAAACACCTTCCTAAGTGATTTGCACATTTAATCCCTCCTAAAAATTCTATTTAAGAAGTATTATTGTCCTCTTTTAAACGTAAGAAAATTGAGGGTGTATAGAGTCAAATCCAGTTGTAAACCCTGTGATATTGCCTTGTGTAAGACTTCAATAGCCTTTACACAAATTATTTTTATATGAAACTGACTGTTCTGCCAGAGCACAGAAATTCATAAATGCATATTTCATGCTTCAGGTTTTAACTTAGTAAAAACATTGTAAAGCTTTATCCTTATAATACTGTATAAACAACTAACTGGGAAGACTAAAAAAGAGAAATGACAATATATTAAGGACAAACACCATTTTTAAAAGGGATAATTATGAACCACATACAGTTTTGTTTACCATAGGGTCTCCAGTTTTTAATGCCAACCACAGTCAATGCTCAATAACTATTTGTTGAATGAAAGTACAAATGTAATAAGGTATTTCCATGCTCCCCTTTATGGCTCCAGAAACTAACATACTGATTTATCTATGATTTTAAAAAACAATTCTACGTAGCAAGGATTTACCCAGCCTGTTGCAGTTTTAACAACCACTCCCTTCATTAAAAATCTTGACTGTGAATTTAGATCAAACTCTAAATAATACACCATAATTTAAAACATTCTTTCTCTGAACAGCCAACTGGAGATGACTTTGTCATTTAAATTTCACTCAGCAAGCCTGTAATTCTAGTGATTTGGGAGGCTGAGGCAGGAGGATAGCAAATTTGAGTTCAGTGTCAGCAACTCATCAAGACCCTATCTCAAAAAATAAAAAGGTCTGGGCTTTACCACTCTACCACTGAGCTATAACCCTAGCCCCCAGGCTGGGCACAGAGGTGCATACCTGTAATCCCAGCTGCTCAGCTCTAGAGGCTGAAACAGGAGGATTATGAGTGCAAAGCCAGCCTCAGCAACTTAGCAAGGCACTTAGAAACTCAGTGAGACCCTGTCTCTAAACAAAATATTTTTTTAAAAAGGGCTGGGGATGGGCTGGGGCTGTGGTTCATCGGTAGTGCACTTGCCTGACATGTGTGAGGTACTGGGTTCTCAGCACCACAAATAAATAAATGTCTATCAACAACTAAAAAAAAAAAAATTAAAAAAAATGGGGCTTGGGGATGTGGCTCAGTGGCTAATCACCCCTGGGTTCAATCCCTGGTACCAAAAAAGGTAGGGGGAGGCTGGGCATGTAGCTCACTGGTAAAGCACTCCTGAGTTCAATCCCCAGAGCCAAAAATAAATTATTTCATAGACTGAGGCTGGGAATATAACTTTGTGGTGAAGCAATTACCTAGCATGCATGAAGCCCTGGATTCAATCCCCAGCATCTCAAAAAATAAAAATAATAATAAAAATAAAAATAGCCCAGCATGAAATCCCAGCTGCTCCAGAGGCTGAGGCAGGAGGATCGCAAGTTCAAAGCCAGCCTCAGCTGGGCTGGGGTTGTGGCTCAGCGGCAGAGCGCTGGCCTCGCACGTGCACGTGCGCAGCGGCCGGGTTCGATCCGATCCTCAGTACCACGAAAACATAAATGCACTGCATTGTTCACAACTGAAGTAAATAAATAAATACTTAAAAAAAATAAAAAAAGCCAGCCTCAGCAATTTAGTGAAGCCCTAAGCAACTCAGGGAGACCCTATCTCTAAATAAAATATTAAAAAGGGCTAGGGATGGGGCTGGGGTTGTGGCTGAGCAGTAGAGTGCTCACCTAGCATGTGTGCAGCCCGGGTTCAATCCTCAGCACTACATAAAAATAAACGCATTGTGTACAATTAAAGCAAATAAATAAATAAATATTTTTAAAAAAAATTTTTTAAAGGGCTGGGGATGTGACTCAGTGGTTAAGCACCAGTGGGTTCAATCCTCAGAACCAATAAATAAATAATTTCATAGACTGCTTTTTTTTTTTTTTTTGTGGTACTGGGGATTGAACTCAGGGGCACTTGTCCACTGGGTCACATCCCCAGCCCTTTTTTGTATTTTATTTAGAGACAGGGTCTCACTGAGCTGCTAAGTGCCTCGCCATTGCTGAGGCTGGCTTTGAACTCGCGATCCTCCTGCCTCAGCCTCCCAAAGTGCTGGGATTACAGGCGTGCGCCACCGCGCCCGGCTTCATAGACTGCTTTTTAAATATAAGTAGTATATCTACCTAAACTAACCCTTTTAAAACTTGAAGAGCTGAAAAATGTACTGTTTCCCTCAGAATTTCTCCTAAGTCCATGCACACAGAAATAATCCCTTAGAGAGGGCAAGATATATATATATATATATATATATATGTATATAGAATAAATATTGAGAGAAACATAAATTTTCATTTATAAGATTTTATGCACACTTTCTGGAGGAAATATCAAGCTTGTTAAAACAGGACCCTTGTTTCCTAGGTTACTTTATCTTTTAGTCATAGTGCTGAAATAGTCACTGAAGGACATGCAATTTTATAAACACTAAGGAATCACCAATTCCTATAAAGGAATTAAGCTTAAGGAGAAAAAATAAAGGAGAAGCAGTGAGAGTTCATATAGTTGACAGCTCTATTCCCCGTTTATGAATGATTCACTCTTCGGGATGTCAGGACTTAATGCAAATGAACGTAGAGGAAGCTGTCAGCTGCATTGTTTTCAACCAATAGAAGCACAGCTCCATCTTGGCTGTGCTCTAGACTGCATTACAAACAGACGATAGATACCATCGCTTCCATTGCTTCGACAGCATCCTTTCAGACAAGAGGTAGGTTTATATGATCTTTTTTATTTAGTACTCCATGTCCTTATGATGGTAAATATTTCACCATGAAAATCAACCAGAAAGCTTTGTTCCTTATAAAGACCCCCACACACAAAAAAACAAGGTTTTCATTCCACTGCTTGATAGAATTTTATTATAATATGAAGACTGCCTTGTGCTATTTGATAAGCACCTTTACTATCTTTGCCTTAATGGAAAATTCATTACATTTTGTACAAACCTGATCTGTATCCAGGCCTTCAGTAAACCACAAGCATTTGATGTTAACTGGTTGGTTATTTGCTAATTTGTTTTTCTCAGAGCAATTTCATTTCAGCAGTACAGTCTATCTTAACAAAGGAAGATTTTTCTTAAAGAAAAATCTACACTAAAAGCAAACCTGGATTAAAGCTTTCTGATTACATGTGCAAATTATTCTGGCAGTTACTCACGAGAAAGTTTATTATATTTTAACAAACATGAGAAAATAATTCAATGTTATTTTATTTTACTTTAAATACAGATGCAGAAAATGCAAATTATCACAATTGTGGTTTTTATATAAAAATTCAGACCTTAAAAGGTATCGTTATGTGAACTGCATTTTACTGTAACCAAAGAAGTAATGTATAGAGCTTCAGAATTTCCTAACATTTTAATTAAGTCCTCAAAGTGAAATTTATTTCACTGTAATATACAAGTTATATTATTAAATGCAACCCCTTTTAGATGGCATTTCATTTTTTAACAAGCCATATAACAAAATTTATCACAGCATTTAAATATAATGTTGAAATTATTCCTAAACTGATCCTCAGAATAAACATGAAGTAAATCTTTTTGATAAACTACACTTTAAAATAAAAATACCTCCTAAGAAGAAGTGGTTAAAGAAGAAGGGTAATAGGGTAAATTCTAGGTAATAATAATATTTTCATGACTCAGAGTAATTGTTTGTCTACCAAAAATTTTACTAACTTCTAATCAATAATCTGATTTTACAATATTCAAGCATGAAAATATCATTATTTAATAGATGCATGAACTCTAGATATATATATATATATATATATATATATATATAAATACATACTGACCTAAAGATCCAACTTCTTGCCTTTATCTTGCTACTAAATTCATTTAATCTTTGGTGGTTTTTTTTTTTTTTGTTTTGTTTTGTTTCACAATTTATATCCCTTCTATTTCTTAGCACTCAACTAACAGGAGCAGAGTATCCCTTACTAAGTTCAGAGGTTGCTGTAATAAGATATTAGATCTCCCCAGGTTCAGCACTATTGGGTTAATTACCTAGAAACCATTCCTGCTTCCAATACAAAATATGTCAGCCAAAAAAAGATTTCAGTTAAAGTACTTTGTCAAATAAAACTGGTAACTTACAACTTATATTCAGGTAAAATATAAATAGACCCTGACCACCCCACATTATTCAAACACTCGCAACAGCCTACATTTTATTTGTAATATAGCCATAGTTAGTACACATGGATGCTCATTAGTGCTTCACTAAATGGACTTAGCAGCATGGCTGATGGAAGAGTTCCAGAGCTTGAACTAAGTGAGTTGGTCTGTATTTAAAGGCTTTTATCTTTTTTTTTTTTTTTAATATTTTTTAGTTGTAGACGGACACAATATCTTTAGTATTTATTTTTATGTGGTGCTGAGGATTGAACCCAGGGCCTCACACCTGTGAGGCAAGCACTCTACCACTGAGCTACAGCCCCAGCCCCAAAGGTTTTTACCTGTAACTGATGATATTTTACCATATTTTATCATAAATTATCTTATTTTTAACTGATCATATTTCAAAGCGATATGCTTACAAGCACCAGAGAAGTCAAGGGGTTTTTGCCATTAAAAAAAGGTAAAGCATACTTTTATTCTTATCTGGCATTCCAAGGTTCCAGAAGAGTTCCAAGTCCTACCCCATAAACATTCCACTGGAGTCTTTTGAAATAAGAAGAAAAGCAGGTGAAGGGAGTACATCAAAAATAACATAAAACAAAACTAAACTAAAAAAATCTAACTATAAAAAAAAATCGTTGGGCTGGGGTTGTGGCTCAGCGGTAGAGCACTCGCGTAGCACAGGCACGGCCTGGGTTCGATCCTCAGCACCACGTAAACATAAATAAAAATAAAGGCATTGTGTACAACTAAAAATAAATAAATAAATTTTTAAAAAATTTTTTAAAAATTGTTATTTGATTTAAAACTCCCTGATTTCTACAGTGCAATTTTAAAGGGGCAGAATAAAAAAAAACAAAAATTACAACAGATTACTTTAACATTTTTTTGCCATTTTCTCTTGCTTCTTATAAGGCATTTTTAAGCATTTACCTGATATAAATTACATGTTTCAAAAATGTAGTCTCAGAATAGGAGAAAATCCTAATGGTATACTTATTTTTGCATGTCTAATTCAAAGTAAGAGTTAGTCTTTACCTTAAATTTAAAAAATTACCAGTGCTCCTCTACACTTTAAAAGAATATACCACATTAAATTTAAAGTGGACTTGCCAGGCGCGGTGGCACACACCTGTAATCCCACTGGCTCAGGAGGCTGAGGCAGGAGGATCCAGAGTTCAAAGCCAGCCTCAGCAAAAGCAAGGTGCTAAGCAACCTCCCAATAATATTTTCATGCTTGAAAACTATAAAATCAGATAATTGATTAGTATTTAATAAAATTTTTAGTAGACATAACAACCCTGTCCCTAAATAAAATACAAAATAGAGCTGGGGATGTGGTTCAGTGGTTGAGTGCCCCTGAGTTCAATCCCCAGTACCCCCCACCAAAAAAAAATGGAAAATGACTCCATATCATAAAGTTTACTTTGTTTCAGATATAACCACAAGCTAACTAAAGCAAGAATGTTTTGAGCTGCTCATCAGTTATCAATATACTCAAGTGGCAAACTGTACATACCCTCTTTCCTAAACTGCTTAGATATTTCCTGCAAAGCATACAAGTATCTATGGAGGTAGCATACATTGCTATCCCACAGTCATTATTGCAAGCATAATCATCACACGCATTTTATGTGCAAATAAAGTACACAGTCTAATCAAAATGACAGTGTTTATTAATTTTAATTTTTAAAAGTAATACAGAAAACTAGGGCTGGGGCTATGGCTCAGCGGTAGCGCACTTGCCTAGCATGTGTGAGGCACTGGGTTCGATTCTCAGCACCACATATAAATAAATAAAATAAAGATCTATCAACAACTGAAAAATATATATATATATTTTTAAAAAGTAATACACAAAATTCAATAGCTGTATTAAACATAGAAAAGAAATAGTACTTTATTTCAAAGGCAAACAATAGTAATGTTCTTCCTTTTAAAATGGATCATGCTTTGGTTTAAACAAGTAATAAATTCAAATGGTTCAAAAATCAAAAGATAACAAAGTAAATATTGAGCCATCTCACACATATTCCACTGACCCTCTTTCCTCTCCACCCATTCTCACAATCACCATCATTGGCTTCTAAATCCTTGCCAATCTTTATGCAGATACAATTAAGAATACATATTATTTTCCCTTTTTCCTATACACACAGTCCTGCACCTTATACTTTTCGCTTATCATATTCCAAATGAATGAAAATCCTATATTATTTAGCCAGAAGAGTTCACAGATGGGTACAAGTTAACCTCAAATAATTTAATTTAGTTGTCTCTGCCTGCCTGCCTATCTTTCTGCCTGCCACTTTTCCTTCCCCTCCTTTCCTGATCTTTTTATTTACTTTTTAGAGGCAAGAGAGCCTTAAAAAATTTTAAACAGTTCACTTGTACCTCAAAAATAAACAGAATAGGGCTGGGGCTATATAGCTCAGTGGCAGAGTGCTTGCCTAGCATGTGTGAGGCACTGGGTTCAATCCTTAGCATCACACATAAATAAAATAAAAGCATCCGTCCATCTACAAATACAAAAAAAAAAATTTTTAATAAAAATAAATAAACAAGCCAGGCCAGGTGGTGCACGCCTGTAATCCCAGCACTTGGGAGGCTGAGGCAGGAGGATAGCGAGTTCAAAGTCAGCCTCAGCAATGGCGAGGCACTTAGCAACTCAGTGAGACTCTGTCTCTAATAAAATACAAAAAAGGGCTGGGGATGTGGCCCGGTGGTCTAGTGCCCCTGAGTTCAATCCCCGGTACCAAAATAAATAAATAAACAAACAAACAAACAAACAGAATGAGATTCCTTAAATCAACTTTCTAATCATTCTAAAATTTCATTTTGAAATGACAGTTTGCATTATCACAACTTCTCCCCAGTTTTAAAGTCAAAACTACAAAGGTTGTCTTATAGTAAATTAAAACACAACATAATATTTCCAAATAACTTTAGCCAGGTCCAAGTTATAGATTTATGTAGTCAATTTCCAGAAGAAAAAATTCAAACTTTTTTTACATTATAGAGGTAGAATTGTGGATGAGGCTTTTAATTTTTATTTAAAACTGCTATAATGATGTCTGAAATTAATGGAGAAACATTTTTAAATAAGTTCATTAATAATAGATTAATCTAATTTAAGAAGCATTACATAGAAATTACTCTTCTCTATTCTCTTTTCTCTCCCTATTACTATTCCTTCTGCAGTTACTTCTAATGCCAGATTTAGAAGAAAATCTTTTAGAACAAATTCCCAGATTTCAAAGAGAGATCAGGCTGGGTATTTACTCAGCGGTAGTGAGCTTGCCTTGCATGCTCTCTGGGTTCAACTCCAGCACGGGGTGGGGGGCGTAAATCTCAGTAAGGAATCAACCTGAACAGCCTTAACAGAAAGTCTAAGGATAGTCTAAGGATTATTTCCATAAATGCTGGAGATCATAAGGGTCTTAGGTTAACACAGGTAAAACCACCAGCTAGATCCTTAGGTGCTTCTTCCTACTCTTAACCCATCCACACAAGTTGGTGCTTCCTTCTAGTTCCCCAAGGTCCTACTCTTCCTCTCCTTCTCTATTACCCAGGTTCTTCAAAAAAGACATGAAACATTTACACTGAAGTAAAGCTTCACTGTAACAATGTATGGGTACCCCTCACAGGAATATCTACATTTTAGCAATGCTGAAAATCTTAAAGGAGATCCAAACACTTAAAAAAAAATTCTTGTTGGTGCACTATAATTATACCTAATAGTGGGAGGATTCATTGTGACATATTCACACATGCACATAACTTGGTCAATTAAAAGCCAGACATTTTTAAGATGTGTGTACATGTGTCCAAGCATCCTTACATGTCTTTACTGTATTAAAAGAGCCAGGTCAAATAAGACCTAACTTTTGTCTCCATATGAGTAAGTTTCTGTGAGTTACTTGAATAATTGTGTGCACAGTGATTAGAATCAAAGGCAGCAACAACAGACGGATGGCCTATCAAGACATCCACGTTACATAACACCCAGGTGCACAACTTACATCACACCAAGGAAAACTGTGAATGGTGCTTCCCAAAGTTGTGCGAGGAAGCAGACCTGCTTTCCCATAAGAATGTGTTCTGAAGAGAAAGTTGAAAGGATAAGCAGATAATTTTGAAAGGCTGGGTGTGCAGACATCAAAAATACTATAATGTAATGGGAAGTGACATACCTAAGTTCCTAACAATGTATTTTTTGAGGATTTGTGTTTTTTTTTTTAAAGTTGTAAATGACACAATGCCTTTATTTAATTTATTTATTTTTTAACTGTGGCACTGAGGATCAAACCCAATGCCTCATTCATGCTAGGCTAGTCCTCTACTACTGAACTACAAACACAGCCCCCTGACAGTATTTTTTGGTTTTGTTTTTGGTACCAGGAATTGAACACAGGGGTGCTTAACCACACCCATGGTCCTTTTTACAGGGTCTCTTTAAGTTGCTTAGGACCTCCCTAAGTTGCTAAGGCTGAATTTGAACTTGTGATCCCCCTTCCTCAGCCTCCAGAGTCACTGGAATTACAGGTATGCACCACCATGCCCAGACAATGTATTTTTGCATATCCCTGAACTATGAGACACAATTAATTCAATTACTACCCATTAAGTCTGTCGTCCCTCAGTTCAAGATCATCAAACACCAAAACTGAAGAAATCCTTAAATCAAAAAAATATGTATTTATTAAGCCTTTACTCTGCCCTCAAGTCATCAATTTAACCTTCAAAATACAGAAGGAAGAAAGGAAAGAAGCATGTCCAACCAAAGAAGCAAAGTAATTTTCCAAGAAAACTTGGTTTAAGATACAAAACAAAAACTTTAGAAAACATTATTCTCTCAATCCAAAAGGTTTAAAATTCTATGTATTAAGAAAACAAATTTAAATAATTACATTGCTGTGGCTTTGGAGCTTGGATGCAAAAATAATGTTGTACTTCTATTTAAAAGCAGAGTCCTCATCTTTTAGAGATAAACACTGAAATATTTCTAGATCAAATGTCTGGAATTTGCCTTAAAATAATCCATGGGATAGAAGCAAGTGGGTAGAGGTATAGAGGAATCAAGAGTTGATAAATGTATGTTGTATGAGCACAAAGGGGATTTGTTATACTCAAACTTCTGTACTACCTTGAAGTTTTCCCCGTTTGAAACATACAAACAAGATGCCTCTAGCCAGGTACAGTGTCGCACTCCTGTAATCCCAGCACTTGGGAGGCTGAGACAGGAGGATTGCCAGTTCAAAGCCAGCCTCAGAAATGGCGAGGCACTTAGCAACTCAGTGAGACCCTGTCTCTAAATAAAATACAAAAAAGGACTGGGAATGTGGCCCAGTGGTCGAGTGCCCCTGAGTTCAATCCCCTGTACAAAAAAAAAAGAGAGAGAGAAAAAGAAAAAAAACTAAAACCAAAAAAAAAAAAAACAAGATGCCTCCAGAAGTATTTGGTACATTGTGGATAATAAGCATTTGTTATAAAGATGAATGAAAGATTGCTTGCAAAAGCATACAGAGTGACAGCAATCAATGAATTAAGGAAATAGAAACATTTTTTTCTCTTATTTCCAAAATTTTCTTAGTGTATACGTACAATTTTTTTTAATTAGCTTAAAAATGTATCTTTCAGAGATCAAAATAATAAAAATCTGGGGCTGGGGCTGTAGCCCACTGACAGAGCACTTGCCTAGCATTCATGAGGCACTGGTTCAATCCTCAGCACCACATAAAAAAAAAAACAAATAGAATAAAGGCATGCTGTTTAAAAAAAAAAAAAAAGATAATAAAAACTCTAGCTTCTCATTAGTTTCAAACTATCAAATTTTCAATCTTTACATTTCTATTTAAGGTATAACAAGTGGTCTCCAACAAAAACAAAACAATGCAAGAACACTGAAATTTAACTCACTAGCTTACTTTGTGAAATGCAATGTAATTTAATAGCAGATACCTTGGCAAGGGATGAATTTGTATTTTTTAATATAGTGTTCATGATCATTTAGATATACAAAACACTTAATACTATCACCTACATAACAAACAATATCAAGATTGAGTTCTCTTCACAGGCACCTTAGCCTAAAATTTTATTTTATCCTCATTCTGAAAATTATCATTAATTGGCTTTTTCTTTCTCTACTATTTTTCATTTGGCTACTCTTTCCTGATTCAAATCACCTGTCACTAAAGTTTAAAGGAGTAGAAATAGTAGACAGAAACACACTGAACCATGGTAAAATGAATATATACAGACAATGACAAAGCTTTTCCGGAGGTGGTCTGAAGAACACAACCTTAAAACTCCAAAATTTTTAATCAGTAATTGCTCACTGATAAGTGATTTAGTCAAGCTTAAACAAAGTCAGCTACCTTGTTTCCCCATATTAGCATTTAATTTCTGTAAATGAATCTTAAACACAAATGTTTATTTAACCAATGATATACATTAAAAAGAAGTGTGGTTTAAATATTTGGGATAAAGTACTCAAAAATACAATTTGGTAGTTAAATGTTTTATACACTAAGGAAGACTCGTGTTGCCTATATAAATTTACTAAGAAATCTTAGTACTGAGATTTGAATGGACAAATCTGTAGTTTGGTTACATATATTCATTTTCTACCTTTTTATAGATTCAAAAGAGCAATACAAGAAGTGGAATCTCTAAGAATGGCTTCCAGTCACTGGAACGAAACCACCACCTCTGTTTATCAGTATCTTGGTTTTCAAGTTCAAAAAATTTACCCTTTCCATGATAACTGGAACACTGCCTGCTTTGTCATTCTGCTTTTATTTATATTTACTGTGGTATCTTTAGTGGTGCTGGCTTTCCTTTATGAAGTACTTGACTGCTGCTGCTGTGTAAAAAACAAAACTGTGAAAGACTTGAAAAGTGAACCTAACCCTCTTAGAAGCATGATGAACAACATCAGAAAACGAGATACTGAAGTGGTCTAGTTCCTACAAAAGGTGAACAAAACCTTTAAAAGCAGCTTTTAGCCTCTCCTGAGATTAAAGAAAATTTCCTGAGGCCAACTGTTACTATAAAACTGACTCTGACTTTGGGTAAAAGATTCCTAGAAGTGAAAAACAAGTGAAATATGCACTTTTTGTCTATGTATTCCTCTCATTAAATATATAGTAAAACTTCATAAATGTGAATTTACCCATCTATTTAATGTGACACATCAAAAAACAGATAAATTATTTCTAGAATAAAAAGGTTTCTGGAGTTCAACACTAAGCAACAAAAGTTAAACTGGAAAACAAAGCAAGGCTAATGATGTTAAAATAATTTATACCTAAACAATCCATGTAGACTAAAAAATAGTATTTGGGTAACAAATATGCTATTAAAAACGTGTTTCTACATCTAAAATAAAATTCTTCCACTTATATATAAAGTCCCGGTTATTAAAAAGCAATATTTTCTCACTTATTGAAGACAACATGTTTTTTTTTGTGTGTGTGTGTGGTACCGGGGATTGAACTCAGGGGCACTCGTCCACTGGGTCACATCCCCAGCCCTTTTTTTTTTTTTTTGTATTTTATTTTAGAGACAGAGTCTCACTGAGTTGCTAAGTGCCTCGCCATTGCTGAGGCTGGCTTTGAACTCACGATCCTCCTGCCTCAGCCTCCCAAAGTGCTGGGATTACAGGCGTGCGCCACCGCGCCCAGCTGTTTTTTAATAACTTGAGTTTTTTGTAGTAAAAAGTCTCAAAATAAGCAGAAGGGCCTCTCAAGGTATACCTGCATAAAAGTCTCACAAAACTTGACTCCTCAGCTGACCATGGTGGCACACGCCTGTAATCCTAGCACTTGGTAGGCTGAGGCAGGAGGATCACAAGTTCAAAGCCAGCCTCAGCAATGGCGAGGCACTTAACAACTCAGTGAGACCCCGTCTCTAATAAAATATAAAAAAGGGCTGGGGATGTGGCCCAGTGGTTGAGTGCCCCTGAGTTCAATCCCCAGTACCAAAAAAACAAAACAAACAAACAAACAAACAAAAAACTGACTTCTTGTTCAAAAAGAAATAAATGTTCTAGAAAAGGCCCAGCCAATTTTCAAACTAAATATTACACCCCTTAAATTGCACTGAAGTTTGTTCTTTCTTTTTACCTCTCATATTCACACTGTCAAAGACTAATATACTTAATGCAAAAAAGACTACAAAAAAAGTGAAAATAAGACTGTTATTAGAGTCAAAAGACTAATATTTATTACCTACTAACACCTATTAAGAAACACAGCACTTTTATTTCTTGAAATTGCAAGGGCTATATAGATAATATATTTTACGATCTTAATACTGTTTTGCTAACAACACATGCTCTTAACCTTAGCTGCCCTTAGGCCAGAAATGACACTCCTGGATATTTATCCTGAGAAATAAGTTTAAAAGAGAAAGGATCACTAGGCACAGTGGCACATGCCTGTAATTACAGCAAATGGAAAGGCTGAGGCAAGAGAACTGCAAGTTCAAGATCAGTCTCAGCAGATTAACAAGACCCTCAGAAACTTAATGAGATCCTATCTCAAAATTTAAAAGTAAAATAAAAAGGGAAAGGGATATAGCTCAGTGGTAAAACGCCCCCGAGTAAAGGGTTTGTGATAGCACTATTCAGAATAACAAAAATTTGGAAGCAAATAAGCCTTTAACTAAATATGGCACATCAACTTAACAGATTATTAAAAGGTCATTGAATACTATGATAATATAGAAAAATATTTGGTATATAAAATGAAAACTAAATTCAGAATATAAAACTTTCAATACAATTATAGGTGCTATTTTAAGTTTATACTCATATGAAGAAGGTTTGAAAAGAAATATGGAAAAATGAGAATAGATAATATATTAAGAGTAATGTGAGGGCTGGTGTTGTGGCTTAATGGTATATTTGCCTAGCACATAAGATGCACTGGGTTCGATTCTCAGAACCACAGAAAATAAATAAAGATATTGTGTCTACCTAAAACTAAAACTAAAAAATAAAGTAATGTGGGAGCCAGGCATGATGGCACACAGCTGTACTACCAGCAGCTCAGGAGGCTGAGGCAGGAGGAGCAAAAGCTCAAAGCCAACTTCAGCAATTTATCAAGAACCTAAATTAGTAAGACCCTGTCCCAAAATAAAAAATAAAAAGGGCTGAGGATGTGGCTCAGTGATTAAGCACCCATGGGTTTGGGTTCAATACCTGGTATCAAAAAAAAAAAAAAAAAAAAAAAAAAGAAGAGAGAGAGAGAGAGAGAGAGAGAGAGAGAGAGAGAGAGAGAGAGAGAGGAAGGATATCACCATTGACCCTACAGAAATCAAAAGGATTTTTTTTTTTTTTTTTTTTTTTTTTTTTGGTACCGGGGATTGAACTCAGCGACACTAGACCACTGGGCCACATCCCCAGCCTTTTTTTTTTTTTTTGTATTTTATTAGAGACAGGGTCTCACTGAGTTGTTAAGTGCCTCGCCATTGCTGAGGCTGGCTTTGAACTCGCGATCCTCCTGGCTCAGCCTCCCAAAGTGCTGGGATTACAGGCGTGCGCCACCGCTCCCGGCTTCAAAAGGATTTTAAGAGAACACTTTGAAAATCTCCAGACAATGTAGATGATGAAATGGATAGACTTCTAAAAAGACACAAAGTACCAAAACTAACTCATGGAAAATGAGTTAATGGAAAATTTTAATAGACTAATATATAAGAAGAAGCTATCCTATAGAGCTAAACACAAAGGAAAGTTCAGGCCCAAATGGTCACACTAGAGAATTCACCCAGATGTTTAAAGAAATAATAATAAACCTTCACAAATTTAATAAAAGAAGAGGAACACTGCATAAATCATTATTGAAGACCAGAACTACCCTGATGGCCATCACGAGAAAACAAAAGTACTGACATATCCCTCATGAATAGAAATGCCAAAATCTAAATACCAGCAAATTGAACACTGCAACAATAAAAAGGATTATATAACTGACCAAGTAGGATTTATTCCAGGAATGCAAGGCTGATTTGACAAATGAAAATCAACTGATATATTAATGGAATAAAAGACAAGAACACAATCATCTCATTTGATGTAGTAAAAGCATGTGACAACATCCAAAACCCATTTACAATTAGAGACTCTCAACAAACTAGAAATAGCAGGGAACTTCTTCAACCAAATAAAGACTATCTAACAAAAACCTGCAATAACATCATATATAATGGCAAAGACTAAATACTTTGTCCCTGAGATTAGAAAGATGGCGAAGACAATCAACTGTCACTATTTGTAGTCAACATGATACAAGACAGGCAAGGAAAAGAAATAACAGGCATCCATATTGGAAGGGAAAAAACAAAACTGGTTTTATTCACAGATGGCATAATATTGATGAAGATTATCCTAAGGAATTCACATAAAAACCTACTAAAAACAAAAAATGAATTCAGCAATGTTACAGCACACTAGATCAATGTATAAAATGTATTGCATTTCTACATACTGATAATGAACAACCAAAAATATCAAATTAAGAAAATAATTCCAGGGCTGGGGTTGTAGCTCAGTGGTAGAGTTACGTGCCTCACATGTGGAAGGCACATTCGATCCTCAGCACCACATCAAAATAAAATTAAGGTATTATGTCCATCTACCAAAAAAAAAAAAATTTTTTTTTTAAATTTCCACTCATAATACATCAAAAAAGAATAAAATACTTACAAAAAGAGTAAAATACTTGGCAATAAACTTAACAAAATAAGTGTGAAACTGACTTAGGCATTAAAAACTCAAAACATTATTGAAATAAATTTAAAATGCAAATAAACAGAAAGATATAGAAGTTAATTAACTGGAAGACCTAATGTTTTTAAGGGAGCAATTATCCTTAAAACTGATTTATAATGTTCAACATCTCTAGCAATTAGAGAAATGCAAATCAAAACTAAAATTTCATCTCATGCCAGTCAGAATGGCAGCTATCAAAAACACAAACAATAATAAATGCTGGCAAGGATGTGGGGAAAAGGGCACACTCTTACATTGCTGGTGGGGCTGCAAATTGGTGCAGCCAATTTGGAAAGCAGTAGGGAGATTCCTAGGAAAACTTGGAATGGAACCACCATTTGACCCACCTATCCCACTCCTTGGTCTATACCCAAACGACTTAAAAATAGCATACTACAGGGACACAGCCACATCAATGTTCATAGCAGCACAATTCACAATAGCTAGATTGTGGAAACAACCCGATGGCCATCAATAGATGAATGGATAGGGAAACTTTGGTATATATACACAATGGAACATTACTCAGCACTAAAAGAGAATAAAATCATGACATTTGCAGGTAAATGGATGGAGTTGGAGAAAATAATGCTAAGTGAAGTCAGCCAATCACAAAAAACCAAAGGTCAATTAATTCCTTTGCTATGATGATACTGAATTATAGTGGCAAGGGAGGGGAGGATGAGAAGAATGAAGGAATGTTAAATAGAAAAAAGGGGGAGAGAGGAGGGAAAGGGGCAAGGGATAGAAACAATGGCAGAAGGAGTTTGACATCAATATACTAAGTGCATGTATAAAAACTCAAATGGTATGAAAATACTTTGTATAAAACCAGTGACTTAGAAAACTGTGCTCTTTATATGTAATATGAAAGGAATTGCACTCTAAAAGCATGTATAATTAATTAAAAAAACTGATTTATAGATTGAATCTAATCTCTACCAAAACCACAGTTGGCTTTTTTTACAGACATTGACTAACAAATTAATCTTAAAATTTATATGGAAATGCAAAAGATCTAGAAAAAATAAAATAATCTTTAAAAAAAAAAAAAAGAGCAATGCTTAAGGACTAATACTTTTTCCATTTTGTTTTTTGCTAGTATTGGGGATTGAATCCAGGGCCTTGTGCATGGTAGGCAAGTATTCTACCACTGAGCTACATAATAGCCCATGGATTTACACTTTTTTTTTTTTTTGGTGGTGGTGGTACTGGGGATTGAACCCAGGACCTTGTGCAGACAAGGCAAGCACTCTATCAACTGAGCTATATCCCCAGTCCAGATTTACACTTTTTTTTTTTTTTAATTGAACTCAGGGGCACCTGACCACTGAGCCACATCTCTAGCCCCATTTTTCTGTTTTATTTAGAAACAGGGTCACACTAGTTGCTTAGCACCTTGCTTTTGCTGAGGCTGCCTTTAAACTCACGATTCTCCTATCTCAACTTCCCAAGCCACTGGGATTACAGGCGTGCGACACCTTGCCGGCCGGATTTACACCACGTATAATAAATAAAAGTCCATCAACAACTTTAAAAAAAAAAGTTGGGGATGATTTCTGTGGAAGAGCATTCATGGGTTCAATTCCTGGTAACACAAAAAATAAATAAAAAATTTTGCTTATTAACTGGGCATGGTGATACACACCTGTAATCCCAGCAACTTGGGAGGCTGAGGCAAGAAGATCTCGAGTTCAAAACTAGCCTCAGCAAAAGGCAAGGCGCTAAACAACTCAGTGAGACCCTGTCTCTAAATAAATACAAAACAGGGTTGGGGATGTGGCTTAGTGGTCAAGTGCCCCCTGAGTTCAATCCCTGGTAGCCATAAAAAAAAAAAAAAAAAAAAAAAAGAATGGTTCCAAACTAACAGAAAGACATATAGCCCACCTTTTTTTAAAATGAGCAAGAAAATATGAATAGATAGTTCACCAAGGAAATTACACATCTGGTCATGGTCATACTACTAGTCATTAGGACTATAATGATACCTCTTCACTAGGAATCACTATGATCAAAAAGAAAAGGAATCACAAATGTTGATACAGATGAGAAAACATTAGAATCCTCATACTTTTCGTGAGATTATATAATGGTACAGATATTTCCATCATTTCATAAAAAGTTAAATATAGTCAGGCACCTTGGCACAGGCCTATAATCCCAGCTACGCAGGAGGCTAAAGCAGGAGGATCACAAGTTCAAGGCCAGTCTGGAAATTTTATGGAGACTGTCTTAAAATAAAAAATAAAAAGGATATAGCTCAGTGGTCACCTCCAGATTCAATCCCCCGAGGGGGGAAAAAAGTTAAACATAAATTTACCACATGACCCAGAAATTCCACACCTTTTTCTCTATCCAAGAGAAATAAAAACATGTCTACATAAAGACTTGTACACCATGTTTGTAGCAATGCTATTCAAAAGAGTCAAAAACTTCTTCAGCCATACGATGGAATGAAGTACTGATATAATCCTACAACACAGATGGAACACAAAAGCATACTAAATAAAAGAAGCCACAAATAAAAGCCCACATTATACAATTCCATTTATAGAAGTGTCCAGAAAAGGCATACAGAGAGAGACAGAAAGTAGATTATTGGTTATTTGGGACTGGGGTAGGAATAGTGTTGCAAATGGGCACACCGGATCTTTTGGCAATGATAGAAATGTTCTAAAATTGGAGAGTAATATATTTGAATTGTACACTTAAAATCAATGAACTGTATGGTATGTAAACTAAACTTTAATGAAATTGTTCTTTGAAAGTAATAATCTAAATTTTAACCACACAACACAATTAACATGTTAAGGACTTAAATTCTCTTATCCCATCCCTTATATTTTACCAAATGTCTAAAAGTCAATATTAATGTTGAACTTGCCATTACTAAATGATTTTCTAAAAAATAAAAATCAAACAATCCTACATGATTTTACTAACCAGAATTTTGTTTAGAGCCTGATGATCCTCCATGTTCTACCTTTGCTTTCTTCTTCTTTGATGATGATGATGATGACTCAGAAGACACTGAACGTTTTTCTACTACAGGAGTGGAAAGAGCTCGTTTTTTGAACAGCTCCCTTTCTCTCAATAGGCTTGGATCCATAATGCTAAAAAGATAAAAATAAATTATCTGTAGTGCAGATTCAAGTCACTCAAACTTGTATGCCTAATCCATAAATGTCAACGAGATATTTCCCAAATAAAATGGTCTGCTATATTAGTACTTATTCACTTATTTGTTCACACAAAAAAAGTGATAATGTACTGGGCGAGGTACATAAAAAGGGTATAATACATACATAGATACATTAAATTACAATACATACATATATTTAAGGGCATAATATGTAATAATGCAATATTATAATAGAGATACACATTATGAGTTATTACATATATATTATTATTATTATGTATAAAACAGAATTATTCTCTAAAGCTCTCTAGAACTGTGCTGTCCAATATGGTGTTGTTTTTGTTTTTGTTTCTGGTACTGAGGATTGAACCCAGGAATGGTTAACCATGGTTAAGCATCCCCAACCCTTTTCCATATTTTATTTAGAGACAGGGTCTCACTGAGTTGCTAAGTGCCTCGCTAAGTTGCTGAGGCTGGCTTTGAACTCCCAATTCTCTTGCCTCAGCCTCCCAAGCTGCTGGGATTACAGGAGTGCACCACTGAGTCTGGTGCACTTTTAAGCATCTGAAGTGTGGCTAGTTAGAATTGAGATGTACTGTAAATGGAGAATACATACCAGATTTCAAACACTTAACACCAAAAAACAACGTTTTTAATTACTAATAAAGATATTTTACATTAATTGCATGTTGCATTTATAATATTTTGGACATGCTGGGTTAAATATTAAAATTAATTTCACGGGGCTGGGGGTGGAGCTCAATGGTAGAATGCTTGCATGGCACGTGTGAGGCACTCGGTTTGATCCTCAGCACCACATAAAAATAAAGGTATTGTGTCCATCTACAACTAAAAAACTATTTTTTAATTAATTTCATCAATTTTTACATTTTAAAAAAATATAACTACTAGAAAAGTTTAAATTACAAGTGTGGTTCACACTTGAAGCTCATATTATATTTCTACTAGACAACATTGCTCTAAAACCAACATCAGGACTACTAGACATTAAGTAGGAGGCAAATTTAGGTCTGTTGCCAAAAAAAAAAAAAAAAAAAAAAAAAATCAGAACTGCTTCTAAATGAAATGGAATACTTTTAAAACAGTTAACTCTCGATCATTAACTAAAATAGTATTTGCTAGAAATGTCTACAGAAATTTTCTGATTAGGAGAGGTAGAACTAAATGACCTCTTCTTCCCCTGCCCCAATGCTAAAACTATGCAATTTCCATACAACCAGCAGAGCTACAAGTCAATCAACAAGACTTTAAAATATATTCCTGTATGTGGTCTAGGAAGAGCTCAATCTGACGAAGTGAATGAATGTGACACTGTTTAGACTGGTGTTAAATTGGAGGAAAAAAAAACTGTCATACAAGTAAGTGCTCCTTGATTTGGAGTTACATCCCAATAAGACCATGGTAATTTGAAAACATAAGCTAAAAGCTCATTTTGTACACCTAATCTACAGAACACCCAGCTTAGCAACACAGTCTACCATGGAGTATCAGTTGTTTGCCCTCATAACTCATGGCTGGCTGGGAGATGCAAGTTAAATGCTGCTGCACAACATCATGACAGAATATAGTACTACATGTTGCTGACCCAGGAAAAGATTAAAATTCAAAGTTTGGTTTCTCCTGAATATGTATCACCTTTATACCACCATCAAGTCAAAAAATTATAAGTGGTTCTCCCTGTACTTTGAAAGTCTTTAAGCACAGGATACCGCAATAAACACTTGTTAAATGAATACTGAATGGAAAGACACTCTTCAATTGTGCTATCCTCATAATTATTGGTTCCACAAGCCTTTAGTAAAGGCTTTACTAAGTAAACTGCTGTTTATGTGGCACTGTGCTTTAAACTTTGAAAGGTTCTGGAAAATAAATACTTGTCTTTAGGCAGCTCAGATGAGAACATGAAAGCACTGAACACCTTGTTCAAAGGATAATGAATAAATAAAATGTTAAGTTAGGGTGCTAAAAATTAAAAATATAAACACTGATAAAGAATAATCAATGTGAATTTCAGTTAAGTGAGGAGTGAAGAGTCACTGGACCATGAATGAAAGTCCTGCCTTCTTTCAGCTTCTATTCCTAACAGTGATATGGCTAAACAATCCACAAGACCTCTCTAATTTGATTTCATCATAAGTAAAACAAGGGCATTAATGCTATATATATCTAGCTCAACTGTAAAAATAAGGTGAGAAAATATGTGTGAAAGTGATGTTTTTCAATAATAAAGCCATACAAATGTTATTCCCACATTGGAACTCTAAGAAATAACAAAATGATTGGTAGCAGACTAAGGAAGATGGAAGAGTATTGGAACTCAGAAAAGTGTGAGGTCCAGAACTAAAGAAAATGAATTTTCAAGTAAAAAGGTGGAAGAAAAAAACAGATTTTAAACACACAGGAAACATTTGTTTATTTCACCTTATGAAGATAGATTATTAATACAGGATTTTACCAATAACTTCTTAAGACAAGACTGCTATACGGTTTAAAAAAACCTAAATGTTTACAATATTGGTCCTCACAACTATATGAGAGAATAGTTATTAGTGTTACTACTATTTTAATGTGTGAAATCTGAAAGGAAGAGACACAGTTAAGGTCACACAGCTGGAAGGACAAGTGTATTCTGACTTTGAAAGTCAAGTGCTCCTTAACACCAGACCTGGAATGAATCCTAGTAAAGGTCTCTAAAACAAAGGCGACCTATGGGGTACCATGTTCAATGGCACCTACAGCATAAAGCTTAATTAACAACGTGTCTTTCACTGTAGCATGCTCCACCTAATTTTTCCTCTTTTTTCAAAATTTGTATTGAGTTTTAAATCTCAGTACTTACCCATGTCGTAAACAGGACACATCTTCGTGTCCATTTTTTTTTTTTTTTTTTAAGTCAAACAAACAAAAAACCACAACTCAGAGAGGCTGGCGTGAGCTCCACGGCCCACGTTCTTTCCCCCATTAGACCTCTCAGCCTTTCTACTTTTCCTGTTTTGGTCCTCTCCCGGACTCAGAGGTGCCACCGGCACCTAAGCACACAACTATGAATAGCCGGAGCTAGGAGGCTGCTTACCTCGTAAGTGACAGAAACGTGGAAGTGGATGAAAAAGGGACTGCAACGTTCTGCTTTGGAGAGCATCTTTAGAATTTGTAGGAAACTACTATAATTAAAGTTGGGAATCGTTACAAACCAGGTCTCCAAAAGGCAGCTGAAAAAACAATCCGTTTGCCAGTCCCTTAGGTGGGCACCGTGTTACACACACGTTTCGCTACTTCTAATGGAAACTTGAAGGGATAAGAACAGGCACAATCAGCTCGCCGACTGTGAATTTTCCCTCTATCCGACCCAAAAGTTTGCTCAATGAACCTCCGGCCTAAAAGACAATGCTCGCAGGGAACTGTCGGCATGTTTTAAGTGTTTCACGTAGAGAAGGGCAGCCCAGGCTCCCGAAGGTTGGAGGACACGCTCCTCAGCTTGGGAAGAGGAGGCCCGCCTCAGATCCGAGGAACAGCGAGCCCCGGCTCGGCACCCCTCACTCCGCGGCCACAGCCCCTACCTGAGCGAGGAAGACAACCCCACGCGACCCGCCGCTACAGCCTCCCAGCGCCTCCGCCTCGGCCAGACGCCCACGCCGGCGCCGGCGCCCCTTCCTGCTCCTCGTCAGCGCCCCCGCCTGCCCGCACGCACGCCCGGCGCTGACCCACCAGGTCGGGGTCTCGCCTCTGGCGGCGGCGGCGGCGGCAACTCGACCCTGGGCTCCGCCCGCCACTTCCTGATCGGGCGGCTAGGCGCTCAGTCCCGGCAGCCACCGCGGTGCCTTCACCGCCCCTCATGCGCATGCGTCATCGTGTGCCCCACCTGGGGCCCCAAGGAAAGGGAACCAGCCCACTCGGGCGTCCTGGTTTCCTTGACAACGAGGGGGCGTTTGGAGGTGGAGCCTAGGATTGGACCTACCTGGGAGGCGGGCAGCCTGTGCTACAAAAGATGGAAGACACGTTTCTATGCAGAAACTCAAAGCTTAGGAGCTCTTCCACCAGCGGGCGCTGGAAACCAGCCCAACTGGCGAAGCGACCTTTCAACATTAATTTTGTGACTTTACCTTAAATGCCCCTCTCCAGCACCTGAACTTCAGAGAACATTTTTTGTAACTCTCTTACAAGTGAAGGGGAAAAAAGCAAGCAAAAAGCAAACCGTGACATGGAGACCAGTTTATGAACTCTCAGCCAGGGCCCTTTCCACGCCTATAAATGGTCTTACAAATGATGTTGGACTCAGAAGCAATATAAAGGGGTGGAAGTAAAACAACGAAAAAGAGCGTTGGCCTTGCCCACATACTACAGCTGTCCCTTCCTCAGTCTCCGAACCCAAAACGGCAGTGCATCGAGTGCTCAACTATTCCGTAGCTGTCGCTTAACTGCTTACTAGTAATCATTCCTTACATTTCTTAACCTGTGTCTCGGTTTGTTTGTTTGTTTGTTTGTTTGTTTGTTTTTTCCACTTGGAACAGGGAATAATAATTGTACTACCACAATGGGTTTTTTGCATTGGACTGTGGTTAAGATTAAACGAGTTAAGGGGGGGGAAAATTAATGAGTTAGGGGCTGGGGATGTACCTCAGTGGTAGAGCACTTACCTAGCATGTGTGAGGCCCTGGGTTTGATTTCCAGCACCGCAAAAATAATCAATTAAATGAGATAATTCTTGAAATCTAATCCCGAACTTGGAAACAAAGCCACAATATGATTATTGTGTGATCTTTTAATTTGCTTCATTGCAGAGGAATTTTTAATAAACCCAGATAATGATCATCTGATACCCTCAGGAATTGTAACTTCAATTGGATAATCATTGATTAGAGCCCCCAAAGTTTTACAATTTGGCAAAGTCGGGGATTAACTGGTAGAAAAGTGATGAAGTGTAATGAGGAAAAGGGACTGGGATTCAGTACAAAAAAATAATCCCAGCTGGGTGCGGTGGCGCACGCCTGTAATCCCAACAGCTCAGGAGGCTGAGAGAGAAGGATCATGAGTTCAAAGCTCAGCCTCAGCAAAAACAAGGTGCAACTCAGTGAGACCCTATCTCTAAATAAAATACAAAATAGGGCTGGGGATGTGGCACAGTGATCGATGTCCCTGAGTTCAATCCCCAGTACATCCCCCCAAAAAAGGATTGTATTGTCCTGAGAAACAGTATCTTTTTAGCATTTTTATTTCAACATTCATTTCTTAAGTGATTATATAAATCTCAATTTCTCATATCCTTGTGGAATTAGTTCTGTTTTTTACTGGCTTATTAACGAGAGATTTAAGAACAAATGGAAAAAAGGTAGACCACATATGAAAAGACTCTTACATAAGCCAAACTGTGACTTCTACAGAAATCAGCTCAAAATGGTGAGGATTTCAAGAATGTTACCAAAAGTCCTATTTTAGTCAGTCAGGGCGAACTAGAGAAAGTCAAATACATTTGCTAGACCAACCACATAGGGTGCTCACTTCTAGTTAGCCTACTTCCAGCTTCCCTACAACCTTTAATCAGAACATACCAGAAGCCAGAAGCATCCCCTTTTTTTTTTTTTTAATATTTTTATTTATTTGCTTTAGTTGTACACAATGCGTTTTATTTGTACGTGGTGCTGAGGATCGAACCTGGGTCGCCCACGTGCTAGGCAGGCGCTCTACCGCTGAGCCACAATCCCAGCCCCCCCCCCCTTTTTTTTTTAACCAATGTACAGCTTCCCCTCTCCCTGATTTTTTTTTTTTTTTTTTTTTTTTTTTTTTGTACCAAGGATTGAATTCAGGGGCAGTCGACCACTGGGCCACATCCCCAGCCCTTTTTTGTATTTTATTAGAGACAGGGTCTCATTGAGTTGCTAGGTGCCTCGCCATTGCTGAGGCTGGCTTCGAACTCTCGATCTTCCTGCCTCAGCCTCCCAAGTGCTGGGATTACAGGCATGTGCCACCGCACCAGGCTTTCTCCCTGATTTTTTTTTTTTTTTTTTTTTTTTTTGGAAGTGGTGGGTACTGGGGACTAAAACCAGAGGGTTTTTGTTTGTTTGATTGTTTGTTTGTTTTTACCACTGAGCCAGGCACATCTCTCGGCCTTTTTATTTTTTATTTTCGGTCTAACTAAGTTGCTGAAGCCGGCTTTGAATTTGTGATCCTCCTGCCTCAGCCTCCAGAGCTGCTGGGATTACAGGCCTGCACCACCACAACCAGCTCTCTCCCTGATTGCTTTTGAGTCTGCCAAACTCAATAGATAGTAGCTGCCTCACTTACAAGCTCTTAACAGTCTTTGCTCTCATTTGGGTGACCTTCATCTATTTCCACTTGTGCTAAATAAAACATTGACACATATTTGTTATCTGTTCACTGGAGAGGTATTATTAGAGAACCATGCTTTAATAGAACTAAATCTACCACATAGAAAGCACTTAGCTCATTGGTCAGAATGCTATCGATAATCCAACCCCCAAATCTCAATTGTCTCTCCTTTAACCAGACATAAGCTATTATCATTGAAACCCTCCCATACACACTCCAATCCTGTTAAAATATATAAATGATATATGTTATCAACCAGTGATATTCCCCCCTGCTTCTACTGCTTGCCTGTTGCTAGATCCTAACATTGAAAGTAATTACTTCATTCATTCAAAACACTTTTGGGTGCTATCCTGTACCATGACATTACTCCTCAAGTAAAGACAAAAAATGGCTTACTATAACACCTATAATTAGACTCTTCTCATGTCCAAGGTATTTACTCATGACACCACCCTACAAACAAACTTAAAACAAGTGGGGGGAATTCCCTTTGTCTGCTGGTAATGTTGACTACAACAATGTACTCAATTATTTCCAAATAACAGCCCCAACTGGCTTGATTTCAGAAAGTCCAATATTTGGAATAAAATATAGAGTTTTTATCCTGCCTTCTTATCTTTATTACATACTCTAGAAACCATCCAGATTGCTTCTGATGTGGCCTCTTGCCAAGGCTTAAAAAGGATATAGGAAAAATATCCCACTCAGAGGTGAGGGACATGATTATTAATAGATTCCGTCATATACACAGAGTCTCCGCCAATGTTTAAATAAACCTGTATAATAATTAAAATTACCTTCATGTTGGCAGACAGGATTTCTAGGTCAGAAGGTATGACTAGTGTCAAATTATATGAAGAACTAACCAAACAACAAATGAGATGACACTTTATTTCTCACCTCATGAATGCTTATAATATCCTGCTTACTCTTTGATAGAAAGTATGGTGGTTTCTTAATGGAAATATAACTTGTATATTTTATTAAAAAAATTCTGCCGGGTGTGGTGGCACACACCTGTAATTCCAGCACTTGGGAGGCTGAGGCACCATGATTTCAAAGCCAGCCTCAGCAATGGTGAGGCACTTAGCAACTCAGTGAGACCCAGTCTCTAATAAAATACAAATAAAAGGGCTGGGGATGTGTGGCCCCTGTGGTCGAGTGCCCCTGAGTTCAATCCCTAGTACTGAGTTCAATCCCTAGTACTGAAATAAATAAATAAATAAATAAATAAATAAATTTTAAGAATTCTTTTGTATTGATCTGTCTAATGCCTCTAGCCCCCAAAATTAATATAGTAATCAAAGGATTCATTCTAATTTACTACATTACAATTTTTTTACTACATATTTAATTGTGTTAAAATATAAATAGCATACATTTCCCCATTTCAGCCATTTAAAGTATACAATGGAGTAGCACTAATTAAGTTAACAATATTGTATAATGATCATCACAATCTATTTCCAATTTTTTTCACCACTTTAATCAGAAACTCTGTACCAATTAAGCAATTACTCTCCATTCCCTATACCCCCAGCCCCCAGTAACCTCTAATCTACTTTCTTTCTCTAAGAATTTGCCTATTCTAGGGGCTGGGGTTGTGGGTCAGTGGCAGAGCATTTACCTAGCATGTGTGAGACACTGGGTTCAATCCTCAATACCACATAAAAATAAAGGTACATCAACAACTAAAAAATATTTTTTTTAAAAAAGATTTGCCTATTCTAGATATTGTATACAAGTAGAATAATACAGTGTATGTTCCTTTGTGTCTGGCTTATTTGACTTAGCATAATATTTCCAAGGTTCATCCATGTCATAGCATGTATCAGAGTTTCATTCTTTTTTATGTAATGGTTTAATTTTACATTTCAATTTATTATTTTATATTCCATTATTCAGAGGGAAAATTTTGGGGCAACATAAATTCACTTCATTCTGCCATCAAGTAATAGCTGTACTTCAATTCCCCACAACTATCTCAAGTAACTAGATACTTAACTTCTCAAAACAGCCAACAAAATGAATTAGTCCAAAGTAACTTGCCCCAATTCCCAGCATACCAGAGAGAAATCCAGTATCCAAACCAAGAGCTAAAGTTATTTTACTCTTCACCTATCCTGATTTCTTTCTGATTAAAGGCATTGACAGTCTCTCCTCCTTTGGGTCCTTTTCCTCTGCCTTCTAATTCCACCTGAAAATATCTTCCCAGGAACCTAGTCCTTCTCAGGCATTCATCCTCTATCAAACTTTCTCCAAAAATGTCAGTATTTGCCATTGCCTCCACTTAGTAATTTTAATTTTCAGGGATTAGAAACTGGCCTGGTGACCAAAGACAACTAATGTGAATCTGTGCTCTGCCACTTTCTAGTAATATGAACTTGAGCCAGTATTTAATCTTTCTAAACCTAAGTTTCCTCATCTGTAATGAAAATGATTAGATTGAATAATATGTATGTGGGCTGTAGTATGCAGTCAGTAAATTATCATTGTTATTATTAGGACCCAATTCCCCAGTTCTTTTTCAAAGATCATCAGTGATTTCCCAATTGCCAAATGGGTTTCTGTGGTAGGTTATATAATTGTTCATAATTATCCACTTCCTCTTTCTGAGGGAGGATTATACTTCCTACCCTGTTGAACACAAGAAGTGGCATGTGACCTGCTTTAGCTGATGAAATGTAAACAGAGTAACGTGTTAACTTCCAAGGAGAAGCTTTAGGAAGTTTATTATAATTCACTATCTTGCTTGTCCCTCAACCAATAAGACCCTGCAATATTCCAGATTGGGGCACTTCATCAGTCTGATCCTAAAGATGACCTGTGTCAAGTCTGCTGCCCAATTATGCTAGAGCAGTGGGATAGGTTACCAAGAGACCAAGGAAAATGACAGAAACAAGATATGAGATAGCCGGGCGCGGTGGCGCACGCCTGTAATCCCAGCACTTTGGGAGGCTGAGGCAGGAGGATCGCGAGTTCAAAGCCAGCCATCAGCAATGGCGAGGCACTTAGCAACTCAGTGAGACCCTGTCTCTAATAAAATACAAAAAAGGGCTGGGGATGTGACCCAGTGGACGAGTGCCCCTGAGTTCAATCCCTGGTACCAAAAAAAACAAAAACAAAAACAAGATATGAGATATAGGGTTTATTGAAAATACTTTACAGGGGAGGTCCAATGGCAACAGGCTGAAGAGGTGCTTCACTGGAAAGTCTAGTGGCAGTGAGCTGGACAGGTGTCCCACTGCTGCACACCAGTGACCTCACAGAAAGTGGCACCTTCTATCCTTCCCACACTTTCTCCAGAAGCAGCCACCTGGAAGAGCACTTCCATCTCCATGATGTTCTGATGGGCACCAGTTACCACAGGGAGGGCTTCTTCAAAATTAGGTCACAGAAGCAGTATTAGCTTAGTTCCATCAGCTTTGTGCCATTGTATGACCAGCATTCCAAGGAGCAGCTGTCCTGGCATGTATTCAAGAAATTACCTTTTTACAGATAATACTAACTTGCCCAGCATACCAGAAAGAGTCAGTGTCCTTCAGGTTTAACTGAGCATCCCTGGTCTAGGCCTGCTTTCCTTGATTTGGCCAGGTTCCTGGGAATTAAACAGGCATTCCAGGGACAGTGCCTTTCCATCCTCCTGGATGTCCAACCCCAGTATTCTCTCCAACTCCAAGTGGCTAACTAAGACTTCAATATATGCAAGAAATTGCTCTATTTTGGTTCTCATGCTATGCAAATTTATTTTACATCCAATGTTTGATTCCAAAGCTTTTTCTTGATTTGGGGATATCTACTATACATATCCACACTGAGAATATTCCTTGAAATTTCCTTTCTCTATTATAATATTGTATATCTCTATTATAATTATGAGTTATGAGTTATCTATGATTAACCTAAATACATGTATGAAGTCACAATTGTTGTAAAAATACTTTATATTAAACTGGCAACTCGAAAAATTGTGGTCTTTATATGTAATATGAAATGAAATGTACTCTGCAAACGTGTATAACAAATTAGAATAATAAAAAAAATTTTAAAATATCATATATTTTATTCCATCAACTAAAAAAAATTCACCTGTGGTTTAATTTTGTACTTAAAGGATTCATAAATATATATATATATATATGCAATGGGGTTAGGGTTAGGGTTAGGGTTAGGGTTATATATATATATATATATATATTTATCTTTGTTATCTATTTGAACTTCATGCTCTTGTTTGACATATGGATCTTATTTCACTAAATTTCCAAATAATCTGTCCATTTTCTTTTATTTAAAACTATAGTTTGAGATGGCACTTTTATGTTTTTTATATATTCATTTCTAAATTTTTGTTTTTGCCATTCATCTGTGTATGTAGTACTACAGTATTTTTTCAGGTTTATTGAGGTATAGAGACAAGTAAATATTTTAAATATTGAAGGCATACAATGTAATTTTTGAACAACATATACATATGAAGTAATTGCCACATAAATCTAGTCAACTATCATCATCATATAGTTTGCACGTGTGTGTGGGCAGGGGAGAGAGAGAGAGAAAGAGAGAGAGAGAATGGTGTGAATAAACATCTACTTTTAGCAAATTTCAACTATGCAATAAGATATATATATTCAACATGATGATCTTGAAAACTTATTCATCTCCTAACTGAAATGTTATACTGTTAAGTCACATGTACACTTTCAGCCTTGACATCTGATAACTAACTCATACCTTCTTTCTATGATGTCAACACTGAGATTTTTCATAGGATATCATGCAACAATGTTTTTCTCCACGATGTTTTAAATACAGGATTTTTAATGTGCTTTATTATCTGGAAAGACTATTCCCTGTCCAAGCTGCTTCTCATGATGTGCATATATATTGCGGGATGTCTTCTGCAATGTGAATTTTAAAATCAACTTGGTTTTTCTCAAGAAAAGAATACTTTTGCTTTTTGTGTCAAGATTACACTGTTTCTCTGTTAACTTGAAGAAAATTAACATGCACAAGAAGGGTTATCATTCTATTAATGGCTACTTCCCAAAGTGTACTAAAGTTTTCACATATTGGTTTTTCACATATCTTTCTTTTTATGAATTTTTCTCCAGAAATTGTATTGTAGTTGGTGCTATTATAAATGGAATTTTCTCTTCCACTATATATTCTAACTTGTTACTATGTATGGATATACACATTGATTTGGAATATCAATTTCTGTTCTAACCTCTTAATAAACTAATTGTTTGTACTAGTTTTAGCACTAATACACTTATTGTTTCCAGATATATTTTGTAGTTAGCCAATAAAAGTAATTCTGTATCTTCTTTTTCAGTTGCTATTTCTCTAGTTTTGTTTTGTTTTGTTTTCAAAAATTGCATTGAGCTGTACAGTTTCAAGCAGTAATGGAAATAGTATGCTTGCTGTGGGGGACATTGTGTAAAGTTCCTAGCATTTCTCAATTATGTTAGATGCTGATTTGGGGATTGACCAGTTAATATTTTACTTCATGATTTTATTAGGAATGGATTTTGATTTTTAATTTCAATGCCCCACAATGAAATATATGAAAGAATTTAAAAGATGTTGAGAATAAATAATACTATTTATAATTACATACCAAAGTATAAGAGATAGATACCTAGGAGAAGAAAATACTAATGAAATTTTGTCACAGAACTTTCCTGACACAGGAAAAAGTTAATTTCTATGTTTTGGAAAATGATAAAATGCTAGTAAGGGTAAAAAGAGATACCCACATTTAATATCACTGTCAAATTGCAGAATTTCAAAAATGAAAAAGAGAACTAAAAATAGCAACCTCATTGATCATGTCATTGTAAGTTGGAACAAAATGAAATATCATTTTATAATCTCAAAGTGACAAAATTCAGGTGTCTCAAAGTGACAAAGGTAGTGACCAAGTGTGGAATAATAAAAGCTTTTATACAGTGTTGAAAGTTTAGACTATTACAAACATAATTTAGAAAATAATTTAGTATTTCATGAAAAAGGAATATCTTTTGACAGAGAAAAGTTTAAAAGTTACATTTCTGGAAAATTTGTGCCCATGTGAATGAGGAGATTTATACCAGAATAGAATAAACACTGTTTTGCAATGGAAAAAATAGAAATATCTGTAATGAGAAAAAAAATCACTATTTTTGATGTATTATTACAAGTAAGATACAATATTCAGCAATGTAAAAGAATAAAATACATCCATACAACTACATGAATAAACTACATGAATAAACCTTTAACACAGAGGTACGAAATAGAGCAAATCACAGAAGAATATAAAGCATTCTATATTTTATGTATAATATCTTATATGCAATTGAAAAACAGGTAAAACTCAACAATGTACTATTTGGGGATGGAGAACTATTTCTAAAACAAAGTAACAAAATTGTTAAGGAAAATTGTAGAGTAAATCTTCCCTTTGAAGAACTGTAGAGAGCAGAATCTGCTTGGGAAATGTTATACAGGAAACTTCAAATGAACTTGTATTTCTTAGGCAAGGTTGTCAAGCAAGGGTGTTTGTATAAAAATTTATTTAAATAACACAATGACATTATTTATAGGTTCGTTTACATAGGTAACAAAATAATAAAGTAAGGTAGTGTTTAAGGGACTGTTGGATGACAGATTCTATATCAAGCACGCATCAAGTGCCACCCCAATTGCCAAATTACAATGCATTTAAAATAGTGAACATTTGGTTAGAAATTAACATTTGAGAAAAAGTCACATAATCACATGAATAAGCTTCTGCCATAAGGTCAAATTTCTACCATTTGTTTGAAAATGTTTCTAAAGCATTCTATTCCACTGTCAATTTTATCCATTTTAGCAAATGGATCACCATATAATGGTGCATAACTCCATCATAGAGATAGAAAAAGTATTGTTTCATTGACACACTTGTGTTGATCTTCCTTCCAATTTTTAAAACTAATTTTCACTTCTTATTTAAAGAGTAAGTTCTCATGAGTGAATGAATAACATAGTTGCAGATACTTTCCAACACAATTGTTCTCCAGTCTGATAAACCTGGAATATCCTTCAGTTCATTCCTATTCCAGATGAAATATTGGTTCCCCTTATACTAATTTCATGGCCAAATAGAAGCAATTCTGTCCAATATAAATGAAGTGGTTAACTATACCTTAATTTTAGTTAGAAATCTGTGTGTTAGAAAAAGATGAAAGGTTGTAACTAAAAATTGATATATGCTAAGAAAATTTTCAATTTAATCTTCCTTTATCTTAGATTTTTATTGTGTCCACTTTATGTGCAAAAAATTCCTCTCAACATACAGTACCTTGAATGACATATATATCCTATTCCAAAAATCTATTTACTTGATGTGACAATTTGTGAGTATGATGTATTTCCAACACTTCTATGGCTGCCACACTTCAACAGCATCCCCTCCCACTATAGCAAATTCTATCTGGATCTGCAGAAACCAATCTGAGGAGCTTGCCTTTGTATTCCTCCCCAAAACAAACTGGTAAATGTATATAAAAGAAATTTCTATGCCAGGAAAAATAAATACCTGGAAAAAATACATGTCCCAGGAAGAATTATTCTATAGCTCTAATTCCTTTCAATTACAACTATTATTTTACACCCATAAATTTAAACTTCATCTCTTGACACACTTCTAAGTCCTGACACATTTCACTGCTGAAAAATATAAATTAATAAATTATAAGTGATATCAAGTATTGGTAAGGGAAAAGGTAAAAAAGAAAACATCTGAAATCTCTGACTATATAGAAAACAACACTCTCTCATAAAGAAAGTTTTCTCTTACTACAACAAGCTTCTCCCCTGATGTGTTAGGGGTCCTCAGTGATAAAGCACTGTTTTTTCTCTGAGATTCTCCTTCAGTTTCCCATAAGGATTTGCCAAAGCTTTGACCCATAATGTTTCACCTAAGCATATAAAACAGTACAAAACACAATTTTGATGGTCCAAAAGTCAATTTTCATATTGTTTTGTTTCTTATGAGAAGGCTAATGAGAAGCAGATATCACTGTTTCCACCACCAGGTATTACAAATCTTTAAAAATTAATTATTATTTAAATAAGAAGGTGACAGCCAGAGTAAAACTAGCAGAAAGAAGCTTATTTCACACCACTCATTATGTTTTCACATGGATGGATTTATTTAATTCTCTTCTGGATATTTTTTCAGATCTGTTATTGTTGTTTAAACATGAGAAAAATGTGACTCAAAGAAGAATTTAGGAGACACATTAATCATCACAGTCAGTCATCAGGGTGCTGAATTTAAACATGTCTCTATATGACTCCAGAGCTCTGCTCACCATAACTTGCTGCGTCCAATGATGACAGGGACTCTTGAATAAAAAGCAATAGAAAAAGCAATAGCCACTTTAAAATTTTAATTTCCATGCTACAGTTAATTTCATATCAATAATATCATCTGAACATTAATTTCTTTGCCTCATGGAAGGAAGTTGTTTCAAGTAGTTTTTCCTTGAATTGTTATCTACTCTGAGTAAGATCACATAGCACTTGGGAAGAAATATACAACACAAAAAGCCAGCACTGGAAGCCAAGATTGAAAAAGTTTCCAAAGCCCCCATGGTTTTGCCTTTGGTGCTCAGGTAGGTGAGTATGAAACAAATCCACACACTGCAGAAGACCAAGATGCTGAATGTGATCAGTTTTGCCTCATTGAATCTGTCTGGTAGTCTCCTGGCCAGAAAAGCAATAATCAAGCTGAGAAGTGCCAGAAAGCCCAAGTAACCCAGAACACAGTAGAAGGCAGCCGTGGATCCCTCATTACACTGAAGAATGATTTGGCCAAACTCAGTGTGTCCATGTCAGGAAAAGGGGGGAAGTTGTCAGCCAGATTGTGCAGATGCACACTTGAAGGAGAGAGCCACTGAAGACTATGGCACTGGAGAATCAGATCACCATCCACATTTGAAATTTGCTTCCTGGTTTGATAGTTTTGAAGGCCACAACCACAATGAAGGTCTTTGCCAAAATAGCAGAAACAGCTACAGAAAATGTAACTCCAAAGAATGTTTGTCTCAGGACACAGGTGACTGGGCTAGGCTGACCAATAAACACCAGACAGCAAAAGAAGCAGAGCATTAAGGCAACAAGGAGGAGATAACTGAGGTTTCTGTTATTTGCTCTGACGATGGCTGTGTCCCGATATTGCATAAATAGTAGTAAAATCAGAGCAGTGAGGACAGATAGACCAAGGGCCATGGAGATCAAAATGGCTCCTAGAGGGTCTTCATGGGACAAAAATATTATAATTTTGGGGAGACACTGACTTTTCTGCTTATTTGGATACTGATCTTCAGAGCAATTGACAAATTGGTCCATATCTGAAAGGAATACAGGTGGATTTATGACGTTCCATCAGTCGTTTCCCAGTACATGTTTTAAAATTACATCCTTTTTACATTTCAGTCTCTATTTTACCTTTTCTTTAAATTTGTTCTAATTATTTACACATGACAGTAGATTGCATTTGACACATTGTACACAATGGAGCACAACTTCTCATTCCTCAGGCTGTACATGGTGCAGAGTCACTCTAGTAGTGTGATCATACATGTACATAGGGTAATAATGTCTGTCTCTTTCTACCATCCTTCCCATCCCCACAGCCCCACCCCTCCCATCACTCCCTCTACACAATCCAAAGTTCCTTCATTCTTATAAAAAGAATCATAATTATCTATTAAAACTGTGATAAATTATAAGTGTCTATTAAAAACTGTGATAAATTATACTTTTAAGTTATACTTTGATTTTAATAACTATATTACAAAGAATATATTGTTTATTTTACTATGTTCAATACAGAATAATGATGAAAGGAATACATTTTTTAGGTTTTCTTTTATAATATGAAATATATTTACTTTGGTGAGCTCCTCAAAAGCTTCATTGCAATTAAGATTAGAATTCTGTTACAATGCAAAATGATTTTGCAGCTAATTTTGAGGTACATTTATGATATAAATTTATATTGTTCAAATTTATTTTTAAAAATTAGTAATTTTCTTCACAAAGTTTCTTCACTTAAAAGTTTATGTGGGCAAATGCTTTGAAGAAATTTCAAAGAAACACAATGACACGTCAAGTTTTATCCAATAAGTTTGATATCACACACTGTTAAAGACACTTACATAAGATCCATTTTAATTAGAAAAAATAACAGTGGATTTATACCCCACAAAAATTTTATTGAAAATAGTGAAAAAATATTTAAACATTTCTATGCTGTGATCTCTCTTAGAAATGCATGATACAAATCACAATAATTTGGATATGAAATATTGAAACAAGAGGAAATTTTATGAATACTCTTCAGGGATAGAAAAACTATTTTAGCCATTGTTTAAAACAAGACAACTCAGTTAAATAAAGTGGTGAAAAAACAGTCATGAATTACTTTTAATTAGCTAATGTAGGAGTCCTAGTAAATGGATGATGCAATAATTCACTGATGAATCAATGATGATTAAGGGCAGAGTAGGAAAGAAAAAGATATACATTGTGTCAGAAGAAAATTAAGTTATATAATTTTGATATGTGTTGTATCTCCAGATAGAGCTGATTATAGTTAAGTAGATCTCAAGAGAGAAAGGTGAGCTGAAAATTTAGAAATTGTCAATCTACAGAAGGTAGTTGACAATTTTCAATCTATAGAAGGTAGTTGACAACTAGAAATTAATGAGCTACCCCAGCAGAAGATGAATTTTTAAAAGAAATTGTATAAAAAAGAACCAAGAACCAAATTCTAGAATGCACTAATATTAATGCGATTCACAATTTAATGTGATACTCAGTTCCCACCATTTGTTTCTTTCTTATATCAAGTATTAAGAAAGTGGAGGAAGAAAAGCCAATGCTATATAATGTTTAAATGTTATGAGTTATCTGAGTTAAGACATTATACCTAATACCTCTCTTAATCCATCAAAAGTGCTGAGAATGCATACTACAGTGATGCAGCCACATCCATATTTATAGCAGCTCAATTCACAATAGCTAAACTATGGAATCAACCTATGTCCCCTTCAACAGATGAATAGACAAAGAAACTGTAATACACACACACACACACACACACACACACACACACACATATACATACAGTGGAATATTACTCACCCTTGAAGAAGAATGAAATTATTGCATTTGATGATAAATAGATGGAGCTGGAGGATATCATGCTAAGCAAAATAAGTCAATCCCAAAGAACTGAAGGCTGAATATTTTCTCTGATATACATTTGCTAATTTACAATAAGAGAGGGGAAGAATAGAAGTACTTTGGACTAGACAGAGAGGAGTGGAGGGAGGGGAGGGGGTATACAGGGAAGAAGGATAATAGAATGATTTGGACATTATGACCCTGTGTGTATATAAGATTACACAATCAATGTAATTGTATATCACGTAAAACCGGAAGAATGAGAAGTTATATTCCATTTATGTATGATGTGTCAAAATGCATTCTATTGTTATGTATAACTAATAGAGCAAATTTTTAAAAAGTGATGCAAATATATCATGATGAAATTAGACTATTAAAATTGATTAATTTAATTGGTGCTTGAGAAATCTTGGAACTAGAAAATGGTATCACCAAGTTAATTAAAAATCTTCTGTAAAATTTAGTACAGCAAAATTATAGAACTGGACTTCCACTCCTGCATTCACTTTCCTGGCAATGAATTTTCCCTTTTGAACATCTCCAATTTTCTCTATGCAAATCAACACAACTGTGCAATCTGTCTTACACCACCACTATCCATGCTTTTACTGGAGACCCGATCTAACTGTGTACACAGCTATTCCACAAAATGATGCAAGTAATATCACAATAACTTCTATATTGGATAACTGTTCCCTTCATCACCCCCAAGAAATTCTTTCAATGTTTTATCTGCTTTGAAAATTAAGTTCTCCACCCATTTTATTTATAGTGTATTTTCTGTGCTGGGAAAAATAAGTCCAATTATTTTACAAATTTAAAAACTCATTTGGCCAAATATCAAAGAAGTTATTTAACATAGTTTCATTAGTAATAAAGCGAAAGTTCTATTTTAATTCCTCTTGGTTCTGACTCTCAACTGGCTCAGTTCCAATAATTATTATTAATTAGTATTCTAAAATCTCCAGTCCAGGTAGAAGACATGAATATGTCCCAGATAACTCTTCAAAAAAAGCTTTGATATTCTACCTGATAGGGGTGCTGTCAGAACTCTGTCAGGTCTTCAGGGTGTGCCTTAAATGCACAGAATCAGTTTAATAGTGACTCTCCCATCTCCCTGGGGCAGCTCACATGGAATTGCTGATTACAATGGAGCTATAAAATCCAGACATTTTGGCCTATCACCCAGACTTACTCTAATACCACATAAACAGCCAACTTCCCCCACAGGCAAGGGCAGAGATTTATTTGGAAAGGAATCACTGTTTTATTTTCCTCCTCTTCAACACTAGTGTATCACTAATAAATATCCTAATAAAGCCTAATTCTGCATCAGCATCTGCTTTCAAAAAACTCAACCTACCACTATGTGATCGGTTAGTCCAGGCAGGGTCCCTGAGCTAGGATCCCAGTAACAAAATGGCAACCATATGTTGGGACTATAAGGTTACCTGTGGCTAGCCAATCTTAGAAAAAGGCAATTGCTTCTGTAACATTCAACACTTGAATTTCTGAGTCTTGCCTATTTCACTTAGCATGATGTTCTCTGGGACACTGAGATTCCATCTAACTACTCTTAAGAGTGTCAATCATCAAGAACACAAATAACAATATTTGCTGGTGAGGATATAGGGAAAATGTACACTTATACATTGGTGGTGAGACTGAAAATTAGTACAACCACTTTGGAAAGCAGTATGCAGATTCCTCAAAAGACAATGGAAATGCCACAGGACCCATCTATCCCATTCCTTGATATTTATCTGAGAGAAATAAAATCAGCATACTCTAGTGATACATGAATACCAATGATTATAGCAGCACAAGATATGGAATAACCAAGATATGGAACCAGACCAGGTGTTCATATACGAAGAGATAAAGAAAATATGCCATAAATACATATTGGAGTTCTACTCAACCATAAAGAATAAAGAAATGATATCTGTAGACATTTTTTTTATTGCAAATTGGCCTATCTGAAAGGGTATGGTGATTTAATACAACTGTTTTATAAGTTTATTAACTTGTGATTGGCTTATATGAAATCTCTCATGGCTACAGCAACAGATTTCACTCCTAGGGTAGGAAATTCCATTTCACAAACACAGTCCTTGCTTTGGTCACCAGATGAGCCTCTGTTAACAAATGAACAATATTTATCTGCAATTGGTTTATTTGGAGCTCATACTTTTTGTTTTGTTTGTTTTGGGTTGGTTGGGTGGGTGGATTTTTACCCTCTGGTGAATTCACTTTTTGGGTTCTACACACTAAGGTTACATGTTTTCATTATGTCTTTCAATTTTCTTTATCTGAGTTTTTTGTTTGTTTTGGGTTTGTCGTTTGTTTGTTTTGTCTGTCTCTTGGGGGGGGGGGGGGCGGAAACAACTCACTATTCAATCATTGTTAACCTTAGTCTTTAAGAGGTAAATTTTCTACCTGGCTTCAAAGTGGGAAATGCCAATTTAAAACTTAACAGATTGTCTTCAGTATCTGTCAAAGTCTGACTTTTTAAAACTAGCAAGTGTCCTAGATGATCTGATCCCTGACCAATATGGAATGGAACCATTTTCATGCTCCACACTCTGTGACTTAGTAATGCTGATATATTGTCAGTTCATGTCAAGGATTGTTTTTTGCCTCTAAAATCTATTGTGTCTGTGCCTGGAGCCATTTTTACCTAAAAGTTAGTTCTACTTCATTACTGAGAAGTCAATTTAAGTATCAACTAAATTTAACAAAATATCTGTCCTGACCACTTTCTCCATGCTAGGTATCCAGTGTTAATTCTTTATAATAAAGTCCATTTTTTTTCTTTTGTAGCACACATCACAATTTATAATTACATATTAACTTTTTTTCATGCATTAAATATTAACTTCCTTCAGTGGGTCATAAACTACATAAAGACAAATGGTTATCTCTTTCAATAACCACTGAGCACCCAGCATTTAACATAGTTGCTAGAGTTAAGCAGTGCATGATGAATATTTTTAAATACATAGGTAGGCATATGATATTGGTTGAATTGTGTCCCCTAAGAGTTATGCTGAAACAATAACACCTGATACATGTGAAGGTGACCTCATTTGGAAATATGGTCATTGGGAATGAACTCAAGTCAAGAGGAGATCATTATACTGGGTCTTAATTCAGTACATCTGGTATTCATATGTGGAAAGGAAGACTCCATCTGGAGACAGACAAACAGGAAGACTACTATATGAAGAATGAGGAAGAGAATGGAGTGATATTGCAAGACAAGGAGCCCCAAGAATTGGTGGCCACCTCCAGAAGCTAGAAAGGAAGAAAGGTGTGGTCTCCGCTACAGGTTTCAGAGGAAGCATAGCACTATTGACACCTGAAATTTTGTCTTCCAGTTTCCAGACTTGTGAGACATAAATTGCTTGTACCAACAGGAATGGTGGGAAATACAAAATAAGATTCATTGGAAATGTTTCAAATACATCATTAATCCAATCTTGCAAATTCATTTAAAAATACAACATTTTATATGCAACCCATGCCTAAGATACAATGACACAAAATGTTTGCAAATAAAGGTAAAATACATTGTGTAATACAATGCTCAATCTACATGATACTGACTTTAGTCCAAGAATAAAATGACAACTGGTAAAAATCACCATCAAAAATAAATAAAAATTTAAAACAAAAAGCAAAAAGACAAATTCATGGTCACAGAAAAATAGACATCAATGTTTCCAATAAAAGGAGATATAAAGCTCTAAGTGGTGAAAAGTCATACACTTATTTTAAGGTCTAAACAGTGCAAGGCATTGTTCAGCAAGTGACCCCCCCCAAAAAAAAAAAATTACTAAGCCTAAGAGAGTTCCATATGAAATTTTGAAAGAAAGATGAGCATAAAGTCAGACTTTGGGCTAAGGACCTTAGGCTGGGAGTTAAAAAACACAATGTCAAGACTGGATTAAGTTAATTGTTGGCTCTGTTCCTGGATAGGAAATAGCCTCAACATAATATTCTCCTTATCATCTTTGGGCAGATACCCCTTTTACTCTACAATACGGCTCTGACACAGGCATTAGGAAGTCCAAACAAAGGTTAACTATGAACTCCTAACCTACTTATAAGCATATTTTCTCTCATAACATATTGAAGATATTACTCTATTAACTTTCACCTTCTGTTGTTTCTGTTGAGACTTTTACTGTAAGCCCAATAAATTATTCTTTTTTATATGTTTTATCTTTTCTTTATGGCTTCTTTAAAACTTTTTATTTTTGTTGATTCTGCATATGTGAGCAATCTGGGTTGATACAGTATTGTTTTTCACTTTTTCCTGTTTCTAATGTTCTGGTTAGTATATTTAAATGTAGACAGAGAAAACTATTCATCTGTTTTTGAAAATACTCTGATATTATGTCTTTGGATACTGTCTTTCCTCCATCCTCTGTAATGTGTCCTCCAGGGATTAACACCTTATTCTATCATCTTGCCTACCTGAGCTGCATTCTGGGTAATTTCTTCAGAAGTACTTTCCCTACACTAAATCTCATTTCAGTACTTTCCAATCTTTTCCTACTCCATTCAATGGATTTTGAATTCTAACATTTTTACTTTTTCACTTTTAAAGAAATCTTTTTACAGGTAATCTTGTTGTTGCCTACAGCAATTGCCACTTGCAGCAACGATACCACGGGAGAAAACTCGGAGGAGGAAATGAAAAAGTTCTTTTATTCTTCTTTCTTCTAACTTCTCTCTCTGGCTCCAACAACCTCTCCAACTCCAACCCCAACCACTACAACTCCAACCACACCTCTAACTAACCTCACCCTGGTTAAATACATTTTGCCTTAACAAGGACAAGAGCTAACAGCTCGAGCTTACAGGTGCGTCACACAGTGTTCACGGGCATAAAAAGATTCTCAGATAAATGCATGAATATCAGGGTGAAAATACTTGAACACCTTTATGGCTCTCAGCTAACTGCCATCTTAGCTATCCTCAATTAGGACTCTTACATTTCCCCCCTTTTGTTTTTAAAAGAGGGGATGCTCTAGGGCATCCCATGTGCAACCAACATTCTTACCCGTCATCAGATAATCAAGGCTGTGCCCTTGACTCCTGTCTTAGGTTGATATGTGGGCCACATGAGACTGTCCCATGGATGGGTGACGACCTCATCCGGATCGACTGTGCCTGTCTTAGGTTGTCCCCCTCTGGGGATCTTACCTGTCATTGGCTACCAGCCGTCCAATCGAGCCCTTCAGAAGTGACTGTGTGTGTTGACTAACAGGCATCCAATCGTGAGGAGATGCTGCGGTTTTAAGGCCACAAGCCTTCTGCTGATGAGCCAAGTTCCATAGTGTATCAAGTTCTTTAAACAAATCAGCTACCCTAAGTTCCATCAAGTAATGCACTGAGTTCTCTAGACAAACACCCACAAGGCATTGTCCCGTAATGTCCCAAATAATGAAAGATCAAAATGTCCACTTGTTATAACACGTTGATCTAGGAGGCCCCATGCAAGCAGAGCAGAGGTCACACTGCTGGTGAGGTTGTTTGATGCTTGAGCAGCAGGGATGCTTGTAGCAACCGCGATCCCTGCAGCTATAGCAGCAGCCATCTTTTTTATGTCTAGACAATGCCACCAGCAAATCTTCAGGGCCCGCTACCTAGAAACTCAAGCATCAATTATTAGAGGAAAGGCAGTGCCACTGAGTCAAGAGGCGAGTTGTCAAACTAAAAAATAGAATTATTAGATTAGGTAATTAAAATTGATCTCTGCTCACACATATTGCTGCTTGAGCTTCCAAAAACATAAACTGGCAAAATATCAATTTCAGAACAAATCAAAGAAAGACTGAGGGTATTTAACTGACAAAAATACTGCATTTAAGATAAATTAAAGAAAAACTAAGAGCCTTTGGAAAAATAATTTGTTAGCTGGAACCCCCGAGTCTCTGCATACACATCAATCTTCTATGAAATTGCCTGTTGAAATAATTCAAATTAATCATCTATTAAACAAATACAGTTAATTACAAATAAACAATCCCATGTCAAATACCAAAATATCAGGTTATACAGTATTAGTCATATTCTTAGCTGAAGAGAAGTTCCAGAGACACCTATAAATCAAAATTGAAGGTACCTATACTTTTAAATTGTTACCCAATTAGAGTACTCTAACTTAAATGAATTAAAGTTATTTGAATCCAAATATATATATACATATATATTTTATATATATATTTTATAATATTAATTTTCATAAGCGTTTTGTTATTTGTGACATCACACTGGACAGATGCACAAACATACAAACACATATTTGTGATGTCACATTTACATGAAATCTAGACAAGTGCACAGACATAAAGACATATATAAAAAGAAAAAATACAATTGTGTGCACACTAAGTAGAGATCTTCTCATCCCGGCTGGGAGGAATGAGATTTAAGTTGTGAATTTATTGAAGGACTCTTTTAAGGGAATCATTCCATAACAACTTCATCTTGGACCTCTTGATTTTGTACTTGTTTTATTAATCTTGATTTCTCAACAACTTCATCTTGGTCCTTTTGATTTGGTACCTGTTTTATTAGCCTTGATGGTATCCATATTGGGGAGGATTCGTGCTGTGGAAAAACACAAACAGATCCTCTCCCCCAAATTAATACTGGATCCGGACCCTTCCATGTACCTGAAAGAACATCCTTCCAGTAAACCAAAGGTTTATGTTGTTGGTGTGGATTCCAGTGTCTGTCTCCAGCTGAATATCCATTAGAATCTAAAGTTAAAAAATTTAAGGTAAACAGGGCAATGGCCAATCTGTCCCTAGGATTTGTCCAATTTCCTCCTTTTTGCTTCAATAGCATAATTTTGAGTGTGCGATTAGCTTGTACAATTATACCTTGACCTTGAGGATTGTACGGGATACCTGTTTTATGGAATATATTGAATTTTGCGCAAAACTGTTTGAAAGATGAGGACATATATGCAGGGCCATTATCTGCTTTAAGCATTTTGGGAATGCCCAATCCAGCAAAAGCTTGTAGACAATGAGATGTAACATCTTTAACTTTTTCTCCAGCATGTAAGGAAGCAAAAATCATGCCTGAGCATGTATCTATGGTCACATGAATAAATCGCAATTTTCCAAAACTTGGCTCATGAGTGACATCCATCTGCCACAAATGATTGGGCATTAATCCTCTTGGGTTAACCCCATAATGTGGATTGGGCAAATGTGTCACACAAGATTGACAATCCTTCACAATTGTTCGAGCTTGCTCTTTGGTTATTTTGAACTTTTGCTGTAAAGTAGTACTATTAACATGAAATTGAGAATGGAACAAGGTAGCTTGTTGGATTGCTGAAAATATAAAGATCGTTTGAGTGAGGGCATCGGTCTTTTGATTACCTTCATGGAGAGGACCAGGCAATTAGTATGAGTTCTGATATGTCCAATAAACAAAGGTTCTTTATGTTCCCATAGAAGGTTTTGAATTTGAAAAAACAATTTAAAGTCTGGAGTATGTGGTGCTATTGGGCCTGCTAGCTCCAGTTTAGGGACAGCATGTACAATATAGTGGCTGTCTGAAAAAATATTTATAGGCTGTTCTTTAAAACTTTTAAGAGCTATAATAATAGCTTCAAGTTCAACTAATTGGGCTGATTTTTTACCAGTAATATGAATCATATTTTCTTTTTGAGTGACTACTGCAGCAGTACCGTTAGAGGACCCATCTGTAAATACATTTACTGCCTTAGGAATAGGTTGATTTTTTATTACCTGTGGAAATATAATGGGATGATTGCTACAAAAGGATAGTATAGGAGACTTAGGAAGATGGTTATCAAGATTTGCAGAAGTAGAGCATCTAGCTATAGCCCAATCATTATCATTGAAGCACAAATATTCAACCTGTGATGATGAATAGGGAGTAATAATAGTAGCAGGGTGAATGCCAAATATTTTAGTAGAAGTCTTAAGTCCTTGAAAAATAAGTTTAGCCACCATGGAGGTATAAGACTCAATTGTACTTTTAGGAGAGACGGGTAAATGTATCCATAAAAAAGGTCCCTGTTGCCAAAATACTCCTGTGGGTGTATATTGTGAGGAAATAATAATCAATATCAGAGGTCGAGCAAAATCAATTCTATCACAATGGGATCTTTCAATGGCCTTTTCTACTAACTTTAAAGCTTCCCTAGCATCAGGAGTCAATGTTCGCGGTGAAGATGGATCAGGGTTCCCGCAAAGGATATCAAATAAGGGTTTTAATTGTCCAGTAGTGAGGCTTAGTGTAGGGCAAAGCCAAGTAATGTCTCCCAGCAGTTTTTGGAAATCATTGAGGGTGGTCAAATGTTCTTTCTTTATTAAAATTTTTTGAGGTCTAATGAAAGAATCCATAATTTTGAATCCTAAATATAATATGGGAAATCTAGTATGAACCTTTTCTTCAGCAATGTTTAGTCCATATCATTTTAAGTTTTCTGACATATCACTGAATATGGTGAATAAGACTTCTTGATTAGGATGAGCAAGTAAAACATCATCCATATAATGGAGACACATAAGGTTCTTGATCGGCTGAATAACTTTGTCTACATAGATTTGACACATAGTGGGGCTATTAGCCATTCCCTGAGGTAAAACTTTCCATTGATATCTTTTATCAGGGCCATTATTATTGATAGAAGGAACTGAAAAAGCAAACCTGGGGGCATCCAGAGTATGTAGAGGAATGGAAAAGAAACAATCCTTTATATCAAGAGTTATAAGATGGAAATTTTTTAGGAATAGCTACAGGATTAGGAAGTCCAGGTTGGGTAGGGCCCATAATTTGCATGGTTTTATTGATTTCTCTAAGATCATGTAACAATATCCATTTCCCTGATTTTTTCTTGATTGCAAATATGGGGGAATTCCAGGGAGAGGTGGAAGGTTCTATGTGTCCTACTTCTAGTTGTTCTTGGATTAATAGGTGGGCTGCTTGTAATTTCTCTTTAGATAGGGGCCACTGAGAGACCCAAACTGGCTTATCAGAAAGCCATGGTATTTTCAAAATTGTTTTCTCAGTGGCCCCTAGAAAAAATATCTTTTACCCTTTTGATGATGATTTAGATTTTTATTTTTAACACCTGCGGGCTTGGTTGTGAGGTGTACCCCCATTTACTGTAGAATATCTCTTCCCCATAGGGTAACTGGCAAGCTGGTCAAAACATAGGGCTGGAAAGTTCCTTTATGCCCTTCATTATCTTCCCATTTTAAAATTACAGCACTTTGTGCTGGGGGGTTAGTATATCCCAAGCCTCTTAAACTGGTTGAAGCCTTCTGCAGAGGCCAGTGCTTGGGCCATTGTTGTAGATTAATGATGGAAGAGTCAGCCCCAGTATCAATCAGCCCCTCCATCTCTGTACCTTGAATTTTTATTTTGCACATAGGCCTCCGTGAACAATCCTGAACCCAGCAAGCCATAGGTCCCGAGCCAGTGGAACCAAATCCTCTATTGTTCCTACTCTGCGGCATACTCTCAAATGAGTTGTGTAAACTGGGAAGGAGAAGCAGCTGAGCAATTCTATCTCTTTGGTTAACAGAGCTAATGCTTCTAGGTGAACTAAGCATTATTTTTATTTCTCCTTGGTAGTCGGAGTCTATAACACCTGGTGTTACTTGAAAACCTAATAAGCTTTTAGAACTTCTCCTGAAGATAAGTCCTACAGTCCCTGAGGGAAGAGGTCCCTTGACTCCCATGGGAATCAGTTGAACCCCCATTTCAGGTGTTAGTACTATTCGGGCGGTGGAACAGAGGTCTAGTCCTGCACTTCCTCTTGTCCCTCTGACAAGGGAGTCAATGGATAGGAGGGATTGTGACGAGGAATCATCTGGATGGATGTTTGAGGATATTCCTCCTCTAATGCCCCGTACATTTTTGGGCCCCAGGGCATTGGGCCCCGTGCCCCATTTTTTGAATTCCTGGACAAAACGTTTCCATATATATCAAATTTAGATCTGAATTTGTTGGCCCAATGATTCCCCTTTTTACACCTGGGGCAGTGGCCTGGGGCACGGTATGAGCTTTGTCTTATTTCTATTTGGGGATATTGCCTGGAATATCCTGATTGATTATAATTTTTAGGTTGAGCCCTTGTGAAATTTTGAGGGGAAGCAACTCTTATTGCTGCTGCAATCACATTGCCTGTGACAAAGGCATCATTAATATCTTTACACAATCTAATGTATATAGAAAGGTCCTTTTTATTTTTCCATGGTCTTATAGCATCTTGGCAATATTTGTTGGCATTTTCATATGCCAACTGGACGACTAAAGGCATTGCTTGCTCTACATCCCTGAATATTCTGCCTGCCGTTCTTAAAAGTCTGTCAGCAAAATCAACATACGGTTCATTAGGCCCCTGAATTACTTTAGATAGGCTTCCTTGCAAATCACCTGTTCCTGGTAAGGTCTTCCAGGCTTTAACAGCGGCATTGTTTATTTGTGCGTATACACCAGGATCATATTGCATTTGTATTTATAGTTCAGCAAACTGTCCTTCACCTGTTAGCATATCTACATTACGGTCTGGAAAGCCTGCAGTCGCATTTCTTCTAGCTGTTTCTACACAAAGCTCCTAGAATTGTGACTTCCATATCAAGTACTGTCCCCTGCCCAATACTGCCTTGCATAACCCTTTCCAGTCTGAGGGGGTTAAAGTTAAAGTGTTAAGGGACTCCAGCATGCTCAACGTGAATGGAGCTTGGGGCCCATAGGTCATTATAGTCTCTTTGAAGTTCTATATTGTTTTGAAGTCTAGGGATTGGTGGTACCTCTGCCCATTTTCATTTTCAAATACTGGCAGGTCCCAATGTTCCTGTGGGTTTTGGCGTTCAAGGGCGCGTAAGCGCTCAGAAAGGCTGTTAATCTCTGCCTCAAGGGCACACATATGCTCAGAAATACCCCTCATGTTTTCTGTAATGGATTCCACCCATGAGGGAGCAGAGGGCACAAGTGGTTCCTCTACTTGACGGTCCTTTCTGGTCTTAACTGACTCAACTGAGGAGGCTGTGCTTTCATGGTTATTTGGCTCCTCCTTACTACTATCACTTTCATTGGTAGTAAAATCCTGAGTTTCAGATTCTATGGAGAGTACGTACTCTTCGGCTATTTCCAACAAGTCTCAGATAGCTTTTGCAGCTCTTCGTTATTTTTGAGTTCACACCAATACTATCCTTACTGGTCTTATCTGACTCAGCGGAGGCTATGCTTTCACAATCACTTTCCTCCACACTATCAGCTATATCAAAAAAACTCTTCCATAGCTTTTATTACTCGGTGCTTGGTTATTTTCGCACCCATCTTTATAGATTTCTCAGTTCTTACCTGCTGATTCCGAGTTCCTCATACGGGCCACCACTTGTTGCTGCCTACAGCAATTGCCACTTGCAGCAACGATACCGCGGAAGAAAACTCGGAGGCAGACTGGAAATGAAAAAGTTCTTTTATTCTTCTTTCTTCCAACTTCTCTCTCCGGCTCCAACAACCTCTCCAACTCCAACCTCAACCACTACAACTCCAACCACACCTCTAACTAACCTCACCCTGGTTAAATGCATTTTGCCTTAACAAGGACAAGTGCTAACAGCTCGAGCTTACAGGTGCGTCACACAGTGTTCACGGGCATAAAAAGATTCTTAGATAAATGCATGACTATCAGGTGAAAATACTTGAACACCTTTATGGCTCTCAGCTAACGGCCATCTTAGCTATCCTCAATTAGGGCTCTTACATAATCTGATATTTATTTAATAATTATCTGATATTTTGTGCTGATTTTTAAAATTTATACAAGTTATTTCTTTTTTTTTTTATTATTATTTCACAATAATTCCTGGGTACCCTAATAGTCTAACTGCAGGAGATTTTTCTCCATATGTCTACTTATGTGTTATATAATAGGCATCTATGTTTACATATACCTACCTATGTAATAGGCATCTATTCTGGGAAATAACCAACCTGAACCAACTTAGCCAGTTTCCAGGCTTACCTGTATCCTGGAGCAGTATAAAGGTAAGGTATCATCTATCACAGTGTTTAAGGTTTATGCCTCTGAAATTCTTACTTAATTTACTGTTGATCCATTTCACATTGTGTACCATTTCCACACTCAAGAATAATTTTCAGAATGCTTACCTGTTTCATTGGCAATCTCCACATCAAGGCAAGGAATACAATCAAAACAACAGAATGGTTTTTCTTCAAGAGCTTTTTTTCTGAATCCATGTGGGCAACTTTGACTGCAAACAGCAAATGGAGTCATGAGACTCCTCTGAGACATGAGAAGAAGGAAAACCAATCAATATACAAGATTCAGTAACCATATAAGTAGAAGATTGTAGTAAGTTGTGCAACATATAATTTAACTGTTGGAAATGTTTGCTGGTTATATGTTCCTCATGACTGTGCCTCATCTCTCTTTCTATTATAAGGCCACTGAAATATTCAGGGAGCATAAACTCTTAGTGGTAATTAAAATATTAAATTTTAAAAGTGTGCATATAATGATTAAATCAATTGATAAATTATTATGTCCAAATAAGAAGGCTGTTTTTATCCCAAACTGATCTTTTTGTGTCTCTCATCTGAATCAGTCATTTTCAATACCCCCAATGCTAGGAACTTTCTAGAAACTATCTATCCTAGAACACTGTTGATATTTTCTTACCACACAGACAAGAGGTCTATTTCATCTTACAGCAGTCCATTTAATTAATTCAAATAAGTAAATAGTTTTCACAGTGATTCTGAATCCAGAAAGTTCACATATTTGGTGTTATAGCAAAGCATGGAATAAGGTAAGTCTCTGCTAAAGGAATCCAAAAGCTTACCTAAATTCTACTCTGAAAACATTGTGTTCTGCAGAATATCACTATGGTGCGCTCTTAAGAGGATGCTTACCTCATTGTAGTGCTCACCCCACATTATCAATTTATCATTTAAGGAAAGATGCCGAACACTGTGCGATTCAAATATGAACTCTCCAACTTTCACTTGGGCTTTATCACCATTCAGCAAAGATTGATAATTAAAAATGTCAAGCTTGGCTGTTGAAATTTTCTTATTCAGAATTTTCTCCTGAATAAGAAAAATTTCTCTTTCAAGTTGGCATTTTTGTAGAAATGGATGGAACTGAAAGTTAAAATTACTTTAGTAATTTTAGTAATTTTGTGTTAGTAAAGCATAGAAATAGAAATAAATGTTATTAAATCAACTCTCCCCTTTCCTCTAGCCCTGAGTTCTAATGGACTTCTTTCATTGGTTGGTCTATCAAATACTCATATAAAGATTAATATGCACCAGATGTGGTTCTACATGTTTTACATAAACATAGTATTTTAAAATCTATGTGTTATTTTCTCATATTATCTTCATTTTATGAAACAAAAACCAATTTGCTTGGGCTAGGGTTGTGGCTCAGTGGTAGAGCACTTGCCTAGCCCATGTGAGGTGCTGGGTTTAATCCTCAACAATACATAAAATAAAATAAAATAAAATAAAACAAAATAAAACATTTTAGCTAAGGCTACACAGCTACTCAGTGGTGAAGCCAGGACTCTAATCACCAGATCCTAATTTTTAAGGAAAAAAAAAGAAAATTTAAATCAGGGGTTTTAAAATCTGTACAAAATGGTTTCTCAAGGAATACATGCTTATTCTCATGCAAAGCTAAAACATTTATGAAGTAAAACACTGATGTCAATAAAGTATAACTTTTTAACTTTACAAGAATATAAACTACATTCTTATGAATATCATAATTTTATCAATTTTATATAATTAATTGATGACAAATATCTTATATATTTTCATAGAAACTTCTTATCTATTAATTATATATTTGTTGAAAGGAAAACAAATGTTATTCCTATTACATTGAAGAAAAATAAGCTTTCCTATCGCAAGTTAAATTTGTCAAAAAGTTTCAACAAGGAAGGAGCTTTACAGTGTACCTGAAAAGTACTTGTTGATTGACCATTATTTATTAATTGACCTCATCATTCATCATAATTGTCTGACATCTCATTTCACAGAGGACTTATACAGAAAAATTAAGCATGCAAATGTCACAAGAAACACTCTAAAATTAATATCCAGATTAATTTTAACTGAAGTAAAAATTTGTGCAAATGAACTGAGAATTACATTATAGATAAATAGAGTTATAGATCATTTGGGGAAACTGAATAAACTCTAAAGAATAAAAAATATTCTATAGCTTATTTGCATAAATATACAAATGTGTTGGGGGAAAAGAATGTTCAAATTTTATTGTGCATCTGCTAAAGCAAAATGAAAATTGTTTGCATATAACATTATATATACTAATAATATTCAAAAGAATAAACCAAAAACATTCCAGAAATAAAGAACAAAATGAAAGAAAGCTATTAACTATAAACCTAGAACGTAAAAATCAGTAATGGACTTTCAGTTTCCACTGCAATATGTAAATGTTTGCAGGACCTCTTTCCATACTAACAGCAAGGAAAAAGCTGAAGGAACTTACAAAGAAATTCACTTGCATTAGAGAATTAAGTTCACAAGGCAAACTGCTGCCCTGAAAACTAAAGTGTCACATAAGTTCAGAAAATGACAGTCTACTGGGAGTAGGAGTTTCTGTACACAGAAATTAATAGGAAAACAAACACCATTACTGGTTATCATGTGGGGACCAAACAAGCACCAATTGGAGAGATAAACACTGCTAGAGGCCCTGACTTGAGGGAATGTGGGAGGGGCCCTCTTTCATGAATTTTACTACTGGGTACTCTATCATGTTCTCACAGTGAAAAATAGAAAAAGAAAAATCCCCTTTCACTTTCAACAAAAGGAACAAAGAGTAACTATTCTAAAACATGCCCAGAGCAATTCTATTCCATAAGAACACAAGGGAAACTATTTGAAAGAGCCCAATCAACCTGTGGGAAGAAAAATAGTCATTCAACTCCTATCCCTTCTATCCTTTGTGTCTCATGTAAAGAAGAAGAAAAAGAGCACTTTTGAAGGTCATAATACAAGGACACAGGCACATCAAAAGATAAAGACTTGATCTTCAGATCACAGAACATTTCCCCCCATCTTCTACCTTATCACATTGTCAACAAAGCTTCTGTACAAAAGGAGAAGATTAAAACTGAAACAATGGAAAGGTTCTGCATATTTAAGGAGGTTTTAGGAAACGCAGATGGTGAGTAAGACAAAACTGAAACACAAGAAATGAAATCTCAGACACCTACAGCCACAGGAAGCAATACCCATAGCTTAATTGCTAGCCTGATAAATATAAGCTCTCATACTGACAGACTCAGTAAAAGAGTTTCCATTCTTAATTACCCAATACATCATCTCTACCTTTATTTTTAAAATTACATATCATGCTAAAGTCAATGAAAAACATAATCTAATGAATGAAGCAAGCAACAGAACCACCCTCAAAAATGGTGGAGAATTTGGAATTATCAGACTATAAATTTTAAAACTATGATTAATCTTCCAAGAGTTATACAGGAAAAATAACAATATGGAAAAGCAGGTAATTAATGTAAGCAGAGAGAGTAATACTCTAAAAATTCTATTCAGCCTTCAAAATGGAAATTCTGTCATTAGCAACAAAATGGATGGGATTGGAGAACACCATGTTAAGTACATACACTGTTATGTAGCATATGGGTATATTTAAGGTTTGACCACTCCAATCAAAAGAATAAAGTAATTAAATGGATTTTTAAATACAAGAATATCCAACCAGATGCTACCTACAAGAGACTCAATTTAGTTTCAAGGAAACACACAGTCAGAAAATGAAGGAATGTGAAAAAAAATCACATGCAAATGATAAACAAAATGAGCAAGGATAGCTAGCCTAGCATAGGTAGGCTTACATTGAATAGGGAAGACTTTAATTCAAATACTGTCACAAAAGTAAAACAATGTCATATAATAACAACAGGGTTAATTCACCAGGAGGACATACCAATTGTAAATATAAATATGAACTAATATCAGAGCATCTAAATATATAAAGTAAATATTAAGAGATATGAAGGGAGAAATAGCCACAATAAAATAAGAGTAGAGAAGAAAGAAATACCCCTACATTCAGCAATGGATAGATCATTCAGACAGAAAATTAAAAGGAAACATTGGGCTTGAATTGGAATACAATGGTATGAAATTAAAAATAGGTAACAAAGAGAAATTTTTGAAAATATGTAAAAACTAACCAAAATGTTCCTAAACAATGGATCAAAGAAGAAATCAAAAGATAAATTTTTAAAATCTTGAGACAAACAAAAATGTATATCCAACTTCCAAAAGTTATGGGATGAAGCAAAAGCATTTCTAGATGGAAATTTTACAGCAAATGCCTAAATTGAGCAAAAGGAGGGTTTGAGAGCATTCTCAAGATGATAGAGCGGTTCTAGGCAGAAACCCTTGATTCCCTAGCGCCCAGAATAAAGCAGTGAAAGAATAGCTGACCAGAGAGGAGGGTGGCAGAGTAAACACTCTAAAACTCTATATTGGACAGCTCAAGACTTGGGAGTGTTAGAAATTGGTTACCAGAGAAGAATATAAAGACAGAAATCCTGACATGAAATCAAGATCATGCTGGGCTCTGGTGGAAGTGGTTACAGAGAGAAAAGGGAGATAAAAAGCTGACTTCTTCAATAACAGCTGGAAAGAAAAGCAGACAAGTTAAAACAGGACAGGTGGAAATCACACTGTTTGGCTCAAATTGTGGGGTGAAAGCTGTGCTGGGCAGGACAACCATTTCTAGGGGCCATAGCTAGGCCACTTCCATCAAAGAAATTAAATATATACAGTTTCTTTCCACCTTCAGATAGTAAAAAATAAAAAAGTAGGGAATACCTTTGAAACAGGTGGTCTCAGTAATCCAACTACAATGAAACTGTAGAAGGATCACTGTTAGCTGAAGGTTACCCAAATCCCTACCCCATATTCACAGCCAAGTGGAGTGGGATGGAGCTTACCCCAGAGCAAATCACTCCTTGAGGATTGCTAACTCTAAACCAGTAGTCCCTACAGTATTCAGGAGGAGATTAGGTGAAAACAAGCCACTGACATTCTACCCCTGTCAGGAAAATTATGTATAGAATCTTGAGGAAATGCACCAGCCAGGGTGGACGCTTCTGTACTATAGATCACCCACAGAGATTCTGCATTCACAGGCCCTACAGTTGCAGACAATCACCAAACCCTTAGACACAGCCACTAGAGGGCAGTTGTTGCTTAACAATTCACAGCCCCAGCCACTACCAATTATACTGCAGAGCGATAGTTAAAATATGTATGTATATATATTATCATCAAAACAGGCATAAATATCAATGGAATAGTATAGAATACACAGACACAAACTCACATAAATACATCATCTAATATTCAACAAAGGTGCCAAAAAGTAACATTGAAGATAGGCTTTTAACAAATGTTGCCAGGAAAACTGGATATTCATATGTAGAAGAATGAAGCTAGATCCCTATCTCTCATCCTGCACAAAAAGGTAAATCAACTATCTAGGAAATAGACCAGGAACCCTGCAAATGTTAAAAGAAAACATAGGCTCAATACTAAAATATGTTGGTTCAGGTACCAACTTCCTTAACAAGACCCCCAAAAAATCTCAAAAAATAAAAGCAAGAATCAATAGTTGGGATGCCATCAAATTATAAAACTTCTGCATGGCAAGAAAGCAAGTAAGAACATGAAGAGAAATCCCACAGAATGGGAGAAAATTTGTGCCGGCTATTCCTCAACAGAGGATTCATATTCAGAATATATAAAGGACTCAAAAAACAAATAACCCAATCAATAAATGGGCAAAAGAACTAAACAGACATTTCTCAAAAAGAAATATAAATGGCCAAAAATACACATGCACAAAAAGAAAATGTTAAACATTCTTAGCAATTAGGGAAAAGTAAATCACAACTACATTCAGATTTCATCTCACTCCAGGTAAAATGGCAAACATGAAGAATACAAGTAATTATAAATGCTGGTAAGAATGTGGAGGGCACTTATATGTTGTTAGTGAACTGCAAATTAGTATAAAAACTTTGGAAAGCCCAATGAAGTTTTCTCAAAAAGCTAGGAAACAACTACAATATGACCCGGTTTTCCGAGTTTCCTTGGTATTTATCCAAATGAACTAAAATCAGCATACTCTAGTGATACATGCATACCAATGTTTATAGCAACATAATTCATAATAACCAAGGTGTGGAAGAAGACCAAGTGCCTATCAAGAGATTAATGTTAAAAGAAAACATAAAGAAAATGTGGTATATACACACTCAACAATAGAGAAAAAAGAAATTATGGCATTTTCTGGTAGATGGATGGAACTGGGGAACATCATGCTAAATGAGATAAGTCATATTCAGAAAGTCAAAGGTTGAATGTTTTTTTCTCACATGCAGAAGCTAGAGCAAACTAAGGGGAAAAAATGGGGAGGAGGGATCCTATGATAAAGAAGGGATCTCAGTGGAGTAGGAAAATGCAATTGAGGAGCAGAATGTATAGAAGAGGAAAGGGAGGAATTGCAGAATAAAATTGGTCAAATTATACTCTGTACATATATTAATATACTTCACCTTTATGTATATCTTTAAAGAAACAAATGAAAACAATAAATAAAGAGAGATGACCAGTAAACTAGAGAAATGGGAAGAGGAGAAGAGAAAGGAGGATTGAAATGGAGGAAATTATATTCCACACACATATGAATATGTCATAATGAACCCCACTATTATGAATAACACATGTATTAATAAACATTTTTAAAAGGAAAAAATCTAATATAAAAACAATGCTACATCTCTAGAAAGTAGAAAAATAAAAACAGACCAAGCATAAATTTATCAGGAGGAATGAGGTAGACTATAAGAAAAACTAGAAATGATAAATAAGACTGAGTTGATTTTTAACAAAAACAACCAAAATTGATAAACCATTATCTAGAAAGCTAAGAAAAAAAATCATAAACAAGAAAAATAGAGCTAAAGAACAGTACTGGCATAAAAATAGATACATAGACCAATGGAACCAAATAGAAAATCCAGATACAGACATATGAGGTCAACTACATTTGACAAAGGCACCAAAAATATACAATGCAAAAAAAATAATTTAATAAAAGGATTTGTGGAAAACTGGTTTCTACATGTAAAAAGAAATGAAATTAGATTCTTTCTTATCTTACACCATATACAAAAATAAACTCAAAATGGATTAACAACTTGAAACCATAAAACTCCTAGAAGAAAATACAGAGGAAAAGCCCCATGTCATTGGCCTTGGTAATGAGATTATTGGGATATGACATCAAAAGCACAGGCAATGGGTCTGACTGATGTTGTGTCCGTGTGTCTCTCTCTGTCTGATTTGAGTCTCTCAGACAGGGCCTTATATAGGGATTTCTGGTGGGGGGTGCACTAGAGCAACCCCAAACACCATTGGCTAGAACAGGGTGCCTTTTAAGCCTATTGGCTCTTGCCTGGGGAAAAGAAACATTCTGCCTGGGGAAGAAACATCCTGCCCGGGGGGAAAAAACATCCTGTCCAGGGAAGAAACATCCTGCCAAGAATGAAACAAGGTTGCTTCTCTCAGGATGTGGAAAACTGTGAGGGCGGGGGAGGGTAAGCTATCTATCATTCCCCCCTTTTTGTTTTCTTAGGAAGTGGGACGTCGTATGTCAGTCTGGCTACTTCCTGCTGAAACGGGGCGACGTGGGGGTGTTATGGGGGGATATGATAAGACAGGTAGGTCAGGCTTGAGGGTGAAAAGGATTCCTAGGAGGTTGGCACCAAAAAAAATGAATTCGCCCTGAGGTGATGAGAAGTGACAGATGATCCCTAAGGAGAAACTGGTTAAAGGTTGAGAACAAGAAAGACATGAGCTGTGGAGAAGGAAGAGCTGCAAAGGAGAAGATCATCTACATATTGCAAAAGAGTGGAGTCAGAGAATTCAAGGTCTTTGAGATCGGCAGCTAGTGTCTGTCCAAAGATATGAGGGCTGTCTCGAAAACCCTGAGGGAGGACTGTCCAGGTCAATTGTTGGGACCATTGAGTATCAGGATCAGTCCAGGTAAAGGCAAAGATGTCTTGTGATTCCTGAGCTAAAGGGACAGTGAAGAAGGCATCCTTAAGGTCAATGACCGAGAAATGAATAGATAAGGAAGGAATTAGGGAGAGAATGGTATAAGGATTTTGGGACCAGAGGGTGTATGGGCCTAACAGCCTCATTGATGAGACGAAGATCTTGGACTAACCGGTATGACCCATTGGACTTCTTGACTGCCAATATGGGAGTATTATATGGGGAATGGGTGGGTCGGAGAAAGCGTTTCCGCAGAAGGTCTGAGATAATAGGTTGGAGACCTCTGAGGCTAGTGGCTGGGAGTGGGTACTGGGCTCTATTAGGGAAATACTGGGGATCTTTAAGGTGTATTCGTATAGGGTCACAGTGAGCAAGGGATGGAGTCTGGGTGTCCCAAACTTTGGGGTCTACCAGATGGGAGGGGGCAGGGTAACAGGAGGTTTCCGCATCAGGCTCTAAAATGCTAAGAAGGAAGACGGAAGAGGAGACGGAGTGAGACGAGTCGGGGAGAAGAACTGAGCGAGGCGGGTCAGAGAACACAACTGAGGCCTGAAATTTGACCAGTATATCTCGGCCCAATAAAGGCACAGGACATTGAGAGATTACTAGAAACTGGTGGGGAAATGAATGGAGGTGGAGGCGGCAAGACAGCATGGGAGTCTTGTGGGGGTGAATGGTGTGTCCCTCTATCCCGACAACAGGGGACGATAAGGTGGTGGGCCCCCAAAACTCCCTCAAGACCGAGAAAGTGGCTCCTGTGTCTAGTAGGAAATTTATGGGTGGCCATCAACAAGAAGGGTGACCCTAGGCTCCTGTAAGGCGATGTCAACTGTCGGGAGAGGAAACCCAGGGCCCCGTCAATCTTCTGCGGCTAGTCCAAGCAGGTTGGGTTTCATGACTGATCCAGTCCCCCTGCGGGAACTGGGGCAGTCAACACCCCAGTGGCCCATCTTGGAGCATTTAGGACATGGGCGCATAGGGGGCCTGGGGTTGGGGCAAGCTCTAGCCCAGTGTCCTTCGTTCCCGCACTTGAAACACGGCCCTGGAGGTCCCCTCTGCGCGGGGTAATGGCCCCTTGTTTGTGAGGCCCGAGAGTCGGTGCCCTGTAAAGCCTGGGCCAGCATTTGAAATCTTGCTCGTTCGGCCTTTTCATAGTTCTGAAACCTACGGCGTTCAGTATTCTCATCTCTATTATGATAGGCCTTAAAGGCCATGGCCAAGATCTCGGTCTGAGGTGTTGCAGGTCCTTGCTCTAATTTTCTCAATTTAGCCCGTATATCGGGGTAACTTTGGGACAAAAAGTAAGTCATAAGGACATGACGTCCCCCTGGAGATTCAGGATCTAAATTGGTGTATTGTTGGAGAGCTTTTGTTAGTCGATCTAGAAATTCAGAGGGGGTGTCTTCCCTTTTTTGTATGATTTCCTGCAGCTTGTCAAAATTAACTACTTTTTGTGCTGCACGCTTAAGACCAGTTAGTATACAAGTGGAAAACTGATCTCGCAAGGCCACGTCCCCTGGGGAATTATAGTCCCAGTTAGGGTCCCTTTCGGGGACAGCCTGAGGTCCAATGAGATGGTTAGGGTTGGTTCTATGGTTCTCATCGGCATAGGCCCGTGCCTGCTCCAGACTCGCCTACGCTCCTCAGGGAGGAGGGTATTTGCCAAAATCATATAGATGTCATGGAAGGTAAGGCTATAAGCTTGGAGGACCCATTGAAATTCCCTGAGGTATGTAGTGGGGTCAGTGCTATAAGAGCCCAATCGTTTCTCGATTTGCACTACCTCAGTCATTGGGAAGGGAACATGGACACGGACAATTCCTTCTGGACCCGCAACTTCCCGGAGTGGGGTCAGGACTTGGGCGGGAGTAAGTGACAGAGGGTGAGCAGACATTGTGCGAGATCGCGTAAGGGGTGGGCTGGAGGAGAAGGTGGCAGGAGTGTGTAGAAGTGGGGCTGGAGGGGCCGAGGGAGGCGGAGAGGTTTCAGATTGGTATGGGGGCGGCTCATCCGCGGGATCGAAATCAAGAAAGGAGGGGGATGGTAAGGGAGCAGCCGGTTGGCAGGCTAGGAGGCTATTGTTGGAGCTGCAGCAGGTACAGAGTGAGGGATTCGAACGGAGGAGGGAGAAAGCCTGAACATACGGAATCTCTGCCCATTTTTTTGATCGCTCGCAGAAGTTGAAAAGATCTCTCAGTATAGAGGGATCCAAGGACCCAGAAGCAGGCCATTTGTTTTGGTTATCTAAGGGGTATGTGGGCCAATCTTGGGTGCAAAATTTGGTAAGTCTTGTTGGTTGTATATCGGGAGTTAGGCCAAGAGTGGCTAGGTTGTTTAAGAGGCACTGTAGAGGACAGTTGGCTGGGAGGGGTCGGGAGTGGGTACAAGAGTGACAAATAGTGAGTGATAGCAAAACCAAAGAAGAGAGTGAGGACGAGAGCAAAGAAGAGAGTGATCGGAGGGTAGTCAGCCAGGAGGGATAGGAGTGAGTCAGCCAGGAGGGGTGAAGAAGCAGCAGCAGAAGAAGAAGAAGAAGCCCCCATTTTCCCGTTTCCGAACGGGACAGATATATTGTCCTGAGGAGCGTCCTCCTCAAGATATATATATCAGAGAGATCCAAGTCTGTGAGACCCAGTCGTCACTGGAGTCAAACAGAGATGGGGTCCAAAGGGACCGAAGAACAATGGGTCACCTTGCGCAAGGATTTTCCGTGTCCCGTCCTGGACGGGAAGGAGAGACCCAAGTCCGGAGGCCAGAGGCCGAAAAAGGGCTTTCTTCAACTACTCCCAGGAAAGGGAGAGGGAGAGAGGGAGGTAGTAGAGAGAGAAAGAGAGAGAGAGAGAGAGAGCGCCAACAGTCAATTCCCACTGTACAAGGCCTGACGGGTTTAGGAGCCCTGGGGATGAGGAGACCTACCTAGGAAAAGGAGAAAGAGAGAGAGAGAGAGCTCCATGAGGTCCACTGTGACCATGAAGGTCTAGGTGGGGTGTGATCCTCCCCGTACAGGCCACCAGCAGGGCTGCCGGACGATCAACGGTCAGTTCCCACTGTACAAGGCCTGACGGGTTTAGGAGCTCTGGGGTGGGGGGGCTTACCAATCCGATGACAGGTGGTGGATGCGTCGGAGCGGCGATCAAAAACCGGGCGAAGGCTGAGGCAGTTCCGGGTGATTATGCCCTCCGGCTCAGATAGGATCCGAGTCACGGCACCAATGAAGGGCAAAGCATCACACCGGGGACAGCCGTGCAGCCAAGAGATTTATTCAACAGCCTTCGTGGCTGGTAGCGAAAACCGGAGAACAGGTGCTCTGGTCGAAGGTCGACGAGGTGGGAGAGGGGAGTCAGGGAGAAGGGAGTGTGCAAGCTCTGGTGGGAGAAGGGAGTCAGGAAGAGGGGAGTGTGCAAGCTCTGGACAGAAGGTGGGTGCTTGGTTGCACCGGCTGGGATCTCTGGAGCTGTCGGCTAAAGCAGCTGCTGTCTGGCTGGAGGCTGGAGCTGTCAGCTGGGAGCGGCCGTCGGGCTGAAGGTAGTCGGTCTGGAGCTGTCAGCTGGAGCAGCTGCCGTCGGCTGGAGGCGATGGGTCTGGAGCTGTCAGCTGGAGCAGCTGCCTTCGGCTGGAGGCGATGGGTCTGGAGCTGCTGGCTGGGGCAGCTGCCGTCGAGCTGGAGGTGATGGGTCTGGAGCTGTTGCAGTGGCTTCCTCCTCTCTGCAGCGACGAGCCGATGTCTTCCTCCTCTCAGCAGCGACGATCTGATGTTGTGTCCGTGTGTCTCTCTCTGTCTGATTTGAGTCTCTCAGACAGGGCCTTATATAGGGATTTCTGGTGGGGGGTGCACTAGAGCAACCCCAAACACCATTGGCTAGAACAGGGTGCCTTTTAAGCCTATTGGCTCTTGCCTGGGGAAAAGAAACATTCTGCCTGGGGAAGAAACATCCTGCCGGGGGGAAAAAACATCCTGTCCAGGGAAGAAACATCCTGCCAAGAATGAAACAAGGTTGCTTCTCTCAGGATGTGGAAAACTGTGAGGGCGGCAATGAGAGCAAACTTAAACAAGTAGAAGTACATCAAGCTAAAAAGTTTCTTCAGAGAAAAGTAAACAATCAACAAAGTGAAAAGGCAATCCATGGGATGGGAAGGGAAAAGATATTTGCGAACCATATATCCAAAAAGTGGTTCATATTCAAAATGTAGTAGTAATTTGTACAACTTATTAGCAAAAAAAAGTTACAATGAGAAATACATTGAAAAGAGGCATGTTCCCAAGAAAGACATAAAAATGGCTATGAAAATGTGTTCAACATCACTAGTCACCAGGGAAACACAAATGAAAACCACAACAAGATTGCAGGAGCCCTGATTGGGAGATGACTGAGATTGCAGTTGGCTGCGGGCCATGGAGATGTTCGGGCATTGCCACCTTCTGTAGTCTCGAGAGACTTGGCCCGGGATCTCGCGGGACTTGGCCTGGAATCTCGCAGGACTTGGCCTGGGATCTCACAAGACTTGGGCCGGGACTGGGTGGATGGGGTTGGCGCCATTGGTTGTTGGTTGAGTGTGGTTTTGGTGTACGGGGGTTGGCGCCATTGGTTGATTGGACGAGTGTGGTTTTGGTGTGCGGGAGTTGTTGTTGGAGCCGGAGAGAGAAGCTACCAGAATAAAGAGCCTGTTCATTTCCGGTCTGCCTCTGAACTTATTCCCCCGGCTTCGTTGCTCCAAGCGGCAATCGCTTCAGGCAACAACATGAGATGTCACTTCACACATTTGAGGCTAGCTATCATCAAAATTCAATAGATAATAGGTCTTGGTAAGGAAAAGAGTTTATCCTTACACATTGTGGGTGGAAATGCAAATAGGTATAGCCACTATGGAAAAGAATACAGAGGGTTCCTTAATAATTAAAAACAGAACTACATTATGATCTAGAACCCCCACTTCTGTGTATATCTCCAAAGGAAACAAAATCACTCCCATTTTCAATGAACATTAATCACAACAACCAAGATATGGGAACAACCTAAGTATCAGCCAACAAATGAATAAATAAAGAAAACATGGTATGTGTACATACAAAGGAGTATTATTCACCTTTAACAAAAGAGAATGCTACTAATTGTGATAATATGGATGAAATAAAAAAAAATAGTAGAAAGGTGTTTTTAAAAGATTGTATAGTGGTAGATATTGTGTAGTTGTAGAAATGGGGAGGTGTTGATCAAAGGGACCAAATTTTCAATTCTAAGATGAATAAATAGAGAAGACCTACAGTATGACAAGCTGACTGTATTTGATAATTATATAATTGTAATTTGCTAACAAAGTGAATTTTAAGTATTCTCAGCACACATGCAAATACACACATACACAATTATGTGAAGTGATGGGTGTGTTAATTAGTTTAGTTGTGGTAATCATTTCACAATACATCCCTACATTAAAATATCATGTTGTTCACCTTGAATTTGTACAATTTAAACTTGTCAAATATACATTATTAAAACCAGGAAAAAAGGAAATTATAGATTAATTTTTCTTAGTAACATGTGAAAATTAAATCCAACATGAAAAAAAATTAATGTCATGATTACATGTCAATTAATTCTAGGAATCACCCATAGATTAACATTTTTAAATAAGTCAATCAGTGCAATTTATTGTATTAATAAAAATTATATTAAAAGAATATTTCTTTTACAAGGATAGTATGTGTGCCAGTTATTGCCACTTCTTTACAACTTTTACCAGATGGTTTAGGTAATTTAATAGCACAAAAATATATATATAACCATAAGACTAGAAACAAATAAATGTTCATGTTTTCAAATGATATGATTGCATACATATAAAAACTGCAAAAATCTACAAATTATAAGCTACAAGATAAAAATAAATATAAAAATATTGAATAAAGAGTCCATAAATAGAATTATACATACAAATACCTAATTTAGATGTGACAATACAGAACACTTGAAAGAGTAGATCTTTTTCAATAAATTATGCTGGATTACTTGAATTTTTGCAGTAGAGAAAAATTTTGTGATCCCCTAATTCACATCACATATAGAAATAAATTTCAAATGTATTATCATCTCAATGTGACATATAAAGCAATAAAATCGAGGAAAACTAAAAAATAATCTTCACTACTTTGATGCAAGCAAAGACTTTTCAATAACATAAAAATCATAACCCATAAAGAAAAAGTAATAAATTGGACTACATTGGTGTAAAGAACTTTGTTAATCAAAACAGAAAATGAAAAAAGTCAGCTCACAGAGGTGAAAATATCTGAATATATTTATCTGAAGGAATATGTTCAAAATTTTATATATAAAAAAAAGGAGAAAGGGAGACAAAATGGCAAAAGAAAATGGGCAAAAGATGGGCAACACTTCAAAAAAGTAGGTATCTAAATGATTAATATAGAAAAAGGTGCTCATTGTTTGCTAAATTAATAAATAATTGGCTAAATAAGGTGTCTTCATTCTTTATAGTGAAATACTATATTAAAATATGTAGACAAGTGGGAAAGCTTCTTATGTACTGATGTGGGATGACATATACAATATAATATAAAATAGGTTATTATATATTTTTTAAAAAGAGAAAAATATAACTAGATGCCTATCCATGCTTGCCCATTTGTACATAAGTATGCATTATCTCTAGATGGACATATGGGAATATTATTACAATTAATTGTCTCTGTCAAATTCAGCTTTTTGACCACTTATTTACAAGACAATTAGAATGTAAATGCTATATGCTTAGAAATATGAAAGAGGATACTTTATGATTCACAACTAAAGTTTTAAAATTGCAAAGGACCACGAAATGGGATGTTTAATTTGGAATGTACACAACAAAGAAAAATATACACTATTCAGTAAGTGTCATATTTTTACTGGTCTTTGAATTATTATAGTGAAAGGATAGAAATCCCTGAAAGTAACACAGAAGTAATTTGAGAATTATTTTGAGAGCTTCTGATGTCAAATGATCTTGAGAACAAAATTTAGAGTAAAATGCAGTAAATGTATTATTAAAATTATGTGATTCTCTTTTGCATGGTTTAGCAAAAGTAACATAGATTGAAAGTCAAATGGATTTAATGCAAAGAGTATATAGAAAGTTGAACTGAGTCATGGTATCTCATTTAGGACATTTTCATTTTAAAGAAGATATTTGTCATTTCTAGGACTCATATTACAAAAACAAAAAAAAATTGTAAAATGAAAGATTGGGATCACATTTCCTAAAGTTCCTTCAAATAGTCCATATTGATTCTTGTGAAAATTCTTTAAGTTAAATATTCTATTTGATCCCAAAACAATAAAAGAATAAGGAAAAAGATGGATAACCACAAAGGGCATGAATATTATTTTAATTATGCTTAGAATTTGATTTTTTAAAAATTCCCAAACATGTTTTTTTAATGGAAATATTAAATTTTCAAGGTGGGAATAAAGAATCTTTTAAAATGTATTTTGCTTTTTAAAGGCATCATTTTAGCCAGACACAGTGGAACACACCTGGAATCTCAGTGACTCAGGAGGTTGGGGCAGGAGGTTAGCAAGTTCCAGGCCAGCTTTGGAATCTTAGAAAGAACTAGTTTCAATTTAAAAAAGAAAAATGTTTGGGGATATGGCTCAGTGGGTAGAGCACCCCTGGCTACAATCCCCAATACAACAACAACAACAAAAATAACATATAACTGCAAAAACATCATGAATCAAGAAATAGAAAAGACAATCCATGGTCCATTGCCCTAGGAAAACACAAGAATGAATTGCTACTACCTGCCAAGGTTGAGAAGTTGCACTTATACTTCTGTCAAATGATTCTTCTTCCACCCTGAGTGAGAGTTCTTCATGAAGTGCCTGGGCAATGGCATTTACAGCAGAATAGACTTTGTAACTCTGGTGTGAGGCATTCATATCCCAAACACGATCAGCTCAAGTTGCCAGGCTACCATTTTGTTCACACTGGCTCAATAACCTGATCCCGTGTTGATCCAGATATAGACATTCAAATAATATAGACCATACATCTTGGATAAAAAGACATCATGGGGATATTTTGCAGGCTGAACACTTTTGAGGAAATCTTTAAAACCAAGGATCTCGGGCTGGGGTTGTGGCTCAGCGGCAGAGCGCTCGCCTCGCACGTGCGCGGCCCGGGTTCGATCCTCAGCACCACGTAAACATAAATACATTGCATTTAGTACAACTAAAGTAAATAAATAAATATTAAAAAAAAACCAAGGATCTCTTCCATGTGTACCGAAAATGATAATCCTCCATCAAAATATGTATAGCTTACCATTTGTCCAAAGGGTAATAGAGTTATATCCCAGTCAGATGTTGTAACCAAATAGAAGACTGCAAAATAATTTATATACAAATATCAGAAGAGAATATGTGTCACCAAATACAACACTCAAATTTATAAATGTGAATCTTTCCATAAACAGTTCATTGTTAATAGTATTCTCAACAGGAAACTCTGGAATCCTTTCTGCAAATGCAACAGAGTCCATTGTTGGCCATTTCTTGTGTCATGTCCCTGAGGAACATTCTCCCCTGATGTCATCTGGAACCACAAGGCCAACCCAGCTCCAACCAAAATGCAGCATTAGTTGAATAATTCCCTGATATAGAGCTGTAGGGTTCTTGGGAAACTGGTAAAGAGACTGGAACTGGGCTCTGTTCCCGAGGCTGTGGTCAAATGGACCATTGCTGATCTAAAAAGAACACAACGTTACTACTAACACAAAATCACAATGTTTATTCAGAAATGAGCAATTTATCCCATCTTGTATATATTTTGTGGAAGAAATTAAAAAATTGGGGAAATAAGTTGACTAAGAAGTATCAATTTTTTTATACCACCTATAACTTAATTTCCACTGTATGTGTGTGTGTTTATATTTATGAGTAAAAGTGCATGCACACACACATACACATGTATTTATGTGTATAAATGTGCATATATGTGTACATGCTTTCCTTTATTCTTTTTAAAAATATATCCAAAGAGTTACAAAGTGTTCATTTTCTGCTCTTAGAGTAACACAAATTTGTGAAGGTTATTTGCAAATCAATAATTTTCCATACTGAGGAAGATTGGCATCAGTCCTTTTTTTTTAAGTTTGGTAGAACTTGGCTGACAATCCTTCTGGCTTTTCTATGGTTTTAGGCATTTAATTGCTACTTCTATCCCTTTGCTTGATATTAGTCTCTTTAGGTTTTCTTTACCCCATGGTTCAATTTAGGTCAGTAATATGAGTCTAGAAATTTGTCAATATCTTCTAGGTTTTCTTGTTTATTAGAGCATAAAATTTCAAAATAATTTCTAAAGCTTCTGGATTTCAGAAGTGTCTGTTGTATCTCCCTCTTCATCTCCAATTTTGTTGACTTGTGTCTTCTCTCTCTTTTGGTTAGTTTGGCTAAAATTGTGTCATTTTTTTCAATGAACCAACCCTCAATTGATCCTTTGTATTTTCTCAATTTCATTAATTTAAGCTCTGATCTATTCACTTTGGAATTAGTTTGTTCTTCCTTTTCTAGGTCCTTAGGTGTAACATTAGATTATTTATTTGGGATTTTTCCCCTTTTTAATATAAATATAAACACTTAATGTACCACCCGTTGGTATTTATCCAAAAGAACTAAAATCAGAATATGATAGTGATACAGGCACATCAATAACTACAGCAGCACAATTTACAATAGCCAAGTTATGCAACCAGTCCAGATGCTCAGGTGAATGCATAAAGGGAATGTGTTGTATATATACACGATGGAGATTTCCTCAGCCATAAAGAATAAAATTATGGCATTTGCCAGTGCATAGATGAAACTTAAGAAATAATCCAGACTCAGAAAGTCAAAGGTTGAATGTTGTCTCTCACATGCAGAAGCTAGAGCAAAATAATGAGTGAAAAGTATAGGAGCTGCAACACCATGAAAATTGAAGGGAAATGGAATTGAAGAAGGAGGTTGAGGGATTGGGAAGGGATGGAGAAGGCAAGGAATAGCAGAATGAGGTCGACCAAATCATGGTGTATACCTGTGTGAATATACCATAGTGAATTTCACTTTTTAAGTATCAATTTATAGAAAATAAATAGATGGGGAAGGGCCAGTGAAGTAGAGGGGTGGGGGAGAAGCTGAGGGAGAAGGTACTAAGAACTGAAATGGAACAAATTATATTCCTTGCATATGTTTATTGTCAACATTGACTGCACTATTATGTATAGCTATAATGTACCAACAATAAAACATTTTCAGCTGTGCCTGCTAGCACACACCTGTAATCCCCACAGCTCAGAAGTCTAAGGCAGGAGGATTGCAAATTCAAAGCCAGCCTCAGCAAAAGCAAGGCCCTAAGCAACTCAGCAACTCAGTGAGACTGTCTTTAAATAAAATACAAAATAGGGCTAGGGATGTGGCTCAGTGGTCGTGTACCCCTGAGTTCAATCCCTGTGCCCACCCCCACATACATGCACACACACACAGATTTTTTTTTTTTAATTCTTCCCATACTGGGCTATAACCTCTTTGGATTACCAAAGCAATTAAAATTTAACACTAGATTTTTTTTTCTTGAAGCCATAAACATATAATCAAATTAATTGAGAAAAGGGAATGCATTAAGCATTTTAAAATTCACTAGGGAAAGAAGTCTGTATTTCCCTAGGAAACCTTATACTTTGCTGTTATACTTGTATACTCCCACCACTATGCCAAAATGAAGGAGAAAAGTCTAATTATTTTCCCATAACTACATATAAAATCTCTCTTTATCCAATACCCTCTAGCTCCCCACCCCATGTCACTACTCTCTTCATAAAAAAAAACTCTGCAATTGAATTGTCTAGACTGCTAATCCTATATATTGCTTGACTTTTCTTTCAGACCTGCTCTATGGGGTGTCCCACCACTCTTCTTCCTTTAAAAATCAAGTCATTAATTATCTAATTTGCCAAATCAAATGATCAATTAACAGAACTTTTATTAACATAAAGTAATAATTATGAAAGCATAAAATAAAGATGAACACCTGTTTTTAAGAAGAAAGAAGGAAACATGAGAAAAAATCAACATTTAATAAATGCACAAAATAAACCAAATTTTTGTATTTGTTAAGCTTGATGATGGATAGAAGAAGCTTATTTAAAATTCCCCTGAAGTATTAGTGAACAACTTTTAAGGTATTAATTTTTAGAGTATATATTTGAAATCATTTTTAAAAAAGCTTACTTTCTTCTATAATTTGAAAGATAGCATTTGTTTATAGGGAAATGGCAAGAAAGAAGATTTTAACCAATAAGGAAACAATAAAATCACCACCCTACCACTACATAACCGAAGATAAGATTAGGAATATATTAAAAAAAGAAATTAAATTAACTCTTAAACACAAGTAAATGAAAATTTAAAAAGAAAAAAAATCACTAATAGCTTCTTCCATTTGACAAAGATTTTAAAAATCAATCCAGCAATGTTAAGAGGAAAGTAAACAGAATCTCAGCAATATTTGTGGCAAAGTAATATGTATCTAGATAGCAATTTTCAATTTTACCATAAACTTTACAACAATGAATACACTTGACACTGAAATGCTACTACTAGAAAAAATTTAATTAAAACTAATCAATAAAATAATTTTTAAAACAAGGGCATATATTGAAAAACTGCATAATAAAGGAAAATTGAAAACAATCCAATGTCTTCCCATAATAAATTGACTAAATAACTTTTGTAGAAGTATTGTCTTGCAACTTAAACATGCCATTATATCATTTTACTCTCTTCATAGCTAAATTTTATTTTAAATGTATCAGAAGCAGATGAAATGGGATAATTACTTTCCAATGTACTTTAGAAAAACACAAACTTTTTATAATCTTCACTAAACAAATTTTAGAAATGGTTTTTGAATTTTTATTCCAAATCATATCATTCATATATCTTTGTCAACATATATTTTAAAAAACTAAGCTTTTTTTGAATTATATATGGCCTTCCTTCACTCTTCACTTATGGGTAAAGAAGAATAATTTTAAAAATCAGAAAATAAATAAAACTTAAAGATCATAAGATCATACCATTTCTGATTGATGTTTTGTTGTTGTTGTTGTTTGATGGTGCTGGGGATCAAACCCACGGCCTTGTGCATGCGAGGCAAGCACTCTACCAACTGAGCCATATCCCCAGCATGATGCTATTGTTTTTGTAACTAAAAATTAATTATGTGTTGTGAGCAATTTAGTTCTTAATTTTCTTCAGATTTTAATTTTTAATAGCTTTGGTCAAATGTTTTAAAGTGATCATGTTTTAAAGTACTTCCACATCAAAGAGGTTTATTTTTCCTTTTAGTTTGATCAAAAGAAAAATAAATTCATTGGATCACAATACTTACTTGCAAGATTATAAAAAAATTATTTTATTGTTTTCCTTTATTTAGAAGTAAGTAAGAAGTAGATGTTCAACAGGATTATAGTCCAGAAGAGATAAGCAGGATTTTTCTGATGGTGGCACTTGCATCTTCAGTAACTCAAAAAGGTCTCTGTCTAGGTTTGGAACTCAGCATGATCTGCAAATTCAGTCTTTCAACTTAAAGGAATTTTTCTTACTTTCTTATACATTCTAGCAACAGAGACATATTATCCATATGTCTAGTTGGGTGTGCATTCCACTCTTATTTGGAATACTTAACCTCATTACTCTTTACTTTGTAACTCTATTATTTCAGTTGCTACTTTATGTGTGGAGTGATACTTTTATTTAGTGAAACATTATTTTACATCCCACTGAAACAACAAATTATTTTCTAAATATCAAGCTTTTCTGTAAAACTAAAAGTTGTTTTTCAGTAAAAATAACTTCTCATAGCCTGGCACTGTGGCGCATGCCTGTAATCCCAGTACTTGGGAGGCTGAAGCAGGAGGATCATGTTCAAAGCCATCCTCAGCAATGGCGAGGCACTTAGCAACTCAGTGACACCCTGTCTCTGATAAAATAAAAAAAGGGCTGGGGATATTGCCCAGTGGTCAAGTGCCCCTGAGTTCAATCCCCAGTTCCAAAAAATAAAAAATAAAAAACAAAAAAACCTCATTTCTGCTTTGGCACATAAGGAAATTTGAAGTTACGACTTCGTCCTAACACCAGGTTTAAAGCTGAACAGAAAAATCAGCAATCTTCTTAAATCCAATGGAGAAAAGGGTCCACAGGGCAAACCCTTGTTTACAACATTGCAGAGACCTAAGGACAAATACAAAGAATTATATCTTCTTCTAGAACAAACTACTATGGGAAATAGTGCTAGGATAGGAAACCACGAATCAATTGTTGGAGGCTCAGTGTAAACAAGCCTAAGAGATGAAAACTCTTGGGACTCTTCTTAGAAAGATCTGCCTTCCAGAAATATTATTTAACCATCACATGCTTGGGTCTTATCAGAGCTTAACTGAGCTTGAGGAAGGAAAATCCAACTCCAGTTGGCTCTAGACTTTCATGTAGACAAGTAGATAGCCAAAGTCCCTTGCTCTTTCCCCAGCAATATCCAATTCTAGTTCATGCCAGACTCAGTTTCCCACCAAGAGGAAGATGGAGATGCACCAACAATGTTCCAGTCCAGATGCACAGGATCACCAAAAGACAGATCCATTCACACAACTGAAGAAAGCTTCATCTTACCCATATCTTACTACTAAATTACTAGAGACACAGATGCAGAAGCTTCTTTTACACAGTACCTTGTGTAAAAAAAAAAAATTTATAAAACATAAAAAGGCAGTAAACATGGTTTGAAAAGACAGAACAGGCATCATAACTGATCAGATATAGCAGGGATGTTGGCTAATCAGGAAAATTAAAACAACTATGATTAATATGCTAGGGGACCTAATGGACAGGCAGCATGCCAGAACAGATGCACAATTTAAGTAGAATAAAAGTATCTTATAAAGAACAAAAAGAAATGTTAGAGATAAAAATCAATGTAAGAAAAGTGCATAATGCCTTTGATGGGCTTATTAGTAGCCTTCACATGGTTGAGGAAAGAAACCTTGAGTTTAAGGATATTTCAATATAAAACTTCAAAACTGAAAAGCAAACATAAAAAAAAAGGAAAAAATAGAATATTCTAATCTGTGAGACAACTACAAGAGTTGAATGACTATTATAGGAATACCACAAAGAAAGAGAATAAATACTTGAAACAATAATGACTTAAAATATTCCCCCAAATTAATGTCAGACACCAAAGTACAGACCCAGGATATTCAGGGAACACCAAGCAGTCCAATGGGAATAGACATGCACACACACTCACACACACTTGTACATGTAAACATAACATTCTAACCACAGAAAACCAAGGGTAAAGAAAAATTCTGAAAGAAGACAAAGGGGAGGAAAAACACCTTTCCTGTAGATAAGCAAATATAAGACTTACATCTGTCTTTCCCACAGAACCATTCAAACAAGGAGAGTGTAGGGAAGTTTAAAAGGTTGAGAGAAAAAAGACCTCCAACTGACAATACTGTTCCCATCAAAATCATTCTTAAAATGTGAACTAGAAATAAAGACTTAATCAAACAAACAAGTATGGAGGGAATTCATTTACATTAGACCTGCCATACAAGAAACATCAAAAGAAGTTTCTACAGATTGTAAGAAAAATACTATAGGTCAGATGTTTCATCTACAAAAAGAAAGGAAGAACATCAGAAAAGAAGTAGGTAAAGGTAAACACTTTTTAATTTTTTAAAATTATTCACAATTAGTCTCAGAAATAAAAGGATAACAACTTTTTCAAAATAACAATCGCAACAGTGAAGATAGAAAAGTAATTACTAGGGACTGGAATGGGGCCAGGAGATAGGGAGGCAGGGGTGTTGAGGGTAGAAGAAGAATGTATAGATATGATTAGTGCACTGTGTGTGCATGTATGGAAATTCCACTGTAAATCCAATAATCTATACAGTTAATGTGTGGATATAAACATATATATGGCTTGGGGTTTTTTGTTGTTTTTTGTTTGGTTTGGTTTGGTTTGGTTAGGTTAGGTTTAGTACCAGAGATTGAATCTAGGAGTGCTTAACTACTGAACTATATCCCCAGACCTTTTTTTAAACATTTTTATTTATTTATTTTTAGAGACAGGGTCTCTCTAAGTTGCTGTAAAGTTGCTGAAGCTGGCTTTGAACTGCAGTACTCCTGTCTCAGGCTCCCAAGCTTCTGGGATTACAGGCATGTGCCACCATACCTGACTAACCTACACATGTTTTAACTACAAAAATATTGATTTATTAATATCTAGTTAATTGCATAATGACAATATAATTATTAACATAATTGCTTATTGATATTGATGATATCTGATTGATCATAAATATTAAAAAATTCACTCTGACAAATATCATTCATCAATAATAATCCATATAACTCACCCAGTAAATAATTTCTCTTTTTACTTATCAAAAGCCCTTTGCTAATAATATATATTAAATATGTGTATATTCTATTATATATGATATACATTATTTAATATATAATTGTGTACATATAGTCTGTTACATATGGTAGATATATTATCTGTACCATATATAATAAAATATATACATATTTAATACCCATATTATGTTAAACGGTTTAGTTTTATATATAGTTAGTATATATACATAATACACTATATAGGTTAGCTATATAGTATAACATACATATGTATGTGTATATATATGTTAGTTATATATGTTTATGTGTGTATATGTATATGCACATATATACATATATGTATATATTACCTTCCATCACTACAACAAAATGCCTGATACACATCTCTTATGAAGTAAAGACAGGGTTATTTTGGCTCATGGTTCTACAGGTTCAAGTCCAACATTGGACAGCAACATACATGGTTTGGATCTCTGGTCAGAATGAGATATTATGACAAGAGCAAAACAGAGAGAGACTAAAACTGAGGTGCCACAATCCCCATCAAGAATATACCCTCAATGATCTAAGAACCTCCTACTAGGCCTCATTCCTTAAAGGTCCAACGCACCTACCCATGGCACCACTCTGGGGACCAAGCCCTTACATATAGATCTTTGGGGAACACTCATATAAACCATAGCAACTTTCATATATAATTTTAAAAATGTTTCATATATATATATATATATATATATATATATGTAAAATGAAGAATACAAAGCAAATTTTCTAATCTATTGAAATAATACAAAGTCCCTTAAAGACAAAAGACATTTTCTAACACATGGAATATCTGCATCATCAAACGTGGGGATTACCAAGTCATGTGTATCATACTTCTGCTTCTTTGCACTTGGGAAATTTTAAGACAATGGAGACCAATGTGATCATATTCTTATTCTCTTATCTTTAAGAAAGGAGATGGAACCTATCAAACTAACATTCTGGAGAAGCTTTACATTCTAGCATCTAAGTAAAATTGCTTCTTCTGACATTTAAATCTATTTCTCATAATGTAGGATACAATAAAGAACTAAAATTCCCAAGTATATCAAAACAATAGAATTAAAATACTTGCTCTCTCTGAAGCTTCAGGATTTGTTTCATATTGTAACAAATTGAGCTGAGTTTCAAACTAGTCATGTCCATGTTGCATGAGGTTGATCAGCTAAGGTGGGTCTGTGAAATAAACCACTGCCTAACATTGGATAAAAGGGGTGCAAATACTCAGCACTACCATCTCAAGAGGGAGGAAATAAAATGATAAAAGATGGAAAAAGATTCTCATTGCTAAGTCATAAATACACCCACTGTATATGCCCAGCTTTCTGTTAAATGTTGTGAGATTTGGAGTCTAAACCTCCTTTTCAGTTGTCAAATATGTGGGTGGTATAGATGAAAATTGGAATTTTGAATGCAAAGATGGACTCCACAGTGTCAAGGAAAAATTGGGAATGAGTTAAGTATTGAAGAAAGTGAGACATTGTTCCACCTAAAGAAAAAAACTTTTAAAAACTTTTTTGCATTTCATGTCAGTCAGCCTAAATGTGTTGCTGCTTAGTGCTTTGTCATTTCCTCATCTTGTTATTTCCTGGAGTGAGGAAAATAGATGTGTTGTCCAGTAAACTCCCTTTACTTATGCAAGAAGGGAAATCCTGAGTTAAATGCACAGTCACCAAACAAGCTAATAATCTATGTCTACTAGTGTTGAACTGTCTAAAAAGAGATAAAATGTTGATCATTCATGATTAGTTTTCCCTGGAATCTTACAAACCAAACACTCCTGGACCCAGAAACTGATAAGGGAGAGAGAAAGAAAGAGAATGAATTCATCCAAATCATCTTCACTACAATGCACAGGTAAATTTACAACTCTCCCTTTTCTTCCATAGATATTTTATTAGAAAAGGAGATAAATATGGTGAGGGGCAGGACAATAGACAATTATTCAGTGGAATTAAGAAAAAAATATAGGAATGATAAGAGGGAAAAGGGAGGTTTAATGAGAGAGAGAGAGAGAGAGAGAGAGAGAGAGAGAGAGATTGATTAGAAGACTCTATGTCATACTGGGAAGCTTGTTGACTTGAGTGCAGAGAGAGCTACCAGACTGCTATTTCTCCCTTTCTGTGATGCCCTGAGTCACTTCACTTCTATGGAACTCACTTTCCTTGTCCTTAAAATGTATATTAGGAAGAGGGGGGAAGCTAATACAGGATTGTCAAAGTTTTATCTGATTAATTTACAGAGAACTTGATAAATGAGATACTGAAGAGAGGAGAGAGACAGGAAAAGCAGAGGGATAGAAGGGATAAAAGGGAGAGAAAGAAAAAGAGCCTTATAAATATGAAAGTATTTTTTTTTAACTGGAAGAACTAGAAGGGAAAAATTGTATAACTGAGTTCATGAGTCAAAGTCTTAAAATTAGTGATAAATTAATTATGCCAGTTACTCTCAATGTGGAGTCCTCAGACCAGCAGCATCAGCTGAAAAGTTGTTGGTTCCAAATGAGCTCCTCTGAATTGCTAACTCTGGGGGTAAGGCCCAGCTATCTGTTTCAGCAAGCCCAGCAGGTGATTTTGCTACATGCTGAAGTTTGGGAATTACACAATACAGACATTGTGAGTGGAAAGAAATGAGAATAAATAAGACTCTCTTAAATCTCTGTTGTTATCTTGTCCCAGGAAGACTGACTGTGTTTGAGTCTGCCTTTCTACAGAGAGAAGATTCTTCTCTTCCCAGGCATTCTTATGGACTGTGGCCAGTGTCCCCATCCTGCTTCTCAGTGCCTGTTTTATCACCAGATGCATGGGTGGGTTCTGAAGGTCAAGTTCCATCTAATTCTCCACAGTGATATTAAGAGTAAACTCTTCCTTGCTGCCTCTGACTTTTCTTCTCCTGAAACATGTCTTTCTATTTTGCTTTTTTCCCTCTTAATTTCCAGGCTATTCTTCAAGTCAGAAACTACAACTACTATAGGACCATTACCAGATTTCAATGATCTCTGACACAGTTTTCATGATGGATATTTTTCACCTCCCCGTTGCCAGAGCCCTTCCTGTTATACCCTTATCAGTAGCATACTCTTCTCTATGAGACACTAATTTGGAGCTTGGATTCACTGGTCAGGACCAGATATAAAAATAAATTGCTTTTTGGAAGAAAAGATTGAGAAGTTAGACTTGGAATAAGAGGGAATGCAAACATGTTTGGTTTTTCTGGGTCTTTGGGTCTGTAATAAAGAGTACTCATCTTCATAAGTCAGGAAAACCATGAAATATGAATTCTTTCCTCTTCCTTTTAGGAAGTGAATCCAGTGCCTCTGTAGATGGAAAGAAAAGTAAATAGGATATAAACATCATAATTATTATTGCCACTTTTCTTATGAACCCTAAACTGATAAAAAAAAATTATAAACACAAAAAATCAACAATGAGCATTATCTGGGCCCTTTTCTTACAGTGACATATCACAGCTTTCAAATTTGTGATGAGAAAAAGTCCCGACCACATGAGAATTTACAGGAACTCTCTTGCTACAATGATGGCTCAGGTATAACAGTCCCCACAGTAGAGTATAAAAATTTATAAATGCACACTTTACGGCTTCTAGACTAATTTTGGAATGAGGAAAATATCATTGGATAAGATCCTGTTTTTTTAAAAAAATGTGAAATCCTGTCTATACTATAAAAGAATGTGGAGGAATTGGTCAGATTAGAGGATAAAACTTTGGAAATGTAATTAGCATTTGGGCAGAAAATCTCAGGGACATTTCCGGAAAGGTTTAGAAAATAAATTTGAGGATATGTCTGAACAGTAAATATGTAAACAGAAAGTGTCATTCCCAGGAGTGTACAGTATTTTCTTTTTCATTCACCTATGTCCAAAATAAGGTAACAGAAAAAAAAAAAAAAAAAGAGTACATAGTAGAGAATTTGGTAGTACCTCAGAAATATACTGCAAATGCCTGTCTATCTTGTCTTGTTCCAAGTCTTAGAAAAATGCTACATGACTCTGAGAAATGGACTTTCTTCTTTGAGTTATAATTAAATTGAGATATTTCGGTGGTTTTGCTTTTAAAGAAACTTCAAAGGCTGAAATTGTATGATTCTAAGAAATTTTGCCCATTTTTACACCTTGGTTGAGAATATATTGTTTAGGTAACAAAAGAGGCACTTGCTTAGGAGTCACCAAAAAACAAAAAAACAAAACAAACAAAAAAAAAAAACTTAGCTTGTATTTTCTGCCCGAAATAGTCTAAGAACAAATGATAGGGTTCTATATCAATTGCATAACTGAAATAGATGGCATGTATTGTTGTATTTACTAGCACTGACATTTAGAAAGTAAAGATATGTTCAAAAGACAGGAAAAATGCTGTTTATATGTTTACTAACTATCTAAAGTCTTAGTAAGATGTGGGGTATGGACAAGGAATTCCAAGGTTTCTACTATCAATGTTTGACTCCATAGGATCAGAAGAAAGGTTATGTTTTCTTAGTCAGTTCATCTGAGGCACTAACTGAAATTTCTCTTCTCCTAGGATCAGTTAAGAATTGCTGTCCATTGAACTGGAAACATTTTCAATCTAGCTGCTATTTCTTTTCTACAAATACCATGTCCTGGTTATCAAGTTTAAATGACTGCTCAGGCATGGGGGCTCACCTGGTGGTTATCAACACACAAGAGGAACAGGTAATTATAGTACAGGCTCCTCCAGTGTTGATGTAATGTTCTTCTCAGAATCCATCCCTTTTCCAACACATGGGCCAATGTTTGACCCCAACTACAATTTGTTAAATGAACATAATGAAATGCATGCTGCTTCTAATATTTTTAATATTTGTTTTAATTTATCGTCATTACTAGATGAACCTAAAAAAAAGGTGATTTCCTTGTGGAGTTACATTATTTGTTAGACGGGGGAAAGAAAGTTAGGAGTTAATTTTAGAATAACCCTTTTGTTTACAAACATATCATATGAGAGAAGAAAAGCAACTACTGTCCATTATTTTTAAATTATGATTAATAATGTTTTGTGCTATATATAGACAATAGGTTTGACTATAAAAGAAGGTAAACTTTTAATTAATTAATGATATTCTTCTGTTGAATTTGAACTTTTCAGTTTCATTTTAATGTGTATTTTACTACAATGAAAAAATTAGAAGATATCCTTGATGATATTGTAATTTCAGATTCATTTATCTATCATCTCTCAACTTGATCCTACTTTACCTCTTTCAATTGCAATGACTTGCAACATCTCTTCTGAAGTGAAATAACTGCTTTTCTCTTTTTTGGCTTTATATCTTCCACAGGAATTCCTTTACCATGCAAAACCTAAAATCAGAGAGTTTTTTATTGGGTTGACAGACCAGGTGGTTGAGGGTGAGTGGCAATGGGTGGATGACACACCTTTCACAAAGTCACTGAGGTGAGTACCTTCCTGTAGGAAAATTGCCACATTACCCACAATCTTAAAGTTAGACCACTGTTGAGAGGCATTCTCAAAACTTTTTTTATTGTTGATACATGAAGGACATTCAGGTCATCCTTGGTTGTATTAGATTCAGAAAGAGGAAAAATTAGTATAGAAGAGAGAAAAGAGGCACAATCTCTTATTTCTCCCATTTCCTGGAACTATCTGAAGAATCAAGGACAAATAATCATTGAAAATAAGAAAGGGATTAGAATGAAAGAAATGCTCATTGAAGTTGGAAAGAAAGAATAGAATCAAGTTTTATGCTCCCAAAATAGAGTAAATGAGAAAAAATAGTGTTTTGAGAAAGCATGTAAAACTTTTTTTTAAAATAAATCTGTATGGTTTCCCACTTGTAATGTGAAAGTAGGAACCCTTTGATAATGTCCCTTTTCTCCTTAATAACTGTCTTGAATTATTAGAACATAGCACTTAAGTTTTTTTCTCTCACTCATTATTTCATTTTACCTAAAATTACCCCTTTCTGAGATACATCAATGTTATTAGTCTTCATTTAGCATTTGGGATTAAATGTCAAAGGATTAAATGTCTTACTCAGCTAATAAACTGCAGTTTTAGGAATACAACTCAGAGGCTCTGATTCTCTAGAGAAGTTGCTTCATTGCAGCACTGTAAAATTGAAGGATGTACCTAAGTTAATATATACTCTGAGTAGAATAAAGAGAACCAAGTTTAACATAAGAATGCAAAAGCAATAAATCCATTAGCTAATCAAACCTTCCCATAACTTCTCCTTCTGGGTCTAAAACCGTGAAGGAGAATGACAGACTAGAAAGACTAAAGGATCCAGTTCAGTTTTAAAATCCACAAATTCTATGAGTTGGACAAATGGTCTTACTTTTATGAGATTCCTTTTCTCCCCCAACAAAATAGAGATAATAATTTCTACATCACAAAATTATTTTGAAGTTAAATAACATAAATGTGGTTTGCCTCATGTATTAGGTCACTTTATTTCCTCTTGCTGGGATTTAAAATCTCCCATGGTGGTCTTTTTCAGCTTCTGGGATGCAGGAGAGCCTAACAATTTAGTTACACTGGAGGACTGTGCCACCATCAGGGACTCTTCAAATCCAAGGCAAAATTGGAATGATATACCCTGTTTCTACAACATGTTTCGGATTTGTGAAATGCCAGAAATAAATACTTTAAACTAAGAAAAATCTTTTTTTTTTTTTTTTTGGTACCGAACTCAGGGGCACTCAACCACTGGGCCACATCCCCAGCCCTTTTTTGTATTTTATTAGAGACAGGGTCTCACTGAGTTGCTAAGTGCCTCACCATTGCTGAGGCTGGCTTTGAACTCTTGATCCTCCTGCCTCAGCCTCCCAAGTGCTGGGATTACAGGTGTGCGCCACTGTGCCAGGCCAAACTAAGAAAAATCTTTAATAACTATAGGCATGACTTAAATATATAAATGATAAGGAACAAGAACATGAACATACCCATAGCCCAACAAGAGAAAATGTTCACTGTATACCATAAGGACTTCATAAGTATTCATTACTCATATATAAATAAAATAAGTGGCTTTCAATGTTACAATTCATGATGATGACTGAAGTACATTCTTCTCCATGTTAGTCTAAGGTCCTCATCTCAGAATTTACAAAGCAATCCACTAGCCATGAGAGGCAAGACACTTTCCTTTTGATACATTCACCTCATTGGTATTTATATGAAAGTACAGGGACATAGAGCAAGTACAGAGTACAACAACAAAGAAGATTTTGGAAAGTAACTTTGAATGATTGCCTGATTGTCCCTTTCTAGCTCCTGAAAAGCCTGTCTTCTCTCATGTTGTTTTTCATCTCCTGTCCAAACATACATCTTCTCTATATTTTCTTTTATAATAACTAAGAAGCATCTTCAAATCATGAGATAAAATATGTGTCGATTTCTCTGTTCCTCTGACTAGTCATTTCAGATGACTCCTGTGTCATGTAAAATTTTATTAATTTATCTTCTGTATTGGGAACATCAGCCATGGACCTTGTGATTAATAAGGGAAAAACATTATTCATTTTTCTCCTCTACAGCTTCAACAATTAGAAAACAAGGGGTGGAAAAGACACATAAACACACACATACACACATATTAGCATACATTTAGAAGGAATCATACAACATGATACTTTTTCAATATTTAATTTTACTTGAAATAAATGAAAAATTGAAAATTTAAAGTTTCTAGAACTTCAACAAAAGTATATGCCTTATAGATTACCACATAAAACTTTATCCTAAAATGTTGCTCTGTCTGAACTGGGGGTGTACCTCAGAGGCAGAGCTCTTGCCTAACATGTGCAAGGCCTGAGTGGATTCACAGTACAGAAAAGTTTATAAAAATAAGTTGCTCTGAAGTAAAGAGAAATTATAAAGAATCATGTAAAGTGTTCTTACTCTTCTATTTCCTCTTTCCAGTCCCTTTCCTTTTGTTGATGATGCAGTCTGATACTCATTCATTAGATGGAACAGGATCTTTTATATATATGTTTATGAGTACAAGTCTTTCAATCAAGTTTAAAATTTTCTCAAAAAAACTTACATATTTTGTCAAGTTTATCCCACTGTATATTTTTGTTGCATAATGTTTTATTTCAAAAATATGTTTTTTATATTTTTCAAGGTATTATGTTGTCAATCTTTGTATATTTATAATTTAGCCAGAAAGATTTCTTTTTTTTATTCTAACTTGTTATACATGCTTGCAGAGTGCATTTCATTTCATATTACATATAAAGAGCACAATTTTGCAAGTCACTGGTTTTACATATTTTCACACCATTTGGGTTTTCATACATGTACTTAGAGTATTGATGTCTAACTCATTCTGCCATATTCCTATTCCCTTACTCCTGCCTTTATTCTATTTAAAGTTCCTTCATTACTCTCATCCCCCCTCCCTTGCCATTATAAGTCAGTATCTTCATAACAAAGAAATCATTCAACCTTTAGTTTTTGGGAATTGGCTAACTTCACTTAACATTATTTTCTCCAACTCTATCCATTTACCTGTAAATGCCATGAATTTATTCTCTTTTAGTGCTGAGTAGTGTTCCATTGTGTATATATACCAAATTTTCCCTGTCCATTCATCTACTGAGGGGAATCCGGGTTGGTTCCACAGTTTAGCTATTGTGAATTGTGCTGCTTTAAACATCTATGTGGCTGGCTGTGTCCCTGTAGTAAGCTGTTTTTAAGTCTTTTGGGTATAGACCAAGGAGTGGGATATCTGGGTCAAATGGTGGTTCCATTCCAAGTTTTCTAAGGAATCTCCATACTACTTTCCAGATTGGTTGCACCAATTTGCAGTCCCACCAGCAATGTATGAGTGTGCCTTTTCCTCACCAGCATTTATTGTTGTTTGTATTTTTGATAGCTGCCATTCTGACTGGAGTGAGATGAAATATTAGAATAATTTTGATTTGCATTTCTCTAATTGCTAGAGATGTTGAACATTTTTTTTATATATTTGTTGATTGATTGTGTATCATCTTCTGAGAAGTGTCTGTACAGTTCTTGGCCCATTTATTGATTGGGTTGTTTGTTTGTTTGTTTGTTTTGGTGTTAAGGTTTTTGAGAGCTTTATATATCCTTGAGGTTAGTGTTATTGGCCTCTAGAGTGGCAATGTAAGAAGTGGTGGAACCTTTAATAAGTGGAGCCTAATGGAAAGTAATTAGGTCAGTTGAGAGCACTGCGCTTGGAGGGGACTAATGTAGTTTTCACAGAACCCAAGTGAGCTCCTATGAGAGTGGGTTGTTATAGAATAGGTGAGTATAGCCCCTGTATCCTTCTTGCTTCCTGTCTCACTGTGTGACAGCTCTTTCCCTCTCACATGCCCCAACACCATGATGCCATCCACTGTGTTGTGATGTAGCCAGAACACTTCCACCAAAGAGTAAACTCATAGGGCTAGTTGAACTCAGGCTCTCAGCATCCCAACTAGGAGCTAAATTAACTCTTTTTTTATACATTTCCAAACCTCTGGTATTTCAGCAGAGCAACAGAAAATGGACTATGACAATGCTCAAGAACCTCTTTTCCAATATTGACATGAGGACAGGAGGTGTAACTATGTGGCACAGCATTTGCCTACCATGCATAAAACCATGGGATCAATCCCAAGTACCACAAAATAAATAAATAAATACTGTTGTGACTAATTACATTATCAGATTTTTAAAATTATCTACATAAATATACATTTTAAAAAAAAAGTCTTCTACAAAGGTTGTAATTAAAAATAGCTGTTTTTTCTGACTTCTGATTCCTAAGCCACAGAAGCAACTACATTCAACTCTTTAGATATTTCTTTATCTATTGAGTTCCATGTTTCTACTCTCAATAGCTTATGAATGTAGTTTGTATTACAAATTTTTGGTTTCTTTTCAAATTTTTGGTTAGTTTCTATTAACTGCAGACTAGTGAACAAGAATATCTCCCTGGTGTGAAAATATTTTGTGTAGAACCAGCGACATGAAAAATTGTGCTCTATATATGTAATATGAAATGAATTGCATTCTGCAAGCATGTATAACAAATTAGAATAAATAAATAATTTGATTTTGAAAAAAGAAAACTTACAGACTGGGAAAGATTGAGATGATACATTAAAAGTACTAAAAATAAAAACACTGCTAACCAATAATACTTTATCTGTTGAAGCTGTCCTTTAGAAATGAAGGAGCTATAAAAACTTATCGGAACTGGAACAAAAGCTGGGGGAGTTCATCAACATTAGACCTACCTTGTATGTGATACTAGAGAGAGCTTTCCAAACTAAAATGAAAGAACAGCATTTAGTTACATGAAATATATGGAAGTATAAAACACATGAGTAAAGGTGTTATGGTTTGGATATGAGGTGTTTCCCCTAAAAGCTCCTGTTAATGTTAATGCGGAAATGTTCAGAGGTAAATGGTTAAATAATGAAAGTGATGATCTATTCAGAGGGCTAATCCATTTGGTGGATTAATAATTTGAATGTATTACTGGATGGTAACTGTCTGCAGTTGGGACATGGCTGGAGGAAATAGATTAACTACACGTGTGACCTTGGGAATTATACATCTTGTCCCTGGCTTCTCTGTCTGTCTGTCTCATTCCTGGCTCTCAGGAGCCAAGCAGTTTTCCTCTGCCATGCTCTTCCACCATGATGTTCTGCCCAGGCCCAGAGCAATGGAGTCAGCTGACCATGGACTGACCCTTTGAAAGCATGTATCCAAAATAAAGGTGTGCTCCCCTAAAATATATAAGTATATATCTGTCTATTTCACATATGCACAATGTCTATTCTTTTATCACTATATGATCACTTATTTTTAAATTTGTATTTAAATGTTAAATATTCAACATTTACATTGATGTGAATTTGTAAATATTATTCACATCTGAATCATGTACTATTATATATTATTATACATCTAATATTATCATGTAATCTTAAAGCATTCTGCTTTTCTTTAGTATTGTCATTATTTTTCATATTTATCTAGTTTTCTATGTACAGAAATAATCCATTCCCTAACTCTCCAGAACTGCACATTAGCTCTCAATGCATTCAGATTTGTTCTGTCAGTCCCATATATTGTAGGGGGAAAACCAATGGAACACTCTCCCCCTTTCCAGCTCTGAACTGGGAATGTTTTGTGGTTTGTTTTAGAACCATTATCTTGTTGGGTTTTAAGGAAATAATTTATAATTTTAAGAATTATTTCCAATTATGATACAACAGTACAATGAAATAATATTCACTTATAAAAAACAAGGTAAAAACAATTTCCAAACCATTATTAAGTTTTAAAAAGATGTTTAGGAATATGTAGGTATTGATTATGTCAGTATCAAATATTGTCGGTTAAATATTAACATTTACTCATATAGCATATATTTCTATATTTCATACAGTATGCATCTAGCTTATACAGTATACATACTTAACACTTCATATGTAGTATATATAATTATATATTATGTACATAAATATATGGAAATATATATAAGAAACTGATAATCATGTTTCTTCTGAAGAGGCATTGGGGACTGAAGATTTATTTCATACTTTTATTTATGTGTTTCCTGTTTTTCCTCTTTAATACACACATATTTTTTAAAAAACTAAAATAAAAACACTGCTTAAAATTATTTGAGTGTTTCAAGCTACTAGGACTATCATAAAATACTAAAATATAGAGTTTATTTTTGTTAAATTACTGTCAGTTATGTTAAAAACTTGTGAATAGGAGACGTGCCATGAGAATTGAAAAGAGACTGAAAATGACTAAGATTAGAACCAGAGAGATAAATCCAAAGACCATGGCACTTAGGGTGTGGTGATGGCATTGGAGGTGATGAAAGATGACTGGTATTTGAACAAACAGATTATACAGATGTAGACATAGCTGAATAAAAGATCACATTTTATTGACAACTGAATCTCTACCTATATACAGGTTTATACAGATTAACAATTGAAGAAGTAACTGTACAAATCCTTGAAGCATCTACATAAAATTATTCTAACAGGCTTTGTGCTATGTAATTTAGTGTATATGATAGAATTAAAACTACTTAGTACCACTTCAGTTAAAACTATAAGTTTGAGATAAAAATACACAACACACACACACACACACACACACACACACACACACACACACACACAAGCCCTACACATAATCATACACCAACACTCCAAAATCAGAAAATCAATAACAGTTTACAAAATAAATACTGGTTTTTAAAATAGTGGCAAAGAAAATCAGTTATAAAGTTATTACTTAAAATTTTTCAGTTGAGAGCCAGGAAACATTAGCTGATTAAAATTTTGAAGAAAACACTGTATCTTGGGGCTGGGGTTGTAGCTCAGTGGTAGAGCACTTTCCTAGTATGTGTGAGGCACTGGGTTCGATTCTCAGCACCACATATAAATAAATAAAATAAAGGTCCATCGACAAATTAAAAAAAAAAAAAAAGAAAGCACTGTACCTTATTAAAGTTGAATGGGCTGTAATCTCAGCATTTGGGAGGCTGAGGCAGGAGGATTGCGAGTTCAAAGCCAGCCTCAGCAATGGCAAGGCACTTAGCAACTCAGTGAGAACCTGTCTCTAATATAATACAAAAAAAGGATGGGGGGACTGGGGAAGTGGCCCAGTGGTTGAGTGACCCTGAGTTCAAACCCCAGTACCAAAAAATAAATAAATAAATAAAAATAAAGTTGCATGGGACTACTTCACGAGTGGTACTACATATATAATAATTTTAAAATGTCAACAACAATGACTTCCTTTCTAGTTTGAACTATAGCTTTATAGCTCTAAAATATTTAAGCAATATAAATGAATGGGTTAAAATATGACTTTTCTTAAATTGAAAATGAAGGCACCAATATAGTGGAACTCCAAATAAGTAATAAATTTCAACTGTTAGCTAAGAGCCAAATTATCCCCAGTAACTTTCCTATAATTCCAAAAGGAATACATTTCATCTCTAAAAAAAATAAAGGATAGATCTGAGCGATTATCATGAGCAAGCAATGCAAAGGTGAGCTTTTTATCTTCACAAGTATTTTTTCTTCACCTTTAGAATTAAAGGCGTTTGGTTCAAGTGGCCAATCATGGTCTTTTCCACTAAAAATAATATTAAGTCAACTTGATAATTTCTGCTTTCAAAATTATTTAAAGTAAGGAGGTTATTCATTGTTTTTCTACCTGTGAAGTACCATAATTTAGAACTGTTCTGTACTGTTGTTCTGGAAAATTTTCACTTAAAAAGGTCAGTATAATGACATTATTTCAAAGTCTGAAAATGAAACATCAAACAATAAAAATATCACGTAAAGACTTCAAAGTCTGTGATGCTTGGGTAACAAAAAATTTAAAAAATGATTTACCACTACCAGTTAAGAGTATACTACTTTTGAATTCTAACAGTTAAGAATTAAAACGAGAGAAAAATGGCAAAAAGATTGCATTTATTCAAGTGATTCTGTTAAATATGTAATCAATGCGTACCAAACAAAAAGTTGAGATAGTATCAAGAAAGCAAAAATAAAACTGGTTCTCATGGAATAGATGATTCTTTCCATCAAAACACCACACAAAACCACATTATCTTACACACACACACACACACACAATCTTGAATGAATTGAGCAAAAATAAATGAGAGCATTCTGACTGAAAATGCTCTATGACTCCACATGTTTTCTCAATTTGAATGATGCTTTACATTCTGCTCTGATTGATTTGGTTCTTTTTTTTTTCTGTTTCCATCAGAAGGATCACTTTATAGGTTTCTAGTTGAATCCTGTTCCAGGTATCTTGCAAATCCTACTTGTCTCAAAGTTACAAGGAAAATCATTCCAGGCCCATTTATCTTGGACATTCACAATGACAACACAGTTTTCTTCCTGAAAGTTGTTGGGTTCATTCTCATGCCAGAATCTGAAAGAAGAAACAGCAAGAGGTATAGATGATGTGGATTACAGATATAGACAATCAGGGGACCATGCCAAAGAAAATGTCCCTATTGAACATTTTAGAGCTGCACTGTGCAATACAAGAGTCACTATTTGATGTGACTCTTGAGTACCTATTGAGCACTTGAAATGTGACCTCTCCATATGAGATGTGTTTAAGTGTTATTTGCACACTTTACTTTGAAAACTTAGTACAAAAAGAGAGGGTATAAAACATCTCACTGATAATTTTCTATTAATTACACATTGAAACAAGATTTGGATTATTGGGTTAAATATATTATTAATGACTATTAAAGCATTATTAAGATAAATTTTACTATTTCTTCTTACTTTATTCTTGTGATTGCTAAAACATTGTAATTGTACATATGGTTTTGTATATTTATATTAGACAATATTGGTTTCACAGAAGAAAATGAGGTTATAATTCTCAAAAATAGTTTTTATCAGAGGATGTTGTGGCACACATTTAATGCCAAAGACTCGGGAAGATCACAATTATGTTCAAGGCCAGCCTTGGAAACTTAATAAGACCCTGTCTCAAAATGAAAAATAAAGGAATGGGGGTATATCTCAGTGGAATAATGTACTTGGAGTCAATTCCCAGTACCAAATATATATATAAACAATAGTTTGTGTGTGATATATATACACATATATATGTATATATATATACACATATATATGTATATATATGTGTGTGTGTATGTGTGTGTATGTGTATGTGTACATATATATACACATACATACACACACATATATATGTACATATATATGTAATATATAGACAACACATTATGTTGTTTATACAGATGTCAAGTTTAAGGACAATTTTATCAAATAGCTGTTAATATATCCATTCTTCCATCAATATTGGATAAATAAAGCTACCAAAAGTTTGCTAAAGTCATAGGATTATTCTGCAACTGGGTGTGGCCTATAGAGGCTACTTGACCCACAGTGCTCTATTCTGAGTAAATATTTTACATTGGTGTATTCCACTCTAAAATGAATTCTTCTTGCTACATCTCCTCACATTTGCCTATAAATGCCCTTAGACCCAACCAATATACTCACGCCATGTGTGGGTTAAATGGTGTCTGGTCCACCCAGTGCCATTGACCTTCCATATTCTCATCTGTAAGTCCCAGGAAATATGAAAATCGTCTATCCAAAAATTTAGTTGTAAAGTTCTGCACACAAAATGTAGATTTTTATAAATATATTTGAACCTAAGTGATAGCTGTTTTGTTGAGAAAAAGAAGTCAAATAGATTACTGGTTTAGCACAAAGGTGTGATATCAGGTCTGTTTTCAAATCCTGCTTCTAATGATGTTAGCAAATGCTTTAGTCTTACTGAATCCCCCGTTTTTTCGTCTCCAAAAGGGACAACTTACTATTTCATAGAGTTACTGTGCAGATTAAATGAGTTCATACTTGCAGCCTTCTTAAAAATTGCTTAATATCATTTTATTTTTAGAGGATTTTGTTTCTAAAATTGCCTTCTTTAATTGTATATTTCTTTAAGTTACATTTATTTGAACAACAGCAAGCCTATAGATGGCAAAGGCATAGAGAGAATCCTCAAGGAAACTGTTGACTAAGAAAAGATTAGAATCTGAGTCAAATTATATTATATGAGGAGATAAATTTCATCTTCAAAAAACTGAATTTACCCAAAGATTACTTAATGTAGAATTAGAACTATACATCTGAACTATTTTATCTATACTTTATCCTGAGAAGCCATATCAGTCCTGATTAACTATTCATTTATCCACATACTCACCAAATATTTAATAAGTAGTATCCAGTGTGCCTACCTGGCTCTGCACAGGACACTAGAGCTGCAAAGACAAGTACAGTAAGGCCCAGCCCTCTCCCAAGCGGGAGTCAATGGAAGAGATGGTGTAGCAAACAGACAGTTTAGTACACTAGAGTAAATGCTACGACCTCACTTGCAAATGAGTTACAACAGTACCTACAACTTAGAATAGGGATGGTGGAGTAGGGAAGGTAGTCAGGATCATTTTCTAGAAGAGATAACACTTGAATAAAACCTGGAAATATGAGAAGTTTACAATATAAGGAAAAATGACTAATTTTCTAACGTAAAAAATGTTTCACAGATGTATATCTTACTATATAATTCCATGTGTATGTAATGTTTCTATTGTCAGAGAAATGGTAAAGTATACTGTAACATATGGTAGGCTTTACTATTAAAACCACAGTTTACCTGGGCACAGTGGCCCATGCCTATAATCCCAGTGGTTGGGGAAGCTGAGGCAGGAGGATCACGAATTCAAAACCAGCCTTAACAAAAGTGAGGTGCTAAGCAACTCAGTGAGACCCTGTCTCTAAATAAAATACAAAATAGGGCTGGGGATGTGGCTCAGTGGTTGAGTGCCCCTGAGTTCAATCCCTGGTACAAAAAAAAAAAAAAAAAAAAAAGAAAAAGAAAAAGAAAAGAAAAGGAAAACCACAGTTGAAATTTAGAGAAGAAGAAGAGGAGGAGGAGGAAGGAAGGAAGGAAGGAAGGAAGGGAGGGAGGGAGGGAAAAATAAAAGAAGAAAAGGCCCTCCAAGCGTATGGAATATATGAAGAAAAGATCTTAGAGGCACAGAAGAGCAGAGAAATTCTTTCCCTGAAGAGAGATTCAAAGATGTAGAAAAAATGTAGTAGAGTTACTGACAAACCTGCTCAGCTTCTGTGCTGATTGTCGCCAGATGGGCTCCCATCCCTGAACAGTTCCTTTCACTCTCAACCCACGTTTTGTTGTCATTAAAAGGAAAATAGCAGTTGGACTGGAAGGCTTTCCAGCCAATAGGACAGCAATTCCAGGTATCTCCTCAGGTGAAAATTGAAATGGAAATCAGTTAAAATTTTTTTCCATTTGTGACAGATTGCATAACTATTCTACTACTTAGTATCCAATTAACATTTGTGTAAATAATGCCAGGATTACCACAATCATTGTCTCCCATACCCCCAAAATTCCTAAAAACTACATTTTAAATATCTTCTAAATAATAGTACCTAAAACCACATAATGTCTATGAGAAAATTGCAAAGTATTCTCTTCAAAAACAATGTCCCTGTATCTATTTACTTTCAAATATACAGTGTTTCCTTAAAGTCTTTTGCAAGACATTTTATCAGAAGGAGGGCCAAAAATAATCTGTCAAAACTCAAGCATTTCTCCATTCTCTCAAATGAGACTGCAAATAAAAGAGAAAAAGTCAGCTCAGCCAAGCTATACAGTGTAAGAAGAATCTGTCTGTATAACACATTGGGAAAATGGAATTAAATTCATATTATATTTTGGATGTCGGAAATCAGTTGATTAGATGGTGTCTGCTCAGATTGGGTGAACACAGTTCTTCTATCTTCAGTCTGCTCACATAAATGCCAATCTCTTCTAGAAATACCTTCATGCACACCCAGAAGTAATGCTTTAACAGCTATCTGGCTATTCCTTAATTCAATCAAGTTGACACCTAAAGTTAACCATCATAGGTACTTTTTCTTCTGTTCTGACATTTTTTCTTAAAAAAAGCCAATTGTTTTATGGTCTCCCTTTCTAGAACTGATATTAACTGGGATTTGGCCCAACCCACTAATACTCTTTTCATAACTCCTACAGCTTTTCTTTTTGTTTTACCTTCTGGGAAATTTCTCCCACTTTAATTTTCAAATTCCTATCTTGTACATTCTAAAATTTATTTTCTTGCAATATAATTGTGCCTTTTTAAAATTGTTTGTTCTTGTTTCATGGATGTACCAAATTATTTCATCTCTCAAAGAATACTAAAATTTGCTTTAATGTTTTTGTAAAAAAAAAATATTTTGGATGTCAAGAATAGCTCATGAATGTGTTATTTATGTTCCAGTTATTTCACTGATTGTAGTCATGAGAAATATTTTTCCCAATTTACTTATATATTCACCTCTACACCAGATTCTTCTTTATGTTATTTTACTCCTTCTTGGCTTACTGCTGATATTCTTTAAATCAAATTATGAATTTGAATAGAAATGAAAATAAGAAGACATTCATTTATGCTCTCTGCTATCTGTACCTTTCAGTTCTGATTCTTCTCTGATGCATGTTAGCTTCATATGATACTCTGGTAACTTAAACACTTGCATTCCTCTCTTATAGCATAAAAAATTGTGATATGTCACTGTCAAGAAAGAAAGAAAAAAATTTAGTTTCCTTCCCTTACATAACCACTTTAATAGGAAAATGAGGGCAGTCTCTATAAATTTTCTCTTACCCTAATAGTTAAAGCCCACACACAATCTTTTCTTCCTATGCAGTTTCTTTGTACCAGCAACAAGTGAATTGATTGAGGCAATTGTTGAAAATGAATATTTGATATTAATATTTATTAATAATTTTCTGCTGAAATATAGCCAAGTGCTTTAAAGAAAGTGAACAACATAAATGTACCATTTAGAAAACTATTGTAACATATAATAACAATATGTTAAACTCCAGGTATTTTGTCCTACTCAAGAAATAGAATATTGCCAAGACACCAGGTGGCCTTCAGAACCAGAATGCATCCCACTTCTCCTTTAAGTTAATCATGTCATGCTTTGCTTCACAATTTCACCACTTTAATAATATATTCTAAGGCCATATGGAATCATGGTATGTATTCATTTGGTTCAATCTTCTGCTCAGTATTGTTTCTGGAATTTATCCATGCTATTGCATGTGCAATAATCTACCCATTTCCTTGCTACAGTGATCTACTATATTTTGTGCAATGAAATGTATTTTTCTATTCTAATTCTAGTACATTTGTATTATTTCCAGTGTTTGGCTGTTGTGAACTATGCTTCTCTGAGCAATATTAGCCAGCATTCTAAAGCATGTAAGCATGCATTTCTATAAGGTAAATCCCTAAAAGTGTGATTGATGACAACAGCATAAACATGTTATAAACTATAATCATGTTAAACTTTTCCAAAGGGGTTGTCTGCTTCACACTCACACAAGCACAAGTCTTTTAGCGGTCCAGGTCCAATTTTCCACAGCATCAACAATATTAGGAAGGGCCAGACTTTTTAATCACTACCGTTCTGGAATGTTTGCATGGTATCTCACTGTGGGTTGCAGCTGCGTTCCTCCTGACCAATGAAGTTGACTTTCCTGTGTTTATTTGACTATCATTTTTCTTATAGTGTACTATTTCAGATTTTTTTCCCATTCTGCTATTGTGTTGTAGATATTTTTCCTATTGACTTGAAAAGGTTTTGTAGTATAGATGTCATACATACAAGTTGTATACATGACAAATGTTTTCTTCTAGAGCTTTCTGTTTCCACTTTGGTATCTTGGTATATGGCAACTGTTATTTTAATGCACTATAATTTATCAAAGCTGTATTTATTTTATAAATGCATTTTGCGATTTAAGAAATATTACCCTATTATGATCATAAAGATATTCTCCATTTATCTTTTTAAGACTTTATTGATTCACCTTTCACATTTTGGTCAATAATCCAATTTTGATGGGTGTTTGTACTTAGTGTGATGCAGGAGCTCAGTTTCATTTATTAAATATAGATAATTAATGGGCTTAAATGTTAATTTAGCAAAATTATCCTCTTCTTATAACTATACAATATCCCCTTCTGTTTTTATATAAAAAGTTTATGTATAAAGGATATGTAGCTAAGATCTCTATTATTTCCTCTACTCTGTTTGTTTTTGTACCTGTGTAATGTTACTTTTATTCTAATAATTTTATTTGGGGTCTTGATATCATAAAAAACAAGTTTTCCTATGGCTGTTATGATGCTTATGGTTCCATAAGTATATACTTATCCTCAAACTTGATATGTGTGTTAACTATTTACAGGTTTTTATATGTCAACCATTTCTCAATAAAGAAATTTTTTTGAAAAAGAAAAGAGGGAGGGAGTGAAGAAAAAGTTAGAAGGGAGGAAGGGAAAGAAAGGAAGAGAGGAAGGAAGGACAGAGGGGCAAGGGAAGGAAAGGAAGGGAAGGAGGGAAATAAAAGGGATAGAGAGAGAGAGAGAGAGAGAGAGAGAGAGAAAGAAGGAAAGAAAGAAAGAGAGAGGGAGAGGAAAGGGAGGGAGGGAGGGAGGGAGGGAAGGAAGGAAAAAAGAAAGGAAGGAAGGGAAGAAGGGATGGAGGCAGGAAAGGGAAGAGAAGAGAACTTCCAACCTTGCTCTTTTTTTCAAAGTCAATACATTGGAAAGTTGGGTTTTTCTTCTTACTCCCTACTCATAAGATGCAGCTGGCCGGGCGTGGTGGCGCACGCCTGTAATCCCAGCACTTTGGGAGGCTGAGGCAGGAGGATCGCGAGTTCAAAGCCAGCCTCAGCAATGGTGAGACACTTAGCAACTCAGTGAGACCCTGTCTCTAAATAAAATACATAAAAGGTCTGGGGATGTGACCCAGTGGTCGAGTGCCCCTGAGTTCAATCCCCAGTACCAAAAAAAAAAAAAAAAAAAAAAAAAAAAAAGATGCAGCTGTTTGTAGTCCCAATCCAAAAAATTTATAATTTCACCAGTTTTTACAAGTACCTAAAATGATCTTTCATTCTGTGACACAAGATAACACCATCAAACAAGAAAGGGCAACTAGGTAAGTATGAATTTTAAATCAAAGACACTGAATGTATGATACATTGATATGTCGGGATAATCAAGACAGTAAAAGGCCAGGATTAACCTTATGAAATTTGTTTTCAAGAAATAATTCAATAAGAGTTCCACCTTAGCTAATAACTTACCAAAACAATTTGCAATAAAACAGGCACTGAGAAGAGAGATAAAAACAATTGCAAAGACCCAAGTGATCATCAGGGAATGCCGGCCTCCTTATATTAAGAAACAAAAGAAGAAGAAATTGGTTAGATAACTTGGGCAAAAAGTGTAAGGAAACCAGTTCTACCAAGGAGCAAGCTAAATGTAAGAGCATCCAAAACATTTTAGGATCTAGAGAACAGCTTAAATATTTCTTCTGAATAGATTGATTTTAGAGCTCACTGGTAAATAAAAAATAAAAATGTGAACATTTTTATAATTTTGGAATAAGAAACATTTTATAAGAAGACATAAAACCTAAAATCCATAAAAAGTTGAGAATTTGAATATATAAAAATTAAAACTTCTATATAACAAAACAACATAAAATAATAAGGAATACATGAAAGAAAAGTCTTGTCCCAATATTATAATTTATATTGTATAAAGAATTTCAAAATCAATTAGAAAACTGAGCAAAATTTTGAGCAGGAAATATGCTGAAATTATAAGTGGCTATCAAGGTATGCTCAATTAGGAAATGGGAACTATAATACTGCAGTGTGATTTTTCCTATCAATTTTTAGAAGTAAAGTAAAAATTGCAGTGTTGGCAAGGATGTGAGGAAATAAGCACCCACAATGAGGAAACAAATGCTGCTGAGACTGTAAATTAAAAAAAATCGTTCAGAAGTATCAATTCAGTAGATTTTATCCATTTCAAATGCATTAATTTGCTACAAATAAAAGAATGTGCACTGCACTATTTTTGGAAATAGAAACACTAGAACCTAATACTTTCATGTGGATTATCAATACCAGATATTCTAAATCACACCAATGTATATAATGAAATTCTATGTAACAGCTAAATAATCATACATATCATTGTGTATTAGCATAAAAATTCCCAAGACATATTGTTACATGAAAAGGCATTTTTCAGGACAACTGTACAATGTGATCCAACTAAAACCTTGGTGGGTCAATGAGATTAAGCAAAACTTTAATTTTAAATTTACATTTTTTTGTCAATTCTCTATATTTCTCAAAACTATTATTTAACATTCTTGCAACACAAATAATTTGGTGTCCCTTAAGTCAAACAAATTCAGAGTCAAAGCCTGTGACATACATGAGCCTAAGGCACTGTGTTTCTACACCCTCCTTCTCTTGTCCTCTTAAAAGAATCTACCCAAGCATAATGAAATTGACCAAGTTATGCTATGTACATATATTAATATATTACAGTAAATTTCACCTTTATGTATGTCTATAACACACCAATTTAAATAATAAATAAATAGAAGAATGACCAATAAAATAGAGAAAGAGAAAGAGAAGGAGGGAGGAGAGGAGTGAAAGAGGAAATACTGAGGATTAAAGGAGCAAATGATATTCCACACATGTATGTTTTGTCAAAATGAACCCCTATTTGTATATAACTACAACACACTAATACAAGCATTTTTTAAAAAAAAATCTGCCCAAATTACTCTCTTTCTTTCCACCTTATTTCTCTTTTATATACTTTTATTTTTCCTCTCTTGGTACAATCTACATTTTGTAAAGAACTTTCTGCTACCCAACTCATCGGTGTCTATATAACTCCTCTTCACCAAGGTCATCCTAATTTTCTCCCACTGCTCCTTCTCATCACTATCTTCAATCTTTGCAATTATCATCAATTCATATTGCTAACTCTTAGTCAGAATTTCCTCTGCCTCTTTAAAATTGAAAAAAATTACTCACGTTTACTCTGAGTTTCTTCAAGCCCCATTGTGGCTTTACTCTATGTAGACCAGTGGTCAAGAGGATGAGGAACCTCTTCTGGTTGTTTTTGTTCCAGGGTGTATATTTCTGTGGAAAGAGAAATATGTTCAGAAATACTTGAGACTGAACATCAATCTCACCTTTCTGGTGAGATCAGAAAGTTCCCAGTAGAAGAGTTGACTCAAAAGAAGTCTTCAAAAATTGGGGTTTCCCTTGATTCATTCAGGCAGATGGGGCAAAGTGAAAAAGGAAATTGAGAAAGCAATGCCCAAAAAGAGTTAGTAAACACTTCCATAAGTATATTGAGATCCTTGGTGTGTCATGTAATATTTCACAATTTGTTTTTGTTCATCTATACAAAACATTCTTAATGGCCTAAAAGAAATAATCATTATGTCTGATAAAAACTAAATAGTCACCCCCTCATCTTTTTTTTTCTTGGATATTATCTTTTCAAAGACAGTTATATGCATGAGGTAAACTCTGCTCTAGAAATTTCCTTGAACTGAATGAGATATTTTCTTCTAGATGGCAAAGACAAGTGAGCAATGAACAAAAGTTTTTAATGTACATTTTGTATGTCTGTTGATGTGAAGACACAAAAGTCTTTGTTTTGGAATTGAGGGAAAAGTGGTAAAAACTGTTGATTAAATTCCAGGATCTTCTTATGTGAGAAAAAAATAGGATTGCTAAGGCAAAGAAAAAGAAAATGGAAGATTCTGTGATAGACACCAACAGGGTCCCTCACTTCACTTAGAGTAAAGAGTGACTATTTGTGTCCCTTCAAACTTTATTTGTTAAAACACTAACCCTCCTATATGATATTTGGAGATGGGAACTTTGGGTAACAATTAGGTTTAGATAAAATCATGAGGGTGGGATCCTCCCAATGGAATTAGTGCCCTTTTAAAAAGCGCTAAAGCTCTGTTAATCTTTGATTTGAAGTTGAAGGGTAATTACATCCTCCTAGATGATGGAAATCAGGTGTTAAAGCAGAGACAAGGGATTGAGATTCTGTAGTAAACACAGCCTTGGTCACAGATAAAGGGCAATGTGATAGACTCAACAGGACTCCAATAACAAGTTTATTAACTTAAGTAAAAAAAAAAATTGTTTCATGGTGGTGATTAATTGGAACTTCTTGAATATACAAAAACCCATGAATTCGCAATGATTCACATTAGGAGATAATTTATATAATGTGAAATGTGGATAAATATTATAAGCTTTATTTTTAATTTTTTCAATAAACAAAACTGTTATATGTATATTTGTCTACATAAATGTTAATTTCTTCTATAAAGAGTGTGTACATTTCCAAGAATAGATATTTGTTGTTTTGTTTTATAAAATGAAAGATATCAGGAATAATAAGACAAGTAATCTTGAGAAAAAGTCAGTTCTGTGCCAATATCAAGAAAAGATAAATATGAATCAGTTGTTTCACATAATTACCAGAAGGAAAAAAATGCCAAGAGTTCACACATAGTAATGAGTAGAAAGAGAACTCATAATGTGCTCCAAAACAAGGAATTAGTCAAATATGCTAAGCAAAAGAGCTAACAAAACAGACTTACTTATATCTTAGAAAATAAAAGCCCAACATGGCCTTATTAATAATGCTAATACAATAAATACAAGGTTTTAGAGTGCTGCTATCAGATAAAGCCAATGAGTTAGATAACTTTAGCCAAGCAAAAAATTAGGAGTACAATATTTCTGAAAAAGACAAAAAAAAAAAAAAAAGCTAAATCATATCTGAAGTACAGACTGAAATAGTCTATTTGATGTCACAAGTAAAATTTAAGAATAGAAATAAACAGTCTAGTTTTACATTCTAAAATAAATTGCTTGGAAAGCAAGTCAGTTTTGCTTAAGTGTAATAAAATGGTTGAAATCTTGGAGAGGGATAAAATAATGTGACTAAAACACAGTAAGATATGAAAATATGCATTACAGCATCCACTACGAATGCACTGAAAAGTTCAGCTTCTATTTAGGAATATTTTCAATATTTGCTGTTTTACTTCAGTTTACAGAACACCATCAAATAGTTGAATGTTGGCTTGAACTTCTTTCTAATATCCCTGAATTTGTATAATCAATGCTCATATGGTCACATAGGGAAAACAATGTTAGTATTCTAAGAACAACTTTTCATTCCAATTTATTATGGCTACCTGAACATTTTATTTAAAATATTAAAGCTTTTTAATTTGATGCCATACCAAATTATACTTCCTGAGCTTTAGGGGTCCTATTGTGAAAGTTGTTGTCTATGCCTATGTACTGGTTTGTTGATCCTATATTTTTTTTCTAGGAGTTGCATAGTTTATGGTCTAATTCCTAGGCCTTTGATATATTTTGAGTTTATTTTTGTGCAGGGTAAGGGATTAGGGTCTAGTTTCATTGCTCTACATATGAATAACCAGTTGTCCCAACACCATTTGTTAAATGTGAAGAGAGAACCTACAGAATGGGAGAAAATCTTTGCTATTTACTCATTTGACAGGGAATTAATATCTAGAATATATATTTTTATTGATCCATATTGCCCAAACTGGGGAGATAAGAGTGTAAACCAGCACAGTGGTTAGAGAACAACAATGGAAGCATATAATCCCCCTGAGATTGTTACAGTTCAGGCATAAGAATGGGAAATTTATCACACAATGTCCAGAAAATGTATCTAACTCAGCTGTGGTTGAAGATAGTGTCAGTTTCTGAGTGAGTCCTACTCAGCTGAAATTCAATACAAAGATCACCACTGAAATCAGACAAGGAATAGCACTGAAAGCATTGATTAAAGATCATTAGAGTTACAAAGAACAGCTAAAGTAGAGATAAAAAGGATGGAATCGAGTGTTGACTAGCAGTTTTCAGCACAGGGTACAAAATTCATCAAGAAATCAGTAATGGTAAAACTGATACAGAAATCCAATCATATTAAATGGGTCACAAATGGATGGATTGGGAAGATGTGATATGAGAATAGGGAAAAGAATTTCAAAATTTACAGAAAATATAAGTGCTTCACACTGCAAATGTTAGGATATAAGGAGAAAAATTAATTTCAGTCCTATCAAAAAATAAAACAATACAATTAATAAAAGGGCAAAGGATATAAATAGACATTTCTCAAAAGAATAAATAAGTATCCAACAAATTGTGAAAAAAAATGTTCAACATCCTTAGCAATCAGAGAAATGCCAACAAAATCTGCACTGAGATTTCAACTCACTCCACTTAGAATGGCAATAATCAAGAATACAAATAAGAAAAAAATTGCTGCTAAAGATATGGGTGAAAAGGTTCACTTATATAGCTGGTGGGAATACAAATTAGTACAATTGCTTTATAAAGTAGTATAGAAATTCCCCAAAAGACTAGAAATGGGTTACCATAGGACCCAACTATCCCAGTCCTTGCCATTTATCCCAAAGAACTAAAATCAGCATAGTATAGTGATATATGCATACCAATGTTTATAGCAGCATGTTTCAAAATAGCCAAGTTATGGAATCAACCTAAGTGCCCTTCAACAACTAAATAGATAAATAAAATGTATATGTGCACAATAGAATTTGACCCAGTCACAAAGGTGAATGATATTATGTAATTTGCTGGTAAATAGATAAAACTGGAAAACGTGAAAAGAATCCAGACTCAGAAAATCAAGAGTCAATGCTGTCTTTCAAATGTGGAAGATAAAGAGAGAAGGTAATAAAGAATTGTGAAAGTGGGGGTTATATCATGAAAATAGAAGGAAGATCAATAGAGTAGGTGAAGGGGATTGAGGTGGAGGAAGGAGAGGGCATGGTGAAATAGTGGGTAATAAAATATATCAAATTATGCTATGTCCATGTACAATTATAACACAATAAATCTTGCTATTGTATGTAATTATAATAACTACATAATATGATAATAATGATGATGATAAAGGGAGATCAGTAGAGTAGAGCAAGTAGGTCATGGGAGGGAAGAGGGAACAGGAAGGGAATGTGCTGTGCACTGTAATTGATCAATTTATGTTATATGCTTGTTCAAATATAGAATAATAAATTCTACTATTGTGTATAATTATAATTCACCAATAAAAATATCCTGAAAAATAAATAAAAATAAATAAATAAAATAAAATAAAAATAAATATCAAGGTTTTATAAAGAGGAATGAAATCCTATCATTTTGCAGGAAAATGGATGGAACTGGAGGCCATCATACATGCTGAATGCTTTTCTTCTTGACATATAAAGACAAGTATCAAATTTTTCCTCTCATATATGAAAACTAAAAAAATAAAAAAATTTAAAAATTTAAAAAATTAAAAAGACCTAAAAGTAGAAGAGGAACTGTTAGGAACTGGGAAAAGGGAATGGCAGAGCAGGGAGAGAGGAGAGAAGTGAAGGATAGAAGGGAAGATGAACACGATATATGCATATGTGGAAGTTTCACAGTGAAACATTATTTTGTAAAATTGTGCTAAAAAATAAAATAATTTTAAAGAAAATATATTTCTTGTATTTCTGGAGGCTGGGAAGAACTAGATGCTAGCAGGTTCAGCATCTAGTGAGGAAAAATAAATAAATATGAAGGATTTCCACAAAGAATTTGTGAAGGATAAAAAAGAATTCCTTTGGTCAAAAAACATAAATAATACTAAGTAATATACCTATAAGAATATGAGTATTAGCTGATGTCAGTTATAACTATTGATCATTATGGAAAATGCTAAAGCAACAAGTTAACTAATGTTAATGTGCAAGCACTGTGCTAAGAACTGAATGGAAATTAATGTTTTTAACCCGCACTAAATGAAGTGTGCTACAATTACTCCCCTTTTACAAATAACATTCCTAAGGCTTTGAGAAGTTAAAAATTTGCCCAAGTTCCTGAACACTGCCAGAGTATGATAGAATTGAAATTCAGATTTAGTAACATAAGACTCAAACCCACATTGCCAATGACTAGGTTATTTATAGTCCTTTGGGAAAACAACCTTTTATCAAATTAAACATCACTGACAGATAAATTGAAAACGTAGAGTAACAGGGAATTAAAAACATCTAGTACTCAAATATTGTAAATCATGGCCAGACTAACTAGAAAGGAATCTGTGCAAATGAGGTAGGAGTACCGGGTTCAAGTTTAAGATGGTGACAACTTTGAAAGCAAAGCACTGCATGTTCTATGCTTAAGATAAATGGAAAGAACAGAAGTATAAGGTTAAAGTTGGAGACAGTTTTAAAAATGTACTGCTTTATACTTAAGATAAATGGCATAAATTCTTTTCCAATTATATTCATTGTTGAAGACAAACAACAAATCTCACAACTATGAACCCAAAAGTAACTGTGACCCTCATTTAAATACTTTTACATATTAAAAGATATGGCTGGGGAGCATATTTTGGACCTTTCAAAATTGATTCAAGCACAGTAAGAGGATGCCTTGTGGCCTATACATATTTTAATTTCTATCCCCAAAATAATCTCATGTATATGATGTTTACCCCTTGTCTTTCTTGCCAATCTGTCTGTCTATGGAGTGATCACTTTGCTGTGTGACTTCTCCATCTATGGGGTAACAACCTTGCTATGCAAATCAGTATAATAAATAATTCTTTCAAATATTCTGTTAGCCATGTTTGATTTCTATCCTGCATAAACTAAAAGACCCACTGAGCCAGTGACACAAGGAGGCAGAGAAAGGAACACATATATACCAGTTACCATGATGGTGAAACTGGCATAAGCAACAGGATGGAAACCATAACAACAACTCAGTGACTCAGTGATAACCCACAGCTTCCTCTTTAGGAGAGAAGTTAAAAAACAAAAAAACACTGTTCTGAGGCAATAAGCTTCCCAGAGATCAAAGGCCAGAATAACCTAAGAATGTTTACAAGTGAATAATATAGATCTACTTTTCTTCTGCAAAGTGTGTTGATACATCCTACATGCCAGGCTATAATAAAGGACAATAATCATATTACTTTCTTAAAGTAGTGAGCCAGTGTCCATATGTTGAGGCTACTGACTGTCTCTTTATATGGAAGATAAAACCCTTAGGAAACATAAATTAGATTATTTACATCTATATTGCTTTTTTGGTCAAGGCATGCTTAACTGTCCTTTCAAGGTTACAAAGTTCCCCCAAACCACTATCATTTTTTATTCCATTCTAATCCTTCTTTGTTTTTCTTTCTTCAACTTCTAGTTATCAAGATAACCCATGTGTTATGTTATATTTTTATTCACAAATAAGAGAAATAAGCTCTTTAAATACTGTTAATGGAAAAAGTAAATTTATCTCATAAAACTAGGAATGGAACCACTATATAACCCAGCTGTCCACTCCTTGTTATTTATCCAAAAGAACTAAAAGCACATACTATAGTGATACAAGCACATCAGTATTTACTCAGAATAGTCAAGTTATGGAACCAGCCAGGTGCCCATCAACCAATGAATGGATAAAGAAAATATGGGATCCTGGGAAGATGGCCGACAGGAGGGAGGTGCTCTCTGGACGCAGTTGCTGAAGGACTCGGAGTGAGAAGTTTGAGCGCATTGCTCGCGGTTCTATTGCAACTGAAAGGGAGCCGAGACATTCCTGCACCTCTGGACAGCGAAATACAAGGTTCTCCGGACCACAACAGCAGGGCAAAGTCACAGCGGTCCACAGTCTGAAGCAGCGCTGTTTGTGCTACAGGCGCAGGGGCCAATACCATCTCTGCAAGGAGACGATCCACCCAGCGGCTTTGAAAGGATCGGCGAGGAGGGATAGAAAGAGGCCTAGAGGCGTGGGCAGTGTCCACGTGGAGCTCTTTCACACTGCTTGCCAAGCCGATCCCGCACGCTCTGGACTGACACAAGGGTCTGCAGAGCTGCTGTTGAATGGGGAGAACACCGCCATCTTTGAGAAGTGCAGTGGCTGACCCAGACAAAGGGGAAAAGATGGAGGAGACAACAGCTGCAGACATCCAGGGAGCCCCAGCGCTCTGAAGGCAGAGCATACCTGGGTGAGACTCCGGCAACCAGCAGGGGAGGGCGTGTCTGAGGCCAGCCCAGCGGCCATAAGAAGCTACAACTGTGGGTGGGCGTGGGGAAAGGGTGCCTTCTGGAGGGTCCCCTTCCCGGTGCCATTCATCTGTTGACACACAACCGCCCTGAGCCAATCTTCCCCCTGAGCCATTCGGCCACAGGCCTAGGGTGCAGACTTGACTCCACTGACAGGGTCACAGACTATCTGGACGAGGTCCGATGCAGTTGGCTTAAACTGGAAAGGGAAAAGAGAGGGGGGCTTCCCAAGGCCCATTTTGTTTGAGACTTGGGGTTCGACTTTTTTTTTCTTTTTCTCTTTGGTTGGTTTGCTTGTTTTATTGGTTTTCAGGGTTTTTGTTTGTTTTTCTTTTTCTTTTTTTGGCTTTGGTTTGTTTTTTCCTTTTTTTTTGCATTGATTGTCAGTGTGTTTAATTGTTTGCTTCTGCTCCTTTTCTCATTCCTTCTTTTCTTCCTTCTCACTTGGGCATCTCTTCTTCCTCCTTTATCTTTCATATTTGCACCCTGCCAGTGCATACTAAACAGAGGCAAAACAAGCTTTACACAGGACTTGGGATTTCTAGAACCGGCGCAATTGAACTGGGTAGCAAAGTGGTGTTATATATAGTTTACTCTCTATTTTATTGATTCTCTCTCTCCTTTCTCTTACACCAATTTCTACTCTTTTATCATTTTTTTCTTTTCCATCTTACTTTATATATAAATTGGTCTCTCCACCTAATTGTCTACTCCATTCTCTATCTTCTCTCTTCTACTGATACTAAACCACTTCCAGTAAACCACTTCAATAGAACTCTCCTTTCATACTTTCCAAGAAAGAACAATTCAAGACACTTCCTTCTTCTTAAACATAATACCTCTGTATCCAATACTTGAAGCTATAAAACCCCATCAGAAGCGTACAGAGTAAATTGGAAATAATATCTGGGTTAACAAAATCTGTACATTGTGATCAAAATTGAATTTTCTGAATAGAAAGTGTTAGGTTTTAAAGTGTAAAGGAATTATAAGGGGATCTGATGGCATTGTACTACAGGAACAACATAAGGCATTAAGGTAAAATCGAAACAGTCAAGGCCCCACAGTGCAGGAAGAAAAGACACACAAGCATCATGAAAAAACAAGAGAAGAAAGTGACACAAACAAATCAAGATTCCTCAGCAGTAGATTTCATGGCAAAAACAGTTGGTCAAATGCCAGAGATGGAATTTAGAAATTACATATGCCAAATGTTTAGGGAACTTAAGAATGAACTCAAAAATGAGATGAGGGAGCAAGTACAGGAGGCAAAAGATCACTTTGACAAAGAACTCCAAAAACAAATACAGGAAGTAAAAGATTACTTCAATAGGAAAATAGAGGCTCTAAAGAGAAACCAAATAGAAATTCCAGAAATGAAAGAAGCAATAAACCAAAATAAAAGTTCAATTGAAAGCATCTCCAACAGAGTAGACTACTTGGAAGAAAGAACCTCAGACAATGAAGACAAAATATATGTCCTAGAGAAGAATTTAGACTATACAGCAAAACTCGTTGGAAATCAAGAACATAACATCCAAGAACTATGGGACAGCATAAAAAGACCAAACTTAAGAATGATTGGCGTAGAGGAAGGGGCAGAGTTTCAAGCCAAAGGAATGAGTAATTTATTTAATGAAATAATTACAGAAAATTTTCCAAACTTGAGGAATGAATGGGAAAACCAAGTTCAAGAGGCATACCGAACACCAAACAAACAAAATCTCAACAGATCCACACCAAGACACATTATAATGAAAATGCCTAATATTCTGAGCAAGGAGAGAATACTAAAAGCCACAAGAGAAAGGAAGCAGATCACATATAGGGGGAAACCAATCAGACTATGTTCAGATTTTCCAACCCAGACCTTAAAAGCAAGAAGATCCTGGAATAGCATATTTCAAGCTCTGAAAGAAAAGGGATGTCAACCAAGAATCTTATAACCAGCAAAAATGAGCTTTAGATTCAAAGATGAAATAAAAACCTTCCACGACAAGCAAAAGTTAAAAGATTTCACAACTCGAAAGCCAGCACTTCTGAACATCCTGGGCAACATTTTTCATGAAGAAGAAGAGAAAGATAACAATGAAAATCTACAAAGGGAGATATTAAACTAAGGGAAATACCAACCAGAAGAGAAACCAAATCAAGCTAAAGACCATAATTCAAATAAAAATGGATGGGAATAAAAATCACATCTCAATAATAACCCTGAATGTTAATGGCCTAAACTCACCAATCAAAAGACACAGATTATCAGAATGGATAAAAAGAAATGACCCAACAATTTACTGTCTCCAAGAAACACACCTCATAGAAAAAGACATCAACAGACTGAAAGTGAAAGGCTGGGAAAAGTCTTATCACTCACATAGCCGGTGGAAACAAGCAAGGGTTTCCATCCTCATATCAAATAAGGTAGACTTCAAACCAAAACTAATCAAGAGGGACAAAGATGGATATTTCTTACTACTTAAGGGAACCATTCATCAACAGGATATAACAATCATAAATCTATATGCCCCAAATAATGGAGCACCTACCTTCATCAAACAAACTCTTCTCAAGTTCAAGAGTAAAATAGACTGCAACACAGTTATTCTAGGGGACTTCAACATACCACTCTCACCAATGAATAGATCATCCAAACAAAGGCTAATCAAAGAAACTTTAAGCTTATTAAAACAATTAACAATTTAGACCTAACGGACATATATAGAATATTTCATCCCTCAGTAAACGAATACACTTTTTTCTCAGCAGCACATGGCTCCTTCTCCAAAATAGACCACATATTAGGTCATAAGGAAACTCTCAGCAAATATAAAAAGATAGAAATACTACCCTGCATTCTATCAGACCATAAAGGGATGAAATTGGAAATCAATGACAAAACAAGGATTAAGAAAAACTACTTCAACAACTGGAAGCTAAACAACATACTACTGAATGAACAAGGGGTTGAAGAAGACATCAAAGAAGAGATTAAAAAATTCCTAGAGGTAAATGAGAACACAGATACAATGTATAGAAATCTCTGGGACACTATGAAGGCAGTAGTAAGAGGAAAAATCATTGCACTGAGTTCATTCCTTAAGAGGAAAAAAAACCAACAAATAAATGACTTAACATCACACCTCAAAGCACTAGAAAAAGAAGAACAGACCAACACCAAGAGCAGTAGAAGACAGGAAATAATTAAAATCAGAGCAGAAATTAATGAAATTTAGACTAAGGAAACCATTCAAAGAATTGACAAAACTAAAAGTTGGTTCTTTGAAAAAATAAACAAAATTGACAGACCCTTAGCAATGCTAACAAAAAGAAGAAGAGAAAAAACTCAAATTACTAACATTCGTGACGAAAAAAGGGAATATCACAACAAACACCTCAGATATACAGAAGATAATTAGAAATTACTTTGAAAGCTTATATTCTAATAAAACAGAAAATATTGAAAGCATTGACAGATTTCTTGAGTCGTACGATATGCCTAAACTTGAAACGGAGGCTATACACAACTTAAACAGACCGATTACAAGCAAAGAGATAGAAGACGCCATCAAAAAGCTACCAACAAGGAAAAGTCCAGGACCTGATGGGTTTACAGCCGAGTTCTATAAGACTTTCAAAGAAGAACTAATACCAATGCTCTTCAAACTATTTCAAGAAATAGAAAAAGAGGGAGCTCTTCCAGACTCTTTCTATGAGGCCAATATCACATTAATTCCAAAGCCAGGCAAAGACACATCCAAAAAAGAAAACTTCAGGCCCATATCTTTAATGAACATAGATGCAAAAATCCTCAACAAAATCCTGGCAAATCGGATACAAAAACATATCAAAAAGATAGTTCACCATGATCAAGTGGGGTTTATCCCACGGATGCAAGGCTGGTTCAACATTTGGAAATCAATAAACATAATACACCACATCAATAGACTTAAAGACAAAAATCATATGATCATCTCAATAGACGCAGAAAAAGCATTTGACAAAATACAACACCCCTTTATGTTCAAAACACTGGAAAAACTAGGAATATCAGGAACATATCTCAACATTATAAAAGCTATTTATGCAAGGCCCCGAGCTAACATTATCTTAAATGGAGAAAAATTGAAAGCATTCCCTCTAAAAACTGGAACAAGACAGGGATGCCCCCTTTCACCACTGCTATTTAACATGGTGCTGGAAACTCTGGCCAGAGCAATTAGACAGACGAAAGAAATTAAAGGGATCAAGATAGGAAAAGAAGAGCTCAAATTAGCACTATTTGCTGATTGCAGGAGCCCTGTTTGGGGAGAGATGGCTTAAATTACGGTTGACTATGGGCCATAAGGATTTGGGCATTGTCGCCTTCCGTAGTCTCACGGGACTTGGCCCGGGATCTCGAGTGACTTGGCCGAGATTGCTGATCGGGTCAGCGCCATTTTGGTGGTGTGTGTGGCGCGTGTTAGTCGTTGTTAGAACCAGAGAGAAAAGTTATCAGAATAAAAAGCTGTTTGTCTCCAGTTTGCCTCTGAACTTCTTCCCGCAGCTCCGTTGCTCCAAGAGGCCATCGCTTCAGGCAGCAACAGCTGATGACATGATAATCTACCTAGAAGACCCAAAAAACTCTACCAGAAAACTTTTACTACTAGTAAATGAATTTGGCAAAGTTGCAGGATACAAAATCAATACACATAAGTCAAAGGCATTTTTGTACATCAGCAACAAAGACTCTGAAAGGGAAATGATGAAAACTACCCCATTTACAATAGCATCAAAAAAAATAAAATACCTGGGAATCAACCTAACGAAAGAGGTGAAAGACCTCTATAATGAAAATTATAGAACACTAAAGAAAGAAATGATAGATGAACTCAGAAGATGGAAAGACCTACCTTGCTCTTGGATAGGTAGAATTAATATTGTCAAAATGTCCATACTATCAAAAGCATTATACAGATTTAATGCAATTCCAATCCAAATCCCAATGTCATTCTTCAAAGAAATAGAAATAGCACTCATGAAATTCACCTGGAAAAATGAGAGACCCAGAATAGCCAAAGCAATCCTGAGCAAGAAAAGTGAAGCAGGGGGCATCACCATACCGGACCTTAAATTATACTATAGAGCAATAGTAACAAAAACAGCATGGTATTGGCACCAAAACAGACTGGTGGACCAATGGTACAGACTTGAGGACACAGATACTAATACATATAATTTCAGCTATCTTATATTAGACAAAGGCGCCAAAAATGTACAGTGGAGAAAGGATAGCCTCTTCAACAAATGGTGTTGGGAAAACTGGAAATCCATATGCAACAAATTGAAATTAAATCTTTATCTCTCACCATGCACAAAATTCAATTCAAAGTGGATCAAGGACCTAGGAATTAGACCAGAGACAATATGCCTAATAGAAGAAAAAGTAAGCTCCAATTTCCAACATGTCGGATTAGGCCCCAAGTTCCTTAATAAGAATCCTGTAGCGCAAGAATTACTACCAAGAATTAATGAATGGGATAGATTTAAACTAAAAAGCTTCTTCTCAGCAGAAGAAACAATCAGTGAGGTGAATAGAGAGCCAACTAATTGGGAACAAATATTTAGTACATGCACATCAGACAGAGCACTAATTTCTAGAATATATAAAGAACCCAAAAAACTTTACACCAAAAAACCAAATAACCCAATCAATAAATGGGCTAAGGAATTGAGAAGACACCTCTCAGAAGAAGATACACGATTAATTAACAAATACATGAAAAAATGTTCAACATCGCTGGCAATTAGAGAAATGCAAATCAAAACTACTCTAAGATTTCACTTCACTCCAGTCAGAATGGCAGCTATCAAGAACACAAGCAACAATAAATGTTGGAGAGGATGTGGGGAAAAAGGCACACTCATACATTGCTGGTGGGACTGCAAAATGGTGCAACCGTTATGGAAAGCAGTATGGAGATTTCTTGGAAAACTGGGAATGGAACCACCCTATGACCCAGCCATCCCACTCCTGGGTCTATTCCCAAAGGACTTAAAAACAGCATATTACAGTGACACAGCTATCTCAATGTTTGTAGCTGCACAATTCACAATAGCTAGTTTGTGGAACCAACCTAGATGTCCCTCAGTAAATGAGTGGATTAAGAAAATGTGGTATATATGCACAATGGAATTTTACTCAGCAATAAAAGAAAATAAATTAATGTCATTTGCAGGTAAATGGATGAAGTTGGAAGACATAATGCTAAGTGAAGTTAGTCAGTCTCAAAAATCCAAGTACCAAATGTTTTCTCTGATATAAGGAGGCTAGTTCATAGTATTGTTGGATGGGGGGGTACATAGGAGGACTACAGGAACACTAGAATGGTCAAAGGGAAGGGTGGGTAAGGGGGGGGAGCAAGGGGGGAGGGAGGGGGAGAAAAGGAAAAAAAAAGAAAAGAAAAGGTGGTTGAATGAGACGGATATCATTTTCCTAAATGCATGATTGAAGACCTGAATTGTACGAATATACTTTGTATACAAACAGTTGTATGTGAGCTATACACATTAAAAATTATTTAAAAAATAAATAAATAAAAAAATAAAGAAAATATGGTATAAACACAATGGAGTCTTATTCAGCCATAAAGAAGAACAAAATGATGGCATTTGCTGATAAATGGATGGAAATTAAGAATATCATTCTAAGTGAAATAAGCCAAACTCAGAATGTCAAAGGTCTGATGATTTCATCACATAGAGGGAAGGTAGAGCAAAATAAGTGGTGAAGGGGGACCTCATTTTCAATGTATTTTTATTTTTTTATATTCTAAGATTAGTGATTTGCAGTTTCTTCCCAATGCTCCAAGAAGTTACTTGGAACTGAGTGCAGTGGTGCATGCCTATGATCCCAGCACTTGGGAGGCTAAGAGAAAAAGCACAAGTTCAAGGTAAGCCTCAGCAATTTAGTGAGGCCCTAGGCAACTCCATGTGACCCTGTCTCAAAATAAAAATAAAATATGAGGGGGAGCCGGGCGCGGTGGCGCACGCCTGTAATTCCAGCACTTTGGGAGGCTGAGGCAGGAGGATCGCGAGTTCAAAGCCAGCCTCAGCAATGGGGAGGCACTTAGCAACTCAGTGAGACCCTGTCTCTAAACAAAATACAAAAAAAGGTCTGGGGATGTGACCCAGTGGTCGAGTGCCCCTGAGTTCAATCCCCGGTACCACAAAAAAAAAAAAAAAAAAAATATGAGGGGGATGTAGCTCAGTGGTAAAGCACCTTGGGTTCAATTCCCATAGGGAAAAAAATACTTGGAATGATTTTAATCTCCTTCAGGTTGTAACAAATTGTTTTTTTAACTTATTTAAAATTTATCTGAGAGAGTGTTCTTTGTGAACTTGAAAAGAATGTCTGTTCTACTATTCTTGGGTATCAAGTTCTCTATATGTCTTTTAGATTCATTTTATCTATAGTGTTCAATGCTGTTGTTTTCTTATTTTCTAACATAAAGACATATTGTTAAAATTGGGTATTAAAGTCTCTTGCTTTTATTGTAATTCTTTCTCCTTATAGATCATTAATTGTGTTATATTCCAATGCTTTGTGTTGAGTGCATACATATTTGTAATTGCTATTATCTTCCTGTTGAGTCTTTTTTTAATCATTATATAATAACCTTCTGTGTTTCCTATGGTAGTTTTTGACTTAATGCTTACTTTTTCTGATGTAAGTGTAGACACAACTGCTCCCTTTTGTTTACAAATTACATGCAATATCTTTTCCATTTCTTCAATTTTAGTTTCTGCATCCTTAATATTAATGTGCATCTACTACAGACAGAATATATCTGAATCTTGTTTTTATCCAGTTGTCTATACCTTTTGACAAATATATCTTTTAATTTGTTTACCTTTAATATAATTATTGATAGCTATTTTAATCAACTTTTGTGTCATTCTGTCCAAACACATGACAAGAACAAATTAAGGGAAGAAAAGTTTATTTGAGGCTCATGGTTATAGAGGTCTCAGTCCATTAATGGCCAACTTTGTTACTCTGGGTTAAAGATAAGGGAGCACATTGTTGGGGAAGGACCCAGCAGAAGAAAGCTGCTCAGCTTATGGAAGAAGAGAGAGAGGTGGGAAGAAGAGGAAAGGAAGATTCACCCTTCCAGGACATTCCCCGAAGAGCCCACCTCCTCTAGCAACGCCCTATCTGCCTATAGTTACCACCCTGTCAATCCGTTCAAACTAGGATGGACTGATTAGGTTATAGCTCTTATAATGCAAAATCATTTTACCTCTGAATGTTCCTGTATTAACAGGAGCTTTGGAGGGACAACTCCTATCCAAAGCATAACATTAGATAAGGACTTATTATTAACATGTTATTCAACGATTCCTATGCTTTTTTTTCTCTGCCTTCCTTGTTATATTCCTTGGTGATTGGATAATTTCTGGTAGTGATATACTTCTTTTCCCTGTATCTTTTGTAGGTTGTTTCTTTTCTTTTCTTTTTCTTTTTTTCTTTCTTTTTTTTTTTTGGTTGGTTGGTTGATTTCTTATGGTTGTTGTGTATTTGTTTATTTGTTTGTTTGTAGTTACCATGGGGCATGTCTAAAAATTCTTATAGTTATTTAAAATAACTATTTGAGTTAAAAACAAATTAATTTCAAATGTGTACAAAAACTCTCTATTCTTTTATTCCAACCCCTGAAACAGACACTTTATGTTACTGATGTTAAAGTCTATTTTTATGTTGTTCATCCATCAGTCAATTTTTGTGATTAGTGTTATTCTTTGTAGTTTTGTCTTTTAACACTGATATTATTTTTAGTAGTAAAGTATATACCACATTCTAGGGTATTATTTCATCCTGTATTTTTCTATATACTTACTTCACAGTAATACTTATGTTTTCATAATCTTTCATGGTATATGATCACTCTCCTTCCATTTTAACTTGAAGAACACACATTAGCACTTTTTTTGAGTTAAGTCTAATGGAAATGATCTTTATTTTTCATCTGCCTAAGAAAGTTTTTATCTCTCCTTAATTCTGATAGGACAATTTGGGGGGTATGGTGCTCTTAGTTGGCAGGTTCCTCTTTTCACATTTGAATATATCATCCAACTCTTTTCTGACTTGGAAGTTTTCTACAAAAAAAACCATTAATAGTCAATTAAAGAATTTTTTGTTCAATAAGTCACTTGCTGTTTTTATAATGCTCTCTCTTGGACTTTTGACAGTGTAATTATGTGCCTTGGTATAGACCTCTTATGTTCAACTTATTTCAAATCCTCTGGGCTTCATGAATATGGATGTTCATTTCCTTCCCCAGATTATAGAAGTTTTCAGTCATTATTTCTTTACACAATCTTTTTTTCCATTTTGTTTCCTATTGTCCTTCTATAATTCCCATAGTGCATATATTGGTTTGGTTGATGTTGTCCCCTTAGTCACATAAGCTTTCTTTTATCCTTTCTTTTTTCTTTCTTTTCCAGTGGATGCTTTTTAATCACTTGTCTTCAAGTTTGCTAATTTAAGTCTGTTATTGAAGTTTTCTATTGAAGTTTTCAGTTCAGTCCTTGTATTCTATGACTCCAGAATCTCTATTTGGATCTTTTTTGTGTGGCTTCCATTTCATTATATGTCTCATTCCAGTCATATATGGTTTTCCTGGTTTCATTTAGTTGTCTGTGTTACCTTTTAACTAACTGAACTTTATTATTATTATTATTATTATTATTCCTTATTATGTTTCATGTACTTCATAGATCTTAACTTTTTAGGGTTGGTTATTGGATATTCATTCTGCCTCTTTGGTGGTGTGGTGTCACTTGTCACTGATTCTCCAGGATCCTTATACCTTGCATTGTTGTTTATGCATTTAAATGAGGTGTCACCTCTTCTAATCTTTGTATACTGGCTTCAACAGGGAAAGCACCTCATCAGTCAGCTTATCCAGAGACTTGGGATGGGCATGTGCTTAGGTGCTTGGGTGGGCAAACATTATGCTAGTATCTACCCAGGTGGGCCCAGAGCAATGGACTGTGGGCAAATGGGCCTGGTGATAAGATCTACATTGAGTTACTCAGTTCAACCTTTCCTTCCCTCATTAGAGAACTCATAAGCCAAAGGGGTCTCTCTATAGACATCACTGTTTAGGTATGCATTGTTAGGACAAGCACTGTTAGGTGACATGAGTAAAGTGAACTTGCTTAATCTTTTCAGTGATTCTTTATTTGTTTCTACACTCAGCTCATGTGCCTTTCACCTGAATCCTGGAGCTGTCTTGGTATTTTTATCCTTTGATGGTGATAAAGATCTGTGTTTGTTCTGGAAGTTGAGTACTAGAAACACCTATCTCACCATCTTGCTACAATACTCCCTTTCTTCAATTCTTAATAACACTCATTGCTATCTGTCCTCATTATACTAGAAATAAGGGAAACATAAAATTTATTCACAGTCTGTCACTCACTGGCCCAAAGTAAAAAACCTCATACTTAAATGAACTTAAAATTATATAGATTGAGATGGTATAATATTTAAATCTTTGGCTTTTCAAAATGGGAGTATTTTTAATCTTCACCATGTACAGAAAATGCTTTCTTCTTAATGAGAACATAAACAGAAATCAGAAAGGAAAAATGTAAAAAAGAATGTTTAATGTAGTATATTAGTGTCCCAATATGCAATAGATGTTATCTGCTACCATTATATTTTAAATATTTTATCTTCAAAATAATTTTCCCTCATATCAACAGCACAGTGTTCTCTGTCATCTTAGATAACACTATTAAGTATTTTATTTCTGGAATGTAGGGACTGAAACTATCAGACTTACAACTGAAAAATTAGGCTTCAAAATATGTTGACCTTCATGGTAAGTGAAATAAGCCATATGCAGAAAGACAAGCATCACATGCTTTCTCTTATTTGTGGAAACCAAAAAATTAAATTAAAAGACAGCCTTAAAGTACAAGAGGACTTTAAGGGAAAGTGGAGAGAACCAGGAGAAGGAAATGAGGAAAAGCAAGAGAAGGAAGGTAGACATTGTCAAGGCATGATATTTGCATGTCACTGTGAAACTTATTACTGTGTTAATAATTATAACAATGAGAAATATAATTACAGATGCTTCTCAACTTATGATGCGTTTATATCCTGATAAACCCATTGTAAGTTGAAATTATCATAAGTCAAAAGTGCATTTAATACACCTAACCTATTAAGCATCATAGCTTAGCAACATAATACACTGTAGAGTATCACTTGCTTACTGTTATGATCAAATGGCTGACTGGGAGCTGCAGCTGGCTATCACTGCCCAGTATCAGGAAACAGTATTATACTCTATGTTGTTAGCACTGGAAAAAAATCAAAATTTGAAGCAGGGTTTTACTGTATTTTTATCACTTTAGCACCATAGTAAAGTAAAAAAAAAAAAATCATATATTGAAACAGCCTAAATCAAGGACCAACCATACTAAACCTCAGATGCTTGGTACAAATGAATTGCTTTTCAGAAATACTTCATTTTTCCTATTTTGCAGTGTTTCCATGAGTTTTTTAAGTAAATTCTAGTTGTCAGCTGAAATTGTACATCTTAAGCTAGTTTCCTAAGAATGCTAACCATAAACATTTTATATTTCATGTCTGATAGCTCCAATATTTGTATGTACTTTAATTCTATATTATGGAATTGCTTATGGTTTCAGGTGTTTGCTCATTTCCTCATGTGTATGGTAACTTTATCAATAGAATGATTTTATGTATAAAAAATGACCTTCTTAATTATTAAAAGAATCATCCTGGTTGAGAAACTTCTAATTTGTTTCTATTTCCTCTAGTTACTATATGTGGAAATGAACAACAATTAGGTAATGTTTATTTACCTGGTACTAGGTGTCAAGCACAAAAATGATATAAGTTTGAAAGCATTATAATATTCTTTGACAACTATAGAAAACTACATTTGAAGGAGTTATTTTCCAAATATCACATGATCAGTCAGAGTCAGATTTGAAGGCTACTCCTACACCACAGTCTATAATCTTAAACACAAAGCTGTGGGAAGTTTTCATCACTGACATTTTATTTTGATAATTCTGATTTTAGAACTACAAAGATATGATTTCAGAGTAATCCAATTTAAATTTTAAAATTCACTTTAATTTTTTAAAAAAGTACTCCAACTTACAAATAGAAATTCCAAATAATATCAAAAACAAAAATTTTAAATCTTATAAAACATATTTTCTACATGTGCCCAGTCTGGTAATGAAATAAATCAAAACTTTCTGATTGGATGAGTTTGGGTTATGGACAATTTAAATGTTTAGATAATTTTGGGTTCCCAGTTTAATTTGAATGAGAATTTGTTCTCTCTATAATAAACTTTGTATATAATTGATAATGAAAAACAAAATCAGCTATTTGCACCCTACATATTCCATTCACTGCCACCAAATAAATTACAAAAATACTACCATTTCTGACAGAAAAAAATTATATTAATAAGAGTTTTGCATCATTCATGCAAAGTCAATTTTAAAAAGAGATTATTTTAGAGTAAATTACCAAGAGCAAAACAAGATTTAATAAATGGGATGGATTCAAACTAAAAAGCTTTTTCTCAGCAAAGGAAAAAAAATTAACAATATGAATAGAGTGCCCACAGAGTGGAAAAACATCTTCACTACATGCATATCACATAAAGCACGAATCTCCAAGATATATAAAGAACTCAAAAAACTTAAAACCAAAAAAATAAATTACCCAATCAATAAATGGGCTAAGAAACTGAACAGACACTTCTCAGAAGAAGATATACAGTCCATCAATAAATATGAAAAATTGTTCAACATCTCTAGTAATTAGAGAAATGCCAATCAAAACTACTCTAAGATTTCATCTCACTCCAGTCAGAATGGCAATTATCAAGAATACAAGCAATAATAAGTATTGGCAAGGAAGTTGAGAGAAAGGTACACTTATACATTGCTGGTGGCACTGCAAATTGGTGCAACCACTATGGAAAGCAGTATAGAGATTCCTTAGAAAACTTGACCATTTGACCCAACTATACCAGTCTATACCCAAAGGACTTAAAATCAGCATCCTATAGGGATGCAGCCACATCAATGTTCATTGTAACTCAATTCACAATAGCTAAACTGTGGAACCAACCTAGATGCCCTTCAACAGATGAATGGGTAAAGAAACTGCAGTACGTATATACATGGAATATTACTCAGCATTAAAAGAGAATAAAATTATGGCATTTGCAGGTAAATGGAAGGAGCTGGAGAAGCCCCCAAAACCGAAGACCAACTGTTCTCTCTGATAAGTGGATGCTGATCCATAATGAGGGGGTAGGCATGTCGGGAGAATGGAGAAACTTTTACTGGGCAAAGGGGAGGAAGGGAACGGGAGGGGGTATGGGGGAAGGAATAATGGTGGAATGAGATGAATATCATTACCTAGGTACATTTATGACTGCACATGTGGTGCAACTCAACATTGTGTACAACCAGAGATATAAAAGGTTGTGCTCCATTTGTGTACAATGAATCAAAATGCATTCTGGTGTCATGTATAACTAATTAGAACAAATAAAAATAAATGGCATAAGAAGAAGTAGTTTATATGTCTTTAAGGTAAAAAACAGCATTCAAACATATTGCTATACCTATGTACTCTCCTTCATGGTACATTTTCCCTAGAAATTGTGTGCATGAATTAAAGAATGCCTCAGGAATAAGCACAAGTCAGTTCTTCTGAGGAAAATAAGCAATAGGCCATTTCATGGATATAATTCAGAGTTAAGGAAGGAAACAGGGAATCCATGAATATTTTGTTGTGTGGGTTATGCTTAGGCAAAAATAAAGTTTTTGCAATTCCCTGAGGGTTGTTAACAAGTCTTCTTGAGTCAAAGCCAAAGCAAGGTACATTTAGATAAATATTTTATTGTTTCCTTGGTTAAATGACAAGATAATTACCAAAAGAAGGTGATAATAAAGTTTTGGAATGGCAGATGTAGATTCCCTATCTTTAATGTCAGAAGCTTGGTGAGGTGCTCTAATTTATGGGCCCTTTTGTTTAATGCAAAATATTAGTTGTAGCATGTTTTGTGAGTAATTTAGAGATTTAAAAATACAAAAATATGAATCTTTCTGAATAAAACTTTCCAAAGGAAGAGTAGTTACTGGTGATATGAGAATTCAGGAACAGGCCAGAAATAATATTCCTTCAGACTTCAGTGATATTAATGATTGCTACAGGGAAAAGGGAGAATAGACCCTATAATATCTTTATCAGTTTACAGTTCCCTCTGGTGACAGAGGGAAAAACATGTAAGATACATCTTTCCATGTCATGTCAGTAATAAACCAACTCCAGGTTGCTTAGTAGGGGGCAAAGCTAAAAAAAAAAAGAAGAGAGATGTCAATGTGAAAACAAAATTAAACAACAGCATAAAATCATGGACAAGTTGCCAAATAAATATAAAGCAAGAGCAGAACTGAATATGCTTCAGGTCACAAATGGAGATAGTGAGGAACACTTTGACTCTGACCTAGTATTAGTGAAAAAACTAAAGATCATGATAGAAAATTCCAGATTGACTGGAAGACATTTAAAAAAAAAAGAAAAAAGAAAGGAAGGAACATATACAGTATTCAGCTAGTGAATGCTATTCCTCGTGACTTAATCTCTTTTTTAAATATGAGGTGAATTCATTCCTGGCATATAGTTCACTGCTCTTAAAACATAATTCATGAATAGACAAATTGAATTACCCAGTTTCATTTTTGAGAAAACAACTGTGGCTTCTTCAGTAAAGATAAAGATATATAAATATATATGAATACTAATTAAAGTTTAGATTTCCATTACTCAAGAGTTTGAATTGAGAATAATGATTTGCTAATTGGAGTATGAAACTACACATGGAAAACAAAATTTCAAGAAATGATGGCTGAGGACTTTCTAAAAATGAAGATAGACATCAAGTAATACATTTAAGAAATCCAAAGTACAACAATAAAAAGACAAAAGGGGAGTTGGAGAAGAGGAAAGGAGAATAGGGTGAATAGAGAGTGAGGAAGGGAGAAAAGGAGAGAAGGAGGAAAGAAAAGAAGGGGGAAAATTCCTACTTAGACATGCCATGATGAAACTTCAGAAAAGAAAGGGCAAAGAGAAAATCTTTGAAGTGGCCAGATAGAAAGGGAAATAGCCTTAAATAGTCTTAAATGCAGCAAAATTTTGTTGAATTGCTAGCTGCTTGAGCACAATTACAGAAACCAGAAGATTTGGAATAATTCTCATTAACATTAGATTTGATTGGTCAATGTTGTATATTGCAATTCTCAAGTAATCACTAAAATAGTTGTCAACATGTATGACTTTCAAAATGACAAATGAGAGAGTAATAAAAAATTAAAAATCTAAAAGAATACAAGGAAGCAGGAAGGAAAAAAATAAGAGAATAGATCATGTTGGGGAATATGGAAACCACATGGTAAGATGATAGATTTAGAACCATATACATGAGTGTTATGGTTTGGATGTGAGGTGTCCCCACATGTGAGACAATGCAAGAAGGTTCAAAGAAGAAATGATTGGGTTATGAAAGCCTTAACCCAACCAATGAATTTATCACCTGTTAGGATTAATTGAGTGGTGATTGAAGGCAGGTGCAGTGTGGCTAGAGAAGATGGGGCATTGGGGGCCTGGCTTTGGGGTACATATTTGTATATGGCAAGTGGAGATCTTTCTCTTTCTGCTCCTGATCATCATGTGAGCTGCTTCCCTCTGCTACACTCTTCCACCATGATGTCCTATCTCATCTTGAGCCCCAAGGAATGGAGCCTGTGGTCTGTGGACTGAGACCTCCAAAACTGTGATCACCCAAATAAACTTTTCCACCTCTATAATTGTGCTGGTTGGGTCTTTAAGTCACAGCAACAAAAAAGCTGACTAAAACAACGAGGAATTGCCATAATTTAAAATAATTAAATTTTTGACCTAAAATATTGTCACATCATATGTTTTAAAATTTCACTATGTCCTATTTGCAAGAAGCATATCTAAAACATAGCAATCAAGAAAAATCACAAATAAAAAATGGAAAAATCATGACACTAACCTAAAGAAAATTAGTTGATAATGTTACTATCAGGAATAAAGCCAAAAGCCAAAGACAGTACTAAAGTTAAAGTGACTTCATAATGATAGAAAAATTTAATTTTCCAAGTAAAATATGAATTTTAGTATTATCTGTACCTAATAACCCTTTAATATACAAGTATGTCTTCCTATATAAAGTTTCAACATCCACATTATCGTTAAAGCAACCTACAAAAAGTTATGCAAAAATTCTATTCAAGGGTAGAAAACATCCCAGAATCTACATATTCATCACAACAAAAACCATTCACGTTGCTCATAGGTCCAGGTCAGTGTATGTGCAGTACTACGAATGTCCTTTTTCTAGTTGCTTAGCCCCTTAAAGTCTCCTGCTTCCTTCTATCAAGACCTTGAGTCCAAATCAATCTAGTTTCAATTTAGATAGTATTTTGTTCTTATATCACAGTACTTTCAGTGAAATGGAAAAGATAGAGAAAAATTTGCTTTTAAATGTATCCACAAGTTTAATATGTTACCTTTTAAAAAGAGAGATGGTTTAAATAAGAAAGAGTTTCTAGGCATTAGGCTCCTACTGTTCTGAAAATAATTCATTTTTAATATGAGCAATGATATTCACATGATTATAGCTCTTCATTAATTTTATAGAGTTTTGCAAAAATTTTACATGGCTAGCATGAAGTGGAAAATACCATAGATGCCTTAGTATGTCCTGAATATGTCAAAGGGAATAAATCTCACCAAAATCTAGACCCTCATTGACGTTTTTGGCATCCAATTACATATATCTCCTGTCAAGACACCCCTACAAAGTGAAAGATAAGTGGCTGTAAACACCTACCACCAATATAAACACATGATGTTTGTTGGACCACTATAAATTGGGGAGGGATTTGTGTGTGATATTCTGCTCAGTTGACATCAAATCTTACAAACTTTGAGACATCAAGCATAAGAGAAGAATCGCCAGCTTATCCAGGACGTGGGCATGAAGTTCTGCCACTGCTCACTTACAATCCGGAAGTTCCAGTATGGCCAAAGTGTCTGTGGCAGATCAAGAGATTGAATCCAGATTGTCAAACCTATTTAAAATCACATCTGTAGATCCTTTAGTTCTGAGTAAATACATGCCCTTTTTGATAATTACTTTCTTTTAAAAAAAAAAATAGTTCTTGGCCTACTATTTGGCCCTAGTAGAAAAAGAATACCTGACCACAGAAGACCATCATAAACTGTTTTATCTGATCCATCAAGGTAAATATTGGAGCATTTTTAATGGGATTGGGCATTAACTGGTTTAATGGATCAGTGACTCACAATCCCAGTGTGCTTATTTCTATCATAATGCCACCTTTCCCTCAATCCTCATCTTTGTCATGGTTGTCTGTGGGAGTGGGGGGAAGTTTGGCTTACAGATGAATATGCTCATTATTTGACACTAGCTAGAAGTAGACTGTTGAAAGTTTAAACTCTACTCAGAAGTAGCCCCAATGGTCTGTAACAAATGGAAATGCCCCTACTGGGAGTAACTCCAGACTGTAAATACAATAGTTGACTTTGCCTTGAGGCGGGGGGGGGGGGGGGGGGGGGGGGGGGGGGGGGGGGGGGGGGGGGGGTGGGGGCGGGGAGTGGCTTGAGGTACAGATTCACATCAATTCATGGCCAGTGCCTGATGACTGACTGGGTGGTCAGGGACATGGGAGGGTAAAACTTGTAGAATGGACATCCAGAAGTTTATGGAAGACATATGAGATTATGTCTCTCAGAACAGACTCATAGTAAGAGGATACTTGCTATGTTAATACTCTCCACTGAAGAAAATGTTTACTCATTAGGCAGTTTCTTGTTATATAGAAAACTAGGATGTAAGCTTTGCACAAACCTAAAATATTATTATCCTCTTCAATTGCCTATACAGTTTAGCTTATTTGTCTGGACTAATGCAAATCCACAAAGAAAATGTAATAAACTTGGACAAATTTCGCGGAAGCTGTCATGGCAAGGAGTGTGGGCTAAAGTGGTGCAGGAGACCGGCAGGGAACCACCACCACTGGGGTTGGGGGGGATTGGGGGGTGCGGAAGGAAGGTGCCACTCCTAGAATCTCCACAATCCCTTGTCGCTGCATCCCCACTTCGCTGCCATGGCCGCCTGCAAGCTGGTACTGATCCTGCACATGCAAGAGTACCTGAAACCTGGAGAATCCTTCAGCAGCTGGCACACCCTAGGACCTGAGCCTGGTTGGCCATGAGGATGCTGGCCCGGCAGGTGCTGAGAGATGCTAGCAGGCCATGAATTTGACATCTTCTTTACCTGGTGTGTAGAAAAGGGAAATCTGAACCCTCTGGACAGTGATGGATGCCATTGACTAGATGTGGCTGCTGGCTGCAGGTGGTGAGGATTTGGAGCCTCAGTGAGTGATGCTGTGGGAGTCTGACTGACCTCAATAAAGCACAAACTGCTGCCAAGCAAGGGGAGGCCCACCTCCAAAGGAGCCTGATCATTCCTGCTACAGCAATTTCAGTAAGGATCACAGATATGCAGGTCTTACTGAGGATCAGCTGCACTCCTGTGAGAGTATGAAGAACACTATTGATTAAGCTCTGCCCTTCTGGAGTGAAGAAATGACCACCCCCACCCCCCGCTGCAAAAAAAAAAAAAAAAAAAATCAAGGAGAGAAAATGGGTTCTGACTGCCATCCATGGTGACAGCCTTAAGGGCATCATTGAGCATCTGGAGTGTCTCTCTGAAGAGGCCATCATGGAGCTGAACTTGCCAACTGGTATTCCCATTGTCTATGAATTAGACAAGAACTTGAAGCCCATAAAGCACATGTAGTTCCTAGGGGATGAAGAGATCTTTGGTGGCACTGTGGCTGCTCAGAACAAGGTCAAGAAATAAAGGCAAAACAGTAGACATTTGTACCAAGGAATGCCCTGTACATCCATTCCTCTGTACCTGTCTCCTGCACCTGTCACACTGACCACATCTGTAGGCCTCTTAAGTTGCAACTGCTGATGGGGAATGGTAGCTCCCATTTTAAATGTAACATTTACTCTCATGCACTCACTCCCTTCCTAGAATCTAGTCAGAATAGCACCTCTGGGACACAGATTGTCAGTCCAAGCCCAGGTAAGTTTCCTCTTATTCAGGAGGGTTGAGGTAGTAATTCTGGCTTTTTCTTAGTGCTACTTAAGAACCTCCCTGAGAATGGAATAGGGAGGAACTAATGAGAAGAAGCCTGAGAAGAAAGCCAATTTCTGTTCCTAAGAGCCAGTTCTGCACTATTCTGTAGTCAAATCATAGGGTGGGGCAAGGAGAGAGCCTCTAGTCATTCCAGTGAAGTATAGATATAACCTACATGGCAATTAAAAAAAAATCTATTTCCTCCCTGACCCCAGAGGAGCTGGCTCCAGAAGGTAGTTATCAACACTGAATTAAGTTTGTGCTACATTTACTTTCACAAAAAGAAAAAGAATATATATATATATATATATATATATATATATATATAATATAATAAATACTACCCTTCTGGGGTTCCTAGTGGTGATTATATAGTCCCACTTGTGGTTACCAGAAAATAAACCATTCCTCACACCATGTGGGATAAGCTCCTTTGCCTCTAAGGTGTGTATATCTTTCTATATATCTTAGAATTCCTCCTCTTCCTTGTTTTGTGGTAGTGAAATGCGTCTTGATCATGTGTAAGTGTGTCTTTCACTCTGATTTCTGAACCATGTTCCAGTTGCTTGCCCCTGACACTAGGGGTCAGTACTCATTTTAAGCATAACTGCACAAAATCTTTTTTCCAGATTGGTATACTAAAGGAGTGATGTGCAATTAAAAAAAAAAAAAAAAGTAAAGTAAATGTAATAAACTCTTAAAAGTAGTATAAAATGCATATGTCACATTCTTTAAATGAAATTCAATATGAAATTTTCAAAATAATAACCAAAAACCTATTCTCATGAAAATTTTAGAATACCATATTAAATTACTCCTAGACTAAAAAGCAAATATTCTTGCAATTAGCACTATGTAAAAGGAAAAATAATGAGACTGTCAAGTTTTATAACCTGTTGGATTTAGCCATAATGATAACCAGAGTAAATGTATAGCCTTGAATGTTTTGCTAATAACCAAAAAAAAAAAAAAAAAAAAAGACTAAAAAATTATGGATTCTTTTATTTCTTTTACATATATTTATTTTAAGAAGCTAGAAAAATAAGATACAAAATACACAGGAAGAATTAATAGGAGAAGGAAAGATAGTAGAATAGAGGAGGGGTACGTTTTTGAGTAGCTCCGTGGCCTGGGATTCAAGCAGCAGCAATATGGCTTCTCAGTGAAGTGGGGGAGAGAGGGGATTCACTGAAATTCAATATTGGACAGTGAGAGAATCTTAGAAACAAGAAACTCGGGTGCTTTGATCATAGGACAAGAAAGAGTACTTTGGAGCCAGGCTGGTGGCACAAGCAGCATCAGTTTATTTCAGAGGGGAGGAGTGACACGGGCAGGAAGAGAGAAAAACAGAGGGAATAAATTTGGCTCAAAAGAATCTGTGGAACAGAGAGACAGTCTGATCTCAACTAAACCAGAGCCTGCATGATAATCTGTTGTTTGAAAAGTGCCCTGCATTTCTTGGAGAGCTGAAACTAAGGGCCATCTTGAAACACCCACATTGTGGCTTTCTGCTGCAGAGCCCAGGAGATCAAAGCAGACTGTTTACTGTGTTTTGCCCACCTAACCAGTGGAGTATAGCCAAAGTTATGGCTATAGTTATTATCTAGCTAAGGGCTAGATAATTAAAGACTTTGCTGCTTTCTTTGGGTTCTTGGGTCACTTGCTCTAGAGGAAGGTGGCTGCTATATTGTGAGATCATGCTAGTAGCTTGAGAGAGATTTGATGTGGTGAGGAGCTGAGGCCTCCTAATACCCAATGCCAAGTTACCAGCCAAGTAAGTGAGCACTCTAAAGTAGATCCATCAGCCCTTTTCAGCCCTTCAAAAGACTGGAATTCTACTTACAATCTTCACCATAGAGATTTCTCTGCGGCATTTTGAGGAATAGAGGCATAATTTTCAAATAATGCTGATATATAAATCTTTTAACAGACAAAATAGTGCAATCTCTGGAACAAGGAATGTATGTGGAAGTAAGTATAAAGAAAGGGGGAAAAGAATAAATAGTAAATGAAAGAACAAAACAAAGGGAGGAAAGACTTATTCTATCATTAGTGGGAAATAAGAAACTAGAAGAGGATTGATTTAAGGGAGAAAGCCAGCTGAATATGTCCATGAATCGCTGTGACACAAGAATTACATGTACATACAAGTAATTATCATTTCATGATGGGTCTGAATTTTCAAGGTGTCAACAAATAAATTTCTATTCATAGGTAAATCTTCTTCATCTCACATATTGAATTCCTTTTAGAATCACAGAAAACATCATTCCAACCCCATCTTCCTGGTTTCCAGAAAACTATTGAAGCACACTGCTCTGCCGAAAAATTGGGCTCATTTTTGGTGCCAGAATCTAAAGAGAAACAAAGATAGATAGAATTCTTCAATGAATGCATAGTGACTGATTAGAAAGTATGTTTGATGTTGAGCAAAATTGGGTTGAGAGTGAGAGAACACTCTAACAATTGCTACCTTTTCTCATACTGATCCTCCCCAAAACTTCAAGTATGGAAGCACATTTTTCATGTGTTTCTCTAACGTTCTCCATGATGTGGTGTATACTTGGACCTCAACCTGCAAAATGACATTTATTTCCTCCTCTTTACAGAGCCATTATCCTGACCTAGGTTATTGAACAATTTCTTTCTTACCAGCATATCATAGAAGCTGCCTCTTTATATTCATTTATAAAGAGGCATTTATATGCCTCTTCCTAAGCTTCTCTGTTCTCATACAGATGCCCTAAGTGAGCATAAGGTACCTGAGTCTAAACATAAAGAAGTTATCCTGCCTCTGAAGAATACACTACGGAGCAGGGCTGGGTAGTTGGTCATTAGTTTTATAATTAAAGACTTGGTTTTACTACTAATTTATCTTGATCTTAATCAAGTAATTTAATCTTCTCAGAGATTAGATTCCTTATCTATAAAAATAAATCATAATAAAGGTGTCTAAATCATTCACAAGATTGTGTGAGAGTAAAATAAAGTAGTGCATAATTAAATTCCATTTTAAAGGCCACAAAAGTACTATTATATAATTGTTAAAATTACACAAAGTTCTAACCCAGATGTTTTAAATCTTACTTATTAGAAATTAATTTAAGTGGCTACTTATGTTTACAGGTAGAAAACAATGTAATGACTAGCAGCATCATTTTTGGATAGCCACAGAATTGAAACAGTTTCTCATCATATTCATTCAATAATCTTGAGCAAGCTTTTCAATTTTTCCTCTGTAAAGTGAATTCTAAAACAGAGAAGTTTTCATGAAATTTAAGTGTGTTCACTTAGTAAGAACTTAATCATTGTTAGATTCTGTTATCATCATTACAATTATTAATATTAATAGTCACTGTTAACAAAATTCCTTAGGTTTTCTATGTATACAAGGTCCTAAGGTTCATTATTCTAGGTTTTCACTCACCTGACGTTTTTCTCGAAAGGCGTATGATCAATCCACTGCCAATTATTATTACCTTGTGGATCAGAGAGCCCCAGAAAATAAGAAAATGATTCATTTAGCTGCTGGACAATGAAATTCTACAAGAAAAAAAAGGAGTTAATAGACTTTGGAATTTCCTTATTAAACAGAATAAGTGTTCTTAATAACCTTTAAAGTATACTAAGAAAACACAAGGTGCATGGAACAGTCACATGATGGCACACTAACCAAATATATAGGTCAAAACATCATCATTGCAAGGAGAAAGTGCTAACCCATAAATTCCCATCATTCATTCTTTGCTTTACCAAGAGATAGAAGTGTTTTAAATGGCTATAAGTTCATTTTTGTGCCTTTGACCACTTTTTTATGTTATATGTTCAGATGCTGTGATGGTTAGTTTTATGTTTCTACCTGTCTGGGCAAAGGAGTGCCCAGATTAAAACATTATTTCTAAGCGTGTCTGTAAGGATGTTTCCAAGTAAGATTAGCATCAGAATATGCAGAGTCAGTGAAGTAGATTGCCCTTTCCAAGGTGGATGAGCATTATCCAATTTGTTGAGAGGAACAGAATAAAAGACGAAGGAAGATGTGATTTGTCTTATATTTCATATTCTTTGTAATCAATGACTCCCAGACAAGGTTATGAAATAAATTCAGTAGTGCTCAACTATAAAATAATAAACATGCTTTAGGGCAACAGTAAAAAAGAAAAGAAGAGAAAAAGAGGAAGGAGGAATTCATCCTATTTTATTTCCTGTCTGCCTGACCAAGATGTTAGTCTTCTACTGCCCTTGGACTGGGATTTACACCATTGGCTCCCCTTATTTTCAAGACTTCAGATCTGGACTGCAGTTACATCACTGGCTTTCTTGAGCCTCCTACAAATTCAGCAAAGTTGCAGGATACAAAATCAACATACAAAAATCAGTAATATTTCCTTACACTAACAATAAACAATCTGAAAAGAAAATTAAGGAAGTAATCAATTCACAATAGTACAAAAAAAAAACTTAAGAAAAACTTAACCAAGGAGGTGAGAGACATTGGCGAAGAAAAATAAATTAAGACACAGATAAATGGAAAAGCATTCCATGTTCAAGGATTGATAAACTTCATATAGTTAAAATGTCCATACTCTCTAAAGCAATCTACAGATTCAAAATGATCCCTATCAAAATCCAAATGTCATTTTTCACAGATATAAGAAAAAATCTTAACATCCATGAGGGATCGCAAAGGACCTTGATAGACAAAGCAATCTCTAAAAAGAACAAAGAGGCCTCTCACTTTCTGATTTCAAAACATATTCCAAAACTGTTTTGTAATCAAAGCAGTACGTTAATAGCACACAGACAGACATATAGACCAATGGAAAATAATCAGAGTCCAGAAATAAACCTTGACATATGTGGTCAAGTTATGTTCAACAAGGTGCTAAGACCACACAACGGCGAAAGGACCATCTCTTTAATAAATATGTTGGAGGGGAAATATATATAAAAAAAATTTTAAAAAAATATTTTTAAAGCAAGAGTTGATGACTCTTGTCAGCAGTTTTTGAAATTTGAGATTAGATTTTTAATATGTCTAGAAGGAGATTTTATGGTTTATAGTCAATAGTAAATCTATGAAGTTTAGAATAAACTCTGAAAACAATGAAACTATAATAAATTTTATTAAATTTAACCTGGAAGGATTAAAAAAGTTAGCCTTAACTCTCTGGGGAGACATTAACTCCCCCACCCCAAAATATATATGTATATGTGTAAATATTTTTTTTTTTTTTTTTTTTTTCCCCTCCTGGCCTTCATTTACAGAATAGAGATTGTTCTCATAGAGTGGGTGACCTTTGGATCACTTGCTTATCTTTTCAAAATGTCTCCAGGTCTTGTATTTTTCAATGAGATGTAACAGTCAGAAATGTGTAAACATTTCATTTGTTTATGTAACTAGATTGTATAAGACACTAAGGTGAAGGGTTTTGTTATTGCTGATATTGGATATTGTGTTATTTTATTTATGTTTAGATTCCTTTTTTGTTCTGGAGCCTTTTCTCATGCCTGAGTCCTACCTTGTGGGCTGTTGACCTTTGCGGCTGAGGTTGTCGCCCCCAGAAATGAAACACTGGAACTTTCTCTTTTTGTATACTTCTTTTTCTATAATCAGTTTTCAAGCACTTGCCCTAAAATGTTCACAATGTCATATACACTGAAATACTGTGTTGGATACATGTATACTACACAGTACTTCAAAGTTATTTTGTGAAATAATCTTAACAATGTCACCTCAGGAATAAACGCTAAACATTTATTTGTTTCTTGTAGAATTACACACTTTCAATCTTTAACTTTTCTTACTCTAAATAAACAATTTTGAATGAAAAATTAAACAAATAAAAATAAAAATAAATATGTTGGATATACTAGATATCCACAAACAAAAGAGTAAAATTGAGCTTTTACCTATGCCAAATATAAAAGTTACTCAAATATTTCAAAGATCTGAATGTAAGGTGTAAAACTGTAAAACCCCTAGAAGAAAACATAAGGAAAAATCTTCCTGACATTGGAATTGGCAATGTATTCTGGAATATGACACCAAAAGTGATAGATAGGCTTGTGCCAATGGGCCACCTCCCCCATGGAAATTTCCATGAAAAGCAATTTGGTTTCATTTTCCCTGGGAAGGAGCCAATCGGCTTAAAGTTCGCTCTGTTCCCCAGGCAGGAGCCAATAGGCTTAAAGGTCACCCTGTTCCCTGGGCAAAGATTCAATAGCATTAAAGGTCACTCTGGTACACCCCCCACCAGAAATCCCTACTTAAAGCTCCTGCCTGCCCAGAGCTCAGACACAACAACTCATCCCTGCTGAGAGGAGGCAGCCACTGCAACAGCTCCAGACCCACTGTCTCCAGCCTGACGGCAGCTGCCCCAGCCAACAGCTACAGAGACCATAGCCAGCACGACCAGGCACCCACCTTCCATTCAGAGCTTGCACACTCCCTTCTCCCTGACTCCTCTCTCCCACCAGAGCTTGCACACTTCCCTCTCCCTGACTCCTCTCTCCCCATACTTCTTCTACCTTCAACCAGTCTTAAAGGCTGGTGAATAAATCTCTTGGCTGCACGGTTGTCTCCAGTGTGATTTTTGCCCTTCAAAAAGCACAGGTCAAAAAGCAAAAATAGACAAATAGGACTATATCAAACCAAAAAGCATCTATACAGCAAAATAAACAATCAACTAATGAAAAAGTAGCCCATGTAATGGGAGAAAATATTTGGAAATCATAAATGATAAGGTGTTAATATCCAAATATGCAAAGAACACACACAACTTAACAGCAAAAGAAATAACCCAATTAAAACACGGGTGAAAGACCTGACTAAGCCTTTCTCCAAATAAATACACAAATGGCTAAGAAGCATATATAACAATGTTTAACATCACTAATCATTAAGAAAATGCAAATGAAAACCTTGAAATATCACTGCATACCCACTAAGTGTTGGGCCCATGAATTGGAAAGCAGCCTATGTTGCCTATGTGAGGAACTCTCAAGGTTCAGCACACTGAATCTGGAACTTGAGGTTTAGCACACTACCACACTCAACCCCATCACCGTGGTAACCTGGCCTCCCTCAGGTATACAGTATGTCCCCTTCCTTCTGCTTTTCTGCCATTGACCTCTTAGCCCATTGGTTGCTGCTTACAAGTGTGTTGCTAGCTCATTGGATTATTATGACCCTCAGATGAATCTTCCCAGTAACAGATTATACATGAAAGCTTGCCTATACAATAATACAGTGGATTGAGTTCTCTGAAACTGGTCTCTGGGGGGTCTCTTTTTGACTCTGTCACCACACCCTCCTCAGCTGTTTGGTGGGCTTTGGCTGGACCCAGTGAGCCCACAACTAAGATTGCCAGAATATATATATATATATATATATATGTATGTATATACATATATATATGTGTGTGTGTGTGTGTGTGTGTGTGTGTGTGTATCAAGTATTGGCAAGGATTTACAGAAATGGAACCTATATGGCATCCTGGATGGCCATGTAAAAATTTTTAATCACTATGAAAAATAGCACTGAGTTTCCTTAAAAACTTGCAAATAGAATTACCATATGATCACTTATCCCACTTGTGGGTATATATCCAAAAAAATTGAAAGTAGAATCTCAAAGACATATTTGCACACTCTTATTCATTGAAGAATTATGTATAAGAGGCATGACATGGAAGGAATCTAAATGGCAATCAACAAATTAATGAAAGGAAAAATGGTATCTTAAGTGTGCTTGCCACACAACCACAAAAAGGGTAGCTGAATGCAGTAATGAATGTTATTTATCTCAATTATAATTTCAAAATGTATACATATATCAAATAATCACATTGTACACTATAAATATATATAATTTTTCTGTAAATAACACTTTCATAAAACCAGGGGGGAAAAGAAATTGAACCAAAAAGAAAATATAAGATAAATATATATGTATATGAATATATATATGTATGTTATTCTGCCTTGAAAAGGAAAAAATGCCGTCACAAGCAACAACATAGATGAACCTTGCAGACATCGTGCTAAATGAAATAAGCCAGTCACAAAAAGAGAAATATGATATGATTCCACTTACATGAGGAATCTAAAGGAGTCAAACTACAGAAGTAAAAGATGGAAGAGTGATTGCTGGGGCCTTTCTAGATTGAAAAAAAAAAATGGGTAGTTGTTGTTCAGTGGGCCGAGAGTTTCAATTTTGCAAGATGAAAAATTCTAGAGATTAGTTGCACCAAAATGTGAACACAGTAAACACTACTGAACTATGCACTTAAAATGGCTAACAGTAGGGCTGGGGTTGTAGCTCAGTGGCAGAGCACTCGCCTCGTGTGCGGCCCGGGTTTGATCCTGAGCACCACGTAAACATAAATGTATTGAATTGTGTACAACTAAAGTAAATAAATAAATATTTTTTTAAAAAATGGCTAAGAGTAAATTTTGATATACATTTTCCTACAATTAAAAAATGTTTGATGAAAAATAAAGATGAAAAAGTACCTGTTCTGCTTCTGTATTAATCACCACCAAATGTGCCCCCATTTCAACACATCTCTGTTCACTTTTAGCCCAAAAATGGTATTCAGTAGAAATGAGGTAGCAGCTTGAACCAAACGACTTCCAAGTACTTGGGCAACATCCCCAGACTTTTTCTGTATTACATGAAAGAGAAATGTGATTGCAAGATGAGACAAATTAGATGAAAGAAATATGTTCTATACACATAAAACTTCCAGGATCTGTGGTTGTTTTCTAGAGTTGTTTTCTTAATTCAGATATTTACATTTCTCTGAATTATGTGACTTGGGGCCATAGAATTGATGTTAAGTAAACATTCTTAAACATTAAGTCCTCAATATTAACTAAGTTAGCCTATAAAATTCCTCTGGATTGTGTTTTGTTTTGTTTTTCAAAAATTGATACTAAGGGGCTGGGGTTGTAGCTCTGTGGTAGAGCGCTTGCCTCCCATTCACAAGGCACTGGGCTCAATCCTCAGCACCACATAAAAAAATAAATAAATAAAATAAAGATGTTGTGTCCATCTACAACTAAAAAAAAATTTTTTTAAGAAATTGATACTAAGTTGTTGATTTTTTTGTTTGTTTGTTTGAAGTCCTGTTGTTCCATGTCCCTTATACCTTTAAGTACAAAGTTGCCTTGGAGTTTGAAGTGACTAACACACATGATCTGGAAATCTAAGTCTACTCAATGATCTCAAATAAGCCACCAAACTTTAGGTTTTTGAAATGAAAATTGTAACTATTAGAATTATGCCTCATTAGAATTCTGACTCTACCATTTATTTCATGTGTCTTTAAGCTAGTTACATTTCCTCCTCCTACACCTCACCCCCCCTTTTTATTTCTTTTTCTTTTTTTAAAATTTTTTGACATTAAGTATCAAATCCAGGATCTCAAACATGCTAGGCAAGGTCTCTACCACTGAGCAACTCCACCAGCCCAACATAACCTCCTTAAGTCTGTTATTTATTTCATCTATAAAATAGAAATAATAAATGTGACAACTTCATGGGGGATTTAATCACATAATACATGAAAAATATTATAAAAGATGCTTAATTCAGAATAATTGCCCAATAAATATTACCTACCACTAATTTTCACACAGTATCAAGCAATTTAAAGAGTTTCAATGATCAGTTCTCTCCCTTTTCCCCTTAGAAATATCAGTTTGCCACTTTCCTAGGATTGAAGAAATCTATACCTAGCCATATATAAATTTACTGCCATATTTTTATTAGACATAAACTCAGCATGATTTATACTACATGTATAATTTTAGCATAATATACATGTATGCTTAAATAATGAATTCTTTAAATTTGTTGAGTTTTCCATTTTAAGTAAAATATTACAATAGAGGGCTGGAAAAGTGGCTCAGTGGTAGAACACCAACTAAGCATAACAAGGCTCTGAGTTCAATCCTCTTCATAAAAAGAAAACACAGTAATATATGTAGTCTTCTAGAGGTTTCTTTTTTTTTAATTTCACATTATGATTCATTCATATTATTATACATGGACTTATTTTAATCATTTTGTTGTTACATATTAAATGATGAAAATCCATAGACATTATTTTATAATGTTATAAAATAAATAAAATGGACCACATTTTTATAGGTTTAATATTAGATGCTTTTAGAACATTAATTATGCATTCCATTCACTAACAATTACTGCTTTTTACAATGTTCCTCAAAGTGCATATTAACATATTGTTTGAATTTTAAAGAGTTAAGTATCTTTTTGATGGTGGGTTTTGGCTTTGTCAATTAAGTTATATGTTGAAAACATTTTTATATGTCTAATATACCAAATCTCAAAAAGTTGACCAAAAAAAAAAGAACTGAAAGCTGTGAGGCTGAGAGTGTAGCTCAGTGGCAAAGGTTTCTTAAAATTTGTGATGTCCTGGGTGTAATCTCCAACTACAACAAAATAAATATTTATTTATAAAATTTATAAAATAAGTACTTAAATTTATAAAAATGGATATTATAAATATATGTTTTTATATGTAATGCTGATTTTTAAATCCTTTGGCTATATGCCAAGGAGTGGTATAACTCTGTCAAATGGTGGTTCCATTCTTCATTTTTTGAGGAAACTTCATATTGCTTTACAGAGTGGTTGAACCAATTTGTAGTCCCACCAACAATATATGGGTGTACCCTTTGTCCACACCCTCTCCAAAATTTATTATTACTTGTATTCTTTATAATTGCCATTCTGGCAGTAATTTTAATTTGCATATCTCCAATTACTAAAGATGTTGAACATTTTTTCATATATTTGTTAATCATTCTATGCTTAAATATATATTTATACATTTAAAAAGTAAATATTATAAATATATAAATGTACATACAAATATGTTTACATATAAATTATATGTATTTATTTAATATATAAATATAAAATTTATAAAATAAATATCTATTTAATAAATCGAAGGTTGTTATCAATAAAAAACATTTTTCAAAAAGCCATTGGACAGTCTAGGTATGGTGGCACACAACTGTAATCCCAGCTGCTCAGGAGGCTGAGGCAGGAGGATCTCGAGTTCAAAGCCAGCCTAAGCAAAATCTAGGTGCTAAGCAACTCAGTGAGACCCTGTCTCTAAATAAAATATAAAATAGGGCTGGGGATGTGGCTCAGTGATCGAGTGCCCCTGAGTTCAATTCCCAATACCCCCAAAACAAACCATTGGACATTAATGATATTCTATTTCTATTTTTCCATTCTATTCTGAGAATAATGAGCAGATCAAAGTGCTTTATAAACATAAAAATAACACGTTTAATTAATAATTACTTGATAAGAATAATTAAGTTTTTTCTGATATATTTCCTAACAATTGAGAAAGCAAATGACAACTGAGAAATAACAAAAATTTTGCATTTTTTCTGTTTTTTACTTTACTTTAAACATTAAAGAAAAATTTATCAAATTTTCAGTTAATAGACCACTACAAATAATTATTTAATACTTCACTATATGATTTTAGGCAGATAACTGAAAGAATTTTAAAAATTGGGTGACATTCTATATCAAAGCTATTTCCATTTCTATCTTATTTCAGTGATCAATATTTATTTGCTTGTGTCATTATATTGAAAAGTAGAAACAGAATTGATGTGGAAACCTATCTCATTCTAGCAATAATATTATTCAATTATCAATATACATCAGATCACATTTTTAAAGGTCCCCCCCCCATTCATCTTATTAAGAGATGGACTTCCAATTGAGTTTTACTTTAAGTTAATAATCTTGAACCTTTATAATAAATGTGTGGTATGTCCAGATAATAACTCTAACAATAAATCAACCCAAAATAATTTTTAATATTTTTAGTTGTAGATGGACACAATACCTTTATCTATTTTTTTATGTGGTACTGAAAATTGAAAATATGAGGTACTAGGCAAGCACTCTACCACTGAGCCACAACCCCAGCCCTCCAATAGAAATTTTATAACTCTTAAAACCTAACTGTTCACAGAAAATAAAAATATTTAAAATATACTTACATATATACTTTGGTAGATGGGGAAGGTGTGATGTAAATAGTAATTCAAGGGCTAAAAGAAAAGAGGTTGGGGTGTGGCTCAATAGTAAAGCACTTGTCTAGCATGCACAAGGCCCTAGTAAAATCCCCAATACCACAGATAATACACACTTAATTTTTTAATAGATGATAGAAGTTAACACTTTGTTATAGACATTGGCAGATACATTTTAAAAGAAATATAAGAGATTTTTAATGTCACTATTTACCATGTTTTTGAAATTAAAGTATTTGCTTCTCAAACATGATGAAAAGTTTAGATGTCAAATTAAATAATATAGGATGGTACATAGTTTTTCAAAGTCCTTTTTAGGATTGACAAGCTAAGCATTTCACAGACTCTGATCCAGGCAGAGTACAGGCTTATTTATTGAAGATGCTCCGATTCAATAGGCACATCTGAACATCTCAGCTCTCTGAGATTAAGTGGGAAACAAATTGGAGTTTTTGATTATTTTTTTTAACTTTTGTTAAAATGAAAATTTTGTTTGGACTTTTCCTTTTTTTCATTGTAATAACAGTTTGAAAGGACATTATTAAAATTTAAGTATTATTATTTGCTGATGTGGTATTATATCAAATAATTTTATCAGGTAAGCTTATCTGTAACTGGATTTAGTTGTTTCAAACAATATGGTTAGCAAAAATTTGAAATTAATATGTTTAGGAAATAAATTTATAGATGGATGGGGAGTTCATTTAATTTATATTCATCTCTGTCCCATATCAGCGCCTTCTGAAAGCAAAGTCAAGATTGTTTATTTCTGCTTTCCAGGGAAATGTTCTTTAAAACCCTATTTGTTATTGCAGGCATGCCTCCAAAAGGTGGGAAGAAGACTATCCTTCCAGAATTATCTTTTCCTCACCAAGAGTCAGCTCCACAGTTGTTTGACCAAAGAACCCCAATGTGCTAAGAAAACCACAGGTCAGGGAAAGCAAAGAAACCATGCTTTGGATTCCCATGCAACATATTCTTGCCAAATACCAAAACAGAGAAAATTCTAACATCTCACAGAAATTCAAAGAAACTTCTGCCTTCTCCTCACCTTACAAAAGTTTTGCCATAGCAGTAGGGTATTCATTACTCCTTGAATAACAAGAGTCTGACACCTGCATAGATTTCTTGGAAGCATTAAGACCATAAGACCTCCATAGACATGTGCTTTGCCTCTTTTTGGTATTTTGTACCATAGTGTAAAGCAGACAATGATCCTGAATCCGATTCTCCAACATCTGATAGTACTAGGAGTATATTTTGGGGTGTGATGATCTAAGCCTCAAATGATCTGACCAGAAATAAAGCTAGTGATAAGAATGAAGAAGGATATTATTAATTGGGAAACTTACTTATCAAAAATGGGAACTTATTTTAATAAAGGGTGAAGATAATGTGGAAATTGTATTATTTCCAGAGTTGACTTGAGCAAACATATGTGGATGTTGACAGCATTTATCAAGATCAAGAATTTCAATATATTGGGCTGGGATTGTGGCTCAGGGGTAGAGCGCTCGCCTAGCACGCGGGCGGCCTGGGTTCGATCCTCGGCACCACATAAACATAAATGCATTGCATTGTGTACAACTAAAGCAAATAAATAAATATTTTTTAAAAATCATAACTTAAAAAAAAAGAATTTCAATATATTCCTATCCCCTTGCCCCCTCCTCTCCTTCCTCCCTCTTTGTTCTATTTAAAGCTCTTTCATTCCTCTCATTCCCTCTCTCTTGCCTTTATAAGTTAGTATCTTCATATCAAAGAGATCATTCAACCTTTGGGTTTTGGGGATTGGCTAACTTCACTTAGCATTATTTTCTCCAACTCCACCCATTTACCTGCAAATGCCATGATTTTATTCTCTTTTAGTGCTGAGTAGTGTTCCATTAGGAATAATGGCAGACTGAGTTATCCATGATTACCCTAAATACATGTATGAAGGCACAATTGTTGTAAAAATACTTTATATTAAACCAGCAATTCAAAAAATTGTGCTCTTTATATGTAATATGAAATGTACTCTGCAAACATGTATAACAAATTAGAATAATACAAAATTTAAAAAAAAGAATTTCTATAAATTTTGAGATACATAACTAAAGCTTGATATGAGCATATAAGTTTAGAGAAACCTTGAAGATATCCAAGCAGAAACCCCCCCCCCTCTCTCTCTCTCTCTCTCTCTCTCTCTCTCTCACACACACACACACACACACACACACACACACACACACACACACAAGAATATAGCAATCTTGAGCTGAACCCTGAGTTCTCGCGGAGAAAGGGAAAGTATAGGTAAACATTGTAAATCTTTACCTGTCACCCTTGTCCCTTCACTGAAGCAGGATAGATTTGAATGATGTGTATGTAGTTCAGACAGTCTTTTGTCAGATTTGTTACTTGCAAAATGGTAAGCCACTGTAAAGGAAGAAAAAGGATGAGAATCCACCCATTCTTTTGAAATAGAGCCTTATACTTTCTATCTGCATCAAGTCAGCTTACCTCCCACCCCTCCACTCTTCTTCCCTTTGCAAGCAAGTGAAGACCAGTCTGAATTATGCTTGTTTATATCCATTTATCTTACTTGTTTGTCTATCTGCCAACTTATTTTTGTCTCTTCCCCCATTATAATTTAAACCTTAGATTCTAGAACAGAGATTCTGTCTGTTTTCTACATCATTTACTTGCAAATACATAAAGAAATGACTGTCAAAAAATCATGTATAGATATTTATTGACTTTCAGAAAGTCTGGTATACTTTAATAACCTTGAAGAAGTCACACAGGTTATATGAATATTTTCTAAATACTTCTGATTGCATGTAGCTATAGATAAATGTGGTATAAATAACAACCAAGGGAAGACTTTGAACATTTGGATATATTCTAAATATCTAATGTCAATATCTAATTCTCAAATAAAAACTACCTTTCTTGTTCATGGGTGTGCATGTTAAACAACATTAAACAAAACCTATTATCTCTCAGGTCCTGATTTGACTCTTCAATACTATTTCTCTTCTTTCAATTTGCCTACTACTAAAGCTCAATATTTTCACAAATTTCTACCTTTCTCCTGGCCTGTATTTAGCATACTGAATTTCTGCTTCTTGACTAATGAAATAACTATTATTAACTCCCTTCTTTCTTGCACTTCACCAAGAGAACAAAAATAGATTCTAACCTTGGTGATAATGATCTGTGTTTTACTTAACACTGATAGATTTATTTACTTTTCAAAGGGAACTTCAGATATAGCAAGACTCTCTGACATAGCAAGTAACTTTCACTCCCTCCCAGACTATTCAAGAACTATTTTTATTCACCCTATCATGAATAGAAAATCAAATTATAGATTGGACTGAAAAACCATATTTGAGTTTTCTCACACAATGAACTTGAGATATGTATTTAGAGGCAAATGGAAAAAGGAAGGAATATTTTATTTCCTTACATTGTCATTATCTCATCTGAATTACTTTCCTCTCATATTGAAAGAGACACCCACATGAGTCAAAGACCCCCATATAAACCATAACCATTATGAAAGCAATTAGAGTTGCTCTCTCAATACAGGAATCTTGTGACTAGAGAACACATGATCAATGGGGGGCCCAGTATTGAAAGCTGGTACCTTAGGTGATACTACAAATAACACCCATGCATCTGGGAGGTCATGATTCAGCAAATATTAAAGCCAGATAAGTTAATCTAGAAGACTCTATTGTTGAAAGATATAGAAAGAGCAGGAAAGGGAGGAAGTGAAATCAAGAAAAGCATGGCATTCTAAGTAAGAGCTGACCTACTTGTAAAGTAAAGGAGGATAGATCCCAGGGAATCTTTATAGAACATGAGAGAAGAAAGAATCAAGAAAAAATGGTACCTCAGTGCCAAACTTACCAACACAGCTCACAATGAAACAAGCACTGAGGACTATGATGGAAATCATAGCAATGGACCACAGCTTCAGGAACCAGCAGACTCTCTTCTCTATCAGATCAGCAAGACAAATGCAAACCTCTCAGAATAGATAACATGGTAGTAGCTCTGAAACACAGAGCAATCTGGACAAAATTCATCAGGCAACTGTAAATTCCATTTCCATATACTTTCTTCCTTATTATTACATTCTTCTACTGATCATCTGCCTTTCTTGAACTATTACTTTTGTCTCCCATGTCTCATATTTCTATATTCATGTTTGATTTCTTATTCTTAAAAGTGCTTCTGACTCGGAGACATTATTTTTTCTTTCAAATTCCCAATTCTGCTGTCTTGGCAACATCTCTATTGCTTCAATCTGTCCATTTTTCTACCTCTTCTCTCCAGATTACTCTTATCATCTCATCATACATTTCTATCTTCCTCTCTGGAATGGAAAAAAGGAATACTCACCTCCACCTTGAGCTTGGCTTTCTTGCACCATTATGTGAGTCGCTGTCTGTTCAGAAGTTTCTAGAACCCTTTGTATCTCTCTGTCTCCCTAAAGATGTTACCCAGAGACCTGGCTTCATTCAAAGAGGCCAAGGCTCAGAGAATAACAGCTCCACACTCTGATATGACTAATATATTTCCAATGCTAATACACAAAGAGCTAAAGTTTCCAGTGATTTAAAGACGTGGGAAAAATGAAAGAGGAAATTGAGAAACATACCCAAAACTGTTCCTGAAAATCTTAACAGCAATATTCAGATCATTTATTCAGTTTCTAACATGAAGTTTCTCTTTAATTCCTATTCACCCCAGCATACAAAAGAAAACAAATTACATATCCTAAAAAATTTATTTGTAGGCCTAATTAAATTGCTACCTAACAGACCTTTTTATTGGGTACTTCTTTTATGTAACGCTTAATTTCACATGTCCTAAGAAGTAAGTAAAATTCTGGTTGAATCAATGTGGTTTAAGGGTTAATAAAGTAAACTTAATAAAGTCTTTCCACAAAGGTGTTGGTGATTTGTGTTTCGCTGAACTGTGGTTCTTGCAAATCTAAGTAAATTGGTATTTTGATTATGTTAGTGTGGCTGCACTAACTCCATCATGATTTTTCTCTTGTAACCCAAGCTGTAACTGATAGTCACTTTGGCAACCAACTGATTGATAGCTATGTTGACAACTGTGCACTGATATGCAAATGAGAAAGTTGGTGCCTGGAATCTTTCCCTCCAAAATTAACATCTGGAAATTGAGATAATACACCTGGGGCTACACATACAATGGCTTCAGACTGCTGTTTTGAGATACACCTCACTATGACAATGTTCTTTAATCATTCTGAATTGGCATCAGATCTGGAGGATCTGTCAAAAGGAGCAATTCCTTACTTCATCACTGATGTTTTGATAACAATCAGGATCCATTCAATTGTCACCCTTGAAGGAACTGTTCTCCCTGGACCACGTATACAGTTCCTTCCATGGACATGTGATGTTTTGTTCATTGCTAGGTAATTTTCTTTTACCTATTTTCACCTGTTTTTATACGTTTCCATTGATGCAAAATAACCACTCTGCTTTAAAGGAAATAAGAAAACAGTTTATTATGAGCTAAATGTGAGGGACTCAGGCCTGAGAGCAAAGATTTAAATTGCTTTAAATGAAGAGTTCCAAAGAAAAAGAGGTTGTAACAACTTTTATAGATAGAAAACAAAGATAATTGTAAATCAACACATTCAATGACCACATTGTCACTGGGGGCATTACATAAGTGAGTTGTTGAACAGTGGAAAAATTTTGACCATTAAACTGAGATGGTATCTTACTACATTCTTAGTGGAAGATTGATGAAATCAGGAGTCTGCTCTTTGTCAAGCTGTGGATAGTTAACCAGGTCAAACCTATATCACAGAAAGTTTACCTAATAGACATGAGAAGGTTAGGTCAGATACAAAATCAAGAGAAATGAATTGTTTTCTAAAGACCAAATTAACCTTTTAGGATAAGCCTCAGGACTCCTACAAGTCTCCAAAAAGCATGCCTGTGTTTATTTTACATCTCCTTGTCCGGGGAAAATATTGTCTATCTAGTGCATGCTTGAAAAAATTCTAATAGAATAGTGCCTTTGGGAATGTTTAATTTCACATTTCTTTTGTTTATTTTTCCTTATTTTACTTTTGTTCACTTTATAATAAACTGATTACTCTGAGAACTACCTTTGTTTCACTGGACTTATCATTTAATTAAAGAAAAAAGGATATTGTTCCTCTTAGAAGAATTATAATCTTTGAGGTTAAAATTGTTCCCAAATTTTGGGATACTGGACCATACTTATGGGTTCAACATGACAAAAGATGATTAAACTCTCTTATTGAGTCAAGACCAATATTTGGCAGAGGTCAATAAATTTTTATAATCTCCCTGTTGGATAAATGGAAGCCTGAAATGGTATCCTTTCTTACTTACACATAAGCACTAGAATGTAGACCTTTCTATTAACATAAAAACATCTCTATAATATTAAGAAAGCATTCTTGAATATAAAGAAATCTACTTTGGATATGTGTACATTACATTTATGATACTGGGATATACTAAGAAATATATATTTGATCTTCCTCATCAGTTCTAGGCACACAACTTCTAAAACCCTTGAAATTTTCTGGGCTGTAGGAATGATAAGAGTATCTTTTGTTACAATATTTGGGTTTTTTTCCTGCCAATTCCCAAATAGCTTCAGAACATTAAAGATAAAAGGAGCCACATTGGTTATTCATAACAAGCCCCTTTCAACCATGCCCAAGTTATCTTTGATGGCCACCAAGATAGCTTCAGAGTAGGTGCTACTTAGGATTAGAAGGTTGAAACTTTTCAAGTGCTGGCGACTGTTCAATCCACTATGGCCACTGGTTTAATTAAATGTGCCTATTTAATGGAGCCTCCACAAAAATCATGGGAACAGCATTGAACTCAACGGGACTTTATAAATGACAAGACAGTTATAGCTACAGGTAATGATGAAATAGACTTTGAGAAACATAATAAAAAGTCCAGAAAATTTCTCCATGGTTGGTTTGAGATGCAATAAATCATAAGGGGAGATGTGGTTATAACACATGACTGTCTGTTTCCAGTTCCCCTTCAAGATGAAGAAAGACAATCTCCAGACTGAGTCACCTAAATGTTCAGGAAGAGAAAACAATCTCTTCAGCTATATACAGATAAAGCAATTTAAAGACCTTTTGCTTCCTTATCTTTCTCCAATTTATGCTCCCCTAATTGCTTTCTGGTCTTGATTTATGCTGTTTTCTGTTTATTTGTTTCTATTCCTTTGTCCTGTACAGGTTTCTAGGTTATAGTGGTATGTCTTTAACTAAAGAGAGCTTAGATGGTAGAAACAAAGGCAAAAAGATGAGATATATCTAAACAAAAATCCAGGTGTGGTTGTGTACTCCGGTAACACCAGAAACTGGAGAGGTTGGGGAAAGAGGATAGGGAGAATAAAAAATCAGAGCAAGAGCAGAATTGTGAGTAACCTCAAATTAAATTTGCAGATAAATGACTATTTAAGCCTGTCCAGTGAATAATGCAAACACTAGCAATAAAGACAGTAATAATGACTAGAGATTGAAAATAAAAGAATACAATATACTATTGGAGACAAGGCAATTTTGTTTTGTTTTCAGTTGACCTCTTCTAAAAAAGACATGCTATTTCCTATTACCACTGGCTAATAAATTCCTTATAAACCATTCTTGGGACAATTCTCTATCCCTGGGATTATATCAAAATTCTGGAAATTATCAAATTGCAAATAATAAAAGATGAAAGTTTCTGGTTACTCTTTACAGATTCTAACTGGTTATATTTTGACTCTCATGTACCTCAAGTCCTTGATATCATAATACCTCCCTAGTGGCTTGAAACTAGATTTGTCCTCTGGTGTTTTTATGTAAGTGTTTGTCTACAAAAAGCTAGTTCAACATTCATGGAAGTGGAACAGTTTGATAGTGCAACCTTAAGTGATTTTCTTTTTCCCTATCCCTTTCAGAGGTTTGGAGTAGGAGAGTTAAGATGTTGGGAAGTGGAAGGCAATCTAGATAAGTAATAATTGAACTTTTATGGGCCAATGACCCGTTTCAGAGTCTGATGAAAGCTTTGGGCCCATTTAACAAAATTTTTTCACAAATACATTAACACAAAAATTATATGTAATATTTTATTGAAAAGCAATTTCTTTAACACAAACAATATAAGCAATATTTACAAAAAAACCCATATTTTCTAACTTTTATGAAAATATTAAGATCCATAAAGAACCAAGTAAATGAGCCGGGCGCGGTGGCGCACGCCTGTAATCCCAGCACTTGGGAGGCTGAGGCAGGAGGATCGCAAGTTCAAAGCCAGCCTCAGCAATGGAGAGGCACTTAGCAACTCAGTGAGACCCTGTCTCTAATAAAATACAAAAAAGGGCTGGGGATGTGGCCCAGAGGTTGAGTGCCCCTGAGTTCAATCCCTGGAACCAAAAAAAAAAAAAAAAAAAAAAACCAAGTAAATAAATTAGTACTAGATGGTATTAACAAAATAATTATTTTGAACAAAAATACACCTTAATCATTATTACTAATATCTGGATTTAATAAAGTTGAATTGGATCCCTAAATCCTGAAAATAAGGATAAACCAGAAGTAGACTGACATTTCCAGATCCAGCCACTCAATTTTGAATGATCCAAATCTCTGAAAATAAATATGGATGATTGAAGAGTAACAGACTCCTCAGCTGCCCACAATAGGCAAAAGTAATTCCTCCCTAAAAACAAAACAAACAAACAAAAAAAACTTTTTGTACAATTCATCCACAGTATCTAGTACTTAATCAAAAGTAACCACAAATAAATAAAACTACACACACACACAAGATTGAAAATCTAAAAAAATAAAAAAAAAATAGATCCATGGAGCTCAAGATAAGAGATTTTTCAGATTAAGATTTTTAAAATAAGTATGCTTAATATGCCATGAGATAAAAGAAAATATTGACAATTTCTACAAAGAATTGAAAATTATTTTTAAAAGAAAAATCAACAGGAAAATTTAGGATTGAACAATTTTCTTGATAGGACTCAAAAACACAGGAAGCAAAAGCCAAAATCAACAAATGAGATGGCATTAAACTAAAAAGTTTAATGGAAATTATCAAATTGCAAATAATAAAAGATGGAAGTTTCTGGTTTCTTTACACAGCAAAGAAAACAATCAACAGAATGAAGAGACAACCTACAGAATGGGAGAAAGTTTTTGCCAGCTCATCATCTCACAGAGTGGTTAATATTCAGAACATATAAAGAACACAAAACAGGATCCTAACAACCAAAAGCAAATAATAAAATTTTAAAAAATTGATGATGATCTGAAGACACTTCTCAAAAGAAATATAAATGGCCAAATATATATGAAAAAAATGCTCACACTCATTAGTTATTAGGGAAATGTGAATCAAACTGCATTGAGGTACAGTCTTGTCACAGAATGGTTATTATCAATTAAACAAAAAATAACAAATGCTGGTGAGAATGTAGAGAAAAAGCCATTCTTACATATTAATGTGACTGTAAATTAGTACAGAAATCATGAAAAACAGTTCTGAAGTTCCTCAGAAAACTAAAAATAGAACTACCATATGATTCATCTATTCCACTCCTGGGTATATATTCAAAGAAAATGAAATCAGCATACAAAAGGCATACCCGAGTTTATTGTGACATTATTCACAACAGCTAAGAGATGGAATAAGCCTCAGTGCAGATCAGCAGATGAATAGATAAATAAAATGTGGTATACAATCACATTGCACTATTATTCAGCCTTAAAGAAGACTGACGTTCTGACATTTGCAACACAAATGAATGGAACTGGAGAAAATTACGTTAAGCAAAATAAATAAGACACAGACAAGTATCAGGTGTTCACTGTGATTTTTTAAAAAATTTGTTTTAATTGGCCTGAAAGTAGAATTGCAATTACTAGGGAAATGGGAAGAGTATTATAGGGGAAAGGAGGAGATAGTGAAAGTTGAATGGATATGATCATCGCATACAGTTTGCATGTATAGAAATAACACTGTTAATACCATTAATATGCATAATTAGTGTGTTAATTAAAAATGGAATTTTAAAAGGAAATTTAGGATTAAAGAATACAATAACTAAAACAAGTACTCAATTAAACAAATTGGGCTATGAAAACCAAACATGTCAAGGAATCTGGAGACATAATAAAGATCCTAGGGATGCAGTTGGTAAGCTTGAAGGTGCCAGGATCTGAGGGCTTGGCAGATGGATTGCCTTTCCTGGGAGTCCTCTGAGTGCAGGGTTGTATGATCAGAGTCCCCAAGTATCCATGGTGAGTGAGCTCTGGAACCTCTGTCTTTGGAGAAAGAGGATGCACATAGGCACAGGAGGAGCTGTTGAAGTAACCAATCCACCTTGTATGCAGCCATGTCTCTGCACTTTGGGCCTGAGTGCAGAAGGTGAGAGAAAGAAAACTGAACACAGTCCCCACAGTTACTGCGCCAATTGCACACAAGCACAGGTGCCCATGGGCTGGGCAGTAGCCCGGTCAGCTTGAAGCATTCTGCATCTTCTCCATAGACAGCAAGGACTCTGAGATCAGGGACCTGCCCCTCTCCGCACAGCTTCACCACTCTTCCAGCTCCTGGGGGAGAATGCCTGGGACCAGAGTCCACCTGCTGGTGGAAACTGAAGACTAACATAACACCAAGAATAGCTGTGACACAACCAAATTCATTTGTAGCAGATAAGAAGACCATGGGGAATCGCTTTCAAAGCCGCAACTCCCTGAAGTTTGAAAAATCTGCAGTTTATCTGACAGAGAATGCATAGTCAGGACTGGGAAAGGTTTCATTACAGCGTGGGTGGGGACTTTCCTACTCAGACACATTCTAACAACATGCTCCTTGATGTTTTCCGTATTATAGAAAAAAAGCTTTAATTTTACCCAGAGTAGAGATTTTAGTATTACAGTAAAGTTTCCCTCTCAGTCATTGGTGTATGCTCCCATGGGGTAGCTTGTGGAACACTACTTCTGAGAAACAACTATGAGATGATTTGATAGAAAAACTATACCTTGGGGCTGAGGATACTGAATGGAAGACAGTATGCACCCAGGCTGAAAGTCAGTCCTATCCTCACTTCCCAGGCTGTTCCTTTGCTAATACCTGAAAAAACAATGCCCAGGCAGGCACTGCTTAGTGCCCTGAAGTGCAGAGGTGACAGTCTCTGGCCACATGCTCAGCTTCCCCTCTCAGCCACCCAGGCCATGGCTTTGTGCTACAGGCATTATGCCTGCACCCAGTGGCACCCCTTCCTGTAGAAGTGTGAGGAGCTGCAGTCCCAACCAGTGGAGCAGAGCATTGTTGGGAGTCTTGCAGCCTGGACTGTAGGTACCAGAAGAAGCCTAACAGCATTTCCACATCTCCTGGTACAATCAACTCATCTGGTTCTGAGCAGCATTTACTTGCTGGGCATGCCTTATCAGCTAACAAGTCAAGCTTCTGCTCTGGAGGGACAGAAAGCCATGTACCAAACCCCCATCCCTGGTGTTTGGAGTCAGCAACTTACTAATAGACCAGTGGCAGGCTAATAGCTGTTGTGTGTTCTTTGTATACAAAGAGGATCACAGGCATGGGTGAACAACCTGAATTACTCTAGCATTTCAGTCAACTAAGTATCTTATCATGGAAGTGTGTGTTGTGTGTGTATGTGTGTGTGTGTGTGTGTGCTGCTGGGGATTGAACCCAGAACCCCAAGCATATGAGACAAGCACTCTAGCACTCCACCACTGAGATAAATCACCAGCTTTTCTACAAAATATTTTTAAGAAAACCTTTACACTAGATGGGAAATCTGGCCACACAAGACAGAAGGGACCCAAAAGAGGGAAATTTGGAAACACCAACTGTTGTCAAAGTGTGACTATCAATGCCTGTCAAAGACCACTAGACTCCAGGGCCTCCCAGATTCACAGGAGCTAAAATATAAAGTATAACATAAACAATTGTGCAAGCAGCCTTTACCTTTTAAAGTGACATTCACACACAAACTTGCAAATATATAATGTTACATCTGGGCAAACATTTCCTAGATCCCACTGAAGAAGCCACCCCCCCACCCCAAATCTTGCCAGATTTTCTCTGAGAAATAGATCTAGGAGCAAAGATTCTAATCAAGCACCACAATTCCTCACCACCTCTTGAGGTGCTGTGGCAGAACACTTTTCCTTTACTTGGGGGATTTACAGCAAGCTTCAAGGGCTAAAACAGGATTTCTAAAGTTAAACACAAATTCCAAGTTATTTCAGCCAGAGTCAGGAGCTTTGTCTTAAATATAAATAATTATTAGAACCCTGAATCCCAGGAGAGGGCAAGATAGGTATTCTAGGATGAGACCAGGTTAACTGGTTCCTCCCTGCTCTCAGCACTTGCCTTAGTGATAACAGATAGGACATCCCTGATCCTTGGGAGACCCTGCAGTCCCTGGCATCATGGGGAATAGGCAAAGGGTAGATAGCAAACAGTTCACCCTTTGCTAGTGTTGCTTAAATTACCACAAGCCACAGCACCCACTTTTAACCTACAAACCTATGCCTCACATCAAGAACAAAAACTGCACATTTAATCCAGTTCTATGAACCCACTAAAAGTAAAACATCACTTTTTCTTCCAATGGCTGTTCCTTCCACTCTTGAGAAAGTACATGTGACACAGATCACAATAATCCAAGCGACTCTAAGCCAGAAGACTATAAAAGAAACTTGCAACTGGGCCTCAGTGTTTGTCCTGGATGCATGCACAAGGCCCTGAGTTTTACTTGAGTTAGTCAGCTTTCATCATGATGAAATACCTGAGAAAATCAGCTTCAAAGAGGAAAGGTTTATTTTGGCTAATGGTATCAGAGTTTTCAGTCCATGGTTGTCCAGCTCCAAAACAGAAACATTGCATCAAAAGGACATGGTAGAGGAAGGCTGCTCAGCCACTGGCAGTTGAGAAGCAGAAAGAGGAAGGAGCCAGGGATAAGATATAACCTTCAAAGGCACACCCCTGGTGGCCTACTTCCTCCAACTGGACTCCATCTGGCTAGAATTTTATCAGTGGATCAATCCATTGATGAGGTTATCATCTCCATGATCCAATCACTTCCCAAAAGCCCCATCTCTGAACATAGCCACATTGAACAACCCTTCAACAAAAGAGTCATCGTGGGAAACTTCATATCCAAACTATAATAATATCAAACATGGCAAAAGGAAAAAGAAGAAAGGAAGGAAAGCAGGCAGGCAGGTTGGCATGCAAGCAAACTAACTTACAACTGAGTCAGGAAATTAAAAAAGAAAAACACACAAGACTATAAGATATTTTTAAATGTTGCACTAGAAATCAAAACTAGGAAAAACTCATGAAATGATGTACTGAGTCACTAAAGCTCCAAAACTGTCATGAGCAAGAAAGCTGTTCTTTGCTATGAGCTGACACACTGTTGAAAACAGGCTCAAGAACCACAACATTCCCAGGGAAGCTCTCAGTCCCTGGGTCAGGGCAGAAGGAGGAACACAGCAGATGGAGAAGGCCAGAATGGAAATTGCACCGCAAACCCAACAGAAGATGAATTTCCTGCCTTTGAGGTCAAGGTTCCTGAATTACAACAACCATCCTGTTCCCAGTAGCTGCAGGTGGGCTAATTCTGCAGTATCACCAGAACAGTTAGCCCCATAATCCTGTGTCAGCTCCCTGGTGCAGAATCTGGTCTTTTTTATTTGGTCCTGGAAACTTGGTTGATGAGCCTGGGGCTTCTCAAGGAAATGTGCAGAAAATTCACACAGACTAAATGATCTTCAGACCTATTCCTAATTCATTCATCAGCTTGAGTTAAATCACAAGCAAGGAATAACTGTAGAGTGTACCTCAACATAAGATATGCACAATTTGTTAATGTATAGTTTAACAAAAAGATAAAGGAACCTATTTGTATTACCTCAAAGTCACAAATATTCAAAACACCCAGTTGTACAGCTGTCAGGTCTTGGAATATCTGAGAAAGTTTCTCTCTGCTTCACCTCAGCTGAACTGCCATTGAATTCTCAGTGGTATCTGGTCTTGTTTCCTGGTTCCTCAGGTTGTGCAGATGACATCACTGTTGCTTTCTGGAAATCCACTTCAAATAATCACAAACGGCTATCTTAATTTTGAGTGGGTATATTTTCTGACCAAACTCTTTTCCAAAACAACCTATTCATGCTGGATATGTGGTATTTTTCTCTCAGACAGAGACTTTAACTAACCAACAGACACCATTTCTATGGGTAGCATAACAAAATTTAGTACTTCAAGTCAAAGAAAAATAAATTTGTTCTGAATCAAAGTTGCATTTCATTCCCAATAATCAGATTTGCTGTTCACTATATCATGAGGTGAGCAATGGGGGAAATCTTTGAAAGGGTGCATTTTCCCTATGATTCCTTCCCCATCTCCCACTCTCTCTGTTCCCTGACTCTGCCAAGAGTTGAGCAACTTCCTTCTCCCATGCCCTTGGCTCATTTCTGCCTCACCTTAGGCCTGAAGGTTTGGAGTAGGCCACCTGAGACCTTTGAAACCTCGAGCCCCAAATGAACTTTCCCTCCTTAGGTTGTTCTTTTCAGATATTTTGGTCTCAGTGACACAAATACCAATTAGTAACTAGAAGTGGGTTTGCTGCTGTGACTAACCTGACCATATGATTCAGAAGTTTTTGGAGCTTGTTTGTGGAAGGAATTTTGAAAAGTGTAGAGATGTGAACTGGAAAAGCTTTAGAATATCGTAAGCAGAGCTTAATGTGCAATTCTGGTGAAACCTCAGAAGACAAGAATGCCAGTAAGAATGTAGACTGAATTCATGAGGTTTCAGAGGGAAATGAGATTATATTGAGAATTGGACTAGAGGCCACCCATGTTATTATATTCTGGCAAAGAACCTGGCTATATTTTGCCAGTATCCTGAGATTCTGTGTGAACCTGAATTTAAATGTGATAGACTAATTAATCTGGCAGAGGAAATTTCAAGGGAGCACAGCATTCAGTGAGTGGCATGGATATTGCTGGTGGCTTTTAGGTTTATCACGAGAATAGGAAACAGAAATCAAATAATTTTTAAAGCTTATGGTTTGGCCACAAAAGTGCTTATAAAACTGGGAGGGAAAAAATCTTGTTGAAAAAAATTACAGCCTCTAAAGAAATTCTAATTACTTTACATAGAGACACAGGAAAGATGCCTTGAGGGCATCTCAGGAATTTTTAAGACCATACCCACTGGTTCCAGGATGTAGTAAGGAAAATTCCTTTGAGAGGAGATTATGGGAGTATCCTGCTCATTTGGGGTGTCCTCGGGAATTGTTTCACCATGCTGAACTGTGCAGGCTCTCAGAGGCCACTGCAGCCATGATTCCAGGGGACCCAGGTATTATGCAAGCTTGCCAGAACTTAGGAGTCATCCACATGTTGGTGGTTCTGTAAGAATGCAGGATGCTAAAGTTAAGGAGTCAAGGAGGCTTCCACTAAGATTTCAAAGGAAGGCCTGGATGGCCACCCAAAGTGTAGCATGGTTGGAATATCTGTGGGATGCTCCTGAGTAGGTGATAAATAAAGCTGTAAACGTGAACCCAAAAGGGAATAGAGACTTTGGCATTAAGATATGCCAGTAACAGACTACTTGCTGAGGAACACTGCTGGCTGTGGAGAGAGCAAGGTTAAGAAAGATGCCATAAGCCCTGCAACCAGAAAGACTCTAGGAATGAGGCTACTTTTGGAGCTCACATCTCACCAACATGTGCTCCAGATGCTTCTTGCTGTGTCCTGCACAGCGAGGGATCAGCAAACTGAAGGGAGGTGTGAACTGGCTGAGAAATTAAAAATCTGAAATAATAAGAAATAAAAGACAAAAGACACAGAAATATAGTTTCAAAGGTGGGGAGGGGGGTTGGTGGGTGGATCAAACCTGATGGGTCAGATCCCTAACAAAGGAAAAAGCCCAGGAATCCTTTATTAAATGGAAGCACATCAAAGGGATTTATTGTCAGGAAGGGTTCTTCAAGGTAAACAAAGTCACAGGAACAGGGTAATTGAGACTTATCTACTAGCCAGATATCTTTCACTTGCTTTTGACAGCTGGTGCCTCAAGGTTGTTCAGCGCCCCATAATTCTTTTACCCCAGGGCAGCAGGCATCTGAATTCAAAGCTATCAAACCCATAAATCCCATGCCAGGCATGGAATCTGCCTCATTAACAGTGGCCACCAGCAAATGGGTGTGTCTTTCAGCACTTTTGTACTGAGAGAAACCCAAAAGGGCAGTCTCTGTCCAAGACTATAGAGTTCAAACAAGGATTCATTTGTCGCTCCTGACAAATGCTGGAGGTGAAGCTACAGGAAAGATTTTCCAGGCTGGGTTTTGGCCTTTTTATGGTCCCAACCTTTCTTTCTATTCCCCTATCCCTCCCTAGTGAAATGAGAATTTTTTTGCCACTGTATAATCGATATATGTGACTTACTTTTGATCATTAAAGGGACGTACAGCCAAGAGATTGCCATGAGTCTCAGATAAGATTTTGGTCTTGGACTTTTAGGCAATACTGGAACTATTAAGACTATGGGGACTCTTGAATACACATTAAATGTGTTTTGCATTGTGAGATGGGCATGACCTTTTGAGGGCCAGGAATAGAATGTTATATTTTGGATACAATGTATTCCACAAAAGGTCATGTGAGACAATGCAGGAATGTTCACAGGTGAAATTATTAGATTATGAGAGATTTAAAATAATCTGTGAATTTATTTAGTAGATCAATAATTTGAAAGGACTACTGTGCTGGAATGTAACTGTGAGCAGGTTCAGCATGGCTGGAGGAGGTGGGTTGCTGGGGATGTGCCCGTGGAGGTTGTAGCTTGTCCCCTTGGTTCCTTTCTCTTTCTCTCACATCCTGGCTGTCAAGAGGTGGGAAACGTTCCTCCTCTGCTGCCCTTCTGTTATGATGTTCTGCCTCATCTTAGTTCCAAAGCAATGGAGTCAGCCAACCATGAACTGAACCTCTGAAACTATGAGCCAAAATACACTTTCGTCCTCTGAGTTGTACTTGTCAGGTATTTTCATAACAGTGACAAAAAGCTGATAAAAAACTCCTGTTTATTGATTAGAACTCAGCTGGATGATTTTTCACTTTATATCACACTTTAAACACAAATCTTCCATAAACCCTGCTATACACAGATTATTTTAAAGATGCTGTAGAGAAAATTAAGGGGAAAGGCCCTGAAATACATACAATGCAAGGTAAATGGAAGAAGAGAGTCCCAGCATTGGTGTTATGGTTTAGATATGATGTACTCCAAAAGTGTACATGTGAGACAATGAAAGAAGGTTTGGATGAGAAATGACTGGGTTTTAGCCTTAGCCTAATCAGTGAATTAATCCCTGATGGGATAACTAAGTGGTAACTGGAGGCAGGTGGGGTGTGATAGGAGGAAGTGGTTCATTGGGAGCATGGCTATGGGGTATATATTTTGTACCTGGAGAGTGGAGTCTCTCACTCTCGCTCTCTCTCTCTGCTTTCTGATCACCATGTGAGCTGCTTCCCTCTGCTACACTCTTCCAGCATGATGTTCTATGGACTAAGACCTCTGAAACCACGAGCTTTCATATGAACTTTTCCTTCTCTACAATTATTCTGGTTGGGTCCTTTTAGTCACAGTTGTGAAAAAGCTGACTAAACCAACTGGCTAATCATATGATGAAATGTTTCACTTTTGAGCAAGTGAGCTCTTCGTTGTGGCAGTCAACAGCATTTTTAGTAAAATATGTTTTTAAAAATTCCTTCATTTTCATCCCCATGGTACAATTATAATGGAGTGAGCTCAATTACATGAAGTAAAAGTTCACCCAGAATGTTGCATAAGGTGCTCTTTGGAAAGTAAACTAGTAAATGCTAGATACAACATTAAAAAAAAAAAATCAAGCCTGTACCCACCCCCCCCCCAAAAAAGTGTGAATTTGGGCATAGTCAGGAAATTAGTAGCAAATGGAAAGACTCAATTGCACAATCCCTGAAAGTCATATTGAGATGTCCACATCCACAGGATATCATAATCCATAAAATGATCACACCAGGCCAATGAATTATGGATTTCATTGTAAGTATGATATATTTTGTATTATTTTACAAAGAAAATGTAAGAATTTTAGTAAAAAGGAGAATACAAACATACCAGGCGTCATTTTGACTGGCCACCTGTAAACAGAAATTATAAAACTGATGTTTTAGTCAGCTTTTTCGCTGCTGTGACTAAAGGACACAACCAGCACAATTATAGAGGAGGAAAGGTTTATTTGAGGGCTCATAGTTTCAAAGGTCTTAATCCATAGAAGACTAGTTCCATTTCTCAGGGCTTCAGGTAAAGTTGAACATTATGGCTGGATAGTGTGGCAGAGGGAAGCAGCTCACATCAGGAAACAGAGAGAGAAACTCCACTCTCCAGATACAAATATATACACAATATATATACAAATATACACATATATATACAATATATATACAAATATATATACAAGTATATACACAATAACCACCTCCTCCAGTCAAACCCTACCACTTTAGTTAATCCCATCCAGAATTAATACCCTGATGAGGCTAAGACTATAACCCTTATCATTTCTCCTCCAAAACTTCTTGTATTGTCTCACATTTGAGCTTTCAGGGACACCACATCTAAACCATAACAACTGAACACCCAAAATTCTCTTTATGCTCAAGGAATATAAATCCACATCAATTTACCAGTATTTATCACTGATTCTAATTTCTAATTAAAATATATAATGCTAAAAGGTCTGATTTATCTTTGTTAAATGCTTTACTTTTAAATTTCAGCACTAGACTGAACAAAGAATGATAGTAAGCTGAAAAGGTCTACACCAGATGCATTATAATTAAGTTGTTAAAAGTCAAATACAGAAAGAATTTTGAAAAGAAAAAGAGAAAAGCAACTCATAATATACAAGGGAGGCTACAAAAGACTAAACAGATTTCTCAATGGAAATCTTCCAGGTCAGAAACAGTGTGATAATACATTCAAAATATTCAAATGAAGTATGTGGGTAACCTGGCCATGACATCTGTCACTCCATTGATTACCAGAGTTGATTTGGCTAATCCTGCTAACTGGGAGCCAATCTCTTCCTCCCTTAACACTCCATAAGCAGCCCTTTTGAAGCTACATACTTAGTTGAAGTGAGGACCTCCCCCAATAGAGGAGGTCCAATAGAAGAGAACCATTCTTTGGTTAAGGCTATATAAATAGCTGCACTCCCCTGCTAGAACCTCCAAACAAGTTCTCAAAATACTCAAAGGAAAAGTAAACGACTAATAAAGAACACTGTACTTGGCAAGGATGTCCTGAAAAATGGAAACAAACAACAATAACAAAATATCCAAACAAAAAAATAAAAAACCTGAGGAAGTTGATCACATACTTTGCAAAAGATATGAACAAGATTTCTTCAAATGGAAATTTAAAAATATTAACTAAAATATAAAAACATAAATGTATAAAACTCATGGGTAAAGATAAATATGTAGGCAAATACTTAAATTTATAATATCGTAATAATGGCACATAAACCCTTATGTGAAAGTTAAAAATATCAACCCTTATATAAAAGTTAAAAATTAAACATATTAATAATAACTATGCCTATAGTAATTTAGTGATATCTATACTGTATAAGATTAAATCCCAGCCTGTGCAACTCAAGAAGACCCTGCCTAAAAGTAATTTTTTTTTCAAAATAGCTGGAAATGCAGCTCAGTGCAGAAGATAGTGGGTTCAATCCCCTGTACAAAAAAAAAATTAAAAAATTAAAAATAAATGAAAATATAAAACAGTAACATCAATTATCTAAAATGTGACAGAAGAGAGAACTGAAACTATTCAGTTGTTCTGTATGATAAAATGATAAATGTTATTATTCAGCATAAAATACAATATTATAGCTACAAGGTATTTATGTAAGTCTCCTAAAGGGCATACAGGAAGAATATGTAGTAGATATAAAAAAGAAAAGTAGAAATCAAAGTATATAACCACAAAAGTCATTAATCACAAAGGAAAACAGTAAGAGAGGAACAAAAGAACAGTAAAACAAAAAATGGTGAATAAAATGGCAATAGTAAGTCTTTACCTATCAATTATTGCATTAAATGTAAATAAATTAAATTTACCAATCAAAACATACATACATGTAAAACAAATGCAAATATTTTATGAAAACAATACACTCACATTAGCTTTAAGGACACATACAGGTTAAAATTGCAAGGATAGAAAAATATATTCTATGCAAATGACCACCAAAAGAGAACAGGGGTAGCTATACATATTTTTAAAAAGTCAAAAAGTATATAAAGAAACAAAAAGGCCATTATATAATAATACATGTGTCATTTAACAAGACACAATATAACAATTGTAAATAATAACTCACCCAACATCAGAGCATCTAAATACATAAAGCAGATCCTAACAGGACTGAAAAAGAAATAAACAGCAAAACAGTAATGGTAGGAGACTTTATATCCCACTCTGAACAATGGATAAGTCGTCTAGACCGAAAATCTAGCAAACAATATACTTTCAAAATACTGCATGCCTAATAGACCTAATGAACATATGCAAAATGTTTAATGCAATAGCAATAGAACAGAAATCATTCTCAAACACATATTCTCCATGACGGGTCAAATGTTAAGCCAAAAAAAAAAAAAAAAAAAAAAAAAGCCTGAGCACATTCAGGAAGACTAAAATCTAAGACTAAAGTATATTTTCTGAACACAGTGATATAAAACAAGAAATCAGTAACAGGAGAATATTGAAAACTCCAAAATAAATGGAAATTAGACAACATTCTCCAGAATAACTAATAGATTGGAGAAGAAATTTTTAAAATTATATACATTATAGTTATATGTATATATATACATATATATAATGCATAATATATATATATATACCTTGAGAACAACCAATGGATTGAAGAATTTTTCAAAAAATATATATATGTACATATATATATATATACACTTTGTAATATGAATTGTAATGCATTCTGCTGTCATATATAACTATGTATATATAAAATATATATTATATATATATAAAACATTATTATCAAGATTATATACAAAAGCTGGGTGTGTGGCACACACCTGGGTTCCCAGCAGCTTGGGAGGCTGAGGCAAGAGGATCATGAATTCAAAGCCAGCCTCAGCAAAAACAAGGTGCTAAACAACTCTGCATGACCCTCTCTCTAAATACAAAATAGGGATGGCGACGTGGCTCAGTTGTCAAGCATCCCTGAGTTCAATCCCCAGTAACAAAAAGAGAAAGATTATATATATTATGTATCTTGAGAAAAAAATAAAATAAAACACAGCAAAACAAAACTTACAGGATATCAAAGGAAGTTCCAAAATAATATTTAAAACTAAAAAGACCCATATTAAGGGGGAAATATTCAAATTAACAACTTAAATTTATAACTTAAAGAACTGGAAAAGAGCAAACTAAATCCAAAAGTAATAGAAGAAATAAAATAAAGGTAGAGTAGAATAAATGAAAAACTAGAAAAACAATTTAAAAATAAACAAAAATGATTTGGTTTTATTGCAGAATTTTAAAAAAGTGTTAAGCTTTTAACAAATCTATCAAAGAAAAATTGTAAGTGAAATCATAAATTTGCAACTTGCAACAACATGGATAATGGATAATCTAAGTGAAAATATCAGGCAGAGAATAGCAAATACTGTATGAACCCATTTATGTCTATATTCTAAAAAGCTGAGTATCATAAAAAAGGAGAGCAGAATGGCAGTTGAGAGGAGGTGGGGAGTGGGGAAAATGGGAATAAGTTGACCAAAGGGTATAAAATTTCAGTTAAAATATAAATAAGTTCAGGGCACACAATAGACACCAGGGTGACTACAGCTAACATCATCATATTACATAGCTGAAATTAGCTTTTTATAATTTTATTGGTACATTTTAATATACATAATAGTGGACTTCATTGTGGTATGTTCACAAATGCACATAGTATAAATTGGTCTCCTTCAGAAAGATCTTAAATATTCTTACTAAACACAAAATAATGTAAACTATGCTAAGTAATGGATGTGTTAACTAACTTAAGTGTAGTAAACATTTCACAGTATATATGAATTTCAAATTGTTACTTTGTAACCTAAATATATAAAATTTTAGTTCCAAATTATGCATCATTAAAGCCAAAAGGGGAGAAGGGAAAAAACAGATAAATGGACAAACCACATGATATAATTTATATCAGTAAATATACCCTTAGCATTCAGACAGAAATTAGGGAACAGGCTCAAGTGCATTCTATGTACACACAAAATAGGTCTCCATGTACTCTTTGTCACATGGAATATGTTTGTTTTATGAATAAGCAAATGAATGAATAAACAAATAAATATGTAGACAGTTTTCTCAAAAGTAAAATAACCACATACTCAAAATTCTATGGAATCTCTTTCACATAAAGAAGAACTTATTAGTTATATCTAGAATAATAGACATGAATCAACAATATGTCCATGGAAAAGTGTTTTATTCATAAGTAGATCTTCATCATTTCACAAATTGAACTTTGAACATGATCACAAAAAATGTCATTCCAGCCCCATTGTGTATGATAATTTACTACAACACAATGCTCTTGGCCATTGTTGGGCTCACCTGGATGCCAGAACCTGAAATAGAGAAAAAACATGAGGTTATTCTTCCCACACTGCTTTTAAAAGGGTTAGAGGCAGTTATGGGGCCATAGGCTGGGGTGGAACTTTGTGGAAATCAGGGTCAATTATGCCCAGACCAACCCTTCCCCACTTGTACAGTTTTTCCTCCATCAAAACCTTTGACATTCTCCTTGAAAACTGTGCCCACATCACTTAATATTTTCTCATACCTTATTTCATGAAACATTTCACCTAAAGACATCCCAGAGGTTGTTTTCTATTTGTGCATCCATAGGTTCTATTGCCAGGGGCTGAGAGCTTTCTTATATAATGAAGAGAGTTCTTCTTTTTTGTTTTTTCCTCTTTTTACAGGAATGTTTTTGGAGTCAAAGATAAGCTAAATCTCTAGAGATTCTACTTATTCTTATTTTCTTGGACAAATAATTTCATTTCTTTGATTCTCAGCTTGCCCATCTAAAAATTGGACAAGAGAAACAGCACTATATATATATTTCACAAAGAAGATATGAGGATCAAAGGTGGAAGTATACTAAAGTGCTTAAATGTTTTCAAAGATAATATAAATGTTACATATTATTGTAATGATATCAGAAGTTAGGAGTTTTGCTTTATGAGAAATATTAAATCATAATAATCTGTAATGATTTTAATAAACATGTATTTTTATTAAGGACATATAAATAGGTTAAAAGCAAAGTACAATACATCTGAATTTGGGAATCATTGTTGGATGATCTTAGCTAAATTATCTATAATCTCCACACTCCACTTTCTCATTTCTATAGGAAATAATGTGTATTGTATAGGATTTTCTTGATGATTAAATGAGATAAAAAAATAATTTAACTGAGTGCCTAACAGAACAAAAATGAGACATTTGACCTTCATATCTTAGAGCTGGAGCTCCCTAGATTTTATACGTAATCCAGGACCCAGGATTCCTTTATCTAATTCTGTACTCACGTGGAATTTTGATTGTATGGTGTCTGATCAATTCATTGCCAATGTCCCTGACCCTCCAGATCTGATAGCCCTACATAATAACCATGCACTTTATCCACATTCCAGGTGATGAAATCCTAAAGAAAAAGAAAAAGAAAAAAGTCATATCTATAGAGTACTCAACCACAACTGGGTTTTGTTTTTTTTTTTTTTTTTTGTTGTTGTTGTTGTTTATTTCATTTCTTGTTAAATTAAGCTATATGAACATATCACAAATAACTTTAACACTATGAACAAATATTTTCACAGATAAATTGTTATTTTGGTAATTTTTAATTATTATTTTAATTGTACAAGTTTATGGGGTAGAGTGTCATAATTTGATACATACATACTGTGTGTAATAATCAAATCTGGGGAGTTAACATTTCCATCTTTATATTTTTATAAACTTCTTATTGCAGGGCGTGGTGGCACATGCCTGTAATCCCAGCACTTGGGAGGCTGAGGCAGGAGGATTGCGAGTTCAAAGCCAGCCTCAGCAATGGCGAGGCACTTAGCAACTCAGTGAGACCCTGTCTCTAATAAAATACAAAAAAAGGGCTGGGGATGTGGCCCAGTGGTTAAGTGCCCCTGAGTTCAATCCCAGGTACAAAAAAAAAAAAAAAAAAAAAACGTTTTATTAAAAAGATGAATAGCTTTCCTATATAACAACAATGAATTTTCTGAAAAAGAAATAAAGAAAATTATTTCATTCACCATAGCCTCAAAAAAAAATCAAGGAATAAATCTAACAAGGAGGTAAAAGACCTCTATAATTAAAAGTATAGAACATTGAAGAAATTGAAGAAGACCTCAGAAGATGGAAATGGATAAATGTTCATGGATAAGATGAACAAATATTGTCAAAATGGCCATACTACCTACCATAAGCAATATACAAATTCAATGCAATCCCCATCAAAATTCTAGTGACATAGTTCACAGAACTATAAAAAGAAAAAACAGTCCTAGAATTCATTTGGAAGAATGAAAGACCCAGAGTAGCTAAAGCAATTCTAAGCCAAAAAAAGCAATGTTGGAGGAATCACTATACATGACTTCAAACTATACTACACAGCTATATTAACAAAAACTGCATAGTATTGACATATAGTACTAAAACCTAGCACATAGACCAATGGTACAGAATGATATACCAGCCTAATTCCATCTTAAGACCGGGAGCCATCCTGTCAAAAAGTTATGAAAAGCTCACTTCAGTATTCTATGAAATGCTAGGATTCCTATTTGGCCTGAGTTTATTTTGATGTTTTAAAATTGTTTGGCATTCATGCCCAGGCCTTGAGCTCACTCAGGCCTGGCTTTCCTTGACCAGATAACAACTCTCTCTCTCTCTCTCTCTCTCTCTCTCTAAAACTAACGGTGCCTCATAAACTTTTGATGTGGGGTTTGACTATTACTCCCTTACTTGGAATGCAATGCCATGTAGATTATTAGTTTGCTACTTGCTTTTGAATTACACGTCTGACCTTGTTAGCTGTAAGTTCCCAAGATTTTTTGTAACTCTTTGAACTACAAAAATCTTGTCTTCCCTGAGAGCGGGGCTGACCCCAAGCCCAATGTTTGGGAGGGGCAGCCACTGGCCAGCTCTCTTTGTGTGTATACAATATAAGCTTGCTTTAATTTAAAATTGGAGTTAGTGGTCTTTTCTTTGCATCTTGGATCAACACAGAATATAAGACACAGAGACAAAGCTACACATCTACAGTCATCTGATCCTTGACAAAGCACCTAAAACATACATTGAAGAAACAACAGCCTTTGTAACCAATGGTGTTGGGACAATTGGTTATCTATATGTAGAAAAATAAAACTAGACCTTTGTCTATCACCCTACACAAAAAACAACTCAAAATGTATCAAAGACCTAGAAACTAGAACAAAACCTTGCAACTCCTTAAAGAAAACATAGGGTCAATACAGGCAAAAATTTTCACAACAGGATGGTATCTTTCTTGTGTACAAGCTAGAGAGGACAAAGCAAAAAAACAGAGGGAATTAATCTCATAGAAATCAAAGGGAGATCAGTAGAGGAAAGAGACAAGGGATGGGAAGTGGAGAGGAGGAGGGGAAGTGCTAGGGAATGATACTGACCAAATTATATTGCTACATTGTGTGTATGTACAAACACATAACAACAAATCCCATCATTATGTGCAAATATAATGGACCAATTTTTTTAATGTGGCAAAAATCTTTTGATTAACACATAACTATTATAAATATTAAAGGTTATAGTGTTATCTTTCCATTGAGTTTTTTATATACAAATGAGGAAATAAAGAAGGAATAGCCAGATGGGAGTTCCCAGAAATGCAGTTTTCTCAGCCAAGCAGGGCAGTATCATATTTTCATTAAGGTTTTTTTGGGTTTTTTTTTTTTTTTTTTTTTTTTTGGTTTTTGTTTTTGTTTTTGGTACTGGGGATTGAACTCAGGGCACTCCACCACTGGGCCACATCCCCAGCCCTTTTTTGTATTTTATTAGAGACAAGGTCTCACTGAGTTGCTAAGTGCCTTGCCATTGTTGAGGCTGGCTTTGAACTCGCGATCCTCCTGCCTCAGCCTCCCAAGTGCTGGGATTACAGGTGTGTGCCACCGCACTCCGCATATTTTCATTAAGTATGGAAGCAATTCCTATCCACAATCATAATGAATTCCCATCTCAGATTCATTTCCCTACTCTTCATCATTAAGAGAACATTCTTCAAAGTTGTGCAAAAGAAAATTCTTATAAATTTAATTATTTTTACAGATTCTTAAATTTTATTCCTGATTGCTGACTGTGACTAATTTCACTTTTTTTCCCTATTCAACTTAATATCCCTTTCTGTTAAACAGTTAATAATTTATAAAACATTTACATATTGAAAGAACAAGCTGTTATTCTCATCCTTCCACTAAAGCCCCAGGTATTGTTGTTTGTTTGTTTTTTTTTTTTTTTTTTTTTTTTTTTTGGTACTGGGGATTGAACTCAGGGGCACTCCACCACTGGGTCACATCCCCAGCCCTTTTTTGTATTTTATTTAGAGACAGGGTCTCACTGAGTTACTAAGTGCCTCGCCATTGCTGAGGCTGGCTTTGAACTCACGATCCTCCTGCCTCAGCCTCCCAAAGTGCTGGGATTACAGGCGTGCGCCACCGTGCCCGGCTCAGGTATTGTTTTTAATGCCACAATTTCTTTCAAGTTAGGTTAGTTACACTGAAGAAGGTACCTGGTATGGAATGTGAAGGCTGGGAAGCCTCTCCTATCTGTCTTATTGAAAGTCATCTGTCACTGCACCAATATTCCTTCTTGGCAAGGATGTGTACAAAAATCAGACAGGCTCATGATTACACTGTATCTTAGAAAGTACCTGTTCTTTCTTGCTGTTGATCACCATCAGGTGAGCCTCCATTCTAGAGCAGTTCTCCTGACTCTCATTCCAAGACTTTGCATAAGTAGAAAAAAAATAGCAACTGGAACTAAATGACTTCCAATTCTTTGGGCAACAGCTCCAGATTTTTCCTTTATTAGGAAGAAGGGAATATAAGTGAAACAAAAGAAAATCTATTTTTAAAGTGTGTTTATTATTAAAATTAAGGGCCAAAGGAGACCACATGAACACTGTAATTCCATCTTCATCCAGATGTAACAAAGAGCCCCCTCCCCTCAGGTGTCAAAGAGCCAAGTCTGCCTCCATCAGGTATTAATGTGTCTGGGCCCCTTTCTCCTGCTGAAGTGGTATCAGGAAAAGCCAGCAAAAACATAATAATTAAATAAGACCCCGCCTCTGAAAACTCAATACAAAAATGTTCAAGGCTCAACAAAAGATAGCTCATATCAAAACCAGAAAGTTCTCAAATGTAATAAAAACTGTTAATAAACTGATGTCAAAAATCATGATAGCAAACATGTTAGAATTATATGACAAAGATTTTAAAGCAGCCATAATAAAAAATGTTTTAACAAAAAGGAGCAAACATTCTTCAAGCAAAGTAAAAAAAGTAGACTTGGCAAAGAAACAGAACATGTAAAAAAAGTAAAAAACAGAAATTTTATCATTGAAAAATATAATCACATTTCAAAAGGTCAGTGTTTGGGCTTAACATCAGAATGGAGGAAACAGAGAAATCAGTGAATTTGGAGGGGAAAAAATAGAATTTTCCAACCAAACACCAGAAACACAATAAAAAATAAATGAAACAGAGCTTCATTTATCATGATTTCAAATGTGAAATACCAAACAACAGATTTGCAAAATATATGAAGTAAAAATCCACACAAGTGGAAAAAGAAGTTGAAAATTGATTAATAAAATTCAAGCAAACCAGGCAGAAAATTAGAAAACCTGTTGAGAAACAACAACAACAACAAAAAAAAAATCAACCTACAGAATCTAATAAATATTCTTAGAAGAGTCCACTCACGAACAGACTACCCATTCTTTACAAGTGCCCATGGAACCTATATCAAGATAGACCACATACTGAGATATAGAACATAGTTCAAGAAATTTAAAATCATTGAAATCATATAGTGTCCTACAATAACAATGTAAGCAAACTAGAAATCAATGAAAGAAAGAAAGAAAGAAAGAAAGAAAATCTCCAAACACTTGAAACTAAATAATACATACAAATAATCCATGGGTTGAAGATGTGTCAAAGATAACTTTAAAAAATACATTGAGGTGATCCTGGGAAGATGGCCGACAGGAGGGAGGTGCTCTCTGGACCCAGTTGCTGAAGGACGCAGGACGCGGAGTGAGAAGTTTGAGCGCGTTGCTCACGGTTCTATTGCAACTGAAAGGGAGCCGAGACATTCCTACACCTCTGGACAGCGAAATACAAGGTTCTCCGGACCACAACAGCAGGGGCAGAGTCGCAGCGGTCCACAGTCCGAAGCAGCGCTGTTTGTGCTACAGGCGCAGGGGCCAATACCATCTCTGCAAGGAGACGATCCACCCAGTGGCTTTGAAAGGATCGGCGAGGAGGGATAGAAAGAGGCCTAGAGGCGTGGGCAGTGTCCACGTGGAGCTCTTTCACACTGCTTGCCAAGCCGATCCCGCACGCTCTGGACTGACCCAAGGGTCTGCAGAGCTGCTGTTGAATGGGAGAACACCGCCATCTTTGAGAAGTGCAGTGGCTGACCCAGACAAAGGGGAAAAGATGGAGGAGACAACAGCTGCAGACATCCAGGGAGCCCCAGCGCTCTGAAGGCAGCGCACACCTGGGTGAGACTCCGGCAACCAGCAGGGGAGGGCGTGTCTGAGGCCAGCCCAGCGGCCATAAGAAGCTACAACTGTGGGTGGGCGTGGGGAAAGGGTGCCTTCTGGAGGGTCCCCTTCCCGGTGCCATTCATCTGTTGACACACAACCGCCCTGAGCCAATCTTCCCCCTGAGCCATTCGGCCACAGGCCTAGGGTGCAGAATTGACTCCACTGACAGGGTCGCAGACTATCTGGACGAGGTCCGATGCAGTTGGCTTAAACTGGAAAGGGAAAAGAGAGGGGGGCTTCCCAGGGCCCGTTTTGTTTGAGACTTGGGGTTCGACTTTTTTTTTTCTTTTTTTTTTTTTTGGTTGATTTGCTTGTTTTATTGGTTTTCGGGGTTTTTTGTTTGTTTTTCTTTTTCTTTTTTTGGCTTTGTTTTGTTTTGCTTTTTTTGCATTGTCAGTGTATTTGATTGCTTGCTTCTGCTCCTTTTCTCATTCCTTCTTTTCTTCCTTCTCACTTGGGCATCTCTTCTTCCTCCTTCATCTTTCATATTTGCACCCTGCCAGTGCATACTAAACAGAGGCAAAAACAAGCTTTACGCAGAACTTGGGATTTCTAGAACTGGCGCAATTGAACTGGATAGCAAAGTGGTGTTATATATAGTTTACTCTCTATTTTCTTGATTCTCTCTCTCCTCTCTCTTACACCAATTTCTACTCTTTTATCATTTTTTTCTTTTCCATCTTACTTTATATATAAATTGGTCTCTTCACCTAATTGTCTACTCCATTCTCTATCTTCTCTCTTCTACCGATACTAAACCACTTCCAGTAAACCACTTCAATAGAACTCTCCTTTCATACTTTCCAAGAAAGAACAATTCAAGACACTTCCTTCTTCTTAAACATAATACCTCTGTATCCAATACTTGAAGCTATAAAACCCCATCAGAAGCGTACAGAGTAAATTGGAAATAATATCTGGGTTAACAAAATCTGTACATTGTGATCAAAATTGAATTTTCTGAATAGAAAGTGTTAGGTTTTAAAGTGTAAAGGAATTACAAGGGGATCTGATAGCATTGTACTACAGGAACAACATAAGGCATTAAGGTAAAATCGAAACAGTCAAGGTCCCACAGTGCAGGAAGAAAAGACACACAAGCATCATGAAAAAACAAGGGAAGAAAGTGACACAAACAAATCAAGATTCCTCAGCAGTAGATTTCATGGCAAACACAGTTGGTCAAATGCCAGAGATGGAATTTAGAAATTACATATGCCAAATGTTTAGGGAACTTAAGAATGAACTCAAAAATGAGATGAGGGAGCAAGTACAGGAGGCAAAAGATCATTTTGACAACGAACTCCAAAAACAAATACAGGAAGTAAAAGATTACTTCAATAGGGAAATAGAGGCTCTAAAGAGAAACCAAATAGAAATTCCAGAAATGAAAGAAGCAATAAACCAAAATAAAAGTTCAATTGAAAGCATCTCCAACAGAGTAGACCACTTGGAAGAAAGAACCTCAGACAATGAAGACAAAATATATGTCCTAGAGAAGAATTTAGACTATACAGCAAAACTCGTTGGAAATCAAGAACATAACATCCAAGAATTATGGGACAGCATAAAAAGACCAAACTTAAGAGTGATTGGCGTAGAGGAAGGGGCAGAGTTTCAAGCCAAAGGAATGAGTAATTTATTTAATGAAATAATTACAGAAAATTTTCCAAACTTGAGGAATGAATGGGAAAACCAAGTTCAAGAGGCATACCGAACACCAAACAAACAAAATCTCAACAGATCCACACCAAGACACATTATAATGAAAATGCCTAATATTCTGAGCAAGGAGATAATACTAAAAGCCACAAGAGAAAGAAAGCAGATCACATATAGGGGGAAACCAATCAGACTATGTTCAGATTTTTCAACCCAGACCTTAAAAGCAAGAAGATCCTGGAATAGCATATTTCAAGCTCTGAAAGAAAAGGGATGTCAACCAAGAATCTTATAACCAGCAAAATTGAGCTTTAGATTCAAAGATGAAATAAAAACCTTCCACGACAAGCAAAAGTTAAAAGATTTCACAACTCGAAAGCCATCACTTCTGAACATCCTGGGCAACATTTTTCATGAAGAAGAAGAGAAAGATAACAATGAAAATCTACAAAGAGAGATATTAAACTAAGGGAAATACCAACCAGAAGAGAAACCAAATCAAGCTAAAGACCATAATTCAAATAAAAATGGATGGGAATAAAAATCACATCTCAATAATAACCCTGAATGTTAATGGCCTAAACTCACCAATCAAAAGACACAGATTATCAGAATGGATAAAAAGAAATGACCCAACAATTTGCTGTCTCCAAGAAACACACCTCATAGAAAAAGACATCAACAGACTGAAAGTGAAAGGCTGGGAAAAGTCTTATCACTCACATAGCCGGTGGAAACAAGCAAGGGTTTCCATCCTCATATCAAATAAGGTATGAAGGAGCCCCAATTAGGGAGATGGCTATTGCGGTCAGCTGGAAGCCATAAGTTCCACCTGATAATAAGTATGTATGTGACGCACCTGTAAATGCACGTGAGGCACCCGCAAAGCTAAAGGTATATAGCCGGGTGAAAGCGGTCAGAGTGAGGAGAAGAATGAATTCATTCAGTCAGTCATGCAGTCGCTCGGTCGGAAGAAGAGTTCGGGTCAGAGAAGAAGAAAAGAATCAGAGCGGCCAGAACGTAGGCAGAGCTGTTACAGAAGAGAAACCAGATAGAAGAAGTAATTCCTGGTCAGAGTCAGGCTGAGGCTCCCGAGGAAGAAAGAGGAAAGAACAAAGAAGAAAGAAGCTCTAAAAGCTAAGCTCTCTCTCTCTCTAAAGAAGAAATCTCTCTCTTTCAAGCTCTCTCTCTTTCTCTCTAAGCTCTAAGAAGATGAAAAAGAAAAAGCTCTATCTTTCTCTCTAAGCTCTAAGAAGAAGAAGAAAAAGCTATCTCTAATCTTTCTCTCTAAGCTCTTTCTAAGAAGAAAAATCTTTCTTTCTCTCTCTAAGCTCTCTCTAAGAAAGTAGAAGTAAAAGTAGTAATAGCTTTACTCTGCCTCCGAGAGTTTTCCTCCCGCGGCGCCGTGGCTGGCCATGACAGGCAGCTTACAAAGGTAGACTTCAAACCAAAACTAATCAAGAGGGACAAAGATGGATATTTCTTACTACTTAAGGGAACCATTCATCAACAGGATATAACAATCATAAATCTATATGCCCCAAATAATGGAGCACCTACCTTCATCAAACAAACTCTTCTCAAGTTCAAGAGTAAAATAGACTGCAACACAGTTATTCTAGGGGACTTCAACACACCACTCTCACCAATGAATAGATCATCCAAACAAAAGCTAATCAAAGAAACTTTAAGCTTACTTAAAACAATTAACAATTTAGACCTAACGGACATATATAAAATATTCCATCCCTCAGTAAATGAATACACTTTTTTCTCAGCAGCACATGGCTCCTTCTCCAAAATAGACCATATATTAGGTCATAAGGAAACTCTCAGCAAATATTAAAAAATAGAGATACTACCCTGCATTCTGTCAGACCATAAAGGGATGAAATTGGAAATCAATGACAAAACAAGGATTAAGAAAAACTACTTCAACAACTGGAAGCTAAACAACATGCTACTGAATGAACAAGGGGTTGAAGAAGACATCAAAGAAGAGATTAAAAAATTCCTAGAGGTAAATGAGAACACAGATACAACGTATAGAAATCTCTGGGACACTATGAAGGCAGTAGTAAGAGGAAAAATCATTGCACTGAGTTCATTCCCTAAGAGGAAAAAAAACCAACAAATAAATGACTTAACATCACACCTCAAAGCACTAGAAAAAGAAGAACAGACCAACACCAAGAGCAGTAGAAGACAGGAAATAATTAAAATCGGAGCAGAAATTAATGAAATTGAGACTAAGGAAACCATTCAAAGAATTGACAAAACTAAAAGTTGGTTCTTTGAAAAAATAAACAAAATTGACAGACCCTTAGCAATGCTAACAAAAAGAAGAAGAGAAAAAACTCAAATTACTAACATTCGTGATGAAAAAGGGAATATCACAATAAACACCTCAGATATACAGAAGATAATTAGAAATTACTTTGAAAGCTTATATTCTAATAAAACAGAAAATATTGAAAGCATTGACAGATTTCTTGAGTCGTACGATATGCCTAAACTTGAAACGGAGGCTATACACAACTTAAACAGACCGATTACAAGCAAAGAGATAGAAGACGCCATCAAAAAGCTACCAACAAGGAAAAGTCCAGGACCTGATGGGTTTACAGCCGAGTTCTATAAGACTTTCAAAGAAGAACTAATACCAATGCTCTTCAAACTATTTCAAGAAATAGAAAAAGAGGGAGCTCTTCCAGACTCTTTCTATGAGGCCAATATCACATTAATTCCAAAGCCAGGCAAAGACACATCCAAAAAAGAAAACTTCAGGCCCATATCTTTAATGAACATAGATGCAAAAATCCTCAACAAAATCCTGGCAAATCGGATACAAAAACATATCAAAAAGATAGTTCACCATGATCAAGTGGGGTTTATCCCACGGATGCAAGGCTGGTTCAACATTTGGAAATCAATAAACATAATACACCACATCAATAGACTTAAAGACAAAAATCATATGATCATCTCAATAGACGCAGAAAAAGCATTTGACAAAATACAACACCCCTTTATGTTCAAAACACTGGAAAAACTAGGAATATCAGGAACATATCTCAACATTATAAAAGCCATTTATGCAAGGCCCCGAGCTAACATTATCTTAAATGGAGAAAAATTGAAAGCATTCCCTCTAAAAACTGGAACAAGACAGGGATGCCCCCTTTCACCACTGCTATTTAACATGGTGCTGGAAAATCTGGCCAGAGCAATTAGACAGACGAAAGAAATTAAAGGGATCAAGATAGGAAAAGAAGAGCTCAAATTAGCACTATTTGCTGATGACATGATAATCTACCTAGAAGACCCAAAAAACTCTACCAGAAAACTTTTACAACTAGTAAATGAATTTGGCAAAGTTGCAGGATACAAAATCAATATACATAAGTCAAAGGCATTTTTGTACATCAGCAACAAAGACTCTGAAAGGGAAATGATGAAAAATACCCCATTTACAATAGCATCAAAAAAAAAATAAAATACCTGGGAATCAACCTAACGAAAGAGGTGAAAGACCTCTATAATGAAAATTATAGAACACTAAAGAAAGAAATCATAGATGAACTCAGAAGATGGAAAGACCTACCTTGCTCTTGGATAGGTAGAATTAATATTGTCAAAATGTCCATACTACCAAAAGCATTATACAGATTTAATGCAATTCCAATCCAAATCCCAATGTCATTCTTCAAAGAAATAGAAATAGCAGTCATGAAATTCACCTGGAAAAATAAGAGACCCAGAATAGCCGAAGCAATCCTGAGCAAGAAAAGCGAAGCAGGGGGCATCACCATACCGGACTTTAAATTATACTATAGAGCAATAGTAACAAAAACAGCATGGTATTGGCACCAAAACAGACTGGTGGACCAATGGTACAGACTTGAGGACACAGATACTAATACATATAATTTCAGCTATCTTATATTAGACAAAGGCGCCAAAAATGTACAGTGGAGAAAGGATAGCCTCTTCAACAAATGGTGTTGGGAAAACTGGAAATACATATGCAACAAATTGAAATTAAATCCTTATCTCTCACCATGCACAAAACTCAATTCAAAGTGGATCAAGGACCTAGGAATTAGACCAGAGACAATACGCCTAATAGAAGAAAAAGTAAGCTCCAATTTCCAACATGTCGGATTAGGCCCCAAGTTCCTTAATAAGAATCCTGTAGCGCAAGAATTACTACCAAGAATTAATGAATGGGATAGATTTAAACTAAAAAGCTTCTTCTCAGCAGAAGAAACAATCAGTGAGGTGAATAGAGAGCCAACTAATTGGGAACAAATATTTAGTACATGCACATCAGACAGAGCACTAATTTCTAGAATATATAAAGAACTCAAAAAACTTTACACCAAAAAACCAAATAACCCAATCAATAAATGGGCTAAGGAATTGAGAAGACACCTCTCAGAAGAAGATACACGATTAATCAACAAATACATGAAAAAATGTTCAACATCGCTGGCAATTAGAGAAATGCAAATCAAAACTTCACTCCAGTCAGAATGGCAGCTATCAAGAACACAAGCAACAATAAATGTTGGAGAGGATGTGGGGAAAAAGGCACACTCATACATTGCTGGTGGGACTGCAAAATGGTGCAACCGTTATGGAAAGCAGTATGGAGATTTCTTGGAAAACTGGGAATGGAACCACCCTATGACCCAGCCATCCCACTCCTGGGTCTATTCCCAAGGGACTTAAAAGCAGCATATTACAGTGACACAGCTATCTCAATGTTTGTAGCTGCGCAATTCACAATAGCTAGGTTGTGGAACCAACCTAGATGTCCCTCAGTAAATGAGTGGATTAAGAAAATGTGGTATATACGCACAATGGAATTTTACTCAGCAATAAAAGAAAATAAATTAATGGCATTTGCAGGTAAATGGATGAAGTTGGAAGACATAATGCTAAGTGAAGTTAGTCAGTCTCAAAAATCCAAGTACCAAATGTTTTCTCTGATATAAGGAGGCTAGTTCATAGTATTGTTGAATGGGGGGGTACATAGGAGGACTAGAGGAACACTAGAATGGTCAAAGGGAAGGGTGGGTAAGGGGGGGAGCAAGGGGGAGGGAGGGGGGGGAGAAAAGGAAAAAAAAATAGGTGGTCGAATGAGACGGATATCATTTTCCTAAATGCCAGATTGAAGACCTGAATTGTACGAATATACTTTGTATACAAACAGTTGTATGTGAGTTGTACACATTAAAAATTATTTTAAAAAAATAAAATAAAATAAAGAAAAAAAATACATTGAATGAATGAAAATAAAAATATAACATATCAAAATTTCTAGGATATTATTCTTCAATAAAAGGACTCAGGGCGCCTCAGATAAATGGTTAATTCTAGATAGGGACAGAAAACAGACAACATGAGTCTAGAGAATTTTGTACTTACAAAAAGCAAAATACAAAAAAAAAAAAAAAACATATTGATGACATATGTAAAAGGCCACAAGAGCCAACAGAATGACCACCCACTAGTCAAAGTTAGAATAACAAGATAAATGAAGTGGTATTGGATTATAATCTGAAATATAAAATAGACATGAGTACATGGAGATGGAAATGATAGAGGAAATTAATAAATGGGATAGAAGAGACAAACCTGAAATGCACAAGAATTTCAAATAAATTACATAGATACTTCTTGATGGTTCATTTTATAATACTAGTTTTATCAAACATTCTGGGTATTGCTTCAATTATATTTTTGGATGAGAATTACTTTTTTTTTTTTTAATACCAGGGATCAAACTCAGGGGCACTTGACCACAGGGCCACATCTCCAGCACTTTTTTGTATTTTATTAGAGACAGGGTCTCACTGAGTTGCTAAGTGCCTCACCATTGCTGAGGCTGGCCTTGAACTCGCAATCATCCTGCCTCAGCCTCCCAAGTGCTGGGATTGCAGGCGTGCGCCACCACGCCCGGCCAAGAATTACATTTTAATTGGTGAACTTTGAGTAGTGAAGGTTGCCTTCCAAATGAGAGTAGATCTCATCCTGTCAGTTGAAGGTCTTTTTTTTTTCAAATTTATTTTTTATTCTACGTTGTTAGAAATGACAGCAGAATGTATTACATTTCATATTATACTTGTAGAGCACATTTTTACATATCTCTGGTTGTATACAAAGTATATTCACACCATTTGTGATTTCATACATGCACGTAGGGTAATGATATCCATCTCATTCTACCATCTTTTCTTTTTCTTCACCCCTTTGCCCCCTCCCTTCCCCTCCCTCCCCATTGACCATTCTAGTGTTCCTCTAATCCTCCTATGCTCCCCATCCCAACCCGACTGTGCATCAGCCTCCTTATATTAGAGAAAACATTTGGCACTTGGCTTTTTGGGATTGGCTAACTTCACTTAGCATTATATTCTCTAACTCCATCCATTTACCTGTGAATGCCATGATTTTATTCTCTCTTATTGCTGAGTAATACTCCATTGTGTGTATATACCACATTTTCTTTATCCATTCATCTACTGATGGGCATCTAGGTTGGTTCCACAGTTTAGCTATTGTGAATTGTGCTGCTATAAACATTGATGTGACTGTGTCCCTGTAATATGTTGTTTTTAAGTCCTTTGAGTATAGACGGAGGAGTGGGATAGCTGGGTCATAGGTGGTTCCATTCCAAGTTTTCCAAGGTATCTCCATACTGCTTTCCATATTGGCTGTACCATTTTGCAGTCCCACCAACAATGTATGAGTGTGCCTTTTTCTCCACATCCTTGCCAACATTTATTGTTGTTTCCGTTCTTAATAGCTGCCATTCTGACAGGTGTGAGATGAAATCTTAGAGTGGTTTTGATTTGCATTTCTCTAATTGTCAGAGATGTTGAACATTTTTTTATGTATTTGTTGATTGATTGTATATCCTTCTGAGAAGTGTCTGTTCAGTTCCTTGGACCATTTATTGATTGGGTTATTTGTTTTTTTGGTGTTAAGATTTTTAAGTTCTTTATATATTCTAGAGATTAGTGCTCTATCTGAAATTCATGTGGTAAAAATTTGTTCCCAAATAGTAGGCTCTCTATTCACCTCACTGATTGTTTCTTTTGCTGAGAAGAAGTTTTGAAATTTGAATCTATCCCATTTATTGATTCTTGATATTAATTCTTGTGCTACAGGATTCTTATTAAGGAACTTGGGCCTAATCCAACATGTTGGAGATTAGAGCTTACTTTTTCTTCTATTAGGTGTAGTGTCTCTGGTCTAATTCCTCGATCCTTGATTCACTTTGAGTTGAATTTTGTGCATGGTGAGAGACAGAGGTTTACTTTCATTTTGTTGCATATGGATTTCCAGTTTTCCCAGCACCATTTGTTGAAGAGGCTATCTTTTCTCCAATGTATGTTTTTGGCACCTTTGTTTAATATAAGATAACTGAAATTATATGTGTTAGTCTCTGTTTCCTCTATTCTGTACCATTGGTTTACCAGCCTATTTTGGTGCCAATACCATGCTGTTTTTGTTACTATTGCTCTGTAGTATAATTTAACGTCTGGTATAGTGATGCCACCTGCTTCACTCCTCTTGCTAAGGATTGCTTTAGCTATTCTGGGTCTCTTATTTTTCCAGATGGATTTCATGACTGCTTTTTCTATTTCTATGAGGAATGTCATTGGGATTTTGATTGGCATTGCATTAAATCTGTATAGTGCTTTTGGTAGTACGGTCATTTTGACAATGTTAGTTCTGCCTATCCAAGAACAGGGTAGATCTTTCCATCTTCTAAGGTCTTCCATAATTTCTTTCTTTAGTGTTCTGTAGTTTTCATTATAGAGGTCTTTCACATTTTTAATTATGTTGATTCCCAAGTATTTTATTTATTTATTTATTTTTGATGCTATTATAAACAGGGTAGTTTTCCTCATTTCCCTTTCAGAGGATTTGTCACTGATATATAGAAATGCCTTAGATTTGTGGGTGTTGATTTTGTATTTTGCTACTTTGCTGAATTCATTTATGAGTTCTAAAAGTTTTCTGGTGGAATTTTTTGGATCTTCTAGATATAAAATCATATCATCAGCAAATAATGATAATTTGAGTTCTAGTTTACTATCTGTATCCCTTTAATTTCTTTCATCTGTCTTATTGCTCTGGCCAGCATTTCAATTACTATGTTGAATAGAAGTGGTGACAGAGGGCATCCCTGTCTTGTTCCAGTTTATAGAGGGAATGCTTTCAATTTTTCTCCATTTAGAATAATGTTGGCCTGGCGATTAGCATATATAGCTTTTATGATGTTGAGATATGTTCCTGTTATCCCTAGTTTTTTAGTGTTTTTAACATGAAGGGGTGCTGTATTTTGTCAAATGCTTTTTCTTCATCTATTGAGATAATCATATGGTTCTTATCTTTGAGTCTATTGATGTGATGAATTACATTTATTGATTTCTGTATGTTGAACCATCCTTGCATCCCTGGAATAAACCCCACTTGATCGTGGTGTATTATATTTTTGATATGTTTTTGTATCCATTTTGCCAGAATTTTATTGAGAATTTTTGCATCTATGTTCGTTAAAGATATGGGTCTGAAGTGTCTAAAGTTTTCTTTTTTTGATGTGTCTTTGCCTGGTTTGGGGATCAGGGTGATATTGGCCTCATAGAACGAGCTTGGAAGTGCTTCCTCTTTTTCTATTTCCTGAAATAAATTGAAGATTATTGGTATCAGTTCTTCTTTGAAGGTCTCGTAGAACTTGGCTGTGTATCCTTCTGGTCCTGGGCTTTTCTTGGTTGGTAGGCTTCTGATGGCATCTTCTATTTTATTGCTTAAAATTGGTCTGTTCAAATTATGTATATCATCCTGCTTAAGTTTGGGCAGATCATACAACTCTAGAAATTTGTTGATGCCTTCAGTGTTTTATATTTTGTTGAAGTACAAGTTTTCAAAATAATTTTGAATTATTTCCTGTATTTCCATAGTGTTTGTTATGATATTTCCTTTTTCATAGCATAAGTTAGTAATTTGAGTTTTCTCTCTCCTTCTCTTTGTTAGCCTGGCTAAGGGTCTGTCAATTTTATTTATTTTTTCAAAGAACCAACTTTTTGTTCTGTCAATTTTTTCAATTGTTTCTTTTGTTTCAATTTCATTAATTTCAGCTCTGATTTTAATTATTTCCTGTCTTCTACCACTTTTGGTGTTGGATTGTTCTTCTTTTTCTAGAGTTTTGAGATGTAGCGTTAAGTCATTTATTTGTTGACTTTTTCTTCTTTTGAGGAATGAACTCAATGCAATGAACTTTCCTCTTAGAACTGCCTTCATAGTGTCCCAGAGATATTGATATGTTGTGTCTGTGTTCTCATTCACCTCTAGGAATTTCTTAATCTCCTCTTTGATGTCATCTGTAACCCATTATTCATTCAGTAGCATATTATTTAGTCTCCAGGTGTTGGAGTAACTTTTATTTCTTATTTTATCATTGATTTCTAATTTCATTCCATTATGGTCTGATAGAATTCAGGGTAGTATCCCTACTTTTTATATTTGCTCAGAATTGTCTTGTGGCCTCATATATGGTCTATTTTAGAGAAGGCTCCATGTGCTGCTGAGAAGAAAGTGTATTCACTTCTTGAAGGATGAAATATTCTATATAAGTCAGTTAAGTCTAAGTTGTTTATTGTATTTTTGAGTTCTATAGTTTCTTCGTTCAGCTTTTGTTTGGAAGATCTATCCAGTGGTGAAAGGGGTGTGTTAAAGTCACCCAGAATTATTGTGTTGTGGTCAATTTGACTCTTAAATTTGAGGAGAGTTTGTTTGATGAACATGGATGCTCCATTGTTTGGGGCATATATATTTATAATTGTTAAGTCTTGTTGGTGTATGGTTCCCTTGAGCAGTATATAGTGTCCTTCTTTATCCCTTTTGATTGACTTTAGCTTGAAGTCTACTTTATTTGATATGAGGATGGAAACCCCTGCTTGTTTCCTCTGTCCTTATGAGTGGTAGGATTTCTCCCAACCTTTCACCCTCAGCCTATGGATGTCTTTTCCTATGAGATGAGTCTCTTGGAGGCAGCATATTGTTGGGTCTGGTTTTTTTGATCCAATCTGCTAATCTATGTGTTTTGATTGGTGAGTTTAGGCCATTAACATTCAGAGTTATTATTGAGATGTGTTTTGTATTCCCAGCCATTTTTGTTTATTTTTGGTATTTACCTTGACATGGTTTCTCTTCTGACTGTTTTTTCCTTTAGTGTAATACTTCCCTCTGTTAATTTTCATCATTGTTTTTCTTTTCCTCTTCATGGAATATTTTGCCGAGGGTGTTCTGTAGTGCTGGCTTTCTACTTGTAAATTCTTTTAACTTTTGTTTATCATGGAAGGTTTTTTGTGGCATCTCTCACACTATGTTGGAATTGAGCCCAGGTTCCCCCCTGTTAGCTCAGGGGGTCGAAGCCGAGTTCTTCCTCATTTATGCAAGTGAGTTTGAACCCAAGTTCCTTCCCGTTAATTCGGGGAGTTGAACTTGGTTCCTCTTTGCTTGAGAAATGCTACTCTTGTGCGACGCTATAAGAGTTAAGTTTGTATATGTTCTTGCTACTTCTTATTCTTACTGTTCCACCTTTTATTCATACATGTGGCCACCAGTGTCACTATTTCAATTACTTAGAATGAAAACTGGTTTTGGAACTTATTGCCTTATTGGAATCTGAGCTAAAAAGCATGAAGACATTTATATTTTTATATATAATTGTACTAATGTAGGTAGTTCCTACTTAGAGAAACAGCTTAGTAAATGCCTGCTGTTTTAACCTCTTCTGTTACAATCATTATGCACGAAGAAAAGGCTGTTAGAGCCTCTTTGTAATTGAAAGGGACTTCTTTTGTTTTCAAGATAATTTAGAATAGTTACATAGAAGTTAGTTAAGACAAAGTCCTTCAGGACTAGCATCTGGCTATGCCTCCCTTTTTTCCTGCCCCTAGACTGTAAACAAGACCATGATAGAAAGTGCTTTGTATTCCAGGCAGTTGTGCAGGTGTGCGGGGGAATGGCTAAAAGGAATTCTTAAGAAGACAAATTTGAACTCAGACTACTGCAGATAAGCATAACAAAATCCCAGAAGATTCAAAACAGTATGTTTATACAAAACCTTGAGAGGTTAGGTAAAAGATAAGAATGTTGCTGTTTTTAAAAAAATAGAATATGTGCTGCCTTGAAGTGTGTTTGTATACTTGCAAGAAAGAAAAGTAAAGCGGAGGATTTTTGCAACCTGACTCGTGTGCATCCCTTCCATTGCGCCAACTTTCTTCGCCAGCCCGATTGGATCAACCCTTTCCATTACTGCGTAGGCTGGCCCCCCGCACTTTTTATTTCGTCCTCAAATCTAAAGCTTAATTTTGCTGGGTACAAGATTCTTGGTTGGCATCCCTTTTCCTTCAGAGCTTGGAATATGTTGTTCCATGATCTCCTAGCTTTGAGTGTCTAAGTTGAAAAAATCTGCTGTGATACGAATTGGTCTCCCCCATATGTGATCTGATTCCTCTCTTTTGCAGCCTTTAAAATTCTATCCTTGCTCTGTATGCTAGGCAATTTCATTATAATGTGCCTTGGTGTAGATCTGTTGTAATTTTGTACATCTGGTGTCCTATAAGTCTCTTTTATTTGGTTTTCCAATTCATTCTTCATGCTTGGGAAATTTTCTGATATTATCTCATTGAAGAGGTTGTGCATTCCTTTGGTTTGAAACTCTGTGCCTTCCTCTATCCCAATCACTCTTAGATTTGGTCTTTTGATGCTGTCCCATACTTCTTGGATGTTCTGTTCATGGTTTCTTACTATCTTCATTGTGTGGTCAACTTTATTTTCAAGATTATATACTTTGTCTTCATTGTCTGAAGTTCTTTCTTCCAGTTGATCTAGTCTGTTGATGATGCCTTCAATTGCATTTTTTATTTGGTTAATTGTTTCCTTCATTTCAAGGATTTCTGACTGTTTTTTTTTTTCTTCAGAGTTTCTATCTCTTTTTTGAAGTAATCTTTTGCTCCCTGTATTTGCTCTCTTATATCTTTGTTGTAGCAGTCAATTTTTGCCTGTATTTGCTCATTTAGGTCATTCTTTGATTCACAGATCATTTTAATTATGAACTTTCTGAACTCCTTCTCTGACATTTTATCAACTTCGCTGCACATGGGTTCTGTTATTGTAGAATCCTGGTTTGTTTGGGATATTTTCCTCCCTTGTTTTTTCATGTTGTCTATTTGCCTTACTTTCTTGCAGTGTAGATCTGAGATATTATAGTTTCTTCCCTATATTCTTATAATACCCTTGCAGGTTGTCTGTGCCTCCCCTTAGCACTGGACTATCAGAACCTGCCGCTGACCCTCAGAGTATGCCACCTGGGGCTGGGTCCATGCTGGTTGGTGTGGGTTGAACTGGTGAGTCTGAGCTCCTGTGGTTGTCTGGGGCTAACTGCACTGGGGTGAAGGTCAGCAGGACTGCCCTGGGCCTTCCTGGGCTCAGGCAGAGTTGGCAGGTCTGTCCTTGCTGTCTCCTGATCTGGGGTGGAGATCAGCGGGACTCAGTTGAAGATCTTAATAGAACAAAAATATGTCCTCCCCTAAGCAAGAGAGAATTCTCCAGCAAACTTCCTTTTAAACTTTTCTGCAACATTTATTTGATCTTCCTGGTCCTGCAGCAGACTACCATTGGCCTCAAACTGCCACTTTTCCTGAGTCTCCACCCTGCTGTTTACCCAGATCAAATTTTGGACTTTCCTAGCCTCCATAATTGCAAGAGCCAAGTCCTTAAACAAAATTGCCATATTCATATTGCATCTGTTCCTCCAGACAACCCTGAGTACTCCACCCTAATGGACAGGAATAACTCCTCAATCTTAAAGTATGAGCTACGTATTGTAACTTCCTTACAAACCATACAGTGTGGGAATGGGAGAGGGAAAAGTAGCTTTACAATGGAGAAACCTGACAAACACTACTTTGCTAGATGATCAAGTTCAGCATCAATTATTAAAATCATTTTGATAATATATACTCTTGAAATTATGTGACGAAAACAGCATTTTACATCTATGACCTTCCTCCCCAAAACAAATAATCCCAATCTAATCATTAAAAAAAAAAAAACTTCAACTTTTAATAGAGGGACAGCCTACAATATATAGAACAGTATTCCCCCAAATTGTCAGTATCATCAAAAACACAGAAGGTCTGAAAAACTATCAGAGCAAATAAGAGACATGAAAACTAAATGTAATTTCACAGACTGCATGGAACTCTAGTACAGAAAAAGAACAATAGTTGAAAACTTAGAACAAAATCAAGAACTGTGGGCTAGGGAGGTGGCTCAGTGATGGAGATTTGCCTAGCATGTGTGAAACACTGTGTTCAATTCCCAGTACCAAAAAAATCATAAATTTAATTAGTGATAATATATTAATATTGGTTAATTATTCTTAGTTATGTAAAATATGAATAATAGTGGACACTGTGTGTGCAGGATGGAATTAAAACTGGATCTTTCAACATTATGTACTTATGTTTCTGTAAATGGAAATATGGTCTTTAAATAACATGTATTAATATAAATAATTCACTTTCACAATAACATAGCCATCATCATTATTGTCATCAAATTTTTTTAACTGATATCTGAGAAAAGCAGCTGCATTGCACCAAAACTTCAGAAAAAAACACAGGCTGAAGAAACGCAATAGCAATATATCCTTCACATGGGCAACATTAAATATACAAATAATAATTTTAGACCCTATGAAATTGTACACTTGTAGCTTAGAATGATCATGAGACTCCAGTTCTTAGTGTGATCTACCTGGTAATCATAAATACTGATTTGGGATCCTCACATACTACAGTAGGCAATTGAATTCTAGGCACATTCTAGTTTTACCTTCCATGGTTGAATTGATTCATACACACTCCAAATTTGTGTGAATCATTTCTTTTATAGATCTTTTATAGTTTTTTTCTTCAAGCAGCTGAGAATTTTTTTGAAAGAAAGCTGGAAAATAGAATAAAAATCAATCATTTTTCTAGTAGTATTAGGTCATTGCTCTTTACATTGCTTTCTTGCATTCTACACAAAACAAAATCCACAAATGTCTGATTAACTGAATGGACAGAGCCTGACAGGAAAAGTTTCCCCATAACTCCATAGTCAATGGAATCCTACTCCTACTGCTTTTGAAATATTAGGCATCTCCAGGAATAGCTAAAGGATGAGGACATGACAGTTCCATCATAATGGGATCTAAAGGATCTTATCCATAGTCTTCTTCAATACTTAACCTATGATGCAAACAAAGCCTAAATATTGTAGGAAGGGAGTGGAAGTTATTTAAGGAAGTACACAGCCTGGGACTCTGGGGGAAGGAAGAATTTGCTAATTTTAAGCAACTCTGGGTTATCTTAAAGAACAGAAAAATTGTTTTTTCAAAAACCCCAAGGTTGATTAAAAAAAAAGACATTGTTCTTTATCTCTTTTGTCCTTTAACTCTCTTCATCACAAATGGTTCTAACTCCTCAGTGTACCATGTCTCTCCCAATTGAAAACAAACTCCCCTCCAACTAGAAATTGAAATTTCTGGGCTGCAATAGTATCTCAGTGTTACAGCACTTGCCTAGCGTATGCAAGACCCTGGGTTTAATAAACACTACTGCAAGAAATTAAATTTCCTCTTTCCCCCTAACCTCCTATTTGTTCCTTGACCCACCTCATTCAGGCTTTGGCTTCTATCATTTCATTAAAACCATCCTTGAAATGGAACATCAGTAATTTTCTAGGACCATTTATTAGTCGTCTTCTAATGGCCTTCTTGCAATCATTCACCCATGTATTCTTCTGTAGCTCTTGGTACAGTGCTCTACCTGTTCCTACATCCGTTTTCTTACTGCTGCTTCTTATCCTCTTCCATAAGCTCTTTTCCTCCATTCATCTTTTTAAAAAATGTAGCATTTCCAGGAGTACTATCCTCATCCCTATTTCTAATTCAAAGTCCTCTTCTGAAGTGATAGCATATATTCCTATGCTGGGATTTCCTGTCATTATGCAAATGACTTCCAAAACTCTACACCTCTCTCCTAAAATGCAAGCAGATATGCCTCCCACTGTACATGTGCATTTTTAGTTTGACACATTGTTCCCAAATGTAAATAATCATCTTTCAAAACAAACCTGCTACTCATCCTATATTACCTACCTCCTGAATAACTTCTTCACTGCTGAGTTTACAAAGTCAAAATATTATATTCACACTTAACTTCTCTGGATCCTTTAATCCCCAATATTTATCAAACCTTGGCCTCCCTGATTATATCTTTTTTTACCATTCAAAACTACCTGTCTTCTCTTTCTTCACTAGCACTATCCTTAAATGATGCTCTCAATGTTTCAAATGGAATAATGAATTAGCATCTCTTTGGTGCATTATAATTATACATAATAATAGGATGCACTGTTACATAGTCATACATGCACATAATATTATTTGGTCAATTTCATTCCTAGTACTTCCCATTTCCCTCCTCTCTTTCCTCACCTTTGTCCCCTTCCTTTACTACTCTTCCCTCAGTTTTTGTGAGAGCTCACCCCTTTTTCTCTTTTTGCTCCCAAATTATCATATATGAGAGAAGACATACAACCAGTGACTTTCTGATTCTGGTTTACTTACTAAACACAATGCTGTCTACTTCTATCCATTTTCCAGGAAATGACATTCCTCCTAACTTTCAATTTTGTCCTCATAAATCCATTTTCACACCTCAGTAAAAGCATACCTCCATCAGTCAATTCCTTCCCCCAAATTCTGCAATGACTCTATATGACTGACACACTGCAAGAATGGCCTCAATGTTCCACCCTCCCTATACTCACACCCCTTTCCAATGTGACTTTCCATGTTCTTCAAGTGGGGTCTGTTTCTTCACCACTAGAATATAAGCTGACTTTAAGATTCCATTTGGCCAACAGAATGTGCAGAAGCAACCAGACTAGTTCCAAATTGAAACTTCAATGTGTTTGGTTTTTTGTTTTTTATTTTCCACCCTCTTTCTTGGAAATCTGCAAGTGGCCATGTGAACAAACCCAGGCTAGCCTGATGAATAATGAGAGAATTGTGGTTAAATTGCCCCTTTAATTCCAGCCGACATGCTCTTCCTCAGAAGCCAAGTTGCCTGTGATTGGTTCCTAACAGCATATGCATGAATGAGTTCACTCAGGACCAAAGGAAATTCCCAACTGAGACCAGTCTAAATTGCCAAGCCACAGATGCATGAGCTAAATAAATAGCTGTTTCAATCCACTGTTTTAGACTTGTTTATTAAGGAGCAAAGGATATTTTATAAAATGACCTTTAGGGAAAAATCAAAGTTTTTTTTTATAATGGTACATGACATTCTTCATGATCTGATTTCTGTTTATGTCTGCCACAACCAACTTCATTTCATAGTTTTTCACATAGCATATGTGAAACATATGTCATGTTTGTATTTCCCCAAAATCTTCTATGCTGTAATATGTCTAGGTCATTTTTGGTACATATAGTCATAGATGTCTCCTTCTTCAGGAAACCTATCTCAGCCTCCTGTCCTTACTTCTTACCTGAAAAACACTTCCCATCTAATGTTGTAAGCACTGGTTATTTTTTTTAATATTTACTTATTTGTTTTAGTTGTACACAATGCCTTTATTCTTTACATGGTGCTGAGGATCGAATCCGGGCTGCACACGTGCTAGGTGAGTGCTCTTCCGCTGAGCCACAATCCCAGCCCCAGCACTGGTTATTTTGACTATTCTATTAATATTTTGAGACCAGTGGCTGTGGCTATTTCTGGATTCTCTAAAACAGCACCTAGAATACAATATGTATGGCCATTGTTGCTTGTCAAATGACCAAATTCATCAATAAAACATGTACCCTAATATATGCTGATATTGATGACTTTTGAAAATTTGATAAACTCTGAAATACAAGACATGCATAAATCTACCCATTTGGTAAATTGACTTTTCCTGAGATATTACAGTCTTAAGCAAGACAGAAATTATTAGAAGGAAATTCACTGGGGAACTCTTCCTGGAACATTTCACATCTTCCTGGAACATTTCATCTGCTCATCCCAAAATATATATGTCTGTGAAATCAAATAAGACTAGCTTTATAAATGCTATTAAAGAATTATAGATGTGTCCTCACAAAGAATCTAGTATAGAACTTATGACTCATAGATTTCACTCTGTAAACCAACACATACACATATATCTACTTTTCAAATTCTCTCAATGAAGCCAGGCGCAGGGGCGCATGCCTGTAATCCCAGCACTTGGGAGGCTGAGGCAGGAGAATCATGAGTTCAAAGCCAGCCTCAGCAATGGTGAGGCACTTAGCAACTCAGTGAGACCCTGCCTCTAATAAAAAATACAAAAAAAGGGGGGGGGGGCTGGGAATGTGGCCCAGTGGTCAAGTGACCCTGAGTTCAATCCCCGGTACCCCCTCCAAAAAAAAAAAAAATTCTCAATGTTGGAGAGGATGTGGGGAAAAAGGCACACTCATACATTGCTGGTGGGACTGCAAAATGGTGCAACTGTTATGGAAGGCAGTATGGAGATTTCTTGGAAAACTGGGAATGGAACCACCCTATGACCCAGCCATCCCACTCCTGGGTCTATTCCCAAAGGACTTGAAAACAGCATATTACAGTGACACAGGCACTTCAATGTTTATAGCAGCACAATTCACAATAGCTAGATTGTGGAACCAACCTAGATGTCCCTCAGTTGATGAATGGATAAAGAAAATGTGGTACATATACACAATGGAATTTTACTCAGCAATAAAAGAAAATAAAATAATGGCATTCGCAGGTAAATGGATGAAGTTGGAGAATATAATGCTAAGTGAAGTTAGTCAATCTCAAAAATCCAAATATCGAATGTTTTCTCTGATATAAGGAGGCTGATTCACAGTGGTGTTGGGTCAGGGTACATAGGAGGATTAGAGGAATGCTAGAAAGGTCAAAGGGGAGGGAGGGGAAGGAAGAGAGCAAGGGGGGATGGAGGGGAAACAAGAAAAGGTGGTTGAATAAGATGAATGTCATTATCCTAAATGCATGATTGAAGATTTGAATGGCACGAATATACATTGTATACAAACAGTGTTTTTTTAAAAAGATGCTCTACATGTTTATTATGAATTATAATGCATAGTACTATTATTAAAAAACAAATAAATAAATAAAAGATTTTTTAAAAGGACCAGAAAACAATGAAAAAAAAATCTCTCAATGAAGATGAATTCCATTATTTTTGCAAAAGCAAAATTCCCAGTGAATATTCAGGAACTCTATCCACCCACCCCCACCCCAGAAAATTTATTTTTCAAATGTCTGGATCATTGTTAAATGTCAGTTTCTAATGAATGGCTTCTATTCATGAAAAGCAGGCATTGTTAACTGACTCAGTAGCATACTTACTGAAAAAAGAGACAGACAATAAGATTTCCTTCAGCAGAAAAAGTATCAGCAACAAGGCAAGAAGAAACTTGGGAAAACCAAAATTACTCTGGTGAGGAATGGTGTTTTCCCTGGGATCTGAAGGATAAACCAAATTAGATTCATCAGTAATAAATTCTATCCTTATTTCTAGTTCCTCCTGTATGTGAGTTGGCTTTTTGTCACTGTGACCAAAATATCTGGCAAGAACAACTTAAAGTAGAAAAAGTTTATTTTGGGTTCGTGGTTTCAGAGGTCTCAGTTTATGTCAGTCTTCTCCATTGCTCTGGGCCTGAGGTGAGGCAGAATATCATGGAAGAAGGGTGTCGTTGAGGAATACTGTTTAGCTCATGATAGCCAGGAAGCAGAAAGAACAACCATGGAGCCAGGGAAAAAACATAATCCACTGAGGAATAATATTGATCAAATTATACTGTTATATCATGCACATGTACAAATATACATAACAGTGAATCCCATTATTGTGTATAATTATAATTCATCCATAAAATATTGAAATAAAAAGTGTATAATCAAAGGGCATACCCCTGTGACCTGCTTTCTTCAGCCACACCCTACCTGATCACCAACCAGTAATCCATTCTAATTATTAATCCATTAAATATATTAATTAATCCACCAATTAGGTTATGGGTCTCATAACTGTTTTATATCTGAACATTCCTGAATTGCCACAAAAGCTTTTCTGGGCACATTTCATATTCAAAACATAACGTTCTGCCCCTGGTCCCCAAAAGTTCATGTCCATCTCACAATGGAAAAAAGTCCAACTCCAAGAATCCCCATAGTTTTCAAAGTTCCAAAATTTCCCAATAGACCAAGTCCAAAGTCTCCTCTGAGACTCAAGACAAACTCTGTGTTGTGAGCCTCTGTAAAAATCAAAAGTAAGTTACATACTTACAATATACAATGGCATAAAGTAAATGTTCCCATTCAAAAAAAAATGGATATAGAAGGAAAGGATGGAAGCAAAACAACCAAAACTCAGTCAGGCAGATATTAGTTTCTGTAACTCCATGTCCAGCCTCTGGGAATATTGTGGTGAGATACCTTCAAAGGTCTTCTGCAGCACCACCTATATGACCTTGCTGGTTGCAGTCCACATGATCCCTTTCTTAGGCTGGCTCTGTCTACAGCCAGCAGCTTTCCTCAGCAGACATTCCACATTACCGGCATATCTTAATCCCTGGGATCTCCATTCCAGCTTCAACTTCACTTTTGCAGCTTCATGCATGCCCTCTCAAGGAAATCCTACATTTTGTCAATACTGCTTCATTTGACTGAATACTCAGATCTTCCTTTGAAATCCCGGTGGAAGCTTCCATGATTCCCTGGCTTCCATTAGCTAGCTGAACAGATCTCCTATGCTGTGCCCTTCCACCATGATGTTCTGGTTCACCTCTGGGCCAGAGTGGTGGAGCTGACTCACCATAGACTGACCTCTGAAATGTTGATCCCAAATAAAGTTTTCTCCTCTAAGTTGTTCTTATCATGTATTTTGTGACAAAAAAGCGAACTTCCTCCTCTTCTACTTTGAATTTTCTTCTATAAAGCACAACCACTAATACTGTGAATATTTGAAATAATATGAAAATGGAAAATAGAAAAATAAATGATGTTTATTATAAAAAATTTTATAAAATGCCCAAAAGCACAAATTTCTACCATTGAGAATAACTATTGTTAATATTTTGGCACATGTCCCTTCAGCAATTTTTGAAGTATGTATAACATATGTGCACATTTTTACACTTCATTAACACACATATTTACTGATTTCTGATTCACTATTTTCTTTTATACTATATCATGAACATTTATTTTTTCACCATAATTTCTTTATTAATACTTTTATTATAGTTGCTTATTATTTCATTATATATTTGAATAATATTTCAGATTATGTCCAACTTATAAGTATGCTATACAAGATAAAACTTTTTTTTTGTGTGTGTGTGTGGTACCAGGGATTAAACTCAGGGACACTTGACCACTGGGCCACATCCCCAGCCCTTTTTTGTATTTATTAGAGACAGGGTCTCACTGAGTTGCTAAGTGCCTCGCCATTGCTGAGGCTGGCTTTGAGCTCACGATCCTCCTGCCTCGGCCTCCCAAAGTGCTGGGATTACAGGCGTGCGCCACCGCGCCCGGCCAAGATAAATCTTTCTAACCAAATTTCATATTTTTAAGATAAAGTCAGCCTTTTTAGTCACTACTTCATGGTTAGAAATAATTTTCTTGGGCTGGGGCTGTGACTCAGCGGCAGAGCGCTCTCCTCACACGTACGCGGCCCGGGTTCGGTCCTCAGCACCACGTAAACATAAATGCATTGCCTTGTGTACAACTAAAGGAAAGAAAGAAAGAAAGAAAGAAAGGATTTTCTTGGACAGGAGGTATAGCTTCATGCTATAGCAATTTTGCCTAGGATATACAAAACCCTGAAATTGGTCACTACCAAAGGTGAGGGGGTCAGTGGGGACACATTCCATTAAGATAAAAGCACTAAATAAAGATAAACACTTTCCTTAAAATTATCTATATTGTCAATGGTGAGGAGAAAAATTCAGTATTATATTTTTCAGTTCTGGAAATATAGGTACACACATTTTTATATATTTATGTGGAAGAATATAAATAAAATTCAAAGTCTGGTTTTCTGTAATTGATAATAGCAAAGAAAGCATTATGCATCTTTTCTTTCCCAGTTTCCAACTCTACAGCACCTTAATTCCTATCTATAGGCAGCACAATCCTCAGAGATTCCTGGGTGTCCCAGACATGTCCACTCAGATAAACAGCAACTAACACTACCTCTGCCCTGTTTATTAACTGTGTCTTCATCCTTCACCTCATAATCAACTCTGAACACTGGAAAATAATTTTTTTTACCTGCAGGAGAATTTGAGTTCATGCCTGAGGACTTCAGTTCACTTTTCAAACTCACTTCAGCATAATTTGTTCCCAAAGCCATCTTGAGAAGAAGCCTTCTACTTTTTTCAGAAATCCCATGGCATCTTTTCCTTAAAACATATTACAGGGGCTGGAGTTGTGGCTTAGTGGTAGAGCGCTCGCCTAGCACGTGCGCAGCCTGGGTTCGACCCTCAGCACCACGTAAGAATAAAGGCATTGTGTACAACTAAAACAAATAAATAAATATTAAAAAAAACATTACAAATGAGATTCAAGCCTGAGAGTAAATTACTCTACCACTTAACTAGATGAAAGCAGAAGTAACAAACAGGCATATACCCCTAAGAGTGAGAACATGTGAAACTACTGGACCACAGAGGTTCAATCTTCATGACAATCAGAATGAGAATTATAGCCATCATAGTAAATATAGCTAAACAAATGTAACAAGAGTAGCAACTCAAAAGAAATAGGAAGAAAAGGAAAAAAGGAACCAAGCAATTGAAGAAATCTTTTTTGAGAACTTCATTCTATGAATTCAGCAGCAAAACTGAAATTTGTGAACTTCTACATGCAAGTGTAACCTCTTATTAGCCAACCAACTGAGCAACACTTGTTCCTATTGCATTCATGTCATCATGTTTGACTGATAAGGTAGCTCTTTTGTACCACATTCTAAGGGGATCATTGACACAAATCTTAGATGACAGCCTCCCCATGTTCAGAGCCACCTTCCTTTAGCATGGTGGGGAAGCAAGTGTTATTTCTTCGGAAGGTGATCTCTGCATCCCTGTGATCTCTGCATCCCCCTGCTGTTCATTATCAGCTCTATCATGAATCTCTCTGTTCATTTTGCTACTGGTCACCTTGAGATCTCCTGAAAGCCATAATTAAAGAGGAGGCCATCTTTCATTTCACACTTATCTCACCCTTTACTACCCACATCGCCTTAACAACCAGCTCTGGAAGGTACATATGATTAAATTTAACAGTTGGGAAAATTGAATGGAATCACATATAGAAGAGAATGAGCTTGAGTGCCAAATCTGAATAATCTGAATTTTTTGTCCAAAGAACAAGATGAAAGCAGTCCCAAAAACTAAATCTTTCATGTAGGACCACTGCAGAAGGCTACTCTCAACTCATGCCTAGGTTCTGCCCTCAGATCTCCCAAAATGATTCCCCGTCTTTTAATTATGCCTACCTAACTCTTTTTCTCTTATATCTAGCTCCCTTCCTCCATATCTCTCACTCTCTCTCCTCTCTATGTTTGTTTCTATTGTATTTCTATATTTATTTTTGTATCAACATATACTGAAAACCCTAAATTCACAGTAATAGTCTTAATGCTAAATCAATGCCTCCGATTTCATTTTCATTTTCTCAATTTTCACATTTCTTTCTGTCACACTTCTGTCACACTAGTGACAGAAAGAAATTTGTGTTCATTATTTTTAACTTATTCACTTATTTGTTAACTTATTTGATTTTACTCTGGATGTTACCAATCTCCCATCTTTCCCTAGACACTCTTTTCTCCCTAATATATCCCTTACTCCCTAGGCCAATCCCCTGTCCCCTGCATGATAGCCCTCCTCACTCTAATCCAGTGTTCCCACACAGGGCCAGCCAACCATACCTCATCAAATAGACATTCTCCTCACTTTGCTGAGATTCTGACACCCCATGCTAAGCCACCCCTCAAATTTACAACATACATGAAAAAAAGCATCAGTGTCCTACAAAATAGTATTTTGGTCCAGGACCATTTTGTTTGCTTAATTTGGCTGGTTTCTTGGGAATAGAAAGCAGTGTTTCAAGGACATGGTGTACTACTGTCCTGCTTTTCTATAAGGATGACACAGATCAGATTCTTAAAGCTTCTCTCTAGCCACCATGGCCTGCCTGAGCTCTCATAGACCACACATGGTTACTCCCATAGATAGAAGCCCTTACTATGTAAGGATCAGTCTCCCCTTCTGGGGTTTGCCACCATGTGGAGAGTTTCCTTATCCAGCTCAGTCTCTGAAACCCATACCATGTCTATCTTCTGCATAGACACTTTCTTCATCCTGCTTGGGCTTTGACATCCCATGCCAGGGCCTCTACTGCCAGCAAGAATTCCTTCTTTACCTTGCTTACATGGTGAGTTCCAACAATGGACTATACACATATATACTCTTTACCCTGTCTGGTCTCTGAAACCCACAGAGGTTTACCCTCTGCAAGGATGCCCTCCTCACCCCTCTTAGGCACTGAATCCCAACCAAGATTGTGTCAGAAACAACCCTTAAAGCTCAGTGGCTTATAACATTTATTTCCCACACACATTACAAGTGGGCTTAGGATCTACATAAAGTTGACTCTAACTTGACTTGGGTCCTGTATGAATGTTTTTCCCATTCTAGAACCCAGGTGCTAGAATAGTGAGGAGGGTGTCCACACATGGCACTGTCCCACAACCTGGGATTACAGGCATGTGCCACCACACCTGGCCACAGGAAGAAATGTTATTGCCACATTGTGATTTTTCTTTTGCCAAAAAATGAAAAATATGGTTTATCCACCTGCTTTTTTGAAATCCTAAAAATGAAGGGCTTTATTTGAGTACTGTCTCAAAGCTACTGCATAGCATAGGAAACAATCAACAGAATAAAAATACAACCTAAAGAATGGGAGAAAATATTTTCCAGTTACTTCTCTGACAAGGAATTACTACCAGAATATATAAGGAATTCAAGAAACACAACAAAAATACAAATTATCTAATATAAAAATGAGCAATTTGAATACACTTTTCTTTAAAAAAAAGAAATAGAAATTATCCCACAAATACAGGGAAACTAATTCAATGTTATTAACCATCAGCAAAATGCAAATCAAAACCACAATAAGAAATTACCTCACTCTAGAAAAAAATGGCTATAATCAATAAAGCAAAACATAACAAATCCCAGTGAGGATGCAGAGGAAATGTAATACGTCTTATACACTGCTGGTGAGATGTAAATTAGTATAGCCATTATGGAAAAAGTATAAAATTTCATCAATAAAACTAAAAATAAATCCATAAATATGATCCAACTATCCCACTTCTAGGCATATGTTTTAAAAAGTGCAATTGTCATACCAAAGAGATAAACTTCACTCTTATGCTTATTGATGCACTACTCATAATAATAGAATATAAAATCAGATAAGCTGTCCATCAACAGATAAATGGATAAGGAAAATTTAGCATACATACATAATTGAATATTATTCACTAATATGAAAAATGATATTTTGTCATGTATAACAATGTGAATGAAAATGGAAAACATTAAGTGAAGTAAGTCAGGTACAGAAAGACAAATACTGCATATTCTCCCTTTCTTGTGGTAGCTAAAAAAATTGATCTCATAGAAGTAAATAACATAGTAGTTACAAGAGCCTAGGAAGGAGGTTTGGAAAGCAGATAGTTTATAGGTACAGAGGACCTATAACACAGTAGGATAACTACAGTTAACAGCAATGAACTAAGTATTTTCAAATAAGTGGTAGAGAGGATTTTGAATATTTCCAACACAAAATGGTAAATGTTTGCGGTGATGCATATGCTAATTATTCTGATGTGATCCTTGCACATTATTTGCATGTATTGAAGTATCTCACTTTGCCCCATAAAAGTCTATTAATATTATATAAAAAATAAATTTTTAGCTCTGCATAGTGGCACATACCGGGAGCTTCAGCTACACAGGAGGATGAGTCAGACAGATCACAAGTTCAATGCCAATATGGACAAATTAGTAACATGCTGTCTCAAAATAAAAAATAAGAAATTCTTAGTATTTGCTCATATATAGAGCACTTGCCTAACATGTGCAAGGCCCTGGGTTCAATCCCTGCTACCAAAATAACTTTAAAATCAGTAAGTAGAACTTCATGAGACCTCTGTTATATAGAATAGATATAATGAGCATACTGAGGATAATTGAAGCAATTTGAATATAATATAATGCACAATATTAGAAAATAATTGTTAAGTTTTCAAAGAGTGTTAATGGCATTATAATTTTATAAAGGAATAAAAATTTTAAAAGATGTGTACTGAAGTATTTTGGGGCAAGATGTCATATATAAAACATATTCTCAGATGGTACAACAAATACTATTTATGTAATTGCTCAAAACATTAACAATTCTTAGATATAAATGGTGATTATGTAGAAGTTAATTATACTATCCATTCAACTACTGTCTGAAACTATTCATGATAAAAAGTTGAGGATAAAAACCCAGGATTCTGGTGACACAGTCTTGGATGGAGTTAAAATTTATATGACCTATGATGGGGAAAAGACTACTAGCCAATAATTTACTTTAAAATTCATCTAAAGATAATGACCCTGAAAATTTGAGAAAGGGAAATACTAAACCACTTCAAAGTATTACTCCCACAACCCAACTATATTGAGATTTCCCAGGAGGAAAACACCCTCTAAAAACATACTCATGAATAAAAAAATTTTAAAACATACCAAAAGAAACTTTACTCCAGCAGCAAATCCATGGACACATGTTAGAAAAAGTAGAAATAAATGAAAATTACAGTAAGATTAGTAATGTTAAATTATTTAAGACAAACAAGAGAAAGAAGATGACAGAATAGACCAAGGCAGCAACCATCAACTCCTCTGCAGCCTGGTATCAAAGCAGTGAAAGAACAACTGACCACAGCAGTGGGTGGCAGAGCAAATACTCTAAAACTCAACTTTGGACAACTTAATACTTGGGCAACTTGGAATTCGATTATTGAATCAAATTCTAAGGAAATAATTCCTTTACCCAGAAGCTGACTATGATAGGGTCAGGGGAAGGAGTAACAAAGGGAGAAAGGAACAAGCAAACTCACAAGTTTACTTCCTTAACAACAGTTACAAAAAAATATCGCACACAGAGTTAAAAAGTGATAGAAGCATCACAGAAATCAAAAACATTGCACAATTCAACTTAACTTGCTGGAAGAAAATGGTGCTGGGAAGGACAGCCATTTTGTGGAGACCACAACTAGTCTTAGAAGAAACTAAATCTATATACCTTCTCCCCATCTACAATTATAAAAACATAGGGAATGCCTCAGAAGTGGGTTGTCCTAGTAATCCATATAGAAGGGCCTTGTAGATGGATCACAGTTGGCAGAAGTTTACCAAAACCCCTTCCCCTCACCACAATCCAGGGGCATGAGGTGGATACCTCTGAAACTGTGAGCCCTGAATAAATTTTTCCACTTTTAAAACTGTTCTCGTTGGGTCTTTTGGTCATGCCAGTGAAAAAAAACTGACTAAAACAGACATTGTTCACAAAAATTTTTCTCCATAGCTATTTTCATAAAACATTTATAACATTAAAATTAGATGTAAATATCTATATGTAGATATAAACATCTAATTGCCTTCAAAAACATTGAAATATTGAAATATCATAAATGAAGCTTATCACAATTATCTCCCAATATAAGCTTTAACTATTAAAACTTATTTGTAATACCAGTTACTCCTATGTTTCTTTTATCCCTCATTCCCTTTTATTTGTGTTTATCATGTACCAAACATTATTGGGAGTCAGGAGGAGGAAAGAAATACAATTCCTATTATAAAGAGATAAGGTATAATAGACATGCATGTGAACAAATAATTTCAGTACACTGGGAGAGGTGCAATATTGTACTACATTCTATGCAGTTGGCAGAGAGAGAGAGAGAGAGAGAGAGAGAGAGAGAAGGAAGAGAGTGTTTCCACTTGAGCTTATCAGGAAAAGAAAGAAGAACTTGTGACAAAATTCTAGAGCACAGAGATGAGATTTTCTGCAACATTGACAAAGCATATGAGGGGTATTTAAGTAATGGAGTCATTGGAGGCACTAAAATAATGAACCATATGATTGCATCTGAATGTCTGAAATATTAAGATGAACATGGAAAGTCCTCTTTTTGTAATGAAGGTGCAGAGGTAGGCCACAATGAGTTCATTAGTCATTATCTTTCATACTAACATAGTGACACTTTAGGTACAGTAGCAAGTTTTATTTACCCTACCTATGTCTGTTCTCCTCATCTGTAAGACACATAAAACCATATTACCTCGCTTGGAGGATTTTGTGAATATTAAATAAGACAACTTATACAATGCACTTGGCTAGTCTCTAACAAATAACCACTGATCAAAAAAATATAGCATGAGGAGGCAGTTGGTTTTCGATTTCATTTTTTGTTTTTTTTTTTTTTTTTTTTTTTTTAGGGGGCTTTGTTGTTTGTTTTATTTTGTTTCCAATTTTTTAAAACTTTTTCCACTTTTTTTTTTTTTTTTTGGTACCGGGGCACTCGACCACTGGGCCACATCCCCAGACCTTTTTCGTATTTTATTAGAGACAGGGTCTCACTGAGTTGCTAAGTGCCTCACCATTGCTGAGGCTGGCTTTGAACTTGCCATCCTCCTGCCTCAGCCTCCCAAGTTCTGAGATTACAGGTGTGCGTCACTGCGCCTGGCTTTTTCCACATTTTTATTAGTGTATTACAATTGTACATAATGGTGGGATTTAGGAACAAATTTTGTTCCAAAACTTTTGGAAACAGGTACAGTCTCAAACGCTATAAAGTGCCTACAGAGTCTTATTTGGTTTTCCTTTAAACACTTTCATTCTTTTATTTTAAATTTTTATTATTCTATTTTGTTATACATGTCTGCAGAGTCATTTCATTTCATATTACATATAAAGAGCACAATTTTTCAAGTTTCTGGTTTTATATAAAGAATTTTTACAATTGTGTCTTCATACATGTATTTAGGGTAATCATGGATAACCCAGTCTGCCATTATTCCTATCCCCTTGCCCCCTCCCTTGCCTCCCCCCTTTTTGTTCTATTTAGAGCTCTTTCATTCCTCTCATCCCCACTCCCTTGCCTTTATAAATTAGTATCTTCATATCAAAGAGATCATTCGACCTTTGGTTTTGGGGGATTGACTAACTTCACTTAGCATTATTTTCTCCAACTCCATCCATTTGCCTGCAAATGCCATGATTTTATTCTCTTTTAGTGCTGAGTAGTGTTCCATTGTGTATATGTACCAAAGTTTCCCTATCTATTTATCTGCTGATGGGCATCGGGGTTGGTTCCACAATCTAGCTATTGTGAATTGTGCTGCTATAAACATTGATGTGGCTGTGTCCCTGTAGTAAGCTGTTCTTAAGTTTTTGGGGAATAGTCCAAGAAGTGGGATAGCTGGGTCAAATGGTGGTTCCATCCCAAGTTTTCCTAGGAATCTCCATACTACTTTCCAGATTGGCTTCACCAATTTGCAGTTCCACCAGCAATGTAAGAGTGTGCCTTTTTCTCCACATCCTCACCAGCATTTATTGTTATTTGTTTTTTTGATAGACACTTCTCAGAAGATGATATACAAAAAATCAGCAAGTATATGAAAAAATGTTCAACATCTCTAGCAATCAGAGAAATGCAAATCAAAACAACTTTAAAATTTCATCCTATTCTAGTCAGAATGGCAGCTAAACACTTCCATTCTTCCGGAAGTCTAAACAAGAGTTCCTACAGTTGTTGCTAGAGGGAGCATGCCCTCTAGTGGTCACATGCAATCATGCAGCCAGATGTTGCAACATCCACACACAGTGTGCTTCAATGACATTTCTTTCCAACTATAGGTGCAGATGCAAAACATACCTAAGAACAAGAAAAATAATGAACAGCAAACAAAAACATCAATAGTAGATCTATAATGCACTATTTTGTTTAATTGATAACATGATACTATCACTAGGTTAACAGAGCAAAACATGAAATCACAATGGACCGTTATTTTACTGCAGGCAATACATGTATATTACACTTCTTAAAAAAAAAAAAAAAAAGTGCTACCTCACATCCTATGTTCTTCAAAAAGGGAATAAAATGATAATTTTTTAAATAAATCCAGACCACAAAACCACTGTGAAAATCATCACAAGCCTATACAATTCCCAGGCTTAAGTATACATAAGTATATATAATACTAATTTAATCTTTCTTTCTCATGAGAATAGGTGATTGATTGGGAGCTCCTGGGTATGAGTTCTAGATTCACAAACCTATATATTTTCTTCAGGCACAATTATAAAAACAATAAAAGAGGTGGATTTTAGAAGTTAAAAAAAAAAAGAATCATGAGCAAAGTATGATGCAGTATTTGCCAGTAATAGTTCACATGAGACTGTAAAGTATTAAATTTACCACAAGTGTATTAATTTATACCTAATGTTTTTTCCCCAGGATCAACAGTCCATGTGTCAAAGTAAAATGTCTTTATCACTGGTTACCTGGCCTGCACATCTTGTCCAATTCAGGAACACTGAAATGAGATTTTCTGCACAATGACAAAAGTATATAAGAAATAATCAAGTCAAATCACTAGGAGCAACTGAGAAGAAATGAAAGAAAACAAACATTTAACTTGATGATTTATAGTCCCTCTGCACAGATATCACTAATTCAACAAGTACTTAGTGAATATCTGCCATCTAGAAAGATGTATGGGAAATAATGCAAGTAAATAAAAAGATGTGGTTATTGTATTCAAAGAACTAATGAACTTGATGGAAGAGAATTTCAACATTGTTCTGAATAAAGTGAGAGTGGGCAGCTTTTAGAGGAGAAAATTAAGTGGATGTCTCTTGGAGTAGTATTTGAGATAGCATTATACAAGAGGAAGGATTTTGACAGGCAGGTGAGAAGGGAAGATGTTTTAGGTGGGGGGAATTTTAGGCAGCAATATGCCAGTTACTGGAGCATATTGCAACCGAAAGGAAAACCTGAAAGTCAAGGATACAACAATACACTAGACTTCAACCTGCAAGCAAAGAATAATACCAGAAAGAGTAAGGAAGTTAGGAAGATGAGCAGAGTTTGTTTCAGAAAGATTATTGTGCTGGAAACAGGTAAACTGAATTGAAAAGAAGAGAGCTTCAGGCAAGCAGACTACGTAGAATAGCGCAAGTGAGACATATTACAGGCTCACATTCTGACAGTGAAGGGAGACATCAAATACAACTGAGGGAATTTAGCTAGAAAGGTGATCGTCCACATTTTCCCCCCCAACAAAAATTCTGAGACTTAAAATACACTTCTGTCAAAAGCACTTCTCTCAGAATCTCAGTCATGACAAGAAAGAACACAGTCTGGGAAGTCACCTCTGCCCTAATGTCTTTCTTCATATTTTCTGCTATAAGGGAATAGCACAAACTGGGAATTTATGAAGAACATAACATCACAGTACTGGAGAAGGCTGGAAGTCTAAAAGTATGGTGTTGATAACTGGTGAGGGCCTTTCTGCTATGTAGTCTCATCACAAAAGGCAAAAGTGCAAGTGAGGGCCAAATTCACTTTCATGATAGGCCCACTCCACTCTCTTGAGAAGTTATGTACTTCCATGATAACATGAATTCAGTCATGAGAGTTCTGTCCTCAAGATCTTACACCCTCTTATTAGGCTCCATCTCCCAAACCTGTTGCACTGGGGATTTAGTTTCTAACACATGAACTTTGGGAACACAAGTCAAACCACAGCACCAAATCTAGGAGGGCGATTGGAATGGGATATGAGAATTCTGAAGAGAGCAGTAAGTACAGCTTAAAATATATACATTATTGTTTTTCCCCAACCTTATTGAGGTATGATTTACAAATAAAACTACATATATTTAAAGTATAAAATGTGATGTTTCAATATAGATATACATTGTGGAATGATTACCACAATCAAGCTAATCAACATAACCATTGCCTCACAGTTATCATTGGTATATGTGTAGTAAGAATGTTTGAGATCTACTCCCTGCAAATTTCAAGCACACAGATATTATTATTAGCTGAAGTCACCATGCTGCTCATTAGGTCTCAAGTACCCATTCATGTAACAACAGATATGGATCCTTTTGCCATGTCTTTTCATTTTCACATTCTAGCTCCTGGTAACCATAGTCCTAATTCTGTTTCTAGGAGCTTGGCTTTTTTTTTTTTTTTTTAGATGCTACATAGAAAAAGCAATTGTGCAGAATTCATCTTCCTGTGTCTGACTTATTTCATCCTTAGGGTTCATCCATGTTTTTGCAAATGGTAGAATTTCCTCATTTTGTAAGGGTGAAAATTATTTCATTGTAAATATACATTTTCTGTATCCATTCTCTTGTCACTTAATACTTATTATTTCCATATTCTTGAAGCCATTATCAATCCTGCTGCAATGAACATGGGAATACAGATCTCTCTTCAGTCTAGTGTTTTATTTCCTTTGAATAAATACACACAAAGGGGATTCCTGGATCACATGGTAGTTCTATTTTTAATTTTTTGTGGAGCTTCAATACTGTTATCCACAGTGGATTTACCAATTGACTCTCCCACCAACAATATAGAAGGGCTCCCTTTTCTCCACGTCTCAGCCAACATTTGTTACCTTTTGACTTTTGGATATAAATTATTTCAGAAACTTATAGCTTATTTCTGTACAAAGAAAATGCTTTTCTATTTTTCTTGAAGCTTCAAGTAGGGAGAATAAAGAGAACAACTCTCACTGTGAATATACAGTAAAAATATAGCAGGTTTATTCTGATTTTGGTTAAAGTCCAACCATTTGAGTGCAGCTGTTTAATTAAGATGGAAGCATGGCTGTGTTGGTGTAATGTTTACTGAAAAGTTTCAGGCATAGCTAAGATAGGGTCTTGGAGAGATACTTTGACCAATAAGTTGGATATCCAAGAGGATCCACTGGGTCACTTGAAACTAACAAGCCTTGTGAAGATTTCAGGGAATACCTCAAAGACTGTCAAGAGAGTAGCTCTTCCACAGCCTAAAATCTCTGTTTGTGATACTTGGGTTTATATATGTTTTGGAGTCCAGACTTTGAGGCCAGTAATTCACATTTGTTCTCTGATGAGGTAGAATGTAACATTCTCTGTTCTTATTACAGCAAAACATGTCACTCATGTAGCAAAGTACTGTGTGAAATTATTTCAAAGATACATAACACAGGTCCTCTGCCCATTTTTGAATTTTTGCTCTTGGATTGTATGAGTTCCTTATACATTTTGGATAATAACCCATTTCTGAATGTGTGGTTTGCAAGATTTTTTTCTCATTTTGTCAATCGCCTTTATAGTTTGTTGATTTGTTTCCAACACTGTGAAGAAATATTTTACTTTGAGGTACTGCTTTGTTTATTTTTGTTCATATGGCCTGTGCTTTTGTTATCAAATTCAAAACATCATTGCCAATACCAATATTAAGGAACTTTCCCCCATTGTTTTCTTAAGGTTTTATTGTTCAGGTCTTACATGTAAGCTCTTGATCTATTTTGAACTAATTTTTGTATATAATGTAAGAAAAGTGTAGAGTTTTATTTTTACAGAAATATTCAGTTTCCAAACACCATTTAGTAAAGATTCTATCATTTCCCCCTTTGCATACTCTTTTTTGTCAATTTTTTTTACTACACATGCATGGATTTGTTTATGTGCTCCCTATTCTGTTGCTAGTTCTACATTTGTCTCATACTGTTTTGACTACTGCAGTTTTATAATACAGCTGGGAATCAGGAAGTATGATTTCTGTAGGTTTGCTCTTTTGGTTCACGACTGTTTTGGCTATCTATTGGAGAAAGAAATTTGAAAAACTTCCATTTATCTTAGCATCAAAAAGAATAAAATAGCCCGGCGCAGTTCCTATCCTCAACTTTACAGGCCTCTTTTCCATTTTTATAAAATCTCCCATCCATTTTCTTTTCCGATATCCTCTCTAGCTTCCACACTGCACCTGATTTTCTGATTTGGGCATGTTTCACTTAACATAATGTTCAAAAGCTCCTTCCATTATCCTGCAAATGACATCATTTCATCATTCTTCTTTATGGCTTTGAGTTTGTCATACATAGCCTTTATGATGTTGAGGTAATTTCTTTCTATCTCTAGTTTCTCCAGTGCTTTTATCATGAATGGGTCCACAGTTCCGTTGAAGGATTTCTCTGCATCTATTGAGATGACTTTGTAATTTTTGTCATGAAATCTATTTATGTGGTGAATTACATTCATTACTTTGCATATATTAGCCCATCCTAACATCCTGGGATGAAACCAATTTATTCATGATGTACAATCATTTTAACATGAATCTGCTAAATTTCTATCTCTAAATGCTAACAAAAAATATGTATCCAAAGCCATAAGCAATAAAATCGTATGTGAATAATGTCCATTGGCATTAGTTGTTTCATTTGCCCGAATGGTTCTGAGAATATTGACCTGATAAGGTGCTTTGTAAATGTAAAACATAGCAAATGTAATTCATGATCATTCAGCAAAACTTATGAAAAATGTTGTATCAATATTTCTCAGAATTTGAGAACACAAATAATGACTGAATGAGAAATAACAAAACTTTTGCAAATTATCCCAGTTTTTTATTCTTTACATTCAACAACATCAAATAATGTCTTTTACTGTTTAGATCTGGTGAATGACCCCAAAATGCTCACATTAGGAGATGTAACAATGTTCAAAGGTGGAAAGATCGGACTATGAGAACTGTAACCCCATCAGCAGATTTATACATTTGATGTACTAATCATTTCAATGGCCTACTGTGTGGTAACTAGGCAGATAAGAGTGTGGCTAGAGGAAGTTGGTCCCTGGGGGCATGCCCTTGGGGATTATATCTTGTCCCTGATTCCCCAAGCTGAGCATCTGTCCTCTACCATGCCTTTCTGCCATAAAATTCTGACTCATCTCAGGCTCTGAGCTTTGGAGTCCATGAATTTAGACCTCTGAAACCATTACTCCAAAATGAGCTTTTCCCCCTCTTAGTTGTTCTTGTCAGATACTTTGATCATATCAATGAATAGCTAACACAATAACATAATCAAATTCTCATTCAACAGACCATTACAAATAATTTTCATATTAGTTTACTATATGATCAGAAATAGATAACTAAAATTTTCAAAAACTTGGATAACTTTCTAACAAAGCTCATTCCCTTTCTATCAACTACTTTAAGAGACAAAGATTTATCCGTTTGTGTCATTGAATTGAAAATTAGGAATAGAATTGATGTTGAAATCTACCTCACGATAACAGTAATATTATTTGATTATGATACATCAGATTGCAGGTTTTAAAATCCATATTCCTCTTGCTGAGAGATAGACTTCAAATGGAATTTCACTTTATTAGTAATGTTTTATCAAAATTTGTAGTAAATTTGTGATGTGTTCAATATTGTATCCTAATCATACTTGTAACAATAAGACAATCCAAAAGAATTTTTATAACCCTAAAGCCTAATGGCCCACAGAAAATTTTAAACATGTACTTATGTATGTGTTTACTAGATAAGTGTGACATAAATATTAGTCCAAAGGGTAAAAGAATGTAAAAAATCTAACCACTAAACAAAACGCAATTTTTTTTTCCAGAGGGAAAAGGCTTTATCACCCACAGAACTAGTAGTAACCAGAATAACAGCATTTTCACTTATTTTTCTTTTAATGGATCATGGGAGTTAATACTTTGTTATGTTTTCTAGACACTGGCACATATATTTTAAAAAGAGATGTACTCCTTTTAAATGTCAATATTTATGCTTTGCTTCTAAAACATGAAGAAATATTTTAGATGTAAAATTGCATGAAAGGCTACATGGTTTTTTTAAACTTCCTTTCAGGGGTTGACAAGCAAAACAGTCCTAAGACCAGTGGTCCAGGCAGAGTACCTACTGAAAGTGAAGGTGCTTTAATTTTTTTTTTTTTTTTTTTTTTTTTTGTACCAGGAATTGAACTCAGGGGCACTCAACCACTGGGCCACATTCCCAGTCCTTTTTTGTATTTTAGTAGAGACAGGGTATCATTGAGTTGCTAAGTACCTCTCCATTGCTGAGGCTGGCTTTGAACTCATGATCCTCCTGCCTTAGCCTCCCAAGTGCTGAGATTACAGGCATGCGCCACTGCTAAGGTGCTTTAATTCTACCCACACATTCAAATATCTCAACACTCTCACCAAGACTGAGTAAGAAACAGAACAAAATATAATCAGGATTTCAATTTCTTATAATTTTTGTCAAAATAGAAATGTTATGTTTTAAATGTTACTTTTTGCATTAGAACATTTGAAAGGACATTGTTAAAATTTGAGCATTTTCTATTGCTGATCTGATATTGAACAGAAATTTTACTTTATATTTATCTGGAATTGAAATTATTATATGAGCAATCTGCTTTTTATCATAACTTTAGGTTGGATATATTTAATGAATAAATTTACAGATAGATGTGGAAATAGATCCATCTCTGTCCCATTTCAGAGCAAAATTACCCCTTGCTACTATGCAGGGAGAGATTCTCTAAAGCTGTATTTGTTATACCAGAAATGCCTCCAAAGGTCAGGGGAAGTCTAACTTGGCACAACCACAGTTTCATTACCAAGAAACAGTCAGTTACACAGTTGTTTGGCCAAAGAATCACAATGTTCCAGATGTTCCAGTAAAACTTTGGGTCCAGAAAAGCAGAAGAAACCAACATTTGCATTTTCTTTTTTTAATTTTATTTTTATAATTTTTAATATGTACAACTTATAGTGCATATATTTAGTATCTTTTTACATACAACTGTTTGTATACAAAGTATATTCGTTCAATTCAGGTCTTCAATCATGCATTAAGGAAAATGGTATCCGTCTCATTCAACCACCTTTTTTTTTTCTTTTCTCCCCCTCCCTCTCCTCTTGCTCCCTCCCTTACCCTCCCTTCCCTTGATCATTCTAGTGTTCCTCTAATCCTCCTATGTACCCCCATCCAACAATACTTTGAAATAGCCTACTTATATCAGAGAAAACATTTGGTACTTGGATTTTTGAGACTGACTAACTTCACTTAGCATTATGTCTTCCAACTTCATCCATTTACCTGCAAATGCCATTAATTTATTTTCTTTTATTGCTGAGTAAAATTCCATTGTGCGTATATACCACATTTTCTTAATACACTCATTTACTGAGGGACATCTAGGTTGGTTCCACAAACTAGCTATTGTGAATTGCGCAGCTACAAACATTGAGATAGCTGTGTCACTGTAATATGCTGTTTTTAAGTCCTTTGGGAATAGACCCAGGAGTGGGATGGCTGGGTCATAGGGTGGTTCCATTCCCAGTTTTCCAAGAAATCTGCATACTGCTTTCCATAACGGTTGCACCATTTTGCAGTCCCACCAGCAATGTATGAGTGTGCCTTTTTCCCCACATCCTCTCCAACATTTATTGTTGCTTGTGTTCTTGATAGCTGCCATTCTGACTGGAGTGAAGTGAAATCTTAGAGAAGTTTTGATTTGCATTTCTCTAATTGCCAGCGATGTTGAACATTTTTTCATGTATTTGTTGATTAATCGTGTATCTTCTTCTGAGAGGTGTCTTCTCAATTCCTTAGCCCATTTATTGATTGGGTTATTTGGTTTTTTGGTGTAAAGTTTTTTGAGTTCTTTATATATTCTAGAGATTAGTGCTCTATCTGATGTGCATGTATTAAATATTTGTTCCCAATTAGTTGGCTCTCTATTCACCTCACTGATTGTTTCCTTTGCTGAAAAGAAGCTTTAAGTTTAAATCTATCCCATTCATTAATTCTTGGTAGTAATTTTTGCGCTACAGGATTCTTATTAAGGAACTTGGGGCCTAATACGGCATGTTGGAAATTGGAGCTTACTTTTTCTTCTATTAGGCGTATTGTCTCTGGTCTAATTCTTAGGTCCTTGATCCACTTTGAATTGAGTTTTGTGCACGGTGAGAGATAAGGGTTTAATTTCAATTTGTTGCATATGGATTTCCAGTTTTCCCAGCACCATTTGTTGAAGAGGCTATCCTTTCTCCACTGTACATTTTTGGCGCCTTTGTCTAATATAAGATAGCTGAAATTATATGTATTAGTCTCTGTGTCCTCAAGTCTGTACCATTGGTCCACCACTCTGTTTTGGTGCCAATACCATGCTGTTTTTGTTACTATTGCTCTATAGTATAATTTAAAGTCTGGTATGGTGATGCCCCCTGCTTCACTTTTCTTGCTCAGGATTGCTTTGGCTATTCTGGGTCTCTTATTTTTCCAGATGAATTTCATGACTGCTATTTCTATTTCTTTGAAGAATGACATTGGGATTTTGATTGGAATTGCATTAAATCTGTATAATGCTTTTGGTAGTATGGACATTTTGACAATATTAATTCTACCTATCCAAGACAAGGTAGGTCTTTCCATCTTCTGAGTTCATCTATAATTTCTTTCTTTAGTGTTCTATAATTTTCGTTATAGAGGTCTTTCACCTCTTTCATTAGGTTGATTCCCAGGTATTTTATTTTTTTTGATGCTATTGTAAATGGGGTATTTTTCATCACTTCCCTTTCAGAGTCTTTGTCGCTGATGTACACAAATGCCTTTGACTTATGTGTATTGATTTTGTATCCTGCAACTTTGCCAAATTCGTTTAATAGTTGTAAAAGTTTTCTGGTAGAGTTTTTTGGGTCTTCTAGGTAGATTATCATGTCATCAGCAAATAGTGCTAATTTGAGCTCTTCTTTTCCTATCTTGATCCCTTTAATTTCTTTCGTCTGTCTAATTGCTCTGGCCAGATTTTCCAGCACCATGTTAAATAGCAGTGGTGAAAGGGGGCATCCCTGTCTTGTTCCAGTTTTTAGAGGGAATGCTTTCAATTTTTCTCCATTTAAGATAATGTTAGCTCGGGGCCTTGCATAAATAGCTTTTATAATGTTGAGATATGTTCCTGATATTCCTAGTTTTTCCAGTGTTTTGAACATAAAGGGGTGTTGTATTTTGTCAAATGCTTTTTCTGCGTCAATTGAGATGATCATATGATTTTTGTCTTTAAGTCTATTGATGTGGTGTATTATGTTTATTGATTTCCAAATGTTGAACCAGCCTTGCATCCCTGGGATAAACCCCACTTGATCATGGTGAACTATCTTTTTGATATGTTTTTGTATCCGATTTGCCAGGATTTTGTTGAGGATTTTTGCATCTATGTTCATTAAAGATATGGGCCTGAAGTTTTCTTTTTTGGATGTGTCTTTGCCTGGCTTTGGAATTAATGTGATATTGGCCTCATAGAAAGAGTCTGGAAGAGCTCCCTCTTTTTCTATTTCTTGATATAGTTTGAAGAGCATTGGTATTAGTTCTTCTTTGAAAGTCTTATAGAACTCAGCTGTAAACCCATCAGGTCCTGAACTTTTCCTTGTTGGTAGCTTTTTGATGACATCTTCTATTTCTTCGCTTGTAATTGATCTGTTTAGATTGTGTATAGCCTCCACATCCAGTTTAGGCAAATCATATGACTCTAGAAATCTGTCAATGCATTCAGTATTTTCTATTTTATTAGAGTACAAGTTTTCAAAGTAATTTCTAATTATATTCTGTATATCAGAGGTGTTTGTTGTGATATTCCCTTTTTCATCACGAATGTTAGTAATTTGAGTTTTTTTCTCTTCTTCTTTTTGTTAGCATCACTAAGGGTCTGTCAATTTTTTTTTTTTTTTTTTTTTTTTTTTTTTTGTACTGGGGATTGAACTCAGGGGCACTTGACCACTGGGACACATCCACAGCCCTATTTTGTATTTTATTAGAGACAGGGTCTCACTGAGATGATAAGTGCCTCGCCATTGCTGAGGCTGGCTTTGAACTCGCAATCCTCCTGCCTCAGCCTCCCAAGTGCTGGGATTACAGGCATGCACCACCACGCCCGGCTGGGTCTGTCAGTTTTGTTTATTTTTTCAAAGAACCAACTTTTAGTTTTGTCAATTTTTTGAATGGTTTCCTTAGTCTCAATTTCATTAATTTCTGCTCTGATTTTAATTATTTCCTGTCTTCTACTGCTCTTGGTGTTGGTCTGTTCTTCTTTTTCTAATGCTTTGAGGTGTGATGTTAAGTCATTTATTTGTTGGGTTTTTTTTCCTCTTAAGGAATGAGCTCAGTGCAATGAATTTTCCTCTTACTACTGCCTTCATAGTGTCCCAGAGATTTCTATATGATCTATCTGTGTTCTCATTTACCTCTAGGAATTTTTTTTTTTTTTTTTTTTTTTTTTTTTTTTTTTTTTTTTTAGTACTGGGGATTGAACTCAGGGACACTCGACCACTGGGTCACACATCCCCAGCCCTTTTTTGTGTTTTTTATTTAGAGACAGGGTCTCACTGAATTGCTAAGTGCCTCGCCATTGCTGAGGCTGGCTTTGAACTCGCGATCCTCCTGCCTCAGCCTCCCAAACTGCTGGGATTACAGGCGTGCTCCATGGCACCCGGCTTCTAGGAATTTTTTTTTTTAATCTCCTCTTTTATGTCTTCTTCAACCCCTTGTTCATTCAGTAGCATGTTGTTTAGCTTCCAGTTGATGGAGTAGTTTTTCTTATTCCTTGTTTTGTCGTTGATTTCCAATTTCATCCCTTTATGGTCCGATAGCATGCAGGGTAGTATCTCTATTTTTTTATATTTGCTGAGAGTTGCCTTGTGACATAATATATGGTCTATTTTGGAGAAGGAGCCATGTGCTGCTGAGAAAAATGTGTATTTGTTTACTGAGGGATGAAATATTCTATATATGTCCGTTAGGTCTAAATTGTTAATTGTTTTAAGGAGGCTTAAAGTTTCTTTGTTTAGCTTTTGTTTCGATGATCTATCCATGGGTGAGAGAGGTGTGTTGAAGTCCCCTAGAATAACTGTGTTGTGGTCTATTTTACTCTTGAACTTGAGAAGAGTTTGTTTGATGAATGTAGGTGCTCCATTATTTGGGGCATATAGATTTATGATTGTTATATCCTGTTGATGGATGGTTCCCTTAAGTAATAAGAAATATCCATCTTTGTCCCTCTTGATTTGTTTTGGTTTGAAGTCTACCTTATTTGATGTGAGAATGGAAACCCCTGCTTGCTTCCGCCGGCCATGTGAGTGATAAGACTTTTCCCAGCCTTTCACTTTCAGTCTGTTGATGTCTTTTTCTATGAGGTGTGTTTCTTGGAGACAGCAAATTGTTGGGTCATTTCTTTTTATCCATTCTGATAATCTGTGTCTTTTGATTGGTGAGTTTAGGCCATTAACATTCAGGGTCATTATTGAGATGTGATTTTTATTCTCATCCATTTTTATTTGAATTATGGTCTTTAGCTGGATTTGGCTTCTCTTCTGGTTGGTATTTCCTTTAGTTTAATATCTCCCTTTGTTGATTTTCGTTATCATCTTTCTCTTCTTCTTCATGAAAAATGTTACCCAGGATGTTCAGAAGTGCTGGCTTTCGAGTTGTGAAATCTTTTAACTTTTGCTTGTCGTGGAAGGTTTTTATTTCATCTTCGAATCTAAAGCTCAATTTTGCTGGATATAAGATTCTTGGTTGACATCCCTTTTCTTTCAGAGCTTGAAATATGCTATTCCAGGATCTTCTTGCTTTTAAGGTCTGGGTTGAGAAATCTGAACATAGTCTGATTGGTTTCCCCCTATATGTGATCTGCTTCCTTTCTCTTGTGGCTTTTAGTATTCTCTCCTTGCTCAGTGTATTAGGCATTTTCATTATAATGTGTCTTGGTGTGGATCTGTTGAGATTTTGTTTGTTTGGTGTTCGGTATGCCTCTTGAACTTGGTTTTCCCATTCATTCCTCAAGTTTGGAAAATTTTCTGTAATTATTTCATTAAATAGATTACTCATTCCTTTGGCTTGAAACTCTGCCCCTTCCTCTACGCCAATCACTCTTAAGTTTGGTCTTTTTATGCTGTCCCATAATTCTTGGATGTTATGTTCTTGATTTCTAACAAGTTTTGCTGTATAGTCTAAATTCTTCTCTAGGATATATATTTTGTCTTCATTGTCTGAGGTTCTTTCTTCCAAGTGGTCTATTCTATTGGAGATGCTTCCAATTGAGCTTTTATTTTGGTTTATTGCTTCTTTCATTTCTGGAATTTCTGTTTGGATTCTCTTTAGAGCCTCTATTTCCCTATTGAAGTAATCTTTTACTTCCTGTATTTGTTTTTGGAGTTCTTTGTCAAAATGATCTTTTGCCTCCTGTACTTGCTCCCTCATCTCATTTTTTAGTTCATTCTTAATTTCCCTAAACATTTGGCATATGTAATTTCTAAATTCCATCTCTGGCATTTGACCAACTGTGCTTGCCATGACATCTACTGATGAGGTATCTTGATTTGTTTGTGTTATTTTCTTCCCTTTTTTTTTTTTTTTTTTCATGTTGCTTGTGTGTCTATTCTTCCTGCACTGTGGGACCTTGACTATTTCGATTTTACCTTAATGCCTTATGTTGTTCCTGTAGTACAATGTTATCAGATCACCTTATAATTCCTTTACACTTTTAAAACCTAACACTTTCTATTCAGAAAATCCAAGTTTGATCACATTGTACAGATTTGGTTAACCCAGATATTATTTCCAATTTACTCTGTACGCTTCTGATGGGGTTTTATAGCTTCAAGTATTGGATACAGAGGTGTTATGTTTAGGAAGAAGGAAGTGTCTTGAATTGTTCTTTCTTGGAAAGTATGAAAAGAGATTTCTATTGAAGTGGTTTAGTGGAAGTGGTTTAGTATCAGTAGACAAGGGAAGAAAGAGAATGGAGTAGACAATTAAGTGGAAAGACCAATTTATATATAAAGTAAGTTGGAAAAGAAAAAAATGATAAAAGAGTAGGAATTGGTGTAAGAGAGAGGAGAGAGAGAATCAAGAAAATAGAGAGTAAACTATATATAACACCGCTTTGCTACCCAGTTCAATTGCGCCGGTTCTAGAAATCCCAAGTTCTGTGTATAACTTGTTTTTGCCTCTGTTTACTATGCACTGGCAGGGTGTAAACATGAAAGATGAAGGAGGAAGAAAAGATGCAAGAGTGAGAAGGAAGAAAATAAGGAAAGAAAAAAGGAGCGGAAGCAAACAAACACACTGACAATCAATGCAGAAGGAAAAAAAAAAAGCAGAACAAAACAAAGCCAAAAAAAGAAAAAGAAAAATAAACAAACAAACAAACAAAAAACCTCCCCGAAATCCAACAAAACAAGCAAACCAACAAAAAAGAAAAAAGAAAAAAAGTCGAACCCCAAGTCTCAAACAAAATGGGCCCTGGGAAGCCCCCCTCTTTTTTCCTTTCCAGTTCAAGCCAATTGTTATTGGATCACGTCTAGACAGTCTGCGATCCTGTTAGTGGAATCAAGGCTGCACCTTAGGCCAGTGGCTGAACGGCTCAGTGAAGGAGTGGCCCAGGGGGGTTTGTGTGTCAGCAGATGAATGGCACGGGGAAGGGGACCCTCCAGAAGGCACCCCCTCCCTACGCCCACCCACAGTTGCAGCCTCCTGTGGCCTCTGCGCTGGCCTCAGACACGCCCTCCCCTGCTGGCCACCCGAGCCTCACCCAAGTGTGCATTGTCTTCAGAGAGCTGGAGGGTCCCTGGATGGCTGCAGCCGTCACTCTCCGTCTCCTCCCCTTTGTCTGGGTCAGCCACTGCACCTTTCAAAGATGGTGGTGCTCTCCTCCCAGTCAACAGCAGCTCCGCAGACTCCCGTGTCCTCGCCGATGGATTTCAAAGCCGTTGGGTGGATGTCTCCTTGCCGAGGTGGTATCGGGAAGCCGCAAGTGTAACTGCGGCGCAGACAGCGCTGCTTCGGACTGTGGACCGCTCCGATTCTGCCCCTGCTTGCTGTTCGCCGGTCTCTGCGCCGCTGTCTCCGGGGCCCTACTCCTGAGGGCCGCGTCCAGCTGAGTGTGGACTCGAACTGGTGCTGTCGACCCGCAGTCTCCCGTGGTCCCCCAGCACCAATTCTGCCGGCTGTTATTGCTGGTTTTTATCACCGGTTTCACGCTGGTGTGCCCTGAGTGTGTCTGGGGTTGCAGTCGCAGCGCAGTCTACCCACACTGACTTTGTTTCGCATGGCCTGTGCACCACCCAGGTGGTTTTGCAGAAGCCTCGCGGCTCTAGCCACTGCAGACAGCTTGTCTCCTTCTCTCCCTGGTAGTGGTAATCAAACCATCCAGGAGATCGGTATTTTCGGCCTATATATACATGATGAAAGGCAATTTATCTGCTTTGTTGGATTCTTTCCACGGAGCTGCCCTGAAGTGCGGCTTCCTCTAATCCACCATCTTGGATCACCAACATTTGCATTTTCTTGTAATATATTCTCACCAAAAACACACGCACACACACACACACAAAGAGGAAATTCCAACATCTTCTGTCCTTTCTTCACTTCTCACAGAAAAGCATAGTAGTGAATTAATTACTCCTTAAATGGCAATAGTCTCCACATCTTTCCAGTTTACACATCTTCACTTGAAAGAATTATAGCCATCAGGCCACTATGGACATGCATACTACCCGCCTTAAAATTTTTGCCCCAGATAGAGTGTAAGGCAGACCATAATTCTGAATATGTTTTTCTCAACTTGGCACAGAAAAAGTTACCAGAAGTGTATTTTGGAGTAGGACAGTCTCTACCTGATCAATTAGACCAATAATAAAGTTGGTATTTGGATTGGAGATGATATTACTAACTGGAGACTACCAAAGAAAGGAGAAGATTTCATGCATTGAACAAAAGGAGATGATAATCAGAGAATTATGAGAATTGTTAGAAATAATTTCCAGAGTTGAGTTGAACAAAGCACTTGTATGCATATGTTGACATTTATTGATATCAAGAAGTCTGGAGAAAAAAAAATGTTTGTGGGACATATCTAGAGCCTGATGTGAATAGGCAAGTTTAGAAATATTCTGACAAAATCCAAGGAGAAATTTTATTTCATACACACTAATCTTAAGTTCAACCCTGAGTTCTCTCTGAGAAAGTGAAAGTATAGGTAAGCATTGTAAACCTTTACCTGTTACCCTGTCCCTTCACTGAAGCAGGTTAGATTTAAATGATGTGTGTGTGGTTCATACAGTCTTGTCAGATTTGTCACCTACAAAATGGTAAGTCACTCTGAAGGAAGAAAACAGATGAGAATCCACCCATTCCTTTGCTGTAGAGCCTCATGCCTTCTACCTGCACTAAGCAAGCTTACCTCCCACCCCACCACTCTACTTCCCTATGCAAGCCAGTGAAGACCAGGCTGAATTAGGCTTGCTTACAGTAACTTATCTCATTTGTTTATTTGAATGCCCATTTACTTATGTCTCTTTCCCCACTATAATTTAGGTCTATATTCTACAGCAGAGATTCTGTTTTTCTACATCAGTTCATTACAGGTGCATAGAGAAGTGACTGTCACAAAGTCATCAGTAGGTATTTTTTGACTTACTGGATATCTGGCCTCCTTTATTTGACCACTTTGAAGCAAGCACACAGGTTATCTTGAGTTCTCCTAAATATTTCTGACTGTACCTCATTATTTATCTATAAGAGTGAAAGTCATATTTAGTGATACTTGAATACCCATGTTTACAGTAGCTCAATTCACAACAGACAAGTTAATGAATCAGCCTAGATATCCATCAACAGATGAAAGGATTGATAAACCAGCCTAATTCCATCTTAAGACTGGGAGCCATCCTGTCAAAAAGTTATAAAAAGCCCACTTCAGTTTTCTATGAAATGCTAGGATTCTTATTTGGCTTGAGCTTATTGTCTGGCATTCATGCCCAGGACTTGAGCTCACTCAGGCCTGGCTTTCCTTGACCAGATAACAACTCTCTCTCTCTAAAACTAACGGTGCCTCATAAACTTTTGATGTGGGGTTTGACTATACTCCCTTTTCCTTGGAATGCAATGCCATGTAGATTATTAGTTTGCTACTTGCTTTTGAATTACACATGTCTGACCTTGTTAGCTGTAAGTTCCCAAGATTTTTTGTAACTCTTTGAACTATAAAAACCTTGTCTTTCCTGAGAGCGGGGCTGACCCCAAGCCCAGTGTTTGGGAGGGGCAGCCACTGGCCAGCTCTCTTTGTGTGTATACAATATAAGCTTGCTTTAATTTAAAATTGGAGTTGGTGGTTTTTTCTTTGCATCTTGGATCAACAAGGATAAAGAACATGTGGTATATATACACAATAGAGTTTTGTGAGGGGACTGGGGATTTAGCTTAATGGTGCTTTACCACAGAGCTACAGCCCCCCCCACCTTGGAGATGAGTTATCACTATATTTCTCAGGCTGAACTTGAACTTGCAATACTCCTCCCTCAGCCTCCCAAGTCACTGAGATTACAGACACGTATGCACCAACATAACCAGTTCACAAGAGTTTTATATAGTCATAAATAATAATGAAATATGTCATTTGCAGAAAATGGATAAAATGTAAAGCATTATGTTAAATGAAGTGGCCAGTCTTAGAAAGTCAAGAGTCATATATTTTGTCTCATATGTGAAAGGTAGAAAGAAAAAGGAAAAGGGGGGAGTGGAAACTCATGAAAGTAGAATGTATACCAATATAATAGAGGAAGGACAACAGGGGAGGGAAGAGAGTAGAGAAAGGAAAGATACTGGGGAATAAAACTGACCAAATCAGATTATGAGCATGTGTAAATATGTCAAAATGAATTCATTATTACGTATAATTAAATGCATACATAAGGAAGGGGAGAAGACATAAATAAAAAATATTTCTGAGCCAGCCATGGTGGTGCACATGTGCAATCCTAGCAACTCAGGAGGCTGATGCAAGATGATAACAAATTTGAGTTCAGACTGGGAAATTTAGTAAGAACCTGTCTCAAAATACAACAAAAAGGGATGGGATATAACAGTGCTGGAGCAACCCTGGGTTCAATACCCAGTACAACACACATACATAAATAAATAAATAAATAAATAAATAAATATTTTTTTCATGACCAGTAGTTATAGCAAAACATATGGGATGAATAACAATCAAAGGGACACTTTAAACATTTAGCGATTTAAATATTTCAAGTAAAAGTTAACTTTTCTGTTCATGAGTATGCACATTAAACAAGACCTCTTATCTCAGGTCCTCACTTGATTCTTCAAATCTTAGACTTGATTGTTGAAAGATGGAGAAAGACCAGGAAAGGGAGGAAGACAAATTGAGAAGAGCAAACAAGTTGGCCTTGTTTTTGCTTATTCTGCTTTTGCATGCTTTGCAACAAACTATGTTGAAATTGTCTTTGTTTCACTTGACATGTCACTTGATTAGAGAATAAAAATTCTGCTCCTCTTGGAAGGACTAAACTTGAGGTCAATATTGTCACAGGTATCAGTCAAGACTAATACTGGGCAAGGGTCAATAAAAATATTTAATCCTCCCTCCTTAGGTAAAGGGAAACCTGAAATGGTTTAAATTCAGAAGCAGGCTTCATGTCACTACACATGTCACTGCCTCAATATTATACAGGTTATAGAATGTAGATTTTTTTTTCTCTATTAACATCAAAAATATCTCTATGTCCTTAAGGAAGCAGTCTGAATACATGGAAATCTATCATGGATAAATGGATATTGATCTCACAATATTGGGTTATAAAAAGAAATATACATTTGGCCTTCATCCTCAGTTCTTGGCACAGTCTCTAACACTTTAAAACTTTCTCGGCCATAAAGGTAATAAAAGCATTTTTTGGATATAATATTTGGGTTTTCCTCCCCAAATTCCCAAAGTTGGTTTGAAACAATAAAGATAATAGTAGATAGTTTTTTTATTCATAACATGCCCCTTTCAACCATGCTGAACTTATGCCAATCATGTGACTCTTGATGGTCCTCAAGATAGTTCCATAATGGAAGCTGCTTGCTACAGTAACCAGTCATGTGAGTAACCGGTTGAAATAATTAATCCCACCTAGGAGGGAAAAGGACTGGAAACCAAGTGCCGTTACCAATAGCCAATAATTTAATTAAACATACCTCTGTAACTGGACCTTTATAAAAGTGGAGTTGAACTCAGCAAGGCACTTCTAGTGATAGGATAGTCATAGCTGTAGCTTATGATAAAATAGACTTTGAGGAACAGGATAGAAACCCAGAAAGTTTCTCGAGTAGTTGCTTTGAGATAAAATAAATCATAAGGGCAGATGTGGTTATAAAACGTTACCATTTGTTTCCAGTTCCCCTTAGAGAAAGGAACAAACTCAATCACCTGATTGTGCAGGAAGAGAAAACATTCTCCTCAGCTCTGTTTAGGCCAAGCAAGTTAAAGACCTCTTGACTTCCTTTTCCCTCTGCAATTTAACCTTCCCTCATTGTGTTCTTCAAGACACTGGTATAGGCAATGTTTTTCCAGGTAAGACCAAAAGCTGGATATTTCCCAAAAGCATGGGAAACAAAAGCAAAATGGACAATTGGATTATATCAAACTAGAAAGCTTCTACACAGCAAAGGAAAAATCAACAGAATGAAGAGATGACCTACACAAAAGGAGAAAATATTTGCCAACTATTAATCTCACAGATGATTGTTATCTGAACTATAGAAGAAAATACAAGAACACTTAACAACAACAACAACAAAAAAATCCAAATAAAAATGGGTATATGATCTGAATACACACTTCTCAAAAGAAAAATGCAGATGGCCAATAAATGTGTTTTAAAATATACAATGTCATTACCTGTCAGAGAAATGCAAACCAAACCTGAAATAAGATACAATCTCACCCCATTTAAAATGACTATTATCAAAACAACAAAAATTAACAAATGCTGCTGAGGCCATAGAGAAAAGGGAACTCTTATACACTAATGGTAGAAATGTAAATTCGTTCAGTCACTATGGAAAACAATATGGAAATTCCTCAGAAAACTAAACATGGAATTACCATATGCTCAATCAACCTTAATCCTGGGTATATATCCAAAAGAAATGAAATCAGCATACAAAAGAGTCAGTTACACTGACTGCATGCACTATTCAGGATAACTAAGACATGGAATCAGCCTGGTACCCATTAACCAACAGATGGGATGAAGAAAATATGGTATATATACACAATGGAGTATTATTCAGCCATTTTAAAAAAAAGATATCCTGTCGTTTGTAGCAAAAAAAAAAAAAAAAAAAAAAAAATGGAACTGGAGGAAATCATGGTAAGCAAAATAAACCAGACATAGGAAAAAAGTTTCTAAATATCTTATTTTCTCTCCTATTAAAAAAATGATGTGAAAAGGTTAGCCTGAATGTAAAATTGTGATTACTAGGAACTGGGAAGTCTGCTGGGGTGAAGGGGATAGAAGAGGGGATATGGATATGATCAGTGCAGGCTATATGGGTTCAAGAAAATATCACAGTGAATCCTATGTATATGCCTAATTAATGTGTTGATTAAAAATTGATATATTTGAAGAAAATTTAGAATTAAAGGATAAAATAACTGAAAGTACTCAATAACTGATCTAAAAACAAATTAGACCAAGTCAAGACACATGGAGGCATAATGAAGATCCTGCAGACACAGTTGCTAAGTTTGAAGTTTCCAGGACCTGTGCCCTTTGAATATGCCCAGCCCTGCCAATGATCTGACCTCCCTGAGGGGGTTCCCTTGAGTAGAGGGTTGTGTGGACAACAGCAACCCAATGTAGAACCAGAGGCCCAAAGCTCAGTTCTGGCCCTGTTCTTAGAGAAAGAGGCTGGTCTCCAAGAAAAAGTATGGGAATGCTGCTGCAGGGTACTGTCCTTCCAGCCCAAACCATCTTGCAGATGCCAAGTTCCTGCAGCAGCTACAGCAGTAAGCCCTGGGCCTGAGTTTAGAACATGAGCAAGAGAAATGAGTGCAAAATCCCTGAGGTGGCTGCACCAAGGCCAGCCTGAAGCACTTCAGTGGGGCTAAGGATCTATAATTGCCACCTGACTAGCTTTTGTGTTCTGCACCTTCCCCATAAGCAGCAAGAACCCGGCGCGTAGGGACCTGTGGGCAGTAGCACCATACCTCTACATGCAGCATCACAATTCTTCAAGTTCCTTGAACAATGACTGTGTGACCCAACTTAATGTGTTATGTCTCAGCACTCAACAGTGAACAAATCAAAGTCACTGCACTCAAGAGTTTACATTATAATTGATAGGGAGAAAAAAAATTTTTTTAATTAGGCACCATAGCACACCTATTAATAGATAAAATCCACAACATTGTCAATTCCAAATGCTGGCAAGGATATGTAACAACAGGAACACTTTGATTCATTGCTGGTCAAATGCAAAATAATAACCACTTTGAACAACAGCTTGGCAGTTTCCTGCAATACTAAGCATAGTCTTAACATCCAAGTGACCAAGAGTGTTCCTAGGTGTTAACACAAATGAATTGAGAACATGTACACAGAAAAACCCACACAAAAGGCCAAATAAAAAACTTCATTTAGAATTGTCAAACATTAGAAGAAATCATCATGTACTTCAATAGATGAATAAACCGTGGTAGAATTTTTTTTTTTTTTGCAATTAAAAAAACTGTCAACATGCCATAAAATAAAATTGGGAATCTTAAATATACATTACTAAGTGTAATAAGACATTGAAAAAATCTGTGTAGGATCCAACTTATGACAATCTGTAGAAGACAAAGGTATAAAAACCATAAAAAAAATAAATTCTAGAAGTTGTCAGAAAGAAAAGGATAGTAAATGAAACAGAGAAATTTTAGTGCAGTAATACTATTCTCTATAATATTGTGGTGTGAATACTTTCCACTCGTGCACATTTCTAAGAAAAATAAATGCAGAGTTACACAAAAAGGCACATGAAATAAGCAGCTTTATTCAGAATAGATGAGATAAAGAAATAATTCAAAGCTTACCAACAGGAAATCAGATAAACAGATCATATTACAACAAAACACAATTCCATAAAGAAATTGAATCTACCTATGAAACAATACAAAAATCTTAGGAGAATCTCACAACAATTGAGAAAAAGAAAGTAGAAAGAAACAGCAAACTTTGTTATTTGGTTTATATGGAATTTGAGAGGTGACAAAGCAGAAATCAGATCATTACATTCATATGGTTAAGACAGGGAACACTGGGCAATCAATGATGGAAATCTTTATTGTAGATAATCATGGTGGTTACAGGTTTGCATACACTTGACAAAATCATGGAGTTACACTCTGAAAGTGTGTGCCTTTTACTTATGTAAACTATACCTCAATAAAATCTAGTCAATAAAAAATAATACATTTTCTTAAACCCATCAGGACTTAATCTGACAAGTAATTAGAAATTTATTAGTCTTCACAATAAAACTTCATAGTAGACTATGCTGTGTAAATAGTCGATTCAGTGACCCACAAAAAACCAGGTCCTGGGGCTGGGGTTGTGGCTCAGCGGTAGAGCACTCGTCTAGCACGTGCGCGGCCTGGGTTCGAACCTCAGCACCACGTAAAAAATGCATTGTGTACAACTAAAAGCAAATAAATAAATAAATAAATAAGAACCAGGTCCTTCCCATGGCTCTATTCTGCCATTCATGGTGTTTCTATCATTCAAAGGCTAGTTTTCCTCATGGTGACAGAAAGACCATCAGTTGTGAACAGGACTCTTCATCTTCATTAGAAGAGGGAGATTCACTCCCTGATTCCTCTGAGAACAGAAAGAAGCAATTTCTTAGCAATTCATGATATTCCTAAACCAACCATTAGTATGATTGTGTTGGTTGACTTGGATTAATCCATACTCACTCACAGCATCCCAAATCATATGTTCTTCATGAAAGAAAGTGTGACTTTAAGCAATATTGAAGTGTTGTTCTTGAGAAAGAATGGATAAAGAGAGAGCAAACACAAACCACAATCCTCAACACTGGTTCCTCATTTTAAAATTCCATTTTTAACTGCTCCAAAGCTCTTCATTTTGTTTACACTATATTTCATCAAAACTTCACACTGAACAATTGCTTTAATTCAGTTGAACTGTGTGCCTCATTATTTCTTCTGTTCTTGAATCATTGAGCTCATCCCCAACAAGTGTGCACTACTGATGATTTCCATTGTAGGCAAAGAAAGGACTACTAATCTGTTTTAGTCCACTTTTTGGCTACCGTGACCAAAATACCTGACAACAAAAAAGAATTTTAGAAGAGGAAAAATTCATCTGGGGCTCATGCTTTCAAAGGTCTCAGTACATAGATGGCCAGCTCAAATCGCTCTGGGCCTGAGGTGAAGTAGACCACAAGGGCGGAAAGATATAGAGGAAGAAAGTGGCTCAGGACATGGCCACGAGGAGGGATAGAGAGAGAGAGAGAGAGAGAGAGAGAGAGAGAGAGAGAGAGAAACAGAACTCCTCCCATCATGACAAAATATAAACCTCAAAGGTACACCCTCAGTGACCTACATCCTTCAGACACACCCTACATGCCTACATTTACCATTCATTTAACCACTATCAGGGTATTAATGCATTGATTGGGTGAAGGCTCCCATAGCCCAATCATTTCAACTCTAAACTTTTTTCATTATCTCATACATGAACTTTTGGGAGACACCACATATCTAAACCATAACATACTCCATAGTTCAGAATTAAGATCATCTGAACAAAATTTACATCCAAAAGGCTCTAGAGGATTGTCAGTTGTCAGCAGATCTCCACCTTGAGAGAAATCAGCCAGGTTCAACATTATCCTTTCAACAAAAGTATTCTCCCCAGTACTGAGCATTCTACCCCAAACCTTAGTGGCTTAAAACCATCACGACTTTATTATTTCTCACAATTCTTTTCAGTGATCAGGGCTCAGGAGGATGGTTTCTAATTCTATATTACTCTTTAAACACAAACCTCACATAAAACCTGTTATACACATGTTGACTTAAAGATTCTCTAGAGAAAAATAAGGAAAAAGGCACTGAGACACATGCATACATGCAAGGTAGAGGGAAGAGAGAGTTCTAGCACTGGCTAGACACAGGATGAAACATTTCATTCCTGTTCAAGTACACTCTTCATTGTGGCCATAAAAGGCATTTTTAATAAAATATGTCTTTTTAAATTTCTTCATGTCCATCCTTATGGTACAGTAAACTCATCATACATAAAGTAAATTCCCCCAGATATAGTATGAGGTGCTTTCTGGGAAGTAAACTGGTACATTCTATATGCAACACCAAAGATCAAATTTGTACACACACACATACACAAAAGCATGAGTTTGGGCATGGTCAGAAAATTAGTTTCAAGCAAAAAGACACCAACACCATCTCTGGAGTTTATATTGAGATGCCATGTCCACAGGCAGGTAATCATTATCTATTATAATTATCACACTAGACCAATTAATTATAGGTTGTATTATAAATATGCTATACTTTATACTGTTTTATAAAGAAAAATAATTGTAGCCGGGCACGGTGGCACATGCCTGTAATCCCAGCACTTGGGAGGCTGAGGCAGGAGGATCTCGAGTTCAAAGCCAGCCTCAGCAGTGGCGAGGCACTTAGCAACTCAGTGAGACCCTGTCTCTAATAAAATACAAAAAAGGGCTGGGGATGTGGCCCAGTGGAGGAGTGCCCCTGAGTTCAATCCCCGATACAAAAAAATAATAATAATAATAATAATAATAATTGTAAGAACTTTAGCAAAATGATGAATACAAACATTTTAACTGGCAACACATAGATAGAAATGCTAAAGCTGAACCAAAGAAAACAATTATCAGAATACCTGATAATTAATATAAATTATATCAGTGATATAAATCTGTCAATTTACCAGTATTTGCCTTTGATACTAATTACCTTATTAAAATATTTAATGTTCAATCTCCGATTTACTTCAAATGTCTGTTAAGGTACAGCACTAGACTGAAGAGAGAATAAGAAACTCAAGGAATCTACTAGGCCAAACGCACTGTCTGTTGATGCATATTGCATTTCTACAGGGACATATATGCTTTCAATTAAAATTAATAAATCTGGGCCAGGGTTGTGGCTCAGTGGTAGAGCACTTGGCTAGCATACATGAGGCACTGGGCTCAATCTCCAGTACCAAATAAAAATAAACAAATAAAATAAAAGTATTATGTCTATCTATAACTAAAAATTAAATTAAAAAATAAAAGTTATTTTAAAAATCAATAAATCTGTCTGAAAGAAATAAGAAACAATGCTTGGGATTGCTTCTAATGAACTCTTAAGAATAAAATTCCTGAAAAATACAATGGCTGCACTGAGCCAATAATTATTCAATAGAGATCTTCAATGGAAGATATAATCAAGCAAAGGAAACAATCAGTAACAAAAAGAGAGGTCAATTAAAATTATCTAGTCAGAGAAGCCAAAAAATTCTTAAAAGAATGAGAAAAGCCTGTAGGACTAATAGAAATAGAGGCATTATGGAAAAACAGGAGGTGAAAAAAGAAGAAGGGACAGACTAAATGTCTATTTATTTAAAGGGAATATTGTCTGAAAATTCCCCAAATTTTCAGAGAAATAGAGAAGTTCAAATTCATGAGGTTCAAAAGTCTCCAAAAAGCCGGGCATGGTGGCACACGCCTGTAATCCCAGCACTTGGGAGGCTAAGGCAGGAGGGTCACGAGTTCAAAGCCAGCCTCAGCAACGGCGAGGCACTTATCAACACAGTGATACCCTGTCTCTAATAAAATACAAAAAAGGGCTAGGGATGTGGCCCAGTGGTCGAGTGCCCCTGAGTTCAATCCCTGGTACCAAAAAAAAAAAAAGGTCTCCAAAGAGGTTGAATCAGAGAAAATATGCACCAGATACATTATAATTAAATTGTCAAAGTCAAATACAGGGGCTGAGGTTGTGGCTCAGCAGTAGAGCACTCACTTAGCACGCATGAGGCACTGAATTCAATCCTCAGCACCACATAAAAATAAACAAAGGTTACTGTGTCCACCCACAACTAAAAAACATATTAAAAAAAAAAAAAAAGCCAAATACAGAACAATTTTTAAAATGGCAAGAGAAAAGAAACTCATGCAAGGGAGACTACATAACACTATAAACAGATTTCTCAATAGAAATCTTGCAGACCAGGAAAGAGTCAGATAATACAGCTAAGATATTTTAAGGAAAAGTAAACTACTAACAAAGAATACTATACCTGCTGTCCCACAAAAATGAAAAGACAAAGACTTTCCCAAACAAATAAAATCTGAGGAAGTTAATAACCACTGGTTCTATCTTACAAAAAAATATTAATTGGATTTCTTCAAACTAAAATTAAAGAATATTAACTAAAATGTAAAAACATATGAATGTATAAAACTCATGGGTAAAGTTAAATATATGGTCAAATTCTTAAATCTCTAATACTGTGAATGATAGACATACAATACTTTCAACTGTAGTATAAAAGTTTAAAAAACAAACATACTAATTATAACTATAATAATTCAATGACATATAAAAGACACAAAAATTACATATTAGCCTAGGAAAGTCAGCAATACCCTGTCTAAAATGAAAAAAAAAAAATTAAAGAGAAAGGAATGTAGTACAGTGCACAAGGCCCTGGGTTCAATCCCCTATACCAAATATGTATGTGTGTGTGTGTGTGTGTATGTATGTGTGTGAATTCCAACTCTAAACAATGGATAGGTCATCTAGACAGAAAATCAAAGAAGCAACACATTTTAAAAATACTGCATATAGGGCTGGGATTGTGGCTCAGCGGTAGAGCTCGCACCTAGCGCGTGGGCGACCCGGGTTCGATCTTCAGCACCTCGTACAAATAAAACGCATTGAATAAAAAAACGCATTGTGAGCCGGGCGCGGTGGCGCACGCCTGTAATCCCAGCACTTTGGGAGGCTGAGGCAGGAGGATCGCAAGTTCAAAGCCAGCCTCAGCAATGGCGAGGCACTTAGCAACTCAGTGAGACCCTGTCTCTAAATAAAATACAAAAAAGGGCTGGGGATGTGACCCAGAGGACAAGTGCCCCTGAGTTCAATCCCTGGTACCAAAAAAAAAAAAAAAAAAAAAAAAAAAAAAAAAAACGCATTGTGTACAACTAAAGCAAATAATAAAAATATTTTTAAAAAAATACTGCATATCAAATGAACAATGGACAAATGCAGAATGTTTAATGCAATAGTACTAGAGTAGAAATCATTCACAAGCACACATTGAACATTCTCCGTGACAGAGCAAAAAATAAGTCTGACCAACATTCAAGAAGACTAACATCATATCAAGTATCTTTTCTGATCACAGTAGTATAAAACAAGAAATCAATAAAAGACAGATTGAAGCCGGGCGCGATGGCACATGCCTGTAATCCCAGCACTTGGGAGGCTGAGGCAGGAGGATCGTGAGTTCAAAGCCAGCCTCAGCAATGGCGAGGCACTTAGCAACTCAGTGAGACCCTGTCTCTAATAAAATACAAAAAAAGGGCTGGGGATGTGATCCAGTGGTCAAGTGCCCCTGAGTTCAATCCCCGGTACCAAAAAAAAAAAAAAAAAGATTGAAAAATCCAAACTAAGTGGAAAATAAACAGCACTCTCCAGAATAACAGATGAAGAAAATTTTTTTCAAATTCTATATATAAAACATATAATTAAGAAGTTCCAAAGAACTTCCAAAAGAACATTTAGAGCTAGAAAGACCTACATTAAGAAAAAAGGGCTGGGCGCGGTGGCGCGCGCCTGTAATCCCAGCACTTTGGGAGGCTGAGGCAGGAGGATAGCGAGTTCAAAGCCAGCCTCAGCAATGGTGAGGCACTTAGCAAGTCAGTGAGACCCTGTCTCTAATAAAAATACTAAAAAGGGCTGGGGATGTGGCCCAGTGCCCCTGAGTTCAATCCCTGGTACCAAAAAAAAAAAAAAAAAGAAAAGAAAAAAGGTATCAAATTAACAACTTAAAGAAGGAGAGAGAAAAAAAAAAAAAAAAAAAAAACTAAGCCCAAAGGTAATAGAAGGAAGAAAAGAAAGGTAGAATAGAAATAAATGAGAAATAAATAAAAATAAATGAGAGACTAGAAAAACAATCAAAAAGATAAATAAGAGTTGGTTTTCTTGTAGAGAAAAACAAAAATAGCAAACTTTTAACTGTATCTGAAAGAAGAAAATGGAGAGACAACTGAAATTGTAAATAAGGTTAAAAATTTTCAACAGGGTGGATGAATCTTAATTCTTCTTCTCTAAGTGAAAAAGTCAGATAGAGAATGGAAAATAAGTATATGTAAAAGCTAAATGACAATAAAGGGGGAGGGAAAGAAGAGAAGTTCAGTAGATCAGACAAAGGGAAATGAAAAGAAGGGAAGGAGGATGGGAATAGGAAAGACAGTAGAATGAATCTGACATAATTTTCCTATGTACATATATGAAAATACCTGAATCCAAACATCATGCTCACCCAGAAGAAAGGGATCCTAATTAGAATAAGATATATTCCATGTTTGTATAAGTTCATCAAAATGGATTCTAGTCATGTAAAACTAAAAAGAACCAATTTTTAAAAGACTGGTAAATACTGTATGAACAACCTAATATATGGAATCTAAAAAAGTGAATATCATAGAAAGAAAGCAGAATGGTGATTGCAAGGGGCTGGGGAGTGAGGAAAATAAGAATAAATGGTACTCTTGCCCCTCCCAGACACACATTGCCGGGAGTTCTGAGTGTTTCTCTCACTTTATTTTTTAACAAAATTCCTGCTCTCTTGCTTAAAAAAGAAAGAAAGAAAGAAATTCAAAACATCTAATGGACAGTTAACAATATCATATTGCATTGCTGAAATTTACTGTTTAAAATTTTTTATTGGTGAATTGTTAAGTGTACATAATAGTGGAATTCATTGTGACATAGTCACATACACACAGGCATAAGTTGGTCTCCTTAAGAAAGTTCTTAAATGTTCTTGCTAAACATTAAAAAATGTAAACCATATAAAGTAATAGAAATGTTAACTAACTTAATTGTAGTAATCATTTCACAGAACATAAATAGTACATCAAATCATCACTTTATAACTTAACTATTTAATTTTTTATTTTTAAGTTATACATCAATAAAGCCAAAGGTGGGGGAAGGAAGCAACAGATAAATGGACAAACCATATCATATTAGTAAATAAACCATTAGTAATCAGAGAGAAATTAGGGAAGAGGTTCAAGTGCCTTCTATGTGTGTACAAAAGAGGTCTCCAGTGTACTCTCTGGTACGTGGAAAAATGCTCATTTTATGAGTTAGCAAATGAACAAATAAGCAAATAAATATGTGGACAGTTTTCTCAAAAGTGGAATAGTTGACCACATACCTAAAGGTCTATGAAATGTCATTCATATTAAGAACTTATGAGCTATCTCTAGAATAATGGATGCAAATCCAACAACACGTCCCTGAAAAGTGTTTGATTCATAAAGAGATCTTCATCATTTCACAAACTGATAGTTGAGGATATTTACAAGATACATCATTCCAACCCCATTTAAATGATACAATACGGTAATTTACTACAACACAATGCTCTTCACTATTACTGGGCTCACCTCGATGCCAGAATCTGAAACAGAGAAAAAGAATGAATTTACTCTTTCAAGACTGCTTTTAAAGGGGTTAGAGACAGTTATGGGGCCAGAGGCAAAGGTGGAACTTTGTGGAAGTCAGGGTCAGATATGCACAGGCCAACCCTTCCCCACTTCTCATGCAGTTTCTCCTCCACCAACACCTCTGCTATTTCCCTTGAAAACTGAGCCAGCATCAATCACATTTTCTCCTACCTTCTTGCACTAAACATTTTACCAAAAGTTATACAGAGGCTCTCCTCTAAACATAGGTCCTGCTGCCAGGGGACTGTCAATCCGTGGAGCTTTCTTATATGATAAAGAGAAGTCACCATGGTCCCATGTATCAATCAAGTTGTTTTTCCCCTTTTTCAATAGGATGATCTTGGAGTCTGAAGAACTAGTTAAATCTCTAGATCTTCTACTTATTCCTGCTTTCTTGGTCAAATAATTTAATTTCTTGGATTGTCAGTGTGCCCATCTAAAAACTGGACCAGGTGACAGCACTGTATATTCACAATGAAGATATAAGGATCAAAGGTGGAAGTATAATAAAGTACTTAAATGCTTTTAAAGATTATATAAATATGAGATATTGTAATAGTATCCAAATTTAGGATTTTTTGCTTTCTGAGAAATATTAAATCATAATAATACATAAAGATCTTTAAAAACATGAATTTTAATTATAGAGAATAAATAGAGATTTTTAAAAGAAAGTAGAATCCACCTGGTTCTAAAGACCATTGTTGGGTGACCTTAGCTGAACTATCTATACTCTCCAAACTCAATTTCCTCATTTCTATAGTAAGAAAAATAATGTGTGTCTCATAGGGTCCTTGTGATGATTTAATGAGGTAATAAATTTATTAATAGTGTGTGCAACAGAACAAGAGTGAGCTGTTTTAGTTTCAGAACTGATACTGGAATGCTCTAAACTTCCTGCATGATCCAGGACCCAGGATTCCTTTACCTAATTCCATACTCACGTGGCACTTTGGTTGTATGGTGTCTGATCAACCCATTGCCAGTGTCCTTGACCCTCTGGATCTGACAGCCCCACATAATAAGCAGCGTTTTTATTTATATTCTGAATGATGAAATCCTAAAAGAAAAAGAAAAGAAGTTATAGGCATTAGATACTCAACTTGACTGAGTTTTTTTAATTTGCCAAATCATGCTATGTACTGGTATGAATACCACAGAATGAAGTCCACTCTCATGTGCAAATATAATTCACCAATAAAAATATTTTTAAAGAATTTTGGTGATTTATTTCTTCTTTATTATTTTAATTGTAAAAATCTATCAGATAACATGATAATTTGATACATATACACAGTGCATAATGATAAAATTGGTGTAGTTAACATTTCCATTGCCTTTATATTTTTTAAAAAATTTTACTAACAACTAATAATTATACATATTTAAAGGTATAGTGTGATCTTTCAACTGAACTCTTTATGGTCATACGGAAATGAAAAGAAAAGGAGATGATTCAAAGAATAACCAGATGGGGATGAACCAGGTTCATGATGAACCTTAATTTTATTAAATATGGAAGCAATTCCTATCTACAATCATAATGAATTCCCATCTCAAATTCACTTTCCCTCTTCACTAAGAGAGAATATTCTTCAAAGTTGTACATGAGAAAATTCTTACAAATTTAATCATTTTCCTCTTATAACATCATGAATTTTTTTTTGTACCAGAAATTGAACCCAGGAATGCTTAACCACTGAGCCACATCCCCAGCCTTTTTTATATTTTATTTAGAGACAAGGTCTTACTAAGTTGCTTAGGGCCTCACTACGTTGCAGATGATGGCTTTGAACTCTCTGCCACAGCTTCTTGAGCCGCTGGAATTACAAATGTGCACTACCATTCATGGCACTTCACAGATCCTTAAAATTTCATTCCTGATTGCTGATTGTAATACTTTTATTATTATTATTATTAGTTGTAGATGGACACAATACTTTATTTTATTCATTCATTTTTATGTGGTGCTGAGAATCGAACCCCATGCCTCACAAATGCTAGGCACGCACTCTACCACTGAGCCACAATCCCGGCTTTGATTATGATTTTTTATGATTTAATTTTACCTATTCAAGTTAATTTTCCTTTCTCTTAAACAGTTTATAATTCAGAAAACAGTTACATATTGAAGTAACAAACTGCTATGATAGGCAGAAACTTATTCATCCTTCCACTAAACCCCCAGGTCTTACATGTTGAATGCCACAATTTCATTGGGGGTACATTACACTGAAGAAGGTACAAGGTGTGGAATGTGAAGGCTGAGGGAGCCTCTCCTATCTGTCTTATTGAAAGTCCTCAACCTCAGCTTCAACATCCCTTCTTAGCCAAGACATGTACAAAAATCACACAGGCTCATGACTCCATTGTGTCTCAGAAAGTACCTGCTCTTCCTTGCTGTTGATCACCACCAGATGAGCCTCCATTCTACAGCAGTTCTCCTGACTCTCATTCCAAGATTTTGCATCAGTAGAAAAAACATAGCAACTGGAACTAAATGACTTCCAATTCTTTGGGCAACAGCTCCAGACTTTTCCTTTATTGGGAAAAAGTGCAAACAGGCGCAATATACGAAAATTTATTTTTAAATTGCGTATTATTAAATTTACAGACCGAGGGAAACAGCATGAGAGCTACAGCTCTCATATTCACCCAGCTATAACAAGGAAACTCCTTTCCTCAGGCACCATGGAGCCAGGTCTGCCTCCACCAGGCAGTAATGTGTCAGGGCCCCTTTCTCCTGTAGGAGTGGTGTCAGGAAAAACCAGCTAAAATATAATGTTTAAATAAGACCCAGACTCCAAAACCTCAATACAAAAATGTCCAAGTTTCAACAGAAAATAATTATTCATGCCAAGAACCAGGCAGTTCTCAAATTTAGTTTAAAATGATTACCAATAGACACCAAAAAAAAAAAAAAAAAAGATTAAAAAAAGTTGGAATTATATAAAAATGATTTTAAAGCAACAATGATAAAAATTCTTTCAATAAAACAATACAAACGATCTTGAAACAAAGGAAAAAGACCTAAGCAACTTAATGAGTCCCTGTCTCAAAATTAAAAATAAAAAGGGCTGTGGATGTGACTTAGTGGTTTAGAGCATCTGAGTTCAATCAAGGTAAACCGTCCCCCTGAAAAAGAAAGAAACAAAGGAAAAAATAGACAAAACAAAGGACCAGAAGATGTAAAAAATTGAAATTTTATCACTGAAAAAAAATAATAACTTTTTAAAAGCTTAGCAGACTGCCTTTGGCCTCAATCTGCCACTCCTTCCTGAGTCTTCAGGAAGTTATTTAGCGTAAGTTATCCAGATCAAATTTTGGACTTATCAAGCCCCCCAGATTGCATGAGCCAAGTTCTTAAAATAAATATCTATATTCATATTGCTTCTGTTCCTCTGCAGAGCCCTAACTTAACACTCTACCCTAATGAATAGAAAGCATGACTCCTCCACACTGATATATTAGCTACACATAGCAACCTCCCTGTGAACTGTATAGTGTGGGAATAGGAGAGGGAAAAGTAGCTTTACAATGGAGAAAGCTGACAAACACTATCTCAGGTGATCAAGTTCAGCATCAGTAGTCAAAAATCACTTTGATAATACATACCCTTGAAATGATGTGATAAAAATAGCATTTTACATCTGGGGCCTTCCTCCCCAAAACAAATACTCCCCATATAATCACTTTAAAAAATTCATCTTTAATAGAGGGACAACCAATGATATATAGAACAGTATTCCCCAAAATTATCACAGTCATCAAAAACAAGGAAGGTCTGAAAAACTATCACAGCAAAGAGAAACCTAAAGAGATCTGACAACTAAATACAATGTGGGGGACTGCATGGGACTCTAGTACAGAAAAAGAACAATAGTTAAAAATTTAGAAAATTAACAACTTTTGTCTAGGGAGGTGGCTCAGTGATAAAGACTTGCCTAGCATGTGTCAGACCCTGAGTTCAATTCCTAGTGCCAAAGGGAAAAATATGAACTTAGTGATAAAAACATCAATATTGGTTCATTCATTATAACAAATATCCTTACTTATGTAATAGGTTAATAATAATAGACACTGTGTGTGCAAGGTGGAGTTAAAATAGAATCTTTTAATATTATCTGCTCAATTTTTTATAAATATAAAAATGTTTTAAAAATAGCCTATTTTAATGAAAAAAATTCACATCACAATAACATATTCATCATCATTTTTATCAAATTGTTTTGACTGACATATGAGAAAAAGAGTAGGCTTGCACAGAAACCTCAGAAAGAAGCACAGGCTAAAGAAATACAATAGCAATATATCCTTTTTCACAATCAAGCCTTGCATAGAACACTTCAAATATAAGAATTTCAGGTGTTATGTATTGTACACTTGTAACTTAGAATGATCATGAGACTCCACTTCTTAGTGTGATCAACCTGGAAATCATAAATACTTATTTGGGATCTTTAATAATGCAGTCAGCAACTGAACTCTAAGCACATTAAATTTACCTCCCATGGTCGAATTGTTTCTTACACACTCCAAATCTGTGTAAATTCGGTTATTCACAGAAATTTTATAGTTCATTTCTTCAAGTAGCTGAGAATATTTTTTAAAGAAAACTGGAAAATAGAATAAAAACCAATCATTTTCCTGGTAGCATTAGGTCATTGCTCTTTTTTTTAATATTTTTTTAGTTGTAGATGGACACAATACCTTGATTTTATTTATTTACTTTTATGTGGTGCTGAGGATCAAACCCAGTGCTTCACACATGTGAGGCAAGCGCTCTACCACTGAGCCACAGCCACAGCCCAGGTCATTGCTCTTTACATTGCTTTCTTGCATTCTACACAGAAATAAAATCTACAAATGTCTGATTCCTAATTGGGCAGAGCCTGACAGGAAAAGTTTACCCATCACCCCACAGACAACAGGATCCTAATTCTGTGGCTTTTGAAATATTAGGTGTCTGCCAGGACAAGCTAAAAGGTGAGAAGTTGAAAGAGGACATGACCATTCCATCATAATGGGATCTAAAGAAACTTATCCACAGTCTCCTTCAGTACTTAACATAAGATGCAAACAAAGACCACATCTGTGGGAAGGGAATAAAGGTCAAATAAAAGCATTTAAGAAAGCTCACAGCTTGGGACTTTGGAGGAGGAATTTGCTAATTTTAAGCAGTTCTGGGTTAACTTAAAGAACAGAAAAATGTTTTTAGAAACCCCCAAGATTAATCAAGAGAATACTGTTCTCCTCCTCTTCTGTCCTTTAACTCTTTCCATCACAACTGGTTCTAACTCCTAAGTGTACCATGTCTCTCTCAAATTAAAACTCACCTCACTCCCTAGAAATTGAATTTTCTGTCTTTACCCTGTAGGAGCCCTGTTTGGGGAGATGGCTTAAATTGTGGTTGACTATGGGCCATGGAGTTTTGGGCATTGTTGTCTTCCGTAGTCTCATGGGACTTGGCCTGGGATCTCGCAGGACTTGGCGCGGGATCTCGAGTGACTTGGCCAAGATTGCTGATCGGGTCAGCGCCATTTTGGTGGTGTGTGTGGCACGTGTTAGTCGTTGTTAGAGCCAGAGAGAAAAGTTATCAGAATAAAAAGCTGTTTGTTTCCAGTTTGCCTCTGAACTTCTTCCCGCGGCTTCGTTGCTCCAAGCGGCCATCGCTTCAGGCGACAACATTACCCTAACCCGTTTGTTCCTTGACACACCTCATTCTGGTCTTGGCTTTTACCATTTCACTAAACCCATCCTCGAAATGAATCATCAGTAACATGCAAGGACCACTTATTAGTCGTTTTTTCCAATGGACTTGCAATTCTTCACTGTCACAAGCCATCCATGAGCTGTGTGTGTGAACTATTGCAAATAGTAGCCAAATGAGGGGATAGGCCTGGCACTGCAGGCTCCCTGTCAGGGAATGATCACATGATGCAGGTGTGCTTCCCCCTCTAGCTCTGCCTAAGATCCCACACAGCACCTGAGATGGGTGTGACTTGCCAAGATATCAATCTGCTGACCACAAGACATCTCGAAGCAAGACTTCACCCTTGAAACCTTATCCCTTCCTCTGATGTCCCTGCTCTCTTTCCAGCACTCTTTCCATCATGGAAGCCAACCCTTAAGGTGCAGAGCTGTCCTGCCCTCGGTTTAAAACCTACTGTCTGTGTTGCATGATTTTCCATTGCTTTTATAGCTTAATGTTGCAGCCAGCTGTTTTAAACCCAGTTCGTCTCTTTGTGCAGGTCATGGGCTAGACTTCACCACAGTTCTCTTTCTCCTTAACTCTTGGGGCAGTATTCTTTCCTGTTTCTGCCTCACGTTTCTTATTGCTGCTTCTTATACTCTTTTATAAGCTCCTCCTCCTTCATCCACCTTTTAAAATATAGTGTTCTCCAGAGCTTCATCTCTGTCCCTACTTCTCATACTAAGTCCTCTTTCAGAGTGATATCAAACATTCCCTAGTGTTACACAGCTACCTGAATGTGAATAACTTCCAAAACTCAAATGTCACTCCTAAAATATATACAAATATTCCTCCTATTAAATAATTATATTTGAAGTTCAACTCAATGTGTTCAAAACTTAAATAAGTCATCATCTTCCAACCAAACCTGCTACTCATGCTATGTTGTCTACCTTTTTGAATGACTTCATTATTGCTGAATTTACCAGGTCAGAATATTAGAGTCACGCTTAACTTCTCTGGGTCCCTTAATCACCATATCTAAATATGCATCAAGCCTTGGCTTCCTTGATTATATCTTCTTTATCATTCAAAACTACCTCCTCTTCTCTTTCTTCACGAACAGTTTCCTTGGATGAGGCTCTCAATGTGCCTCAACAGGATTACCCATTAGCCTTCTAACTTCTTTTTCTAACACTAACTTTGTACTCATAAACTCATTGTCACAGCTTTGTAAAAATAAACTTTCCATAATTTTTCCATATCAACTCCTTGCTCAGGATTTTTCAATGGCTTTCCATGACTGTGACACACTGAAAAACTGGCCTTAATGTTCTGCCCTCCCTGTATTGACACACCTTTGCACTGTGACTTTGCAGCTTCTCCAAACAAGAAATGGGGTCTGTTTCTCCACCACTTGAATCTGAGCTGCCTTTAAATCTTTCTTTAGCCAACAGAATATGCAAAAGAAACTGTGCTAGTTCCAAATTGAGACTTCAACATGCTTGGCTTCCTTTCACCCTCAGTCTTGGAGGTCTGTAAGTGGTCGTGTGAACAAACCCAGACTAGCCTGATGAATGATGACAGAAATGTGGTGAAATTGTCCCTATCATTCCACTTGAGAGCCTCTTTCTCAGAAGCTGAGTTGCCTGTGACTGGTATGTGACATCATATGCATGGATTGAGTTCAGCTAGGACAGAAGAAACTCCAAACTGAAACCAATCTAAATTGCCAAGCCTCAGAAGTGGGAGCTAAATATATAGCTCTCTTTTTTTTTTTTTTTTTTTTTTTTTTTTTTTTTTGTGGTACCGGGTATTGAACTCAGGGGCACTCGACCACTGGGTCACATCCCCAGCCCTTTTTTGTATTTTATTTAGAGACAGGGTCTCACTGAGTTGCTAAGTGCCTCGCCATTGCTGAGGCTGGCTTTGAACTCGCGATCCTCCTGCCTCAAGCCTCCCAAAGTGCTGGGATTACAGGCGTGCGCCACCGCGCCCGGCAATATATAGCTCTTTTTTTTTTTAATATTTATTTATTTGGTTTAGTTGTACACAATGCGTTTATTTGTACGTGGTGCTGAGGATCGAACCCGGGCCGCGCACGTGCTAGGCGAGCGCTCTGCCGCTGAGCCACAATCCCAGCCCATTTATATAGCTCTTTTAAGCTACTAGATTTTAGACTAATTTACTTTGTAAAATAATATTTAGGGAAAAAATCTAAATTCTTTATAATGGTACACAATACTTTGTAATCTGTGTCCTGTTCATGTCTTCCCCTAACAATTCATTTCGAAGTTTTTCAAGTAACACTATATATTCCAGTCATGTATGCTTATATTTCTTTAAATATATAATATATCTATACCATTCTTGATATATACAGTTCTAGATGGCACCTCCTCCAGGAAGCTTACCTCATCCTCCTGTGCTTACTTCTTACCTACAGAACACTTCCCATGCAATGTTGTAAGCACTGTTTCACTTGTTCTTCTTCTTCTTTTCTTTTTTATTGGAGATCTCAGTATGTTGCCTAGGCTGGCCTCAGCATCTTGAGTAGTTGGAATTACTATAAGCATGTGTACCTGCCCCCAGCTAGTGTTAGTTCATTTGACTATTAAGTTTCTTAAGGACAGAGATTATGATTCTTTCTGGACTCTCTAACACTGTGCCTGGCAAATAGTATATGTCTATAGCTACTTATTGAATGACCTAATTAATGAATAAAATATTCACCCAAAAGTATGCAGAGTTTATGACTTAAAATTTTGATAAATTCTGAAAGCCAAGATGCACAAAAATCCATTTTCTAATTTGGCTTTTAAATCTCACACAATCTTGGGCAGAACAGAAATAATTAGAAGGTAATTTATTGAATAACTCTTCTAGAATATTTCTTCCTATCTTCTTCTTGTCCATTGTACACCCCAAAATGTAAGTGTCTTTGAAGTCACATAGGACTAGCTTTATAAATGCTACTAAGGAAACATTCTGTCCTCACAGAGAGACTAATACAAAAATAATTTTACTCTGTAACACCAACACATTTACCCACTTATATTCTTCAAATTCTCTAATGAGAATGGATTCCATTACTTTTGTAGAAGAGTAACTAAATCCTAAAAAAGAGCAAAATTCCCAGTGGATACTACTGAACTTTATCTCCCCAGATAAATTTTCTTTTTCAGCCATCTAGATAAACCCGTTGTTAAATGTCAGTTTCTAAGAGAAATCTTCTCTTCATGTAAGGCAGATATTGATTATTGATTGAATTGCTATACTTACTGATAAAAGCAACAAAGAATAAGATTGCCAACAGGAAAAGTATCAGCAATGATCCAAGAAGCAGCTTGGGAAAAGTGGGATTACTTTTGTGAAGAGTAGTATTCTCTTTGGGAGCTGAAGAAGAAATCAAATAATTTTAATCAATAATAAATTCTGTCCTTGTTTCCTCTTTCTCATCTTCTTCTTTTCCTTTTCTGTGTGTGACAATTACTAATAGTATAAGATTTCAAATAATTTAAAAATAAGAATAGGAAACAATGATGATCACCACAGAAATTTTATAAAATACATAAAAGCACAAATTCCTACCATTGAGAATAACTGTTCTTAGTATTTTGATATATATTCTTTCAGCCAGTTTTTAAAATGTATATACATATGTGCATTTTTACCCAATTGACATGCCATAAATCTTTTTTTTAATATTTATGTATTTACTTTAGTTGTATACAATGCATTTATTTTTACATGGTGCTGAGGATCAAACCGGGCCACGCACGTGCTAGGTGAACGCTCTACCGCTGAGCCAAAACCGACATACCATAAATCTTGATTTGTTAACTATCATTTTCTTTAACACTGAATCATTAATATTTTTTCAAATCACCATATTTTCTTCATTTACACTCTTCATTGTGGTTGCATAGTATTTCATTATATATTTAAATAATCTTCCAGATTGTTTCCAACTTTACTTTAAAAATATGTGCTGCAGGGGCTGGGATTGTGGCTCAGCGGTAGAGCGCTCACCTAGCACGTGGGTGACCCGGGTTCGATCCTCAGCACCATGTACAAATAAAATGCATTGAATAAAATGCATTGTGTACAACTAAAGCAAATAAATAAAAATATTTTTTAAAAAAATGCTCAACTTGTGGTACCTTGTTAAAAAAAAATATGTGCTGCAGCAGATAAATCTTTAAAAACAATTCACATTTTTAGAATAAGATCAGTCTTTCTTGTTGCCATCTCATAGTTAGAAACAATTTTCAGGTCTGGGAATGAAGCACAATAGAAGAGTACTTGCCTACCATTTATGAGACCCTGGATTCAATCCTCAGCACCAGGAAGAAAAACAAAAGCACAAAAATCTTCCTTCAAGATAAAAGTGCCAAATGATTAGCAACCATTGTCTTAAAGTTATAATATATTATCAATGGGGAGGCAAAAAAGCCTCAGCACTCTGTCATTTCAGTTTGGTGGAAATGTATGTATATGTATATATATATATATATATAATATACATATTATATATATACACACAGAGAGACATAATATATATGTGTATATATATACATATATATATATACATACACACAAATACACTCATACATACACATAGCTGTATATTTATAATGTGGAAGGATATACAATAAAATACAAACACTTGTACTAAATGGTACCAGTAAGGAAAGTATCATAAATCTTTTCTTTCCCACTTTACAACTCTTCAACCCCTTAATGCCTGTGTACGGGCAACACAATCTCAGGGACTCCAAGGTTTCCCAGACACAATCACTCAGAGTACAACAACTAACATCACCTATACCCTCTCTTCCTCCTTCACCAAATTATTAACTCTGACCACCAGAAAATGATTTTTTACCTGAAAGAGAATCTGAGTTGGTACCTGAGGACTTTGGTTCATTTTTGAACCTCACTTCAGCATAAGTGATTTCCGAAGCCATATTGCAAAGAGCCCTTCTGCTTTCTTCAGAAAGTCTGTGTCATCCCTTCCTTAAAACATCTTATATATGAAATCCAAACATGGTGGTCGACTGTTCTTTCACTCAACTGGATGAGAGCAGAAGCAATAAATAGGCACATACTCCTGAGAGGTATCTCATGAGAATTCAAACCACAGCATGAAACCACTCAGTCCACAGAGAGAAGTGCAATCGCCAGGACCAACACCACGAAAGTCAGTCTTTAAACACACTAAAGGCAGCTAAGCAAATATAACAAAAGCAGGAACTCAAAAGGCAAGGGAAAGAAATAGGAAGGAAAGGTAAAGGGGAAATAAGCAATTTAAAGAAGTCTTTCCTGAGAGCTGTGCTCTTGAAACTCACCAGCAAAAAATAAAATTTGTTTTCCACATTTCACCCAACCAACTAACCTAAGCAAACACTTGTTCATATTGCTTTCACTTCCTCATTTCTGGCTGACCAGGCAGCTTCTTGATACCACATTCTAAGATGATCATTGACATAAATATCCTCACATTCAAGAGTCAGCTTTCCTTAGCATGGTGGGGAAGACAAAGTTTAAATTGTATTCCTTCTGAAGAGGCTCCTCTGCGCTTTCCCTAATGTTCATAATTATCTCCATCATGAATCTCTGTTCATTTTGCTACTGGTCACCACCAGAACTCCTGAAAGCAGCTCTCTTTATTAGGTGGTAGAAAAGGAGACATATTTTATTCCATACTTCTCTCTCCCTTTATTCTCCATGAAAACCAACAGCTCTAGGAGGTACATGGGACTATTTTGAACAATTAGGATAATGACATGGAATTATATGTGGAGAATAAAATTCAACTGAGTGCTAAATATTTTTTTTCCAAAAACCAGAGGAAAACACGTTAAAAACTAAAAGTTTCATGTGTGAACTTTCAACAGAACTGATCTCAACTCATGCCCACATTCTTTGCTCTCAGTTCTTCCCAAATGATTCTCCTTCTTTTAGTCTCTCCTACCTAAATCCTCCTCCTCAGCATAATACAGACATCTATATTTATTTCTGTATCTAAATATATTGAAAACCATGAGTTCACACTAATAACTTCAATTCCGATCCAGTGTCCCAGATTTCTGTTTAATTTCTCAATCTCCACATTTCTTGCTTCTGTGACAGTAAGAAACCTGTGTTCATTAACTTTAACTTATTCATTTATTTGATTGATCTTCTGGATGTTACTAATTTCCCACCATTGGTACCAGCCCTCCCCTACTAAAACATCCTTCTCTTCCTGGTTGGGCTCTGATTCCCTAATCCTTACCTCTGTCCCCAGTACTGATGATCTCCTCTCTCTTCTTGGATATTCCTGAACAGGGCCAGCTAACACCCTCCCCAATGCATAGACTCCTCACCTTGCTAAACTTCTAAAACCCTGAGCTGAGCCATTGCTCCACAGGAAAACCCCCTTTACTCTGCTTGTGCTCTGATTCTTTTTTTTTTTTTTTTTTTAACATTCTTTTTTTTTTTTTTTTTTTTTTTAGTTGTTGATGGACCTTTGTGTTTTTTTTTTTTTTTTTTTTTTTAATTTGTATGTGGTGCTGAGAATAGAACCCAGTGCTTCACGCATGCTAGGCAAGTGCACTACCACTGAGCCACAATCCCAGCCCTGTGCTGTGATTCTTGATGCTAATTTCCTAGCCATAATTTAGCCTCCCTGAGGCTCCAACAGCCCACACAAGGTTACCTCCAGGGTTAGAAGCCCTCCTCACCCTGTAAGGCTCTGTGTTCCACTCTGATGTATCCTACCATATAGACAACCTTCTTGTCTGCTCAGTTTCTGAAACTCACATCAAGTCTATCTACTTCATGGACAGTTCTCTCATCCTACTTGGAATTTGACATTCCAGGACAGGTCCTCCATCACCAGCAAGGATGCCTTTCTTTCACCATATATAAAAATTAACTTAGCCAGACCTGGTGGTGAATGCCTATAATCCCAGTCACTCAGGAGGCTAAGGCAGAAGGCTTGCAAGTTTGAAGCCAACCTCAGTAATTTAGCAAGATTCTAAGCAACTTAGTGAGATCCTGTTTCAATAAACAAAAATTTTAAAGGCTAGGAATTTGGTTCAATTCACAGTACAAAATAAATTAACACAAAATGGATCAAAGACTTAAATATAAGACTGGAAACTACTAAACTCCTAAAAGAAACAACATTTCAGGGCATCAGTATGGGCAATGATATTTTTTCTTTTTCTTTTTTGACCATACTAGGGATTAAACCCAGGAGTGCTCTTCCACTGAGCCATATCCCCAGTCATTTTTATTTTTATTTTGACAAAAGGTATCCCTAAGTTGCCCATGCTGGCCTCAAACTTGCAATCCTCCTGCCTCAGCCTCCTGAGTAGCTGGGATTACAGGTATGTACCATCAAGCATGGGGAAAAAAAGAGAAAGAAAGAGAGAGAGAGAGAGATGGCGGGAGGGAGAGAGAGAGAGAGAAAGGAAGGGAGGTAGGGAAGGAGGGAGGGAAAAGAAAAGAAAGAAGGAAGGAAGAAGAGGAGGAATATATATATAATACATATATATACATATTCATACACATATGAATACATAAGGAACTCAAGAAACTCAACAACAAAAACATAAGTCATCCAAAAATAATGGGTTAATGATCTCAATAGACATTTCTCAAAAAATACACAAATGGTTGACAGGTATATGAAAATAGGCTTAACATCACTAACCATCAGGGAAATTAAAATAAAAACCACAATGATATATAATTTCACGAAAATTAGACGGGCTATTATCAAAAAAAAAAAAAAGAAGAAGGAGGAGGAAGAGGAAAAGGATGAGGAGGGGAGAAGGAAAAGAGGAAGAGGAAGGTGGGAAAAAGAGAAAGAAGAAATGCTGGTGAGGATACTGGTAAGAATAAGAATTAGCGCAACCAAAGCCAGGCATGGTGGTGCATGCCTGTAATCCCAGCACTTGGGAGGCTGAGGCAGCCTCAGCAATTGCAAGGCACTTAGCAACTCAGTGAGACCCTGTCTCTAATAAAATAAAAAAAAATTTTTTAAAAGGGCCGGAGATGTGGCCCAGTGGTCAAGTACCACAGTAAAAAAAAAAAAAAAAAAAAGAAAGAAAGAAAGAAAAGAATTACTGCAACCATTATGTTAACAATATGAAATCTCAATAAATTAAAAATGGATACACCATATGTTACAACTACCCCACTTCTGGATATATGTATTCAAAGAAAATGAAATCAGCATATCAAAGAGTTACCTCCAGTCATATTTACTGCTGCACTATTCACAGTGGCCATGATATAGAATCAACTGAGGTGTTCAACAATGGATGAAAGGATTTTTTAAATGTGGCTTATACACACAGAAATATTATTCAGCCATATAAAATAATGTAAATCAATCATTTGCAGCAACATGGATGGAACTGGAAGATATTGCATTAAGTAAAATAAATCATGCACGGAAAGACAAAGACTGCAACCACTCACTTATATGTGGTAGCTAAATAGTTGGTCTTATAGAAATAGAGAATATAATAGTAGTTACTTGAGTCTTGGAAATGTGTGAAGGTGGGAGGGATGGAGAGATGATGGTTAATGAGTTCAGGATATAGTTGGATGGAAGGAATAACTTCTTAGGTTCTATAGCATAGTAGGATGACTATGGTTCATCACAGTTCATGAATTGTTTCCAAATAGCTACTAGAGGGGATTTTGAATGTTCCCAGAACAAGGAAATGATAAAAGTTTGAGGAGATAGATATGCCAATTACGCTAATTCAATCATTGCATGTTGTTCATGTGTATTGAAGCATCATATTCTTCCACATAAAAGTGTACAATTGTTTGTCAATTAAATATACATTTTTTAAATCAGTAAGTAAAACTTGATGAAATCCTGTTTGTACAGAACAGTTATGATGCACATGTTGAGGACAACTAAGGCAATTTTAGTACAGACAAGGTAGCACAAAATATTAGAGAATAATTGTTAAGCTTCTTAAGAGTGATAATGGTACTAGGATATTTATGGAGCAATGACAGTTTTAAAATATGGGTACTGAAGTATTTAGGGGTAAAATGTTATATATAAAACTTATTCTCAAATCGTCCAGCAAGTACTATATATAGACATATATATATTCAAAATGTTAACAATTGTTAAACATAAATTTTGGTTATATAAATATTAATTATACCATTCATTCAACTTTTTTTGAAAATATTCATGATAAAAAGTTGAAGGGAGGGCTGGGGCTGTAGCTCAGTGGCAGTGCACTTGCCTCACACATGTAAGGCACTGGGTTTGATCCTCAGCACCACATAAAAATAAACAAATAAAATAAAAGCATGCTGTCCATCTACAACTACAAAAAAATTTTTTTAAAGAGTCAAAACTTAAAAAAAAATAGGTGAGGGGAAAATCTCAGGCCACTGTTTACAGGTTTGAGTACAAAATTATATGACCTATGATGGGAAGAATAATTTAATAGCCAATAATTTAATTTAAAAATTTATCTAAATCAGATAATAACCCCCCCAAAAAAAATATTGCTAAGAAATACTCTCACAACCCAAGTAGAATAAGATTTCCCAGGAGGACACTAAAGACAAATTCACAACTAAAAATTTTGAAAACACATGCCAAATCAACCAATCCAAATGGATAATCCACATGAAAAAATGAGAGAAAATAGAAGAATATGAAAATTACTGTAAAATAAGTGATGTTTTAAATGATTAAAGACCAAAAACCGTAAGCCAAAAAAAAATCAAAAAGGGGTACACTTGAAAAAGAACTAACCAACTTTTAGAAATAGCCAATGAAACTAGAACTCACCACCTAGAAGAGTAGGAAAAGAACAATGAGTAGAATTTACAGTAAGAGATTTCATAATAAATTACGAGGTAAAATAGTATGACATTGTTAAATACAAAAATAGATCAGCAGAATAAAATAGAGTTCAGAAAGACATCAATATATACATGGGAATTTATGGTGCTTCAGAAGAACTGTTTAAGAAATACTGTGAGTCGCAGGTTTCCCAGAGAGTAGGTGGGGTGGGTCTGCCTGTGTCTGTGGGCTTCAGCACTTTAAGTAGGCTGGAGCAGCCAAGACCCAGGGCCCCTTCCCAACTCTCTACAGGAACAGCAACACTGGACCAGCAAGAACCGGCTTTGAGTCACTTATTTCCTCAGGTACAGTGGGCTGTGCCCGGCCAGTCCCTGGGCAGCCGTATACCCTCACTCAGGATCCAGGCTTTCAGGAGCTGCACCTCCTGTGGTCCATCCATCCCCTCTCCTTTTTACCCTCGCAGTGACTCACTTCCAGCTGCCATCCCCTCCTGTGTCTACCATCAGTAATTCATACGGGGTTAAAATGTACATATTTTTGTATGTCACTATTTTTCACTAGGGCTGAGGGACCCGGTCGTTGAAGCTGGGACTTGTCGCTGGGTCCAAGTCTAGGCTTGGGCAAGTGCTGGTTAGCACTGGGAGCACAGCTGCCCAAGTTCTGATCACAACCAAGCCCTTGGTTTTACTTCACCCGCCTGGGGCCTGGCATTGAGAAGGCAGCACCCAGGCCTGCTGGTGTCGGGTCTAGGCAAGGGCAGGAGTAGTGAAGGAAGACAGGAAGGCAGGAGAAAGGACCCTACTGTGGGCTGGCTCCCAGGACTGGGGAAGCAAATGTATGAGAGTGTGTGAGGTGGAGGCCTGGGTGTGAGCACCAGGGCACCACTCATGTGGGAGGGGCTGTCCCCAAGGGCCAAAGTCAAATAAAGGAGCTGTCTGAGGAGAGACAGAGAGGAGAGAGGAGGAGAGGGGAAGGGATAGGAGGAGAACAGAAGGGAGGAGAGGAATAGTGTGAGAGTTTGGTGCACTAGCACTCCCTCTAATACCAGTGACTGAGGAGGCTGAGTCAGGAGAATCTCAAGTTCAAGATCAGCCTGCTGAGCAACTTAGATCCTCCCTCAGAACAAAATTTATAAAAGGGGTGGATGATGTGGCTCAGTAGCAGAGTGTCTCTGGATTCGATCCCCAGTACCAAAGAAAGAAAGAGGGAAAGAAGGTGAGAAATTATTTGGAAGAAACAAACATATTTAGACCCTGACCTCACATGATACGCAAAGGTAAATTCTGGATGAATTAAAACCTCATTATATTTATCAGAAAATTACAAAAGTATTCAGTAAAATATATGTATAATCATGGAATTAGAAGACAATTGTAAGTTTAACAAATTCTAAGACTTCCTATAGAAAAACTGACAAATTTAACTAAGTGAAATTAAGTTTTTTTATTGACAAATGAGAACACAAAGCCAAGAGACAAGTGATACTTTAAGACAGAATGTTTAACTGGAAAAGGATTAATATCTAAAGTACACCAAAATATACCACAGATGCAACAGAAAAGTGAACCCAAGAAATACACAGACTATTCGCAGGAAAAACAGATTGTAAATAAAAATATGAAAAGATCACAACTTCAATATAATGAGAAATGTATAAATAACATTTTTAACCCAATGCATTGACTAGTAATTTTAAAGTAATGTGTTGGCAGAGTAAATAGAGAAAAAACATTCTGAGGACTTATATTGGTATATAAATTAGGCAGAAAGTAATGTAGCAAAAAACTGTCAAAAATTAAAATATGGCCAGGCGCGGTGGGGCACACCTGTAATCCCAGCACTTGGGAGGCTGAGGCAGGAGGATCATGAGTTCAAAGCCAGCCTCAGCAATAGCAAGGTACTTAGCTACTCAGTGAGACCCTGTCTCTAATAAAATACAAAAATGGGCTAGGGATGTGGCCCAGTGGTCAAGTGCCCCTGAGTTCAATACCCAGTACCAAAAAAAAAAAAAAAATTAAAATTAAAATATGACACTTTTTACCTAGCAATTCTATTTCCAGGGTATGTATCCTTTAAATTTTTCATTTAAGTATAATGATACATAAAAGATTTTTAATGATTCACTAAGTATTTTAAAATTAGAAATTCTGGCATGGGATATAACTCAGAGTAGAGAACTCACTTAGCATGCGTGAGGCTGAGGGTCAATGTCCAGCACAGAAAACAAAATTAGAAAAATGATATTATCAATGAGAGAAGTACTTAAATAAATTGCCATATATTCATACATTGAACAACTGTTTAGATGATAAAAAGAATAAATTAAACATAATAAAGAGAAGTATATACAAATATATGGAAAAAGTATTTCAAAACCTTATAAATATTTAAAAGTAAAATTTTATATATAGTATAAATTTTATTTTATCAAATAACATACACATAAGCAGATACACACATTCACACAAAAATATGAATTAAAAGGCGTCTATAAAGATACACATAAAATTATTGACAGTGATTGGTTTTGAAGAAGGAAACCAGAAACAGAAAAAGGCACACAAAGAGGGCTTCATAGTTTGCATTAGATATTTCTTTATCACTTGAATCTTTTAGAATGTATTATTCCTGTAAATTTAAAAATAAAAAATTAGAACTTTCTTCCATAGCTAAATAAAAATTCTAAATTCTGATTTACTATGCTTATTACAAATCCCAACATCCCTCATAATGTGCTTCTACAAAATTCTATTAAGCAACTAAGTTTAATTTCCTAAATATTCTCAAATTTTAAAAAACTTGAAATCTAGATTAACTGTTATATTAAATGAAACATCACAATTATCTGTCAATATGAGTTTCAACTATACTCTGTCGCCGCCTGAAGTGATTGCCGCTTGGAGCAACGACACCGCGGGAATAAGTTCAGAGGCGGACTGGAAACAAACAGGCTCTTTATTCTGCTAGCTTCTCTCTCCAGCTCCAACAACAACTCCCACACGCTATCCACACTCTGCCAACCACACAAAATGGCTCCGACCCTGTCCACCAAGTCCCGGGCCAAGTCTCGCGAGATCATGCAAATGGCGCCGACCCGATCCACAATGTCCCGGGCCAAGTCTCGTGAGATCATGGAAGGTGGTAATGCTTTATGGCTCACAGCTAACCGCAATCTTAGCTATCTCCTTAATTAGGACTCCTACAATACTCACTTTTCTATCACACCACTTGCTCCTATGTTTCCATTTTCCCTCATTGGTTTTTATTTACTAAGGCTTTATCATGCACCAAACACTATCAGGGAGTAGGGGGAGAAACACAAATGATTTCTACTGGGAGAGTGTAAGGTCTAATTATAAGCATGTAAAGAAATAAGTTCAACACAGTGGGAAAGGCACAATACCAGATTATATTCTATGTAGTTGTGGCACACACAGGAGGAAGAGAAGGTCTTTGCTGGAAATTTTATAGGGTTTCTACAGTGGATAAATAGGAACCTAAATAGAAGCACACAGTGAGATTTCCAGCAACTATGACAAAGCATTTAAGGTATATTTAAGTCATGCAGTCATTTGGTACAGAAAGAACAGAGCATGCAAAGGCACTGAGGCATGAAATAGAGTAGCATATAATTGAATCACTATGGCTGGAATATTAAGATAAATATGCAACTTTCCTTTGTAGCATTTATTAAAATATAATTCTTAATCATTTTGTATACTTACAGCATTTATTAAACTATAATTATTTTTTACATGATGGAATTTATTGTTATATATTCTTTTTTCTTTGGGGGGATACAGGGATTGAACTCAGGGGCGCTCAACCACTGGGCCACATCCCCAGCCCTTTTTTTGTATTTTATTAGAGACAGGGTCTCACTGAGTTGCTAAGTGTCTCACCATTGCTGAGGCTGGCTTTGAACTCACGATCCTCCTGCCTCAGCCTCCCAAGTGCTGGGATTACAGGCGTGCACCACCATGCCCAGCTTGTTATATATTCTTACATGCACACAATATACCAATAAAATTTAGCCAATATCACCCCCCCAGCATTTTCCCCCATCCCTTGATTCCTTTCTTCTATTGATCTCTCTTTGATTTTCATGAGGTCAGCCCCCAACTTTCTTTTCCTTTTTTTCCTCTCTAGCTTCCACATATGAAAGAAAACAGACCCTTGACCTTCTGAGTTTGACTTATTTAACTTAACATAATGGTCTTTAGATCCATCCATTTTCCTCCAAACAAAATAATTTCATTCTTCTTTATGGTTGAATAAAACTCCACTGTGTCGTGTGTGTGTGTGTGTGTGTGTGTGTGTGTGTGTGTGTGTTTTTTCCTTTATTTGTAATGAGGTGCAGAGGTAGGCCACAATCAATTCATTAATCATTATCTTGTATACTAGTGTCACCATTGACACAACTAGGTAAATTTTTATTTAATCTCTATGTCTGTGTTCCTCATCTGTAAGATATAAAAAACCATATTACCTATATTGGAGAGGGGGTTATGTGAAGATAAATGAGACAATCAATTAACTTAACAATTAACTAGTATCTAGCAAATGACCACTGCTCAAAAACAAATACAGGGTAAAAAGGCAGGTGGATTGGGGATTTTTGTATTATGGGGTTTTTGTTTTTGTACGGGGGATTGAGCCCAGCGGTGCTTTGTCACTGAGCACATCCCAGCCCTTATTACTTTTTGAGACAGGGTCTCACTAAGTTGATTAGGGCCTTCCTAAGTTGCTGAAGCTGGCTTTGAATTTGCAGTCCTCCTTCCTCAGCCTCCATAGTTGCTGAGATTACAAGCATGTGCCACTGTGCCCAGCTGGGTTTCTTAATTCTACAAAAAGCTATATAATATAAAGCTATAAAAGGGGTTACCATGAGAGAATGAAGGCTTCAGCACTCACTTATATCAATCTGGTCTGGCAAGCTAGCTCTCCAAAGCATGTCTCCCATCATCCCTTACTCTCCATTCCTCCCTATCAGCTGATTTCTCCTACTTCATGCCCCACTCTGGGACACCTACCTCAGTTCTACTACAACATCACTTTGCCCTAACACTTAGACATCCTGATAGCTGTAATGAGAAAGTCACCCAAGCAGCATTAGTAGTAACAAAAGAGGTAGTAGTAGCAGATATTTACATGGAGCTTACCCCGTACAAGGTCCTCTTCCAAGCACTTTCATTTTTCAGTTATTGCGGAAACCCATCATGAAGCTGATTGCCTCAAGAAAAAAATAATAAACACTTTAATTGTTTAACTTATTTTATTGTCACAATAACTCTATGAAGTGGCTACTGTTTTGAATATGAGGAAACTGAGGCAAACAAAGGGTAAATAATTAGCCCAAAGTCTAAAAGCCAGTAAGTGACAAAGCAAAATTTTGACCAGAGGCAGTGTCTCCTCCTAAATCTGTGTCCCTGATTACTATTCTTTACCATATAGACTATTATTTACCATAATAATCTATTATGGGTGGAATTGGGGAAGAAGGACATGTCATTAATAAATGTAGTTGCCAAATATTTATTTAAGTATTAAAGTCTGAAGAAAGTATCATTTTGCATTTCACTTTCTGCCTGCCCAAACAACTGCTTTCCTACATTCTTAAAAACTTTGGAATACATACTGGCTCAGACTCTATAGATAAAATTCAACCCCACAGTCCTCATTTTTCTCTTTTTTAAACGTTTCCCTTCCACAGGAAGTATGAGCAGGTCCTACAATTCTGAGAGTTACTAGAGAGAGCATGCCCTCTAGTGGTCCCATGCTATCTTACAATCAGATGCAACCTACACATAGAATAATCAATGATATTTCTTCCCTACTGCAAGTGCCTGGGCAGAATACTCATAAGAACAACAACAAAATATATACATATATATATTGAAAAGCAAACAAAGAAATCAATATTAGTCTAAGTGCGCTATTTGGTTTAATAAGATGATACTATCAGTAGATTAACTGAGCAAAACAGGCGATCACATTTGACAATTAGTTTACTACTGACTCAGATGCAGGCAATACTTGTATACTAGAACTTTTTAAAAAATATGTGCTATCTGAATATCTTGTATCTTTCCAAATACCACTGAAAATGACAAACCCAGAAATTTTCTGAAATAAGTGGCAGACCACAAAATGGCTGTGGAAACCATCACAAGCATATTTATATCCCCAGGCTTAAGGACCCATCGGTAAATAAAATGCTTCTATTTTTCAAGAGAATATATGACTTACAGGGAGTATGAGTCACATCACAAATGGTCTATGTTTTCTTTATGTACATTTAAGAGGCAATAAAATAAATGGATTTAAAATCTTCCCCAAAAAATGCATAACCATGAAGAAAGTGATCTCAGCCAGTAATAACTAAATGAAGCTTAAGCTACCAATTTATTATAATGTATTGTATAATGCCCAATGGCTTTTATGATGATCAAAGAGTCTTTTTTGTTTTCTTATTTTTTTATTTGTTCTTTTTAGTTATACATGACAGTAGAATGTATTTTATACATACATGGAGTATAACTTATTCTGATTAGGATCCTATTCTTGTGGTTGTACATGATGTGTACACGATGTGGTTGTACACAGGTTGTGTATTCATATATGAACATAGGAAAGTTATATCCAATTCATTCCATCATCTTTCCTATTCCCATCTCCCCTCCCTTCCCTTCATTTCAAAGAGTCTATTACCAAAGTAAAATTTTTCTTTATCGCTGCTTACTTGGCCTTTTCTGACTCAGGAGCACAAAAATGAGGTTTTCTGTAATAATTCCAGAGCATATAAGAAATATTTAAGTCATGTCTCCATAAGCAACTCACATAAAAAATGAGTAAAAAGCCGGGCGCGGTGGCGCACGCCTGTAATCCCAGCACTTTGGGAGGCTGAGGCAGGAGGATCACGAGTTCAAAGCCAGCCTCAGCAATGGTGAGACACTTAGCAACTCAGTGAGACCCTGTCTCTAAATAAAATACAAAAAAGGGGCTGGGGATGTGGCTTAGTGGTCAAGTGCCCCTGAGTTCAATCCCTGGTACAAAAAAAAAAAAAAAAAAAAAAAAGAATGTGAGGGATGGGGATATAGCTCAGTTAGTAGAGTGTTTACCTTGCATGCACAAGGCCTTGGGTTCAATCCCTAGAACCACCAAAAAAAGGAGGGCGGGGAGGGGTGCTGGGGTTGTGGCTCACCAGTAGAGCGCTAGCACTAGCAGTGCAAGGCCCTGGGTTCGATACTCAGCACCACAGAAAAATAAATAAATAAAGTTATTGTGTCCAATTACAATTAAAAGGAGAAAGGGGGCCTTAGGAACCAAAAAGACTCCAAAAGTGTAAGAAGTAAAATCAAGAAATCAACAAGGGGCTGGGGTTGTAGCTCAGTGGTAGAGCGCTTGCCTTAAATGCATGAGGCACTGGGTTCGATTTTCAGCACCACATAAAAATAAATAAAATAAAGATATCGTGTCCATCTACAAATTAAAAAATTTTTAAATTAAACGAAATAAACAAATAGGGCTGCACCGAGGCTCTGGATAGGGTTCCCAGGCATTTAAAGGGGTCACAGCGGCAGCCCCGGGTGATGGGGGAAGGGGTGGAGGCAAGTGCTTAGATGCACATCATCCATGGTCCCTCGGGACTGGAGGGACTTGTGACGAAGCCCAAAAATCCAAAGGTGGATAAGACACCGCATCCCCTCCAATTCCCCCTGAGGGAGAAACTCAGAGATCCTGCCCTCTGTTGGAGATCCTTTTGGTGCCCACAAAAGGATTTGATCACTCAGGATAAAGCTGCCAGAGGAGCTCTAGACGTCTGGAGGCCAACAGAGTCCCTAGAGGTGATGCTCAGGGTTATACACGGTCAACGACTGGGTGTCTTCCAATTGCTGGTCTCCGATGACTGACTCGGGACAGCGGGATGGCTGCGAAGGGCACACAGTGCTTCCTCCTAACCTCTGACTTCGAAGATCGTGGACGAAAAGAGCGAAGACTCCATCATGTGAGCTGCGTCAGGCCAGCGGCTGCCCAAGAGCCTGCGACTCACATACCGCGAGGGTTTCTACAAGGAGTACAGGCAGCGCGTCTTCTGGTACCTAGGTGAGCAGGTGTGCGGCCGTGGGATCTGCGCGCTATCTAGGAGGCCATCCCCCTATCTCGGATATGGGAGACTTACTGCAGTTCGTGGACAAGTAGGGCTCCTTCTTCCAGGTTATTCTCATCTCGGAGGCCAACACCTTTGGTTTGCGTGCCGCCGGCCTGTTCTGCCTCTTCCTCAGCAACCTGTCCCAGCCTGATGTTAGGGGACTGCTGGTGCTGCGCCCCTTCCACACGCACAGCTGCAAGCGCTTCGCGACCAACATCTGCAAGCACGTGTTGCTCAGCCACTACCTGCGTGATCCAGCCGGCGAAGGTGTGCAGTTCGAGCGCCTCTTCTACGCGGGCCACGGTACGAAAGATTTCTCACTGGGAGTTGCTGGCGGAGGGTGATGTGCCCCTCCGCACCGCGGCTATCCCATGCACTGCCTTATTCAGGAAGCACAGAAAGCCGAGCCTAGCTCCTTCCGCGCCAGTGTGGTGCCCTGGAGAAACCTATGTGCGCCTCCATCTGCCCTACGACCTGAACAAGGGGCCTGGGCGAGAGGGCAAAGGAGGGGCCAGGAGGGGAAATTGGGAAAGACAAACCTAATTATACTACTCTCTTTTCCCTTTCGCTTTGCTATGTCCCTCCGGTAATTTCTGGAATTTTGTTCATTTGGGGAACAGGAGAGGGGTTCGGAACCGTCCCTGTCTATGCAATTAACCCAGATCGGCTACTTTCCCCAGTTCCACTGCAAACAGTTCGATTCTGGAGTCTGGTCCAAAGGGGAGTGGTGTGCATACCTTGAAAGACAGCTGTGTTTGCAAAACCCAGTGCTCCAAACGGGGAGGAAGGGGCTCCTTGGCAGATGAGAAAAAGAAAACCACCCACTGCTTTAACTGTTGCCTCGGGCTGCATAACCTCCTCTCCCCCAGTCTTCTCTCAATGGAGCCCAGGATCCCAAATCTCAGGGCCGCGCCGGACTCCTGGCAGAGACAGATGATCCTTTCTGTCCATAGCTCAAGGCCTCCTCGATCTTGCTTCAGCCACAGAAATCCCACACTATTTCTATGCTCGCAACACCATGTCTCCCCCCTCCCACCCCGCCAGCACCTCTAAATGGGGGGCGAGGGGGGGGTGATAAATAAATAAGCGAAAGGGAACAGTCGCCTCCTGCTGGTGGAAGGAGGTAACACAGCGTCCTCCTCAGGTTAATGCCAACCAAAGACTTCACCGCGCTAAGGAATCTCCTCTCACCCGAGCCTCCTCCATGCCACAAGAGCCCAGGGACTTCACCAAAGTCGTCCTCCGTGTGCCCCTCCTTCCATATGGAACAGAAAGCCATGATGTTTTTAAGCAGAGCCAGGAAAACCCAAGCCCCTTCTCCCTCTGGTGTTTGAGAACTATAAAGGAGGTGAAGGGGGACAAAAAATTAATAATAATCAACAAATGGGATGATATAAAACTAGAAAGCTAGCCGGCGCGGTGGCACACGCCCGTAATCCCAGCACTTGGGTGGCTGAGGCAGGAGGATAACGAGTTCAAACCCAGCCTCAGCAATGGCGAGGAACTTAGCAACTCAGTGAGAGACCCTGTCTCTAATATTAAAATACAAAAAAAAAAGGGCTGGGGATGTGGTCCAGTGGTCGAGTGCCCCTGAGTTCAATCCCCAGTACAAAAAAAAAAAAAGAAGAAGAAGAAGAAGAAGTGACATCCTATCCCTTCTGCCATATTCCTTTGACTCACTTTCTATCCTTGACGTAGTTTGGTAATGATGGCAAAAAAGAATGAATGCCAGAAGGTTGGAATGATTGGGCCATTCTGCAAGGTAGCCACTACACATACAGAAGGATATAAAAATTACTCATATGTCTACCATCCAATCATAATGGATCTTGCCAGTTCTTTTTTTTTCTCCCTCCTATTATAGCAGATCACAAATATTTTTCATGTTATGAAATAACATTTTGAAATATGATGTTTCTATGTTTGCCTAGTATGCCACGTGTGGGATGCAAATCTACTAACATTATTTTATAATTAGCTTGAGTATTTGATGATTATTAATTGTTTCTCATATTTTGCCCATAATCTTTGAATGCTCTCACTATTTACCTAAAGTAAGTTCCTAGATATGTTATGCTTATGTCAAGGCATGTACACATACTGCCAAAATATTCTCCAGAAAATGTGTACCAGATTTATGCTCCCATTGACATAGCAAAAAGGTACCAAATTTCTACTTCTTTTAATTCTCTTTAGCTGTGATTACAGCACCAGGATGCACCTCAACATAATTCCAAAAGCATGGGACTGAACTGCTCTGATTCAGTCCCCAGCAGCTCCCCTGTCCCTCTCCTCTCCTTCAACTCCACCAATCCTTCTTCAATACATTTATAGTTTGCTTTTGCTTTTTATTTAACTAGGATCCTGTGGATGCACCCAATGCCAGGACCCACAGTGCCACATCCATGCATGCACATATAAAATTTCGGTCAGATTCACTTCATTGTTCTTCCCTTTTCCAGTCCCTTCTTTTTCCTCTTCTGTCCCTTCATCTACTCTACTGATCTTTCCTCTATTTTGATGAAATTCCCTCTCATCTCTTTTTCCCCCCTTGGGAGATTTTTTTCTACCTGCTCCTCAAATAGGAGATTACTGTCCAGAATATATAAAGAATTCAAAAGACTTTCCACCAAAAGAAGAATAATAACTGAATTAAAAATGGGCAAAAGAATTAAACAGATACTTATCAAAAGAAGAAATACAAATGGCCAACAAATATATGAAAAAATATTCAACATATCTAGCAATCAGGGAAATGCAAATCAAAACTACATTGAGATTTCATCTCACTTCAATCAGAATGGTAATTATCAAGAATACAAGCAATAATAAGTGTTGGCGAGGATGTGGTGGAAAAGGCACACTCATACATGGCTGGAGGGACTGCAAATTAGTATAACCACTCTGGAAAGCAGTATGGAAATTCCTCAAAACTCTAGGAATGGAAACACCATATGACCCAGCTATTCCATTCCAGTATTCTATAGGGATACAGCCACATCAGTGTTTATAGCAGCACAATTCATTATTACCAAGTTATGGAACAAGCCCAGATACCCATCAATGGACAAATGGATAAAGAAAATGTGGCATATATACACAATGGAGTTTTACTCAGTCATAAAGAAGAATGAAGTTATGGCATTTGCTGGCAAATGGATTGAACTGGAGAGCATCATGCTAAATGAAATAAGCCAGACTCAGAAAGTCCAGGTTTGAATGTTTTCTCGCATATGCAAAAACTAGACCAAAAAGAGGGAAGGAGGGAAGAGACTCCATGAAAATAGAAGAAAAGTCAGTGAAGTAGAGGAAGGGGATGGATGGGGAGGTGGATGAAAAAAGGGAAGAATGAATGAAACTAACCAAACTATCCTATGTACATATATAAATATTCTGCAATGAATTTTACCTTTGTGTGTATCTAGAATGCACTAATTTTTTTGTAAAAAAAACTAAATAAATAGAATAAAGAATAGAAAAATAGAGGAAATTGAGCAGGGGGAGAAAGGAGGAAAAGAAGAAAGAAGTACAGGGGGTGGAATTGGAGCAAATTATATTTCATGCTTGTATAATTATGTCAAAATGAATCCCAATATTATGTATAACTATAATGCACTAATAAAAATATTTAAAAATCAGTTTTTCCTTTCTGGCCCTTTTGGCTGCCCCATCAGTGGCTCAGTTTCTCTTGGCCACATAATTATCAACCTTCTGATGTCAAGGACAGTGTATATGATTGCCACACATTTTGGCTCAGCTACAGTCTGTATTAGCACCAGTATTTCAAGGGCATGTTTAATGTCTTTATTTTCAGCAGTGAGGTACCCTCTTTCTTTCCAGATAGTTCCATATGCATGTACCATCATTAAAGCATACGTTGAGTCAGTATAAATGTTTACCTTCTTTCTTTTGGACAATCTGAGGGTTCTCATCAAGGCAATTAGTTCAGCTTTCTGGGCTGATGTTTTCAGCAGCAAAGCTTCTGTTTTCTAAGACTTATTGTTCTGTGACCATAACTATCCAGCTATCTGCTGACCAATGCCCATGAAGTTGCTCCCATTGGTAAAGAGATCCCCGTCTAGCTCAGTGATAGTTTGATCTAGCAAATCCAACCTGCTAGCATGTCCAAGATCTCTGAGTGGTTATGTTTTTTTTTTTTTTTTTTTTTTTTTTGTGGTACCAGGGATTGAACTCAGGGGCACTCGACCACTGGGCCACATCCCCAGCCCTTTTTTGTATTTTATTTAGAGACAGGGTCTCACTGAGCTGCTAAGTGCCTCGCCATTGCTGAGGCTGGCTTTGAACTCGCAATCCTCCTGCCTCAGCCTCCCAAAGTGCTGGGATTACAGGTGTGCGCCACCGCGCCCGGCGAGTGGTTATGTTGTATTGGTTCGTTATCATCTGCTAGAAACAGGGTTGCTGGGTTAAAGGTGGAAATAGGTGGGGGGTGTTTGTTTTTGCACTGGTTGACATGTGAACTTCCTGGTAGGATGGCCTGGTATCTCTTCACCCTCCCAGCAGTCAGCCACTAGTCATCCTTTTGCTGTGTGGTCAAACTATTTTGACAAATAGGCTTCTAGTCACAGTATGTCTCCCAACATCCATAAAAGAATTTTGTGAGCTGTATCTTGTCTGAACTCCTTTTGTCAATCATGCAGACCTAGGGCAGAAATTGTAATGAGACTTTGTTTTAACTTCTCAAAGGTAGTTTGGTATTCTGGGGTCCAAATGAAAGATTTAATTCCTGCTCTTTTTAAGCTTTCATATGGGGGTTAACCATTAGGTACCCAAATATGGCAAAATCTTGACATTCTCAGGAAACCCATATAACTGTCTCTCGTTCCTGGCTTCTCTAAGGCTCAAGATAGCCTGCTTTGGAATGGGAGAATATCTTTACCATGCGCACCTCAGCTAGAACACTAATCTCCAGGATATATAAAGAACTCAAAAAACCTAACACCAAAAAACAAATAGCCAAATCAATAAATGGGCTAAGGAACTGAACAGACACATCACAGAAAAAATACAATCGATCAACAAATATATGAAAAAATGTTCAACATCTCTAGCAATTAGAGAAATGCAAATCAAAACTACACCGAGATTTCATCTCACTCCAGTCAAAATGGCAATTATAAAGAATATAAACAGCCGGGCGCAGTGGCACACACCTGTAATCCCACCACTTGGGAGGCTGAGGCAGGAGGATCGCGAGTTGAAAGCCAGCCTCAGCAATGGCAAGGCACTTAACAACTCAGTGAGACCCTGTCTCTAATAAAATACAAAAAAGGACTGGGGATGTGGCCCAGTGGTTGAGTGCCCTTGAGTTCAATCCCTGGTACCAGAAAAAAAGAATGGATTTCATTATTTGTTCAGAAGAGTAACTAAATCAAATTAGAGGGCAAAATTCCCAACAGATTCTCATGAATCGTATCTCCTCAGGGGGAAAAAAAATCTTTTTCAGATGTCTGGAAAAACTTGTTGTGAAATGTCAATTTTGAATGGGCATCTTCTCTTCACATAAAGCAGACATTGTTCATAGATTTAGCTAGCATACTTATCAATAAAAGCAACAGACAATAAGACTGTCTTTAGCAGGAAAAGTATCAGTGATGAGGCAAAAAGCAACTTGGGAACATCTGTATTACTTTTGTAAGCTGAAGGAATAATCAAATTAATTTCATCAATAATAAATTATCATTATTTCCTGTTCTTACTTCTCTATATTCTCCCCTTTCTTCCATGACACACAATGACTAATAGCATTATTAGTATAATGACAGTTGAAACAGTATAATAATAGGAACAGAAAAAAAATGATGCTCATTATTGAAAATTTGCAAAATATATAAAAACACAAATCCCAACCATTAAGAATAACATTGTTAATATTTTACTATATATCCTTCAGGAATTTTTTTCTCACCAGTTCTTGCCATCATGCCACAAAGATAACAGATATGTCACTCAGAGTAGCAGAAATGACTTTATTAGAAGAGATAGGGAAAAGGAAAAGGGGACCACTCTCAAGGGAAGCGAATCCTCTCAGAGAGAAGAAGGACCATCGTTTTACCAATTTTTGAAGAGTATGTACAAATATGCACATTGTCTCATGACACACCACAAATACTAATTTCTGACCTATTTTCTTTTACACTGTATTGTAAACATTTTTTTTCATAGCACCCTACTTTCTTTTAACATTCTTTATTATGGTTTCATACTATTTCATTATATATTTAGATTCTTTTCAGATTTTCATACTATTTCATTATATATTTAGATTTTTTTAAAAATATGCGACAGCTGGTAAATCTTCATAATTCTACTTCACATTTCTAGAATAAAGTAAATCTTTTCAGTTGTCATCTCATGGTTGGAAACCATTTTCTGGGCTGAGGGTACAGTTTAGTGGTAGAGTATTTTTGCCTAGGATGTGCAAGGCCCTTCATTCAGTCACCACCAAAGGAGGGAGTCCGTGGGGACACCTTCCATCAAGATAAAGTCAATAGAAACAATTTTCTTCATATTAGGATATATTGTCAATTTCCAGGCAAAAAAAAATTCAGATTTCTTCTTTGGAAAAAATATATATTTTACATATTATATACATTTTTATATATGTGTAAGAATATACAATAAAATGCAAAGTATGATTTTTCTATAAATAGACATTATCATAAATAACACAGTATCATGAATCTTTTCTTTCCCACTTTATAACCCCTCAATACCTATCTATAGGCAACTCAATCTCAGAGACTGCTGGGTTTCCCAAATACAACCACTCTAGAGAAACAGCAACTAGTATCACCTGCTTATAAACACTTCCTTCCTCCTTCACCTGACCATAACTTTGACCACTGGAAAATGATTTTTTACCTGCAGGAGAGTTTGAGTTGTTGCCTCAGGTCTTGGGTTCATTTTTGAATCTCATTTCCACATGAGTACTTTCCAAAGCCATATTCAGAAGAGACCTTCTGCTTTCTTCAGAAAATCCAAGTCAACCCTTCCTCAAAACATCTTATATATGATGGAGGCCAGCCTGGGCAACTTAGCAAGACCCTGTCTCAAGATAAAAAATAAACTAAAAATTACTGGGGATGTAGCTCAGTGGCAGAGCACCCCTGGGTTCAATCCCCAGTACCAAAAAGTAAAATAAAATCTTATACATGAGTTGCTGGAATGGTGGTCAAATGTCCTATCACTCAACTAGACGAGAGCAGAAGCAATAAATAGGCACTTACCACTGAGAGGTATCACAGAAGAATTAAAAACCACGTGAAGCCACTTGGTCCACAGAGGTGCACTCTCCAAGACCAGCACAGTGTGAATTATAGCCTTTATACATACTAAACATAGCTAAGAAAATACAAGAAAAGCAGGAACTCAGATAGTGAGGAAAAGAAATAGGAAGATAAGGAAAAGAGGAACCAAGCAAGTTGATCTTTTCTAAGAACTGTGTTCTCTAAATATGCCAACCCAAATAAAATTTGTGTGCTTCCACATGCAACATAACTTCTTATAAACCAATGATCCTGAGCAAACACTTGTTCATATTGCATTCATTCCTCATTTCTGGCTGAACAAGCAGCTTTTTGGTACCTATCTAGTTGAGTGATAGGACATTTGACCACTTGCACCAAGCTCAGGTGACAGCCTCCCACATTCAAGAATCAACTTCCTTTAGCATGGTGGGGAAGGCAAAGTTCAAATCTTACTGCTTCTTAAAAGGCTTCTCTGTGCTCTCTGCTTTCCTCTGCTGCTCATAATTAGCTCAATCACAAATCTCTGTTCATTTTGTTACTGGTCACCTCCTGAACTCCTGAAAGCAGGTCTATTAGGTGGTAAAGGAGAAGCCATCTTTTATTCCACACTTCTCTCTCCCTTTACTCCCCATCTCACCTCAACAAACAGCTCTAGAAGGTACATACAACTATTTTGAACAGTTGAGATAATTAAATAGAATTGCACATAAAGGAGAATAAACTTTAACTGAATGCTAAATATTATTTTTTCCAAAGGCCAAGAGGAAAACACTCCAAAAATTAAATCTTTCACTGATCTCAACTCATGTCTACATTCTTTGCCCTCGGCTCTCTCCAAAATTATTTGCCCTTTTTTCACATCCCTCACCTGACCCTTCCTTGTCCTACATAACTCACACATAAGCATGGACCCCCCCCCCCCACACACACACACACATTAATCTCTATATTTCCATTGCATTTCTATATTTATTTCTATCAAAAATGTGCTGAAAATCATGAGGTCACAATAATACCTCTAAATCTAATCCAATACCATAGGATTTTATTTTGGTTTCTAAATTTCTACATTTCTTACTCACTTTGTGACAATTAGAAAACTAAGTTCATTTTCACAGGGCTGGGGTTGTGGCTCAGTGGTACAGCCCCTGCCCGGCATACGTGAGGCACTGGGTTCAATTCTCAGCACCACATATTTATTTAAATAAAACAAAGGTCCATCAGCAACTAAAAAACAAAAACAAAAGAAAGGACATTTAAAAAAAAAAAAAAAGGAAAACTAAGTTCATTTTCTTTAACTTATTCACATATTTAGTTAACCGTCTTGATGTTACCAATCTCCCATCTTTGGTGCCAGCCCTCCCCCACTAAACACCCTCTCTCCCTCTAGAGCTTTTCTTCCACAGTCTAAGCCACTGTCCCCAGAACTGATGCCATGCTTATAATGCTTGTGTATTCCCACACCTTACCAGCCAATGCCTCCCTCACTGGGAACATCCTCCTCACCTTGCTGAGGTTCTGAAACCCTGTGCTGAGCTACCCCTCCATAGAAAAACCCTCTTTGCTCTGCTCCTTGAAGCTTTTAACAATCCACACAAGGTTACTCCCATATGTAGAAGCCCTCCTTGCCATGTAAGGCTCCGACTCCCCACTCTGGGCTATCCCATCGCATGGAAAGCCTCCTCATCCTGTTCAGACTCTGAAATCCACACCAGGTCTACCTTCTGCCTAGACATTTACCTCATCCTGCTTGGGATTTGACACCCAATGTCAGGTCCTACCCCCAATAATAATGCCTTCCTTACCTTGCTTAGGCAGTGAGTTCCCACACTGATCTCTCCACTACATAGACATCCTCCTTACCTGGCCTGGTCTTTGAAACCCACATCAGGTCTACCCTCTGCAAGCTTCTTAGGCTCTGAATCCCAACCCATATTGGAGCCAATACTATGCATGCATACCCTCTGTTCTCTCCCCAAGGCCAAGATCCCACACCAGGTTGCCCCTCCACCTTCTGTATGCATGCATGCCCTCCTCACACTGCTTGAACTCGGACTCCCAGATTGCAAATTAAAATATGCAACAGCAGATAAATCTTTATAATCCTACTTCACATTTTTAGGATAAAGTTAAGTCTTTTCAGTTGCCATCTCATGGATGGAAACCATTTTCTGGGCTGGGGGTATTGTTTAGTGGTAGAGTGTTTTTGCCTAGGATGTGCAAGGCCCTGTACAGTGCAAGGCCACAGTATAGTGGCCTTGTTCTCCTCTCAGACTCTTAAGATCCCATGCTGGACTTCCCCCATTTTGGACACTTCCTCAGTCCTTTATCTTGTGCTACTCTACACTTGGCCAATGCCATGTGTGAACACCCTCCTTGCCATGCTCAGGCTCTGATTCCCCATGCCACATGACATTCCCACAACCATAGTGATATTTTCCTTACACTTCTTAGGCTCTGATATTATTCTTAAGTCAACCCCCTGCATAGCCACCCTTCTAACACTACATGAGCTCTGACACCCAGTGCCAAACCACCCCTGAACTCCTTTAACAGTGGTCCACTTTGTGCTTTGAATATAGCCCTTGCTGCTCTGCCACTGAAGCTTATTTTTTAAAGGAACATGTATCTTTCTCTTCCTCTCTCCCTGCTCTTCTCTAAGGTCTCCCTCCCTATTTCAGGGGAAACAAGATTGCCTTTCTTCCCCATCCTAGGCAGAGTTATCTGTCCTTGAGCACATACCCACCACAGGAACCAAGTAATTCAGATTTGTGGATGGCACCAGAAGATTTCAGAAACGGCTCACCCAATTTTACAAGTGAATTACAACTCCAGATGGAAGATGTGGAACATAGCCTTTGAATCATCTCCTTAAAACCCCCCTTCTCCCCTTGATGGGCAGAATCACAGCTTCTGAGACAGGAGTCTCCTGTGCTTCTCCTTTGCTAACAAAGCAATAAACCTTCTTTTCCCTTTTTCTCAAAACCATATCCTCATAACACTCCCACCCCACCCTACCACAAACACCTACCTTTCCCGTCCCTTATTCAGTACTGAAGAAAAAAGTTGTGATGATGAATAAAGGAGTTATAAGTTCTCTGCAATTATTGGACTTCACAAGTAGTTGCCTATGAAGATGTGTGCATGCATGCACTCTTCTTCCAATAATAATTGCTGATTTTAAGAGGCTATATCATCTAAGCTCCTTAAGTAATATCTATTTCTAAAGTTATCTCTCTCTCCCTAGAATAAATCACATTATAAATGGATTAAATCATGTCATAAACAATCAAAATCTGACTGACCGTTTTAGTCAGCTTTTTTGTTGCTGTGACCAAAAGACCTGACAAGAACAATTTTAGAGGAGGAACAGTTATTTGGTACCATAGATAGCCAGCTCCAATGTTCTGGGTCCTAGATGAGGTAGAATATCATGGCAGAAGAGTGTGGTGAAGGAAAGCAGTTCAGGACACGGCATCAGAAACAGAGAGAGAGAGAGAGTGAAAGAGAGAGAGAGCTCCCCTCACAAGGACCAAATATGCCCCCAGTGACCTATCTCCTCCAGGCACACCCTACCTGCCAATGGTTACCACCCACTTAACCCATTCAAGAGGATTAATGTTGTAACATTTTCTATAGCATCTTAGTGGCATCTTCCTTAAGGACAGGGCAAAATCAGTACAGCCTATGGTGGTCCGCCAACAATATGCTGCTCTCAGCAATGATGACTGGGAGCCCTATAAAATAGGCTACGGTCCTTGACAGGATGTGGAAGTCTAAATCATCCATGGGAAGCCTTCCCAAAGGCGACTATTCTGTCCCATGTCTTCCCCCTGGCCACCGTGGCTTGCTGGCCTTGGGTAAGTCCACCTGAAGTGCTAGAGTGGCAGCCAGAGACGGGTAAGATCTTCAGAGATAAGACAACCTAAGACAGGCACACTCTCGAGTAAGATGGACTCCCATCAACAGAAAAGGGGGAAAGAAATGTTGGGGACATTAAGAACACGTCAGCCAAAAATATGACTTCCTGATATATGGACTTGGCCTAACCCAGGGGTGTTGCCCTGATATATGACGAAAAATCAAACCACCACAAGGATAAGCTAATGGCTGTTCCTCCAATGTGATCTGCTCATATTCCCTATGCTTCCCTATAACCTTTTTGTTGATAAAGCCCTCTCTTTTCATGAAAGATATCATGGTGCTGAAAGAGTTAACTTTGACTGTGAAGGTTCTATTTACTTACTGTTCAGTTCTTTATTCACATATATGGCCACCAGGTGTCGCTATTTCAATTATTTAGATCCAGACTAACTCTGTATATTTATATTTTCTTGAATTTAAGAGACCTAACATAAAAGGAGTAACACAAATCTTTTTCTATAAGTACTTAATTTCTAGTTATTAAGCTTTAAGAATCTTTTTGTGATTGAAAATATATTTCTTTTACATTTTAAGTAGATATAAATTCCTTAGAGTAAAAAGTACTTCAGAGTTAACATTCAGCCTTGCCTCCCTCTTTTTCCTGCTTCTAGGTTTTATAAACAACTGCTGTAAAAAAAAAAAAACAATAGTGCTTTGGAATCCCAGACAGAGAAAGTTGACTTTTATCAGACAGTCTGAATGGTGTGCAGAGAAAACAGTTTCAGGGAATCCATGAGAAATAAATTTTTACCCAGACTAATTAGATAAATAATGACAAAATTATAATATGTCCAGACAGTCACATACAGGGCCTTGAAAAGGTGTAAGTGACCTCAAACCTTGAAAAATATAAAATAAAAAATTTAATATGTCTAAAATGTAATCTATAAATTGTCATGTCTGTAATGAAATCACAAAAGAAAGTATAAACAATTTGTACTGCCAAAAATTATGCTTAAATACCTACAACAAAGTGAAAGTAAAGAGAGAAGATTCAGCCGGGCGCGGTGGCGCACGCCTGTAATCCCAGCACTTGGGAGGCTGAGGCAGGAGGATCGCGAGTTCAAAGCCAGCCTCAGCAATGGCGAGGCACTTAGCAACTCAGTGAGACCCTGTCTCTACTAAAATACAAGAAATGGCTGGGGATGTGGCCCAGTGGTTGAGTGCCCCTGAGTTCAATCCCCGGTACCAAAAAAAAAAAAAAAAAAAAAAGAGAGAGAAGATTCAGCAGCCTAACTCGTTGTCTGTGTGTGCCGATTTCTTCCACCGGCTGACTCCTTTACTTCGTGCTACGTTGAGCGCTGGCGTAGCACTCCCCCGCTGACAACCCACTTTGGCAGCTCCCGGATAGATCGTGCTACATTGCACCTTTTGCAGAGTCCACCACGGACCCCCGTAGATTAATGCACTGATTAGGTCATTTTTACTTCTAAACGTTCTTGCATTGTCTAGCACATGAGTTTTTGGGGACACCTCATACTTAAACCATAACAGTAGCTTACAACAACCAATAGCTGTTTCTCACTCACATTACATCTGGGCTCAGAGTCTACACAGAGTTGATTGTAGCTTTGTTTAGTTTCTCTCCAATTGTTTTCTCATTCTGGAACCCAGGATCACAGAGTAAGATGAACCTTGCAGTACCATCCTCAATTTGGATTAAGTGTGCATTATATTCTATAAGAGCCCTAATTGAGGATAGCTAAGATGGCGGTTAGCTGAGAGCCATAAAGGTGTTCAAGTATTTTCACCTGATATTCATGCATTTATCTAAGAATCTTTTTATGCCCGTGAACACTGTGTGACACACCTGTAAGCTCGAGCTGTTAGCACTTGTCCTTGTTAAGGTAAAATGTATTTAACCGGGTGAGGTTAGTTAGAGGGGTGGTTGGAGTTGGAGAGGTTGTTGGAGCCGGAGAGAGAAGTTAGAAGAAAGAAGAATAAAAGAACTTTTTCATTTCCAGTCTGCCTCCGAGTTTTCTCCCGCAGTATCGTTGCTGCAAGCGGCAATTGCTGCAGGCAGTGACAATATTCACTCTGATGCTTTTGGCCAAAAGAGACCACCTGGACAATCCTGCAAAAATATGGCAGAAAAATATACTCTACCTATAGAAAGATGTGTCATGGAGATCAAATTTTAATCCTTTCACAGAAGACTATATAAGTTATTGGGTAACAATAATACAATCTATACCCAAACCCTTTAAATTATTGAGCCAATAGATCTCAGGCAGTAATCTTCAAAATGGGCAAAAATACCCCAGGTAGTATAAAAGAGGAATCACTAGAACACAAAGATAAAACACTAGAACTTCTATTTACATTTACTTATAATTTTAAGGATAATTGTCCTTAATTATATCTATGGATTTAATATTATTTGCATATTATATATGCTATGGGACAGATCCTGAGGGAGGAGTGGAAGTTCCTGAGAAGATGATAGTATGCCTTTACTTGTTGATTTATTCTGTGAATGTTGTATAATGTTGCAGCTTATCTGTGAAAGAAGGAATTTGTCTGGGCTTTATTCCAGTTGCTGGGAGATAACCTTTAACTCTCAGGAATTTCCAGAGTAATTGGAGTGTCTTTGCTGTCCGTAGTGGACACTGATACTGTATGCTATTCAGGTCTCTTTATGGTGGGCCCTAGATAATTTAGGCTAACAAGATGATTCAGGTTGGAGGCTAGCCAATAAAGAAGAAAAAAAATACATCAAAGAAAAAAATTGAATAAAAGATACTTAAAGACATTATTGTTCCCAATATGACACAAAACTTCAATAAGGAAAATAGTTTTAGGGGCTGGGGTTGTAGCTCAGCAGTAGAGTGCTCACCTAGCATGTGCACAGCCCTGAGTTTGATCCTCAGCACCATGTAAAAATAAATAAAGAAAGAAAAGGTATTGTGTCCAACTACAACTAAAAAATAAATTTTAAAATATATATTTTTAAAACTGTAGCTATATTTGATATAATTAAAAATTAATTTACTTTCTAATCCTTTCTATTTATTCTGTCTGAATTTTTGTTAGCTCTTATTTAATAAATTTTTAACATAATGAACTCTGTAATATCAAGGTGTAATATTGTAAGAACAAAATAAATATAATTTCTTGAATTTTTAGGGTATATACCTAAAACTCAGAGATGTTCACAAAAATTGTTTTCCACAGCTGTTTTCACAAAATACAATACTAAAATTAGATATAAGTATATACTTACCATCAAAAATGTTGAAATCTAGATTTATTTAGTAGTCACTAAATGAAGCTTATCACAATTATCTCCCAATATAAGCTTTAACTATTAAAACTTGTTTGTAATACCAGTCATTCCTATGCTTCTTTTATCCCTTATTCCCTTTTATTCGTCTTTATCATGTGCCAAACATTATTGGGAGTCATGGGGAGGAAAGCAATATAATTCCTATTGTAAAGCGATAAAGTCTAATAGACATGCATGTGAATAATTTCAATACAGTGGGAGAGGCATAATATCACACTGTGGTCTATGCAGGTGTGGCAAAAAAAGAAGGAAGAGATTGTATCCCCTTGAGCTTATCAGGAGAAGTTCTATAGTAGAGGAAGAAGGACCTATAAAAAAATTCTAGAGTACAGAAATGAGATTTTCTGCAACACTGACAAAGCATATAAGGAGTATTTAAGTCGTGTAGCTATTTGAGGCAGAAAGACTAGAGTGTGCAAAGGCACTGAGGCATGAAATAATACAGCATTATGATTACATCTGAATGTTTGGAATATTAAGATGAATATGGAGAGTCCCTCTTTTTGTAATGAAGGTACAGAGGTGGCCACAATCAGTTCGTTAGTCATTATCTTTTATGCTAATATAGTGACACTTTATATACAGTAGGTAACGTTTTATTTACCCTCCCTATGTCTGTGTTCCTCATCTGCAAGATATAGAAAACCATATTACCTACTTTGGAGGGTTGTGTGAAGATTTAATGAGACAATTCATACAAAGCATTTAGCTAGTGCCGAGCAAATGACTACTGCTCAAAAAATACAGGGTGAAGAGGCAGTTGGTTTGGGTTTCTTAATTCAACAAAAAGCTATATAATAGAAAGCTATAAAGGGGCTGTGCAGAATTACCAAGAGAGAATGAAGACTTCAGCACTCACTTATATATTCAGTCTGCTCCAGGGAGCTAGCTCTCCAAAGCATGTCTCCCATCATCCCTTACTCTCCATTCCTCCCTATCAGCTGATTCCTCCTACTTCATGCCCCACTCTGGGACACCTACCTCAGTTCTACAACATTACTTTGCCCTAACACTTAAACATCCTGATAGCTGGAATGAGAAAGTCACCCAAACTGTATTAGTAGTAGCAAAAGAGGTAGTAGCAGCAGATATTTACATGGAGCTTACCCTGTACCAAGTCCTATTCCAAGAACTTTCATTTTTCAGTTAATGAGGAAACCCATCATGAAGCTGATTGCCTCAAGAAAAAAAATTATAAAGACTTTAATTGTTTAACTTATTTGATTGTCACAATAACTCTGTGAAGTGGGTACTGTTACTCTCGTTTTGCATATGAGGAAACTGAGGCAAACAAAGGGTAAATAATTAGCCCACAATTTAAAAGCCAGTAAGTGACAGAGCAAAATTTTGACCAGAGGCTGTCTCCTACCAGATCTGTGTCCCTGATCACTGTTGGATTCCAGGCAGGAGGCCACACCTCCCCAGGTGCCTTGTGAAAAACTACAGCTCCCAGGATCCTCAGCGTGACCAAAAACCTGACCAGCAAGTCCCCTGTCCACTCCCCCCCCCGACCTCTGCTGGCCTATAGGACAAGGACTCACTCCAAGGGGGTTTTATGGCCCCTACTCTATTTAAACCAGCCCCGGACTGAAATCTCTCTCTGTTCCTGCTCTCTGTTCCTGCCTCTCTCGGTTCCTGGCTGTCCCTATTCCCGTCCATCCCTACCCCCCTTCCCTTCCCTTCCTTTCCCTACCCTTGCCCACGTGGCACCCCAATAAATCCTTTTATTTCACTAATACAGTGTTCCCAGCTAAGTTAACTATGTTTCAGCAGTTTTCTAACATTTGGAGCATGGGCCGGGAAAGGAGACGAGCGTCCAACACATCTCCGTTTGTCTGTCCACCTTCTCCACAGCATCGCTGGACTTCGGTAAGCCCCCGTCCACCCCAAGTTCCTAAACCTGTTTGGCCACTGCGCGGCGAAAATTGACCGTCGAGTGTCCGGCAATCTCGCCCGCGGCCTTTACAGGGGGGACGACACCCCACCCAAGCCTTCAGGGCGACGGTGGACCCCGGGAACTCTCCCCCCCCCACACCTTTGTCCGCCGCTTTAAAATTTCCAGCTGTAAGACTACGGCTCTCTGCTGTGTGTGGTTAGGAAAGTTCCCCTCCGCACTCCAGGCTTGAGCTTCCGTTTTTCCGTTCGGAACGGGAAAAAATCCGAAAACCTCCATGGAGTAAGCTCATAGCCCCCCGGCATCGTTAAACCTGCCGTCCGGGACGGAAGGTGGTTAGATGTCCCAAGGGTCATTTCACCTGGTGACGACTGGGCAAGCGAACTTGGATCTCACTCTGATACACGTTCTGGGAGGGACGCCTTCCAAAATATTGTATCAGCCTAAATATGGGAACTTCCCTATCAGCTCCAGCCGACACGCCTCTCAATTGCCATACCTCCCCCATACCAGCAGCCTCGGAGGCTGCTCCAGACTGCTCCCCCCACCCCCAGCTCAGGCTTTAGATTTTGAAATTGGCGGGCTTCCGAGCTTAGATCCTCCCCCTCCTCCTTTGTCTTCATCCTTCGCCCCGCCCCAGCCTTCTCGCTCCGCCAGAATCCTCCTCTGTAGACCCGCCTTCTCTGTCCACGTAATTTCTGGTGCCTTCACCGCCGCTACCCCCCCCACCCTCTAAATTTCCTGTTCCCAGCTCCGTGCCACTCCCGCCGTGCTCGCAGCCCGCGCAGCGGTGCGCTCCCGGTCCGCACTCCTAGCCCGCTCCGGGGCGCTCTCCCAGCCCGCTGCCGCTAGAGCCACAGCGCGCCCCTTGCTCGCTTCCTCTGCTCTCTGATAGGTCCAGCTCTGACTGGCACCGTCCCGCTCGCTGCGCGCAGGCCACTACCCTCTGATAGCCGAGCACTTCTTCGCGCACGGGCCAAATCTCCCCCCACCCCCATGCGTCCTCCGCGCCGCTCACAAAGGGGCCGGAGCCAGGCGCCCCGACCAATGGCCGCGCCGCCCGCCAGCCCATGCCGCCGAGCCCTGGGCCGCCCCCCGCCCGCCCGCAGGCCTGCTCCCAGTCTGCGAGTCTGCACCACGCGAGGCTGCCCCAGCCGGCGCAGCGAGTCTGCGCCTACATCACGTGTAGCCCCGAGCCCTCACCCACTTCTCCCTTTGGTTCGAAAGGCTGTATAAAGTTTCTCTTCAGATAACAGTCCCCTCCCTCCCCCTTCCTCGGATCCGCCATGTTCTTCCGCCCAAATCTGTCTCCACTTCCACTCCAAGTCCCGCCCTTCTTTGATCCGCCATCTTATCCCAACCCACGTGATTCCCTCCGACCGCCTTCCAAGCCCCGCCTTCGTAACACAGCCTTACCGTTGGCCTTTGCTGCGGCACTCTGTGGGCTAGCCCTTGCCCTGCCTTATAGCAACACCCTCTGTCCTCTACTCTCGTAATCCCTTCAGTCTTGTGGCTCTCTCTCTCTCTCTCCTTCTCATTCACATAAGACACAGTCCCTCAGTTCCCATTCAGAATGGGAAATTCAATCAATCCACTCTTTTCCAGCCCCTGCTAAATTCACCTTTGCCTCTTTAGCTCCTCACTTCCCCTTCCAAAGTGCGCAATAAATAAGGATACCTTCAAACTTCAAACTTAATTCGCAAGCTTTTTCCAAGACTTCTCTTCAGCAAAGAAAATGCCTGATACTATTCAGTCTCATATTTTGGCACATGAGATTATTCATTTGTAACAAGGTTAAAATGTTAACAGGTATAATTCTACATACTTCTCATGAAATAGTTACCAGATATGTGTAATTTTATATACAAAGGTTTATAAAAGATTAATATATATGTAGAGGCTGCTCTCAAGTTTCCCCAAGATTCCCATCAGAAACAGCTGACTCTAACCAATGGTCAAAACAGAAGTCAGTTTGACAAACTTCATTCTAGACATCCAGTAACAGTTAAAACAGATGCACAACCATTTCTGAACATTTTAGAAGTAAAGGTAACTTCAGCCTGAGTGAAATGTTGTGTTTACATTCCCGATAACTCTGTACATGCTAAAGATTTAAATTATCATCTTCATGGTATACATTGATGTTCCAGATGCTGCAACATTTCTTCAGTACTCATGTCTTTTGTTTCTCTAATAGAAGCTTCCGTCCCTGATGACATTACAACCTTCCCCAGGCTTCAATCTGACCTAACTTCTACAAAAGGAACTCCAAACTACTGCCCCCATCACTTCGCCCCCGTTCAGCCTGAAGAAGCCAGACTCGGTCATCGACCCATTCCCTTACAGTAGTAAAGAGTTCAGAAGGTTAGAAGGGAAGTGAAGCCAAAATCTCATAGACAACATATGTAGATAAATCGAGTCAGGTCGAAAGCCAATTTGAGTGAGCCAATTTTGGGAAGTTGGGAAACTGTCCCCTGAGAGATTGAAATGCCGATTCCCTCAGAGCCCTTCATCCACCCTTAACAACCTGCCCCAACATGTTGCCAAGGTAACCCATCTCAGGAATTGCCCCTCCCTACAGGGAGCTATCTCAGATCTTTTGCAGAAACGTTTTCTCAGATCCACCCATTCCCTTATAATATCACCTTCTCTGCAGTCCCTCCTTTCCACAGCTCGTGAGTACTCTTACACTCTTTTAAACTTTCTTTCCTCTCCTCTCGTGGGTATCGTGTTTCCCCATCTAACTTGCTCAGACCCAGGTGGTTTACCTAAGAGTTCAGACTTCCCATCAGTCGAGGGCCATTACTGTAGACAGAGAGGCCCTCATCAAGGCCCTTCCATGTCCCAAGACAAAGGAAGAGATTCTTCTCTTCCTAGGCCTAGTGGGATATTTCCATGTCTGGATTCTCAATTTTTCTCTTTATGTAAAGCCCTTATATGAGGCAGCTAAATGGATTGAGGAAAAGTTCCTCCCCCCGGGGCTGGGGTTGTGGCTCAGCGGCAGAGCGCTCGCCTAGCACGTGCGCGACCCGGGTTCGATCCTCAGCACCACGTGGACATGAATGCATTGCATTGTGTACAACTGAAGTAAATAAATAAATATTTAAAAAAAAAAAAAAAAAAAAAGTTCCTCCCCGAAGGCATTCAGGCTGAGTTTAATTTGGTGCTCATGTCACTATTGCCTCTCCTCACCATTTAAAGACTAACATATAAAAGCCTTCAAACTCTCCTGCCCTGTCGCACTCGGCTCCTCAACCTAGTTCCAGTCCTGCTCCTCTTTACACCCAGTTTTCCTTCTCCCAGTCTCCTCAGAGCCCCCAGGACATGATTGTATAGAGACGCTTCAGGCTTAAACTCCTGCAAGCCTCTCTTCTGCCCAAACTAATAGGGATCTCCCATTGTCCTTCACAACAAAGTGGAGACTCTCCCATAGTTCAGGGAAACATGAAGGCTGAAGCAGCACTGTCTTCTCCTTCTCTTCTGGCTTCAGTCCAATCTACTACCCAGGCCCCCACATTCCCTGCCATACAATCAATCATCTCCTATCTCCATTCACTTTTCCATCCTATTCCAAGGACATAAACCTTCTGAAATATCCAAGCTTTCTTCCTCCTCTGATCAAACCCGATTCAGTTGTGCTCGTTGCACTAGTTACCCAGAATATATCTACTTCCCTTAACATTCCTCGGCATTTTTACATCCCATATCACCCCATGTCTTCAGGGAAGGTAGAGAGTAATAGAACTCTTACTTCCCCTCGCCCTCTTTAGGCTCAGAGTCCTCCCAAAAAGCCCTCCTTACTATCCCCTTTTTGAGGTTATGTTTGGGCAACCAGCCCTTCCACCCGGAGTTTCCCCAACTCAGGGACCCTTACCCAAAGATCTCTCTTCTCCTCTCTTATCCTTCAGCAAACATCAGATATGGAAGTGCCAAGATTTCATTCTGCCTGACCCAGGTAGACTCACTGCTTCATTCCCATTAATACCCGGTTCTTGGGTATATTTCTCCCCTCCCCAGGACACAGGAACAATCTCCTTTGTCCCAAAGTGGACAGGACCTTTCCACGTTGTGCTGTGCACACCCACAGCTGCTAAACTTCGTAAAACCTCAGAAAATTTGACTTCTTAGATTCATATTTCCAGACTGAAACCAGCTGATCAACCAACTGAAGATCCACAAAAAGACAACTACTTCAGTATACTTGCTCTCCCATTCCCACCGGTCCCCTAAAAATCTGTTTCTCTTGTGTTCCTGATACTGACTCAAAATAATCTTTTCTGTTTTTCTCGTTTTAAACCTTTAACCAGTTTTTCCCAGGGACTATCAACTGTTAAAAAACCAACGAATGACTTTCCAACCAGAGACCCCTGCTGAGTCCTGCCCTTATGCTGCCACCAGACACTCATTATAATGTTCTTCGCACTCTCCATTGGCCTCTTCACCGTAAGTCCCACCTGGTGGAACACAGGCCTATGGACAATAATCCATCTCACCTTCTTTCCCTTTGTTGCTTCCATAATAGTGTTACCTGCAAACTCACAAGACCCACAATTTCTACATGCTCTCCAGCTGACTTCCTCAGTGACTTTCTGCAGAAGCCTGGTTTGACACCCTCACGACCTATGGCTTCAAAGAAACTTCATCCACCCCATACCTGGACAGATTCATCTTTTCCACGCCTACCTCCTGGAAATTTTTTCACCCTCCAGCTGGACCTGCCTGCCCACATTTCCTCCCCTCATAACACCCCACGTCGCCCCATTTCAGCTCTGAAGCAGCCAGATCGAAACACGACGCCCCTCTCCCTAAGAAATAAAAAAGGGGGGAATGTTGGATTCCAGGCAGGAGGCCACACCTCCCCAGGTGCCTTGTGAAAAACTACAGCTCCCAGGATCCTCAGCGTGACCAAAAACCTGACCAGCAAGTCCCCTGTCCACTACCCCCCCCCCCCCCCCGACCTCTGCTGGCCTATAGGACAAGGACTCACTCCAAGGGGGTTTTATGGCCCCTACTCTATTTAAACCAGCCCCGGACTGAAATCTCTCTCTGTTCCTGCTCTCTGTTCCTGCCTCTCTTGGTTCCTGGCTGTCCCTATTCCCGTCCATCCCTACCCCCCTTCCCTTCCCTTCCTTTCCCTACCCTTGCCCACGTGGCACCCCAATAAATCCTTTTATTTCACTAATACAGTGTTCCCAGCTAAGTTAACTATGTTTCAGCAGTTTTCTAACAATCACTACTCTTTATTGTCCATATAATAATCTATTATGGGTGGAGTTAGGACAGAGGGGATGTCATTAATAAATGTTTTTGCTATTTAAATATTAATTTAAGTACTAAGGTCTGAAGAAAATATAATTTTGTACTTCACTTTCTTCCTGCCAAAACAGCTACTTTCCTACATTCTTAGCAAACTTTGGAATACATGCTGGCTCAGACTCGGTAGGTAAAATTCACCCCAACAGTCTTCATTTCTTTCTTTTGTAAACGTTTTCCTTCCACAGGGAGCTTATTTCCTACAATTGAGGTTTGCTAGAGAGAGCATGCCCTCTAGTGGTCCCACGCTATCTTGCAGTCAAATGCAACCTCCACATGCAATAATCACTGATCTTTCTTTCCTAATGCATGTGCCAGGGCAGGACACATTTAAGAACAAAGAAAATATTGAAAAGCAAACAAAGAAATCAATAGACTCCGTAAATAAAATGGCTCAGTCTTTCTTTTTAAACGCTTCCCTTCCACCATGAAGTCTGAGCAATATGTCCTACAAGTGTGCAAGAGTTGCGAGAGGAAGCATGCCCTCTAGTGGTCCAAAGCTATCATGCAGTCAGATGCAACCGCCACTAGTGTTCCAATGACTTTTCTTTCTTACTGAAGGTGCAGTGGCCGAACCCACATGCGAATAGAGAAAATATTGAAGAGCAAATAAAAACGTCAGTAGTAGATCTCTGAGCAGAATGAAGAAGAGACCAGAACGACCTCCAGACCGAGCAAAGCCGCGCGGCTGTATCCCAGCGCCTAAGTCCGCCGCCATCGCCTCCACCATGCCCAAAGAGAAAGGCTGAAGGGTATGCTAGAGGTAAAGCCAAGGTGAAGGACCAAGTACAAAGAAGATCCGCAAGGTAGTCTGCTAAACCTGCTCCTCCGAAGCCAGAGCCCAATCCTAAAGAGCCCCCTGCAAAGAAGGGAAAGAAGGTATCCAAAGGGAAAGGGGGAGAAACCGACACTGGTAAGGATGGGAATAACCCTGCAGAAAATGAAGATACTGAAACAGACAAGACACAGAGCGTTGAAGGTGCTGGAGATGCCAAGTGAAGTGTGTGCATTTTTGATAACCGTGTACTTCTGGTGACTGTACAGTTTGGAATACTATTTTTTAGTCAAGTTTATAAAAATGCAGAATTTTGTTTTGCTTTTTTTTTTTTTTTAAAGCTATGTTGTTAGCATTTTGTTTTTGTTGGGGGCGGTGGGGGGGAGGGGTGACATGGTGGAGAATATGTCACTAATAGAATGACTCCAAAGCTGGATTGCTGTGAGGGAAAAAACCTTTCCCTGCTAGTTTTGAGAGACTTCCTCTCGGACTCCCAGGAGCCACCTTGGCACAAAAACTTTCATCTTTATGTCCTCCTTCCTCTCTGCCATTAGCATAGACTTAACTCCCCTAAACCCAGAGATGGATTGGGACCTGACCCCCCAACACACCCCAAAATTGATTTTACCAATACATACTTTCCCTCAGAAGAGCAGCAGTTCCTTTTCTAAACTGTAGGTTTTTAGATTGATAAATCTGAAAGTCAGGGTCGGCTCATAAAAAACTGTTAAACAACATGCTAAATATGAAACTTGCCCTGATTCCTCTGTAACAGAGGTATTATAGGAGACAACACAGTTTCAAAGGCCTGAAAAGACACATTCACTTTAGTTGATGTGTTACTCACAAGACTGTTTAAGGTTTGGGAAGACATCAGATCTGCCATGCTCTAGAGAAGCATATTTACTTATTATTTTAGATCTTTTGTGAAGGAGCCCTAATTAGGAAGGGCTGTTGTAGCTAGCTGGAAGCCATAAGTTCCACCTGATATGTATGTGACGCACCTGTAGGCACCCGCAAACCTGAAGGTATATAACCGGGTGAAAGCGGTCCGAGTTAGGAGAACGGAGAATTCAGTTAGCCGGGCAGTCACTCGGTCGGTCAGAAGAATCAGAGCGGCCAGAACGTAGGCAGAGCGGTTACAGAAGAGAAACCAGATAGAAGAAGTAATGACTGGCCAGAGTTAGGCCGAGGCTCCAGAGGACTGGTCAGAGTAAGGCCGAGGCTCCCGAGGAAGACAGAAGACAGAAGACAGAAGAAGGAAGAAAGAAGAGATCTTTCTTTAAGCTCTACTCTAAGCTAAGAATCTTACTCTAAGCTATTTCTCTATCTTTCTTTCTAAGACTCTAAGCTAAGAAGACAAGAAGAAATCTTTCTCTATCTTTCTTTCTAAGACTCTAAGCTCTCTCTAAGAAAGTAGAAGTAAAAGTAGTAAAAGCTTAACTCTGCCTCCGAGAATTTTCCCGCGGCACCGTGGCTGGCCACAACAGGCAGCTTACACTTTTGGTACTATAGGCACCTACCATACTTGTATTTTTATTGAAAATTTAAGGGAAAAATAAAAGAAGAGCACTTCCATCTGTTGCATGAAAGGCCCGGCTCTCCTAGGGTACAAATCTCTGCCTTCCAGATTAATATCATTAGTACTTATCAACAAATGTGTTGCTTTTCAAAACTAAATTGGGAGTTGAGATAGAAATAATTTTTTTTCGTTTTGTTTTAGTGCTAGGGTTCAAAGCCAGAGCCTTGTACATGTTAAATATACACTCTACTGCCAGCCTGACATTTTTCTGATTGCTTCTAGTAAATTCCTATTAAAATCACTCAGAAATTCTAGCTCATAGTATTTAGCATTTTAGCCAGGAACGGTAGCACAGGCCTGTAATCCCAGCACTTGGGAGGCTGAGGCAGGAGGATCGCAAGTTCAAAGCCAGCCTCAGCAATGGTGAGACGCTTAGCAACTCAGTGAGACCCTGTCTCTAATAAAATACAAAAAAGGGCTAGGGATGTGGCTCAGTGGTCCGGTGTCCCTGAGTTCAATCCCTGGTACAAAAAAAAAAAAAAAAAAAAAATTAGCATTTTATTCTTAGTTGTAAGTCATGGATGTATCGTTTTGGTCCAGAATTTTATTTTATTCTAACTTTTTTTTTTTTTTTTTTTTTTTGGTAGTGGGAATTGAACCCCAGGGAACTTAACCCTTGAGCTACATCTCCAGCCCTTTTTATTTTTTTATTTTGAGACAGGGTCTCACGAAGTTAGTGAGGCTGGCCTTTAACTTGTGATTCTCCTGCCTCAGCCTCCCAAGTCTCAGGAATTATAGGCATGTACCAACAAGGCACCCATCATCAATCCAGGATTTTAAAGAGTTTTTTCAATATTTTCACAGGTGTTTTATTGCTTCTTTGTGGAGAGACAATAAAAATAATTAATTAAATATTTGAAATGAAGTTACTCTTATAGCATACAGAGATTATACCTTATTTTTTATATATTAAGATTAATGTTCCTCATTTGCAAACAGCCACAATTTAAACAAAAGAATTGAGGGATGTAGTTTTGCCTCAGGAATAGAGATGAGCAGATAAAACCTTGTCCTTCTGTTACTAAAGCAACTTAAGAGCTTTTCAGAGAAATTTCCATTTGGAAATGCCACTCTAAGATCTGAGAAATTTGAGTGGTGAAATGAGCAATGAGTGCAGTCTACTAATAATGATGTGTTGGTTAACTAAATTCAGAAAGAGACCAAAGGGAAGCACTGAGTTTTTGTGGGGGTTTTCATATATATATATATATGTGTATATATATATATATATACTTTATATATGTATATAATATATATTTATATAAACATATATTATATACATATATATTTTTTAGTTGTAGATGAACACAATACTTTTATTTTTTTTATTTAGTTTTTGTATTTTTTTTTAATGTGGTGCTAGGGATCAAACCCAGTCAGTGCCTCATGCGTGCTAGGCAAGCACTCTACCATTGAGCCACAGCCCTAGCCCAAGCACTGAATTTTATTGTTTAATAAATTTTAACCCTTTGGAAAACTTCTTCCTGATTGATATCAAGTCATATTTATGCAGACATTTGAATAAAGCTTATCTGTCTCTTAAAAAAAAGGAATGTATTATTTGGCTCTTGGTTCTGGAGATTGAGAAGCCCAAAGAGCATGGTGTAGACATCTGGCAAGGGCCTTTGTGCTACATGACCTCACAGCAGAAAGAGAGGGCAAGAGCCAGACAGCAAGAGAGGGCCAAACTCACCTTTCTCACAGACCCACTCTCAGACAACTTACATTCTTCCATGACAACAGCATCAATCCAGTTATGAAGGCTCTGTCCTCAAGATCTATCATCACACTGGGTATGGTGGTGCATGCCTATAATCCCTACATCTCAGGAGACTCAGACAAGAGGATCAAAGCCAACCTCAGCTTCAAAGCCAACATCAACAACTTAGTGAGGCCCTAAGCAACTTAGTGAGACACTATTTCAAAATAAAAACATAAAAAGGGCTGGAATGTGGCTCAGTGGTTAGGCACCTCTGGGTTCAATTCCTGGTTTAAAAGAAAAAATCTAATCATCACTTATTAGCTCCACCTCTCAACCCTCGGACATTGAGAATCAAGTTTCTAACATAGGAACCTTGAAGAAATAGTCAAACCATACACCTACTTAAGAGAGTAAATGAAGAAGTTTTTCAGGATCTCTGGAGAGAGCAGTCTGTGTTGCTTAAAATATATATGTTGCTCCTTTTTCTCATTTCTATTGAGGTATTATTGACACAACAGCATAAATTTAGGGTATACAATGTGATGTTTTGAGATCTACTCAGCAAATTTCAAATACACAGCACATTATTATCAAGCTAATAATGCTGAACTGTACATTAGGTCCCCAGTACTCATTTATCTAATAGTGGAAAGCTTATGCCCTTTCACTATTATCTCCTTTTTTTCCTCACCTTCTAGCTCTTAGTGACCAGCATTCCACTCTCTGTTTCAAGGAGTTTGACCAGTTTTAGATTCCACATAGAATCATACAGTATCTGTCTTATTCCATCCAATATAATGTCCTCAAGGTGCATCTCTTGCTGCAAATGACAGAATTTATTTTTTAAAAAATAAATAATATTCCATCATATATATTTTCTATATCCATTCACTTCTCGACAAACACAATTTATTTCCATTATCTTGAGACTATTATCTATCCTGCTACAATGAACATGGGAGTACAGATATCTCTTCAACATAGTGATTTTATTTCCCAGAAGGAGGATTCCTGGATCATATGGTAGCTCTATTTTCAAGTTTTCAAGGAGCCTCTGTACTGCTATCCACATGGCTCTACCAATTTTCTCTCCCACCCACAATGTAGAGGCTTCCTTTTCTCCACATCTTTTGTATTTTTTGACTTTTATTACTGAACATCCGGACAGGTGTGAGGTGATATCTTTTTTTTTTTTTTAAATATTTATTTATTTCCTTTAGTTGTACACAATGTGTTTACGTGGTGCTGAGGATCAAACCCGGGCCGCGCACGTGCTAGGCGAGCGCTCTACCGCTGAGCTACAACCCCAGCCCGTGAGGTGATATCTTGTTGTTTTGATTTTCTTTTCCCTGGTAAGTATTGATATTGACCATCTGCTCATATACTTGTTGGTCATTTGTATGTCTTCTTTGGGAAAACCTCTATTCACGTAGTTGTGTATGTAAAATAAAAAGATAAGCAAAAGTGAGATTTCATGAATTACATGGTTTATTCCATAAGAGAAGATTTTTTTTTTATCTTTTCATAATGCTTCAAGTGCGGGGAAATAATGAGGAAAAAATAATCTCATTGAGAATGTACTTGATAGATGAAATACATTAGCCACCTGGTGAATGGTTTCTAATTTTGCTTAGAATTATTCAAGTCTAGCTGATCATTTAGAATGGAAGCAGGGCTCTGTGCCTGTAAAGTTTAATCAACGTTTAATGCACAGTTTTTTAGGAGTTGGAAGAGACTCTTTGACCAACACAGTGGAGAGCCACGATCACACACAAGTTCCCTCAAAGCTAATAAGCCTTGTGGAGACTTCGGGAATACCTTGTAGACTGGTAAAGAATAATTCTGCCACAGCCTAAACTCTCAATCTATGAAAATCTTAGTTTTATTTGTTTTGGAGTCCAGTGGTTGAGGCTAGTAACATTCTCACAGAAAGAATGTTACGGTATACTCCATGTTCTCATTACAGTGAAACATGTCACTCACGTATCAAAGTAAGATTTGGAATCATTTCAAAGCTACCTAACACAGGTCCTTTGCCCATTTTTTAATCAGGCATTTTGACTTTTTCGCTATTGAGTTGTGTAAGTACCTTATTTAATTTAGATATTAACCCCATCTTGGATATGTGGTTTGCATAATATTTTTCTCATTCTGTCTATTTGCTTTTTTTTTTTTTTTTTTTTTTTTTGGTTGTTTCCAACACTGTGCAGAAACATTTCGATTGATGAACTCCATTTTTTTATTTTTGCTTATGGCCTATGCTTTTGGTATCAAATCTAAACCATCATCACCAAGACCAATATCAAGGAGCTTTTCCCCAACGTTTTCTTCTAGTTTTATGATTCAGGTCTTATGTTTAAGTCCTTAATCTCTTTTAATTTTTGAGTATGGTGGAAGAAAGGAACCAATTTCAATTTTTTATATACAGATACAGGGTTTTCCAATATCATTTACTGAAGAGTCTATCATTTTACCATTGTTTATTCTTGATTCCTTTGTTATTAGTAGACTGTATGTGCATGGGTTTGTGTATGAGCTCTCTATTCTTTTCCCTTGGCCTATGTCAGTTTTTATGCCTTTTCCATACTGCTTTGATAACTGTCATTTTGTAATATAGTTTGAAACCAGGAAGTTTGTGGCCTCCAGGTTTGCGTTTTGCTCAATTGCATTGGCTGTTTGGAGTTTTTTGTTTGTGCGTTTGTTTGTTTTGTTTTTTAGTTATAGGTGGACACAATACCTTTATTTTATTTAGCCCAGGGCCTCACACATGTGAGACAAGTGCTCTACCACTGAGCCATAGCCCCATCCCCTGTTTGGAGTCTTTTTAGTTCCATATAAGTTTTAGAATTGTTTTCTCTATTTCTGTGGAAAAATTCATTGATAAGAATTTAATTGATTCTGTAGATTGCTTTGGCTAATCTTGACATTTTAACTTCCAGTCCAAAAACATAAAATATCTTACCACTTGTTCACATCTTTTTCTATTTCTTTCATCAATGTTTTGCACTTTTCAAGGTATAGTCTTTTATGTCCTTGGTTAAACTTATTATTATTTCATTCTTTTTGATGCTAAGGCAAATGAGATTTTTAAAATTGTTTTTCAGATAGGTCATCATTAATGCACAGAAATGCTAGTGATTTTTATATTAGCATTTTATGTTCTATCCTGCAATTTTATTAGTTCTAACAGTTTTTATGTGGAGTCTTTACATATAGGTTTTCTAAACAATAGATCATGCCCCTTGCAAAGACAATTTTAGTTCTTTCTTTCCAATTTTGATGTATTTCTTCTTCTTGCCTAGTTGTTCTGCCTAGAACTTCCAGTACCATGTTAAATAGAAGTGGCAAGAATGGGCTTCCTTCTTTTATTCTTGATGTGGGAAAAGTGTCCTACTTTTCACTGTCAAGGATGATGTTAGCTCAGGCATGTGATATATTGTTGCCGCCTGAAGCGATGGCCGCTTGGAGCAATGAAGCCGCGGGAAGAAGTTCAGAGGCGAACTGGAAACAAACAGGCTTTTTATTCTGATAACTTCTCTCTCTGGCTCTAACAACGACTTTAACATGTACCACACACCACCAAAAACCCACACACCAAATGGCGCCGACCTGATCCGCAATCTCGGCCCAAGTCTCTCGAGATCCCAGGCCAAGTCTCGTGAGACTACGGAAGTCGGCAATGCCCAAACATCTCTATGGCCTGTAGTCAACCGCAATCTTAGCCATCTCCCCAAACAGGGCTCCTGCATTTCCCCCCTTTTGTTTTAAAAGAGGGGATGCTCTAGGACGTCTATGTGCAACCAACATTCTTACCCATCATCGGATAATCAAGGCTGTGCCCTTGACTCCTGTCTTAGGTTGATATGTCGGCCACATGAGACTGTTCCGTGCGACTGTGCCTGTCTTAGGTTGTCCCCCTCTAGGGATCTTACCCGTCATTGGCTAACCAGCCATCCAATGGAGCCCTTTAGGATAGACTGTGTATGATGACTAACAGCTGTCCAATTGTGAGGAGATGCTGCGGCTTTAAGGCGACAAGCCTTTTGGTGACGAGCCAAATTGCATAGCATATCAAATTGTTTAAACAAATCAGCTGCCCTAAGTTCCATCAAGTAACACACTGAATTATCTAGACAAATACCCGCAAAGCATTGTTCTGTAAAGTTTCAAACAATGAAAGATCAAAATGTCCACTTGTTATCACACGTTGATCTAGGAGGCCCCATGCATGCAGAGCAGAGGCCACACTGCTGGTGAGGTTGTTTGATGCTTGAGCAGCAGGAATGGTTGAAGCCGTAGCAGCAGCCATCTTTTTTATGTCTAGACGATGCCACCTGCAAATCTTCAGGGCCCGCTACCTAGAAACTCAAGCATCAATTATTAAAGGAAAGGCAGTGTTATTGCAGCATTGAGTCAAGAGGCGAGTTGTCAAACTAAAAAATAGAATAATTAGATTAGAAAATTAAAGTTGATTTTTGTTCACACACATTGCTGGTTGAGCTTCCACAAACATAAGTTGGCAAAATATCATATTTAGAACAAAACAAAGAAAGACTGAGGGTATTTACTGCATTAAAGATAGATTAAAGAAAAGGTAAAAGCACTTTGGAGAAATAATTTGTTAGCTGGAACCCTCAAGTCTCTGTATACACAGCAATCTTTTACATGTTGAGATACTTGAAATTAATCAGCTATTAAACAAATGAAGTTAATAACAAATAAACAATCTTATGTCAAAACACCAAAATATCAGGTTATATAGCACTAGTCATATTGTTTGCTAAAGAGAAGTCCCAGGGACACCTATAAATCAAAATTGAAAGTACCTTCATTTATAAAATTATTTACCTGAATTGAATATTCTTAACCTAAAATGAATTAAAGTTATTTGGATCCATATATGTATATTTTCATAAGCACTTTGTTATTTGTGATGTCACACTGGACAGACGCACAAACATACAAACATATATTTGTGACATCATATTAACATGAAATGTAAACAAATGTACAGACATAAAGACATGTATAAAAAGAAAAAAAATACAATTGTGTGAACACTAAAGAGAGATCTCTTTGTCCCGGCCGGGAGGAATGACACTTAAGTTGTGAAATATTTTGAAGGACTTTTTTGAGGGAATCATTCCATATCTTCATCTTGGTCCTCTTGATTTTGTACTTTTTTTATTAATCTTGATTCTTCAACAACTTCATCTTGATCCTTTTGATGTGGTACCTGTTTTATTAATCTAGATGGTATCCATATTGGAGAGGATTCGTGCTTTAAAAAATACAAACAGATCCTCTCCCCCAAATTAATACTGGATCTGGACCCTTCCATGTACCTGAAAGAACATCATCCTTCCAGTAAACCAAAGGTTTATGTTGTTGGTGTGGGTTCCAATGTCTGTCTCCAGCAGAATAACCATTAGAGTCTAAAGTTAAAAAATTTAAGGTAAACAGGGCAACTGCCAATCTGTCCCTAGGACTTTTCCAATTTCCTTCTTTTTGTTTTAATAACATAATTTTCAGTGTGCGGTTTGCTCTTTCAATAATGCCCTGACCCTGAGGATTGTATGGGATGCCTGTTTTATGGGATATATTGAATTTTGCACAAAACTGTTTGAAAGATGAGGACATATATGCAGGGCCATTATCTGTTTTAAGCATTTTAGGGATGCCCAATGCAGCAAAAGCTTGCAAACAATGAGATGTAACATCTTTAACTTTTTCTCCAGAATGTAAGAAAGCAAAAATCATGCCTGAGCATGTATCTATGGTCACATGAATAAATCGCAATTTTCCAAAACTTGGCTCATGAGTAACATCCATCTGCCACAAATGATTGGGCATTAATCCTCTAGGGTTAACACCATAATGAGGATTGGGCAAATGTGTCATACAAGATTTACAATCTTTTACAATTATTCTGGCTTGCTCCTTTGTGATTTTAAACCTACGCTGCAAGGTAGTGCTATTGACGTGAAACTGGGAGTGAAATAAAGTAGCTTGCTGGAGCGCTGAAAGTATAAAGATTGTTTGTGTAAGAGCATCAGCCTTTTGATTACCTTCATGGAGGGGACCAGGCAAGTTGGTATGTGCTCTAATATGCCCTATGAATAGAGGTTCTTTTCTTGCCCACAAAAGTTTTTGTATTTGATAAAACAATTTAAAGGCTGGAATATGAGGTGCTATTGGTCCTGCTAGCTCTAATTTTGGGACAGCATATACAATATAGTGGCTATCTGAAAAAATGTTCATGGGCTGTTCTCTAAAATTTTCCAGAGCTCTTACCACAGCTTCCAGTTCCACTAATTGAGCTGATTTGTGTGTAGTTATGTAAGTCATATTTTCTTTTTTAGTGACTACTGCAGCAGTACCATTTGAGGACCCATTTATACATATATTTAATGCCTTAGGAATAGGTTGATTTTTTATTACCTGTGGAAATATAATAGGATGATTAATACAAAAAGATAATATAGGAGACTTAGGAAGATGATTATCAAAATTTGCAGAAGTAGAGCATTTAGCTATAGCCCAATCATTATCATTGAAGCATAAATATTCAATCTGTGATGATGAATAGGGAGTAATAATAGTAGCAAGGTGAATGCCAAATATTTTAGTAGAAGTCTTAAGTCCTTGAAGAATAAGTTTAGCCACCATGGAGGTATAAGACTCAATTATACTTTTAGGAGAGACGGACAAATGTATCCATAATAAAGGCCCTTGTTGCCAAAATACCCCTGTGGGTGTATATTGTGAAGAAATAATAATCGACATCAGCGGTTGAGTTAAATCAAATCTATCACAATGAGCTCCTTCGATGGCTTTTTCTACTAACTTTAAAGCTTTCCTAGCATCAGGAGTCAATGTTCGCGGTGAAGATGGATCAGGGTCCCCGCGAAGGATGTCAAATAAAGTTTTTAGTTGGCCAGTAGTGAGGTTTAGTGTAGGGCGAAGCAAATTAATGTCTCCCAGTAGTTTTTGGAAATCATTGAGGATGGTCAAACGTTATTTATTTATTAAAATTTTGGGGGGTCTAACAAAGGTATCCATGATATTAAATTGTAAATATAATATGGGTGATCTGGTTTGAACTTTTTCTTCTGCTATATATAATGATTTCTTTTAGGGTTAAGATTACCCTGTAGATTTTCACATTTAACACCTGCGGGCTTGGTTGCAAGGTGTACTCCCATTTGTTGCAAAATATCTCTTCCCCATAAAGTAACCAGTAGGTTAGGTAAAACATAAGGCTGAAGCCGGGCGTGGTGGCGCACGCCTGTAATCCCAGCACTTGGGAGGCTGAGGCAGGAGGATCACGAGTTCAAAGCCAGCCTCAGCAATGGCGAGGTGCTTAGCAACTCAGTGAGACCCTGTCTCTAAATAAAATACAAAAAAGGGCTGGGGATGTGGCCCAGTGGTCGAGTGCCCCTGAGTTCAATCCCCGGTACCAAAAAAAAAAAAAAAAAAAAAAACATAAGGCTGAAATGTTCCTTTATGCCCTTCATCATCCTCCCATTTTAAAATTACCGTACTTTTCTCTGGGAGGTTATTATATCCCAAGCCTCTTAAACTGGTTGAAGCTTTTTGCAGAGGCCAGTGCTTGGGCCATTGCTGTAGATTAATGATGGAAAAGTCAGCTCCAGTATCTATCAGTCCTTCTATCTCTATTCCTTGGATTTTTATTGTACACATAGGCCTCCCTGAACAATCCCAAACCCAGCAAGCCATAGGTTCTGAGTCAGTGGAACAAAATCCTCTATTGTTCCTTTTTTGAGGCATACTCATTTTAAATGAATTATGTAAATTGGGAAGGAGAAGCAACTGAGCAATTCTATCTCCTTGATTAACAGAACTTATACTTTTGGGTGAGCTAAGCATTATTTTTATTTCCCCTTTGTAGTCTGAGTTTATTATACCTGGGGTCACTTACAAACCTAATAAGCTTTTAGGACTTCGTCTGATAATAAGTCCTACAGTCCCTGAGGGAAGAGGTCCCCTGACTCCTGTGGGAATCAGTTGAACCCCCATTTCAGGTGTTAACACTATTCGGGCGGTGGAACAGAGGTCTAATCCTGCATTTCCTCCTGTTCCTCTGGCAAGGGAGTGGATGGGTAGTAGGGATTGTGTCGGGGAAGCATCTGAGTGGATGCTTGAGGATACTCCTCCTCCAATGCCTCATACATTTGTGGGCCCCGGGGCATTGGGCCCTGTGCCCCGTTTTTTGAATTCCTGAACAAAGGATTTCCATGGATGTCAAATTTTGAATGGCATTTATTGGCCCAATGATTTCCCTTTTTACACCTGGGGCAGCGGCCTGGGGCACGGTATGAGCTTGGTCTTATTTCTCTTTTGGGATTTTGCCTAGAATAGCCTTATTGATTATGATAATTTTGCCTGGAATATCCTGATTGATTATAATGTCTAGGTTTAGCCTTTGTGAAATTTCGAGGGGAAGCACCTCTCATTGAGGCTGCAATCACATTTCCTGTGACAAAGGCATCATTTATATCTTTACATAGTTGTATATATACGGAAAGATCCTTTTTAGTTCTCCTTGGCCTGATGGCTTCCTGGCAGTATTTATTAACATTTTCGTATGCTAATCGAACAACTAATGGTATAGCTTGATCAACATCTGCAAACACTCTACCTGCAGTTCTCAAAAGTCGATCAGCAAAGTCAGCATATGGCTCATTAGGTCCTTGAATCACTTTTGACAAGCTACCTTGTAGATCCCCAGGTCCTTGTACAGTTTTCCATGCCTCTAAGGCAGCTGTGTTTATCTGAGCATATACACCTGGGTCATAATCTTTTTGAGCCTGTAAGTCTGCGAATTGCCCTTCTCCTGTGAGCATTTCTATATTATAGTCTCCAAACACTCAGCTGCATTTCTTTTAGCCATTTCTATACAAAGTTCTTGGAATTGCGATCGCCAAACCACGTATTGCTCCCAGCTTAATGCTGCTTTACATAGACTTTTCCAGTCTGAGGGGGTTAAGCTAAAGGTGTTAAGGGACTCCAGCATACTCAACGTGAAAGGAGCTTGGGGCCCATAAGTCATTACTGCCTCTTTGAGATTTTTTATTGTTTTGAAATCTACTGACTGATGGACCCTCTATCCATTTTTCTTTTCAAATGCTGGCGGTTCCCAATGTATCTGTGAGTTACCCTCGAGAGCGCATAAGCGATCAGAAAGACTTTTTATTTCTGTTTCTAGGGTATGCAAATGCCTAGTAATACCCTTCATATTTTCTGTAATGGATTCCACCCATGGGGGAGTAGAGGACACAAGTGGTTCCTCTACTTGACGGTCCTTCTTCTTGGTCTTTTTTAAAAAGTTTCTTTTTCCTCATTTTCTCAGGATCACTTTTACTAGATTCCTCACTGACAGCAATATCCTGAGGCCCAGGTTCCATTAAGAGCAAGTATCCTTCAGCTATCACCAAAAACTCCCGAATAGCTCTAATAGCTTGGATTTTTGTCATTTTTGGAACTCTTCTAATACTCTCTTTATTGGTCTTAGTTGACCCAGTGGAAGCTATGCTTTCTTGATCACTTTCACTTTTTTCTAAATCCTCCTCACTGAGAACGGAGTCAGGTATATCAAGGAGTCTTTCCATAGCCTCTATCACTTGAGATTCAGTTATATTCGAACCCATCTTTAGAGACCTTTCAGTTCTTACCTGTCCGCTCCGAAGTTCTCGTCCAGGCTGCCCCCTGTTGCCACCTGAAGCGATGGCCGCTTGGAGCAATGAAGCCGCGGGAAGAAGTTCAGAGGTGAACTGGAAACAAACAGGCTTTTTATTCTGATAACTTCTCTCTCTGGCTCTAACAACGACTTTAACATGTACCACACACCACCAAAAACCCACACACCAAATGGCGCCGACCCGGTCCGCAATCTCAGCCCAAGTCTCTCGAGATCCCGGGCCAAGTCTCGTGAGACTATGGAAGGCGGCAATGCCCAAACATCTCTATGGCCCGTAGTCAACCGCAATCTTAGCCATCTCCCCAAACAGGGCTCCTGCAATATATGGCCTTCACTATGTTTAAAGAAATTTCTTCTATACCAAATTGAGTATTTTTCATAAAAGATTTTTTAATTTTGCCAAAAGATCTTTCTGGATCTATTGAGATGATATTTTTTTTCTCCATTCTGTAAATGTGATATATCATACTTGTTGATTTGTAGCTGATAAACCATCCTTGCCTCCCAGGAATAAATCCCACTTGATCATTGTGTATGATTATTTTTATGTTCTGTTGAATTTAGCTTGCTGGTATTTGGCTGAAGATTTTTGCATCTATGTTTATCAGGGATATTGACCTATAATTTTCTTTTCTTATAGTGTTCTTGTCTGGCTTTGGTATCAGGGGAAGACTGAAAGTATTCCTTCCACTTCAGTTTTTTGGAAAAGTTTGAGAAGAATTTGGTATTACTTCTTTAAATGTTTTATGGAATTCAACTGTGAAGCCATCATGTCCTGGGTTTTACTTTGATAGGAGATTTTGATTATTGAATCAATTTTCTTACTCATTATTGGTCTGTTCAGATTACTTTATGATTCAGTCTTGATAGGTTATATGATTGTGGGAATTCATCCATTTCTTCTAGTTTGTTGGCATACATAATTGCTCATAGTATTCTCTTATAATCCTTCATATTTCTGTGGTATCGGTTGTGATGTTTCCTCTCTCATTTGTCTTCTTTTTTCTTAGTGTAGTTAAAAGTTTGTCTATTTTGGATGACCTTTCAAAATCCAACTGTTAGTTTGTTAATCTTTTATGTTGTTTTTCTAGTCTCTATTTCCCTGACTTTTACTGTTATTTTCTTCCTTCTGACAACTTTTGGCTACTTGTGCTTTTTCTGGTTCCTTGAGGTGTAACATTAGTTGAGACCTTTCTTTTTCTTAAAACAAGAATTTATCATCATAAATTTTGCTCTTAAAACTCCTTTTCTTTATCCCCTAAGTTTTGGTATATTGTTATTTTTGTCTCAAAAAAATTTTTTTTTTTTTTTTTTTTTTTTTTTTTTTTTGGTACTGGGGATTGAACTCAGGGGCACTCGACCACTGGGTCACATCCCCAGCCCTTTTTTGTATTTTACTTAGAGACAGGGTCTCACTGAGTTACTAAGTGCCTCGCCATTGCTGAGGCTGCCTTTGAACTCGCGATCCTCCTGCCTCAGCCTCCCAAAGTGCTGGGATTACAGGCGTGCGCCACCACGCCCGGCTCAATTTTTTTTTTTTTTTTTTTTTTTTTTTTTTTTTTTTTTTTGTGGTACCGGGGATTGAACTCAGGGGCACTTGACCACTGGGTCACATCCCCAGCCCCCTTTTTTTTTTTTTTGTATTTTATTTAGAGACAGGGTCTTACTGAGTTGCTAAGTGCCTCGCCATTGCTAAGGCTGGCTTTGAACTCGCAATCCTCCTGCCTCAGCCTCCCAAAGTGCTGGGATTACAGGCGTGCGCCACCACGCCCGGCATCAAAATATTTTTTAACTTACTTTTTTGTCTGGGAGTGCTGGAAATCAAACATAGGTCTCACAGGTACTAGGCAAACACTCTACCACTGAGCTATACTCCTAGCCCCATAATTTCCTTTTTCTTTCTTAACACATTGGCTATTCAGGAACATGTTTGATTACCACATATGTATGAATTTTGTTGTAGTCTTTTTTTTTTTCTTCATGATATGACCAAAAGATTTGACAAGAACAATTTTTATTTATTTATTTATTTCTATTTGTTCAAAACAATTTTTTTATGGGTGGGGGTGTCAGACATTGAACTCAGGGGCACTCGACCACTGAGCCTCATCCCAAGCCCTATTTTGTATTTTGTTTAGAGACAGGATCTCAATAAGTTGCTTAAGTGTCTCACTTTCTTTGCTGAGGCTGGCTTTGAACTCATGACCCTCCTACCTCAGCTTCCCAAGTCCCAAGTCCCTGGGATTACAGGTGTGCACAACTGCACCTGACTAGGAACAATTTTAGAGGAGGAAGAGTTTATTTAGTGATCAAAATTTCAGAAGTCTCAGTACATAGATGGCCGACAGCATTGCACTGAGCCTGAGGTGAGGCAAAACATCATGTCGGAAGGGTATGGAAAAGGAAAGTAGCTCAGGGCATGGCAATCATGAAACAGAGAGAATGCCGGGCGCAGTGATGCACGCCTGTAATCCCAGCAATTGGGAGGCTGAGGCAGAAGGATCGCAAATTCAAAGCCAGCCTCAGCAATGGCGAGGCACTTAGCAACTCAGTGAAAGCCTGTCTCTAATAAAATATAAAAAAGGGCTGGGGATGTGGCCCAGTGGTCAAGTGCCCCTGAGTTCAATACCCATTACCAGAAAAAAAAAAAGAAAGAAAGAAACAGAGCTCCACTCACCAGAGTCAAAATATAAACCCTAATGGCCTGCCCCCAGTGACCTACCTCCTCCAACCATATCCTACACCACCCAGTTAACCTAATCAGTGAGTTAATGCACTGTATGTAGGTCGATGTTCTCATAACCCAATTATTTCACCTCTGAATAATTTTTTCTTTCCACATTTTCTATTGGTGCATTATAGTTTGTACATAATGATAAAATCTGTTGCTACATATTCATACATGCACATACAATATAACAATATAATTTTGCCAATATTACTCCCCAGCATTTCCCCCCTCCCTCTTTCCATCCCATCCTCTGATCTCTTTCCTCTATTGATCTCCCTTTGATTTTCTTGAGATCCCCACTCCCACTCCCCACTTTTTTTATTTTTCTTCTCTAGCTTCCACATATGAAAGAAAACATATAACCCTCGACCTTTGGAACTTATGGTTTATTTCACTTACATAAGGTTTTCTTAAGTCCATCCATTTTGCTGCAAATGACAATTTCATTTTTCTTCATGGCTCAATAAAACCCCAATGTGTATATATACCATATTTTCTTTATCCATCCAATGATGGACACTGAAGTTAGTTTCATAGTTTGGCTATTGTGAATTGTATGTTTTATAAACATGGATTGTGTGTTTCATAAACATAAGCATGCATCACTGTAATGTGATGAATTTCTTTTTTTTTGTTTGTTTGTTTTTTGTTTTTCTTCTTTTTTCTTTTTGGTACTGGGGATTGAACTCAGAGGCACTCAACCACTGGGCCACATCCCCAGCCCTTTTTTGTATTTTATTAGAGACAGCATCTCACTGAGTTGCTAAATGCCTCGCCATTGCTGAGGCTGACTTTGAACTTGTGATCCTCCTGTCTCAGCTTCCCAAGTGCTGTGTAGGAGCCCTAATTAAGGAGATAGCTAAGATTGCGGTTAGCTGTGAGCCGTGGAGATGTTCGAGCATTGCCACCTTCCATGATCTCGCGGGACTTGGCCCAGGACATTGCGGATCGGGTCAGCACCATTTGCATGATCTTGGGAGACTTGTCCTGGGACATTGTGGATCAGGTCGGTGCCATTTTGGTGGTGTGGTGTGGGTGTGGTCGGAGGAGTGTGGATGGCGTGTTGGAGTTGTTGTTGGAGCCAGAGTGAGAAGCTAGTGGAATAAAGAGCCTGTTTGTTTCCAGTCCGCCTCTGAACTTATTCCCGTGGCGTTGTTGCTCCAAGCGGCAATCGCTTCAGGAAGCAACAGTGCTGGAATTACAAGCATGCTCCACTGTGCCCAGTGAATTTAATTCCTTAGGATAAATACCAAGGAGTGCTATAGCTGGGTCAAATGATACTTCCATGCTTACTCTTTTGAAGAACCTCCAGACTGATATCCACAGTGGTTGTACTAATTTACAATCCCAACAGGGGAAGTGTTCCTTTTTCTGCACATTCCCTCCAACAATGTTTTGTATTTTTTCAGGGGACAGGGAATACTGGGGATTGAACCCAGGGGTGCTCAACTACTGAATCACATCCCCAGCCCTTTTTGTTACTTTTTGAGACAGTGTTTCACTAACTTGCTTAGGGCCTCATTAAATTGTCGAGGCTGGCTTTGAACTTGCAATCTTCCTGCCTTAGCCTCCTAAGCCACTGGAATTACAGGCATGCACCACCATGCCCAGCTATTATTATTGTTTGTATTCTTTTTTTTTCCTTCTTTTGGTATGGGGCACTCGACCACTGGGCCACATCCCCAGCCCTTTTTTGTCTTTTGTTAGAGATAGGGTCTTACTGAGTTGCTTAGAGCTTGGCTAAATTGCTGTGGCTGGCTTTGAACTCAGGATCCTCTTGCCTCAGCCTCCCAAGTGCTGGGATTACAGGCATGGCCCACCACGTACAGCTGGGATTACAGGCATGCGCCACAGCATCCATCTTATTGTTTGTATTCTTGATGACTGCCATTCTGACTAGAGATGAAATTTCAGTGTAGTTTTGATTTGCATTTCCCCAAATGCTAATGGTATTGAACATTTTTTCAAATATTTGTTGGCCAATTTTATTTATTCTTTTGAGGTGTGTCTGTTTAATTCATTTGCCTATTTATTAATTGGGTTGTTTGCATAGTGTTTTGGTATTAAGTTTTTTGAGTTCTTTGTGTATTCTAGATATTAATCCTCTGTCAGAATAATAGCTAGCAAATATTTTTTTCCATTCTGTAGGTTCTCTTCACATTCCTAATTGTTTCCTTTGCTATGCAGAAGCTTTTTCATTTGATGCCATCCCGTTTATTAATTCTTGGCATTATTTCCTAAGCTTTAGATATCCAATTAAGAAAGTTGTTGCCTGTTCCCACATGCTGGAATGTTGACCCTACATTTCTTCTAGAAGTTCTAGTTTCTGATCTAATTACTAGGTCTTTGGTCCATTTTGAATTGATTTTTGAGACAACTCTATAAATAAAATTTAAAAATAAGCCAGGCGCGGTGGCACACGCCTGTAATCCCAGTACTTGGGAGGCTGAGGCAGGAGAATCGCGGGTTCAAAGCCAGCCTCAGCAATGGCAAGGCACTTAGCAACTCAGTGAGACCCTGTCTCTAATAATTAAATACAAAAAAGGGCTGGGGGGCTGGGATTGTGGCTCAGCGGTAGAATGCTCGCCTAGCACGTGCGCAGCCCGGGTTCGATCCTCAGCACCACGTACAAATAAACACATTGTGTACAACTAAAGCAAATAAATAAATATTGAAAAAAAAAAGGGGGGCTGGGGATGGGGATGTGGGCCAGTGTTGAGTGCCCCTGAGTTCAATCCCCAGTACCAAAAAAAAAAAAAAAAAAAATTTTTTTTAAATAAATTTTTAAAAATTTAAAATCTACATCAAATTAAAGATATATATGTATTTAAGCAACTGTCACTGAGTTACTTAGTGCCTCACTTTTGCTGAGGCTGGCTTTGGACTAATAATCCTCCTGCCTCAGCCTCCCAAGCCACTGGATTTACAAGGTGTGTGCCATCGCACCTGGCCTTTCATATTTTCATGCTACTAATTGGCAGCATTTTGTTTCAGCTCGAAGAATGTCCTTTAGCATTTCTTGTAAGGCAAGTCTACTGCACCCACATTATTCTATGATAATCACTGAACAAGAACTCCAAGATCTTTTCTGGTTTCCAAAGTTTATGACTGATTTTAGTTCTGTTCCTTATGCTGTTTCTTTTCATTTCTGCTGATTACAGTAGTAGAATGTGAGAGGTGGCCTTAGTCATGAATATAATTTGAGGCAAATGAAATTATGGTACCAACAAATAAATAATAAATACTCAAGTATAGTAAGGGGTACTCTGTTTAGAACCATGAGCATAGAGGCCTAGTCTCAAATTCTTAAGGCCCCATTTCTTTAAAAAAATTAAGCCGGGCGCAGTGGTGCACACCTGTAATTCCAGCACTTGGGAGGCTGAAGCAGGAGGATCACAAGTTCAAAGCCAGCCTCAGCAATGGCAAGGCACTTTAGCAACTCAGTGAGACCCTGTCTCTAATAAAATACAAAAAAGGGCTGGGGATGTGGCCCAATGGTCAAGTGCCCCTGAGTTCAATCCCTGGTACCAAAATAAATAAATAAATAAATAAAACATTATTAGATATATATGCCCTTTTATTACTTATTGGCCCATTTATATTGAGTCAATTAAATTTAAAAGGTAATAGACAAAAGATAAACATCTTTTTCCATATTTTTAATTACCATTATTGCACCAATACAGCATACACTTTATATACATATATCTTAAACTTCATTTTCAATTTTTCAGCAATTCAAATACATAATATATTATCATCTTGAGAATACAAAGAACACAACATGAAGGAAGATTGAGAAAATAGGTTCCCAATAGTTAGTCACTAGTGATTTTCAGACTTTCTTTTTAGTGTTTTTTATTGGAATTTTAAAATATCCTGCCATGGCTCTGCAAGAATAGAGCTGCCTGGAAGGGGAGGCAATGAAAAATATGGACCCAAAGTTAGAAAAAGTTAAGAATGAAATTCAGGAGAAACAATATATTTTGAAACTAAACATAGGGATCCCCCCTTCAGCCAGAATGTACATATCCAAATAGGTGATAAGGGAAGTAATTATATCCTCCCTTCTAATTCTCAAAATTGCCTGTTAACAAAACAAAATAGGTAGTGCCCATTCATCTGAGGAGGTGAACTGTCTTCACAGTATTGTAAAAGGAATGGCAGGGCAGAGGGAAAGGAAAGTGATGGGAGAGCAACTTGCTTTTAAGATACCCTAGCTGGCAGGTATCAAAGTCTAAGACAAAATCTGTCACAGTAAAGTTGTGACTCTCCAACATCCTTCATAAATGACAATATATGTAATAGCAGCTTTCTACTGAAGAGCCAGATGGATTAAAGGAAAAAAAAAAAATGTTTATGGAAAGAGGTCAGATACCCAGGCAGCAAGGCAATGTGGGTACTGAATGAGAGATAAGTGCTTTCAACCTCTCTGTTCTACAGATCAGGTTAAAAACAAAACTCTTCAAATTAGGTCAAATAAAGGGGTGAACATAAATTAATGCTGTGCTTCAAATGCAGCAATGAGATAGAGCTGCAAGAAATAAAACATTTCTATAGAATATAACTTGGAAAGCACAGCCCCTTGAACTTCCTTCATTCCAGAAACATCCAAAGATGTCTAAGATGTTGCACTATTCAATAAACACAACAGTAATGATGCCACCAATACAACCCTCTTATCATAGGAAAAGACATGTAAACACACAAGAGGGCGATGGAGCTGCACCTAGGACTGGATATTCATTGAATAGGACAAGCCTGAGGGAGGCTATACAGAAGAGACCCAGGACACCCATCTTTCTCCAAACCTACCCTTATCAAAATTCTGAATCTGTAAATACTAAAGTCAGCCTGTCCATTTTTACAGTCTTGGGTAATTGGAAGAGAAAGTTTCAAGGCTTTGTCTCCCCTGAAATTCTTAGATAGGGTTTCACAAGGATCATGAGATGATTCTGAAACAAGTTCAAGAATTTAAAAGATGGAGAAAAATTGTACAGATTAAAGGTCATTTCCCCTCAAAAAGACACTGGTCTTTTGAACCCTGCATAGCCAACCACTAGAATGGTAAGATCTACTGTTCTCCTGCATTGGTAATCACCAGGAAATAACAGATACTCTCTTGGCTGTATAGCAAGTAATGACATAGGAGAGTGACATAAACAGCTTGTAGAATGTAATGTAGAAGCTATGAAGAAGATTGTCCATTAATTTTGATTTGGGGGAGGGAAGGGGTTTCTAACCTCCCTCACAGATTGGTGCCCTCAATGTCATTTTTATTCTTCAAGTCTGTCCTTACTGTCTTGCAATGCTTTTTAAAACTGGACCCAGTTGGATGGCTGTGGTGCCTGGTTTGGAACAGAGCTACAAGACAGAAAAAGAGAGAAAGCCAAAGGCATAACATTAGCTTAACTATACCTTTATTTATTTCCAAGAAATCACTGTCCAGAACTTCTGAAATCATAGTTCACACAAATCCTACTTACAAGGCTTGACATATCCCACTTAAACCTCACCCTAGAGTTTTCTTCTCCCACCATTCCCAACACGACTATATTTCCTTTCCTAGAACTCCTACCAAAGACTCTTATTATGACTTGCAAATCCCCTGCTTTCCCACATCACAGATTAATTTGACTGTACAAATCTTCTAAACACTGAGTGAAAGTATGCTGGTTTCACTATGTCCACTACCTGGATGCAGTACTAAAGTCTCCCCACAAGTCATTGCTTGAAGAAACTGGAGCTGGTGCTGGTGTTGTGACAGGTGCAGGAGAATCCAAATCTAAAAGGATATCTGAACACAGGTAAGAGGAGAAAAAAGAAAAAGGGACACAATAAGAATCTTGGAAATTAAAACATCTGTTCACACACAAAAACCTATAAACAAATGTCATAGCAGCTTTACTTGTAATTGCCAAAAACTGGAAACAACCCAAATGTCCTTCCACAGATAACGTATCAGGGTACGTCTGCATCATAGAATACTACTACAATAAAAAGGAACTACTGATATACACAACTTGGATTAATCTCAAGAAATTTACACCAAGTATAAAAAGCCAGTCCCAAATGGTTATACACTATATGATTCAATTTATGTAACATTCCAGAAATGACAAAGTTACACAGAAAGAGAACAGATTAGGGTTGAGGAAAGAAAGACTAAAAAGGAGATGAGTGTTGTTATAAAAGGGTGACACAAAGGATTCCTTAGAGTGATGGAACTGATTATAATGATCAATCTGTGATTGATCTATGCATGACAAAATTGCATAGAACTAAAGAAACATACACACAAACAAGTACATATAAAACTGGTAAAATCTGAATAAGATTGGAAGAAGCTTTCAATGTAAATTTCCTAATTATGATATTTAATAATTCTGAAAGATGTCACCATTGAGGGAAATTGGATAAAAGGTACACAGGATTTCTTTGTATTATTCTTACAATTGCATGTGAATCTACAATTATCTCAAAATAAAAAGTTCAATTTAAGCTGGGCGCGGTGGCGCACACCTGTAATTCCAGCACTTTGGGAGGCTGAGGCAGGAGGATCATGAGTTCAAAGCCAGCCTCAGCAACGGCGAGGCATTTAGCAACTTAGTGAGACCCTGTCTCTAAATAAAATACAAAAAAAACGGGCTGGTGATGTGACCCAGTGGTCGAGTGCCCCTGAGTTCAATCCCTGGTACCACAAAAAACAAAACATAACCAAGGGGCTGGGGTTGTGGCTCAGCGGTAGAGCACTCGCCTAGCACGTGTGCGGCCTGGGTTCGATCCTCAGCACCACGTAAATGAACGCATTGTGTACAACTAAAGCAAATAAATAAATATAAAAAAAAAAAAAAAAAAACATAACCAAAAAAAGTTCAATTTAAAAAAATAAATTTTAGATACTATTCCCAGTGCTTTCTGGTGACACTTACCAAGAGAAGTGGCTACAACATTTTCACCTAAAAACTTCCAGAAAGAGTGAGGGATGTAGCTCAGCTGCAGAGCACTTACCTGCATATATGAGGCTCTGGGTTCAATCCTCAGTACAGGGATGGGGATACAGATTAGAGCCCAGTGTGTGAGGCCTGAGTTTAATCCCCAGCCTCCCTCTACCCCTGCTCCCCACAAAAATCCTTAGTACTAAGAAAAAGAAAACAGACTTGGGCAGTCCCTACAGATGATTAGTTGCAGAAAGAGAAAGCTTACCTTTAGAATCCATTTAAAAAAATTATCTGTATTGCCCAATACATTCAGTTAAAATTCCCAGTGTCTAATATCTGGTTCTCTAATCTCAGGAAAATTCCTTTGAGTTCTAATGTTCTCATTTAACTATATTTTTTTCCCACCAGGTAGTTAGGACAAACAAAAGTGTATGCACAAACCTAGATGTCCTCTTCCTTTTCTCTCAGTTGACTTTGTAAAGGATTAAGAAATAATAATTTACTAAATTATGTCCCAAGAACTGTGCTGGGTGTTTTCCTATCATTAACCGTACCATGCTGGGATAGCTTTACATTTCCATTTTGCAGATGAGAAAACTAAGACTCAATGAACTTAAGAAATATTTACCAAGTGCACTCAGATATAAAGTATTAGAGCCACAATCACAATGTTGGTCTATCTGACTCACATGCCTACAAACATCTAACCAATGAACAATGAAGGAAACAAGTTTCTTTTCTTTATTTTTTTAAATATTTATTTATTTCCTTTAGTTGTACACAATGCATTCACCTGTACGTGGTGCTGAGGATAGAACCCGTACCGCACACGCGCTAGGCGAGCGCTCTACCGCTGAGCCACATCCCCGACCCAACAGTTTCTTAAATAAATGTTCTATCAAAGAACTGACTAAATACAGTGACTAAGTTCATCAATTAAAAAAAAAAAAAACCTCTGATTCCTAGCTAAAATCACCCTGATAGTACCAAAAGTCATTTCCTAGCAAAAACATTAATACTCTACTTGGAAAACCAGTTTATCCATGTAAAACAAAAGATATGATTTACCAAAGTTAGAAGTTTTAGATTTACCTGAATTACTACCTCCATGGTTAGATTTTGGAATGGGTGGTGGAGTAACATGATTACTGATGGCAACTGAGGAAGATGGTGGGGGAATAGTGACTTTGCCTCCAGGGGGAGGAGGAAGTAAGCTTAGGCCCCCAGCTCCTGCAGTCCTGGGCTTAGAAGCACCTCCTTTCTTGGTTGTAATGTTCTAAACAGGGGAAAACGGAGGGACAGTGAGAGAGTGAGAGAGAGAGAGAGAGAGAGAGAAGAGAGACAGAGAGAGGGAGGGAGGGAGGGAGAAATGTCACAAACTTATAGAACAGAAAAATAATTTATTAAAAAAAAAAAAATACTCACCCCAATACTCAACTTGATGGTCTGTCCTTCCTTGAAGCCTAGATCCAACTTAGGACGAGTGTCCATTTCCTGAGATTCTTTGGAAATCTCAGATTCCTGCTTTACCCACCTTTGGGAAAATAGTAATTTATCTTAGTTTGGGATTCCCTGAAAGCAAAGTCTGACACACAAGTTTAGGTATATTTAGTTTATATGAAATGGGATTCCAAAATGCAGAGTAAGGAACCAGGAAGAATAAGAAAGGAAAAGGGGATAAAAAGCTAAGAGGCCAAGCTAAAAGGTTCAGTCCCATTAAGGACCCTCTGAGAAACCATAAAGAATGCATATTAAACTGGTCCCTCTTCACAGGAGGGCATCTAGCCATCAATTCCTATCCCTGACAGTAGGGCACTGCCTCAGAGTGGGTGTTCCTTAGTCTTTGCAAGTTACACTTTGCAAGCTGCCTTTAACAACTTCAGAATTCTGAAGAAGAAAAGCAGAAACATGCCTGTCCTTGAGGTGGAAAGCTGATAGTATATATGCTGGTGTCCATCACAACTGTACCAAAATTAGGTGGGCAAAAGAAATGTATGCACCAAACACACAGCTATGCAAGTTAATAAAATCGGTACTAACTGGGCTGGGGTTGTGGCTCAGCAGTACAGCGCTCGCCTAGCACGTGCACGGCCCGGGTTCAATCCTCAGCACCACGTAAAAATAAAGGCATTGTGTACAACTAAAGCAAATAAATAAATATTTTTAAAAAATTGTTAGCCGGGCGCGGTGGCGCACGCCTGTAATCCCAGCACTTTGGGAGGCTGAGGCAGGAGGATCGCGAGTTCAAAGCCAGCCTCAGCAATGGCGAGGCACTTAGCAACTCAGTGAGACCCTGTCTCTAATAAAATACAAAAAAGGGCTGGGGATGTGGCCCAGTGGTCGAGTGCCCCTGAGTTCAATCCCCGGTACCACAAAAAAAAAAAAAAAAAAATTGTTACTAACTCCTCACTTCATATACAGCCCTGTTTGTTGTTAACTATATTCTCCCTCCACCTCCTAAAAGCAAGGGCAAATTTTCCCAGAGGCATAAACAGAAGCATCATCACAAATCATTGTGCAAGGGATCTAAAACATATTATAGACAATACGGAAAGGAACCATAATAAATACAAAGATAACTTAAGGAAACAGGCATGAAGGGGGAGATTTATATTCACAATGAACTAGCATACCAAATAAAGAAATAAGAAGGCCAAAGCAACAGTGCCCATTCAACTGAGAAGGAGAATTCCCATAAGCATTTAACCTGGTAACTAAGGACAAGCTTTACTCACTTGAAGTGATCTTGCAAGGAAACATTAAAGTCAAAAGCATCTCCCCGATCTGTGAATCCAATGCCAATGAATGCACTTCGCCCTGTGAAAAACACAGGAATACTCAGTATAGGAAGTTTCTGCCCAATGAAAACATGCAAGTTACCCTAACTAAATAAAATCTATGAATATAAAATATTTTCTCACAAGACCCAGAGTCAACAGACTACATACAGTTCACGGGCAAATCCTGTCATAGCTTGTTATTGTAAATAAAGTTTTATTGATACATAGCTATATCAATTTGCTTACACATCGTCTATTGCTGCTTTTACAATACAACAGCAAAACTGAGAATGCTAGGTGCAACAGAGACTATTTGACCTGCAAAATCTACAATACTTCTTCCTGTTATAAACTATGAAGAAATGATTAAGCCAGGAGTCGTGGCACATGCCTGTAATCCTAGTGACTCAGGAGGTTGAGGCAAGAAGATCACAAGTTTAAGGACAGCCTTGACAACTTAGGGAAATTTGTTTCAAAATAGGAAAATTTTAAAAGGCCTAGGGATGTAGCTCAGTGGTAGAGTGCGCCTGGGTTCAATCCCCAATAGTGGAAAAAGAAAGAAATGATTGAGAATCACTATCCTAGAAATACACAACTCAAGATAGTCCCACCACAAACCATAAATGAGCAAAATGTGTCAATTCTTTCATTTAGATATGCATAATTCATTTTAAGTCCTACCTATTACCACATCTTGAACTTGTGTTCATATCTATTACAAATAACAAGTTAAGAGGCTGGGGTTGTGGCTCTCAGCGGTAGAGCGCTCGCCTAGCGCATGCGAGGCCCTGGGTTCGATCCTCAGCACCACATAAAAATAAATAAATAAAATAAAGGTATTGTGTCCAACTACAACTAAAAAATATTTTTTAAAAAATAACAAGTTAATACTTCTCCCTCAGCAGTTACAGCATTTTAGAGAAATAAAAGGAATAATTTAGTAAATAGAAGTAAGAAATACAATCAGGACACAATTTTGAAGTGTCTTGTCCAATTTCCTAACTACATCCCATTCAAAATCTCAGATTCCTTACCAGTACCATCCTGGATCCGAATTACAAAGTAGCGGCTAGAATCTGTCACCGTCTCCACAGCAATACCAGGATATTGTTCTACTGGTGCCTGAGCAAAGAGCTCTCCTGAAAAATAAGAAAAAGATCTCTTTGAGCAAAGGAAGCAAAAAATCAGAACTCCAATTAACAGGTATTTCCATTCCAGTTCCCAACTTAAAGGTATTTATAAAAACACATCAAACCGCCGGGCGCGGTGGCTCACGCCTGTAATCCCAGCACTTTGGGAGGCTGAGGCAGGAGGATCACAAGTTCAAAGCCAGCCTCAGCAATGGCGAGGCACTTAGCAACTCAGTGAGACCCTGTCTCTAAATAAAATACAAAAAAGGGCTGGGGATGTGACCCAGTGGTCTAGTGCCCCTGAGTTCAATCCCCATTACCACAAAAAAAAAAAAAAAAAAAAAAAAATCAAACCAATATACTTAATATAGGTCATCTGCATCTTACCTGAAACTTTATCTTCGAGTTTGATATAAGCAATCTTCCCTTTTGAAGTAATTCGGAGACGACCCGTCCAATCAGGTTGGTCTAATTTCCAGTCAGATGCCCTAGGACAGGAAAATTTTTGTACCTGTACAGGCCTCAGGTACATTTCTTTAATATACTAAAGCCTACCCAGAATCATCTGCCACATTTCTATATCTCTGTCCTGGTTTGCCTATTCTTTCTACTTATTAAGTAATCAACAAAAATAAAAACCCATAATCTTCTTTTATACAGATACCTCTTGTAACATACAGTACAAAACAAGAAGAAAGCAATGTTACTACTGGAGGATTTTAGAGTCTAGTAAGTGTCAACAAAAGCATGTAAAAGTATAAGTAAAAACCATAAAAAAAAATATAAAGTTTCAAAGCTGGGGCTATAGCTTAGTGGCAGAGTGCTTGCCTAGCATGTGTGAGGCACTAGCACCACATAAAAATAAACAAATAAAAGCATCCTGGGGGCTGAGGCACCTCACACTTGCCTGGCATGTGTGAGGAACTGGGTCCAATTTTCAGCCCCACATATAAATAAAAATAAAGGTTTATCAACAACTAAAAAATAAAAATTTTAAAAAAATTTTTAAAAAGCATTCTGTCCATCTACAACTACAAAAAAATTAAAAATACATTATATAAAATTTCTTGGAACTGGGGTGTTACTCAGTGACAAAGTGCTTGCCTATCATGTATAAGACACTGCAAAAAAAATTTAAAATAAAAAAATCTGTTATAATGATGTTATGTTCATACTATAGATTATATTATATATAATAGTGTTTTATTGATCAGGTTACAACAAAGTATATCTACTAATTGAAATATCCTGGGTAATAGAAGCCTTCCAAAATCACTGAGCATATTATCTTTCATTGAATACAACCAATATTTACAGAGTGCTTATTAAGTCACAAGCACAGTTCTAGATGCTTGTGACAGAAAACAAAACATCCTCCTTATTAGGCTTACATTCCAAAACCAGACAGACAATAAAAAGGAAACATGATAAGTAACATTAATTAGTATCATAGAATGTTATAAGTGCTAAAGTAAAAAGAAAATAAAGAGGCAGCCAAGTTTGGGGAGAGCAGTGGGAGAGTAAACAGGTTGCAATATTCAAGAGGGTAGTCAGGGTATGCCTCACTAAGCAGGTGGAATGTGAGCAAAAGTGTGAAGCAAGTGAGGGGAAATACCTGGAGGAAAGATTTCCAGGTCCAGCGAATGACTAGTGCAAAGATGCTAAGGTAAGAACATGCTTGGCATGTTTGAGGGACAGCAAGAAAGTCACTGGGCTTAGAGTAAGAGACCAAGAAGAGAGTCAGTTCATACAGAAAGGGGCTTATAGGCTATCAAAACAACTTGGGCTTTTACTGAGTGAAAGAGGAGCCATTGCAGGCTTTCAGTGGATGTATGACAAGATCTCCCTTGTTTTAAAAGGATTAGTTTGTCTGCTGTGTGGAGAAGCAGAGGGATTAGTTAAAAAACTACTGCAGTAACCTAGGTAAGTCATGATGATGGCTCAGAAAGAATAATATCAAAACTGGCTGCGCCAGGCGCGGTGGCACGCACCTGTAATCCCAGCACTTGGGAGGCTGAGGCAGGAGGATCATGAGTTCAAAGCCAAACTCAGCAATGGCGAGGCACTTAGCAACTCAGTAAGACCCTGTCTCTAATAAAATACAAAAAAGGGCTGGGGATGTGGCCCAGTGGTCGAGTGCCCCTGAGTTCAATCCCGGTACCAAAAAAAAAAAAAAAAAGAAAGGAAAAAAAGAAATAGACCTCAACTTCAATGTGTATTGTATCATTTAGAAAGTCTTAACTCCTGAAAGTTAAAAGTCATGAGGTATTTGACCTTATTTAGCAGTTCAAACAATGTTAATTTATATGATCAGGTTTATCTATATTATCTAACTAATTTCTTCTTTCATTCAACATTTACAGAGTGCCCATTTGGTGTCACACAGTGTGCTAGGCTCTAAGAATACAAAATTTTAAAAGAACTCAGGTTGTTGACATTCTACCTACTCTGGAGAAAGAGGAATATGAACAATTCATTATAAGAGAATGAAGAGCACTGAGATGGAGACAACCAAAGAATACAATTGAAACACAAAGAGAGCATACCTAAATCAGAATGGAAGAGACAGGCAGGGCTTCCCAAAGAAGGTGATGTCTAAGGTTAGTCATAATTACATATTAAGTGTAACTACCATCAAAACCCATGATTCCTATATATGGGGTCTAACTGAGAGCTTCTTGAAAATAGAACTAGTTCTTTAAAAAGTAAACTCACAAGAGCTCAGTGCATAAGTCTGCAAGCACAAAGATGTTGCTTCATGATGAATGAACTTCTGGTAAGGAGGCAAAAATGGACCTATAGAGAAGATAACTTTTCACCAAAGTAATGAATGGTAAATACCAAGAGAAAAATCATTCTGGTGATATGGATAAGAGAGAAAAATAAGAACAGCATGTGTAATTATGATGCTTTAATGTTTCTTATATTCTGTCCTATCTACTACATGATTTCATTTTACTCTCCAAAACCTCATGCAAGGTACATAACAGCATTTTTTCTATTTCACAGATGAGAAAACTAAGCCTTGGAGAGGTTTAAGATTTGCCCCCAAGTCATACAGGCATTTAGTGGCCAGGGCTCATACTCATTTTTTTTTTAACTTCTATGCCAGTGAATTCTCTTTCGACTACATAACCTACCACTACTCAGACCCTCATAGTTACTGGATTATGAGGTGGTTCGTTAGGCTCTACAAAGAAAATGCTGCATTAACCCTAGAGAGAAACACTACAGAAAAGGTTAAGAGGAAAGAAAGACAAAAAAATACAATATAACCAAGAAAATATATTGAAAAAAAGCATAATGGAAAACCACTGGAAAACTTATGATCATAACATTTGCCACTAGCAAAACAACCAAAGGAAAAACCGAAAGATGGATAATGATTCTTGATGTGAGACTGACTACAGTACAAAAGATAAATTTGATCATCCAACAGTGACCAGTAACACAATGATTACCCACATGTGTGCACTGGGTATTGGAAATGTATTTGTCAGGAGTAAGGATAAAAAGCTGAAGGACGCACTTAAGAACGAACAGAAGGTGAATAGCGATGTAGTACACAAGAATGGATGTGGATGATGGGGAGCATATGGATGTCCCAAGAGGGATGGGGGAGGAGAAGTGGAATGATTCAGTATAGTAAAAGAGAAAAAGAAAAAAAAAAGAATAACCGGCGGAAACAAGACCGATGATAGTCCAGTGTAGAAGTGGAACAAGACCACAGGACGGTAACAACCCAGAAGGGTAAGCTAGCAAGGTGACAACATGGAGTAAAGACAGCGTGCTACTTGAGGACAGAAGTGTCATTCCCGATGCGGTGTGCGTATGCGGCAGTGCCTCACAGTTAGTACCTGTAACCGCGGTTGGAGGCCCGGGGCGGAATCCGGTAGACGCTGACGTCCGGCTTTACACACAGCACAGATTCATACTCCAACTCCGCCGCCATCTTGGCTCCGCTCTCCGCGCCTTCAGGGGCGGGGCGTAGAGCCGGGGACAGGACGTAAGGGCGGGAGTTACGAAAGCGCAACTTCCGCTGCGTCACTTCTTCCCTAGCTCGGTTTCATTCCTGAAATTAACCTCTTCCCTGGCTCGGGTAGGGGGAGCCATATTGGAACCTGGGAACACTGAGGAGGCCCTGTTCACCATCTTGAGTGATGGCAAGGATGCCTTCACGGCGAACGACTTCTATGTCTCGGAGAGTGTTGAGGGAAAGCGCCATCTTGCTGCGGGCAGGTGCAGGCGTCCCTCAGAAGGATGGGGACCTCATCTTGGAAACCTGCCCGAGTGCCTTCCAAGAGCCATTTTTTAATCGTAGTTTACTGGCACGAAAAGGGTACCCTCTCTTGTGGAATCCCCTACCGGGTACCTGCGGGAAATGTTTGGGACACTCATGAACACGTGGTTTTTACCTTTCAGAATCTATATGTTAAAAATGCCCAGCATGATTTTTTTTTTTTTTTTTTTTTTTTTTTTTTTTTTGTCGGAGAGCAACTCTTTATCTCGGATTTTACAGAACGACACCTTTTGAAATATTTTGCTGTGCTTTCAGCTTGTACTGTGATTGGAAAATTTGGCCCTGTTAAGCTCTAAATGGAATCAACTCAATTTCTGATAAATTCAGGAAACATAATGAACTATGTAATGGCTGCTATTTGCTCTCACTTCTATAATGATAAATACTAAAGAACTCTGTACCTAACTATGTTCTTTGTGCACTCCAAACGTAAACTTACTGTTGATCCAAGACGCAAAGAAAAGACCACCAACTCCAATTTAAATTAAAGCAAGCTTATATTGTGTACACACAAAGAGAGCTGGCCAGGGCTGCCCCTCCCAAACTCTGGGCTTGGGGTCAGCCCCGCTCTCCGGGAAGACAAGGTTTTTTTTTTTTTTTATTTTTTTTTGGTACCGGGGATTGAACTCAGTGGCACTAGACCACTGGGCCACATCCCCAGCCCTTTTTTTTGTATTGTATTAGAGACAGGGTCTCACTGAGTTGCTAAGTGCCTCGCCATTGCTGAGGCTGGCTTTGAACTTGCGATCCTCCTGCCTCAGCCTCCCAAAGTGCTGGGATTACAGGCGTGCGCCACCACGCCCGGCTAGGACAAGGTTTTTATAGTTCAAAGAGTTACAAAAAATCTTGGGAACTTACAGCTAAAAAGGTCAGACGTGTAATTCAAAGCAAGTAGCAAACTAATATCTACATGGCATTGCATTCCAAGGAAAAAGGGGAGTAATAGTCAAACCCCACATCAAAAGTTTATGAGGCACCGTTAGTTTGAGAGAGAGAGTCATTATCTGGTCAAGGAAAGCCAGGCCTGAGTGAGCTCAAGGCCTGGGCATGAATGCCAGACAATAAGCTCAAGCCAAATAAGAATCCTAGCATTTCATAGAAAACTGAAGTGGGCTTTTTATAACTTTTTGACAGGATGGCTCCCAGTCTTAAGATGGAATTAAGCTGGTTTATCACTTACCACAACACTATAACTTAGAAATGCACAGATAGCAAGTGCCAAAACCTAGATAGGAGCTCACTTGTCTGCATCAGTGGCAGTCTTCAACGCTTTATTGTATTGACTGGTTGAATTATACCTCTAATTTTCCTACTCTACCTAGGAAAATGTTATCTTAAAATTTTAAAAGATTATAATTTTATTGCTGTTAAGGAGGAGGAGCTTGGGCTATTCCCAAATACTGTTGGCAGGAATGTAAGTTACCACAGCGCTTTGAAGGGAAATCTAGTAGAATTAATCAAAATATTAAGTATGTGTAGACTTCAATTGAGCAATTTCACTAATACATATTTTATAGAAATCTTGATATGCTCAAAAAGGTATATGCAATAATGGTTATTAGGGGCTGGGGTTGTGGCTCAGGGGTAGAGCGCTCGCCTAGCACGTGTGCAGCCGGGTTCGATCCTCAGCACCAAGTAAAAATAAAGGCATTGTGTACAACTAAAAAATAATAATAATTTTTAAAACCACCATATTCCTTCACTAAAAATAACTATAATAATGGTTATTATAGTAAAGAAACATTGGAAAACATGAACTTCTATCAATAAGAAATGGTTAATAGCATATCTATTACTATGGGATGATTTGCCCTAGAGGAAGAGGGGGAGAAAAGTGTGTGTGTGTGTGTGTGTGTGTGTGTGTGTGTGTATTAAGGCCATTAAAAGGAATCCAAATAGCATGGTGTCACATGGCTATGATCCCAGCAACTTGGGAGGCTAAGATAGGAGAATTTATTAAAAACAAAGAGAGATCCAAGATTTTTTTAAAAAAACAAAAGAGCCAACTGCAAAAACAACAGAAAACATAACAGCATTATCAATTTATGTGAAAACACAAAAATTACATGTGTATGCATGTAAGTGGACTAAAAGGGGTTTCAAAGAATAGTGGATCGAATGAGAGAAATATTTTATACCCCATATATTTCTCCACTTTCTATAATTATAAAAAAGAACAGGGCTGGGGTTGTGGCTCAGTGGTAGTGCTCTCGCCTAGCACATGCGCGGCCCGGGTTCGATCCTCAGCACCACGTAAACATAAATGCATTGCATTGTGTACAACCAAAGCAAATAAATAAATATTTTTTAAAAAAAAGAACAAATAGGAAAGACAGTAGAATGAATCAGATATAACTTCCTTATGTTCATATATGAACACACAACCAGTGTAACTCCACATCACATACAACCACAAGAATGGGAAGTTATATTCCATGTGTGTCATTCTACGGTCATGTATGACTAAAAAGAAGAAATAAAAAAAAATTTTTTAAGAAGAATAAATAGGGGCTAGAGTTGTGGCACTTGCGTAGTATGGGGGAGGACCTGGGTTCAATTCTCAGCACCACATATAAATAAATGAATAAAATAAAGGTCCATCAACATCTAAAAAAATTTAAAATTTAAAAAAAAAAGAAGAAGAAGAAGAAATATAGGGGTTGGGAGTAGAGTGCTCGCCTAGCATGTGCAAGGCCCTGGGTTCAATCCTCAGCACCACATAAAAATAAATAAATAAAATAAAGGTATTGTGTGCAACTACAACTAAAAATATATAAATTTTTAAATAAAAGAATAAATATAGCTACCACCTTCACTGAATACATGTTAAAAATTAAAAAAAAAAAAAAAAAGAAGTAAAGACAGGGAAGTGGACTACTGTTTCTATTTCTGACTTTATGATTTCATCTGATCTCCCCCTACCCCTTCTGTGTCAACATCACTGACCATTACTTATGAGAACTCTGGTTTCTAGTTCAACTTTTTACTGTTTTATATTCTTCCTCCCAAATCTTGCCATCTTAGAGACTTCTGGTTTCATAGTGCTAAATCTTCCTAGCCATACACTCCTCTGACCTATAAATCATCTTTAATTCTTATTTCATCTCATGTCCTTGCTCTCAGCAGGCTTTTTCACACCCAAAATATCTCCATTCTGAAACCTTGGACTCTGTATCTAGCTTATCACAAACTCTTATCCTAATTTCTCTCACAATTGAAGTCACATTACAGCTTGTTATTCATCATGTTATGCAATCATATTAGCTTTCTCCTTTTTATTACTCTTCTGTTTCAACTGTTCTTTTGCCAGCATCCTTAAACCCTCTTTGCTCTTGCACCCAAAAGACTCCAGTAATGTATAATCCAACCATGTACCTTCATTATGCCCCCAAGAACAAATTACATAACTTTAGAGATTGGTGTACATAAAACTTTGTGGTTTGAGTCTTAGATTTGCCCTTAACAACCAGATTTGGCCTTGCTAATTACCAATCTCATTCCTTTCAATGGTTGTTCCAAACATTAGTGCTTTTTTCAAGCTTACAGCTCTAAGCTTTCTCCTCTTCTTTCTATACAGACAAATCATTTCCCTATTTCCCTAAGAAAATAAAATTTCTGTGAACACTCTGAATTTAATGCCACCCTATTCGTATCCTTTAGCATCTTCACCTATAGTTCCTCCTATCCACTTGTGTGTGCCCTGAATTCTTTACTCCCCAACCTTCTCAGGAACTTGAATTCATTGTCTATCTCCTTTCTTTTCTGTGACTTAAAACTCTCATTTTCCATTCACCCCTTTTTCTCAGCATATAAGTATATTCAGGTTGTTTCCATCTTTAAAAAAAAAAACTTCTATTTAACCCATCTCTTCATATAAATTTAAATTTTCCTTGTCTCACTCTCTCAGTACAAATTTGAAGTTCTCCACCATTCACAGCCAATTAAAAGTAGTTCATACTTGCTCTTTCAACTTGCTCATCTTTTCAATTCTTTTTTTTACTTATTTATTTACTTATTCATCATGCACTAGTATCTTTTTACATACAACTGCTTGTATACAAAGTATATAAGTACCATTCAGATCTTCAATCATGCATTTAGGATAATGATATCCATCTCATTCAACCACCAATTTCCCCCCCCCTTACTCCCTCCCTTCCCCTCCCTTTCCGTTGAACATTCTAGTGTTCCTCTGATCCTATGTACCCCTTCACTGTTCTCATCTTCTGCTCTTACCTTCCCATGATAGTGACAACAGTGACCTTCAAGTTAGCAAATCTAGTAGGACCATTTTACCTATTCATAAAATTATAAAATGTATCTTGTTTTTGTTCCCTCCTTTCTACTCTCACTCCCCGAATTCAGGCCCTTATCATCTCTAGCCTGGACTTAACATTCCTTGCCACTCAACCATACCTCTACTTTCCCTTTATCCACTTTATCATAAGTAAAACTCTGAATAAAATCACTTCCCTGCACAAAATTCTTTAGTAACTTCCAAATAGTAGTAAGATACAATGCAAACTGTTGCAGGATAAATAACTTGCTTCACTAGCTAGCCCTAGTTTATCATATAGTTCCAGCCTTGCCCAGCTTTATCTCTGTCTTCCAAACTTTCACTTAAAATTTGAAAAATCTTGCCTGGCAGGGCTGGGGCTGTGGGCTCAGCGGTAGAGCACCAGTTTCACATGTGTGAGGCCCTGTGTTCAATCCTCAGCACCACATAAATAAAATAAATGTATTGTGCCCACCTACAACTAAGAAAATACTGAAAAAAAAAATCTTGCCTGGCTTGGTGGTACACACCTGTAATTCCAGCACCTCAGAGGCTGAGGCAGGAGGATCTGGAGTTCAAAGCCAAACTGAGAAGATGAGTGAGGCACTTAGCAACTCAGTAAGACCCTGTCTCTAAAAGCTGGGCGTGGTGGCGCACGCCTGTAATTCCAGCACTTTGGGAGGCTGAGGCAGGAGGATCATGAGTTCAAAGCCAGCCTCAGTAATGGCAAGGCACTTAGCAACTCAGTGAGACCCTGTCTCTAATAAAATACAAAAAAAGGGCTGAGGATGTGGCCCAGTGGTTGAGTGCCCCTGAGTTCAATCCCCGGTACCAAAAAAAAAAAAAAAAAAAAAAAAAAAAAAAAAAGATCCTGCCTCTAAATAAAATATTTAAAAGGTCTGGAGATGTGGTTCAGTGGTTCAGCACCCCTAGGTTCAATCCCTGGTACTCCCCCCAAAAAAATTTAGTAATCTTGAGCTTCTGCTTTCTTAACATGTCCATGTTCTTTAAACTTTTATACCTTTGCATGCATTAAACTTTCTGCTTAAAACACTCTCCTCTGCCCTGTCAATAAGTATCACCTCGCGGGGAGCAGTGGCACACGCCTGTAATCCCAGCACTTGGGAGGCTGAGGCAGGAGGATCACAAGTTCAAAGCCAGCCTCAGCAATGGTAAGGCACTTAGCAACTCAGTGAGACCCTGTCTCTAAAAGCTGGGCGTGGTGGCGCATGCCTGTAATTCCAGCACTTGGGAGGCTGAGGCAGGAGGATCATGAGTTCAAAGCCAGCCTCAGCAATGGCGAGGCACTTAGCAACTCAGTGAGACCCTGTCTCTAATAAAATACAAAAAAGGGCTGAGGATGTGGCCCAGTGGTTGAGTGCCCCTGAGTCCAATCCCCGGTACCAAAAAAAAAAAAAAAAAAAAGAAAAGAAAAAAAAAAAAGATCCTGTCTCTAAATAAAATATTTAAAAGGTCTGGAGATGTGGTTCAGTGGTTCAGCACCCCTAGGTTCAATCCCTGGTACTCCCCCCCAAAAAATTTAGTAATCTTGAGCTTCTGCTTTCTTAACATGTCCATGTTCTTTAAACTTTTATACCTTTGCATGCATTAAACTTTCTGCTTGAAACACTCTCCTCTGCCCTGTCAATAAGTATCACCTCGCAGGGAGCAGTGGCACACGCCTGTAATCCCAGCACTTGGGAGGCTGAGGCAGGAGGATCATGAGTTCAAAGCCGGCCTCAGCAATGGTGAGGCACTTAGCAACTCAGTGAGACCCTGTCTCTAATAAAATACAAAAAAGGGCTGAGGATGTGGCCCAGTGGTTGAGTGCCCCTGAGTTCAATCCCCGGTACCAAAAAAAAAAGAGAAAAAAGAAAAAGAAAGATCCTGTCTCTAAATAAAATATTTAAAAGGTCTGGAGATGTGGTTCAGTGGTTCAGCACCCTGGGTTCAATCCCTGGTACTCCCCCCAAAAAAATTTAGTAATCTTGAGCTTCTGCTTTCTTAACATGTCCATGTTCTTTAAACTTTTATACCTTTGCATGCATTAAACTTTCTGCTTGAAACACTCTCCTCTGCCCTGTCAATATGTATCACCTCTCAGGGAGCAGTGGCACACGCCTGTAATCTCAGCACTTGGGAGGCTGAGGCAGGAGGATCTCAAGTTCAAAGCCAGCCTCAGCAATGGCGAGGCACTTAGCAACTCAGTGAGACCCCGTCTCTAATAAAATTCAAAAAAAAGGGCTGGGGATGTGGCCTAGTGGTCGAGTACCCCTGAGTTTAATCCCTGGTACCTACCCCCCCCCCCAAAAAAAATAAGTATCACCTCAAATAATACCTCTTCTGAGGCTTTGCCAGCTACTTCAGATAAGTCTCTAATGCTTCTACTTGCTTCTATTATGCTCAATCTTTTGTGCTTTATGTGTTACTATGCTTTAAATATCTCTTGCTAAAGCATAAGCTCCATAAATGCAGGAAACTTACTTTATTCATCTTTTATCTCCCAATACCAGCACAATACTCTTCACATACTAGGCATCCAATAATATTTACTGAATAATATAAATTTTTAATTTGTCTAATTATTTAACATTATTTGGCTATTTATTAAATGAAAACTTTTCACATAGAAAACTCCAGCATCAGCATAGATAAAATATTTTTGAAACAAATCCTATACAAATTACATATATTTATTTATTTTAGCTGTAAGCAGACATAATACCTTTATTTTATTTTTATGTGGTGTTGAGGATCGAACCCAGTGCCTCACACATGCTAGGCAAGCGCTCTACCATTGAGCCACAACCCCAGCCCACAAATTCTTTTTTCTTAGTTGTTGATGGACCTTTAATTAATTAATTAATTTGTTTGCTTGTTTATATACGATGCTGAGAATTGAACTTAGTGCCTCACATTTGCTAGGCAAGCACTCTACCACTGAGCTACAACCCAAGACCTCCTATACAAATTCTTATGAGAAGACAGAGGAAAAAACGTTTCCCAGTTAATCTTTATGAGACAATCATTAGCATGATACCAAATCCAGACAAAGATGTTAGGAGAAAAGAAAACTACAGATGGCCTTGGTGGCCTATGCCCATAATCCCAGCCATTCAGAAGGCTGAAGCACGAGGATCACAAGGTCAAGGCCTGCCTCAGCAATTTAGCAAGATGCTCTCAAAAAAAAAAAAAAAAAAGAGCTAGGGATGTAGCTCAGTTGTTAAGCACCCTGATTTAATCCCTGGTACCATAATAATAATAATGACAATAATAATAATATAATAAAGTAAACAGAAAAGACTGGGAATGTGGCTCAGTAGTTAAGCACCTTTGGGTTCAATCCCTGCTACTAAAATAAAAATAGTGTTGGCTGGAATTTACCTCTTCCCACCACTGGATAGTAGTAGCTACACAATTCAAGGATTTCAGTATGGAGACTGACTTCTGAAAATCAGGCTAATTTTCTTACATGTGACTTTCCAAGTATATATGACTTAACCAAGTTCAACAAAAGTACTTTTGTTGGACATGATAAAGGCTTTACCCTTCTCAACTCTTCTTTTAAATATGTATTTTCTTAGTTATAGGTGGACATAATACCTTTATTTTATTTTTATGTGGTGCTGAGGATCGAACCCAGTGCCTCACACATGCCAGGAAAGCACTCTACCACTGAGCCACAGCCCCAGCCCTCAAATCTTGATTACTTTTAGACATAATATACACATGAAAATAAGTCATAGTTTTCTTGACTTATCCCTACCTCACATATTTTCTCACTCTTCTTTATCCATACACAAAAAAATTATATTACAGGTTTTTAAATCTGACTTACCTTTGCTCAGAGTACTGCTGTCAATGGTATTCGTTAAAGTATAATTTTTCTAAATGCTGAAATTGCTACATGGACAGTGATAATAAAAATTGTATGGGCATGGGGGTTTATGTCTGTAATCCCAATGATTCCAGAGATGGAGGCAGGAGAATCTCAAGTTTAAGGCCAGCCTAGGCAATTTAGCAAGGCTCTGTCTCAAGATAAAAAATAAAAAGGGTTAGAGATGGAGTTCAGTGGTAGAGCACTCTGTGTTCAAACCCCAGTACCAAAAAAAATTATTTTTCCTAAGTATGTAAAGATATATATTAAATATTTATTGCAGTTTTTCCATAATAAAAACTCAACTAGTCTAGTCAGGCACAGTGACACACCTATAATCCTAATGGCTCAGGAGGCTGAAGCAATTTAGCGAGGTCTTTAACAAGTTAGCAAGACCCCCATCTCAAAAGGGGCTGGAGAAATGGCTCAGTGGTTAAGTGCCCCTGGGTTCAATCCCTGGTAAAAATAAATTAATTAATTAAATTAAAAATGAAGCTGTGCATGGTGAAGCACCCCTGTAATCACAGCTATTTAGGAGACTGAAGCTGAAGGATTTTGAATTTAATCCCAGCCTAGGCAATATAGTGAGACACCCCCATCTAAAAAAAAAAAAAAAAAAAAAAAGCCTTTCTTGGGACTACAGGGATAGCCCATTGGTAGAGCACCTGCATAGCATGTGGAAGGCCTTGGATTCAATCCCCAGAACAACAACAACAACAACAAAAAGTAAAATATATTATAAGACTGATAAATTATAAACCATGAAAATAAAACTAACATTTGGTCAGGCACTGTGGTACCTGCCTGTAATCCCAGTGGCTTGGGATGCTGAGGCAGAAAGATCGAAAAACAGGAAGAGAGGGCCAAACTCACTTTCATCACAGGCCCACTCTCAGACAACTTACATTCTTCCATGACAACAACATCAATCCAGTCACCAAGGCTCTGTTCTCAAGATCTAATCATCACACTGTGTGTGGTGGTATGCGCCTGTAATGCCAGTAGTTTGGGATGCTGACGCAGAAGGCTTGCAAGTTCAAAGCCAGCCTCAGCAACTTAGAGAGACCTTGTTTCAAAATAAAAAATAAAAAGGGCTCAGAGGGGGCTGGGATTGTGGCTCAGCCGTAGAGTGCTCGCCTAGTGCGTGCGCGGCCCGGGTTTGATCCTCAGCATCATGTAAAGGTGAACATATTGTGTATAACTAAAAGCAAATAAATAAATATATTTTTAAAAAGGGGCTGGGGTTGTGGCTCAGCGGTAGAGCGCTCGCCTAGCACGTGCGCGGCCCGGGTTCAATCCTCAGTACCACGTAAAAATAAAAGACACTGTGTACAACTAAAATAAATAAATAAATATTTTTTAGAAATCTCTTTAAAAAAAAAAAGGGCTCAGAGGTTAAGCGCCCCTGGGTTCAATCCCTGGTACCAAAGCAACAGCAACAACAAAATCTATACCTATGAAATAAAAGCATTAAATAATATAGCAGACAAAAAGTAGTTACTTTGGGGTACAGAAAGAGATAAAAGATTTTGCAAAAGAGTATGCCAGGAGTTTCTATTCTATTTTAATGTCTTATAACTTTAAAAAATTACCCAAGCTTAATATGGGAAAATATGAAGTCCCTGATAAAGCATATTAATTATGACTTGCTAAAGCTAATGTTAGTTATATTATTTTGTACACTTGTCTGTTTTAAATTTTTCATAATAATAAAATGGGTCATAGGAGACCAATGGATTAAAATAATAAAGTAAATAATAATGAAATGACCTGATAAATTATTGAGTGATATGAGTTGCAAAATTTTTATATTGTTTAAAATTATTTATGTGTAATGTTTAAAAATGTACAACACACTCAGACTTAAATGTACATAGAAAAGTTAGAAAAGATATACCCCTAACATTTTTTAGCACTATTTTATATGTGTTGACATTTTATTTTTACAATGTTCACGTATTGGTGTTGTGACTCAAAACCATGCAAATTTTAAATTTTGAAAACCTGATGGTAGTTGTACCATGATTTCAAAATGTGGATAAAATGGATAAAGTCAGCCATTGACCTAAATCCAGTCATCCTTATTCCTTTCTCCCCAGGTCTGCATTGTAGCTGCTGTGTCAGGTTAAACTGGCCCAACCTGTAAATTTGATAATCTCTAAATCTGAGAGTTATAAATTCTAACTTTGATTTATTTACTACTGTATTCTTAAACATAGAGCAGTATCTAACACATAGTAGGTGCTTAATCAATATTTTTAGTTTGAATGAAAATGACAGGAAAAAAGAAAAAAAGAGAGAGAGAGAGAGCCCTAGTGCTATAGAACTTAGGATCAAAGCCACTTTAGCATTTGTGGAGAAAACACAGTCAAGTCCTACAGCCCTGAAAAGCAAAGGATATGACTTACTCAAAGACACTCACTTTTTGTCCCAATGAGAACTTTTGAATTAGGATTCTGTTCCCTGATGATTTCAGGAAAAATATCTTTTCTCCTCACTGTCCAAGCTATCACAGCTAGGAAACATAATAATGATTCAGCCCCAGGGAGGTTTAGCAATGATTCATCCTTTGAGAATCTCCATAAGGATGATGTGAGGCATGTAACAGGCAATACATGAAATTAGGAGAAGGATCAGGCACTAAAACTAAGTCTGCTTTTCTTCCCAACTCCTCCATTTCCTATAACACCATCAAATGCATACACAGTAGAAGTAATTTCTACTCCCTGTTACAGCTTAGAGTCTGCAGGATGGCTCATCAAGGAAATATTTTATTTCAAGAGCAATGTTCTTATTCAGTGAAAAATCTCATAAGACATTTCTCATACCCTAGATTGTCAAAAAGATTTTTTTTTTTAATATTGGATGTGCTTTACCACTGAGCCACATGCCCAGCCCTTTTTATTTTTTATTTTGAAACAGGGACTTGCTAAGTTGCCTATGGCCTCTCTAAATTGCTGAGGCTGGCTTTGAACTTGCTATGCTCTACCTTAGCCTCCTGCCTCAGCCTCCCCAGTCACTGGGGTTACAGGCTTGTGCCATGGCACCCAGCTCAAAATTTAAAAATATCTATCGACACCCACTGCTGATAATAGGAGCTGGTAGGACTTTGACAGCCTAGTAAAGGTGTCAGAGTTCTCCACTTAAGTAAAGCAGCTCCTTCGAATATAGGAAAAATGCACAAGAATTTCACTGCAGTATTTTTTATCATTTACAACAACAGAACATTAGAAATAACTCAAAAGTTTATAATTATAACAAATAAATTGGGGTATTTTCATATTGATATATTATAAATAGTGAACATGATGAACTACATGCTACAATGCATCAACGTGGATAGCTGACAAAAACACAATGTTAAGCTGGGCACAGTGGCCCATGTCTGTAATCCCAGTGATTCTGGAGCCTGAGGCCAGAGGATTACAAATTCAAGATCAGCCTGGGCAAATTAATGAGATCCTATCTCAAAATTTTTTAAAAAATTTGGGGCTGGATTTGTAGCTCAGTGGTATAGCACTTGCCTAGCATGTGTGAGGCAAGGGGTTCGATCCTCAGCACCACATAAAAATAAATAAATAAGCCGGGTGCAGGGGCGCACACCTGTAATGCCAGCAGTTTAAGAGCCTGAGACAGGAGGATCACCAGTTCAAAGCCAGCCTCAGCAATGGCGAGGCACTAAGCAACTCAGTGAGACCCTGTCTCTAAATAAAATACAAAATAGGGCTGGGGATGTGGCTTAGTGGTTGAGTGCCTGAGTTTAATCCTTGGTACCAAAAAACAAAAATAAAAATAAATAAATAAAATAAAGGTATTTTGTCCATCTATAGCAATTTTTAAAAGACATGGAGGAGGGCTAGAAATGTAGCTCATTGATAGAGTACTCCTATCACCAGTACCTAAAAGAAAAAGGGGGCGGGGGTTGAAGGGCAAAAATCACATCAGAGACAACCGTGCAGCCAAGAGATTTATTCACCAGCCTTTATGGCTGGTCAGAGATAGAAGAAGTATGGGGAGAGAGGAGCCAGGGAGAGGGAAGTGTACAAACTCTGGTGGGAAAGAGGAGTCAGGGAGAGGGGAGTATGCAAGCTCTGAACGGAAGGTGGGTGCCTGGTCGTGCAGGCTGTGGTCTCTGGAGCTGTTGGCTGGGGCAGCTGCTGTCAGGCTGAAGACAGTGGGTCTGGAGCTGTGGCAGTGGCTGCCTCCTCTCAGCAGGGACAAGCTGTTGTGTCTGAGCTCTGGGCAGGCAGGGACTTAAGTAGGGATTTCTGGTAGAGGGGTGTACCAGAGCGACCTTTAATGCTATTGGCTCTTTGCCCAGGGAACAGGGTGACCTTTAAGCCAATTGGCTCCTGCCTGGGGAAAATGAAACTAGGTTGCTCCTTATGGAAATTTCCATGGGGGAGGTGGCCCATTGGCCCAAGCCTATCTATCAGGGGGAATGATGTGGGAAAGAGAGGACAAATTAAAAATTGTACAATATTCAAAATAGACAAATCTAATTTGTATAATTTAGGAGATATACATAGGTGGTCAAGCAAGTTTTAAAATGTGAGAAAATGATACACACAAAATTCCCAATTGTGGGGCTGGGGTTGTGGCTCAGCAGCAGAGCGCTCGCCTAGCACGTGCGCGGCCCGGGTTCGATCCTCAGCACCACGTAAACATAAATGCATTGCATTGTGTACAACTAAAGTAAATAAATAAATATATTTTTTTAAAATTCCCAATTGTGATTTTTGGGTTGGGGAACGTAAAAGGAAGTTTAGAGAGGGAGTTTAAAAGCTACTGGTAGCACTCTACATTTGAGGCTTAGTGGTGAGCTCACAGGTGATCATTTCATTATTTTCACAATGTATGTATTCATAATACACACTCTTTAAATGTATGCTACCATTTTTAAAGGAATATGATTAAGCAACTATGTTTTCATAATTTTTTTGTTTGTTTTGTTTTGTTATTCCAGAGATTGAACCCAAGGGCACTTAACCACTGAGCCACATCCCCAGCTCTTTTTATTTATTTATTTATTTTTTTAATTTTCTGTGGTACCTTGAACTTGGGCACTCAACCACTGGGCCACATCCCCAGCCCTTTTTCGTATTTTATTAGAGAAAGAGTCTCACTGAGTTGCTAAGTGCCTCACCATTGCTGAGGCTGGCTTTGAACTGGTGATCCTCCTGCCTCAGCCTCCCAAGTGCTGGGATTACAGGCGTGCACCACCTCCTGGCTCTTTATTTTTTATTTTAAGACAGATTCTCACTAAGTTGCTTAGGGTCTCACTAACACTTAAATATTGGATGAGCAATGAATGAATTTGACCTATGAATCTCAACATGTGTGTGTGTGTGTGTGTGTGTGTGTGTGTGTGTGTATAAATATTTGGTACCGGGCTTCAACTTGCAATCCTCCTGCCTCAGCCACCCCACTCACTGGGATTACAGGTATGCACCACCATGCCAGGCTCAGGTACTAATTTTAAACAATAACATTTCTGGCTGGGTGTGATGACCTACACCTATAATCCCAGAGACTTGGGATGCTGAGGCAGAAGGATCACAAGTTCCAGACCAGCCTCAGCAATGTAGCAAGACTCTCAGCAATTTAATGATACCCTCAGCAATTTAGCAAGACCAGGTCTCAGAATAAACAAAAAGGGCTGGGGTGTAGCTCAGTGGTATTGGGCCCCGGGGTTCAAGTCCAAGTACCAAAAAACAATTTTTTTTCCTGTATAATAATGATGATCCTTTAGAAAATGTTTTCACATATATTTTATTTTCTCATTTATTTCTCACAAAAATCTTGCCTGGTAAGTAGGGTTATTCTCATTTTTATAAAAAAATATATTGAGAGCCGGGCGCGGTGGCGCACACCTGTAATCCCAGCACTTGGGTGGCTGAGGCAGGAGGATCATGAGTTCAAAGCCAGCCTGAGCAATGGCGAGGCATTTAGCAACTCAGTGAGACCCTGTCTCTAATAAAAAAATACAAAAAAGGGCTGGGGATGTGACCCAGTGGTTGAGTGCCCCTGAGTTCAATCCCCGGTACCAAATATATATACATACATATATATACATATATATATATATATATATATACACACACACACACACACACACACATATATATATATATTGAGATTCATAGGTCAAATTCATTCATTGCTCATCCAATATTTAAGTGTCAGAAAAGGAATATCCTAACATCTGATACCAAAGCAGTAACTGCCTAAAACCTATATTTAAATGTTTGCATATATTATTAGTATTCCTGTGTCTATGGCTGAATTATAGTAATGCCTAACATTAATTAAGTACTGAATGCTATTCTACACGTTTACAGTGCATTATATCATTAATCCTCATGTGAGATGTGTACTATTATTATAATGCCCATTTGACAGGTGAGACACTGACAAAGTGTGATTAAATAATTTGTCAACAATAAGAGGTGGCAGACATTGATCTCATCATCTCCAAACTTAGGTCCTTAAGCACTGTGTAATTCTTCACCTATAAAATGGACAGAATACCCAACAATTATAGCAGTCATGTTAAATCTTCATTATTTGTGAAATTCCACATTTGTGAATCACCTACTGATAAAATTTATCTGCAAGTGTAACAGTGGTTCACTTTGTGCCCTTGTTGCTCTAAAACGGGCATGTTTTTTCTTTTTACTGACCTTCTCCTCCCTGATCTTCTCTTCCCTGATATTCTACTCCCTAATCTTCTCTTCTCTGATCTTCTCCTTAATCTCTCCTCCCTAATCTTGAGAAATAGGATTTCTTTGAATCACCTCTTTAAAAACCCCTTGTTCCCCATGATGGGGAAAATCACAGCCTATGGAACTGGAGTACCCCGTGTTTCTCCTTTGCTAGCAAAGCAATAAAAGTTCTTTTTCCTTTTTCTCAAAACCATGTCCTCGTGGCCTGGGGTTGTGGCTAATATCCCTAGCCCTTTTTTGTATTTTATTAGAGACAGGGTCTCACTGAGTTGCCAAGTGCCTCGCCATTGCTGAGGCTGGCTTTGAACCCGCGATTCTCCTGCCTCAGCCTCCCAAGTGCTGGGATTACAGGCGTGCGCCACTGCGCCCAGCTTAGACCTTCTTTTTCCTTTTTCTCAAGACCTTGTCTTCATTACTGGATTGGCATTGAGGACATTATTTCTGGCCATAATGAAAAATGAAAGCTTCCATTTTTTTTAAAATTTAATTTAATTTGTTACACATGCTTGCAGAGTGCAATTCCTTTCATATTATATATAAAGCACAGTTTTCCAAGTCACTGGTTTTACATAAAGTATTTTCACACCATTTGAGTTTTTATACATGCAGTTAGTGTATTGATATCCAACTCATTCTGCCATTATTCCTATCCCCTTGCCCCCTCCCCACTTCACCTTCCCCTTTGTTCTATTTAACATTCCTTCATTCCTCTCATCCCCCATTCCTTACCACTATAATTCAGTATCATCATAACAAAGGAGTCATTCAATCTTTGGTTTTTTGGAATTGGCTGACTTCACTTAGCATTATTTTCTCCAACTCCATCCATTTACCTGCAAATGCCATGATTTTATTCTCTTTTAGTGCTGAGTAGTGTTCTATTGTGTATATATACCAAAGTTTCTCTATCCATTCGTCTATTAATGGGCATCAGGTTGTTTCCACAATCTAGAAACCTTCTATTTTTTAAACTTTTATATTTCTGCACTATTTCAATTTATCATTTTATATGTTTGTACTATTTTTAATTAGATTATAATAACAATAGAAATAACTTAAACAAGCCGGGCGCGGTGGCGTGCGCCTGTAATCCCAGCACTTTGGGAGGCTGAGGCAGGAGGATCGTGAGTTCAAAGCCAACCTCAGCAATGGCGAGGCACTTAGCAACTCAGTGAGACCCTGTCTCTAAATAAAATACAAAAAAGGGCTGGGGATGTGGCCCAGTGGTCGAGTGCCCCTGAGTTCAATCCCCGGTACCACAAAAAGAAAAAAGAAATAACTTAAACACTATTCAACTCTTAGCATTTTTGTTAGGTCTTTCTGCCTCAAAAATATGCCAAAGTGGATAATTTGACTACAAACAAGAGGAGGAGCTGATGTCATTGTTTAGATATGTTTATCAATTCAGAATGAAACCTTTATCACAGATAACCATGTTCACAAATATTTGACCCAAATAAACTATTTCATATGCATATATGTGAAAAAGTGATGTGAGGGAGGAAGAATTTCTTACTGTGTGTACTTTAAGCATGAGTCACCTTCAGTCTTCTTCACTCCTTCCTGATGAATCACAACCTCAACTCTTGCCATACCCCTCTATCTGCTGCACTCTCCCACCTTCCTGCCTTTGACTATGCTTCACATATGCTTTCACCTTTTCACCTTACTCTGTCTCTAGAAGTTCTATAGTTATTTAAGGACTTGCTCACATCTTATATCTGCCTTAAGACTTTACCAGATTGTCCCCTGCCTATTATGTTCTATTATTTTAGTACTATTATTTATTTATTTATTTGTTTGTTTGTTTGTTTTGGTACTGGGATTGAACTCAGGGGCACTCAACCACTGGGCCACATCCCCAGCCCTTTTTTTGTATTTTTATTAGAGACAGGGTCTCAATGAGTTGCTAAGTGCCTCTCCATTGCTGAGGCTGGCTTTGAACTCGCGATCCTCCTGCCTCAGCCTCCCAAGTACTGGGATTACAGGAGTGCGCCACCATGCCCGGCAGTACTATTTTTATTTTTATTACTACACAAAATGTGAGTTATACTACAGTTTGTGTATGCATATGTGAATACATATTCCCTCTTGATTGTGAATTTCTAGGAATTAGAATGTTGTTTAATTCATCCTGATTTTGGCAATGCATTTTTTTTTTACACATACTAAACCTCACAGAGATGTTATCTGAGATAAATTAAAAGCATTTATGCAGGTCATTCCTCTATAACCACCCCCCTCCCAGTCCTCCCACCTCAATAGGGTCAGTTTTTTGCATTCACAAAACAAAACAAAAACAAAAGTCATAAAATGGAAAGTTTATGTGCAGAAGTTCTCTTTCCCTAATTGTACTGTGTCCTGCAGAAAACATTTCACAGTTAAACTCTCCCACTTCCTTTCTTCTTTTCTTATTTGAGCCACTTAGAAATAACTCTTCCTGTTGAACTCAGACAGTGGTCTAGATCATGAGGCTGGCTTTATCATCGGAAACAGAGAGAGGGGAAAGAGAACTCAGCAAGTTGCTTAAACATACTTCATGACTTCATTGTTGCTAATTGTGGAGGTCAGTTAGGACTCCTGCGGACCTACAGATTGGTGCTGAAGCCTTTAGCTACAGTCTTGTTTTTTTTGGTAAGAAAACCTAAATTGATCTGATGACTTATGCTTATCCTGTTTTGCTCATTGCAGATAAGGATTTCAGTGTTATCAGTTCCTATTTTCCTCTATTCCTTCCCCACCTTTTATTTCTCTTGTCTTATCCTTTGTCTGATTTTATTTTTCTAAATATTTCACATTCTAATTGCCTCTGCTTTTAACAACTTCATTCTGGAAATAATAGTGAATTTTTATGCCATCCTCCCTTTTTGGGGGGGCGGTTACCAGTGATTGAAACCAGGGGTTCTTAACCACAGAGTCACATCCCCAGTCCTTCTTATTTTTTATTATTTTTATTTTTTATTTTTGGGTATTGGGGATTGAACTTAGGGGGCACTCAATCACTGAGCCACATCCCCAGCCCTATTTTGCATTTTATTTAGAGATAGGGTCTCACTGAGTTGCTTAGTACCTCGCTTTTGCTGAGGCTGGCTTTGAACTTGCAATCCTCCTGCCTCACCCTCCCAGGTCCCTGGAACTACAGGCATGTACCATTGTGCCTGGCTCATTTTTCCCCTCTCTTAAAGTGTCTATGTTTCACCTCCTATTCTTTGATTCCAGCTTTCCCCATTAGTTTTGGTTTTTTTTTTTTTTTTAAATCATTGATTACACACACACATACACAGAGAAATTCTTATTCTATTTCCCTCTTTTTTTTTCTTCTATTTTTCCCATTTCTTATTGCTACTGGCTCTGTCATCCTATCATTACTATTTGATTCTGGGATAAAATAGTTTTCCTTTCCTTATCATAGATGAATTTTAGTTTCAGAATTTTATCTTTTTAATTACTATGGATTACTTCTGTAAAGAAATCTAAGGAAAAAGTTATCTACTAATCTTAAACATAGAGGTATTTTTATTTTTACGTGGTGCTGAGGATCGAACCTGGGCAGCGCATGTGCTAGGCGAATGCTCAACCGCTGAACCACACCCCCAGCCCAACATAAAGGTATTTTTTTTAGCTAAAGCTTGAAGGAATGTAAAACATAATCTTGCTCTGAAGGACTTTTAAGTCCTGTCTCATATATACTTTCATTTCATGACAGATAATATGTGATAAGATAGCTCATACAGATAACTTCTCTCATTGGAATTTTGCTCTTTTCAACTCTTATTATTTCTGTTATTATTTTAGTTTGTGCAGTTCCCTTTAATACTAAACATAATACTGTATGTTTTTCACTTATGTGATGCTTTGCAGTAAAAAGAGAATTGGCCTGACACTCAATGGACCTAGCATCTGAGAACCTCTTGAGTTGTGATTGTGTGAAAGTGACCTAATCTACTGAGTTTCAGTATCAAAAACTACAAAAGTAGAGAGAACTAGAGATGACTGTTAAGTTTTCTTTCAGTGCTATCAATGTATGACTTTACCCTTCTTTCACTGTCTTATGGATCTATGTGTAAGTCTGTATGAATCTCCGCATAAAAGGTAGAATAGATCAAGGTAGCTGCCTTTCACAATAGGGAGGGAAGAGCTCATGATAGGACTTGAATATTTGAGGAGAAAAGGCCACAGAAAGGAGAATTGAATTGGTACCAAAAAAATAAATAAATAAAATAGTCTTCTGCATAAATAATTGTTCCACAGAATTTAACTCAGTATCTTATATGACATAAAGGCTAAAGAGAACTTGAACAGATGAGTGCTGACCTCTGGGGTTGACTTTTTTTTGGTACTGGGGATTGAACCCAGGGGTGCTTACCCATTGAACCACATGCCCAGCCCTTTTTTATTTTTATTTTGAGACAGAATCTAAGTTGCTTAGGGCCTCACTAAATTGTTGAGCCTGGCTTTGAATTCACGATCCCCCTGCCTCAGCCTCCTGAGCTGTTGAGATTACAGGTGTGTGTCAATGTGCCTGGTTAGCTTTTTCTTCATCTTTAAGTTAAAAATTATAATTTTTATCCATTTAATCCTTATCATGGCTGCTTTCTTAATTCCTGTGCTGTTGCTTCTAACTTCCTTTTTATTTTTAAGTTCCTAATTCTTACTGGATACAATAACACTCTACATTTCTTTTAATAGAGGCCCAAAATGTTTTTGTGACTTGAAAGTAGTTCTGCTGAGTTAAACATTTTCAAAGGGCTATTAGCAGAAGTTAAAATAAAGAGTCAATAAAATGGGGCTGGGATTGTGGCTCAGCGGTAGAGCGCTCGCCTAGCACGCGTGCGGCCGGGTTCGATCCTCAGCACCACGTAAAAATAAAACGCATTGTGTACAACTAAAGCAAATAAATAAATATTAAAAAAAAAAAAAGAGTCAATAAAATACAAAAGAAGAAATGTGCTGTAATCCCAAGTGCTGGGATTACAGGCATGCCCACCGCACCAGGTGCAGAAGACTATTTTTACCATCATGAAATTTAAGGCCAGAATGATAGATAGATAAGACAGCCACGATCGTAATTGATCATAATTATAACACAAGATAAAAACGTGTCATTGCATAGAGAATATGAAAAAAGATTCAACACACACAATCAATAGGCTGAAGAATTAATTTCTGAATGGTATTATAAGAAATTAATTCAAGGAAGATAACAATATTTGAGCTTGACCTTGAGGAATAAGTAATATTTCAATAGGTAGAGATTATGGGTGGAGGGGAAAAGAGGCTAAATGAAAGACATAATTCCAGATAGAAGTAAACAGCATTAGCTGGGTGCGGTGGTGCACGCCTGTAATCCCAGCACTTGGGAGGCTGAGGCAGGAGGATCACAAGTTCAAAGCCAGCCTCAGCAATGGCGAGGCACTTAGCAACTCAGTGAGATCCTGTCTCTAATAAAATACACAAAAGGGCTGGGGATGTGGCCCAGTGGTCGAGTGCCCCTGAGTTCAATCCCTGGTACCAAAAAAAAAAAAAAAAAGAAGAAGAAGAAGAAGAAGTAAACAGCATTAGCCAATAAATTAAAAATGGCATTAATTGGAAGAATGAATCCTTTGGGAAATGTTCAGAACTAGGAGAGAATAATGTAACAGAGGCCAAGAGAAGACTGCTAAGGACTCAGTGTATAGAATGACAAATTTTACATTGTGGAGTATGAAGACAGAAACAGAGGTTTGGATTTGTTTTCTAGAAGTAATGAGGGCAGTATGTAAATTAAAAAGGTTAAGAAGGAAGTGGTCAGAGCAATGCACCCCCCAAAAAGCCAACATTCTTGAAAAGAGAAATTATGCTAAATTAAGAAACTTAAGATATACAACACCCCAGAGCAAAGTATGATTCTAGATTGGATAGCATCACAGACAAATTAATTATAAAAGATATTTGGAAGGCAGTTGAAAAATAATTGGACAAAGATTAGATATCCCTTAAGGCACAATCTTACTGTGTAATGTGAAGACTGGTAACTGAAAACAGAAATAAGTTTACAAAACAATATGTATTTACACCCCTATTTATAGCTAAAGATGGAAGGAATCTGAAAGTCCATTGACAGATAAATTTCATAAATAAACTTTCATTTGTGCATTGGAATATTAGCCTTCAAAAAGAAGGGAATAATGACACATTCTACAAAATGAAGGGCAGTATGTTCGTTCAATGAAAAAAGAAAAAGCCAGACACAAAAAGAAAAAGACTCCATGGTTTCACATGAAGTATGTAAAGTAGTCAAATTTGTAAAAATTGAAAAAATGTTGGTTGCCAGGGGCAGCGGAAAGGAGGAAACTACGAATTGTTTCATGGGTACAGAGAGAAGGAAACTACGAATTGCTTCATGGGTACAGAGTTTCCATTTTGCAATATGAAAAGGTTCTGGTAATTAGTTTCACAACAATGTGAATGAAGTAAATACTGCTGAACTATACACTTAAGAATGGTTGAGGCTGGTGGTGCACGCCTGTAATCCCAGCACTTGGGAGGCTGAGACAGGAGGATCGCAAGTTCAAAGCCAGCCTCAGCAATGGCGAGGCACTTAGCAACTCAGTGAGACCCTGTCTCTAATAAAATACAAAAAAGGGCTGGGGATGTGGCCCAGTGGTTGAGTGCCCCTGAGTTCAATCCGCGGTACAAAAAAAAAAAAAAAAAAAAAAAAAAAAAAAAAAAAAAACAAAGAATGGTTGAGGCAGCATGCAATGGCACACATCTGTGATGGCAGCTACTCAGGAGACTGATACAGGAGTCTCCAAATAAAATTTTAAAAATGCCCTGGATTTAATCCCCAACACTGAGAAAGAAAGAGAGAAAGAAAAAGGAAGGAAGGAAGGAAAGAAGGAAAGAAAAGACTAAAATGTTAAATTTTGTTGTTTTACAATTTAAATTAAAAAACATATTCATGGTATGATCTAATTTTGTTAAACTTTGTTTAACAAAAAAATGCATATACATATGTATACACACATATATATGAAAAAATATCCAAAGGATATAAATTAAGATACTTAAGTAGTAATCACTGGCTGGTGGATATGAAATTTTTCATTTTCTTTTTTGGTACCAGTGATTGAACCCAGGGACACTCAACCACTGAGCCATATCCCCAGTCCTTTTTTGTATTTTATTTAGAGACAGGGTCTCACTGAGTTGCTTAGGCCTCACTCAGTTGCTAAGGCTTGGCTTTGAACTTGAGATCCTCTTACCTCAGCCTCCTGAGGCACTGGGATTACAGGTGTGAGCCACCGTGCCTGGCTCATTTTCTTATTTTTACTCATCTGTTTCCAACCTCTTTATGCCTATTTTCTGCTTTTGTAATAATAAAGCTATTTTCCCCAAATTATACTCATAAAACACAAGAAAGAAATAATGGGGGGCTGGGATTGCGGCTCAGCAGTAGAGCGCTCACCTAGCACGTGCGCGGCCCGGGTTCAATCCTCAGCACCACATAAAAATAAACGCATTGTGTACAACTAAAGCAAATAAATAAATATTAAAAAAAAAAGAAATAATGGGTATTAAAGCAGTAAATGCAAAGAGCATCAATAACTCTTGAGAAATCTCATAGTAAAAGAAGATGAAGTTGCATCTGAAAGACAAAACGGAGTGGTGACTCATTTTTTTGTGGTGGTTGAGTCCTTTAAAAGTCTGCTTAAGGGAATGGATCCAACTTCTGCCCTCAGAGAGATTAAAATAAATAAAGTTAAAAGTTTTCACGTCATTTTAGATGATGAAGCTTCCAAAAGCCCTTTTATCGCAACAGGTTGGGGACCACAGTCCCAGAATTTTTTGTTTACTCATTTAGCTTACTTGTTTGTTTTATATATATGCTGTAAATGGACACAATACCTTTATTTTGTTTATTTTTTTTAATGTGGTGCTGAGGATTGAACCCAGTGCTTCACACATGTGAGGCAAGCACTCTACTACAGAGCCACAACCCCAACCCCTACTCTTTTTTTAAAAAAAGCAATTTTATTTTATTTTTTAATATTTATTTATTTACTTTAGTTGTACACAATGCCATGCATTTATGTTTACGTGGTGCTGAGGATTGAACCCGGGCTGTGCACATGAGAGGCAAGCACTCTGCCGCTGAGCCACCACCCCAGCCCACTTTTTGTTTTTAATAGGGGACATGGAATGAGTCAGTGGAACATGAAAGGTGAAAGTCCCAAAAACAACAACAACAATCAGAAATTTGCACTAATATGGACTTCTAAGTTGTTATTTTTCATACACATTCAAATCTACACAGCAGATTTTTGTTGTTGTTGTTGTTCCACGGATTGAACTCAGGGGTACTCGACCACTGGGCCACATCCCCATCCCTTTTTTGTATTTTATTTAGAGACAGGGTCTCACTGAGTTGCAAAGTGCCTTGCCATTGCTGAGGCTGGCTTTGAACTCGCCATCCTCCTGCCTCAGCCTCCCAAGTCGCTGGGATTACAGGTGTGCGCCACCACGCCTGGCAATACAGCAGATTTTAGATTGTCAGAAAATGTTTTTGTGTGGTCTAGTATGAAGTCAACTGTTATGGAATGGTTTGGATGTGTGGTGTCCTTCAACAAATCACATGTGAGACAATGCAAGAATGTTCAGAGGTGAGGCAGGCGCGGTGGCGCACACCTGTAATCCCAGCACTTGGGAGGCTGAGGCAAGAGGATCGCCAAGTTCAAAGCCAGCCTCAGCAATGGCGAGGCACTTAGCAACTCAGTGAGACCCTGTCTCTAATAAAATACAAAAAAGGGCTGGGGATGTGGCCCAGTTGGTCGAGTGCCCCTGAGTTCAATCCCTAGTACCAAAAAAAACAGAATGTTCAGAGGTGAAATGATTGAATTATGAGAGTTTTTACCTAATCAGTGGATTAATTAACTTTTTTTGATTAACTGGATATAGGCAGGTAAGGTGTGGCTGGAGGAAGTAGGTCACTGGGCACGTGCCTTTGGAATTTATATTTTGTCCTTGGTGAATGGAGTATTCTCTTTCCTCCCCTCTCCTCTCCTTCCTGATTGCCAAGTCCTGAGCTGCTTTCCTCTGCCATGAAATTCTGCCTTACCTCTGAAAGCATAAGCCAAAACAAACTTTTGCCTAAATTGCTCTTTGTTGGGTCTTTAGGTCACAGTGATGCAAAGCTGCCTAAAACATCAAGGTGAGGAGCGTGGTGCGGTGGTGCACGCCTGTAATCCCAGCACTTGGGAGGCTGAGGCAGGAGGATTTCGAGTTCAAACCAGCCTCAGCAATGGCGAGGCACTTAGCAACTCAGTGAGATCCTGTCTCTAATAAAATACACAAAAGGGCTGGGGATGTGGCCCCTGAGTTCAATCCCCTGTACCAAAAAAAAAAAAAAAAAAACATTGTGAGGGCTTTCTGACTTTGTGGCACCACATGATTATGTAGGAAGGTTAGGATTTTAAGAATACACATTTTATAAAGATACTGTTAGTTATGACATTTCTTTCATCTTTTTGCAGAAATTTACCAATGGAGTCATTCTCTGCTGAGACCAACTCAACTGACTTACTCTCCCAGCCTTTGTATGAACCCCAAATAATTCTCTCCATGGTCATTCTTGGCCTCACTTTTTTATTGGGATTGCCAGGCAATGGGCTGGTATTATGGGGTGGCTGGCCTAAAGATGCAGCGGACGGTGAACACAGTTTGGTTTCTCCATCTCACCGTGGCAGATTTTCTTTGCTGCCTCTCCTTGCCCTTCTCCCTGGCTCACTTAGCTCTCCAGGGGTACTGGCCTTATGGCTGGTTCCTTTGCAAGCTTATCCCCTCCATCATCATTCTCAACATGTTTGCCAGTGTCTTCCTACTTACTGCCATTAGCCTGGACCGCTGTCTGATGGTACTCAGGCCAATCTGGTGTCAGAATCATCGCAGTGTGAGGACAGCCTTCGCTATTTGTGGATGTATCTGGATGGTGTCTTTTGCAATGTGTATTCCAGTGTTCATGTACCGGGAAACATTCACTGTAGACAATTATAAAATATGTGGCTACAATATTGATCTCTCCAGCTCGTCAGATTATTTGGACTACACCTATGATCTAGATGTATTAGAAAATGGATCTCTTACGAACTCCATTGTTCAGCAGCCTGAAAAAATGGATGATAAGTTAGATTCTTCCTCTTTTCAAACAAATGATCATCCATGGACAGCTGCCACCGTCCTCCAATCTCAAACACTTCAAAGATCTTCTGGAGATTTGATCCCTGTGGAGTCAGCAAGATTATCTAGTCAACATTCATCTTACAATAATTTTAAGCCTCCTGATATTTCACCTGCAAGCCCCAGTGGGTTTATCACTGAAGATCACAAAATTGATGCACTGCATAACCCTGATACTTTTCTTCTTACTGATTTAGACCTCTACCCCACGGCTTCTAGTGATACTTTATATAAGCCTGAGCTATCACAAGATTTCCAGAATTATAATGTAAGCCAATTCACTGACAGTCAAGTGCTAAAACCTATGGTGAAAACAGGTTTTGTTATAACCATTCCAAGGTTAGTGGTGGGTTTCTTGCTGCCTTTTATTATCATAGTGTGTTGTTATAGCATCATCGTTTTTCGAATGCGAAGGAGCCAATTGACAAAGTCTCGGAACAAAACTTTCCGAGTGACCATGATGGTGGTAACTGTATTTCTTGTCTGTTGGACTCCATACCATATTGTTGGAGTCCTATTATTGGTTATTAACCCAGAGTCTCCCTTGAGAGAGGCTCTGTTATCCTGGGACCATGTGGCCATTGCTCTAGCATCTGCCAATAGTTGTTTCAATCCCTTCCTTTATGCCCTCTTGGGGAAAGATTTTAGGAAGAAAGCAAAGCAGTCTGTGAAGGGTATTCTGGAGGCAGCCTTCAGTGAGGAACTCACACACTCTACCAGTTGTCCCCCAAACAAAGTCTTTTCAGAAAGAAACAGCATCAGCACAGGAGTGTGAAAATACAGAGCAACCTACCTAAGTAGATGTTTTTAGGTGAGTATTTGTAAAAGAATGAGGGATATGACAAGCAGGAGACTTCAGAAATCATCAAATAATCAATCCGGCAATTCTCAGAGTGTTGTTCCAAATTATTGGCATCAGCCTCAACTGGAATGGAAACTTGTTAGAAATTCAATTCTCAAGCTTCCATTGCTGAATCAGAATCTCTGGGAGGTGAGACCCATTGTTTTAACAGGCCCTTTTGTTTCTGATTGACACTAAATTGGAGAATCATTATAAAAATTACTCTATTTTTATCCCTGTCTAAGCCATGTGAGATAAATAAGAATTTAGTCTTTTTTTTTTTTTTTTTTTTTTTTGGTACAGGGAATTTAACCCAGAAGTGCTTTATCGCTGAGATATATTCTCCCAGCCCCTGACTTTTTTTTTTTTTTTTTTTTTTTTTGAGACAGTGTTTCATTAAGTTGCTTCAGGCCTCACTAATTTGCTGAGGCTGGCTTTGAACTTGCAATCCTCCTGCCTCAGCCTCCTGAGTAACTGAAATTAAAGGTGTGTATTACCATGCCCGGCCTACTCTATTTTTAAATGTTTCAATCACTAAGTTTTTTCTTTAGCATTATCTAAATCCTTTTCCATATTACCAACGTAAGACCATTTCTTCTTGTCTTATATGAGTGGAAGATCACTCATTCTGTATGGCTTTGTTATGATGTTGGTGGTGATGGTTTTAAATGAAAATAAGTTGCAGAAAGAAGCATATGAAAACAAGGCGTGATGCACCTGAGTCTGGAGCCGAGTACAATGCCAGATGTCTGCTGCTGCTGGGAATACCCCGGGATATAGGATACGGGAGGTCAAAATTTCCAAGATTACCATTAAAGGAACATCTATTGTTTGAATATGGACTATGGATATATCTAAAAACTTATGAAATATTATGGAAATGGTTTGGAGAATTCTCATTTGTTTATTCTATCTGCCTACTGATAAAACCACCTATCTTCATTCCTTTTAAATTTCTTAATTCCTTATTGTTCCCCTGCCTCTTAATCTTCTTTCACATCAGACTTTGTGCCTCAAATAACCCCTGATTTTGTAAGATTCTAGTTAATCCTCTTGTCCCAAATTAATAGTTTTCAAGGAACTTATTTCAAATGAGAGGAGAAAGAGAAGGGAGGATGGAGCAGTATTTCTTTGATTCACTGAAAAATGACTGAGAACTCTGACAGGAATACCATCAAAAAAGTGTTTTAGGGCTGGGGTTGTGGCTCAGAAGTAGAGCACTTGCCTAACATGCGTGAGGCACTAGGTTTGATCCTCAGCACCACATAAAAATAAGATAAAGATATTGTGTCCACCCATAACTAAAAAATAAATATTTTTTAAAAAGTGTTTTAGACATGACTCCAGGTCTCTTTCATGCCCAAATTACCAGATATAGCTTTTAAGTATTTATTATTTTTTGCTACCAGGGATTGAACCCACAGGTGCTTTATCACTGAGTCACACCCACAGCCCTTTTATTTTTTATTTTGAGACAGGATCTCTTTAAGTTGGTTAAGGCCTCGCAAAGTTGCTGAGGCTTTTGAACTCACAATTCTCCCACCTCAGCCTCTGGGACTCCTAGGATTACAGGCGTGTGCCACCATGCCCAGCAGCATTTAAGTTTTTAAAAATTAATCTTTATATTTACCAAGTAATAGCAATATACACATTTAATTATTAAATAATTTAAGGATGGGGCTGGGGTTGTGGCTCAGCAGCAGAGCGCTCGCCTCGCACGTGTGCAGCCCGGGTTTGATCCTCAGCACCACGTAAACATAAATGCATTGCATTGTGTACAACTAAAGTAAATAAATAAATAAAAAATAATAATAATTTAAGGATTATAATAAAATGAGGCTTTCTAACCCTTGTAACAATTTTAGATATTTTCCCTGATATTGACCATGTTCCTAAGTAATGTGCTTTTGCAGTGGTTTTTGTAGACATGAAAAAATGACTCCTTGTTTTGAAAGATGAAGATTGTTATCCAGATATCTTCCTATTTCTAAAATAGTGTATTCAACGTGCCAACTTTCATAATTTGCTCATGACCACAAATTTTTCTATTAATTTGCCTATATATTCTAACAACTTTCCTAACTTTCCTTGTTTTAAAAAAAAATTTATGAACACGTATTAATTATAAATATTAATGGGGTTTGGTGTGATATTTCCATACATACATACAGAATGCACTGATCAAATCCAACCACCCTTTTCCCATCACACCCACCCACCACCACCACACCACACACACACACCCTTCCCAATCTCTAGTAATCACAATTTTACTTTCAGATCAACTTTTTAACCTCTACCTATGAGACAGAATATGTAGTGCTTATCTTTCTGTGCCAGGCTTATTTCCCTTAACATAATATCCTTCAGTTCCATCCCATTTTGCTGCAAATGACAGGATTTCATTTCTCTTTATGGCTGAAAAATACTCTATTGTGTATGTATACCACATTTTTAAAATCTATTCAATTGTTAATGGGCATCTAGACTGATTCCATACCTTAGCTATTGTGAATAGTGCCGCAGTAAATCTTCTTTTGTTTTTAAAAAGCATTCTTCAATTCCCACCACATTCTCTTTTTCCTCTGTGTATTTCATCATGTTAAACCTTTGAAATCTTGGCTTGTTTATACCACAACGTAGTATTTTAGACTTTCAAGACATTATGATTTGCTCAATAATTGAGGTGAGGGTTTGGACTATTTGGACAAATTTGTTGTAAAGTACTATGCGGAAAAATTTCAACCCACTTAGAATTTTTTCAGTTTGTGAAGAAATAATGTCTGAACTGATGTAAGATTTGCAGTAATATACTTTCAATTTAATTTGCTTATGTATTTCATGTGAATAAATATTTTTGCTCATGGTTCCTTACAAGTGTCAGAAATTCATGGATCCTTTTAATGGATACCACAAGGTAGGCCTACTCCACCCATGAACCTGCAAGGGGTTACTGTCTCTCCCAACAAGATTTCACTACATTTAATAACATTTAAGAAAAGGTCTGTTAAAAGCATACTTTTAATTCTTCTTTCCATCAGTATTACAAAAAAAAAAAAAAAAAAAAAAAAAAGTCAGAGTCAACTAATTAAACCCAGTGGTACAGTGTAGGAAAGAGACTAAAGGACAAGTGAAACCAAAGGCTTTCACATTTCTCCTGTCCTACATGGCAAAAATAAATTGGAGACAAAGGCCAGTAAGATAAAACTGGAAACATTCTTCTTCTTCTTCTTCTTTTTTTTTTATTAAGAAAGCATGCAAAAACAAAAACAAAAAAAAAACCCAAAAAAACCCAACAACATTGACTTGTGAGACCATACACCCCTTCCCAGCCTGCACCAATGCAAAGCATTATGGGTGGTATAAAGGATTCACCAGACCAGAAACATGGGGTTGAGGAGAGGAAACCTGGGATGGTTAGATTGATACCAGATACTTGCTCCTTTTGTCCCTCTCCTCTGCTTTCTCCCTTATTTCCTCATTTAGGCAGTGAGCTCCTACAATTTTCACACATCACCTAATACAACAACGACTATACTTCATGTCCAGCAATGCTGGATCAACAAGAAAAAGTAGTATTCTTTCCATTTCATGGAGGGAAAGGGAAATTTAGGCCCAAAGGAAGTAGATTTGTCCTAGGCCATTTAGCAAGGCTGAGTTTGGCGGAGGAAAGCTGGAATCTCAGGAGGCCTACTGGCTACTCTAGACCCAGCCCCAAACTTCAGTTACTCTGGCTGACCACCAGGGTTCTTAATGTGACTAGTTTTCAGAATACACAGATAAACAAGGGGCATTTGTGTGTATGATTTAGACTACACTTCCTAACTCTGTATGGAACCGAGTAGAAAGGGGTTTAGAAAAGGAGTATTCATCTGTAAAGAAAGAATCTTTGGGAGAACTGAAGGGAAGTTGTATGTAGGATGCACCTTGAATGAAAGAAATAAGGAAGAGATGCCTAACATAGGGACACCAGGCAAAGGCATTTTGCCACCCTCTATGAGAAAAGCTCCTTTCCCTAGTGGAAAATATTGTGTCATACTTCAACCCCACTAAGTACTCTCCAACACAATGAGTGATTCAATCCACTCTCACCCCCATTTATTTCTTACAAAGGCTTCAAAGAAATAAAGTGCTCTTTAGTTAACTGCTCTATCTTGCCCCTTTACTTCAGCCTCACTGGACTTCTCCAACAAACTCATATATACCCCCTTCCAAAGAAAGGAAAGAGGCATATGAGGGGGAAAAGCAGGAGATCAGAAAGCCCAATATCTTGGAAAACATGGATAAATAAAAGAATATGAACAAACAGCAGAAATCACAGAGGGCTGTGTCCATTCCATACATTCTGTCCTGCAGCTTTCAGAAAGGGAAAATTCAGTGAAATAAAAATAGAAGCAAAATTGTTCTTCCCTCTCCTAACTCAAATACAACAAGTAACATTAAATATACACTAAGAACTTTGCAGCAATAAATCATGGCCATCCCTTGTTGAAAGAGATAAGTTATCCCTGTAACTTCTGCAAGTTGCCCTTGGCCCTCACTGAACTCTTTCTTCTAGACTATTTGCTCTCTTCTCTCAATTTCCTCCACCCATCAAAAGCCTAACTGCAAAAGCTTTAGCCCTGATGATCTGGATTTCAAGAGCAGCATCTTCCTATATAGTTAAATAAATGAAATATTCCCTATCCATATCTATGCCAGCTCCCTTTTCCTCTCCCCACCCTCCACTATCAATTCTATAGGTGTGATTCTGCTCTTATGTGGGAAAGAGATTCCCATATCATACCCAGGACATAATGAAACCCAGAGTATGAATGCCTTATTTTTTCTTTCTTGAGACTCCCAGAAAATGAAGGAAGAAAACAAGATGGTTTAAATATTAGAGCAAACAACTAGAGGGCAAAATGATATTTGCTCTATGGGAAAAGGCAATGAAGGGCAATCTATGAAAGTAAGAGCCATCGTTGATTTTCAGAGAGAATTATTTTTAAAAAGCCAAAAGGACTAAGCTGAAATCATCTCCAAGAAGCTGAGCCTATACTGAATAGTTGTCCTCACATACAACCATAGAAGAACAGTTCAAACCAAGGCCAATCCAATTTCCTTAGAGAATGGGCAAGGAATAAGCCAATGAGAGCTTACATGACATAGCAATATATACCCTATTTCACACTGATTTATATTCCATCACTTCTCCACAGTGTTCTACTCAACCCAATCTAAGTCTCTAATTCCACTAAGATTTTATTGTCGCTCTCCTGCACCATCATCCATCTTATCCTTGATGGGGAATGAGGATTGTCAGAAGAAGTATGGATTGATGGGATAAAGGGACAGGGATGAGCTCAGAGGACAGAATTAGCACCATTGAGTAAAACCTGCAAATTCATGGCTGCCAAGCAGTGTTTTAGACCCCTTCTACTCGACAGCGTGAACTCTCCAGTCCTGAGCTGAAACAGACAGGAATAGCAAACAACCTAAAGCTGGAAGGTGGGATTCGCATTGAGTTTCTCAGAGAGAAAGGTAAACCAGAAGTTGAAACCTTTCTCTATCATGGCCTTGTCTTCCAACCTGATGATTTTAAATTAGCAAAGGGTAGACACAGTCCATGGTATAGGAACAGGAGATTTGGGACAGTATATAACCAATAATAATAATAATAATAATAATAATAATAACATAATTAGAATAATAATAAATGAATTAGGGGAAAAACAGGAAGGACAAAAGAATGAGGCAAGAAAAAGGGTATTATCTTCGGCAGCATCTTGCGGTGGCTTCTCTGACAGAGAAAGAACAAAAAGAGGATATATATATATCTATATATATATACCTATATATATATATATAGATATATATATAGATATATATATCTATATACAGGCAGGAGAAGGGACAGGCTGGGGTTGCTCTTTCTTCATGGCCAGACTTCACCACCAGATCCTGGGCTGATGTCCACACTTTATTAAGTGATCAAGTCCCAGTCAAAGTCATCAGGGATCTCATCACTGGCACCAGGAGGAGGGACGGGTGGCCGAGGAACCATATGGTGTGCTGTCAGGAAGAAAGAAAGAGAGTAAAAGGAAACTGGATGAGAAGCTGCTCCATCAGTTTAGATGGAAAGTGATCAGCTACAAATAATACCGTGAAGATGGCCTTGTGCAGCTATTGCTTTATCAGGCTAGAGTTATTTTTGTTGCAGGCCACCACTTCAGTAAGAGCTCAGAAAATAAACTAAAGGAAGCTAGGTTATAGAACAATGAAACACTGAGCCATCAAAAATTATATTATGGGGCTGGGGATATAGCTCAGTTGGTAGAGTGTTTGTTTTGCATGCACAAGGCCCTGGGCTAAATTTCCAGCACCACACACACAAAAATTATATTATGAAGACTATCAGTAATGATAATATAACATAACAATGTAACATTACATGAAATAGCAGAACATAAATTTGAATTTATAAACTGGGCACACTGGCACACCCCTGTAATCCCAGCTACTTAGGAGGCTGAGGCAGGTAGATCACAAGTTCAAGGCCAGTCTGGATAATTTGGTGAGATCCTGTCTCAGAATAAAAAATAAAGGAGCTGGGGTTGTGGCTCACCTAGCACTTGTGAAGTGCTGGGTTCGATCCTCAGCACCACATAAAAATAAATAAATAAAATAAAGGTATAAAAAATTTAAAAAAATAAAAATAAGTAAAAAGGGATGGGTATATATCTCAGAGGTAGAGCTCCCCTGGGTTCAATCCCTAGTACCACAAAAAGAAAAAAAAAAAGAGAGAAAGAAGAAAAGAAATTTGTACTACATGGATAAAGAGTCCGATGTCACCACCAAAACTGAAAACATTTGTGATTATATAGGATGACAAGAGTGATTTTCCTAAAATGTATTCAAATGTAAAGGACCTGTTCATTTTATATTATCTATGGCAATTCAGTGTCTCCCCCACTTCGATCACCATCAAAGTTCAGTCCCAGGGTAGGGGTGTATCTCAGTGGTGAAGTGCTTACCTAACATGCATGAAGGCCTGGGCTCAATCCCCAGGACCACAAAAAAAAAAAAAAAAAAAATGATAGTTTAATCTCAAGCCTCTGATATTACGAGTCAGGTGACAAGAAAGCAGCCATGTGCACAAAGCAGGTATGGCAGGTATGTTTGTACAAAAAATTAACTTTATTTGCCTGAATAAGTATATTTTCCATCTAGATTCTAAAGCTAGACATAAGTGTCCCACACATATATCTTTTGCTTATATGTATGCTTTTCTTTTCTTTCATTATTGTAGTTAAAAGTTAATTTTAAGGGGCTGGGGTTGTAGCTCAGTGGTAGAGAGTTTGCCTAGTAAACTGGGTTTGATTCTCAGTACCACATATAAATAAATTAATAAAGGTCCATTAAAAAGTTAGTTTTAAATTAAATCTATGGCTGGGGTTATAGATTAATGATAGAGTACTTATCTAACATGCACAAAGCCCTGGGTTTGATTCCCAGCACTGCTAAATGAAAAAATACAGACTTTTTTTTTGTTACCGGGATTGAACTCAGGGGCACTCGACCACTGGGCCACATCCCCAGTCCTTTTTTGTATTTTATTAGAGACAGGGTCTCACTGAGTTGTTAAGTGCCTCGCCATTGCTGAGGCTGGCTTTGAACTCGCGATCCTCCTGCCTCAGACTCCCAAGTGCTGGGATTACAGGCGTGCCCACTGCGCCCGGCTCTACATCAGACCTTTTTTTTAAAAAAATATTTATTTATTTGTTCTAGGTGTACACAACGCCTTTATTTTTACATGGTGCTGAGGATCGAACCCAGGCCTTACACGTGCTAGGTGAGTGCTCTACCGCCCCCACATCTGACTTTTTAAAGTCTCCCCTGATATATGCCTCCTAGCAATTAAGTAGCCCATCCCTATCCTTGGGCCTTGGGAATCAAGACGGCTCACTCCCTTCTAGGCACTCAACCAGAAAGCAGGTTGAGTCAGAAGAAAACAAAACAACTTAACAGAGATGACAGAGCTCAGTTATTTAAGTGCTCAGTTGCAATTAATACTTCAAGAGAGTCAAAAACCCTTCTTGGCTCTTACCTGGGCGATTATATCCTGCTGAGTCCTGGGTGGTGATTGGGTACATTGGTGATGGACCAGGGTAGAGGTGGGGGCCTTGTGGATGTCCATAGGAGTTCACTGCCAAAACAAGACAAGAGTTAGTTGAGTGGGGAATCACTGTACTCAACAAAGCAGGGAGAAAATACTTTCAGCTTTCTCCCCATCAATCTCTGTCTCCCTTCCCTGCCTTGTTCTATAGCTCCTGTGGGCATGAAGGCTTTCTACAAGTTATCAGTCCTCACCACCTAGGGTAAAATAGAATGGATACTAAAAGTGTAAAATACCCAATATAAAAATAACAAATATAGAATCATGATCATCAAATCTCTCTCCTTTCAATGGTTTGATCCACCTGATATGATCCAGGAAAGGGTTACTGAGACACAATTTGTTTTTTTGGTACCAGTGATTGAACTCAGGGACACTCAACCATTGGGCCACATCCCCAGCCCTTTTTAGTATTTTTATGAGAGACAGGGTCTCACTGAGTTGCTAAAGTGCCTCGCCATTGCTGAGGCTGGCTTTGAACTCGTGATCCTCCTGACTCAGCCTCCCAAGTGCTGGGATTACAGGCGTGCACCACCGCACCTGGCTTGAGACACAATTTTTTAAAAAATATTTATTTATTTGCTTTAGTTGTACATAATGCAATGCATTTATGTTTACATGGTGCTGAGGATTGAACCCGGGCCACGCACGTGCTAGGCAAGCGCTCTACCACTGAGCCACAATCCCAGCCCCAAGACACAATTTCTAATGGGGACTTTCTCTAATAAATTTTCTCCCTTTTCGTAAGTAATTTTGATCTCCTAAACCAAGGTCTGAAAAGGACCAGTCTATTTCTTTTGTATTTTTCAGGATTCACTGATTTAACAGACATTCAGTCAATGTAGCTAACAAACTAGTCCCACTGCAAAGTATGGATCACTGTCCATAAAATTATTTCTCTCATTTCTTTTTTACCTTTTGCCCACCTTCCTTTTCATCATAGTCTCTATCTTGGAGCTTACTTTGTACAGTACCTTGGTTCATGGCTGGCTCCTGTTTGCCACTGGTGAGGGCACAGGAGTCAGTAATACGGGTAGGGGCTGGTGGCCGGTGGGAACTCCCTTGAGGAGGCATGTGACCAGTCTGAGTTAGGAAGTGGTTGAGGGAGTCACACAGATTGGCAATGTGATGCTGGTCGAGGGTCCAGTTCTTCTGCTCTGCCTGTCGTAGACTCTCCATGAGTTCTACAAATAGGAAAGCAAGCAATGCTAACTTTGCAGAGGCACTAGAGTCCCTACCAGACCCATCCCTATTTCACTGTTCCACCCACATCAAATGTTCCACCCACATCAAAAGTCAACACCACTGATAAGATGCATTAACAATTCAATTTTTTTTTTTTTTTTTTTGTGGTACCGGGGATTGAACTCAGGGGCACTCGACCACTGGGTCACATCCCCAGCCCTTTTTTGTATTTTATTTAGAGACAGGGTCTCACTGAGTAGCTAAGTGCCTCGCCATTGCTGAGGCTGGCTTTGAACTCGCGATCCTCCTGCCTCAGCCTCCCAAAGTGCTGGGATTACAGGCGTGCGCCACCGCGCCCGGTGCATTAACAATTCAATTTAAGTGCCCTACATTTTCAAGTTCCCATTCTATTTGTTCCTTACCAAACTTTTTTTTTTTTTTTTTTTTTTTTTGGTACCGGAAATTGAACTCAGGGGCACTCGACCACTGGGCCATATCCCTAGCCCTTTTTTTGTATTTTATCAGAGACAGGGTCTCACTGAGTTGCTAAGTGCCTTAGCATTGCTGAGGCTGGCTTTGAACTCACAATCCTCCTGCCTCAGCCTCCCAAGTGCTGGGATTACAGGCGTGTGCCACCGCGCCTGGCTGCTTATAAACCAAACTCTTATAATTTCCATCTTACCAATGAATAAAACAAACTTTCAAAGTGATTGAATGAATTAGCTGTGGTCACACTGTCAGGAAGTGGTAACAAAACTACAAAACAGTGGTCCAGGGGTTCTAAATTCTAAGAGCCTTCTCTCCCCTAAAGATAAAACTGACTAGCCAGGCGCGGTGGCACACACCTGTAATCCCAGCACTTTGGGAGGCTGAGGCAGAAGGATCATGAGTTCAAAGCCAGCCTCAGCAATGGCGAGGCACTTAGCAACTCAGTGAGACCCTGTCTCTAAATAAAATACAAATAAGTACTGGGGATGTGACCCAGTGGATGAGTGCCCTTGAGTTCAATCCCCAGTACCACAAAAAAAAAAAAAAAAAAAAAAAAAAAGATAAAACTGACTAGAAGAAATCATTGACATATTTTTAGTTAGGGCAAAATTAATTTGAAGACATTATCAATATTATTCATCTGTGTAATGTGGAGGGGAAATAATGAAACACTTCGAATTTCACTTACCCACCCCCTTCTCATTCTATTGGATTTTTCTGCTTATTCTCTCCTTCCAGTCATCATCCTTTAAACACTAACCTGAGAACTGTGACTGCTCAATGCTGGACCAGTTAAGCCGATTCACCATCTTAAAGCTTTCTTTTAAGGAGTCAATATTGGAGCACCAATCAGGAGGAAAGGCTGTAAAGAAGAAAGTAGGTAATGAGATAAAGTAGAGTATAAGACAGCAGCCAACTGATAACAGACTGACTATATGCAAGATTCTTGCACCTACACAGGTTACCAGCTGCATTACCAAGACATTTTTGGACTCTCCCTACCTGGAGATTTAGGACTGGTAAAACTATCTGTGTTTTAAGTACAGCACAGATCACAGGCAGGAGAACATGCAAAAAAATCCTAATTGATCCACAAATATATGAAAGGGAAATAGTAAAATCCTTAATCCCCAAATCCTCCACAAAATAGAGCTGTAGGCAGCAACTTCCATATGCTCAGTTAAGCTCTTGGGAGACTGAGGCTAAAAGACTCACTATTGACTTCTTAACCAACTGTACCTCCATGGCAGGGTCAGAATAAGGGACTCATTCACCCTTTCCTAGGCTTTCTCTATACCCTCCTTACTCACCGAAGCCAGTACTGTTGATGGGCGCCTGGCCTTGTGCCTGCTGTTGTGGTGGTGGCTGCTGCTGGGCAGGGTGGGAGTGGGGATGGTGCTGATGAGGATGGTAGCCTCCGTGCTGCAGTGGGGGTGGATGTATGGCCATCACAGGGGGAGGCCCATAGCTTTCAGCCCCAGCTTGCTTTGCCCCTGGTGGGGTACAACCATCAGGGCTTGGGGTATGCAGTGGAGGGGCACCCCCTACAGTTGAGGGGCCCTGGGCTGGTGCCTGCTGTGGCTGTGGCTGTGACTGTTGAGGTGGCTGTGGCTGCGGCTGCTGCTGCTGCTGCTGCTGTTGAGTTGGTGGTGGCTGTTGCTGCTGATACATGTAGTAGTTGTTAGAAGGTGGCATGTCCCCCAGGAGAGATGAAAAGCCTGCAGGGTGAGGAAGAAGCAGACATATAACTTAGGCAATGCATGTTTCCCTAATAGGATTTTCTCTGGGTCAAGATGGGAGACCTGGGGCTGGGGTTGTGGCTCAGTGGCAGAGCGCTCGCTTAGCATGTGCGCAGCCCGGGTTCGATCCTCAGCACCACGTACAAATAAACGCATTATGTACAACTAAAGCAAATAAATAATATTTAAAAAAAAAAAAAAAGATGGGAGACCTCAGACAGAAACTATAGGATTAAAAGAATAAGAGTGTTCTGGGGTCCTCTGCCTGTAATTCCAGCAATTTAGGAGGCTGAGGCCAGGATGGTACATTTGAGGCCAGCTTGGGAAACTTAACATGACTCTGTGTCAAAACGAAACAATGGAAAAAAGGTTGGAGATGTACCTCAGTAGTAGAGTACACCTGGTTTCAATCTCCAGTGAAAAGAGAGAGGGGGAGAGAAAGGAAGGAAGGAAGGAAAAAAGAAAGAAATGAAGGAAGGAAGAAAAGACATAGTAGTTGGGGCTGGGATTGTGGCTCAGCAGTAGAGCACTTGCCTAGCACGTGCGCAGCCCGGGTTTGATCCTCAGCACCATGTAAAAATAAATAAAGGCATTGTGTACAACTAAAATAAATAAATATTAAAAAAAAAAAGAAGAAGAAGAAGAAAGGACATAGTACAGAACTGCAAGGATACCTGTGTCCCTCCTGGCAGATAACCAGGAAGGCAGTTAGGTTGGGGCAGGGCATTGGCAGTGTGGTGACCGCTCATATTTTAGTCAAAAGGTCAGTGTGTACTGAGTTTTCATACTACTTTTCAGGAATTTGGGCATAGGCCAGGAACCATGATTTCAAAAATCAGATAGCAGGTGAAATTTAAAAAGTAAATTATAAATAAAAATGAGCAACTGGGCATCTCTTTACTCCTCTACTGTTACTGCCTTCTTGTACTCACTACCAACAAATGGAGCTTGGGTGAAAAGCAGAGTGGGAATGGATTTACTTCCCAAGAAGACTGGACAGGGATTTCTAGACATGGGCTAGGGACTTTTAGTCACAGCTGAACTTGAGTGAACACTTTGTTGTCCTCACTCCATTTAATATAATGTTTTACTTTATTTCAGAATTTTCTCCAAACTCCTTATCTCCAGTCAACCAACTACTGAGTTGGATTAATTTCTCAAATAAATAATACAATCTTATAACATACTATAGATACTGATCCCCTCGGATATAAAAAGAAAGAATTCATGATGATTAATATATATTTTCCAAAAACTGACTCCTAACCAATTCTTATCATTTGTTAAGCCCCTGCTGCCTACAAAGGGCCGAAGAAGGAGAAGGGAGCTGCCTCACTTGAACTCATAACCCTCACCTCTACCTCTAATTCTTTTTCAAAAAATTCAGGAAATGCAGAGGGATGAATGAGATGATCTCTCAAGGGGACACCCAATATGTGACAATTACAGAAATGTATAAACAGTTAAGATATTAAGTGATATTAAGAAAGCATTATTAGGGCTGGGATTGTGGCTCAGCGGTAGTGCGCTTGCCTAGCACGTGCACGCCCTGGGTTCGATCCTCAGCACCACGTACAAGTAAAAACACATTGTGTACAACTAAAGCAAATAAATAAATATTTTTTAAGAAAAGAAAGCATTATTAATTATGTTAGGAGTGATAGTAGCATGGTAAATAAATAAAGAAAAAGTCTTTATCATTTGGCAACATATTACTGAAATGATATTAGTGGGTGGAATGAAACAATGTCTGGAAATTGCATGAAATTATTCCAATTTCAAAAAAACTGGGTGGTAAATAGAATAAGCTTAACAGAATATTAATAACTTAAATTGGGTGATGGAAACATGGGGGTTTATTATACTATTCACTCTATTTGGCATATGTTTGAAATTTTTCATTGTAAGAAATAATATAAATAGAAATATACAACAGAATAAAAATAAATTGCTCTAATAATGAAATACAGGGACTCTTGGGGAGAAGATACTATTGCTGTCCCCTAGTGGTCATGCTCTAAATGACTTGCTCACAGCTATAAAATCACTGCCTGTGGGCTTGAGATATAGCTCAGGGGTGAGTGCTTGCCTAACAAGTACTGGCCCTGGGTTCCATCCCAGTACCAGGGGGTTGGGGGCGGGGAGAATCAATGTTCCTAGTTCTAGACTGGGCAATCCTTCAACTCATTTTTTTTGAAGCTTACAATCCAGGCTACCCCCTGAAACAGTAGTCCTATTCCAGACAGTTTTAGTTCCTGATATGTTTCCTGTGAACAGTGATCAATCTCTTTGCATGTAAATATAACAAACGAGGGACAGAAGAGAATGTCACCACTTATACAAAAATGTAAGAGAATACAGGCACCCATCCCAACTCCAGACTCACCATGCTGCGATGAAGAAGAGGACTTCTCCAGCATGGATTTATAGAGGTTGCGGAAGGACCAGCTTAGATCCTGAAAGTTGATCTCTGAGTAGGAGAATTTGAAGTCATGGTTGGTGTTATAGAGGGGAGGGGGACCCTCAGAGCTTTCTCGGCCTGGAGCCCCTGATGCCACTGTTCCACCATCCACAGACCCTGTACCCTGCAAAAACAGGTAAGAAAGTCCTGATCTGTGTCCCAGCTGAGGGATCAATATAATATTTTATGGTCACCAGGCTCTTCTGCCTGTCCTCTTGGTCCTCTCCAATATATTCAATGGAACAGCATCATTTTCTCCTTCTTTTCTCATTGGTTGTTCTTGAGTCTGACCTCATTTTCCATTTCTTCTTTGACTGCCCTTTCCCTACATTACACTCCATACCCTTCTTTTCTTTCTCATGGCTTTTTTGATTCCCCTTCCTCCTTCTCACCTTTATTTATTTATTTATTTGGTACCGGGGATTGAACTCAGAGGCACTCTGACCACTGGGCCACATCCCCAGCCCTTTTTTGTATTTTATTAGAGACAGGGTCTCACTGAGTTGCTAAGTGCCTCGCCATTGCTCAGGCTGGCTTTGAACTCTCAATCCTCCTGACTCAGCTTCCCAAGTGCTGGGATTACAGGTGTGTGCCACCGCGCCCAGCTCACCTTTATTTTTTTCCCTAAATTTTCTGAAAGTTCTGTTATATCTTTCTCTTCCTCTCTTTCCCTCTTTGGGATTCCCTCTTTTGCTTTACCCTTTTTTTCCAATTTTTATTTTCCTAACATGTCACAGATAATATGTAATTTTGAACAGAAACCTATCTGAAGCCACATAACCATCTGTCCAACTATCCATCCCTGTGCCCCCTACCACTTTTGCTTCCTACCTGGCTATAGCTGGCCATAGATGTGGGGCTCTGAAGTGACATCTGAGGATTCCCCTCAGGAGGCAGTGAGGCTTCTCCACTACCTGGAACGCCTCCCCGTGGGCTTTTGCTTGCTTCCTGTTCTGGTGAGTCTTGGGATAGCTGAGGGTTGCGACAGAAAAGAAATCTATAAGAAAAAGTAAAAAATCTTTCCCAAACCCATGGTCTCCCCTCTGCTGCATTCTGTCTTAGTTTTGGAAAAGACTGAATATTCAGAAAAGTAGGTGGAAAGAGCAACTGACTTAGAAATGGCATCTTCCCAGGAAGAGGAAACTTACATCATCATCTGGAGGGTGTCTTCTCTTTCGGGAAATGTCAGGGCAGGTGTCTATTGTCCAATAAGAGCCCTGGAAGAAGAACCCATCCCCACAGAGAAAAAAATAATTACCTATAGAAGTGCCCACTTTTTTTTTTTTTTTTTTTTTTTTTTTTTTGGTACCGGGGATTGAACTCAGGGGCACTCACCACTGGGCCACATCCTCAGTCCTTTTTGTATTTTATTTAGAGACAGGGTCTCACTGAGTTGCTAAGTGCCTCGCCATTGCTGAGGCTGGCTTTGAACTCGTGATTCTCCTGCCTCAGACTCCCAAGTGCTAGGATTACAGGTGTGCCCAGCAGAAGTGCCCACTTTTGAAAATAGATATTTAGGAAGATAGTCACATAAGCCAACAGCCATATTAAGAAATGGGCCTGGATCTCAGGGGTATAGCTCAGAGGTAGAGTGCTTGCTTAGCATGCACGAGGCTCTGGATTTGATGGCCAGCACCAAGAAAGGGGAGTATATGGGGGGTGCAGGAACAGGGCTGGGCATTTACAAAGATTATTCTTTTTTTTTTTTTTTTTCTCTTTGATACCAAGGGCACTCTACCACTAAGAACTATACCTTAGTTCTTTTTAATTTTTATTTTGAGACAAAGTCTCACTAAGTTGCAGAGGCTGGACTCAAACTTGTGATCCTCCTTCTTTAGCCTCCCAAATCAGTGGGATTATAGGCATATACTACCTGATGCCACTTTTAGACATTTACACAGACATTACACAGAATCCTGAGGGCACTAGGTATTAATGAGAAAGAAAACTGTCCTAAAAGCTCTCTGAGTGTGCCAGAGGTAGTCCTGTGGTCCAAATACAGGCCTCACTTATTTTGAAGGGTTAGAACTACAATATTTAGGCAAAGAATGGCAAAATGTCCAGAGATAGCCATTCCCTTTCTTTGGGACCCGAGGCAAAACTCATCTGGCCTTTAGCATGTGCTTCCGCAAATTGGGAGAATGTTCCATCCCTTCTCTTATGAAAGTAAAAACTAGAGATTTTTTCCTATAATTTTTGGTGTATTATAGTTGTACATAATGATGGGATTTATTCTTACATATTCTTTTTTTAATATTTTTTAGTTGTTGATGGACTTTTATTTATTTGTATGTGGTGCTAAGAATCAAACCCAGTGCCTCACACATGCTAGGCAAGTGCTCTACCACGAGCCGCAACCCCAGCCCTTGTTGTTACATATTCATACATGCACACAATATAAGAATATAATTTAGCCAATATCACTCCCCAGTACCTTCCCTTTCTCTCCCCTCCACCCTCCCCCTGGTCCCTTTCCTCTCCTCTGCTGATTTCCCTTTCATTTTCATAAGACTCCACCAGCCAAGCCTTTTTCTTTTTTCCTGTCTAGCTTCCACATATGAGAGAAAACATAATCCTTGACCTTTCTAGTTTGGCTTATTTCACTTAAGTTCCATCCATTTTCCTGCAAATGAACTAATTTCATTTTTCTTTATGAATAAAAAATTTACTTCATAACACATTTTTTTAAAAATCCATCTATCAGCCGGGCGCGGTGGCGCACGCCTGTAATCCCAGCACTTTGGGAGGCTGAGGCAGGAGGATCGCGAGTTCAAAGCCAGCCTCAGCAATGGCGAGGCACTTAGCAACTCAATGAGACCCTGTCTCTAAATAAAATACAAAAAAAGGGCTGGGGATGCGACCCAGTGGTCGAGTGCCCCTGAGTTCAATCCCTGGTACCCACACACACAAAAAAAATCCATCTATCTGTTGATGGTTACCTAGGCTGGTTCCATAGTTTGGCCATTGTGAATTGTGCTGCTATAAACATGGGTATGCATATATCACTGTAGTATATGACATTAATTCTTCAGGATAAATATTAAGTAGTGGTATAGCTGGGTCATATGATAGTTCCATGCCTAGCCTTTTTTCTTTTTTGGTGCTGGGGATTGAACCCAGGGCCTTGTACATGCAAGACAAGCACTCTAACAACTGAACTATCTCCCCACCCTCCCCATGCCTAGTCTTTTTTTTTTTTTTTTGGTACCAGGGATTGAACTCAGGGGCACTCGACCACTGGGCCACATCCCCAGCCCTTTTTTTGTATTTTATTTAGAGACAGGGTCTCACTGAATTGCTAAGTGCCTCGCCATTGCTGAGGCTGGCTTTGAACTCGCGATCCTCCTGCCTCAGCCTCCCAAAGTGCTGGGATTACAGGCGTGCACCACCGCGCCCGGCTCATGCCTAGTCTTTTGAGGAACCTCCATACCAACTTCTACAGTGGTTGTATTGATTTATAGTCCCACCAACAGTGCAAAGTGTTCCTTTTTCTCCACCTCCTCTCTAGCATTTATTATTTGTATTCTTGATGACTGCCATTCTGACTAGTGTGAGATGAAATCTCAGTGTAAAAACTAAAGATTTTTGTATATAAAAGTTTCTACAAAGGTTATTAAGTCAATCTTTTACATCTAGAAAGAAAAAGAATGCCATAAAAAAGAAAGGGAGCTTCAAAATCAGCTTTACCAAATAGTCCTACTGGGAGAAAACAAAAAGATTTCACAATCTTCCTTAGTCACGCATTCTAGTGGGGGCCCACAAGCTTGTCAACTAAGCTCTTCCTTTGAGGAAAAATAAAGATGCTTCTCTAATTAACATGATTTCCTCTTCTGGGTAATTAAAACAGCCACAGGACTCTGGGCCATCAACTACTTCACTCTCTTTCCTGCTCCTCCCTATGATTCCCATTGCAGTGTCTCACCTTCCCAGGGTCATCCCGAGGTCTAGGCACCTTCCGGAAACACTTGTTGAGAGAAAGGTTGTGCCTAATGGAATTCTAGGGAAGCAGAGAAGAAAGTTAGATGCAAGATTGTGTGAAGCAGAAAATTTTCCAATAGGACATAAAAGAACATAATGCACAATAACGTTCAGGGATCAGGGTAAATTTAGCAGCTGTTAACTACACTGATGTTAATTACATATCACAAAGCAGGAGCAATGGGATAAGAAAATGAAGACATTAAATTGATGAGTGAGATCAATCAACACTATAGCCATCCTCTCATCTGAAAACCTCATTATATGGTTTTTCAACTTTTCCACTCAACTGACAAAAGGTACATAAATGACTGAAAAATTATATCTGCCACCAGGCATGATAGTGCACATCTATAATTCCAGCAGCTTGGGAGGCTGAGGCAGGAGGATCACCTTGAGGATCATGAGTTCAAGGTCAGCCTCAGCAACTTATTGAGGCCCTAAGCAACTCAGGGAGACCCTTTTTCTAAATAAAATATAAAAAAGGGGAACCAGGGTTGTGGCTCAGTGGTAGAGCATTTGCCTAGCATGCATGAAGCACTGGGTTCAATCCCTGGCACCACATAAAAAATTTTTTTAAAAAGTAAATAAAATAAAGGTATTGTTCACCTATAACTAAAAAAAGTCTTTTTAAATATATACGTATATAAAAGGGATATATTTTATACATATATAAAAGAGATGTGGCTCAGTAGTTAAGTGCCCCTGGATGGTTCAATCCCTGGTTACCGCCACCGCCCTCCCCCGCCCCCAAATCACATCTATCTAGTTCTTCAGCACAAAAGAAAAAGTGTTTTAAAAACTTTATGTAGACTATAACAAAATATAAGTCAGGGATAAAACAAAAGCATAAATTACCTTCACTTTGTCAATAGCCCCTAGAATTGTCACATCTGGACAAAAGAAAAATATTGTTTATATGTGTTTGGTGGGGTTGAAGGTTGTGGTCTAGTGGAGATATATTTACAATAGGAAAGCAGAATGCTTTCAATAGTCTCCAGTTTACTGTCCAGTTTGTACATTAACTGATTTAAAGAGTGAGAAAACTACACTGAATTCCCATTCCTACTCAATAATTGGCAAATGAGCTATTCCTCCAAAAAGTTATAACATCAGCCTTCCTTCTTTACTCCGAAGAGCAACCCCTTCTTCCTTTAACTCTAGGAAAACAACTTAACCTCTCATTACTTGTTTGGTGGACCAGTTGTTGATTAAAGACCTAATTACATATATTTTTTCTTGATATACAATTTTTCAAATGATGATGACTATGTTCAATGAAGCTATGGAAATTTGATGGGTTTCCTACATCTAGGTCGGAGGGAATAATGCCATGCCTTGCATAGTGACTTGAACATAGTAGAATGGCAATAAATATGTGTGAAATGAATGAGTGTCCTTTTTGAGGAATTAGAAGAAAAGAGGGTTATGATGAGCAACAGCATCCTGCATCCATAACTATACTTAATGGCTTGGCATCACTGGAGTTTCCTGATATATCTTAAGAAAATCATTCTATATAACAACTTAAAATAAAAGAAAAAGTAAATAAAAAGAAAATCATTCAACTCTGAAAAAGGTAAAAGATATGAGATTTTTAAATTTACATATCTTTGAGACTTGGCAGAGCAAACTGGACCAGATTGTGGAAAGGAAACAAAGGTAGAGAAAAAGAGAAAACAAAAGCTAAAAATAAGCCCAGGTTCTAGAAGCAGTCCCACCTTCCAACCAATGCCAGCATTCTTGTAATAGGGGAAGTTATCACAGATCCAACGGTAAATCTCACTGAGGGTCATCTTCTTGGCTGGAGAGGAATTGATGGCGTAGGTGATGAGGGTAGCATAGCTGTATCGTGGTTTGCCATCCTGGTGGACTGCTGCCTCATCTTTGCTCAGGGTGGCATTAGGATCTGTGGGTGAGCCTGGGGAACACTTGCGGCTGCCCCCTGGAGTTCCAGCCTGGGAGGCACTCCCAAGCTTCTCAATGGTAGCTCGGAGGGTCAGCTGGGGAAGCCAGTCTATGGAGGTGAGGCTACTTTCTAGGTCAGAAGCCATGTTACTTCTGGGCTCTGCAAAGAAGAGGACAAAGGTGGGTAGAAAAATAAATGAGGGGCTGGGGTTGTGGCTCAGCGGCAGAGCGCTCGCCTCGCACGTGCGCGGCCCGGGTTCGATCCTCAGCACCACGTAAACATAGATGCATTGCATTGTGTACAACTAAAGTAAATAAATAAATATTAAAAAAATAAATAAATAAATGAGTACTACCTCCACTTACTGGGGACAAGAAATACTAGATTCCTAATGTTTAAGGGAAGTATTTCTTCCCATTATAATTCCCATAGGAGATTCCTCTCCTGGGATGGCCCTCAATCAGTGTCTAGAACTCCCAAGCAGATACATCTTCAATCAAATACCAGAAGATCAACTGCTACTTATCCTACATTTTAATGCAGATGCAGCATCCCCACAAGACCTCTCCCTGAAGGCAGGACCAGACACCAAACCTCACACCAAATTGAGATATGCCCTCAATTCTTCTTACATACAGCCCTACAACATAATGTTTCAGAACTCTGTAGGGATACACTTTTTTTAACCCACTAAGCAGGTAAAATTAGTCCATTCTCCAATTATATGACACTTGTTATATTTGTATACAACATCCACAGGTAGATAGCACAAGCATACATGTAAAGAAAAGCAATCTGAGTGAACACAGATATATACTAATGAAGCACATACCAACATTTTTTAAAGTTCCTTCATATTAGATATATAATGAGCATTCAGCCTTTTTATCCCAGACATATGTGCTTAGGAAGCATATTAGACATATCCCAGGTATAAATTATATATGACAACCAGCAAAGACCAGATACAAAATTGACAGATACATAAGGGGACTCTTAGGCTGAGGCCACAATTAGATATTTAGCATACATTACCAACAGAGCACAAAGTCACACAGAAGAAACAGATCTTGAGTACACTGCTATGCTCACACCTTTAAAGCTACCCCTTGCTTGCTCCCGCCCACAGACACTAGCACCAGGAAGAAATCATCAGCAAGGACCTCCCCCCTCTCAGCCTGCTGGGCTTCACAGAGCTAGGGAGACACCCAGCTGTGTGTGCATGGGTAACAATCAGATAGCCTGACTAAAAATAGCCACTCTGGGGCTAGGAGCTGGCTCCCCTTCCCCTCCCTCCTCCTCCCTCCTTCCTTCCCAGCCAGGCACGCAGGCTCCTTGCACCTCCATGCAAACTCCTAAGGCTGCCAGACCGCCCACGCTTGATGTTTGCACGCCCAACTGCCAACCACACTGCCTGGGTGCTCTTGCTTGCCAGAGAGGTGTAGCTACAGTGACATCTTGGTGGGGGAAGGTGAAGAATTAGGGATGATATCTGTACCACAGTGTCCAGAAAGGCTGGCAAGAACTACTAGGTAGCCATTTGGCACTCCCTTAGAGATGATGCCAGCAACCCCCTAAGCACTTGCTACCTAACAGGTTCGTGCCTGCACAGCTGCCAGATTCCAGCTAGCATTTCTTCCTCAGTCCCACCAGGGCATTACTCTAGAGGAGTCAGGTCTAGAATGCCTGAGTTCAGATCCTGGACAGAAACATATTAGGTAGGTGGCCTAAATCTACAGCCAGATGCATGCATGAGCATATACATACAAGTATACACAGTTCTACACATTTTGCAGGTCAAAACTCAATTTCAGATAGGACCCTCCCAACCCCTCTCTTGACCCCAATACATCTTTCAGGCTCTCTTTTTAAGTAGTAATTCTTCTGTCCTTGACACCTACCCTTTCCCCTAAGGGTCAGTATTCTCACTCCCCTCTTCCCCAAGGTCCCACCCATGCAATCTGCCTGTACACACAAGTACACAGCCATGTGGCCACCCAGTAACACACCCAGTCCACGAGGCTGAAAAAAACACCTTAGTGCCTCAGGGGCCAATTGCAACATAAGAATTGTTTGACAGGAGGGAAAAAAAAAAAAAAAATGGGGGGGGGGACGCCTATAAATAACATCATGAAAGGTTTCCCCTTTTATCCTTAGCTCCTCTCCCCATCATCCTCCTTTTAATCCTACTACTACCACCTTGCCCCAAACCATGGAAACTTGGAAAATAATTGGGACACTTAATCATTCCAGGAAACCATACACCTTCTCCCAGCCTCTGGGCTATAGCAGGGAGTTCAGACAATATCTCAGTCCTGTAGCTGGGTTACCCCAGCTGAAGAGCAACATATCAATTAGGAGGTTCTCAGTGACCAGGAATCTCCTGGGTCCTGCCCAGAAGGAGAGATCCTTAAAGAGCTTTTACCCTATGTTCTTCCCTTGAGACAGGGTCTCACTATGTTGTCCAGGCTGGCCTCAAACTCCTGCACTCAAGTCCCAGTCTCCCAAGTGTGGAGACTACAGGCATGTTTCATCCTTATTTCCTGTGGAAGATCCCTAGGAAATATTATTTATTTATACAAAGGATTGAACCCAGGGGCACTTAACCAGCCCCTTTTTTAGATTTTATTTAGAGACAGGGTCTCACTAAGTTGCTTAGGGCCTTGCTAAATTGCTGAGGCTGGCTTTGAACTAGAGATCATCCTGCCTCAGCCTCCTGAACCACTGGATTACAGGTGTGTGCCACTGCACCCACCTTAAGAGCAGAGACCTCCAGTTGACATTTCATCTGAAACTCTCTCAAAACTGAATAAGAGCATGAGAGTGAATTTAAAGTGTTTAGAGAGCTTAGAGATACATGCCAATCACCATGACTCCTGAATGGAAGTAATCAACCTTTTACTAGTTGTTCTGTGCTCTTTTCTACCCTTACCCTAGCACCAGGTTAGGACACTGAAGTTAAATTTAACCTTTCTCCTGGACCCTCCCAGTCAGTTCTCCAGATAGAAAACTCAGTACTCAAAATATACCCAATCTTACCAGCTATAAGAAGCTTGCAGGGTCAGATCCTTCTGGTCTTCTAGCACCACTCTCCTAAAACCTGTTCCACTTCCTCACCCCATTCACTTCCCCATTCTTGTAGCGCAGCCCCATGTATAGAACCTCAGAGACAGAGGTTCCTCAGCTCTATTGGCAACTCTGCCACTGACTCAGAGTGTCCCTGACAATCCCTTGCTCCCTGATGAAGTCTTGATACCTCAGTTTCCCCCTTCAATAAGAGATGAAGTCATCAAACCTGCCAAAGCTTTATCCCTGGAGGGAAGGGAATGAAGCTTAATGAGCTCGTGGCTACCACACATTCCACCACACATTCCACACTCCCCAAAATAATGGCAGGAGGCTAATGTTCAGGGCTATTATTAGAAACACAAATAAGAGATAGTTCCATTTCTTGGTCCAACCAACCTAGTTACCCAGACCTCTCATTCCAGGTGGGCCTTGTGCCACTGGACTTGGGCAGAACCTGAGTCAGGCCACATTCTTCCGTGTGTGCTGGAAGACTGAAAGGAAATAACCCCAGAAACTGGGAAAGGCAGCCAAAGGGCAGGCTCCATCACATCCACAGGACGTCTAATGAGGACTACAATACCAGGGGAAAGGCAGAGAAAAACAGGAACACATTCTGTGAGAGCGAAAGACCAATCCTGGGTGAGACATGTAAGATCCAAAATAACTGACACAGTTTACTTCTCATTTTATCTCAATGACTTGTAATTGTTGTCTGTATAGAGCCAAAGTCATGTATTAAGGAGTAATAACTTTCTGCACTGTTCATAATTCCAAAACTAATAAGACAGTGGCTAAGTACACCTCATGATCAGTCAGGCTGTCTGTGTTTCAATCCCAGCTCCATTACTTCTGGCTATGCCACCTCAAGCAAGTCACCTAATCTCTCTTAGTTTCTTCATCTATTAAACAGAGTACTGGGCTAGGGTTGTGGCTCAGTGGTAGAGCGCTTGCCTAGCATGTGCGCGGCCCGGGTTCGATCCTCACACCATGTAAACATAAATGCATTGCATTGTGTACAACTAAAGCAAATAAATAAATATTAAAAAAATAAAAATAAATAAGTAAAACAGAGTACCTATAAGTATTGTTATTAGTATTTAAAGTTATTATTTTTAAAGTACTTTGTGTTACCTCAGTATAGCTATTATTTTTGAATGGGGAAATACAAAAAATATTAGTGGGCTGCAAGTGTAGCATAGTAGTGCAATGTAGGCTCAGCATGTGTGCAAAAAGAATATTAGAATTTAAAAATTAGAAAACTGACAGACCATGAAGAGGTAAGTCTGGAAGCACTAAGCCAACACCAAGTATACAATGTCAGAATTGCAAACTTTTCCTTTAGAGATCATATTACCCCATACTGAATAATACTAAGACTGAAAAAAACCCCAAGGATGAAGGAATAGGGGATATACTATCTCTGATCTTTCAGGGGGAACTAGCTGTAATTCTAAGACATGGTCTGGAAAATAGCAATCTCTACTTCTTAATTAATCCAACCCAATAGCCACCTGCTTCTAATTGATTCCTTAGAGGCAAGGAGAGTTAGGGAAACTCAGATTAAGGAGGGCCAGTTAAACTGTGCATCAGTAGTATATCTGGAGCTGTTATGATACACTTCTCTCTAAACTATTCAGAAGTTGCACTCCAGCATCTGGTAAAGGGCTTTGTAAGAAATAGACTTTTTAAAAAGTGGGAGAGGCAGTTCTAGACTTAGAAGTCAGGGATACTCATCCTTTTGAGACTAGAGGTATCAGGGATGAAGCTCTCTTACTGGTCCTAGAAGAAGTGGTCCCAACCTGAGACTGAGCTTCCCTGCTACTTGGGATGAGGCTCCCACTGACCAGGGGTATGCCAAGCCTTTCTTCCCAGCTGGGCATCCTTAACCACCACCTTTTCCAGGTCTTTGCAACAGATCATCTGTTCCTAGAGACCTATTGGAAACACAACTCTAGGGAATTGGAATACAGTCTGAAAAGCACAAGTCCCTGTTCTCCACACATTTATGCAAATACTGACAAGAGATGAAGCCACACTCACATCAATTAAGAAACACATGTGCAACATTCTACCGCATAGCCACACAAATCTGTGGGGGATAGCCCTGTCTCAAATACCACCAACAACAGGTATTTTTCAGGAACAAGTAGACATATCTAGGGACTTAAGCAAACCACTGGCAACCTAGATAGAAAGGGGAGGAAATATCCCAAAGGGAGGAAGCCTTTCACATGGCCTTGCTGTGGGGTACAATGCCCCTTACAGAAAATAAGGTATCTTGCAATGGTGAACAGGAAAGCTGGCACCCAGTTAAGTGACCTCAAGTTGAAAGGCAAAGATCTACGAATAACACAGCCCAGGCTCAGCTAGGAAAATTTCCTGGCACCTTTTCCCTTTTTCTGAAGATTCTGAACTTTGATAATTTTCTCTTATGAAGGAAAACTTAAACATAAAGTTTCAGGGAACTGAACTGAACAAGAAACAGAGGATAAAGACTATTAGGTGCTTTTCAGGAAAGAAACTAATAAACTCCTTAGAGGTCAAATCTCCTATTGGTCAACTCTTCAGATGGAAGATCAGAGGGAGGTTAGCAGCAACCTTCCTCTCTTTCTATCAAGGATCTGATTTGCTGACGAACTGTCAGCGAAGGGCAAGAGAACTGTATGGGGTTGGGGCAGATCCAGTATTTGTGAAGAACTTCATCAGGAATGGTCATTCCTCTGTACACTGTCTTTTTGCCTTGGGACATGGGGGATTCATATTTTCCCTGTGGATTCTGTGGGAAGATATATACACCCAATTAGGAATGAGAATGTCAGGAGAGGAATCCTCTCAGTATCTGAAGTAGGGTTGGTGGGGACAGACTGCGTCTCTTGCTTGTAAACAGTAATCACAGTGGGCTGGAAAGGACCCTTTGGGCAGACACTTAGCTGACCTAGGCATGCCCTAGACAAGACTAGGACAGGAGATGCCACCACGACTTTGATGAGGGCCCACTCTTCAGGTGAAAAGGCCCAAGGATGGAGTCCAGTTGGGTTATGTCCATCATTGTTATACAGTATGCATGCAGTTCTGAAAAAGCAACTGTTATCAGTGATCCAGTTGTCCTCAGTATGAAAACATCCACTTCCCTAGGGACCTCAAATGAGTATCATTCCTTTAGTCCCCAAACACTAACAAACCCATTTCTCTGATTCTCTGCAACAAGATGTAGGTTCCAATTCAGAAGGTCCTTCAGAACACATTTTCCAAAGGATTCTGAGTTATTACTCTACTTTCCTCAGTAATGAAACCCAAAAATCTATCATTTCAGCCCCCTATACCCACTGGTGCCTAAAGATGACAGAGAAAATGAAAGAAAGCACTAACCTGTCTCCACCAGTCCCCCAGCAAAGGGAGGAAACCACCTGGTACTGGAGTTTGAGGTTGGAGGGATTCCCCTCTTCAGAGGCAGATGACTGGTCTCATCCTCAGTGGCTCTTCCTGTCCTTGGTTGAGCCTCCCAAGCTTGTGAGGGGAACTGGGTCCCCAGAGGATGAGGAGCCGAGTGGGGAGTGGGCGGAGGAGGAGAAGGAGGTCCTACCTGGGGAAGGTGGCACACCCCCCACACCCTGCCAGTTACCCTGGGGAGGAGGGGAGGAGCCTCTCCCAACCAGGAGTTGTCTCCTCCCCCTTGGGGGAGTCCTTCTCCCCCCAAAACCGAATGTTTTGGGGGTTGAGGGCTCTTTCTGTCTGTTGGAAATCTGAGCGGAGGGGCCCTACCTGGTTCCACTGTCTAGGTACAAGGAAGTTTCCGCCTTTCTCTAGAAAGGCGGAAAGCCAACTCCTCCTCGTTGGCTGGAGTGTCCTTTGCTTCTGAACCTAAGGACGCCTCTCCTCCGTGAGTACTGGGTGGGATGGAGGGTGTCTACTCCACAGGCATATTCCCCTTTCTCTTGGCCTCAAAAGTCCTAAACTGTTGTAGAGTGTATTTGGAGGGTGGAGACACGCAGGGGCGGTCCCGCTCCGGTTCCTTAAGGAAGGATCGCCTCTTTCTGCTTCTGGGGGTCTTCTCCGGAGCCACTACGGGGGTTTCCTCGCCTCTAGGAAGGTGAGCCGCGTCTCCTACAGCGAGCTTTTCTTTCCTTCACCCAAGGGGCTTGGGGTCTTCTCTCCAACAGGGTAGAGGGTGCTTGGGTCCCCGCTCCCGCCCACGTTCCTGGGGTGGCCCAGAGGGTGGGGTTTTCGTACTCCCCGCTCTCCCTGGCTGGCCTGGGCAGCTGGGTCCGGGAGGCCGCGGCTTCCGACTCCCCGTCACTGGCTACTGTGGCGGCAGCGCCTCCCCTAGTCCAGTCCCGTCCCGTCCGGTCCTCTGCCTTTGGCGCGTGGGGCTCCCCGCGCTGCCACCTCTCGGGCTCCGGCCAGTCGGGGCTCCCGGGGAGCCGGAAAGCAGACGGACACTGTCAGGGCTCGGCTCGGGCTCGGGCTCGGCTCGGCTCCGCTGCAGGCCCCGGCTCCTCCCCGGCCTCCGCGCCGCACTCCGCGCCCCTCCCCCTTCCCCGCCTGCCGGGCCGCCGCCTCCCAGCGCGGGTTAAGGAGGAGCGGGTCGGCGCGGAGCTGCGGGCCGCCGGGATGTGCGCTCCTCCCGGGCCACCGCACGGCTGCCTCCCGCCGAAGCCTGGAAACGCCCAGCCGCGGCGCACTCCCCTCCAGCCGCCTCCCCGCCGCTGCGCTCCGTGCAGCTTGCGGTCTACCTAGGGTGGCATCCCACTGCTCCCTGTCAGGAGAGTCTCTCGTGCACACCTTACACTGTCAATTCCAATTTACACACTAACTCTGGTACTCTGATCTTTTCCCATTCTACTGTATTCTCTATACAGATGAGCAACCTGTTTTCTCAGAAATTTCTTTGATGAGCTTCTCTTTTCCCCGAGGCAGTTTATAAAGGATTATAGAGATTGAGGGAAGTTAATATTTTGCCCTGCTAATGTTTTGCCCTGGAGTTCAGTAAATACTCTTCTCAGTGAGTGGATAAATCAAAGGATAAATGATCTAGCAACTGAAAAATAAACATCAGAAGATCTGGGTCCTGTTCGCTTTTCCTGATCTGCAAACTTGTGCAAGGGCCTGTTCTCTGGAATCTTGGTCGTGAAAGAGATGGGGGTCGGGGGCAGACACTCCTCCTGCCTACCCAATAAAGCCATTGCAATTACCTAATGAGTTAATTTATGTGAAAATGCTTTTTAAACTACACAGTGTATAGATAGGGCACAAAATATGACTCGTTCATTTCACTTGCCAATCCTACAAGATATTTTTTCCTGAGTGTCATATAGAATGTGTTTTAAAGCACATCCTTAGCCAGGTGTGGTGGTACACGTCTGTAATCCCAGTGACTTGGGAGGCTGAGCCAGGAGGATCACAAGTTTAAGGCCAGCCTCAGCAATCTTAGCAAGGCCCTAAGTAACTTAATAGAACTCTATCTCAAAACAAAATGTGAAAGGGACTGGGGATGTGGTTAAGTGCCCAGGGGTTCACCCCACAGTACCCAAAATGAATAAAGCACATCCTCTGCCCCTTCCACAACAATCTATTCATAGACAGAAAATGCCACTAGAAAGCCCACTTCAGCTTTCTTCTTCCATTCATGATTCTGCTACAAACTTTTATGTATTTTATCCTCTGGCTTATTTTTTTTTAAATATACTTTTTTTAGTTGTTGATAGACCTTTATTTTTTATTTATATGTGGTACTGAGAATTAAACCCAGTGCCTCACCTATGCCAGGCAAGTGCGCTACTGCTGAGCCACAGCCCCAGCCCCTCTTGTGGCTTATTAAACTTTTCTCAGATTACTCTATGTTCTATGCAAAATAACATGAATGCAAGAAAATTGCTCATTTAATATTTGAATTTCCAAAAAAGACTACATACACAAGATTACAACTTGATGACTGTATTTCGCCTTTAAAGTCTTTTTGTCTTCTAAATATACATATGATAATTTATTTAAATTATATGTACATATAATTACATTATATTTATAATGTGCAGGCATTAAAGCTAAGCACATAGCTGGGAGCTATGGTGCAGGCCTATGTTCCCAGAACTGGGGCGTCTGAGGCAGGAGGATTACAAATTTGATGCCAGGCTGGGAAATTTAGTGAAACCCTGTCTCAAAATAAAATGTAAGCTGGGTACAGTGGCACAAGCCTGTAATCTCAGTGGCTGGGGAGGCTGAAGCAAGAGGATAACAAGTTCAAAGACAGCCTTAGCTTTATTGAGGCCCTAAGCAACTTAGTGAGACCCTGTCTCTAAATAAAATATAAAAAGGCTGGGGTTGTGGCTCAGTGTTTGAGTACCCCTGGGTTCAATCCCCAGTACCAAATAAATATAATTTAAAAGGGTACAGAATGTAGCTCAGTGGTAGAGTGATTGCCTAGCAAGCATGAAGACCTGGGTTTGATCCCCAGTACCACAAATAAATAAATAAATACATAAATAAAACAAGCTAAGCATTTTACATGTGTTATCACATTTAATTCTTCTGGCAATCCCATAAGCCGCTGTAATTATACCTTTTGTAGGAGGGAAATACTGTGAGTTATAGATATTAACTGTGTCTAAATTCACATAATTAATTCACATAAGTCACACATAGTTCACATAATATTATTTCACATCAAGACTTACACTTAAGGCTGGGGATATAGCTCAGTTGGTAGAGTGCTTGCCTCACATGCACAAGGCCCTGGTTCAATCCCCAGCACCACGCACACACAAAAAAAAGACTTACACTTAAATCTAACTTGGCTCTTAACCTCTATTTCATTTTCCTAAACTGTGAGAAATAAGTCATCCTCAGCCTGGTGTGATAGCCCATACCTGTAAACCCAGAGACTAGAGAGACTGAGGCAGGATGATCACAAGTTCAAGACCAGCCTCAATAACTTAATGAAACCCTGTCTCAAAAATTTTTTGAAGCCGGGCGCGGTGGCGCACGCCTGTAATCCCAGCACTTTGGGAGGCTGAGGCAGGAGGATCGCGAGTTCAAAGCCAGCCTCAGCAATGGCAAGGCACTTAGTAACTCAGTGAGACCCTGTCTCTAAATAAAATACAAAAAAAGGGCTGGGGATGTGACCCAGTGGTTGAGTGCCCCTGAGTTCAATCCCCAGTACCAAAAAAAAAAAAAAAAAAAATTTTTTTTGAAAAGTAGCTCAGTGGTTAAAACACCCCTGGGTTCAATCCCCAATACCACACACAAAAAAGTAATAATAATAAAAACAAGTGAATAAATAAATAACTTTTTAAAAGAGTAATTGTATTTAACTCTGGAAGTACAACTAGGAGTTGTTTTATTTTTATATTTTCCTTATCATTTAGGTATTTTGCAAATAGTTTTTTTCTTTCTTTCTTTCTTGGTACCAAGGATTGAACCCAGAGGTTCTTAACCACTGAACTACATCCCCAGCCCTTTTTTTTTTTTTTTTTTTTTTTGGTACCAGGGATTGAACTCAGGGGCACTCAACCACTGGGCCACATCCCCAACCCTTTTTTGTATGTTATTAGAGACAGGGTCTCACTGAGTTGCTAAGTGCCTCGCCATTGCTGAGGCTGGCTTTGAACTCGCCATCCTCCTGCCTCAGCCTCCCAAGTGCTGGGATTACAGGCCTGCGCCACCGCACCAGGCTCCCAGCCTTTTTTGAGACATGGTCTCACCAAGTTGCTTAGGGCCTGATTAAGTTGATGAGGCTGGCCTTGAACTTGTGTTTCTCTTGCCTCAGCCTGCTGAGTTGCTGAGATCACAGGCATGTGCCACTATACCCATCTAGACATGATTTTTGGGGGGGGAGAATGGATACCAGGGATTGAACTCAGGGGCACTCGGCCACTGAGCCACATCCCCAGACCTATTTTGTATTTTATTTAGAGACAGGGTCTCACTGAGTTGCTTACTGCCTCGTCATTGCTGAGGCTGGCTTTGAACTCGAGATCCTCCTGCCTCAGCCTCCGGAGCCACTGAATGGAGCAGGATTTTAAAAAGCCACTTATCCACCCCACCCCTCTTTATTATAAAGCATATTATATAATTATTTTGAATTACTTTAACTAAAACTCTTTGTAACTTCTATGACTAACATGCCACAATACACACGTTGGAAGCATTTTTTTTAAAGACCAGTGTACTACTTGAAATATATAATATAGTGGATAAGATTCATGTATTCAGATCTTAGCTTTGACCCTTAATAACAGAGAGAACTTGGGTAAATCACTGTTGTAGTAACTGCTTTGTGACTCAGTTTCTTCATCAGTAAAATGGGGATAATGATAGTACCTATTTCATAGTGTTTTGGGGATTGGTGACTTCACACATGTAATGCACTTAGATAAATCCTGAGGGAGTGGTATCCTAGAAATTACAGACTTAGAAGACATCAACCAGTTGCAGTATATATGGACCAAGAGACATGTTCATCAAATGCAATATGTGGACTTTTTGGGAGAGCCTGATTAGAACAACTCAACTGGATGAAATATGAGAAACTAGTAAAACTTCAATACTGACTTGATAATATCAAAAATTCTCATACTTTAGATGCATTGTTATTTTTTAAGAATCTTAATTTTTAAAAAAATGTATATGGGGATATATAGGCTTGAAATTTGCTTCAAGGTAATTTGTGATGGAGAAGAAAAGTAGAGATGATAAAAGATTGGCCAAATATTGTTTGTTACAACTTAAAAAAAAATACTATTCTCTTTTACTTTTGAGTTTGAAAATTTACAAATAGACAATTTTTTTAAAATACTGTTAAAATGCTGGAACATAATAAGAACTATCAAAGTGTTTACCATTATTATGTGCTTTGTATGTATAAAAATACCTAATGTTTGTTTGTACCGATTACAGTGTGTTTTCTTTTACACAACGTCTTAGATTACTCATGCCAAATTTAGAAAATAGGGGATTATAATCCTTATTTTACAAAGGAGAAGACTGGATCAACGTCAAGACCACAAGAACCTGCAGTATAACAACCGTTACTCTTCCAACTTTCCTGGTAAACTGTTAACTAGGTTTGTTTACAAACGATTCATTTATGATATTTTAAGCTTATATTCACATTCACACATGAGAAAAATTCTGCCACTTTCAGTAGGTAATCACTGGGGGAAAGAAAAGACAATAACAGAAGCGATTAAATCGTAAAGTTCTCTGCATAGTTTGCATTCCCTTTATGTAGTTTATACTTTAAACTTTCTACATAAATTTTATGTCCTCTGCCTAACCTGGTTTATTCTCCCAAGGTTCAGGGACTAGAGAATGAGAGACCCTGTAGGGAAGCGCGGTTGGTAGGCAGGAGACCCATGCAATCCCAGTTGTGAGGCCCAGCCCCCCAGCTGGTTTGTTCCACCTTAAGAAGCTTTAGCCTCTCCCCAAACTGAACAGGAACTCAGCTCCTCCCACCCCCGTGTCAGCCTAGGCCCTGGAACGTGGAGAAGGGAGGAGAGACGCACTGAATGGAAAGATTGGCGCCAAAGGCAGCAGGATCCCTGCTTCCCCTTTCTCTACTCTGCAGGAGAGCAGCGAGTGACGCACTGGCCATCGGAGTTGGGAATTTTTTCCGAAGGACTTCAGGGAAGGGGATGAGTTCTACTGGAACGCGGGTGGGGTGGAATGTGAACCGCGGGGCCCATCTTGGGGTGGAGTCGGAAGGGGACAGAACCGGGCACATGACATAAACGGTTCTGTATGCAGCCACCGTTAGTAAGAACTTGTAACTTCACTGGTTTGAACGCACCTCTTCGAAGCATTTCCAAAAGAGGGGGCAAGTTTTCCACTCTCCGCCCCAATTACCCACCTTTATTTTAATTGGTTAGCTTTAGGATGGGCTGGGCCTACGCTTGCTCGTTGATTGGCTACATAGGCAATCTATCAAAGTATGTCGCAAGAGGGGAGTGGCCATTTGGGGAGGAAGTGAAAATTACTTTGGTACCTCCTACCCTAACTACCGATTGGTTGAGATTTGCAGTGATGTAAAACTAGGAATGAAAATGTCCACTCAAGGGAAAGTTCTATTGGCCATTCTCTCAGGATCGAAGTCTAGGGTGGGACTGGGAAGAGTCAGCCGAACTCCGTTATTGGGGGAAGAACCAAATTGATCGAAACCCGGAAATGAGTTTAGAAGGAAAATGAGGGCCATCCAAGGCACCTTCGGTGCCCTCAAATCAGGTCATTTCCTGTATGGGATCGATAGTTTCCTGTTTACTCTTCCGAAGTCAGTGTGTAAGCTGGCTTTTTGGAATATTTGTGACAATCTAACCTTTATGAACTTTTGGTCTCAAATTTCCCATTTACTTATGCTATCCTAGAAAATGAATGAAATGGAGAAAAAGGAAAAGTGGGAGTTTATCCCTGTCCTTAGGAAAGGATGGAAAAATTGAGCCTTTAATTTAGAAAGCTTAAGATTGACCAAGGACCACGGTATCCAAGAAGATAGGTTACTAAAGTTGTGATGGAGGTACCAGACCTGATTATATAAAATGAAATTATAATAACATTATGATGAAGACAATGCCTAAGGAAGGAGTTAATTTTCCTGTACTTTGTAACTTTCTGAACTCGGTAGGAATGTAGCTACCTCACTTAATTGCAAGTGTAAATTGTAGGTTACTATGCTAATTAACAGCTGTCTAAGCTATAACTTCGTTGGCTTAGTTTTTAGAAATATAGCTCTTAGGAAGATAAAATCAAGTCATCCTGAGTTTCTGCTGCCTGGGGTGAAGGCCACTTAACAACAATACTCGCAGGTGTTTTACTGTCTTTTGTTTTACATCTGTGAACTACTTATCTTAAATTCTGTGCTTAAAGGTCTTTGGTTACATAGATCAAGAGTTAAAACCCACCAATGTTGTAAGGGTTAAAAATGTCAAATTTCCTATAAAAGCACCATGTAACCTCAGCTTGGGATCCAAAACTTAAGAGCACGAGTTCATCTGGGTACGCCAGGGATAATAAACCTGAGTTCTCCCATACTCCCAAGTGGTGCTTGGTCTCTTGCAGAACATGATTTCCATAACAAAAGAAGTCATTTGTACAATAATTGGCAAAGACAGGTGGAGATGAAGAAAATCATAAAGATTTATCTGAAGGAAAATCATTAATTACATACAGAAGCTTTCCTGGGTAGGTACTTCATTTTACTTATTCCAAGTCCACTGCTTGACAGTGTGGGATAGTAGTAGTAGGTGGTCAACTGCTGAACTAAATTAAACCACCATGAGAAAATTTTTAGAATGTCAGAATTTTAAAATGTTTTAAATTTTAATGTCAATTTTATTAGCCTGAAAAAAAAATGTTTCACACTCACTTACCACCTGGGTTAATTCAGCTGTAAATTCAGAAGTTATCCACCTGGGAAAATGCTACAACTCTCTTTTTAACACCCAGACACCTTTAATATTTGAAAGCAAAATGCCCCTCAAAGTGCCTTCCTAGAAAAAAATGGAAAAGATATGCTGTACATCCAGTGAGTGAAAAATAAGTATATGATTAACCTACAACCTGAGGTTAAAAGCCAGGAAGAATTTACTATTTGAGAGCATTGAGAGAGATCCTCAATATTATGTTAATTAGGCAACCATTTGCCTTCCAACGTGAATGTACACTTTTTTTTTTCTAGTACACATTGTTCTTACACTCTTCCTCCATGAGATTCTGTCTCACCTTGGGCCCAGAGCAATGGAGTTGGCCATCTATGGACTGAGATCTCTGAAACCGAATGTACTGCAAAGATCCCCAATTCCTCCACCCTCTGAAAGCATCTCACAGAAAATTCCTTCAGTCAAAGAAGTTTCTAATTCCAGAAAACTCTCTTTTGTGGTCTTGTTCCAAGACTGGCAGATATCACCAGGAAAAATACATCACCATATCCAATTTCTGAACTAACAAGTAAATTCCAGCCATCATGGCCCAAGTGGGGCTCAGAAAGCTTCAGACCTCCTGGAAGATTCCCCAGATTTTTACCTTCCTCATTTTTCTTACTGAAGCTACAGCCAGATCTCTTTCCTTTCTTTCTACACAAAATGTCTTTAAAATAGTCCTCACTTATTATGTTTGTATCCTCATCTCTACTCCTTTTTGCCTCTCCCTACATTTACTTCTGTAACCTATTATGTTTGTTTTGTCTTGTTTTGTTTTTGATACCTGGGATTGAACTCAGGAGTGCTTAACCACTGAGTCACACAGTTTTGTTTTTGTTTTTTTAATTCGAAACATGGTCTCACTAAGTTGCTTAGGACCTTACTAATTTTCTGACACTGGTCTTGAACTTGTGATCCTCCTGCCTCAGCCTCCCAAGTTGCTGAAATTACAGGCATGCCCCACCAGGCCTGGCCTATTATGTTCATTTTAAAGGCCACCACACCAGCGCAGTGGTGCACACCTGTAATCCCAGCAGCTCAGGAGGGTGAGGCAGGAGCAGGAGGATCCCAATTCAAAGTCAGCCTCAGCAACTCAGCAAGGCACTTAGCAACTCAACAGGACCCTGTCTCTAAATAAAATATAAAGAAGGCCCGGCGCGGTGGCGCACGCCTGTAATCCCAGCACTTTGGGAGGCTGAGGCAGGAGGATTGGGAGTTCAAAGCCAGCCTCAGCAATGGCAAAGCACTTAGCAACTCAGTGAGACCCTTCTCTAAATAAAATACAAAAAAGGGCTGGGGATGTGGCCCAGTGGTCGAGTGCCCCTGAGTTCAATCCCTGGTACCAAAAAAAAAAAAAAATATATATATATATATATATATATATATATATATATATATATATGGCCTGGCATGTGGTTCAGTGATTGAGCACCCCTGGGTTCAACCTCAATACTCCCCCCCAAAAATTAAAGGCCACCAATGTCCTCCCAATGGGTACTTCTCCACCTGTCCTATTGAATCGATAGCGTTGATGCTTGCCTTGGAAAGCCCCTTTTCTCTCTTGACATCTGAGAGCTTTTCTATTCCAATTTCTATACTCACTTTTACCAATCTTTTACAATTTCACTCACTAGCTCTTCTTCCTCCAACCTTCCCTGAATGAGGTATTCTTTAGAGTTCTGTTTTCTACATCTACTTATTCTACAAGTGCTCATTTCTTTTTTTTAATATTTATTTATTGGTTTTAGTTGTACACAATTCCTTTATTTTTTTACGTGGTGCTGAGGATCAAACCCGGGAGGCACACGTGCTAGACAAGCACTCTACCTACCGCTGATCCACCCAGCCCCTACAAGTGCTCATTTTTAATCTCACACATTAATAAACAACTTCCAAATAAACAAATTCTTTCCAGGTCTCCATAAATTTTTTTTAAAATGTTTAAAAGAAAAACCTAGTTACTTCCTAATAATGCTAAATAAGTCATTCAAAACCACAACAATTATTATTTTTCAGTTATAGATGGACACAATGCCTTTATTTTATTTATTTATTTATTTTTATGTGGTGTTGAGGATCAAACCCAGTGCCTCACATGTGCGAGGCAAGCACTCTACCACTCTAAGCCACAACCCAAGCCCCCACAAAAATTATTTTTAAGTTAATAATTCATACATTTATAGCACTGTTTTCCTTTCACTATAAGATGAAACAAATTGTCAGGGATGATGGAGGGGGCATGAGAGTTGATAATGTAGAACCCAGCACCAAGTCTAAGAAAGGAAAAAGAAAATTATTAGCCAGGTGCAGTGTTGCACACCTATAATCCCAATGGCTCAGGAGGCTGAAATGGGAGGATACTGAGTTCAAAGCCAGCCTGATGAGGCGCTAAGCAACTCAATGAGACCCTGTTTCTAAATAAAATACAAAATAGGATTAAGGATGTAGCTCAATGGTCGAGTGTCCCTTAGTTCAATCCCCGGTACACCCCCACACCAAAAATATTATTGTTCCCAGTAACAGATCCAAGCCCTCAAACAAATAAAAAGGTTGTGTATGTGTGTATGTTTGTGTGCATGTGTGCACACACACGTTACTGGGGATGGAATAAACCCGGTGTTTTGCACATGCTGTACCACTGAGCTACCCCCGCCCCCAGCCCAGGAGTGGTATCTTGACGGGTGACAAGAGATATTGGGTTAAATAGAACCTTGGGTTTTAGAAAAATCCTCGATTGGAGCCTGGCTGCCTGCCCTTTTGAAACAATGGTAATTATAAATTTCTTTCATCTATGGAAGCCCAAGAAGCACCTATAAGACCTCAAAAGATCAGGGATGAAAGCAACATGTTACACTTCATTTGGCATTTGTGGAAAAAGGAAAAAAGGGAATGTAGGAGTATAAAAGGGACTGGTCGAGGCATAGAAGGGACAATGTATTTATTTATTTATTTATTTATTTATTTATTTATTTATTTATTTATTTTGTGGTACCAGGGATTGAACTCAGGGGCACTCGACCACTGGGCCACATCCCCAGCCCTTTTTTTTTTTTTTTTTTTTAATTTTATTTAGAGACAGGGTCTCACTAAGTTGCTAAGTGCCTCACCATTGCTGAGGCTGGCTTTGAACTCGTTATCCTCCTGCCTCAGGCTCCCAAAGTGGTGGGATTACAGGCGTGCACCGTGCCCGGCCAATGTACTTATTATTTCTCAGTCAGGTATTATTTGTCAGGGTTGGTTGCACTAAACAGAAACCCCCATAAGTAGAAAAGGCTTTAATATAGGGACATAAGTACTTACAAAATCTTTGAAAGTATTGGAGGAACAGGGTCTCTGTTATATTCCAGAAATTTCTTTAATCCCATGAGGGGAGCTTCAGAAAGGTGAGAAATGAGGACTATTTGGCTAGATTGTGCATAGCTAGACTATAGTCTTTTTTTTTTTTTTTTTTTTTTTTTTATACTGGGGATTGAATTCAGGGGCACTCGACCACTGAGCCACATCCCCAGCCCTTTTTTGTATTTTATTAGAGACAGGGTCTCACTGAGTTGATAAGTGCCTCAGCATTGCTGAGGCTGGCTTTGAACTCACAATCCTCCTCCCTCAGCCTCCTAAGTGCTGGGATTAAAGGCATGTGCCACCATGCCCAGCTAGACTATAGTCTTTTGCATAGTCAAAGCATAGATATACTATGCTTTGAATTGAAGAGCACATCACCCTGACTGTGATCCAAGAATCAAAGACCTACTGCTAATGCTGCCTCAATGGCCTTCATCAACCATGAAGGCAGTAATTAAGCATTGCAACACTGCTACAGAAAAGCCAACAAGCCAGTTTGTGGTGGTATATGCCTATAATCCCAGCAGCTCAGAAGGCTGAGGCAGGAGGATCCCAAGTTCTAAGCCAGCCTCAGCAAATTAGCAAGGCCCTGTCTAAAAAAAAAAAAAAAAAAAAAAAATTCTGAGTGTCCCTGGGTTTAATACCCAGTACCCAAAAAACAAGAAAAGAAAAGCTGGCCAGCAGGAGCAGCTACTGAAGCTAGCATATGGCCTGGCCTGACTTTCATTTTTCTTTCTTTTCTTCTTTTTTTTTTTTTTTTTTTTTGGTGGTACTGGGGTTTGAACCCAGGTCCTTGTGCATACAAGGCAAGCACTCTACCAACTGAGCTATATCCACAGCCCTCATTTTCAAGTTTCTCCAGTGTGCAAATTATTGATAGACCATAGTTTATAGATAGAATCCTAGCTGCAAGAAAATCTGTGAAATAAAAGTTTTTGATTTTCCATCCTCTGCAGTACAGAAAGGCATATAAAAAGAGATTGGTGACTTGAGAAGAATTCTTGGGCTATTGAGAAGAATAGATATTCTAGTATATATACTAGATAGAGTTAAATATGTGGCTACCTTATGATGGGGCTATATCTGTAATCCCAGCTACTCAGGAGGCTAAGGCAGGAGAATCACAAGTTCAAGGCTAACCTCATCAACTTAGAGAGATCCTAACTCAAAATAAAAAAACTAAAAAGGTCTGAGAATATAGCTCAGTGGTAGAGAGTCCCTGGGTTCAATCTCTAGTAACAACAACAACAAAAAGAGATAGAATGTGGATCAACCATATCCACAAGTACATGTGGATTCACATTTTAAATTTTTTCTTGGTAGCAAGTACCGAACCAGAAGCAGCTTAAGAATGAGACAAAGGGGCTAGGAATATAGCTCAATGTAGAAAGTTTGTGGCGTGCTTCACGCCCTGAGTTCAACTCCCAGCATTGCAAACACACACACACACATATAAATATATATAATTGTATATTTTTATATATGTATATGTCTCATGACCATTATATCATAAAAGAATTAACATCTTAACACCAAAAAAGGTAAAAGATTAAAGTCTCAGAATTTAAGCATTGAATAAATTTAACATCAAGAAAAATACTACTTTGTCCTTTCTTTCTTAATGAACACTTTATTCTAGGGTGGCAGGGCTCCAGCAACACTTGACTTCTTCCCACCTCTGCTTAAAACTGGCTAAATAATCTTGAACAAGTTATTTTAAATACTAGGCCTTCACTTATTACTAATTAAAAACAGTACTACGAATGAATAAATATTAACATTTAAGAAGGAGTAAGAGCTGGGTATGATGATGCATACCTGTTATCCCAGGATTCAGAAGGCTGAGGCAGGAAAATCACAAATGGAAGTCCAGCATGGACAACTTAGGACGATCCAATCCCTGCAATCCCCACTACCTCAAGAAGGCAGAAGAGGAGAGGAGGTGGAGTGGGAGGTGGGATGGGGAGGAAGAGAAGAGGAAAGGGAAAAGGAGGAGGAGGAAAAGAAGAAAAAACATAGAAGATACTTGTATTGTTTTGGGCACTTTACCATTGAGATACATCTGCAGTCCTTTATTTATTTATTTATTTATTTTCTTTTTTGAGACAGGTCTCACTAAGTTACTTAGAGGTCTTGCTAAGTTGCTGAGGCTGGCCTCAAACTTGTGATCCTCCTGCCTCAGCCTCCAGAGTTACTGAGCTCACAGTCATGTGCCTTGGGGACCAACTAGAAGACAAACACATTGGGCTAGGGATGTAGCTCAATGGTAGAGTGCTTGCCTCGCATGCATGAGTGCCTTGGTTTGATGAGTGCCTTGGTTTGATGAGTGCCTTGGTTTGATTCCCCAGCAATACACATACAAAATAAGTAAATAAATATAAATAAGCATATAGTAAGAAAAAGTGTTAGTTGAAACACAAGAAAGGCATTAGATTAGTAGATCTCTTAGTTCCTTCTACATTTTATAAACTCTACTTATGCCACTGTGTGCTCTCGCTCTCCCATCTCCCTCTCCCCTCTCCCTCTCTGAAACTGGGGCTTGAATCAAGGGCCTCCAACATGCTAGGCAAGCACTCTACCACTGAGCAATACCCCTAGCCCCAGTGACCCAGATTTAACAAATGACTCCAGGTTTGTTTGATTGTTTTTCACATCACCCTTCTGTTCAAAAGTATTCTATGGTTGCAATATGTCAATAAAATATAATCCAGGGGCTGGGGTTGTGGCTCAGTAGTATTCATCTCGCATGTGTAGGCACTGGGTTTGATCCTCAGCACCACATTAAAATAAAGGTGTGTTCATCTACAACTAAAAAGAAATTTTTACAAAAATAATTTCTTAAAAAATATATATAGGGCTGGGATTGTGGCTCAGTGGTAGAGCGCTCGCCTACCATGTGGGAGACCCAGGTTCGATCCTCAGCACCACATACAAATAAAACGCATTGAATAAAACGCATTGTGTACAACTAAAAAGCAAATAAATAAAAATATTTAAAAAAAAAAAATATATATATAATCCATATTATTCAACCTGGCATTCAAGGTGCCTCTCAGCTGGTCCTAATCTGTATTTTCTGCCATTCCTGCTCCAAAAAACAAAAACAAACACAAACTGGCACCACCTGATTAAGTGCCTTTGCTTCTGTTATTATTTCCCCTCATTTCAACAAATATTCACTGAAATTATTAAGAATTTTTTTTTTTTTTTTTAGTACTGGAAGTTGAACCCAGGGCTTTGTGCCTAATAGGCAAGGGTTCTTCCACTGAGCTACACCCCAGCCTATTTAGCATTTTTTATGTGCCATACTTTGTTAGATTCTTCAACAAGTTTGAAGATGTATCTGGCTGAGCCTCTACTAGGGTAACGAACCATCCCAAGTTGTCCAGGACTAACCTGGATTTAGCACTAAAGGTCCCACTACCAGGGAATACCCTCAGTTCTGGGAAAACTGAGACAGTTGATCATCTACCCACTGCCCACAAGAACCTTATAAGGATCTTAAGATTTCTTCTCAGAAATTCTGTCTAGAACTATATTATTTTTCCCAACTTTCTTACAAGATAAGTATTTTAGATTTCCCTAATAATTAACATAGTTTCAAAAACTATTTCTATTCCTAAGCAATGACATTTATGTGCCACCTCCTAAAGGACTATAAACTCCAGGAAGACAGAGACATTTTTCCTGGTTTCCACAGTGCCTACCAGTGTCTTATGTAGAAATTACAAAATGATTACATGTTTAATTGAATTGAGAGAATGCATCCACATTAACACTTGTGCTTTTTTTTTTCCCCCAGTACTGGGGATTGAACCCAGAGGTGCTCTACCACTGAGCCACATCCCTAGCCTTTTTAATTTAATTTTTTTTTTTTTTTTTTTTTTTTTTTGAGACAGGTTGTCTCTAAGTTACTGAGGCTGGTTTCAAACTTGTGATCCTCCTGCCCCTGCATCTGCAGTCTTTGGGTTTACAGGTGTATGCCACCATGCCCCACGAAGACTTTCTCCCCTTTTTCGATTGGTGCATTTTAATTATACATAATAATGGGATTCATTGTTACATATTTATACATGCACATGATATAACAATATAATTTCGTCAATTTTTTAAATTAAAAGTCTTTTGAAAGCAGCACACACGGAGCCCAGCGCAGTGGCGCACGCCTGTAATCCCAGCACTTGGGAGGCTGAGGCAGGAGGATCTCGAGTTCAAAGCCAGCCTCAGCAATGTCGAGGCACTTAGTAACTCAGTGAGATCCTGTCTCTAATAAAATACAAAAAAGGGCTGGGGATGAGGCCCAGTGGTCGAGTGTCCCTGAGTTCAATCCCTGGTATCCCCCCCCGCCCCCCCAAAAAAAGCAGCACACATGGAGAAAAATGTCAATCTGGATGATTGTTTTGTTTTGTTTTGGTTTTTGTAATGATGGGGATTGAACCCAGGGCCTTTCAAATGTGGAGCAAGCACTCTACTAACTGAGCTAAATCCCCAACCCTTGATGATAGTTTTTATAAAGTGAGGAGCATCCAAACCAAGTCACAGAACACATCCCAGGAGCACTTGTGTCCTTTCCCAGTCACAACCCCCTCTTATGGTCTTAGTCTGTTTTCTGTTGCTGATAACGTACTGCCATAAAATGAGTAAGTTACAAAGAAAAGAGGTTTATTTTGGTTCGTAATTCTGATGCAAGGTCAAGGTGTCACATCTGGTGATAACCTTCTTGCTGGCAGAGTCCTGAGGCACCACATGGAAACAGACAGGGAGAGTGTAAGAGACCTAGACAGATTGACTTTTATAGTAGACCAACTTTCAGATAACTCATAACCCATTTACCCACTAATCACATCAATGGATTAATCCATTCATGAAGGCAGAGCCCTAATTACCCCCTAAAAAGTCCTGATGAAGCCAGAATTAGACAGGCAGTCAGTATAGATAGGAAAATCAAATCAGGTTGTATCAAGGAAGCCAATTGTGAGTCCTAGGAAGTTGGAGACTGTCCCCTGAGGGACTGAAATGTTAATTTCTTTTTCTTTTTTTTTTTTTTTTTTTTTGGTACTGGGTATTGAACTCAGGGGCACTTGACCACTGGGCCACATCCCCAGCCCTTTTTTGTATTTTATTAGAGACAGGGTCTCACTGAGTTACTAAGTGCCTCGCCATTGCTGAGGCTGGCTTTGAACTCGCGATCCTCCTGCCTCAGCCTCCCAAAGTGCTGGGATTACAGGCGTGCGCCACCGCGCCCGGCTTGAAATGTTAATTTCTTCAGAGCCCTTCCTCCACCCTTGTAAAGAACCTGCTCAAGCCGGGCGTGGTCGCGCACACCTGTAATCCCAGCACTGAGGAGGCTGAGGCAGGAGGATCGGGAGTTCAAAGCCAACCTCAGCAATGGTGAGGCACTTAGCAACTCAGTGAGACCCTGTCTCTAATAAAATACAAACAAGGGCTGGGGATGTGACCCAGTGGTCCAGTGCCCCTGAGTTCAATCCCCAGTACCACACACACACACACACACACACACACACACAAATAAAAGAACCCGCTCCTGCTCCAACCTGTTGCTAAGGTAACCTGTCCCAGGAATTGCCCCTCCCTACAGGGAGCTATAAAGTTGCTAATTAATGTGTCCAGGGCTGTACCATCCTGCCCTTCCCCCCTCAGCCCACCTGTTTCCCACCTTTTGGCCAGTCCACCGAGCATTCCTGGGCCCACCTGGGCCTAGTCACATACACAGGAAGGAGAACAAAGAAAGCCTAGGACATATAAAAAGGGCAGAACGCATTGCTTCTGTGGATACCAGGATACCAGCAATGGCTTCTTCCTCCCAGGAGAAGTCTATGTTACCCCTTTTAAATAAACCCTGCTTTATACGCTTGCTTTAGCGAGCTTCTCTAATGTTCAAACTTCAACATTTGGGGGAGCAGAACCCACAACTGGTACCCACCTGGTCCCACTTCTTACAACAGGGATTAAATTTCAACAATAATTCCAGAGGGTACAAACTATATTCAAATCACCCCACGTAACCACAATCTATACTTAGGATAGCATAGATTAGTTTTGCCCATTTTTGACCTTAACATAAATGAAATCATGAAATATGTTTTCTGTTGTATGTTTCTTTTATGTTTGTGAGATTTATCCATATAGTTGCACATGGCTTTAGTACATGTTGTCTCCTTGCTATATAACATGCCATTTTGTGAATATACCACAATGTATTTATCCATTCTCCTATCAACGGAGACTTAGATTATTTCTAATTTGGAGCTAGGCAAATACTGCTGAGGTGAACATTCTGGTACCCATTTTTTGGTGAGCATAGGCATACATTTCTGTTAAATATATACCTAGGAGTGGAATTGTTGGGTAATAGGGTAGGTATATGTTCTGCCTCAATGAATATTACCAGTTTTCCAAAGTGATTGTAACAGTTATTGCTTTATATCCCTGTTAACAATGTGTGAGAATTCTGGATGCCTCACATTCCCTCATTTGTCATTCATCTTTCTTTTCCCTCGCCTTTGTTTAGCTATTCTGGTGGATGTGTACTGGTCTCCAATGTGGTTTTAATTTGAAGTTCCCTGATGACTCATTCAGTTACACACCTTTGCATGTGTTTAATGTCCACTGGGAAATCCTCTTCTGAGAAGTGCAGTGCAGACCTTTTTTTTAAAAACTCAACTTATCAACTCAACACTTTCCTTACCATATTTTCATGGTGAGACTCAAGTAATTCTAAGTTAGGTCTGACATTTAAAAGTCTGGAGGAGAACAATCTCTAAATCACCTCTGTGTCCTATATGTTTGGGCCCTGTTGGGGAAAGCAGGGGGTGACCTTTATTACTTCTAACCCCAAACTCCACAGTCCTTTACAGGAGGTGAAAGGACAGTTGACTTTTCATTATAAAAGATGCCAGGGGGCTGGGGTTGTGGCTCAGTGGCAGAGCGCCTGCCTCGCACATGTGAGGCACTGGGTTCGATCCTCAGCACCACATAAAAATAAATAAACAAAATAAAGATACTGTCTCCATGTATAACTAAAAAATAATCAAAATAAAGTAACAGCTGCCAGACATGGTGGCCCATGCTGAAGCAGGAGGATGGCAAGTTCATGGCCAGCCTGGGCAACTTAGCAAGATCCTGTCTCAAAAAATGCAAAGGGTTGGGGATGCAGTTCACTCAGTGGTAAAGTGCCCCTAGGTTAAAACCTCCACACCATAAATAAATATATTATTTTTAAGAAGAAGAAATAAAGAAATAAGGAAAAAGCTACTGGGTCCAGAAGAACTACCTAAACTTGCCCTCAGCCTTCTCAGCCAGGACCTGGCCACCGGCAAGGATATCTGGGGGCACCATCTCAGGGGCGTGGAGGCGACGAGCGGCGCCGGTATCTCTTAAAGCAGAAATGTTAACACCCTTTTAACCGCGGCGGTAGGGGTGGTGGGGCCCAGAAGTGTTGCCCGGTAAAAGGCTCCCCGCTTCCGCCGCAGGAAGCCGCCTGAGGGGGCGCCCGGAGGAACCCCAGGCCTCGGCCAGCCGGGGTGGTCAGTTGGCACCAGTGGAAGGTGAGAAGCAGGACTGGGGCTGGGATGGCCGCGACCGGTCAGCCAGGCGGGATCCCTGCTCTGAGGCATGTGGGTGCGTGTCCTACTGACGGAGGGAGCCTGGAGTCACGTTTTACCATCATATCAACGGATCGCTCAAAATAGAATGCCGGGTTTGGCAAGGCAGCTCGGGGGTCCTAACGGCTGCGTAGCGTGGCGGGCAGAAGCGCAGCGGCGCAGGCGCTGTCACTCCGGGTCGCGGCGGCCTGGGACCAGCGCGGAGGCTCGGGTGGCCGGGAGATGGGCGGTTGAGCCGAGCCTAACCGCAGTTGCCGGTAGGGATGGTCGGTGAGCAGCGCAGTCCCAGGGACCTGCAGGTGGGGGAACGCCGATCCGAGCTGCGGTCGTGTAGAGGCGGAGGTTAAGGGAGGAAGAGGCCTGTGGTTCTGCCGAAACTAGCAAGTAGTCTCCTGGCATTGGGAGAATATGTATTTACTGAGCACCTACTATGCCTGAGCACTGCTTGAGATGCTGGGATCCCACAGTAAACAGGGTGGGCCAACACCCCGCCCTCGTGGACCTTACATTCAGGCAACAGACAAGAAAATGCATAGGTTTATAAGAATATGACACACAGTGATCAGTCTTATTAAGAAAAACATAATAGAGGTGTGAAATAGGGAGATGATTTAAGGTAAGGTGGGGCAGGGGAAAATATCTTTCAGAGAAGACCTTTCTGAGGAAGTGTCCTTTCACCCAGACCTGAAGGAAGTGAGGATGCTTTGGAAGAATAATGGTCCCAGCAGAGAAAATGGGGGACTGAACTGTTGCTTGGCCTTGAAACTTGTCTACCTGGAGCTTAGATGTTGTGTAGATGGAATTATCTTTGGAGGTTTTAGCAAAGGAAAATTGACATTTTCTTAGAAAATTATGTAATGTTCATTCATCTAGCTCTGGATTCGTTCAGTGCTTTATTCCTGAAGTGTGAGAGAAGGGTTGAGAGGCCAACTGCCTTAGTTATTATTTTGGCAAAATTAGTTTTTAGTTCAGTACATTTACTAAATGTAGAATTTTCCGCGGGGTGTGGTAGGGCACGCCTGTAATCCCAGCACTTGGGAGGCTGAGGCAGGAGGATCGCGAGTTCAAAGCCAGCCTCAGCAATGGCAAGGCACTTAGTAACTCAGTGAGACCCTGTCTCTAATAAAATACAAAAAAGGACTGGGGATGTGGCCCAGTGGTCGAGTGCCCGTCAGTTCAATCCCCGGTACAAAAAAAAAAAAAAAAAAGAAATTTCCACTGGTTTTCAAGAAGACTTAATCTGAACTCATTTTTACAAATAAGTAAAAACCTCACTTTTAAAGAAAAGTGCATTTATTTCAATTAAAGGAGTAGGGAAGTTTTGTTTTTGTTTTGGCTTTGCTTCTTTATTTTCCCAAATAAGAATAACCTTGAGGACAAGAACTAGGTGACAGAGGAAAGAAGAGAGATGGTTCTAGGAACTAAGGAAGATAGCAGAGGATATGAAAAGACAAGGTAGTAAGAATGATATGAAACAACCAAAAGAACAATCTGTTCTCATTCTTCTTCTAATAAATTCAGAAAACTTTACTAGTGCTTCAACATACCACATCTCAACTGATTTTCAAAACTACCCATCCTAGTTAGGAGGATGGGTAGAAGAGAAAACAGAGTCAGACTTGATGACTGGTTAAGCAGAATCATGATTTCCAACTCCACCATATCTCCCTAGCAGTTTAAACTAAGACAAAATTTTAAGGAGGCAGCTTGTTTCAAATATTTTTAACTTTGTATGGCAAAGTAAACCACATTAAAATCATAGAGTTTTATGGCAGCATGGTCACCTTCTAATCCCTGTTCATTTTTCCAATAGGAAAACTACTAGTTTTTGACCAAGCAATGACTCAAAATATAAAGCTGCTGTTTTTTTGCCATAATTAACTGTTTTTATCTTTTCTCTCCCTAGAACCTCTAACTTGATAAAAATTCTTCCGTCCCTCACACTATTGAAAAAATGAAAAGATCTTTGTTGAGGACCCCAGAATTGACTTAATCTAAGATACCATTAGAGTTGTGTAAGATTTTGCCTTCCACAAGTGTTTGTTGGAGTGTCATTTGGCCAGGAGACTAAGTCACATTTTCTCTCAGGGAGCCTAATTAGATAGAGTGAATAAATAACAAGCCAATTAAAATTTACAGGAAGTTCTACTTGAAGAGGATTGAAGGGAAAGTCAGTAGAACAGAGAGATGGAGAATAACAAACACAGTGTGAGTATTAAGATATCAAATTGGTTTTTCATTGTTATGTTGATAATCACAATACCTATCTTCCTGATTTTTTTCTTGTCTTTTTTTTCTTGTTTCACTTTGATTTTATTTATTTTAAGGGATAGCTAACAACAATATTTGAAAAACAGTTGAATATTTAGTGTTGGAGAGTTCATCTTTTTTTTTGTTTTTTTTTTTTTTTTTTTTTTTTTTGGTATCAGGGATTGAACTCAGGGGCACTCGACCACTGGGCCACATCCCCAGCCCTTTTTTTGTATTTTATTAGAGACAGGGTCTCACTGAGTTGCTAAGTGCCTCAGCATTGCTGAGGCTGGCTTTGAACTCGAGATCCTCCTGCCTCAGCCTCCCAAGTGCTGGGATTACAGGCATGTGCCATGATGCCCAGCTCCCCTCTAATCTTTCATCCTGGTAGTACTCAGTTTCTTCTTTATGTTAAGAACATAGCATAGCCAGGCGCGGTGGCGCACACCTGCGAGGGCCGCGCAGGTGCACGTGCGAGGGGAGCGCTCTGCCGCTGAGCCACAACCCCAGCCCAGAGAGAATTGTAATTTAATGCTAGACTTGGACATACAATTTTTTTTTAATGAGGGAAGATAAAAATTAATTATCAGAGAAGAGACTGAAATAAAGTATTGAAAAGAAGAGCTACATACCTGCAAATCCAATGGAGAGTGTAGATTAAATTCACGTTATGTCCAGTTTCACTATTTGCAAAACACTATGATGTTTGAAAGGATCAAAGAAAACCCACCAAACCTTATAAAGAGTTATTTAGGTAGAGCTTATCAAAGGGATTAAAATTAACATCCTAAATTTATAACAATCTAGTTTGAAGTGATACCAACTGAGCTCCAGTAATGTACATTGATTTTGCTCCTAACTCCATCCTCCCCTTCATGTTGTTATTCACAAATTAAATCTTTTTTTAATTTGTTCTAATAAGTTATAAATGACAGCAGAATGCTCTTTGATTCATTATACATAAATGGAGCACAATTTTTCACTTCTCTGGTTGTACATGAAGTAGAGTCACACCATTGGTGCAATCATACATGTACCTAGGGTAATGATGTCCATTTCATTCCTTTTCTCGTCTTGATAACACATAGGACATACTTAAGTGTGATTGAAAAGACTATTCTAAGCCGGGTGTGGTGGTGCACTCCTGTAATCCCAGCACTTGGGAGGCTGAGGCAGGAGGATCGCGAGTTCAAAGCCAGCCTCAGCATTGGTGAGGCACTTAGCAACTAAAATACAAAAAAGGGCTGGGGATGTGGCCCAGTGGTCAAGTGCCCCTGAGTTCAATCCCCCGTACCAAAAAAATAATTAAAAAAAATTATACGAAACTGGTTTTGAGGAAATCTTGAACCATGGCAATATAGACATGAAGAGTAACAGGGTAAAATAAATATGATGAATATACTCAATTATAACTATTCTTATTGAGCTGACTCTATAGAGTGTGAGTCATATTACTTGCAAAACATTGTTATAAAGATCCACAAAAACAATTAAGTCTTGGCGCTGGGGTTGTGGCTCAGCGGTAGAGCACTAGCCTGGCATGTGTGAGGCACTGGGTTTGATCCTTAGCACCACATAAAAATAAATAAAGATATTGTGTCCACATAAAACTATTTTATATATATAAAGATGTCAGTCTTTAGAATGGGCTGAGACTGGGAGTAGTCTAGGTATCCTCTGATGATTAAATTACATGTTTCCTACATGCAATGACTAAGGGTCATACTTGGGAACATTTTACATAAACTGCTTCTCTGGGAGTTCACTGGTATCTTGAATGACTTGCATCTCAGACTTTCAGATTGTTTTCTTCCTGGACATTTTAATGGTCATTCTTAGGGAAGCAGAGTTGGAATAAGGGAAGCATTTGTTCTTCTTTCACATTTTCCAAAAGATACATTAAAAAGTCAACACATTTTAAAAGATGATGTATTTATAGCTTGATGTGGTTGTGCACATTTGTAATCCAGCTACTCACGAGGCTGAGGCAGGAGAATCAAAAGTTCAAGGCCAGGGCTGGGGTTGTGGCCTAGCACGTGTGCGGCTCCGGTTCGATCCTCAGCACCACGTAAACATAAATGCATTGCGTTGTGTACAACTAAAGCAAATAAATAAATATTTTTGAAAAAGTTCAGCCGGGCTCGGTGGCGCGCGCCTGTAATCCCAGCACTTTGGGAGGCTGAGGCAGGAGGATCGTGAGTTCAAAGCCAACCTCAGCAATGGCGAGGCACTTAGCAACTCAGTGAGACCCTGTCTCTAAATAAAATACAAAAAAGGGCTGGGGATGTGGCCCAGTGGTCGAGTGCCCCTGAGTTCAATCCCTGGTACCAAAAAAAAAAAAAAAAAAAAAAAAGTTCAAGGCCAGCCTGAGTAGCTGGGTAAGACCTTGTCCCAAAATAAGAAAGAAAAAGGGCTGTGGGTGTGTCTCAGTGGTAGAGCACCACCCGTGGGTTCAATCCCTAGCATGTGTGTGTGTGTGTGGGGGGGGTATTTATATAACAATTTAAAGATGATTTTGAAAAGATATTAGAGGAATTACCACAAAAACAAGATATGGGACATAGAAATTAGTCAAAAAGTGATCTTTTTTTTTTTTTTTTTTTAATGTGTTCATTTCTTTACCAACCAAGAGTGAGGCCCCTGTATTCTTTGCATATCCCAGCTCACCACCAAGTCTCCCTGATACAGATCCAGACTTACCCTATTTATTTAATTTAATAATTAGAATTCAACGCTTAAGACTTACTTTTTTTCCATTTCAAAAATCATAAGCTATTCTACCTGTTATTTCTGTACTTCCTGATTATGCCAACTTTATTATTATTAAGGTATCATCTCATTGTTTCTTATTTCAAAAGATTTGTATGCCTGTGAATCTCCCAATAATACAGAAATCAATGGTAGAAATTTGGTAGAAATTAAGGATAAAGTTTAAAAGTGTTTCTTGATGTTGTTACTAGCATTTTACTTCGACAAAACTGTGGGTTTTTTTTTGTTGTTGTTTGTTTGTTTGTTTTTGTATTTTGGTAGAGGTGGTTAACCAGGAACTCAGGGCACTCAACAACTGAGCCACATCCCCAGCCCTATTTTGTATTTTATACAGAGACAGGGTCTCAACGAGTTGCTTAGCCTTGCTTTTTGCTGAGGCTGGCTTTGATTCTCCTACATCAGCCTCCGAAGCCACTTGGGATTACAGGTATGTGCCACTGCACCTGGCGACAAAACCATTTTGACATAGCCAATAAATGGATTGTGAAAACTTGTCCAATATCATTACTGATTAAGATCAAGAGGTTCAGAATCAAGAGGAATGAGGAGACATGGATATACTACATACTATGAAAAAGATAACCTTACATCATTATCTACCCATTGGATTTTGGTTATGTTCAAGAGGGGATCAGGAAGGAATACAGATTTAGGATTTTTTTTTTTTTTATGGTACTGGGGATCAAACCCAGGGCCTCCCACATGCTAGGTGAGCACTCTACCACTGAGCTATATATATCCCAGCCCTTCTAATTTTTAATTTTGAGACAAGGTCTCCCAATGTTGTGGAGATTGGCCTTGAACTTGTGATCATTATGCCTCAGCCTATTGAGTAACTGGGATTACAGGCATGGGCTACCATGTCCATTTGATAGGGATACAGATTTAGAAAACAAACCTAAAGATTTTTGAACATCCTATTTTCCAGCCCTATGATATGCCACAGCTTCAAATGTTGAAGAATAACATGCATGTAAAGTGACCCATAAATATGATTTATATGAATCATTATGGGAATCAGACATATTGTTCTTTTATTCAAGCATTTTTCCTCTAATAAAACAACTTATGAGATGATAAATAACATTTATTTTCTGGAAAGATATAGTAGTTCTCGATGACTTGCTTATTTATTTGAATTGCTCAAATGGCTGTTAAATGACAAGCCCGGGACTGCCCTCATAGAACTTACATTCTAGTGAAAGAAATGACAAATTATGAGAAAAATATAGCAATGCAAGGGGATAGAAAATAGAAGGACAAGAGGGGAGGAGTTTACTTACTCTAGTGTGGTCAAGGATAGACTCTTTAAGGTGAATTTGATAGAAAACCAGAATGATGATAAGGAGTTAGCCATAAGATGATCTGGAGAATGGCATATATAAAGGTCATAGACAGGGATCTCTCAAAGTTGCAGAGACTGGCCTTGAACTCACAAGCCTCCTGCTAAAGGTTTAGCAGATTAGAGCAGGGATCAGCATGCTCTTGTGTAAAGAACCAGAAAGTAAGTACTTTAGACTTTGTGGGCCATATGGTTTGGTTCACAACTATTCAGCAGCTCTAATGTGATATTATGATCATGACTATATTGCAGTGAACCCTTATTTGTAAAAAGAGGCAGACTTGACAGCAAAAGCACAAGCCATAAAAGGAAAAATGAATAAATGGGGCTTATCAAAATGAAAAGCTTTTGCTCTGCAAAAACCCTTTGAGAGTCGGGCACAGTGGCACACACCCGTAACCCCAATGGCTCAGGAGGCTGAGGCAGAAGGCTTACATGTTCAAAGCCAGCCTCAGCAACCTAGCAGGGCCCTAAGCAACTTAGTGAGACCGTGCATCTCAAAAAATAAAAATGGCTGGGATGTGCTCAGTGGATAAGGACCACGGGTGCTAAAAACAAAAACCATAAACATGCACCCTATGAAAAGGGTCATCTTGAAAAGACAAGCAGCAGAAAGAATATTTGCAAACCACATATCCAAAGGACTTGTGTATAGAAAGCATTCTCAAAACTCAACAATAAACTATAATCAAACTAGTGTGGTACCAGCATAAGGACAGACATATGAAACAATAGAATAGAACTGAGAGTTCAGAAATAAACTCCCTGTGTTGTAATATTTATGGATAACTTGGCCTTCATGTTATTTCCCAACCCCCTGTGTTAATTTTTGACAAGAGTGTCAAGACCATTCAGTGGGGAAGGAATAGTCTTTTTAACAAATGGTATAGGGGCAGGTTGATTGGACCCTTACCTCACACTATATACAGAAATTAATTCAAAATGAACCAAATATCTAGATGTAAGAGCTAAAATCATAAAAATCTTAGGAAAAAATATAGATATAAATATTTGTGATCTTGGATTAGGC